>OZ012735.1:790648378-791939628 GCA_963859935.3 Lathyrus sativus | reverse complement strand
TCTGATAAATTGTAGGATGTTTATTCTGATACAATTGAATATGATACAATTATGTGATATTATGAATATGATACAATTAATATTATTATGATAACTTTATCACAAATGTGACTTGTATTTTCTATTGTGATATGGTGAACAATAATACAGGTTTTAAAAATGGGATTAATTATAAAAGCAGGATAATATTTGTTAGTTCTGCAGAAAATGTAACAACGATTATATATCATAACCTCTCACGCGCTGTCCAGAAAAAAATAAATATCAAAACGGCGCAGCTGGAAATCAAACCTAAGACCATTATTTTTATCACAAAGGTCTTTTGGAAAATCCGTTGTGATAGGGCGCGCGCTTTCCAATTTATTACAACGGTTACTGCACCGTAATTGTAAGTATCATATATACAACTACACTCTACATAACAACGGCTGGGCCCGTGTGATTATATATCTTTATCAACCATTGTTAAATAGTTTTTCCGTAATAGTGTGTAGAAATATTTTACCTTTGTGTATAAGTTAGCATGTTGAATTGGGCATTGCTTGTAAACTCAATTGTTAAGTTAACTCGTAGCCTAAGTTAGTTTAGTAGTCTATAAACAGACTAGTTTTCTTAGGTTGTTGAGAGAAGTTAATTGTTGGTATTCACTTGTAGTCTTTGAACTCTTCTTAAAAAAGTGAATAATAAAATAATTTTAATCAATTCTTCTTCATCTTCTTTCTTCTTTCTCCTTCGTAAAATCTAATCTTGTTTCGTGTGTTTGTTGAAGAAACTCAATCTTTATCTCATAACTTTATTCTATTATTGACGACATCGTTTCACAACATTAATAATATTTATAAATAAAAAACTTTTTAAAAATAAATTAAAATAGAGCTTTTTAATTTTATTTTAGTTCACTCATGATAATAGTCATCATATTTTAAATTTAAATAACTTTAGTCTTCTTCACATTTTATAAATTTGATGATGAATTTTTTTTATATATGCATCTCCGTTAAAAAAAATTGTTTTAATTCTAAATTTTTTATATATTAAATCATTTCAACATCTTTTTAAAAATATAACATTGTGTTTGTAATGGATTGTGATTCGACCTAAAGTTGTGTTCATAAAAAACAAAATTAGAAATATAAAAGTACCGTCAAGTTCAATATTTTAATAGTATTGACAAGGCATCAAAATTATTTATTTACTTTTTTTATTTTATTTTTGTTTAATTAAAGGGGTAGATCAATATTTAAATTTGAAGACGTAATTAAAACTATCAGCAGCCGTCTCTACTAATTTCTTTTTTGGTCGATAGTCAAACCACGCATATACATATATTATTATATAAATTAATTAATGAATTGAAAATAAAGATTATAAATTTGTTAATAGTAATTTCAGTAACAAAAAAAAAGAATTATTAGTAATTTAAGTCAAAAAAGTATCTGTTAGGAAATGGTTAGAGTCAGTTTTTTTGGCTGGACTTTCTCTTATGATTGACTTACCTGGAAAGGAATATATTTAGTTGGACTCTACCTACCATTGAAATTTCCATATAGTATAATTAAATTCGTTGAAAATTGATTTCTTGTATCTTTTCTATAGTGATTTGCATGTATACGCAAATAGAAAATATAATGCACATGGCACTCGAAATAATTACATCGATAAAAAAATATTAGATCCGCAAGAAAAACTAGCTCGAGACTTGACCAATCATCCAAAGTAGCAACACATTGTTAGTCCAAATAATAAGGGAATATGACACTTTAACTATGTAGTCATAGTCAAGGGTTTGTATATTGATTTGTGCACAACCATTTTCCTCCAAGGAAGTAGAAATATTTACTTTTAAAAATATTTGTCAGCAATATTTAAATAAAAATAAATTATATAAATATTTGATATGGTGAGTTCAAACCAAATATTTTATTTCTCAAAATTTAATGTGTACCTTTTTTTTTTTCTGTTTGAGAATGCAATTTTAGCTAGCTTTTCACCCTTTGCTCTTTTAGATAGTCTTCATTTTAACCTGATTCAATCCGCGGACGGCACAAACATCTTAGGAGAGGCTCTATAGGACAACATTTAGTTTTTAAAAATATTTTTTTGGGGTTTTAAAATGATTTCTGAACTAAGAGTCAACTTTTATAAAAGTAAGATCTTAGAATTTAATCTTGATTTCAGATTTTTGGAGACATCCTCTAACTTTTTTTTGCAATGTCCAATCAGTTTTCTCACCTTCAACTTTTTGGAAGTTTTGATTGGGATCAATCCTTGAAGGTGTAGTTCTTAGGACCTAACAATTGAAAAACTTCGCAATTGACTTTCAAGTTGGAAAGGTAGGTTTGTTTCGTCTGGAGGCTGTGTGGTGTGCTTGAATGTTGTTTTGAATTCAATCCCTTTATATGTCTTCTCATTCTATAGAGCCCAAAAAATTGTGATTGAAGATATAATTAAAATTGAGCGAGTTTTTCTATGGAAGGGGGGAGAGAATAAAAAAAGGATTATTGGATCTCATGACCATCTATTTGTAAATCAAAGATCGAAGGAGGATTAACTATCAAACATTATGTGTCCTTCAATGTTGTGCTTTTGAACAAGTGGGCTTGGAAGATTCTTGATGATCAGAGTTCATTTTGGTTTTCTCTCTTGTCCTTTAAATGTGGATAAATTAAGGACCAACTTCTTGATGCTTCTTGGTCAATCAATAATAGAAAAACCTCATTGTGGTGGAAAGACCCTAGGGATTCATTGGCTACTTGAGGGAACGATCAAAACTGGTTTGGCAACTCGATTTCTTGCAAACTTGGATCCGACTCAAACATTGATTTTTAGAATTCTATATGGATTGGCTCTCAAACCCTCAAAGTGTTATTCTCTATCCTATTTAATTTTGCCGATAATTGTAGGCTCAAAGTTGACCATGAGAGTTTGTGGGACAATTTTTGGTGTTGTAATCTTGGGACCAACTTATCTCATCTATCTGTCGTAGACAATTTCAAATGGGAAGAGCTCCACAACATTCACAATATCACACTTCAGCCTTCACTTAACAACCTATTTTTCTTGGTGACCCAATGCTTCTAGTTTTTCTGTTAAGGCGACTTACTCAAGATTAGCCTTCATTTCCACTTCAGGCTCTAATTTGGATGTTGGTTTCTCTGATGCTCTCAGCTTGATTTGGACTACCCGCAATCCAAGAAACTTTTTTGTTGTTGTAGACTTCTCTTGAATAGACTCCGAACACGAAATGAATGATCCAAAATAGGGATCCTTTATTATGTGCACAACCTAGTTTGTCATATTTGCCTAGGTCCTGCCAAATCTCATTTGCGCTTGTTCCTTCTTTATTTTGTAGCTTCTTGAGTTTGGACCATTTTGCTGAAGTGGATCAGTCTGGATCCAATGACAACTTCTGTTTATATGGAAGCTCACTTGAAGGCTTTTAGAAACCTTTTGAAATGTAGGATCAAGAAAAGCTTATGTCTCCTGTTTTGGTTGTCAACAGTATGGTCCATTTGGTTGATTAGGAATGACATCCTCTTTCAACTAGGCCACAAAGGTGTTTGTGATATTGTGGTTTTAGCTAAGCATTTATCTTGGGATTGGTTTGGATCAAGGCTCAAGGTATCAATAGATTTCAACTTGAAAGATTGGTTGTTAAATCTTCTAGACTGCATTTCTTAGGTTTTTCTTCTTTTTGACTCCTTCTTTGGTTTCATTGTTCTATTTGTTCTTTTTCCATTAGGATTGAGTACCCCACTTGAACTCATTTTAATACAATCTCTTGCTTATAAAAAAAATTAATATTTTCAAGAAAAGTTATAAAACATATATAGATGGTTAAAGTGTGGTGATAATGAGCGGTGTTATAACCAAAAATCACACCCATGATAAGATAAAAGATTCTATAAAGTATTAGAGAAATCACAAAATAATTATTATGAGTGTTCAACTTTTTATTAAGAAAGTTTTAGGTATAACTTAGTTTAAAATGATACTTCATTATGTTCATCATTCTTTTTATATTGATGATTAACTTTAAGATGGTGTTTTTTCTTACATAGTGATGATAATGCTTCATCATGTGCTCCCGATCCGGATAATCGAAAATCATAAAGATAAAATTAAGGGTTGTAAAATATAGATAATTAAGCATTTATCATTTTTATAGGTACAATTAAAAGTTAGGTCAATCTATTTGTCGCGGCTGAAAAAGTCTCAAAGTCGTCATTATCCTTTATTTGTTCCTAAGGAATAGAAAAACAATGATAAAATCTAATGATTAAGGGTGAGAGACTAGGTTCGTGAGTCTGTTAAATGAGAGGAAGGTACTAGACACCCCTCACCTCCATTGTATTCAATGAGATCCTCCTCTAATTTTAGGATTAGTGTGTGTTTGTCTAAGGATGTTTGATTATCATTTATTAATGGTTAATTATTTATTTATATTTAAAAATGTTTTATTATTTAAAATTGATTAATAAGGGAAGACCTAAAAAATATTTTTGATTATTGTACTCGCTAGAGTGCTACGACTCTATGCCTACGTACCATCATGTTAGATGAAGGATTCGAGCACCATAGTTCTTGTAAAAAAATATTTGTTTGTTTGTTGTTTTTATCCCTTGAAAAATTCTTAAGGCATCGGAAGCGGAGAAAGACTTTGATTTGAAAAATGCCTCAATTCACAAGATCAGAGGATTTATGATTTAAGGTGTGTTAAGTTGATTTTATCCCTTGGTTATTCGCAAAAATATAATAATTAAGTTGATTTAAGAAGATTAACCCCTGACTTTTATCCTTGAAATCTTGTAAATTTTTCTAAAATTTTATCCCATAATTATCCCAAAATTATCTCATAATTATCCCATAGATCAACCCTAATGTCTCAAATTAATTAATATGCCATGATTCATCCTATTTTTATTCCTTAAGTAATTTATATTAACTAATTAAAAATTAATTCATAATTTTGACATGCCTAATTATTCTAGAATTAATCTCTGACACAAATTTAAATCCCTAATTATGTTTTAGTATTTTAATTCCATTTTTATTATATTTTCTAAATAATTATCTAAGTATTATATTTTAATTAATCCCTAAATACTTTAATTAATTAAATTAAGTCATAATCTCAATTAATAATTATTATATAATATACTAATCATGATTTAATTAAATTAATTATAATAATTAATCTAAAGTATAAACTTAATTATATTGAATAAGATAATAAAATAAAATAAAATAAAAAGGTGGGGGTGTAAGTGTAACTGAATAAGTAATAAGTTAGAGAGAGAGAGAGAGAGAGAGAGAGAGAGAGAGAGAGAGAGAGAGAGAGAGAGAGAGAGAGAGAGAGAGAGAGAGAGAGAGAGAGAGAGAGAGAGAGAGAGAGAGAGAGAGAGAGAGAGAGACCCACCCGCCTCTCTGAGCCCAGATCAACTCAAGAGAGTCAACGGTTGACTCTCAACTAGGAGCGTTGGATAGATTGACTTGGGAGTCAACGTGATCACTTGAGGGTCGTTGGTTGGGGCGACTAGGAAAAGCAATCGAAACAAAGGGACATGATCTAAAGTCAACGACGGTGTACAATAGAACCACACACACTGGATGAGTCAAAGTGTTTTGTTATATTGAAAGTGTTTTCTGAAACTGAATTGTGATTGTGATCCTCCCTCCCCAATTGTGATTGTGATAAATGAATATATAGTGTTGAGTGAGAGTAACTGTTTCTGTTAGCTGTTAAATCAGGTTTAACAGAGTTAAATCTCACTGTGCAAGTTGGTTAGGGGTTAGTGATCTGTTAACTGCTTCTGTTAAGTTCAGTTTGAGTTAGTTATGAGAGTAGTTGAGTGTATAAAGTTCAGTTAGGTCTGTTATTGTTAACTTGTTGTGGCATTCTGTTAGTGTATTAAACAGTTGCCTTCAATTAGTGTCTTCTACTGTTAAATCTATTAAGCGTCCTTGCACTCCAGCTAGTTAATGTTTGGATTGAAATTAGCTTGTGTTGAATTGGATAAGTGTTAAACTGTTAGCAGTGTTAGAACTTGAATTCAGCTAAGCTAAATGTACAGTAATAGTTAAAATGTTACTGGAATTGATTTGTGAATCCTAATACGACTGTTAGAGATTAATTTGAATTTTGAGGTTAGTTTGCTTGTTGTTATGTCAGTTATATTTGTTGGACTTTATGGGATGTGAACTTGAGTTATGCTTGGAATGAATGCATGTGAAAGAACCATTGGTTTGAATTTGCGTAATTGAGAATGTTAGAAAAATGTTGAAACGTTTCTAGGTTAGAATTTTAGAATTGATTTATTGGACTAAGACTGATACTTAGTTAGGATTTAGTGGTAGGATTTGTTAGCATGAAACTAATAATCAATTAGGAATTCTTAGTGTTGGAAAAGTGGAATTAAATGTTAGATGTCTGTAATTGCAATTTGCTTGAATTGAACTATCCTGCTTTGTGTTAGTACTAAGTTTAAAATGGTGTGTTAATCGTGTGTGTTGTTTTACAAGGTCAGTGCACAAATGATGAAAAGAGGCAAAGCTTGATCCAGGTGTGAAACTAAAGCATGGAATACCAAATGTCATGGAAAAACTTGAAGATCAAGATAAGATGGTTTGTAATTGAAAGACGAAAATGGAATTAGGGTTTTGGAATAAATAGTTGACTGCTTGACCAAAAAGTCAACAGTTGACCGAAAGTCAACCCTAAGTCAAAGACATGTAAAAATCGTGTAATTGTAATTTGGATTCTTGTAATGGATGTTTGATGATTTTGTATTGAAGACTTTGAATTTTATAATGTAACTTACTTTCCCTTCAAAGTTTTGAATATTTGAATATGTGTCGATCTTACCTTGAATGCATGAATCAAAATAATCAAAAGCAATTACTAAGTAAGATTTTATATGAACATGATCACCAAAAGTCAAACTTAGAAATGACTTTTAAGACCAGCCATTTCATGATGCAAATTGTCCATAACCAAAGATTGTACCAAGTATTAGGGTTTCATGAAGATTGATCCACCAAACTTGCAAACCATGACCTTTGAATTAAATGATGTTATTTGAAGCATGCACTTTTGAAGTAATGACCTAAGTTATTATGACCTGAATATGCATATGAATGAATGATTGTACCTAAATGAATAGTTAATAAGAGAACTATGTATGCAGAGGGATGTAGCAATAACATGATCAAACTAACTTATTTATGCAAAACACCCAAAACTCACCGAACTCAAAAAAACTCATAGGACTAAAAATTGCTCGAAAACTCACTAAACTGTACAGCGTACTCAATGTCCAAACCACCATCTGTAACCCACGACCCACCGGCGACGCCGCCAACGCCCGAACCGCGACCGACCCGTCACCATGCGTTTGTAAGGCGGTCACCGCCACTGTGCGACACCCAACTTATAGCAACTCCATCGCCCGTCGTCGTGTGATCGCTTGTGTGACACCCAATTTTCTGAATTTTTCCATGACCCATCACTGCACGATCACTAATTTCTGGTGGCTCAACTGGCGTTGATCGTCGACATGGTACTATTCATCACCTATGGCTCCGTCGCGCGACACTGTTCACGTCCGTCGTCGATTGCTAGTGTGGCCACTCCTGATTCTTCCAAAAAATTTCTCGATTTTTATATTTATCCGATATTTATTGACTTTTCAGATTTTTGATCATTAGGGATTTTTTTCAAACTTTTTAGGAATTGCTCAATAACTCATATCAATATTCACAACCAGGACTCAGTTATTATAATTTACCCCAAGGGCACAACCACAAATTAATCATGTAAAACTTGTCAAAAGGAACATATCATACATCGATAATCAAAACACTATAAGTGAATAACTCATATATCTACATCAAAGCATTACATGGATTTAACAAAATAACTCAATAGTATTCAGAAGTTGAAGGCAAAAGGGTTAAGGTAAACCATTTTGCCATAAACATAACCACATATAATAAAGAAGGAGAAGAAAAAGATATGAGGGTAAGGACCCCTCACTATCCGACTACCTAACCACCCATATTTGAAAATCCCCCCCCCCCCCCCCCTCCCTTTTACCTCGAAATTTGACGATCGATGAAAATCTTAGTTTTTTGGGATTTTGTTTATGCTCTTTTTCCAAACAATCACTCTTCTTTAGGTTTTTCTTTGTCGCTCGCTCTTTCCCAATTTCCATGTTCAGACTAAATTTCTAACTTACTTATCTATTTATATTACCCTATTGAAAATCTAATCTCAACTGTTACAAAATCTCATTAATCCACTATTTATAAAATATTTCTATTTCCTTCCAAAATCACAAAATCTCTAATTTTCTAATATATCTTATTATTTAATTAAATAATAAAATTCTAAAAAATTTCTAAATAAACTTTATTTTCTCAAATAATTAATAATTCTATTATTTTCAAATCTCACCTTTAGCTCTTTACTCCTAACACCCATTTCTCTCTAATTTTATATTATCAAGGAAATTCCAATAACGCATATATATATAATTGGTATGCACTGAGAATGTAAAATTATTTTACACTCTCAACCAATCACCCTCATACATCCCGCCACATCAAATTGTAAATTTTAAATTGATTGTATGACATGACAGATTAATATAGGTCTATTGAATGATAATGTAACACTGTCAGTGCAGATTAATTAATATATATATATATATATATATATATATATATATATATATATATATATATATATATATATATATATATATATATATATATATATATATATATATTACTTATATAAATTAATGTAAATTCAATTAAATAAATAACTAATGTTGGGATGGCCATCATTAGGAAGAAGGTAGATGACTTATTTGACCAAAGCCTCAAATATGTGTATGGCACTTTCGACCTAGCAGCTGACTAGTTATAAGTTCTTCACCTGGGTGTTCAGATTTCCTGCTCATAGCTTAATCCACGAAAGGTAGTCCGAAGTGGAGCCATGGTGGACAGTGAAGATGCCTCTAATTAGGGGGAGTTGCATGATTTTGTATGACTTTGATTAGGCGTTATGCCTTTATGTTTTTCAAAAATATGTATGAATAACACTATATATATATATATATATATATATATATATATATATATATATATATATATATATATATATATATATATATATATATATATATATATATATATATATATATATATATATATATATATATATATATATATATATATATATATATATATATATAATTTTGTTCAGTTTGGTGCCTCTAAGCGCATTGGATATTTTAAAAACATTTTTTTAGCCCTTTCGCTATATTGGTAGGATTATTTTCAACTTCATATCCTAGCTTTGAGTAAGTTTATTATACCTCTACTGTCACTCCCCCGCCTCACTAAGGGTCGAAATAACCTTGTTATGCTTCCACTTATTTGTTTGCTTTAATAAAGGACTCGTGTCATCTTTAGTGTTTACCTTGGTCTCTCTCTTAGGAGTGAACTAATGTGATCTTTGGAACTTGTTCTTACCCGTCCCATTTGGTTGGAAATGGCGTAATTATTGAGATTTTCTGTTACCCATCCCAGTCGATGGAAGCTGGTGTTATCACTAAGCAACGTCATCATCCATTCCAATAAATGGAAGCTGGCGTAATAAATAGGATTGTCATTACTCATCTCAGTCAATGGGAATTTGTGTAAATCTTCAGCGTCACTAGGAACCTTTCCCTACCAAGGGTGATACTTTTGTCATTACCCTCATGTTTTTATCCTAGTTTGAGGTGGACGTCTCCTAAGATTCACCGTCTGCGCTCTTGTAATGGCTAGCTCTTAAGAGGGGGTGCACCAACTACAGTGTAGCAAGTTTTTGTATCGTATGATCTTGTTTCACAAAGATAATTTATGTCACATGGGCAAGAAGTATAATATTATTTGTACTGGAGGTATCGTGTTATACAAGGGACTCATTTCTTCAATATTTGAAGAATCTCAAAAAATAATCATCTTTCATATAGGATTTGCACGCACTCCTTTAACAGTCACCACCAGAGGGTTCATACGCGTTCCTTTGACAGTCGGCTTTGACATCAGTTTTACCTTTGAATGGGGGGTCGCATCAGTACACTCTAAGTGCATGGTCCAAGGACCAGTCCGATAACAATTTTGATTTCTTTAGGAGTCGCCTTTTTCTCTGCTAAATCATAGGGAAAAGGATGATTTAGTGCTCATGCAGTTTGACTCAAATAAGTTTTTATGCTCAATGTTTGCCTGAGACCGTGACCTCAGAATCTCCTTCGAGCTTCTACCTTTCTTGATCGTCGAGGTGAACGACGTAGACTCCTTCCTGAGGCCCCCTCTATATGGTATTGGCTCTAGGAATATCTTGGCTTCGCCGTTGAATCGTTGTCTGTTGTGATAGTTTGAATTTATTGGTAGTCACTTCATCGTTCCTTCCTGGTGTTATTTCTTCAAGAGATCTGAAGATGGTTTCCTTTGCCTGCTGATGATACTATCATCAATTGAATTGTAATGAAATATGTATCTGCAATTTTCCTATCAATTACCCTAGAACTAGATTCGACAAGTAAACCACCCTTCGTAGGTTACTGGTGAGTTCGCTAGATGCGCGGGGTTTTCTCTTCTCACCCATATTTGGCCGTTGCATTTGAAATATACTTTCACGTTCGTCTTAAAACATGCTGAACCAATTGAGTTTCCATTATTGCTTAAGCGTTCTAGCATAGTGTGACCTATTGCGATTATAGGATTAATTTTGAACTGTGCATTAGAGGTTTGTTCTCTCGGTCGTGATATCATTAGTTCATAACTCTTTTCAGTTTAGTTTTTTTTTTTATAACATGAGATATGAAAGTGAGAGATCTTTATTGTTACATCGTTCTCTTCCCGGTCTCTTTTATTATAGTAAACAAAATCAATATTGAATAAGAAGGTTTGAATGAGCTTTTTGACGCTTGGTTGGGGATGAATTTCTCCTCCCTAGCGTGATTTAATAGCGATCTAACTTTTGGATCAACCGAGATCTCATCGTAGAATTTCATGGAAATCAGTCGTCGATTTCCACATACGGCGCCATGATCTATAAGAGAATCAGAATTGTGATTGATGTGGATATACAAAGTTAACAATTTAATGTCCGAATCAATTACACAATCTAAAATTAAAAAACGTAAATCTGAAAAGGAAATGTACCTTAATCATATATGATAGATAATTTCAATAGATTTCAACCTATTGAATATTTGTTCCGTCCAAAAACAATTTTTTTTATTTACTTTATAAGTCATGTGATTAAATTTTTTTTTTTTTTAAAGTTTAGCAATCAATGTATCAATAAAAAAAATAAAAACAACGTAGTAGGCGTGTGTCCGCCTGTAGATTGGTGAGTAGGTTGGAGTTGACTCAATATATATTCATAAAAAAAAACAAAATTAGAGATATTATATTGTCTTGTCTCTGTAATAGTTCGTCACTAATTCAATATTTTAGAGATAACAACAAGATATCAAATTTATTTATTTTCTAAAATTTTGTTTAATTAAAGGGGTAGACGAATATTTAAATTTGAAGACGTATTTAAAACCCTTCATCACTCCATGTACAGCAGCCTTCACTGTTCCTTTTCGGTTACCGGTAATCCACGCATATACAAATATTACTATTATATAAATAAATAAATATTTTAAAGTAACTCGTCTAAATTTGATAATAGTAATTTCGTCCAAAAAAAAATATTTTTTTTGTCAGCAATTTCAGTCAAAGTAATAATTGGTTACCGTCAATTTTCTTGGCTGGACTTCTGCTAATGTTAGTAATTGAAAAATGTACATGAAGGATACGATTGGAATAAAAAAAATGTACATGTCTTTGAGCTTTGTTTGCAAGAGAGAAGAGATTGTAATTTATGTGGACTTCATCTCAATTTAATCACTCTTACTTTTTTTCTTTCTAAACCAAACAAGAGAACTTTCTATTTTCTTCTCAACTTCTCTCTCTCCAACTTTTCACATATCAATCAGACCATAATGATTTTATTTTTCATTAAAAAAGTATAATTATTTTTTTGCTCACTTTATTTTCAATGAGATATCATATCAAATATATAAAAATAATTTTTTTTAGTAAATATATATACAGAGGTAGAAATCAGATAGTTAAAAGACCAATTAGGTTCAGACAATTCGCGGTTTACAATTTATTTATTAGTGTTAAAATATTTTATATTAATTTAGAGATATTTTAAAATTTTTTAAACTAATATAACAAATAGTTATAAATATTTATAATATTTTAAGTTAATATAAAAGATACTATAAAATATTTATTATATTTTATTTGTTAATATATTATATATTACAAAATATTAATGATATTATAAATTAATAAACGAAATTATAAAATATTTATAATTGTAGTCTAATAATTAATTAATTATATTTTGGATACATTAAAAATCTATTAAGTTTCATCAACATTATATATATATATATATATATATATATATATATATATATATATATATATATATATATATATATATATATATATATATATATATATATATATATATATATATATATATATATATATATATATATATATATATATATATAAAATGAGGATCCACTTACTCCAAGAGTAAGGTTTTATAACTTAATCCACAATCATAACCTTTAAATTAGATTTAATTGAATAGTTATAAACATAAAAGCTAATTTAACTATTAGATTAAATTCAATTTAAAGGTTATGATGTGGAGTAAGTTAAAAAAATTTACTCTTGAAGTAAGTTGATCTCTACTATATATATATATATATATATATATATATATATATATATATATATATATATATATATATATATATATATATATATATATATATATATATATATATATATATATATATATATATATATATATATATATATATATATATATATATATATATATATATATATATATATATATATATATATATATATATATAGTGAGGATCAACTTACTCCAAGAGTATATATATATATATATATATATATATATATATATATATATATATATATATATATATATATATATATATATATATATATATATATATATATATATATATATATATATATATATATATAGTGAGGATCAACTTACTCCAAGAGTAAGGTTTTATAACTTAATCCACAATCATAACATTTAAATTAGATTTAATTGGATAGTTATAAACATAAAAGCTAATTTAACTATTAGATTAAATTCAATTTAAAGGTTATGATGTATAGTAAGTTAAAAAAATTTACTCTTGAAGTAAGTTGATCTCTACTATATATATATATATATATATATACATATATATACATATATATATATATATATATATATATATATATATATATATATATATATATATATATATATATATATATACATATATATATATATATATATATATATATATATATATATATACACATATATATATATATATACACATATATATATATATATATATATATATATATATATATATATATATATATATATATATATATATATATATATATATATATATATATATATATATATATATATATATATATATATACACACACACACGACCTAATTTACCTTACTAATAAAGTTAGTAAATAACATTCAAATATTCATGTTGCTTCTCATTAATTTTTGATGCAACCTATCAATTTTCTATTGGTCCATGAATCGCTTGGTTTACTTTATCAAGCTTCCTTCTCTTTTCTTCTCATTTTACTTTTCATTCCTCTCTCATCCGTCTGACATTGGGAAGTGCTTCTCTCCTCACCTTTCTTGTTTTGCAGCAAAAGGTAATGTGAGTATTTCATCATTTCTCGTCATTTAGTCATTGAACATGATTTCTGAACCATTTTTGAACATGATTTGTCTTGAATCTGTCTTTATGTTCTTCAACTGTTTCATCGTTCATTTTGTGCTTTATATTTCTCATTATATTTATCTTGCTTGTTATCGTTTTGATGTTACATGATTTCTACTTACATGAATTTCTGCTGGTTTTGTTTTGCTGTAACATATTCAAATACGATTTTGCCAGTATATTTCGTTTCAATGATCGATTTTGTGTTTTTTCATTATCATCTTTGTACACGGTAACATATATTATTTTGTGTTTGCATTTATCATCATTTAAAAACAAATACAACTTTTGTGAAGTCAAGCTATTGATGTGTGTTCAGGTAAACAACTTCATTTAAAAAAAAAGGGTTTCACAAAAGATTATCTTTTACCATCAAGACTTTCTAAAGACAACGTCGGTTTTACATTGTAATTTTGTAAAGACAGCGAACTTTGGTGCATTTCCCCTCTGTTTCTATGAAAAAGGCATATTCTAGGCAAAACATCATGAAGTTCGCACAACGAACTTCTTGATGTTTTTTCTGGGCAGATTCGCTGGCAAGTTCGCACAGCGAACTTTGCCCCCTTTCACCTCTATTTGTGAATAGTGCGTGTTCGCTAGGAAGCTCGCACAACAAACTTCTTGTTGTTTTTTCTGGGCAGCTTCGCTGCAAGGTTCGCACAGCGAACTTTCCTTAGTTTTAATTTTTTTTTTTCATGTTTTGTTTTATTCGTATTTTCAAGCCGATTAACCCGATGTGGTTGTACGACCTTTGTATGTGGACATTATTACGGTCATTTTTGACTTTTGGTTCCAAAAACTATTTTCAAAATAAACTCTCGATTTTATCAAGCCATTTTCAACCTTGTAAGTCGATTGCCTTGTGCGTCTCCATCGACCTTGTTCGCATACTTAAAATATTTTTACAAGCAATAAAACCCTTGATCCGACATCAAGTGGTGTTTTTTATCATAAAAAATCCAAAAAAAAAAACAATAAATATACGATTGGGGTTATACACCATGAGCTTTAAGGTGGTGGAGAAGGAATGAGAATGGAACCCCTCCTACACTCGTTCCGAATGTTTTGAATACAAGGTGTTCGACTTGGTTATTCGAAACATTCATCTCTATCCAAAGTCTTTAGTGTGATCCTAATCAAAAACAATTTCTTCTCAAAAACCTAAAAATAACATCAACTCATCAAACTTCTTTTCGCCTTAGGGCATCAATCCGAAAACCTTTTTTTAAGGTATAAAATCAACCAACATACAATCATTTCACAAGCCTCCGAACTATGGAGCTCTGATTCTTCACTTCTTTTAAGTGAGGATATGTAGGCATAAGGGACACAATCCTTGGAGAGCACTCTAATAAAAGAACCAACCCCTCTTTTCCTTTATGCTAGTATAATAGGTTATTTGACGTATGTTATTGTCTGTACGAGGCCAAACATAACATAAAGAGTGAGCCTTTTAAGAAGGTATATGGCCAATCTTGAGAAGGCACACTAACAGGCTTTGAAGTGGAGCTTGGGATACATAAAAGGATCCCTGAGTAGGGTACTATTTTATGGTATGGCCACGAGTGATGAAAAAGCCAAAATCAAAGGATTTGTCGACTTTGACTATGCAGAATATATGGATACCAGAAAATATCTTTCTAGATATGTTTTCACAATGCTTGAAACAACAATGAGTTGAAAGCTTCTCTTTGGAAGGTTGTTGTCTTATCAACCACTGAAGTTGAATACATTTCCCTCACTAATATTGTGAAAGAAGCATTATGACTTGAAAGGTTTGTTAAAGAACTAAACCTTCAAGGTCAAGTTATCACTATTAAATGTTATTGTCAAAGTGCCATACATCTGTCAAAGAACTTATCCTATCATGAGAGAACCAAACACATTGATGTTAGGCTGCATTTCGTTAGGGAGAAAATCGAGAAAGGAGAAGTGAAAGTCTAAAGGTTTTAACTAAAGATAATGTTGCTGATATGATCATCAAATCATTGCCTAATAGCAAGTTTTTTCACTGTATGTGTCATACCTCAAAAAATGAGAACGACCTCGTGAAGCGCAATCGCACGCTTGCGGGATGGGCTTAACAGAGTCGCCATCGATACTTATTTATTCCTATAAAGGAAAAGAGAAAATATCGAATAAAACCCCTAAAAGAAGGACAAAGATATGGTCATCGCAACCAATATTAGGGTTCGGGAGTCGGTTACGCAAGGGGAGGGTATTAGCACCCCTCACGTCTGTTGTATTCAACGGGAACCATTTAGTTAGTTATTGAATGTATGTTAGCTTATATTAGTTTCTAATCTTCTATTTATTGAGTGAGAAAAGAGGGAGAAGAGAAATATTTTTTAGATTTATTAAATAGAAAGGGGGCCTAAAGGTTTTTATTACTAGGGGATGACAAGATTTCGCTATCCTGCTCCTACGTACCTCAAAAGAGAAATCAAGGCACACGTAAAACATAATTTTACATAAAACAGGTGAGGAGCGAACATTTGCATCACATTGAATGGATTTACAAATCACATTTCCGCCACTTATCTCAACTCAGCGGTTATGGATGAAACATTGCTTAGCATCATCTTAAGACAAGATGTCTTTCATTTTGAAAAAGGTTTTTAGGTCGCACGACGGCGAGAAAAATAGTTTGATTGGTTGAATTTATTTTAGGTGAATGACGAACGTTTGATGATAATCAATTTTTCAAAGAGTTACGCCAGAATGCTAGATTCCAACGGTCATTTTTCATTCAAGATTAATTGATAAAATTGTTTGATGGACAACAAACGTTTGATAATAATCAATTGTTCAAAGAGTTACGCCAGAATGCTAGATTTTAACGACCCTTATTTGTCCAAGTTAATTACTAAGTGTTTTAAGAATGAAAGAGTGAATGAAAAACAGTTCAAGACGTGTGCCTCAAGATCAATCATTAGGCATGACAACGGGGCAGGGGCGGGTTTAACTAGCCCCGCGCCCGCACCCGCCTCCCTGTTACAGACCCGTCACCCGCCTCCATACCCAGTCGGGGGTAAAAATTTACCATCCAGACCTGCCCCCGATGGAAACGGGTTTGCCCGCACACGTCCCACCCGCAAAAAAAAATGATTTCTTTTAAATAGTAATAAAAATTAATGATTTTATTAAAAACTTGACCATTTTAATAATAAACTTGTTTCTAAAGATGAGGGTTTGAGTGAATGGTGAGAAATGACTAATGAGGATTTTTAATTACTTCTCCAAAAGTGAATAAATGTGAAATAAAATAATTTAAATATGGGTATTAAAGTAAATACCATAAGACCGGGTGGGGCGGGGCGAATAGTAGCATCCCCACCCCTGCACCCGCAATTACAAATCGGGTTTTCCCCGCACCCGCATCCAATCAAATCGAGTTTCTCCCGTTAATTTCGGGCCGGGTCCGAACGGACCCGAATTTTCTTGCCATGCCTAGCAATCATTTAAGGACTCAACTAATGCGAGACTCCAATAAACCATTTCTTTCATTATTTGATTACGAAAAAAGTTTAGTGTTTTAGAAACGAAAAAGTGAATGAAAAACAACCCAAAGTGTGTGCCTTAAGAACAATCAGTCAAGAATTTAAAGAATGTGAGACTCTAAGAACCCATTTCTTTCTTTATTTAATTAAAAAATGATTTAATTAATCACATTAAAAATAAATTAATCGTGTTTGAAAGTCCACTTAATATTGGACTAAAGATTTTCACACTTTAAAAAAAAACTTATCACCATTATAGTCTTTCAACCAGTTTAATTTTTAATTAAACAAATAAGTAAACAATAATGAGAAAGAATACTGCAGTTAAAGAAAGGGATTAAATTAATTTAACTAAATCTAATTTAAATCAAATACTTAGGTTAATACTAATTAGTTGGCTTAATCAATCAAGAGAACTAATCAACTTATTAGTTAAATTAATTAAATTTAATTGGCCTAAATGTGATAAAGTTTAATTAATTAATTATAATAATAAGATAAGTAAAGAGTAGAAATAAGAGGAAAAAACAAATTGCTATGCTAATGAAAGGGAGTGCATTCAGTAAGTGTAGTCTGTAGCAGATTGGGCTCAATTTCGCAAAAAGAATAATGAACCCAAATATCCAAGTTCTTCTAAACCTTAAGACAAAAAAGAACACACCAGAGCTCCAAACAAACCAAAGAATAATTGGTAATGCAAAAGATCAATCATTTAAAACCTAATAATAAAATAATAGTAGAGATTAACCTCCAAGGTCAAAAACTAACCAAATCAATCCTAAGGTTATTAGCTAGACAACTATACTGCAGAAAGAACAATTTAACCAAAAG
This sequence comes from Lathyrus sativus, assembly GCA_963859935.3. Taxonomy (NCBI): domain Eukaryota; kingdom Viridiplantae; phylum Streptophyta; class Magnoliopsida; order Fabales; family Fabaceae; genus Lathyrus; species Lathyrus sativus. Next base: position 791,921,366 of record OZ012735.1, on the reverse strand, counting down.
CATAGTTAGAAATTTAACCAAAAGCAGAGAGAGAGAGAGAGAGAGAGTGCAGAGAGAGAGAGAGAGAGAGAGTTGTGATGTTATCCTATGAGGTTATTGTTGTGACTATGATGCGGCCCATTAGTTTTTTGGTTTTTTTATTATTCCTTTTGGCATGCTAGGACCGAATGAGCCCAACACACATTTGGTCTAAGAAAAGCCTACGTTTTTATTTATTTTCTTTCACATTTTTTAATTTAATTTTTGCTTAATGTTAGTGAATTAATTAGGTTTTTATGATAAATTAAGTTGGTAATTTGATTTGTGAATGTTGATTAAATTTGAGATTCATGCTTAATTTGAATTTCTGATTAATTGATTAGTTTAAATTTATAATTAAATTTTTTATTAGAGTTATGAATAGGGTTTGAGAGAAGTGATCGATACTTCTTAGAGTGATTGAACTTTTGCTATCATCTTGGTATATAGCCTGATGACTTAACTGATTATGACATCTTTTAACTTAGGATCGTTTGCTTGATTGTATAATTAGCTATGTTCCTTTAGGTTCCTTGTTCAACTTTATTTTCGATAAATTGAATTAGATTCGATCTTTAGTATGAATTTTTTTTGCGTGATAACTTTTAGAATAGCTTTCCTCAAATCATAATCTTAACATCTTAGCATTAGGTTAGATAGTTCCCTTTCTGATTTAAAACTAAAACCTTTTTTTTCAAAAAATACTTTAATTATGTCTTTAACCTTTTTCCTCAAACCCTAAAAAATACCTCACACATCTCAAACCATTTGTCTCTTGGCTTTTTCAGTTTAAACCTTTTCAAAAATGACATGTTCATATTATTGTTCATAAAAAATACACAACAAATCAAAAATATTTTCAACAAGAACTATAGAGTTCTGATTCCCTCTGGGATATGTAGGCATTGAGTTACGAAACTCAAACGAACTCAATAATAAAATTTTTTTTTTTTTGGGTTTTCTCGATATATTCTCTTTCCCTCCTTAGGAATAAATAAAGTTCAATGGCGACTATCTGTTAGTCCATTTGCGAACTTTCTTTCCAAGATCGTATTTTTCGAGGTACGACCGTAAGTAAATTCCTCACATACATCTTATACCAAGATCCAACAATAAGTCCAATATACTAAGCCATTAAAAAGAACATCAGAAAATCTTAAAACATTAGATATATAAGTTATTTTTCGTATAAATTCAAAATTTCACCCAAAATCATGTTGCAATTCTTTTTATCCTAAATTTAATCAAGAAAATACTTTTAAAAAAATATTCAAACTAAATTACTATTTTGGTGAGAAGGATGCAAAATATTCTTTTGTCAAATATTATAGAACTAATATTATTATTTAATATATATTACCCTTTTAAAAAAATGAATTGTGTATATTTTATTATTTAGTATATAGTTATCATTTAGAATATACTTATAAAAAATAATGAATTGAGTCTAAAATGAATAAATAAAGTTTAGTTTTATATAAAAAATGGATTCATGAATAAATGAGTGACTATTGCAAAAACTTTCATGGTAACAATTGAGAAAACAAATACAAGAATTAAAATATTTTAGAAAGTGTTGTGTTAAATTATGATAGTTATATAAAAATATGAGATGTAAAACTCATTCTTGTTAAAGAAACTAACTAAATTATGAAACACTTTTTACAACTTTAAATGAATGAAAATGTGAATAATAAAAGAAAGCTACAAAACAAAATCAAACACTAGTATTCAAAAATTAGTTATCTTTGTTTCATTCCTCATTCTTTTATTTCCTTCACGTTGACATAGACACACTCATTATGGCGCAATTAACTCTTCACTCGATCACGTTTCTTTCTCTTCCTTTTCACTTCCCACGCAAACCCATTTCTCTCTCTCCAAAACCCAATTTCACTACTCCTATTCCAAACCCTCTTCTTCTTCGCAACAGGGTTCCCAAAACCATGCATTCTTCGCGTCTTTCTACTTTTCAAGATGCTTTTGGAGGAGCTGTGGCGATTGTTCAATCGTCACCTGCCACGTGGGAATCCTCTTTGCTCAGTAACCTCTTGATTTTTCTGTTGGGTTCTCCAATTTTGGTTACTGGTTTGTCGTTTTCAGGGATTCTTGCTGCTTTTTTGCTTGGGACTCTCACTTGGCGTGCTTTTGGGTCTCATGGGTTTCTTCTTGTTGCCGCCTTTTTCATCATTGTAAGCTTGATTTTTTTGTTGATTTTTCTTATTTTGTTTTGTAAGTGGTGAGTTTTGACTGTAAAGTCTGTTTTTTGTTTGGAGGTTTATGGAATTTGGGAAATGGGGTTGGGGATTTTCGTTGATTTTGTTTCTAGGGTTTTGGAATTTGTGTTGTTTGAGATGAAAGTGATGATTTTTATGTGCAAAAATTGGTAATTGATGGAGTTATGTGAAATTCTGAAGATTTTGAATGTTTTTGATTTTGGGGTTTGTTTGGGATTTTTTGCTTTATCTGAAAAGTGATTAATTATGGAATTCTGTGAAATTCTACAAATGGGTGTTGAGAGTGTTGTGGATTGTTTTTCTGGAATTTGGAGTGTTAAATTTCACAGGGATCTATGAAATTATGAACATGGGTATGGCAATTTTCCTTGTTTTTGCTTCTGAAGTTGGGGATTTTTGTACTTTGGAGTTGATTTGTTTAGGGTACAGCCGCAACAAAAGTCAAAATGACACAGAAAATGGAAGAAGGAGTTGCTGAGAAAAAGAGAGGAAGAAGGGGTCCCGAGAGTGTTATTGGATCCAGTGCTGCCGGTTGCATTTGTTCTCTCATGGCGATATCTGGAGTTGGAGGTGCAGCATTTTCTCAGCTTTGGAGACTTGGGTTTGTTGCTAGTTTCTGTACAAAGTTGAGCGACACAATCTCAAGTGAGATAGGCAAGGCATATGGAAAAACAACGTGAGTACTTATTAGTGAAATCTTTTTGATATAGATCTTAGCTGTTTTATTTTCTTTTTTTCTTCCTAAGATTGAACGCTGAACCTCCTACTTAGAACTCCCTCGATGCTCCCTAGCTCACCAACTGAGCTGCCTACTTGGGAGTTGGGACCTTGGCCATGTTCTGTTGTCGTCATCATCTGCTTATGAAGATTTGTCACAGTTATTTTAAGAGTTAAATTTTTCGGAACCTCCCCCACTTTCCCCCTCAGATAAGTTACATGCAATAAACTTGTGGAAACTAAGGGATACACAACCGCTTGTGGCAATTCCATGCGTTGTAGGACCTTGTTGAACATATTTGTTTTTTGACATTTAATTGATAGGAAAATTTATTGTTGGTCTGAATTTATTATTTTAGTTCATAATTTATCGTAAATTATGATATCCTCGGTAAAGTTCCTCATGCATAATGTCCAGGTACCTAGTTACGACATTCAAGATAGTTCCAAGAGGTACGGAAGGGGCCGTTAGTGTTGAAGGAACCTTGGCTGGAATTTTAGCAGCTCTAGTTCTTGCCCTTCTCAGTTTTCTCCTGGGCGAGGTACTTCCCTAATTTTTGAATCTGCATATGTTTATGGGATGACGACAGGGGGATGAATGCGGTAGTCAGCATTCAGAATTCAAAAGCTGATGCGCAATTGATTTGTTTCTTTATTGTTTATTGTTAAACAGATTGGTTTACATGAAGTAGTTATATGTTTATTAGCTTCCCAGTTTGCTAATCTTGGTGAAAGCCTAATTGGTGCTTTACTTCAAGATAAGAAAGGATTTGAATGGGTAAGTTCTAAAGATGGATTGTTGAAATTTTTATTGTGAAATGATTCTTTTCTTTACTGCAACATACCTTAAATGGTTCACGGTAACGATAAGTGATTTGATTTATTCTTTTCTGCAGCTCAATAATGATTTAGTCAATGTGATCAACATATCAATAGGAAGTATCACAGCAGTGTTAATGCAGCAAGCACTTCAAAATTGGACCCCCTAAAACTTCAAGATTTTCTTGGAGCTCAATATTTCATTTATTTATTTGCAATATAGAAAACAAACTTTCAGATATTTATACTCCTATTGGATGTTGTTTCAAATTAAAATGTGATGAGAATTATGACCCTGCTCACGAAGCGATCACAGTTACAAGAGGGTTCGAATCTGTTGATTCCCTTAACTTTCGAACGAGTTTGTGGGAGTAGGGGAAGAAGCGGCCATTTCAGGGACACCTTTGGAACAAGCACCAAATGCTTAACTGGTAAATTAGTAATCAGGAAAAGGTTAAAATAATTTACCTTCAACCAAGTTCATACTTGTATCATGGAATTATACTATAGATTTCTACAAAATTAACAGCATGTCAAGTAACAAAATGCAATACAAATTAAGACACTGTTTGGCCTAGTAAATAACATCATATTTATGTTGTATCATAGAAAATAACGACACTGAATATAATCTTATTATATTTGCTCTAAATTTGCAAATAAATAAAGTTTATGATTTTGAGATAGTGTTGGTATTGATTGAGGATTTGTTAGGTCAATAGTGTAATACTTTACTAACTACTGTTTGCTCTTTCATATTAATTACAAGAATTTAAAATGAGAGATTAATTATGTTTAAGGATATAATATAATAATAAGCAAATGAAGACTATAAAATTGCTTATAATATGAGAATGAAAGATTCTCATACATGAATTTATTTAAATTAAGATTTTATTTGGAAAGCACATAATCCTACATTTGAACACCATAAACCTACATGTATACCGTATTTCAATATAGTGGAAAGTAAAATATTATAACAATTTTTTTTTAGAAAAATATGAAAAAATATTATTTTATTTTTAGATTGAATGATAATGATATAAAGTTGTGTGATTAACTAATTTTATAATTTCAGTAATCAATATAAAAGTGCATGATTAACTAACTTTATAGTTTCATTAATCAATATAAAAGTGCATTAATCAATATAAAAGTGCGTGATTAACTCACTTTATAATTTTATTAATTAATATTTTATATTTTATTAATTAACTTTAATTACTGTTAAAAATTATTTTTAATATTCAAATGTTAATAACCAATTTTATAATTTTATAAATTAATTTTTTACTTTTCATCAACCAACTTTGTTTTACTATAACAAATTATTTTTAATATCTGAACGTTTATTAACTAAATTTTTATATGTTATTAACCAACTTTATCTTACTGATTAAAGTCTCTGTTCACACACTATTCATGTTAATGTTCATAAATATATTTTTTAATTTAAAAAACATTGTCCACTTTATAAATACAATTTAAAAAACATTGTTCACCTTATAAATACGGTAAACATAGTATAGAGTGTAAGTATTTGATGTCAAATATGGGTGTAGGAATAACATTCTTGAACTTACAATTAACAACATGTTATGAATTTCGATTTGGAAGATCGTTTCCACTAAGAAAAGAGAATTAAGGCCAAATAAAATGCAAGTTATAGAGAATTATTTATCTCATCCTCAGTGGCAAAAAAAACATATTAAAAAAAATTCAAAAATGCCTTTTTAGGTTTCACAAATTCATTTTCAAATGCAACATAATCACACTAAAGGATGACTTAAATGTGTCTTGCCCCATATTTCTTAAAAATTTAGTTCGGAAATACACTCTAAATCTAACCCATGAAGAATTTTTTTTTAAATTATCAATTCAGTGACAAATTTTGAAATGCACTTCTGGACTTGTGAAGTGAGAATATGAAATATGTCAAATTTGCATGTTAGTGACAATTCCGGAGATGCATTTTCGAAATTATAAAGAGGCAAAATTAATAAAACGACATCATGCATGTTCTTCTTCTTCATGTATTTTATTCCTCATTGCTCACGTTAATCTTGTTTTAAGCTGAAAAAGTTATATTGAGCCAAAAAATGTATTTCTAGATTCTAGGTGAGTTTCCATGAAAATGCATTTTTGCAATTGTTTAGGGTTCATTTCAGATTGTTTTTTTGATTTATTTTCGCATGCCCGAAGTTTCACCAACTAATCATTGTGTGTCAGACTCAGGCACCTACCTGTAAGGAAATCCTTAGATCTTTTCACAGGGATGTTTTAGGCTTGCATGACACCATAGCCAGTGGAGCAACATCAGTCGCATTTGCAGCAGACAGTTTCCTAGACTTAGCTCTAGCAATTGAAGATGGAACATTCTCCTTCATGGTTACCCCTTTAGAAGATTGTTGTTGAGACATCTTGGCACACTAGAAAGTTGAAGAAGAATATACTGAATTAAGGTTTTCTCCAAGCACGAAGGTGAAACGGTTTGTAACCAAATGTACAGTATGAAGGAGACGTGCGAGGGAGCGATTTAGGTCACTTTGAAATGATTGATTTTGAAGTCCTCTCTTTATTTGTTGGAACCATACATACACTTGAGTAGTATTCTCACAGATTAATTTCTCAAAACCCTCAATCATGAAAAACCCTAATTTGCCCCTTAACTCATCAATCTGATTTTTGAAATCATTAGTGAGACTAAAGTTATCATAATAAGATGTCACAACATCTTGTATGATATTATACTCAGTCAACATCTGTCTCAATCCTATGATCTGAGAGAAATTATCCCTAATTTCTATTCCTTCAGTTTCTGTGATTGAGTCATTAGTAACAACATAAGCGCATCTTTTTCCTTCAAAATCATCTATGAAGAAGATCTTGAATCCTTGAGATAGTCTGATGTTGCAACTTCTTGTGTGACATCTTGGTTAACTTCCCACTTTCCCATTCATCAATGTTTTGATCTAAGGTAGGTTTTTGATGCTTCCGTTTTGACATTGATGAGCACTCTGTCTGTAAAGGAGTCCATATATAACAATTATTTTTTGATCTGGCACCCCTCATGATGAATTTATCTTTATCATTCATAACCAAACATTCAGATTTGGTAAAATTGACCTTTAGACCTTGGTCACAAAGTTGACTAATACTAATCAAATTAGCAGTCATTTCCTTGACAAGCAACGCCTTATCAAGTATAGGTTTCCCAGCATGGTCTAATTTTCCAACCCCTTTAATTTTTCCTTTGGACCCATCTCCAAAGGTGACATAGTTAGAGGCATGGGATTCTATATTCATCCAAAATTTCTTGACACCAATCATGTGTCTTGAACAACCATTATCAAAGTACCACTTCTCTTCAGCATAGCCTCTTAGAGAAGAATGGGCTATTAGGGCCACAGGCTCATTCTTAGGATTCTACTTCTTTCTAGCTTCATCAGCTTGCATCTTTCTGGATTGAGAGCCAGACTTGGGATATCCATGTAACTTGTAGCATTAAGGTTTAATATGGCCATACTTACCATAATGATGACATTTCCAGTCTCACTTCTTTTTTCCTAAAGTATCTTTCTGATGTCTGCGTGGATGTTGAAACATCCCTTTTGATAGTGTCTCCTCTTGGGCTAAACAGAACTACAGTTTGGATACTTTCTTTTGCTCATCACACCTTGGTCATTATAACCAAGTCCTCTGATATCTCCAGCATTCCTTCCAAATTGAAGGATCTCATCAAGCACATTAGAATTGTTGTTGAGCATTCTAGCAGTTTTGGTTATATTATTGAGTTTAGAGTTGAGCAATACAACTTCCTTCTTTAGATTAGAGATGATTTCAAGCAGATGCATGATAACACCATGTTGATCCTCTCCTAGCTGACAAATTTCTGCACTTCTGGTGTACAGCTCCCTGTAGGAGTTGACTAAATCATCATATGATAGTTCTCCAATATTTGATTCTACATCAGAGTCAAATACCCCTGTAAGACCAAAAACCTATTTGGGTGATTCTCCTTCACTTGCAGAATCATCCTCAGACCATGATGTAGACAATCCTTTCTTTTCTTTCTTGAGAAAGGTAGGACACTCAGATTTAATATATCCAAAACCCTCACATTCATAGCACTTGAATCCTTCCCCTTTGCCAACTTTCTCTTCATTTTTGGACTTTCTTCCAAAATCCTTCCTTTTGCTGTTGTTAGATGACTGAGTCTTGACATTTGCTCTTGACTCCCCTTCCATCCTCTTCAGTAATTGATTGTACGGTTTTCCAAGAAACACAACATCCTTCGACAATTCTTCCTTGGAATTTCTCTTGCTTTCATCTTGATTAGTCACCAAGGCTAAGCTTTTCTTTTTCTCAGTTTTCTCATTCAAGGCCATTTCAAAAGTTTGAAGAGATCCCATGAGATCAACCACCTTCACAGTGTTTATATCTTGTGCTTCTTCAATAGTAGTCACCCTCATATCAAATTTATTTGGAAGTGACCTTAGGATCTTTTGAACCAACTTGGCTTCTGGAATCTTTTCTCCAAGATCACTTGAAGTATTGGCAATATCAACAATGTTCATATGAAAGTCTTGAATACTTAATTCATCCTTCATCATCAAGTTCTCAAACTTGGTGGTGAGAATTTGAAGTCTTGAGGACTTTACCCTAGACGTTCCTTCATGTGCAGTTGATCCGCTGTCGCGCACGGATCAAAAACGAGTATTTTTGAAAAAATTAGTAAAGGGAAGTGACACTCGAATGTCGTATCGCAAGGATTCTTGTATTATTTCAACCAACCTACTAATTCAGATTCTGACTTATCATCAGCTACTAAAACACTAATCCCTAAGCAGATTCGATCCTATTCGATTATGAGATTAACTAGACAAGCGCTTATCAAAATCAAATGAATTATGTTCCTGTTTATCGAATTAAGCAAACAGTTAAGAATATGACGAATTAACAAATTAAGCAAACGATACACACAATTAAATTTAGGAACATGCATACAATCAAATTTAATCAATTTTATCCTATGAACAACAATTGAATTAAGAAAACAATTGCAATCAAATTAAGAAAATGACTTCATAGAAAATGATTGAAAGGATTCGAATTTAAACTGGTATTAGAATAGCCTCAAAGTGATGGAACCCATAAGCAGCAGGATTTGCCTTTGGGAATTAGTTCTCCATTACAATTGTAAAATGCAAAGTAAAATCGTGAAAAAAAGGTAATGAACAGTATCATGGCTGCTACTAGGTATAGGGAAGCATCACAAAATCCGGTTCTAACCCAACTGGATCGAAAAACATAAAAAACCGGCCCAAAATTAAATATTTCTAATGGCATATTTTTGGTCCTGACTTCAGCGAATTATTTGAGCCTGCTACACTCTAAATCAACTTCTGCCTCAAACATGAAAGTTGCATCTCTCTGTCTTAGCTTTCCAATTCCTATTAGAACGTGCAAATTCGATTCTCGTAGCTTTAGTTATGATCCAAACAGTGGACAAATATCAAATAACCACTAAAGCTGAAAATAAGCTGCGAAAATAGATTAAAGGCAAACAAAGACTTAATTCTAAAAATATAGTAAAACAGTAAAATAAACAAAACAAACTAAGGAAATGCCTAAGTAAAAACATAAGAGAATGTGTATTAAGATGCACTGACCAAATTCCCCCACACTTGAACTTTTGCACTCCGAGCAAAATAGTATCAAGACTCATGAAAAACAATAGCATTCAAATACTCATTCTAGGCTACAAACTCTTCTTCGGTCATGAATGTATCGATAGGTACTAATTTTGCACACTAAGGGTATCGTAAGAACACAAATCCGCAATTGTGCGGTCATAAACCTTCCTCCTATACAAACCAATCTGAATCATGTTATTATGCTTAAGCCTAACTTACTCATCCTCCTTTTTGCTCTCGTTCATTCTAATGCAATCACATTAAACCTGTTATCTAATCACACACATATTAAATAAGCCTGTTAGTGACTATGACCCTTATTTTGTCAACAATTAAAAATTAACCAATTAAATGACAACAACAATATATTTTTTTTAAAGGTTTCGCAACCGTTAGCCTAAGTGACCGGGTGAGGGTCACTTAACTTAAAAGGCGGATAATCTATTTAGATTTCTTATTAAGCATGAGATCATTCACTTATTTGCATCAGCTTAATTACTTAGTGTGTGATTTCTAGATGGTGCTGACTGCTAGCGCTTTCTTGTTTTATGTCTTTGGGTGTTATATATGTGCATATGTATGTTATATTTGTACATTTACTATTGTATATCATTGCATTTGCATTTTATTTTCCACACTTTATCATATTATGCTGCTGTGCTGTTGGGTGGGTTGTTCCTTGAGAGATAAGCCCAATAACCAGGCTTGAGAATACACCTAGGATTAGTGTGGAGAGTAGTGTGGACTTGTGTGGCATCTTGACACACAAGAGTCTACACGAAATTCGCGTCTAGACGAGGCTTTCTTTGAAGACATCTTATCCTGTGCATCTTGGACAATTGAGGGGTGTTGGATCTGAAAGCTAACGACTCTAGAGACCGTTCATTGGGAAGTCAGTTGAGACCTACTTGATTAACCATGATGCCAAACCAAAAATGATTAACGTATCATTGTTTCTTGACCTGAGAGTCTGTGATACTGACGACCTGCATAGGATATCGTACCTTTCAAGACTAGAACCTACATGTGAGAGGGATGGGTTTTACAGGAAACTTTGACCTCCAACCAACTTGGTTTTCTGGTTTTCTTGTCAAAGCGTACCTTTGACCTTGGATGCTAGGGATTTCTGTCAGAGTTATGGATTTCTTGGTTTTCTTATCTGAGCAGAGCTCTGGTTATACTCAGTTAACAACACAGTAGCATTGGATGCCTTGATCCCCTTGTCTGCACTTGCATAATCATCCTGCATATTAACATTGCATGTGTATGTTTTCTCAGGTTCTCGTCTTCCCTTTGATTCTAGTAATCTGATATGCTATTAATATGGAGGCTGAGTTGAAAAAGACCATCATATACAATTTTCCATTGCCGGAGTTAGGACCTTTATTTGGTCTGATTTCTATGGTTGATCCTAGCGTTCTTGAAGATTTCAGAAAGGATTATGGGAATATTCTAATTCTTGTCCGCAAAGTCACAAACCACAAACAAGGAGCTATCCATGCTTTACTACAGTCCTATGACCCTTCACTTCGTTGTTTTACTTTTCCAGATTATGTTTTGGTTCCTACTTAGGACGAGTTCGCTTTCATTTTGGGAGTTCCAGTCCTAGATGAAGAACCATTCTTTCATTCAGAGGAAGAGCCTGATTTTGAGAAGTTAGCCAACACTCTTTATTTAAGCAAGTCTGAGTTGGTGGATGATGTAGTTTGCATAAATGGAGCTTATGGCTTTACCCTATCTTTCTTGGTGGGTAAAGCCCAGAAATATGCTAAGGAAGGTTGTTGGGTGGTTTTCAGCACTATTCTGGCTCTATGTATATATGGCATTATATTGTTTCTCAACATACCGAATTTCATTGACATGGACGCTTTCAGTATCTTCGCCTCCAAAAATCCTGTACCTAGCCTCTTAGGAGACTTATACCACTCAGTACTCTATAAGAATGAAAATAGGAGAGGAAGAATTATTTCTTGTTGCATACCGTTGTTCCACAAGTGGTTCATAGACCACCTTCCTCGTTCTGGAGCTTTTGTTGATACAAGGGATACATATGAATGGTCTAAAAGACTCATGGGTTTAACAGCTAAAGATATTATCTAGTTTAATTGAAATCTACATGGCATAGAGATTATCTTCAGTTGTGGTAGCTTTCCCAATGTGTCGTTGATGGGAAGAAAAAGGGGGAATCAACTACAACCCTTCTCTTGCTGTTAGAAAATTTGGGTATGCTTTGAGAGGACCCCCCCCCCCCCCCCCGAAGGATGAGGAAGTGCAGGAATCTCTGTACTTCACAGGTGTAGTTGATTATGATATTCTAGCCAGAGTAGAGGAAGCATGGGGAAGATTTCATAAAAAAGGGAAACTCTCTTTGGGTAAGGGCAACTGCAAAGCTTATGACCCTTAGATGGATTAGATTCATAAGAGAGTTGAGAATATATTATTGCCTTTTCCTGCTGAAGAACCTTTGTACCCTTCGATAGTTGAAGAGCCTACAATAGTTGATATCCTGAAATATAATAAGTTTTGGGCAGAGAAAGAAGAGCTGCATAAAGAGAGCGAAGAAATGAGAGAGGAAATCGTCCAGTTGAAGCATGATAAGAACGAAGTTGTCTACTTAGCTAAAGTGAAGACAGAAGCCTTTGCTAAAGTAGAGAAGGTAATAGTTGAAGAGATCCGAGTGAAAAAACGAGTTGGTCAAGATTTAAATAATATTGATAGTGTCCTAAAACATTAAAAGAAAGAATTAGATAGAGCTTATCTGGAAATATCTACATAAGACTTTTACAACTGCTCAGACCAACTGTCTAAGACTTCCCTTGCTTAGAGCACATGTATAAGACTTAACCTTTTCTCACACCATCAGAATGAGTCGCTTGCTCATCTGCCTTCTGGTTGAGACTTCCATTTACTTATAGCTCATGTCTAAGACTTCCTTTGCTCACACCGTTAGAATGAGCCACCTGCTCATCTGTCTTTTGGTTGAGACTTACCCTTGCTTAGAGCACGTGTCTAAGACTTTCTTTGCTTACACCATCAGACTGAGCCGCCTACTCATCTATATTCTGGTTGAGACTTACTTTTTCTTAGAGCACATGTCTAAGATTTTCCCACTTGCTAAATCAGACTAGCTGAATAAGACTTTCACAGCTTAAGAACTTAAGCAATGATACTTACATGGCTTAAGCATCTTAACTCAAGACTCGTTGCTTGAATCCCAAAAAGACAAGACTTTTTGCTCAAGCACATAGCAGGAGACTTAGTCTAAACTATTGAAGGCTCGATATAATAGAGAATAAAGTGCACATGATGCAAGCATCAGATGTTCGGGAAATCGCCATAACAAAGGCCTAAAGCACTTAAGATTTCTAAATCACCATAACAAAAACTTGAAATAGAAATTAACACTTTGTATGTCAAGAGAATTTGAATCATAATTCATGTCCTTGACCTAGGAATAAGAACTTGAAGTGAAATTGAACTAAACCTTGATGAATCCAAAGATCAATACTTGCATTACAATCACCAAAATATGTTGATTTAGCAAAATTCTTCTCCCATTGATGATCTAACCATAAATGTAATTTCTTGAGGAATCTTCTAAACCTCATTAAAGATATTGACTTGTGAAGCAAATAACTAGGAGAAACCCTTAGATGATAATGAACTTGCAAAACAGAAAGAATAATGCTCAATGTAGCCTTGAAGTGAAACCCTTAGCTCAAAGAATTTCAACTGAGGAATTATTATCAATCTTCAAGCATAATGAATAGAAACCCTAAATCCCTTAACCTCTGAATACATATTGATGAGGAAATAGCTTGACATGGATACCCATTTCCTAAGAAATAGCCCACTGATACAAATAACTTGTAATTGAAGCAAACTTTTGATGGTTTGACTAAGATGAGGTCAAACTTCCATCTGACTTGGACTTGAATGAATAAACACATTTGACTTGGAATCAATTCCTTTTCCATTAATCTCCCTGTAAAACCTTAAACACATAGGGAAAAGGAAACAAGGAAACTACAACATATTTTTGGTATTTTGGTTAGAGGTTAGTAAACATAAACAAACATAAAGCGATTAAGAAACACACAGATGCTAGGTGATCTCCCTTAGAAGAAAACCCACATAGGAGGGCAGGAAAACCAATGTTTGTCATCTTGATGCATTGTGAAGATGCAAATAAAGTGGGATCTTAGGGGTAAAAATTAGGGTATAATAATTTTCACTATTTTCTATTCAAGTTCAAAACAATGGCTTCTCATTCTGGCACGAAAAAGCAACTCCCTCTTTCTGTTGCTGCTAATCTTCAAAGACCCATCCTCATTAACAACTGAAGTTATGTTCAAGAGCCTCCAATGGAAAACGAGAAAAATGCTATTTGGGATTTCCAAGTATTAATGCCTTTTTCTCTTACTGGCATCATTCATGCATTTTGTGGTCCTTTACCCAATTCATCTATGAAACCAAACAAACTGGAGAATTTCTTCCCATGTTCACCATCAACGAAACCTCGTGCATTTGAAGACAGAAGCTTTGAGTTGGGGTTCTGTTAGCTCTCATTTTCGACGCCAGCAAAATCAAGAGTCATCTCAATTCGAAAACAAGCGTGTTCAAGCATAAGAAGGCTTCAACCCAGTTTTTGGTAAAGCCTGAGTCGAAGAGAGGTTGTGAAAACTTCTAAAAATTTACTAAGTGTTGGATAGTTCTTAGACCATGAGGGGGATGAAAGAAGCGCGCTGCAGTCACCACTAAGGTTGGAGGGAAAGTCCTGATATTTGAATTTCAAAAGAGCAGTTGGCAAAGTGGGAACGGTTGAAATCAAGAAAAGCGCCAAAAGACACGTTTGAAGCAACAACCGTCACTTAGTAGTTATTCTCTAGCATTATAAATAGGGGTTATTTCCATAGAATAAGGGTGTTCATTTTGTCTTGTACAAGTTACACCAAATCACTCAAAGTACCCGCATGTAGAGAAACGAGTTAGAGAGAATGTACGTGATGCAACATCATTTCTTTTCATCAATGCAATTTATGTACCTTTATCATTTTATCTTGCATGTTTTCCTTTAACCTTTACCTTTCATGTCCTTCCCTGAAACTTTATTTTTCATATGTACTTCATGCTATTTAACTTTCTGCACTTTATCTTAACTTGCCATTTAAACCTTCTGTGTTTTCCCTTAAACTTGTTATTTTCAAAGTCTTTTTAATTACTTTCGACTGTTACTTTCCTGCACTTTTACGTTATTGCTTTTACTTTCAATGTCTTACACGCTTACTTTCTTGCATTGTTATCAAATTCAAAGTCTTTAACATTCTTGCCTTTATTTTCAAAGCCTTTTACATTCTTGCCTTTATTTTCAAAGCCTTTTACATTCTTGCCTTTATTTTCAAAGTCTTTTACATCTTGCCTTTTTACTTTCGACGCTTTAAGAATTGCACTCTTTATTTTACAGCCTTACTAATTTCCAAGTTGTTTTTGCTTTACAAAGTTTTATAATCGAACGTGAAGTTCAATTTAGATTTTCTTTTAAACTTAGCACATGTCTTAGGATTTGTATGGTCGATCCTGCAAGTTACTCAATTTTAGCCAAAATTGATAGACCAGAGGTTGTTTACCAAAGTTTACAGTAAACAGGTTCATGGAACATCCTACGTGTGTCCCGTTCTTCTCATTCCATAGATAGTGATACTTATCTTAGTTGTTTGCATGGAGTAGAAAATATGAAAGCACAAACTTGGAAATGTCAAGGTATTTTTGACTTAATTGAGTTGTTGAAGGCTGAACCTAAGTATAACTTTTACATTCTTATAGTTGCCATCTATTTTTTGGGAGTCTTCGACCAAACATTTCCATCTACCATGTGCAATGGTCACTCTACTATTTTCGACATTCTTTCTATTACTGGTCTTCGAAGAACTAGGGAAACATTCAACCCCGCTCTTAAATAACAAATCAAACCCAATTTTACTTTTGACCATCCCAACTTCAGCAATCACATCAAAGACCATCTTGACTAAAGTAAAGCCTCTGACTATGAGCATATTGATTTCCTCACTTCGTGGCTATCTCATTTAATTTTTTATTCTAGATCCCTCTATGTTGCAAATAAATGTATACCTCTTACAACTCATGTTCATGAGAAAAGAGATGTTTGTCATAGTAAATTGATCTTAGGCTATTGGAACAAGATTGTTCATATCCCTTGGGTTTTGGTGATAACAAAGTATTTAGAGAACAAATTGGTATACTAACATATGTTCAAGTATGAAGGATCACAAGCTTAAGATTCACTCTAAATTAATCTTGTTGAAAGCATATGTGGAGAATCAATGTTACTCATATTCTGAATGATCAGAATCTGGTGATCCTGATTGATCAGAATCTAGTGACTCTGAATGTGTTCATCAACCTCTGAAGGTTCAGACTCTGTTCATGAGTTCCAGCCTCTGGTGATAGTTCAGACTCTATAGGCTATAGGTGCCTATAAACCGTACCATGTACCAAAAGCAGAACAGTCTTGTAAAAGCGTCAGATTTTTGAAAAGAGTAAACTAGGGTTTCGTTTTACAAAGCTCAAAAAATAGTGATTTCACCTCTTTAGTCTAATATACCTTTTGGTAGATACCTTGTTATTTGAAAAGTGTTGTGAACAATGCCTATATTCAGTGGATAATGGTTCTAACCAGATACATCTTCCAACGTATTTCATGGCATGCCTCTTCACTAAGTTAGCTCTTATGCTCGACCCTCAAACTACTCTTTCTTTACCTCTATAAAAGGAAGCTGAAGATTTGAAGGAAGTTTAGAATAACACAACACTACAATGAATTATAATATCTTGAGCATAACTCGGAGATTTTATTTGTAATTGTTATTGCATAAGATCTTAATATTTCTTATCTTTTTATATCTTAGAAATCTTAAGAGGTTAATAACCTTTGTGGTTGTTTCCCAACTTCTATACTTCTTGTTGTATATCTAATTATAATAGTTATCTTTTCTACTAAACTATTTCTTTAAAGTAGAGGAAGTCTCTTTCCTGCTTGCTTGAACATTGAAGTCTCTTGCAGGTATGCTTGAACAATGAAGTATCTTTCTAGGTTGATTAGGGAGAAGTCTCTTGCTAGGTTGCTTAAGTAATGTCTATTTCTAGGTTGATTGAGCAATCAAGTCTCTTATGAGTGTGCTTGAGCAAAGTGTAATCTATTGATTATAGTAAAAATCTCTTGTTGAGGCAAGGGGATTGGATTACTCTCAGTTGAGGAGAGGAACCCAGATAAACTTTGTGTGTTGCTTGCTTCTGCTTTTGATTATTATTAATTCTACTGCTACAGTTGTTTCTGATATTAGACTCTGAACCTTGTTCAGAATCTGAAATGACTTTTCAGAAGCGAAACAGTTTTAGCCATACACAATTTAATCTCACATTCTTGTGTATTTTTTTCACTTTTAGTTGGCATCAGAGCATGGTCTATACTATAACACTTAACAGTGGTGCATAAAAGATCTTGAGAAAAATACAACTTCCATCATGACTGATGATTCTGAAGTTACAAGTCTTGTTAGAAGATCTCCTCGTGGTAATAACAACCATAATCAAAGTACATCTTCTAAAACCAACTATATTGATAGACCACCAACATTCAGTGGTGACTCTACTGAATTTTAATGTTGGAAGATCAAGGTGTACACTAACATCATTGGTCTAGATGATGAGATGAGGGATATCTTAGAGGATGACATTGACTTTCATGTCAATTGTGTTGGAATGGTTTCTGATAGAAAGTCTCTCACTCCTGATCAGAAAAAGATTTATAGGAAAAAAGGCAAATAGTGGTCTTAGATGATGTCTAGCTGATGCTGTAACAACTCATGTTGCACTTCCCACCTTTTGAGTGAGTTTTTTTTGAATTCATTCCCTCTTACTTGCGCTAAAACATTGAGGACAATGTTTAGTTCTGTTAGAAATAAATTTGTTCATGACATATATCTTTTGGATTTTGATCATAACAAAGTATTGAAAAAACAATAATGTTATCTAATGTGTGTTCCAAGTATGCATTTTCTAAATATTGAAGAGAAGGCATTCATAATCTGATATAAGGACGCATTTAAGAGAAGTTAAGTTACTAGCTTCTGGTGGACCAGAACTTGAAGAACACTCTCTAAGTGATGTATGGTGTAGACTCTGAAGCTGAAGACCTCAACATCAGAAGAGAAACATATTGTCTCTACACTAAGTTAATGTATGATCTTCTAGTAAACATTCAGAGTTAGTAATAAAGCTTGAGTTATTCATACTATAGAAAGCAAGCTGCATTGTCAAATTAGTTTGTCAGCTATAGTCTATGTTCACAAGGCTCAAGAAAAGTTGACATGCTTTACGAATATCTACTCTCAACGGATCTATAGTACAAGATTACATTGAAGATGCAATGGTGAAACATGTTACACAATGGATTAAGATCTTTTAGTGTATCTCTCTTCAACGTCTCTTGTACTAAGGAAAAGCAAAGACACTTGTTCAAGTAATTTCTTCCAATGACTAGTCTTCTACAACTTCTATATAAGCTTCTGAAGATTCAAATTGAAGTCTTCAACAAGGAGTAATCAAAAGAGCAAATATAGAAGGAAAACCAAGAAGGATAGAAGTGTTCTACACTTCTGTCTGGATGGAGGAATAACAAGATCAACAATAAGTAACACAATGGAGTATGCCGAATTTCTGTTATATGTTATAAATTGTAATAAGCCATAAGATTTTTAAACATTTACCTTAGAAATCTTAAGTGCTTAAGGTCTTTTTTATGGCGATTACCATGTAACTCTGATTTTGTATCAAGTACACCTTGTTCTCTATTATGCTAAACATGATTGTTTAGTAGTTTAGATAAAGTCTCTTGTTGTGTGCTTGAGCATCAAAGTCTCTTGATGAAAAGCTTGAGCCAAGCAAGTCTCCTGCAACATGCTAGAGCATTGAAAGTCATGATCAGTTGTTGATTGAGCAGAAAGTCTTAAACTATGAGTCTGAGAAGAAGTCTTGTACTTGAGAGTATAAGCAGAAGTCTTGGGTTCGTGGAACATGACCAAATAAGTATTGAGTTCGTGAAACATAAGCAAGGAAGTCTTGAACCTGAGGGGGTTGAGCATAAATCTTGGATTCGTGGAATCTAAGCAGGGAAGTCTTGGACCGAGGGTCTGAGCAGAAGTCTTGAGCTTAAGGGACTTAAGTAAAGAAGTCTTGGGTTCGTGGAACCTAAGCAGAAGTCTGAGACTTGAGGGGTTTAAGCAGGAAGTCTCGGGTTGAGGGTCTGAGCAAAGAAAATTCTTATGCTTAAGCGCATAAGCGATTGTAATCATGTTTTGGTTATAGTGAAAATTTCTTATAATGCAAGGGGACTAGACTACTCTCATTTGGGAGGAACCAATATAAATCTTTGTATGTTCTTTATCTTTTATTCAGGTTCAAGTTTGTGGGTACTTCTTTACTTTTATTTTGTTTTTCCTTTGCGTGTTAATGTTTATGTTTTTTCTTCTTCTTTAGTTATTTCCGTATTTTTATTTTCAAAATACCATTTTTTCAAAGCTCTTCCCGAACTAGGACCGTTCAAATTTTTTTCTTGAAAAACTCCGGTTATGGGGAAACCGGGAAAGTATATAGAGTTAGAGAGATGAAAGGCTTAGAATAGGGACATTGGTAAAGTTTGACAACTTAGGCATTGCCCGAACACCCTAGGTTCCCCGAAGTAAGATGTAAATCTAACATGTAGATTTGTGCCATAGTACTCGACTTTTGAGAAGTACTCACTAATTAGTTTATAATGACAGTTTGACAAAAATTAGACTCGCGTACATGTACGATTGTTTGGAAAATAAATAATTTTAGCACAAAGATGATGAAAACTACACCTTATAAGTTGGATAATCCTCACTCGATTATTTAGTATAATAGTGGTTAAACCCCAAAATTCGTCCCAAAATGGACAAATAAATGCACAAAAGTGTGTCACTTCATCGAAAAATAAAAAATAAAAATTGGTGTCAAAACAAAAAACCACAACCTATCTTGTGCATGTGACGACAAAAATAATTCCAATTTCCTTAATTTGATTGTCCAAATGA
The DNA here is from genome assembly GCA_963859935.3 of Lathyrus sativus. Taxonomy (NCBI): domain Eukaryota; kingdom Viridiplantae; phylum Streptophyta; class Magnoliopsida; order Fabales; family Fabaceae; genus Lathyrus; species Lathyrus sativus. The sequence continues at coordinate 791,901,743 of OZ012735.1, read as the reverse complement.
AAAGGGAAGGAAAAATCAAAAAAGAGAATTAAGCACAAAGCATTGTTAGAGAGGTGTCTGAAAGGGAGACTTAGGTCCGTCATCTTACTGTGGTCAGTGTTCTTTTGAATACCTTTGGTGTCAAGTGATTACAGAGAGAACTCGAGTTTAGCCGATCGCAATGAAAACTCACATATGAGTATCAATAGCTTCATTTTTGTATGCTTTTTTATGCAGTGAATCGTTGATCTGAAAATTTGCATAAGCAAGCTTTGTTGCTTGAGGGCAAACAACCATCTAAGTTTGGGGGAGTTTGATAAGTGGTTTTCGTATAATTTTTACTAGTCATCTAAGCATTTTACCTTTTTTGTCCAATTTGTTTATGTTTATCGTTTGTTACGCTTTGGTAGTGTGTTTTCACTATTTTCAGGGTTTAATAAGTGTTTGAAGTGAAAAAGGATAAAAAACGAGCAAATCATGAAAAAACGTCAAAAGTCGAAAAATCCTCATACAAAATCCAGAGGGCTGCTACGGCCACTCGTAGCAGCTACTATGGGTCGTAGCAGCAAATGCCTAGGGATTCCTCCACTTTGAAGGTCTAGTAGAAAAAGTAGAGGTTTGCTACCGCCACCCGTAGTAGCTGTTACGGGCCATACCCTGAGGGAGACATGTCTTCTAATTTGTTTCATTTTTAGACTGATGTCACAGGTTTTTTTGAATTTGGGGTGTTTAGATGTGATATTTTATGATGTAATGACAATTGATCATGAGATATTCATCCCAATTTAGGTTTTTCTATAAAACTCACAATTAGTTGTAAGTTTAGGGAGCAAAGTTTTATTTCCTGAAGTTTCTACGTATTTTATTTTCTCTGTACTCAAGTCTCCATTAGAGCATTGGATCAAAGCTTATCAATTCATATTTTCTTATTCATTTTCAATTCAATTGCTTATCTATTTCAACTATTTGTTGATTTGATTATATTTCCTCTCACCATGAGTGAGTAATACATTAGGGACTAAGGGTCATAGAGCTTATCTCTTGACTATTTGTATGATCTGTCACAAGTCGATTATGAGAGTTATTTGTCTGTATTAGTTTTAATACTCGAGTTCATGCATTCCAACCCTTGTACACAAGTAAAGTGTTCTCAGGTACCGATCATAGTCTGAAAGGATATGTATCGATGTCAGAGCACATGTTTTTAAACATACGAGTTCAATACAGCGAAAGTGCTTGAATGAATTTGAGAAAGTTTCAATTTTTATAGCTGAGCAAAAGTAACGAATCCCTGGCGAATAATACGATCGAGCAAAAGTCAACGAATTATTCATCGTCAATAGGATAACATGCTGGAGAAAGTAGGTGTTGTCCATACTTATCTATTTTCTATAAAGTGTATCGAAACTCTCGTAATAGAAGTTACTTGGATCGTGCAGATGTGTCAAAGTGAGAACCATGATCCTAAGTCCTGTTTGTCACCATTGTGATTCAAGTGATTTTCTATTAAGTTGTATTCCTTCAAGTGCTTTTTATTTAAGCTATTTTTACTAAATCTAAAATTATTGATTTCTCTAGATATAGATCGATAAAATGGAATTTGATACTTAAATTATTGGTCATTGTGGTTCTCTTTTACTACTTCGCACAGTCGCACCTTTGCGACGTGTTACATATACATACTAGAGTTTTGTTGTAAACTTCATCTTTGAGGGTTCAAATGGGTATCCATTGGATATGATGATTTCAATATGAATTCTTATCCCATACCACTTTTGCGGAATTCAAAAAACTCTTTCTAAATGCAAGAAACGTCTGTCATCTTGAATCTAAATTTTTTTTATTTTAGAAAAACCCTAAAACTCAAAAGACGTGATTGAAATTAACAAAAAGAAAGTATTATATTCACTCAGTCTTGTGTTTTTGCTTAAGTGGTCTCTCGACGTCTTTCGTTTACATGATCGATACAGGTGATATGGATTTGGTTTCTGTATAGATGAAAGTAACACTCTAGTCAGTAGTGACAAGAGCTTCATCATTGAAATTACAGTCATCCTCACATGAATTAAACTTGAGATCAGGTTAGTGTTATTAAATTTTATAGTGAACCTAATTAAACTTGTAAAAAATACAAAAGAGATTATCGGATCACCAAAACAATCAGAGGAGGGCTGTATTGGTTGATTATTTGAAAATGAATAAATTAATCCTCCCAATCCTAAATATTGGAATATTAATAACTAAAACTATGGACCCAACCAAAATAAAAAGTAGTCATCCCTTAACTTTTAAACGAATAAATAATGTATATAATTAAAAAAAAAAACAATTTATTACCAAAAGTTTTGAAGACTAATTTGTTGTAAATATCAAACCTAAAAGATCTGATGATATATTTGATCTATATTACGCCATAGAAATTTAAGCTTTTTTCATGTGAATGAAATAGCAAATTTTCTCACGAAATTAAACACATACGTCGCGTTACTTAGGTCCATATAATCATTGGTTTTTGTCCATGTCGAAGAATCTAATATACTAATTTTTGATTTGAAACAAGACCAGTGACAGCATAATCTACATGTCAAATAAACAGCAATATTCTATAACTTTCTAGTCCATGTGCTACATGAAAATTCAATCCATCACTTTCAATGTTGAATATTGACTTAGACATTTGAACTGTATAACTAAGATTATATCCTAAAAATAAGGCAAAAGCATTTCAAGTTGCTAACAAATCTGATTCAAAGTATAACAAGTTGCCCCACACCTGTGGGGTGTACCACATAATATGATTACAGCTGCTAAACATAGTGTTTGCCTTCATGTTTCATTTTCATTCACACAATATATGTTTGAATAGTACATATTAATAATTTTTAATAATATTTAATTTATAAATTCTCTTATTAATATGTCCACCCGCCATTTTTTCAACGCAGATATTAATATAAATTTTTATATATTATTTTTTTTTTACGTATTAAATTAAGATTTTATGTTCATACATTATTAAGACTTAAATCAGGAGGACATATTCATTTATCATTTCGTTTTATATGTATTTGTTTTTGATATTTTTGTTGTTGAAGTATAAATGAGATGTAGTAGTAGGGTATAGTAAAGTATGAAGTATGAACCCTTGGTCACATGTTGCACCAAACTTTGAAGAAGATATTATAGGTAAAATAACAAAATATCATTAATGATTAGCCGTACTTGTATCAATATATATCTCATAGAATATCCTTTTTGTTTTCTAGTTCTTATAAATATCTACATTTTATTTATTATTTGTTATAAGAAAAGTAGTCTCTTCACCAAGTACAAATTAGTTGAAGGTATGTTTTCTAATTAAGGAAACATTAAAAGAAAATTATCTTAAAAGAAAAAAAAATTGTCATATAACAGCTACTTTGAAGACCTTCAAAATAGTTTAGCTATCCCCTTGAGTACAATTAGTATTCTAAATATAGAGAAAGATTAATTATAGCGTATTTTTTCTTTCCATTTATCAAGGTAGTCGACAAGACATACCTTTACACAAATGATAGGTCATAATTCCTATATAACTTGACCATTTACTAGTCATTTCTTAAACTTTAATATGTAATGGCATACATCACCTAACTTCTCTTATTTATAAAATACTAAATCTCTATTTTTTAATTAATGTTAACTTTTTGACATTTATTTTTTCAACACTTCTATTTTTTTTCTTTAACATTCCTCCTTAAATATTATATTTAGTCTATCAATAATATTTTCATTTAAGAAAAAACTTTTTTATTCATATATATTTGTATCAATGTTGACATATTTTCGACGATACATATCTCCTATTCACACCACTACATGAAAAAGACTTAAAAATTGATATCTCACTCGAACAAACAACTTCTAATATTATTATTGAATTATCAATTTTAAAATCAACATGAATTATTAATTTATATTTATAAGTAATCAACATGAATTATTAATCTTTATTTATAAGTCATATATTTTGTGAGTGACACATATTCATTCAAAAATTTAATGTAATATATACGTAAATTTTCTTATTTACATTTTTCTAATCAATATAAAACTTTCTCAATTGTTTTTCTAACACTACTAAATCACTTCTTTTTCTCAAGAAAATTTTCTAAACTTACTAGTTACAAGTTCTTTTTATAATTCTTTATATATATATATATATATATATATATATATATATATATATATATATATATATATATATATATATATATATATATATATATATATATATATATATATATATATATATATATATATATATATATATATATATATATATATAAAATATGATATGTTAACTTAATATTTAATAATACTTATTTCCTTAATACTATTTATTATTTTATTTGTTTCAATCATAATCAATTATTCTAATTTTATAATATTAATTTTTAATATATTATATATTATATCAAATCTATTATTCATTAAATTTTTAAAATATTAATAAATCATTCAAAATCAAACTGAACCACAAATAAACCGATTCAACCAGTTACTTATAAATACATGTTTGAGACTATATATTATCTAATATCATAACAGAAACCTAATAATAAGTATTCAGAGAATTGGAGCAGACGATGGTTAAAACTTGATAGCAAATATCCTAATAGATCTAAAACAATAATCTTGATGCTATATTAAAGAAATGGGATTCAAGTCTAACCAAACATGTAGAGATAAGATTTTTAACAATTAGAGTTGACACAGAAAGAAATCAAGATAAACCACGTTTCATCGTGTTAGTACTCCAGTAATACAAGTTCATGATAACCAAACTTTTTACATAGTGAAGGAGCAGGACTCTCAATAAAACCAAATAGATTAATCTACATTGGATTCTAGAAATGAAACGATGTGGCCCTCATCATTCCAATTCAGTGGGAGTTAGAAATTTACTCCAAACAAGAAATTGACATTCATGAACACAAATTTTGAGCTAATTAACTCAAATTTCTCTCTAAAAAGAGAGCACTTAGCATCATAACAAATTAATGATGATTGCGCGATCTTGAAAAATTACTACTATTCTGAGACTGTTGCATGCTTATGTCAGGAACAAATAGAGCATTATCCGATGAATACCGAGGGTTTTTCGGCCAGTATAGCCCGGAAGCTGTAGGAGGTGAAGGGACCTGAGGAACTGTCCAACATGAATCTGGAACCCGGTCCATGTAGTCGTCGTACTCCATTTCCTCGTCATTGGATCTTAAAACAGGAGAATCAGAATCCTCAAAGTTACCACTGTCGGCCTGCAGAAAGTCATTCGAAAAGGGATATCGGATAAGCATACAGCCATAGCTTATACAACATGTAAGCACTTAACTTATAAGTTAAGTTGGTTATCCAAACAGAACCCTATTTCACAATGATGCTGAAAAGGGCTTAACAATAAGGGAAAGAAAGAAACAGTGCACAAGCACTTTAATCAACCAATCATATACCATAAGTACTTAACAACTTTACATTCTCGTCATATACAATTGCAGAAACTATGAACATACCCTTGATGATCCATCCATGTAGTTATAGTTCTGACTGAAATCATTTACGCCGAAAAATTCATCTATTGACCAATGTGACATGTTTCCTGCCGTAGAGCCACCACCATAAGAAACCCTCTCAGTTGGAAACTCCATAACTCTTCCAGCTTCAGTAGGAAACATTTCATTGTATTCCGATGACTGAGGCATTTTGGGAACCTTTTTCGAGACAGAAGAAGATTTTGTATCAGAAGCTTTCTCGCCAGAATCTGACTTCAATGAATTTGAGGACGCGCCGGGGTCAGTAGCTTCTAGGCCTACTTTTACACCAGTGAGAAGAAACCTTTGATGTCCGGAGACAAATGCATTTGCAGTGTGTATTGCTAGATCACATTTTCGACAGAGTAGAGCGCGATCTTCGAGACAAAAGAAATAGCCGAATGCTTCCTGCAAGGTATAAAATGACACAATTCAAGTTCATTCAAACCGAAACAGAACAAATAACAAATTAACAAGGTTCTTACTCAACAAAAATTGCTGACAATGGCTTCAGTTGTAAAAACAAACACTACTATAAACAAATTTACAAAGTTTTTAACTCCATACAACCACAAGAGACTTCAGATTGAACCCTCGTCCGACACTGACACAATGACACATGTAGTTACATTACATTCAAATACTTCTATTTTCTCAAAATGTGTCGGGGTGATGTTAGTGTCAGTGTCGGTGTTGTCGGGTTCATAGCCAGAAACATGGCCTATGTTTTGTAACACGCCGGGCCACTGTCGCACGTTTAAGACCCTTTTCGCCTTTCGCCGTGATTTTGATTAGTTATCCCATCATGGGTTATGAATAAGTAAGATATCACGGGTTGGAATTCATATTTCTTCGGTCTGATGTCACCAACTGAACTGATTTAACCGAACATAACTGATTGCAAATAATCAACTCTTGTTGGAGTCCCAAATCAGCAACAAATGTTATAATAAAAGAAAACAAATATATAAATTATCATAAAATTGATGATATACAATTTTCCTTTTTTCAAAAATTGAGCACTCCTAAAAGAATTCATAAAACACGAATAGCATTGAAACAAATCAATAAAAAAAATGACCTGACAAATATCACATTTAGGCATATGAGAAGAAGAAGTCGAAAGAGGAATCCTCTGATGCTTGGTAGCAAGCTTATTAGCAGCATGAACTTTCTCATCACAATCCCAACACAAGGCCGCTTCATCAGCGCAACACATAACCTTAGCTTCTGCCGCTTCACACACGTTACACTGAATCTTCATCCTTTCTTTCACTATTTCAAATTTCAAACTTTGAATGAGTACCTCGAAGAATTTTCCCAGAGGAAAGTTGAAGAATGTTTAAGAGAGAGAGAAAAAGAAAAAGGTTTTTGGGAATAACAGAAAGAGGAAAAGGGTTTAAGAAGAGTGAGAAAGAAGGAAGAAAAAAATGGAGGATATTTTGAGTCCACGTAGTTGCTGTACACGTGGCACAAATTTGGTAGTGTCGTGGCATAGGAGACCGCCTTTGCTGGCTTTTCTTCATTATTCATTTCATTCATTGGAATAAGAATTTAATATTTTTTAAATAATCAAAATATCTTCTTTACAAACAACCATAATATCTCTCAACATTTTTTAACAACTTGTTTTTAATTATTCATGTTAATTTCATTTCAGGGTTGATTTAGTTTCTTAATATAGAGTAATAAGAAAATTGAGAGTTAGATGCTCATTTTCAACATAATACCAACAATACTGATATTATCTATAAAAATAACAATTTTGAGATTTGTTGTTTGAGATAATGGTCAAAGTATTTTTCAAAGTTTCTATTGTAAAAAGGAGAACATATTCTAAACTAGTGCAAGAAATTTTAACATTCATTTTAGAGGATATCTTCTTTACTTTGTGTCATCAAATCATTTAGCTACCTGTAATTATTTCGACTCTAAAATAGAATTTAACAAAAAAAATGGTTAAGATTTCATGTTACAATTAAACATGTACTCCTTCCATTTTTTTAAAAAATAAATTTTATTTTTTAGATTTTATATATATATATATATATATATATATATATATATATATATATATATATATATATATATATATATATATATATATATATATATATATATATATATATATATATATATATATATATATATATATATATATATATATATATATATATATATATATATATATATATCACATACACCAATAATCCCGTAAATTTAAAAGTTAAAAATTTCTTATAAAAAAGAATATAAAGGAATAACAGATAATTTTTTTCTTCTTTCTTTCTAATAATACATGTCCAATGTGTTAAATGTAATTCATAGTGTGTTGAAGTCGAAATAGTAAGGAAGCAGCCGAAGTCTAAGTCAAGTGTCGAAGTTTTCAGTTTGTCGAAACAGTTTGTTTTGATGAGATTTGATATGATTTAGATTAGATTTGATTTTGAATATTTTGGGCCTTTTATGTTTTGGGATTTTGTAAACCTAAAACTATAAATAGGTGACTTGCTTTATAATCAAATAGAACAGATTTCACAATTGCAGAGTTTAACAAGTGAAAGTTCAATAGTAATCAGAAATCTCAGAGTTTGTGGGTAACACAATTTTCTCAAATATTTCTTCTCACATTCTTCTCTTTCTTGTTGTTTGTTTGTTATTCTTCTTCTCTTTTGTTGTTCTTGATAACTCTTTACTTGTTATCACCATTACTATCATATTGTGGGTTTGTTCATCATTCTTGAGATCAGATTGAAGGGAATTCTTCATAGGGTGTGAGGTGAATTTCCAACATCTAGTATCTAGAGCTCCTGTTGAGAGATTCAAGGAAGGAAGATAGTGATGGCGATGAACTATCTGAACGACAACTTTCTGACAACCATATCAATTCTCAAGAAAGACAATTATGAGAATTGGTGCAAGCAGATTAAGGTGACTTTCTGTTATCAAGATCTTTGGGATCTTGTGAAGGACGGAGTAAAATCGCTTGGGGAGAACGCAGCGGAGGCGGAAAAGGCTGCACACAAAGAATTGAAGAAGAAGGATTATAAAGCACTCTTTATAATTCATCAGTGTGTTGATCCTGATAACTTTGAAAAGGTTAGTGATGTTGATTCAACAAGAGAAGCATGAGAGATTCTTGAAAATTCGTTTGGAGGCGCAGAGAAGGTGAAATAGGTGAGGTTACAAACTCACAAGAGAACCTATGAGTTGCTTCAGGTGGAAGACAACGAAAGCATTACAGATTTCTTCACCAGAGTTACAAAGTTGGTGAATCAAATCAAAGTATGTGGAGAAGCGCTGACGATGAAAGCAGCTGTCTCAAAGATTTTGAGATCGTTGGCTCCAAAATTCGACCACGTGGTAGTTGCCATAGATGAGTCAAAAGATCTGTCAGTGTTGACGAAGGAAGAGCTTCAAGAGACTCTTGAGTCTCATGAACAGAGGATGGCTGAGAGAGCTGCAGGAAAGTCGAAAGATATTGTTGCACCCCAAAATTTGCCTAACCTTATCTCGCTTGGTTTATGTTCCATTGCATTAGCATAACATAGTTCTAGAATTTGCATATCATTACATTAGCATTTAGCAGGGGATCAAGTGTGATACATGTCAAGAGAAGCCTAACCAGAGATATTATTCAAGCTTAAGAAGTTATCAGGATCATCAGGCAGAGGGTTGAGTTCTTGGGAAGTTTGAATGCTTGTATGGGGCTCATCTCATCACTTGGAGCCAGTTGAAGGTCAGCAATGGATTGCAAGGCCTTGATCAAGGAGAGAATGTGTGGGTAGAGATCATTGAAGTACCTTGAAGGTCATGTTGGAACTCAATCGACTTATTTTATCAAGTGCAAGAGCCACAGTGGGAGTGGATGTCACTAGGGTTTCATCTGGTTAATCCTAGGCCAAAATGAGCAATTGAAGAAGATCAAAGCCTACTTCTAGGTCATTGAAATCATGAAATGATATGTTGAGGCATATGAGAGATTGTTTCAAGATCAAGTTGAGAAGAATCAAGAGTGGTTGGAGTTGCTAAGTCAGGGTTCCTAGGGTAAAATCCCCTATTTAGTGCCAAACTTCTAAGCCATGTAAGTCAAGATAAAAGTCTCATATGACTTTGGCCTCCATATGAATATTGTAGAGGATGCTATTAGCTTTAATTTGAGTACTAGAAGTCCTACATTGGATTTATAGAACTCAAGTTATGGTCCAGACAAGTTACAGGTCCTCAGATGCATCTGAAATTTGTCTGTGAAAATCATCTGACTTCCAAGCTATTTTTGACCTAGAAGGAGGTTTCACCTGAACTTTTGGCCAACATGAAAGTTGTTCCTAATGATCTTAGCTTTCCAAATTGTATTATAAGTCTTCCATCTGATTTGTAGAACTCAAGTTATGAGGTTTACAAGTTAGGGGTATTTTGGGAAAGTGAGATTATAGGCCGTTTTCAATCATAAGTCAAAATCTCCAACTTGCACTTGTCAAATGGATTTTTGTTCAACATGGAACTTGTTCAAAATGTGGTTTTTAGTATAACCAAGAACTCATGGTGAATTGATTTCGCTCATATCAAAGATTGGTGTGAAGTGGTTTGAATAAAGAAGAAATTCAAAGGCAATTTTGGTGGGAAATTGAAATAAATTGTTATGGGTCCAAAACAAGTCAAATAACCACTCATTTTAATCAGAAAATATATTTTAGAAACATTGGCAATTGTGGAATTTTCATTTGAAGTGTGCTTCATGGCCTTTCACAAGATTTCTTCACATAAAAGTTACATTACACAATTCCTTCACAAAGGCAATGTGGAGATTCCTCTTGGGCTGAATTCATTCCAAATGAAATATGTAAATCATCTAAAGCTTACAATGCAAGCTATGAAGCCAATTTCATGCATTACCATAATGAAATTTTTGAAGAAAAGTTGGACTTGGATTTTCAATTTTGGGCTTGGGCCTGAGCTCTAGAAGGTTCTAAACAATCCTATAAAGGTATAGGAGCTCATCAGAAACAAGGTTGGTGATTGATTGGGGTTGAAAGCACATATCACCATTGAAGCTTGAAGAAGAAAAGTGAAAGAGTGAATTTCTGTTAGAGGCCGTTTCAAGCACAATTGAGGATTCAATCTTCTTCTAACATCATCACTCATTGGATCTGGAACGTTTTGGATCAAGAATCAAGCTAGAAACGACTCCGATTGAAGCTTGAACTCAGGTTCTTACTTCTTGAATTTTCTCTTAATTTATGTGTTTTCAATGCATTAGAATCATGTGGTTAGATTCACCTTAAGTTGTAGATGATTTCTGGGCAAATAATTTGATGTTTAGTGAGATTTTAGGATTGAAGTCGTTTTAGGTTGAGATATGGAATTTCTGATTCGTGGATTTTTAGGTTGTTTAAGTAGTATATTTGGATTCCTCTCGAAATTTCATGCAAAATCGGTTCAAAAATCATCGCGTTTGGTGGATTATTGAGTGAGTTATGGTCACTTAAAGTTTGCCGGAAAATGTTCACTTCCCGTCGGCCATGGAGTCCTGCGCGCGAAGCTTTCGAGTTGCAGAAATTCAAAAGGTTGAAGATGTAATCTCCTCCGTCCGTGCGTGTGAGAAGTTGGACTTATTCCACACATCCAGGCGCCGTTAGCACGCCACGTCACAACATCCAAAACGCAGCGTTTTGGTTAGTGGCCTTGCAGCGCCTATGTGATCATGAAGGGAGCGGGTTCGATTCCCCTTGTGTACATTTTTTCTTTTAATTCTGAAGAAATTGACATGTATATTTGCTTGGGCTTTGGCTATCTCGCTACACTATCTGCACCCCTCTCTTCCAGCCCAACTTGATTTTACACATGATTTTCTTGCTAGTTACCCCCTCCTGGACATTATAATGAGTTTTTTTTGCTGAATATTTTTCCATCAAGTGGGCCTTGCGCCAGAATGCTATCACCACCCTCTCTTTCCTGGGCCCATGCATGTATTACTTGAATTAGTTACTAGTTACACCCCAGTTTCCATTTGGCTTTAATTTCCTTTCTTTATTTTTTTAGTTTAATACTTGATAGAAAATAAATCATAAAAAATAGTAAAAATTGTTAATAAATCCTGAAAAAAAATTACTAAGTTAGATTTAAATGTTTAGATTTTTATCATGTTTTGCATTTTATTATTTCATGCATTTTACATTTTATTCCATTTTATTCTTTTTAGTGCATTTTGTAATAATGAAATAATGATGTTGATTTTGTTCATTTTCTTTCTCTCTCATTTTTTTGAGTTTGATATTGAATTTTTTTGTGCTGGTTGTATATATGGTAAGGTTGATATATGATTTTTGCTTGATTTTTTTAGATGACTTTAAATAGGGTTTTAGGTTAATTGTTTAGGAGTATTTCTTTAGTAATTCCTTTAAATACACCCTTGAGCTTTGGATTTGATTTGAGCACTTTGGCTTAGATTTAACCACTGATTTTTCTACCATAGCTTGCTAACCCTTATTAGATGATGCAGGATTTTCCTTGGATTTTTTAGGTTTGATTTTCCCTTAGTTTCCTATTTTACAATTTAACCTTAGAATAGGTAGTTATTAGGAGATAACACTTGTGGTTTCTTTAGCATTTCAAATAGGTGATGATTTTTCCCTAAGAATAGTTCCCTTTCAACTTTCCTTTGCTTAATTAGGATCCTTCATTGTGGGTATAATTCCTCCTGTGGAGGAATTTCCTGCCTGTCACATTGAAGTTGAGACTAAGCAAGCTTTCTACAGGAAATGGATTTGATTGAGTGTCTGTGGTAGGTTCCTGTGGAACTTACCTTGCCTCTCATTTCCATTCTCCTAAAATTCTCTCATTATTACCTTCTTGAGGTAGCTCAGTCCCTCCTGTGGGGGGAATATGGCACACCTCTTGAAGGAGCTAAACCCCTAGGTTTCCCCAAAGATCTTCTTGTTGGATGAGTGTTTGGGATAAGCTCCTGTGGAGTTTACCCTAGCCTCCCAACACCCAATTTTCTTCCTTAGGATAGAAGCTTGCTGGATTGCTTGGATTGATTTCCTTCTCTTGAAGATGGTGGACTTGAAGAACAGTTATAGACTTTGGATCGGATTGCTGTCAGGAGATTGCTCTGCTGTGGAGATTGTCGGCTTGTTTTCCCTGTCTATTTAACTGTGTTGATGTGTATTAGTGTGACTTGATTGGTGTGATGCATTTAGATTAGGTCATATAGTTGAATAGGCCTAAGAGCATACTAAGGGTTGAGTTTCTCCCCTTGCTTGTATTGCATTAGAGGTCGAGTTTCTCCCTCTGCTTGTATTTTTACTATATGGCTTTGCTTGCTGTTATTCGGTAGAGCTCCGCTCCCTTGCTTGTGTGGTTTGTGGTTTGTTTAATTGCATTTATTTTCTTCTATTATTTTTTGCAATTATTCGTATCTGGCTTGAGGTTGAGATGAGCTTGTGGAGGCTTATGCCCCACACATATTTTCTCCCTCACTTGCATTGCATGCATCTTTACAGTAATTCTGTACAGTTTTTCTGTTTACTGTTTGATTTCCGTTACCATGATCCCCTAGGAGCTCTGACTTCTCTTCTTCAAGAGAAGTCATGACAGACATTAGGATTCTAACCATGCATGATGACATTAGTTAGTTTCCCCTTTAACCTCAACCGTAGGACGAATGTTGCATGATAACTATAGGATCGAGTCAGTTCCCCATAGAGAGTCTGTTTCTCTTCTCATCTCTAACAACAGTAAAAAAACATAATAAAGGCAAGTTAGTACAAGTGCGTTACGAGCCTTAAGATACTTGGGAAATGATGTTTGAGCAGTCTCATCTCAAATCGTCTAGAGTGTTTAGTATATGTCCTTTGGACGATATGCGACGCATTCGCTCCTAAGTCATAGTCTCTAGTGCTGTGCAAACTACAGACAACTAAAAAACACTTCTCTCGTAAAAAACAGAAAACAAACACTCAAATCCTTTTGTCCTCTTGGACCCTTAATCAGGAAAACTCTTTGCGTAAAGAGAGTTCTGTTAACTTTCAGTTCTACCGCAAATGGTAACGCATAAGTGTCAAAGGATCGAGCTGCAGACACCAACAGTTGGAACTGTCTGTTAACTTTACTTGGATAAAAAGCAGTTGAACAAACTTGTGTTCTCCGTGGCCCGAACTACGTTTTCTCTGATCTTTCATGCCGTATGAAAGTACGTAGGCACAAGATGCGATATCTTGGCGAGCAACCTTTCCCCCCTATAACCCGTAGTTAGGCGAACTACGTTGACTTTGATTTCTCGTTCTAGACGGGAATACGTAGGCATAAAGTGCGATACTTTGCCGAGTCATTTTCTTTTCTTTTCAGACCAGACCTTAGTGTAGATAGATTTAACAAACCCGTCAGATAAACAAAACAAGCATGGATCCCATCGAGTACGATGGACGTGAGGGGTGCTAATACCTTCCCCTTGCGTAACCGACTCCCGAATCCAAACAATGGTTGTGATGACCTTGTCTTATACCTTTTCGTCAGGTTTTTCCGATCGTTTCCTTTCCCATTCTGAGGGATAAATAACGAAAGGTGGCGACTCTTCTGTTTTGCCGGCACCTTATTTTCGCAGTAGCGACAAATATGGCTTTGCAGGTGCAGTCAAAAAAGAAAAGAAAAGGCAAAGGTAGCTGGAATGGCAACAAAGGAGGAAACCAGTCGAATCAAAAGAAACCTTAGAACCAAGGCAACCGAAGAGGTGGTGCTGCAGGTAAAGGAAGAGGTGGTGATCAAAATACAGACAAAAGCCACATTCAATGTTTCAATTTCCAGAAGTATGATCATTATGTTAGTGATTGTCCATAAAGGAAGAGAAATCAAGAGACTGATGCAAAGCTGGCGAAACATGAAGAAGAAGAAACGTTGCTAATGGTCACAACAAAAGATGAAGAAAGATTCCAAGATCAGTGATACTTGGACTCAGGATGCTCATCACATATGACTGGAAGGAAAGATTGGTTTGTCAACATGAAGCCCTCGTCGAAGAACACAGTGAAGTTTGCAAATGACAACACTCTAGCAGCTGAAGGTGTTGGTGATGTTCTGATTATGAGGAAAGATGGCAAAAGGTAAACAATTTCCAATGTGTTGTACATACCAGGCATGAAGAGTAATTTGCTTAGTATAAGGCAACTTGTCGAAAAGAACTACAAGGTAGTTTTCGAAGACAAGATGATGAGAGTTCTCGACGCAGGTGGTAGATTAATCTTGAAGGCTCCAATGTCTCAGAATAGGACCTTCAAGATTGAATTCAATGTGATGGAACACAAATGTCTAGCAACTACAGCCAGCAGAGATGAATGGTTATGACATTTTCGACTAGGTCATCTCAACTTTAATGACATCAGAAAACTGAAGAGAAGAAATATGGTTTCAGGATTACCAGAAATCGACATTTCAAGGGAAGTCTGTGAGGAGTGTGTTCAGTCGAAAAAACACAAGAATAGCTTCAGCAAGGATGCAGGAAGGAAGTCGAAGGCAATACTTGAAGTCATATACTCTGATGTATGTGGTCCAATCCAGGTGGATTCGATTGGTGGAAATAGATACTTTGTCACGTTTTTAGATGATTACAGTTGAAAGTTGTGGTTACCTCATCAAGAAGAAAAGTGATGTGATTGAGGTATTTTCCAGATTCAAGTCCATGGTCAAAAGACAGAGTGGTCGAAAGCTAAAAATTCTGAGGACTAATGGTGGTGGAGAGTATGTGTCGAAAGACTTCGATACACTATGTGTAAAAGAAGGGATTGTGCATGAGGTGGTGCCACCCTACACTCCATAATAAAATAGGATTGCATAACGCAAGAACAAAACCATCATGAATATGGTGAGAAGTATGTTGAATGGAAAACATCTACCCAAAGAATTATGAGAAGAAGCAATTTCGACAACAACATATATATTGAACAGATGTTCGATGAAGAAGCTTGAAGGGATCACACCAGAAGAATGTTGGTCTGGTGTCAAGCCTAGTCTCAGTCACTTAAAGGTGTTTGGATCTATAGCACATAGACATGTGCCAGATCAGTTGAGAAGGAAGCTTGATGATAAGTCAAATTAGATGATCTTGATGGGATATCATTCGACAGGAGGTTACAAGTTGTTCGACCAAGTGAATAAGCAGGTAGTGATCAGCAGGGATGTGATCATAGATGAGCTTAAAGAATGGGATTGGAATGAGAATGCCAAGAAGGATTCAGTGAGAATATCTTGTGAAGAACCAACAACTGAAGTCAAAATAGAAGTTTGACAGGAACCAACTGCAGATGAAGCAGGTTCAAGCAGACCTCGACGAACAAGACACATGCCTGCAAGGTTGCAAGAATGTGTAATTACATCAGATGATGTAGTCGATGAAGAGGGTGAGCTGGTACATTATGCTTTCTATGTAGATGTCGAACTAGTCAATGCAACTGAGGTATTGAAAGGTTCAAAGTGGGTGAAAGCAATGACTGAAGAGTTGGAGTCCATCGAAGTCAATGATACCTGGTCACTTGTCGAATTTCTGTAAGGCAAGAAGGTAATTGATGTGAAGTGGGTTTACAAGGTGAAGGTAAATCCTAAAGGAGAAGTACTCGACACAAGGCGAGACTTGTGGCGAAAGGATTTCTTCAGAAGGAAGGAATCAACTTCGATGAAGTATTCACACCTGTTGCTAGAATCGAAATAATCAGGCTGGTTATTGGTCTAGCAAATATGAACAACTGGCACACATGTCAGATGGACGTGAAGTGTGCATTCCTTAATGGCCCCTTAGACAAAGAAGTTTATGTTGCACAACCAGCTGGGTTTGTGAAACAAGGCGAAGAAAGAAAGGTGTACAGGCTTCATAAAGCCCCATATGGACTTAAGCAAGCTCCAAGAGCTTGGAATAAGAAAATCAACAACTTCTTAAGGGAGAAGGAATTCGTGAAGTGTACAACTGAGCATGGAGTATATGTAAGAAGAAGCAATGGTGAATTGCTTATACTATGTCTCTATGTTGATGATTTGTTGATAACAGGGAGTTGCAAGAAGGAGATCAAATATTTCAAACATGACCTGAGTGAGGAGTTTGAAATGTCAGACTTGGGAAATCTCTCATATTTCCGTAGCATCGAATTCTAAAAGACAAGTAGAGGTTTGATGATGCACCAAAGAAGATATGTAGGTGAAATACTCAAGAGATTTGAGATGCAAGATTGCAATAATACTTCGACTCCAGTTGAGCCCAGATTGCAACTGTCGAAGGATTCAGATGAAGATGATGTCGAACCAACCCAATACAGAAGACTTATTGGGTCACTTAGATACCTTTGTCACACAAGGTCTGACTTAGCATATAGTGTTGGTATGGTAAGTAGATTGATACAGAAGCCAAATGTATCACACCTAGCAGCGGCGAAGAGGATACTGAGGTATCTGAAAGGAACTCTCGACTACGACATTTTGTTTCCAGTAGCTGATGAAGGAAAAGAATGCAACTTAGTAGGATACACAGACTCCAATTGGTGTAGTGATGTTGAGGATCGAAAATCCACAGCTAGGTATGTGTTTATGTTAGGTGGTGCACCAATTGCTTGAAATTCGAGAAAGGAACCAGTAGTGGCATTGTCATCATGTGAAGCAAAATATATAGCTGCTTCTCTTTGTGCATGTCAAGCAACTTGGATGGTGAATTTGGTCGAAGGAATCACAGGGAAGAATCATGGAGCAATTACCATGAAGATAGACAACATGTCATCTATCAACTTGACGAAGAATCCAATAGTTCATGGTCGAAGCAAGCACATCGAAATGAGGTTCCATTATCTTTGAGAGCAGGTAGTAGAAGGGAAGATGAAGTTGGAACACTGCAGAACTGAGAATCAGATTGCAGATATCATGACGAAGGGAGTGCAGGTCGAAGCCTTCTGAAGACTAAGAGCCACGATGAATGTAGACAGTTTAGACACAATGAATTAGGTGGTGTGTTAAATGTAATTCATAGTGTGTCGAAGTGGAAATAGCAAGGAAGCAGTCGAAGTCTAAGTCAAGTGTCGAAGTTTCGAAGCTTTCAGTGTGTCGAAACAGTTTGTTTTGACACAGATTTGTTTTGATGAGATTTGATATGATTTAGATTAGATTTGATTTTGAATATTTTGGGCCTTTTATGTTTTGGGCTTTTGTAAACCTAAAACTATAAATAGGTGCCTTGCTTTGTAATCAAATAAAATAGATTTCACAGTTGCAGAGTTTAGCAAGTGAAAGTTCAATAGTAATCAGAAATCCCACAGTTTGTGGGTAACACAATTTTGTCCAAATATTTCTTCTCTCATTCTTCTCTTTCTTGCTGTTTGTTTGTTATTCTTCTTCTCTTTTGCTGTTCTTGATAACTCTTTACTTGTTATCACCATTACTATCATATTATGGGTTTATTCATCAATCTTGAGATCAAGATTGAAGAGAATTCTTCATAGGGTGTGAGGTGAATTTCCAACACATTGGACATTTCAAAAGAATACAATAATTTCATTAATCAAAATAATAATAATGTGAAAATAAAAATGAAGGTAAAATCAGAGAATTAATATTACCAACTTAATTATCCACATGAACCAGATCCTATATTTATACATAAGGTCAGAAACTAATTAACTAAATCTCGGATAAATAGTGAATTAGTTAAAACTAATCAGAGAATTGTGATAGAAATATTAGAAAAAGAATAATTAACTTTTTAATAAGTATGATATATCAATTATATTTAATACTCTCCCTCAAATTGGGTTAGATATTGTACAATCCCAATTAAGTAAATAGAATGGTAAAAGTTCTAAGATATATGTGGTCTGTTGTGCTGTATGTATTGACCTCAGGTGAATTATGTTGGCTTGAACTTTGTCTTGGTCACATGAGAGTCCATTTTGATGTGCTTTGTTCGTTCATAAAAGATTGAGTTGTTGGCAATGTGAATAGCCGATTTGTTATCACAATTAATTGTTATAAGTTTGTCACGTACAATTTCAAGATCTTGAAGTAGATAGAGATACCACCAAACTTTACGAGTAGAGCTGTTTTTGGCCCGGTTCAGATATTTACTCTCTCGAGAAGTGGACCAAAATAGTAACCGGGTAAATCGAGACCAGACCGAAATAGTGATGGTCTGATTTTTTGGATCGAAATCGGACTGGTACTTTCCGGTAAACCGAGACCGGACCAAAATAGTGATGGTCCTTTTTTTGGGACCGAAACTGAAACCGGACCGGTACTTTTTCAACACATAATTAAGTATCCAATTCTCAAAAGTACATAAATATAACAGAAAAAGTGCATAAACATAATTAAGTACGTGTTCAATTCTAACAACATAAGTGCTAAAAGGTGCATAAACATAACACAAAAAACTTCAATTCTCAAAAAACCACACAAAGATTACATTTTTGATGCCTCAGAAAAATCTCATCATTGGCATAATGCAAAATATAGATCGTCAAGTTGCAGATGTCGAAACGACATCTAGATTTTCACCAAAATGATATATCAAAGGTTCACCTTATGGTTCTTCAAGCTACATATGTAAATGCATAAAATTAGAGTTGCGGAAAAGTTAGGAAAATAGAAAACATGTCAAGTAAAAAATAGAAATGTAGAAAAGTTACTTACAACACTACCATTGCAGCCCTTCTTAATTCCATACATCTCCTTCATCCAATCATCCCCACAAACTATCATTTCAACTGTCTTAGTTTTCATAGATGATCGTTTCAAATCAATAACTCTTTTTCCAGCATTATAAGTTGCTTCTGAAGAAACAGTAGTAACTGGAACAGCTAGGATATCCTTTTCCATTTTGCTAAGAACATGATACTTTACTTTATTTCCCATCCACCATGTTAAAACATCAAACTTAGCTTTAAGGGGAACTTTCAACGGAGGCTCATCAAGATTCTTTTCCCATCCTTTTTTTAATTTATAAATTAAGTTATTATTAGATACTTTTAGACCCTATGGGATTTTCATATACACTTATTCATATAAGTTACCATGTAAAAAGGTTATGTCTAATTGGTGAAGATGCCATTTATTGGAAGCAACCAAGAAAAGAAGGCACGTGGTATTCATTTTCACAACTAGGATAAAAGTTCATGGTAATAAATTACCTCAATTTGATTAAACCCCTTTACTACTAAACGGATTTTATACCTATCAATAGTACCATAGACTAAGAATTTGATTTTAAAAATTTATTTGCATCCAATAGAATTTTTGTTAGGAAGGAGAGGGATAAGGTCCCATGTATTAATAGTAGTTAGAGATTCAATTTCATAAGCTATATCATGCTGCCAATCAGAATCTTAGATAACTTTATAGTAAAAACTATCTTCATTTAAGGTAGATAATTTAAGATTAAAACATTATGAGTATGGGATACATTAATTTATGACATTAATTTCGAATGGGGGTAGGATATGTAGCGTGAATTGTTAGAGATAAGAAGTGTTGTGAATAGGATGCCTTGAAAACAAAGTATAAATGGTTTCTTTATGATCAAGAAACACACAAGGGTTAGGGTTAATAAAGAAAACAAGGTAAAATAACAAGGAACAACAAGGATTGGTTATAAACTGCTATTATTTCCTTTCTATTAGAAACAAGATTACAAGTATACAATAATAACAAAATAACCTCTTTCTGTTGAAATTAGGATTTTATCTTCCTATTTTTCCTTATACCAAGATGAGAGACTAACATGCTATTTATAAGAATAATAGCACACTAACCTAATGGGATTTTTAACAATTACCCATTACAAGCTAACTTAAACAATTGGGTTTACAAGTAAGGCTCAATTCAATATGCTAACAAATCTAATAATATTGACTAATGCATGTTAGAACAAACTTTGACTACAACATGCATTACTCTGAACAGACTTCGATCATACTAGAGTTCGATCCAATATCTCACAAGAAGGATTGAAGTACTTTGAATAAGAGAACAATGATGATCTTTTAAGTATGTATGAGGCTTAATATATTGGATTTGCGAGTAAGTTAAGGTTGTTAAGGGAGTATTGATGGAATTAGTTGAATTGAAGGGGGGGGGGTGTCATTGAGGTGTATATGAGTATAAAGGATAGCGTAAAAGGTTGAAGTGGAAGATGTGTAAGGAAATATGTGTGCAAAGAAGAGTGTGTTTCTTGAAATAAAGAGTTGTATATTTTGTAAATAAAAAAGAATGCCATCTTTAACATCATATGCATTTTCTACTTAAAGAGTTGAATTTTGTTCTCTTATGTCTAGGAGTAGCACCAAATACCAAACAAACAATTTTTTAAAGAAAAGTAATCATAAAGTTGTAATACATAAAAAAAAGTAAGGGGATTTATTCTTCTAAAATTTAGAAGGGAGTCTATTGATAAAAACAATATGAGATAAAGCATGATTCCAAAAAAATTATAGAAAGGTTAGATTGAAAAAGCATTCCCCTAGAAACACCTAATAGGTGTTGATTATTGCTCTGGCCTGGGCCCCGACCTCACCTCGCGGCCCAGCCCGACGGTACACAATAAAGGTCCAATACGATTTAAGTAGGCCGACCGAGCACGTGACCCCTCGACGAGCAGGGCATGTTCTCGTCGAGCAGAGCAGCGTGCCTCAGGACGCCCTCGGCGCTCTCCCCTCTGCGGGGATGCGCTGCCAACAACTGTCCCTCGTCGGGAAGAACAGCCCTCAGCGGGCAGAATTCTCATGCCAACGAGCAGGACAACATGTCTCCCCCACGCCCCCGTGTGCTCCCCTCCGCGGGGAGAACAACGTGCCATGCGCACGTTCTCCACGTGCTCCCCTCCGCGGGGACACATCATCCCCCAACTGCCCACCTCCGAAAGAGCAGGTCAAACCCACTTTCTGGAGACCACGGGATAGTTGGACTAGGGCGAAGACCACGTCTTGGTCTTCACTACGCCATGTAAGCCCTAGAAGTCACCTGGGTTGGGCCTAGCCATCCAGCCCAACACAAGTGACCGTTGGCCCAACGCTGGGGTCTCTCTATAAATACCTTCTTCCTCAAGAGGGTCAAGTAATTCACTTCTTACCCTATTTCTGTACTTTGCTCTCACTCTGCCCAATTCCTTACTTTGGCATCGGAGTGTCTTGCAGGTACACCCCCCTTCTCCTCCTCATTACCGGTGAACAGGTAGCAGTCCAACAAAGTGTGGCCAGTCCGTGATCCCCTTCTGATCAGGTCAGATCAGTGGCGCCGTCTGTGGGAACAGAAACTTCCCTGTTACTCCGAGCAGAAAACCAAAGTTTCACCAACGCTTCACGATCATGGCTAGCCCACACCACGACGATACCGTGCACGACTTCATGCTCAACGCTGCCGCAAACGGAGACGTCACGCCCAACGGAGAACAACGAGAGAGACGGCCAGACTGCATCTCCGTCGTCCGCAGAACCGACACGCCAGGCTGACCACCGACCCCAGAGCCCAGCGGCGTTACAACCAGTTCCCGTCCCAGCAGGAGCGGACCCAATGGTGGCCGACCTCTTTGCGGCCATCAACCAGACGAACCAACTATTGTCTCAGCAGAACGCATGAATTGGAGCGTTGGAGCGGGAGGTCCCCTCCGCGGGAAGACCAGAATGGGGGCTCGAGGAGTCCCTCACCTCAACCCAGAAATTGACGACCTCGGCTGGAGAGGCCCCGAACGGAAGTAGTGCGGAAGCGCACCAGATCCCCGACGAGACAAGTTCGCGGGAGGCGGCAGAACACGACATCAATCCTGGCCAGACCTCCGCGCGTCGAACCCCCGGTCAGAAGGCCGAGGACCCGAAACCAGGTGCCTATACTAAACGTCCCATCTCCTCCTCGGTGTCCCGCTCTCAGCGACGTAGATGACCACAGGACTCCCTTATCTCAAGAAATCATGGCCGCCCCCATCCCCCACGGGATGGAGAAGCCCCAGACACTCTCGACGTACGACGGTACCTCCGACCCGGACGATCACCTGGAAGACATTGAGGCCATGCTCGATTACCGAAACGTCAGAGGAGCTATCAAGTGCAGGTTATTCCTGACGACCCTGAGGAAAGGCGCCATGACATGGTACAAAAGTCTGGAGCCCGAATCGATTACGTCGTGGAGGATCCTGAAGGACTTGTTTTCAAAACACTTCACAGCGTCCCGACGCCACCCAAAGACAGAAGCCGCCCTCGGCGCGATAATCCAAGCCCCCGACGAGCCTCTCCGAAAGTATATTGAAAGATTCACACAGGAAGCAGTGCAGGTAACGACGTCAGACGAGATGAAGTGTTACCTAATGGAGCAGGGTCTATGCCGCGACTCCAAGTTCTACGAGGCCGTGGGCATACACCGACCAGCTTACCTGCAGGATTTCCTCGACAGAGCCGTGCATTATATCCGGTTCGAGGAAACCCAAGCAGCCAACTCCGCCCGAGACACGCGAGACAGAGAATCCCCCCGCGGGCACCAGGAGGACGACTAAAACAGCAGGTAGCACTCCGCCACGACAGCAGAGTCCTAAAACGCGAATTTCAGATCGGCGATTTAGTCTTGCGAAGAAACCAGAAAGACTCCCACGAGGGTAAACTAGCTACGAACTGGGAAGGCCCCTACCGCGTCCGCGACAAGACGGAGCACGGGGCCTACTATCTTGAAAACCTACACGGGGGACAACTAGCTCGACCATGGAACGCTGAGAAGCTGAAAAGGTACTACAGTTAAACACTGCCCGCGACGCCAAGGCGTCGCGACCACAGGGGGGAGACATGGTACCGCCGCACCTCCTCGCGTCTTCTAGAGACCAACAAAATAACAAGCCCTGCCTTTGTGTGCGCGGGCAGACGGCTCTGCTCGACGGAGAATCCCTCGATCGAGACTCCCCGTCGCTGTACCAGAATCGGCAGGACACCGAACTCGCGATGGGACGTTCACGTCGCGGGGATAAACTACCTCCAAAATGGCCAGGTTACGAAACCGGTCAATCGGCCAATTCTCCACACTACTGGAAACAATTATCGTCGAGCTACCACCCCGAATAGGCCCAAAGGCATAACGAACATATATTTCAAGCATACAAAAGTGCAGAAATAAAACGAGCATACCACCATGCAGAAACAAGACAAAGCGCACACTTAAACAAAATTCCATAATACGGGCACAAGCCCAGAAGTCAAAATGTTACAATAAACGGGCACAACCCCCAGCTGTCGAGCAGGACCTTGGCTGCCAATCAGCCAGCCTTTGTCCTCTCCTCTGTCCTCTCCTTCGTCGAGCAGAAGCTCTGTCGAATAGGACCTTGGCCGCCTAAGCGCAACGTTCTCAAGTCCTCGCTCTTCCACCGAAGAGCTTCGACTTGGGGGGCTCCTGTTCTGGCCTAGGCCCCGACCTCACCTCGCGGCCCAGCCCGACGGTACACAATAAAGGCCCAATACGATTTAAGTAGGCCGATCGAGCACGTGACCCCTCGACGAGCAGGGCATGCTCTCGTCGAGCAGAGCAGCGTGCCTCAGGACGCCCTCGACACTCTCCCCTCCGCGGGGATGCGCTGCCAACCACTGTCCCTCGTCGGGCAGAACAGCCCTCCGCGGGCAGAATCCCCATGCCAACGAGCAGGACAACATGTCTCCCCCACGCCCTCGTGTGCTCCCCTCCGCGGGGAGAACAACACACCTCCGGGGAATCTCGCGAGCTCCCCTCCGCGGGGAGAACAACGTGCCACACGCACGTTCTCCACGTGCTCCCCTCCGCGGGGACACGTCATCCCCCAACTGCCCACCTCCGAAAGAGCAGGTCAAACCCACTTTCCGGAGACCACAGGATAGTTGGACTAGGGCGAAGACCACGTCCTGGTCTTCACTACGCCACGTAAGCCCTAGCAGTCACCTGGGTTGAGCCTGGCCATCTAGCCCAACACAAGTGACCGTTGGCCCAGCGTTGGAGTCTCTCTATAAATACCCTCTTCCTCAAGAGGGTCAGGTAATTCACTTCTTACCCCATTTTTGTACTTTGCTCTCACTCTGCCCAATTCCTTACTTTGACATCAGAGTGTCTTGCAGGTACACCCCCTTCTCCTCCTCATCACTGGTGAACAGGTAGCAGTCCAACAAAGTGTGGCCAGCCCGTGATCCCCTTCTGATCAGGTCAGATCAATTATTTCTCTCAAAAATGCCATTTTTTTAAGAGTGTTAACATAAGAAGGTTGATGATGGGTCCTCTGTTCCATATAAAAATATTTAAAAAAAATACATGGTCATTATTAGTTCTTATTGTTTTGACATGGGGTGATACTTTTGGCAAAGGAGATTATTTATTTATTTGAGTAACAGTGATATGAGAAGGTTTCCCTAGGTGATAGTACCAAAGATTATAAAATTATTGATCGTCTAAAGGAACTATTCTTATGGGGAACATGTTTACAGGGGGAGCTAAGATAGTAATAACCTTAGTGAAGTTTAGTTGCCCAAATCTTTTTCAGTGCAAGGTTTCTTGTATAGTGTTGGTGTTAAAATTGACAATGCAATCATGGAAATTAGTTAATCTACAATCAAGGAAATTATTTAATATAG
This sequence comes from Lathyrus sativus, assembly GCA_963859935.3. Lineage (NCBI taxonomy): Eukaryota > Viridiplantae > Streptophyta > Magnoliopsida > Fabales > Fabaceae > Lathyrus > Lathyrus sativus. The sequence goes on along the minus strand of OZ012735.1, from coordinate 791,876,608 downwards.
GACAAATATTAGATTGGTAAAGAACGTATGTATGTATAAAACATCTTGAAGATAAAAAGCCAGTATTGAATTTAGTCATGCCAAACTTGTTGGTGGTGATGGTGGCACCATTAGGGAATTTAACAACTATAGTAGGTATAATATTAAGAGTGTGGAAGAAATATTGACAATGACACACATTGTTTGTGGCCCCTATGTCTGAAATCCATGTGTTATTTCTATGTAAAGAATAAGGGTTTTTAATAATACCTAAAGTTTTGTTAACTAGTGTTTGAAAATTTTGAATGTTGGTCGAACCAATAGGTGAAGCTTATTGAAGAAGAACCAATAAAGAATGGCGTTGCTTAACAATTAAATAATTCCATGTGCTATATTGTTGATCCTCAAAGTTATCTGGTTAAACTCCTTCCAAGTGATGTGATAAAGTTGCAGCTTGGTTGAATTTGGGATTTTTAAGATAAGGTGATAAACCATGATGCTTGTTGAAATAGCTACATATATTTGTTCCTTTACCACGTCCGTAGTGGTGATCCTTGTTGTTTAAGTCTTGAGTACGAGGATGAGTGTTTATTTTGAAGAATTTGGCGTAGAGTTTTTCCTCGTCACCAAAATGAGTAGTGAATTGATACTTTTATTGAATGATCATGCAAAAGAATTTGTTAATTTGAGGAAGAAAACTCATATGGATTATTTGAGACGTAACCACTGCATGTTGATTATTTAGGCCTTTGAGGAATTGTATGATGTAATTTGATTCTCTGCTGAAATTGTTGGTTGGTAAATTATTTCAAGAGAACTTGATGGCACATGCATAGGTAGGAAGAGGTATGTAATTGTCAAGCTCTGGAAAAAGCTTCTTTAACGTTGTGAAGAATTATGTTATAGTTTAGTCTCCTTTCTTGGGACTAGAATTTTTGCATTTGAAGATCAACAATCTGAAACACGTCTCTTTGACGGTAGCGATCTTGTTACTCAACCTTGACCTCATGAGCAATATCCGTCCAAATTACCCTATGAACTATATCATCTTTAATGAAATTAGCCATCCACGTAATGACTATTGTGTTACACCAGTACTTTGCAAGAGAGACACAATCAGTGTCTTTTGGGGGTGTTAAGGTCTATCAAGAAACGCTAATTTGTTTTTGGAATGCATAGACACAAGAATTGTTGGTTGGTAAATTATTTCAAGAGAACTTGAGGGCGCATGCATAGGTAGGAAGAGGTATGTAATTGTCAAGCTCTTGCAAAGCTTCTTTAGTGTTGTGAAGAATATGTTATGGATTAGTCTCCTTTCTTGAGACTAGAATTTTTCTTTTTGAAGATCAACAATCTGAAACACGCCTCTTTGACGGTAGCGATCTTGTTACTCAACCTTGATCTCATAAGCAATATCTATCCAAATTACCCTCTAAATTATATCATCTTTAATGAAATTAGACATCCATGTAATGACCATTGTGCTACACCAGTACCATGTAAGAGAGACACAATCAGTGTCTTCTGGGGGTGTTAGGGTCTATCAGGGAACCCTAATTTGTTTTTGGAACGCATAGACACAAGAATTAATCTGGAGCCCATGATTGTCGTTGGGATGCATGAAGTAAGTGTCTAATATATTTGATTGATAGTTTCTGGTGATGGCAGGGGTTGACTAATATTGTTGTTGTTTTGAGAAGAAGAAGAAGTAGGTGAAGGAAATTTGTAGCGATGACAGGTTCACGGATTGATTCAGTGGACGTCATCTCTGAAGAAGAATGTGACTAAGGAAATAAAGAGAATGGTTTGAGTAAAAACTAGATGGTAGTTAATCTCAGAGAGTTGAGAAGAAAGAAATATTAAACGTTTATGAAGAGAAATGAGACTAAAAGAAAAATCATGTCAACCAAGTGACTCCAAATACAAGAGAGGATGAGGGTGAATTGTGTTGATTGAAAAGTGTTGTCAAATTAAAACATTTTGTTTTATAAAAACTTGTTGAGTTAATTTTATTATTAAAAATGAGTTTGAGCAACAAAATATAAATAAGAAAGAAACAAGAAGAGATGAAGAGAAAAAGACATTGCATATAAAAGATAATAGAAAAAGATAAGAGAAGTAGAGCACACACTGGAGATTTATACATCTTTAGCCTAACTATTTGGCCTACTCATGTTCCCAAGAGTTTCCTCTTGAGTGTTTCACTAAATATGTGAGCTTTAAATAAGTTATGCTTGATTAGTCATCATTTTTACTATGTTTTATAAGTTGTTAGCAGTAGATTTCAAGTTTCTTTTGATGTCTTCGTGTCATATTTGGATAATTATATTGTGTTTACCATGTTTTAGAGATTTTGATGATTAATAGTGTCCCATATGTCATTTGATATTCCTTGAAGTGTTTTTATGTGTGGTACAAGTTGCAAATACAAGAAGAAAAGCAAAAAGACCAAGTACAATTTCAAAACACATCCTCAGACATATCTAGGAAGCCAAGGCACCCCAAAATGGCATTCTAATTCCAAAACATGTCCCTATATGCGTCCCAGATGCCAATGAGCCTCATAATTGTTGTCTGCTAGTCAAACACGTCCCCAGAAGCGTCCGAGACTAATAAGCCTCCAAGAATAGCACCCTTTGGTGAGGGACATCCCAATACTTGTCTGAGTGATCCAACAAGCTGGGAGACGCGTCCCAAGATGTGTATACAAGATTTTAAGGAAAATTTTCCCTCTATAAGATGTGTTTCACACGTTTATGACACCTTTTAGACGTCCATATTTGCCTAAAAATCCCATTCCAAGTATTTAAAGAGGGAGAACTATATTTTTAAGGGTAACTTGGGATTTGACAGAAAAAAGTTTATATGGGGTACGAGATATGAAAAAAAAAGTTACAGAAAGCAACATTCGATGAAATTCTATGTTGATTTTACCTTCTTGAAGATTATTCTGTAATGTCTATTACTTGGATTATGTTTTCTTTCACTATTATAAGTAGTTAAATCCTCTTATATTAGGGATAAGTCATTGTTTTTTAGTTAGTTTAAATTCCTGAATTGATATTTTTAATAGCCCTATTTTATTCGATTACGATTTATTCTTTTCTATTCTTAAAGCTATGCTCTTTTTTACAAACAACAAATTGAATCATGGTTATTTGTTAAAAATGGATTTTAGCAGTAACGCTTGATAAGGATACTCTAGATTAGGTATCACCTAGAGATAGATTTATCAACTAGAAACTACATTATTCTTGTTATTTTAATGTTTGGGGTTCTCTCACAATCAACTAAGGTATTAGGTTTTGCTTTGAATTACTAAAGTTTTATTCACTAAGAGATTAGGGACATACTCAGCACTACACAAGTGCATGGAGCTCTACAACACCGAGCCACAAATCTTAGGGGGGCAATTTTTATTTTATTTTTATAATTAGTAAAAAAAAAAATATATATATATATATATATATATATATATATATATATATATATATATATATATATATATATATATATATATATATATATATATATATATATATATATATATATATATATATATATATATATATATATATATATATATATATATATATATATATATATATATATAAAAACACAAAATTAAATAAAATGATTTATAATTTGAACAATACTTTGAATTTTTTGGTGTTTCATTTAATTAATATACAATTGTATTTTTGGTATGTTATTTTTTATTATTCGAATTATATATATATTTTAAAAATTAGGTCTATTTTTTTTTAATTAAACAGGACCTCTGAACTGATTGGGCCGACCTTGATTAGGAATAAATATACTTGAGAACAAGTAATCTATAGAAATAATTTTTATTATTACAAGATCAATTTAGAGACTTCCAATGAATTTAAATTTAAACTCTCATCTCTAGCATGCTCTCTCATATCATTTAATATTTCATTAAACTTACTCACTTTGTTTAAATTGCAAACAATTCAACTAAACCCCTCCCCCAAATATCTTTTTGGTCAACTGAACCAAAATTGTAACTCTAAAATTTATTGCAGTCTTTGAGATCAATATTCTGAGTTTTCCCCGATATTACTACATTGAAAAATTAGTACACTTGTTAATATACCAATCAAGTTTTTGGTGCTGCTGTTATGGGTTGTCAAATATTTTAGAGTTCATAGTATTATTTTAGTTGAAATTTTGTTGCTCTGCGACTAAATATTTTATTTCTGTTTTTATTATTTTTGTTAAACTAATTTGTGTATGATATTTGTGAAGGTGAGATAATACTTAGGAGGGGGGGGGGGGGGGGGGGGGGGGTTGAATAAGTATGAAAGATTAAGACTTGAAAAATTATCACACAATTATTTTTATCCTGGTTCGTTTAAACAACTACTCCAGTCCACCCTTCCTAGAGTGATTTGCCTTTCTCAACAAGGACTTAATCCACTATTAAATCAAACTGATTACAATAGTAACACCTAAGAACAACTGTTCTTAGTCTTCTCAAGAGCTACTGATTCCAACTGAATCCTCTTAAGGAATAACCTTTACAATCAATGTAAATTAAGTACAAGAGTATTAATGCTTCTATAAAGCTTTTATCACAACAGTGATTTTTCTCTTAAGTTTAAGTACAATAAGATTCTAAGAAGAATATGAAATAATGAGAGCTTAGAATAATATGATTTCTTTTCAGCAAATTGTGTAACTGAAAAATATGGTGAAGTTCTCCTTTTATAGGCAGCTGATCCAAGGAAGTTGAGCGTTGAAAAGAGAGACCCAAAAAGGTCTGAGCCTTTTTTGTCTTCACATCAAGTGACCTTTCCTAGAAGTAGATGGCACAGAAAAATTCTTTTTGTCTGTGTAAGTGTGTCTAGCACAAATGAGGAAAGAGACGTTGAATAACTCCAATGGATATATTCTTGAATATTTCTTCTTCAGTTTTCAGCAAGTTCTTCAGAGTCTGAATGGATCAGAGTCTTCTAATGAAATTCAGAACTTTGCTATATCAGAGTCTTCTGCAGCAGGTGTGCTTTCAGCGTGTTGATCATCAGAGCATATTTGACACAGAACTTCAGTACTTAGCAGCGTTGGTACTTTCAGAAACTTTTGTAGACTAATGCTTTGAGAAACTCTTCAATCAATATTCTTCTATGCTTCAGATGCTTCAACTTCAGATGCTTCTGACTCAGAATGTTCTGGAGCTTCTTGCTTCAGATCCTTCTGGAGACTACGCTCAGGATCTTCTGTAAGGAGCAATCAGATTCTTCTATAAGATGCATCTGGCGCTTCAGAGTCAGGATAACTTCTTGTATCCAAAACAGATTTGCTTCTAGAGAGTTAATTTCATTTCAATCTGCAGTAAAACTCTTAAACAAATTTTAGAGTATATAATTCTTAAATATAAATTTCCTAACAGTTATCATCAAAACAAAGAGTTATTATTAAGAACCAATCTGTGTTCTAACAATCTCCCCCTTTTTGATGATGACTAAAAGTATCAGGAATTTTATTTAACTGAACATAAAGAATTATAACTCCCCCTGAGTTAAATATGAAAAAGGAATAGAAACTTCCCTTTTTGTCTTGAGTAATCTTCAGAGTTAGATCTTGTTTGTTTTTATAATGAATTAGGATCAGAATATCTTGCAGATATAAGATTCAGAGTTTGATAAATGATCTGAGAGACTCAGAGATTCTTTTATAGAGTGTTCTTATCAAATGTTCTGAAATAGTCAATTTAAATATTAGATAGAGTAGATATGTCTGAAGATTCATTCTAGTGAAGTTATATTAAACAGTTCAGATCTTTATTTTCTCCCCTTTTTTTGTCATAAGCAAAAAGTAAAAACTTTTAAAAAGACAAATAAAAGGACCAATAAATAAGATAATTCAATGGAGAAAAACTGATTCATTCAAAATAACAGAGCAAGAGTACATAGGTAAACATCAGAAGATATAACAATAAAATTCAAATGCAAACAACAGATGCACAAACATTAGAATGAAAAAAATCTAAGAGTGTTTTGACAAAAGCATCTTCAATAGATCTGTAATCTCAGATGATGATTGCTCTTGCTTTGATATCCACTTAGTCATGGTTTCATTCTTCTCATCTTGTTTTGACATCCACTCTGTCATATCTTCAGATTTCTTATCTTGCTTTGCCATCCAAGATTTTATTTCAGACTGACCAGCCTCCAGAGCAGCAATCTTGACTTCAAAGTCTGGATGTTCTGTCTTTATCTCTGATGAAGAAGGTGGAGGTTCTGCAGCCTGAATAGAGTCAATTGCCATAGGTTCTGTAGATCCTGAAGAGGGTTCTACCAGAGTCATAGTCAATGCATTGGCAGTTGGTTCTGTTGGAGGTGGAGGAGCATCTAAACGAAGCAGAGGTTCAGTTTTGTTGACAGTCTAGAATAGAGTCCTTTCAGCTCTGAGCTTTGCATCATCAGAACAGACGTTCTTCAGATTAGAAGCTACAGTGTTGAATCTATTGATGAATCCTGTCCAGATGATGTCAGATTCATTTGCATCCATAGTTTCAGAGCATCTCTTCTGAACAGTACCTAAAGACATCTGTATTTCTTGCAAAAACGTTTGAAATAAATGATCAATATTAAGTCTGGGCTGTGGTTTAAGCAAGGTTTCCAGAGTCATATGTTTAGGTTTGGGAGATGGTGGTAAAAGTGATTTTTGGATGGAAATCAGAGGAGGGGGATAATATGGAATGAAAGGAATTTCTGGTTTTTGAGGTAAGGATCTGTTTAAGGCATTAAGCAGATGAGGTTTTGGTCTTGTGCGTGGGCAAACATCATCAAAGGGTTCATTAGAATATGGTATGAAAGCAGAGGTTGATGTTTGAACAGATGCAACTGTGTTATCAGATGCAGGTTGCAGAGCTGAAACAACAGCTTTACCAGAGGTTGCAGATAATGTTGCTAAGGATCCTACATTGTTCATTGATTGAATATAGGAAAGGATCACAGATGGAAGGGCCTGTCTGAGTTTTGGTTTCAGAGGGTTCAGGGGTTCAGAAGGTTCAACTCTATCATAAAAATCTTTTAGTTTGAAACCATAAGATAGATTATGATAAAGAGAAGAAACTTGGGCACAAGATATACCAGATGATGATGGAGTAGAATTGGGAACAATCATCTCAGATGATGGTGCAGGTGGAGGCAAAGGATCTGAAATGGGAGTTTTAGAAGGTATGGTTGATTCAGGTTCAGGTTCAGGTTGGTTCATCTCAGAGTATTTGGATGGAGAGACAAGAAAATCTAGGTGAATTTCTGATTCAAATGAATTGGAGGATGTTGTAGGTGTACAAGAGGTAGAAGATACTTGAAACACTGTTTTTAATGGAGTGATATCAAGAACTTCTGTCTCAGGGATATGAGTAGGTTCTGAAAGAATTTCAGATTGATGGGATGGTGGTTCTGATGAAACAGGAGCAGAAGTTACTTTTGTGGGTTCAGAAGTAACAGGTGCAACAGGTTCAGAAGGTGGAATGTTTGATGGTGGATTGTTAGGAGCTTTTTCTGGTTGAACTTCTTTGGGTTGGTTTTCTGGATGTTCAGAGTTTTGTGGTTGATCAGATTGTTGTTGTTGTTTTGATGGCTGTGGTTCTGTTGGTTGTGATTCTGATGGTGATGGACGTGGAATAAAGTGTTTGATGTGTATTTTGGGTTGTGATGGTTTTAAAACAGAAGCAGTGTGTTGTTTTTGAGGTGAAACAGAACTAGGGGCAGCAACAGAAGTTGTTTGAGTAACAGGTGGTTGTGGAACAGACTTAATATTAGAATCATTAATAACAATATTTGCAGAAGGGACAGATGACTTAGTACCTTTTACATTAATCCTGTTGGCAGGTACAGAGGTAGCTTCTCCAAAATCTTTTCTCTTCAAGAGCTTCTTGGGCTTCTCAGCAGTCTTTACCTTCTTCTGGACAGGTTCAGATTCTTCTGCAGGCTGAGTCCTTTTCCTCTGAAGTGGTACTTCTTCTTCTTCTCCTGCATCTGGTAGTGGTTGTTTGACAAGCTGAAACACATTAGCTGGAACAGGTATTCCTTCCCTTTTGCATTCCTCTATATACATCAGCACTATATGTCTGGGTTCTTCAGCAAAGAATAGAGGAAAGTCAGCTACAGGAACCCTCTTATTCAAATCAGACATATTTAGCCTCTTTGGAGCAGTAGTGAGTTCATCTACAATTTTGAGTCTCAAAAGACTTTTAGCATTCAGAGGTTTTCCCATAATAAACTCTAATTCCTCTATAACTCCAGCAGCGTACAGAGCAGTCACTAAACCATTTTCAGTGAGAAGATCTGAGATCAACCTTCCAAATGGGATCCAAGTCCTGATCTTCTGGCCTTTCTCTTTTACAGATTCTCTAGATGCATTGATATGATTCCACAGATGCATGAACAGAATGTATGGAAGATCTACCTTGTTGCTCTGACTAAGGCAGTACATAAAATAGATCTGTTCATTGTTGACATAATCTGGGGAATTGGTTGACTTCCTGTGATGTATGCATCCCATGAAGATCTTGGCCCAGATCTTGTAATCAGGCTTCAGATCTTTGAATCTGTTAGAAGCTTGACCAGCAGTCATAACTTCCTCATAAACCTCTTCCATGTCCACACGCCCAGCTGGCAAGTGGGAAACACCATCTGTTTCTTCATAACCTATCAATCTTCTTATCAGATCCTCTGTGATGATAATCTCTTTTCCCAGCACAGATGATAAAATGAACTTGGGATAAACAGATGCATGAATCCAGAATTCCTTCACAAGGAGAGGGTAAACTGGTCCAAACAGCCTATCAAAGTACTTAACCCATCCTTGAGCTCTAACAATGGAACGAAAATCAAACCCATTATCAGCCAGAGAATCAAACTCAACCATAGATTCACACAGGACTTCTAGTTTATCAACAGGTGTTAGAAGTGTTCTCTTGGGAGGAGAATATGGAGCAGCACCTAAGTTATCTGAAGTCACAACAGCCATAGTAGATTGGAACTGAGCAGTTGTTGATGAAGAAGACGCCATTGAAGAATGCTTTTTCAAACACTTAGGTTTTGGGTTTTTATGCAGAGAGAATAAGAGATGAAAACGCATGTAAATTCTGAGAGTGAAAAGTGTGAAAGTGAATACAAAACAAGTATTTATACTAAACACTTAGCCACATCAAAAGTCAGAAAAACGCACGTTTGAGCAAGCATTAAATAAAGAGAATAAAATCATTTCAAACATTAAATGCTTCTGACAATTTGGGGGGAAAACCAAGATTCTTACTATTCAAATTTCACCTCAAACGTCTCTTCAGTTATGTACACGCCACCTCTTCAGATTTTGTGTGACACGTGTTTACTTGCATGCTGTTCTGAATTCTCTCAAGAAATGAAACGTTAGCCAACGTTCAGATCTTCTAAAGATGGTTAATTTAGAGTATCACATAAAAAAATAATCAGAATAGAATAAATAAACAGAAGAAATACTTCAGAGTATTTAAGCATTTTTACATCTGCAACAATTTGCTTCTGATAAATATCATTCTGGACAAAAATCCATACCAATATTTTTCAGAATAAAATTGAATCTATCTTCAACAAGGGGTTTTGTAAAGATATCTGCCTATTGATGATCTGTATCAACAAAGGCTAAATTCATGATTCCCTTCTGAACATAGTCTCTGATGAAATGATGCTTAATTTCTATATGTTTTGCCTTAGAATGTAAAATGGAATTCTTGGACAAACATATAGCAGAAGTATTATCACAAAAGATAGAAATGTTACTCTCAAAAATTTGATAATCTTCTAGTTGACTTTTCATCCAGAGCATCTGCGTGCTACATCCAGCAGCAACAATGTATTCAACCTCTGTGGTTGAAAGTGCAATTGTGGGTTGCTTCTTGCTGTACCAGGAGATTATATTTCTTCCTAGAAATTGACAACTTCCAGAAGTACTTTTTCTTTCCACTCTGTCTCCAGCATAGTCAGCATCACAGAATCCAACTAATTTGAAATCATCAGATTTTCTGTAACACAAACCCACATTAGAAGTACCTTTCAGATACCTTAGAATCCTCTTGACAGCTGTCAAGTGTGATTCTCTAGGATCTGATTGGAATCTAGCACACAGACAGACACTGAACAATATGTCAGGTCTAGAAGCAGTAAGATAAAGAAGAGAGCCAATCATACCTCTGTAGAGCTTCTGGTCTACTTTCTTACTTACCTCTTCTTTGCCAAGTGAGCTAGTAGGATGCATTGGAGTCTTTGCCAGCTTGCTGTCAGACATGTTGAATTTCTTCAGAAGTTCTTTAACATACTTTGTCTGATGTATGTAGGTGCACTCTGGAGTTTGATTAACTTGGATTCCTAAAAAGAATCTGAGTTCTCCCATCATGCTCATTTCAAATTCTGCCTGCATACATGTAGCAAACTCCTTTCCAAGCATAATATTTGTTGATCCAAAAATAATATCATCTACATAAATTTGGCAAATAAGAAGATCTTTCTTTATTGTTTTACAGAATAGAGTTGTATCCACTTTGCCTCTGATGAAATTCTTCTCCAGAAGAAAATTACTCAATCTCTCATACCAAGCTCTGGGAGCTTGTTTTAATCCATATAGAGATTTCTTTAATTTGAAAACATGATCTGGAAAATTTTCATTTTCAAAACCAGGAGGTTGGTGGACATAAACTTCTTCTTCTATAATACCATTAAGAAAGGCACTTTTAACATCCATCTGATACAGAGTGATGTTATTTTGTGCAGCAAAGGAAATAAGAAGGCGTATAGATTCTAACCTTGCCACTGGAGAATATGTCTCAGTGTAATCAATACCTTCTTGCTGACTGTACCCTTGAGAAACCAGCCTTGCCTTATTCCTCTCAACTTCTCCTTTCTCATTTAGCTTATTTCTGAAGACCCATTTTGTACCAATAATATTGAATCCTTGAGGTCTTTGAACTAGATCCCATACATCATTTCTGCTGAATTGGTTTAGCTCTTCTTGCATGGCAATAATCCAATCATTGTCTTACAGAGCTTCTTCTACAGAAGATGGTTCAATTTCTGACACTAGTCCAAATAGTGATGCTTCAGATGATCTTAGAAAGGATCTTGTTCTGATGGGATCATCCTTCTTTCCAATAATGACATCCTCTGGATGAGAAGCTTTAATTCTGGATGATGATCCTCTGATAATTGACTCTCCAGAAATGTTTAGATTATTCATCTGAGAAGTTAATGGAGTAGCATCTGGAGTTGCTTCTGGTTCCTTTACTTGAAGTTTGTCTGCTTCTGGAACTTCAGAGTCAATATAGACTACTTCCCTGTCTGCAGAATTATCAACCTGCTTTGGCTTTTCAGAGCCAAGCTTATCATCAAATCTGACATGAATGGATTCTTCCACAATCTGTGTCTCAGTGTTGTATACTCTGTAGCCTTTATAGCATTCAGAATATCCAAGCATGAAACACTTCTGTGCTTTGGAATCAAACTTGCTCAGATTTTCCTTAGTGTTTAACATATAACAAATACATCCAAAAGGATGAAAATATGAAATGTTAGGCTTTTTGTTCTTCCACAATTCATAAGGAGTCTTTTTCAGAAGAGGTCTAACAGACACTCTATTCTGAATGTAGCATGCTGTATTGATTGCTTCTGCCCAAAAATGTTTTGCCAGATTTGTCTCATTGATCATGGTTCTGGCCATTTCTTGCAAGGTTCTGTTTTTCCTCTCTACAACCCCATTCTGTTGTGGAGTTCTAGGACAGGAAAAATCATGAGCAATGCCATTTTCAGAAAAATATTTTTCAAAATATTTATTTTCAAATTCACAACCATGATCACTTCTGACTTTTATAATTTTGAAATTCTTTTCATTCTGGACTTGCTTGCAGAAGTCAAAGAACATAGAATGTGACTCATCCTTGTGTTTTAAGAACTTTACCCATGTCCATCTGCTAAAGTCATCAACAATGACTAATCCATACTTCTTGCCTCTGATGGATGCAGTTTTCACTGGTCCAAACAGATCAATATGAAGTAGTTCTAATGGTTTAGAAGTAGAAACAACATTTTTTGATTTGAAAGATGTTTTTGAAAACTTTCCTTTCTGGCATGCTTCACAAAGAGCATCTGAAGTGAACTTCAGATTAGGGAGTCCTCTGACAAGATTAAGTTTATTAATCTGAGATATACGTCTCATATTAATATGGCCCAATCTTCTGTGCCAAACCCATTGCTCTTCATTAACAGACAAGAGGCATTTAACATTTTGAACTTTAAGTTCTGACAGATTTATTTTATAAATGTTGTTTTTCCTCTTACCACTAAATAGGATAGAGCCATCCTTCTGACTAATAGCTTTACAACATTTTTTATTAAAGGTAATATCATAACCATTGTCACTTAATTGACTTATGGACAATAAGTTATGCTTTAACCCTTCAACAAGTAAAACATTAGTAATAGAGGGAAGTTTACCATTTCCAATAGTGCCAGATCCAATGATCTTGCCCTTCTGGTTCCCTCCAAACTTCACATCACCTCCAGATCTAAGTTCCAGGCTTTGGAACATAGAATTTTCTCCTGTCATGTGTCGTGAGCATCTAGAGTCCAGGTACCATGATTGGTGTCCTGACCTTGCTGCTAAGAACATCTGCAACAGGAATTATTTTGTTTTTAGGTACCCAGATCTTCTTGGGTCCTTTGGGGTTAGTTGGTTTGTAGGTTTGTCTAAACTTCTGTTTTACAACATAATGTTTATTCTGACTTGCCTTGGGTTTAAACACATAAGTATTCTTCTCAGAGCTTGTGTGTTTAATGTCATTCAAGTGACCAAATTTGAATTGAGAATACAGAGGTGTCTTCTTGATGAAAAGTTTGTCAACAGGTTTTGGATTGCTTCCAGATGAAGATTCATATCCAATACCTCTTCTGTTGTTTCCACTAACACCATAGATCATAGAAGCCATCTTGCTTCTGTCTATGCTCTTAGTGAGAAATCTCTGAAAGCTAGAGTCATATTTTTCTAAAATATTTTCACATGACTTAGTCCCAGATTCAGATTCTTGTTGAGTTATTTCAAAGTCATTTTTTATTTTCAGATTTATTTCTTTTTGCTCAACAAGTTCTGTTTTCAGAAGATCAATCTCAGATTCAAGATTGCTTTTCAGCTTCTTGTATTTGAGTTTGATATTGTTATAACTTTTAAGAACTTCTGTTAAAACTTTAATGAGTTCTTCTTTGGTAAGTTTTGCCATTACCTCTTCTGCATCATCATCAGATTCAGATTCTGATTCATATCCTGAGGTACCTTCCTCTTGATCCTCTGTGCTGGCCATCAGTGCAACATTTGCACATTCTTCTTCTGATTCAGAAGATGATTCACATTCATCCGAGTCATCCCATGTTGCCATCAGAACCTTCTTCTTTTTGTTAAACTTCTTCTTGGGTTTTTCTTTCTGAAGTTTGGGGAAATCATTCTTGTAGTGCCCAGGTTCTTTGCACTCATAGCACACAACTTCTTTCTTGGCAGATCTTTTGTGACCAGAAGATTCCTTTCTGTTATCAGATCTTCTGAAGTTGTTGAACTTATTTCCCTTGTGCTTCCAGAGTTTGTTAATCCTTCTGGACAGCATGGATAACTCATCTTCTTCTTCAGAAGAAGATTCTTCAGAGCTTTCTTGAATGACCTGCAAAGCTTTAGCAGTTTTGTTAGATTTTAATGCAACAGATTTACCTTTTTCTTTCTTCTGAGGTTCATCTTCCTCAAGCTCAATCTCATGGCTCCTCAGTGAGCTGATGAGTTCTTCTAGAGAGATCTTGTTCAGATCTTTAGCCATCTTCAAGGCAGTCACCATTGGTCTCCATCTGGTAGGCAGACTTCTGATGATTTTCTTTACATGATCTGATGTAGAATATCCCTTGTCCAGAATTTTCAGCCCATCAGTGAGTATCTGAAATCTGGAGAACATGGCTTCAACAGATTCAGAGTCTTCCATTTTGAAAGCCTCATACTTCTGGATCAGAGCCAGAGCTTTTGTCTCCTTAACTTGAGAATTTCCCTCATGAGTCATTTTTAGGGATTCAAACATATCAAAAGCAGTCTCCCTGTTTGTAATTTTCTCATACTCTGTATGTGAAATAGCATTCAGTAATATAGTCCTGGCTTTGTGGTGATTTCTAAAATCTTTCTTCTGAGCATCTGTCATAGATTTTCTGTCAATCTTTTTGCCATCCCCATCTGTGGGATGTACATATCCATCTATGACAAGATCCCATAGATCAGCATCATATCCTAGGAAAAAACTCTCAATTCTGTCTTTCCAGTAGTCAAATTTCTCCCCATCAAACATTGGGGTTTGGTGTTGATCCTATCCCTATCTTCATATTTATTGTTAATATTGGACATTGAATTATCAGCCATGGTAACAAATAAATATATATCAAAGTATTTCTCTCTGGATCTTTACTGACACTGTTAAGTGGTAGCACACTCAGAACCGGAGCTCTGATGCCAACTGAAGGTGAGATAATACTTAGAAGGGGGGGGGGGGGGGGTTGAATAAGTATGAAAGATTAAGACTTGAAAAATAATCACACAATTATTTTTATCCTGGTTCGTTTAAACAACTACTCCAGTCCACCCTTCCTAGAGTGATTTGCCTTTCTCAACAAGGACTTAATCCACTATTAAATCAAACTGATTACAATAGTAACACCTAAGAACAACTGTTCTTAGTCTTCTCAAGAGCTACTGATTCCAACTGAATCCTCTTAAGGAATAACCTTTACAATCAATGTAAATTAAGTACAAGAGTATTAATGCTTCTATAAAGCTTTTATCACAACAGTGATTTTTCTCTTAAGTTTAAGTACAATAAGATTCTAAGAAGAATACGAAATAATGAGAGCTTAGAATAATATGATTTCTTTTCAGCAAATTATGTAACTGAAGAATGTGGTGAAGTTCTCCTTTTATAGGCAGCTGATCCAAGGAAGCTGAGCGTTGAAAAGAGAGACCCAAAAAGGTCTGAGCCTTTTTTGTCTTCACATCAAGTGACCTTTCCTAGAAGTAGATGGCACAGAAAAATCCTTTTTGTCTGTGTAAGTGTGTCTAGCACAAATGAGGAAAGAGACGCTGAATAACTCCAACGGATATATTCTTGAATATTTCTTCTTCAGTTTTCAGCAAGTTCTTCAGAGTTTGAATGGATCAGAGTCTTCTAATGAAATTCAGAACTTTGCTATATCAGAGTCTTCTGCAGCAGGTGTGCTTTCAGAGTGTTGATCATCAGAGCATATTTGACACAGAACTTCAGTACTTAGCAGCGTTGGTACTTTCAGAAACTTTTGTAGACTAATGCTTTGAGAAACTCTTCAATCAATATTCTTCTATGCTTCAGATGCTTCAGCTTCAGATGCTTCTGACTATCTTCAGATGCTTCTGACTCAGAATGTTCTGGAGCTTCTTGCTTCAGATCCTTCTGGAGACTACGCTCAGGATCTTCTGTAAGGAGCAATCAGATTCTTCTGTAAGATGCATATGACGCTTTAGAGTCAGGATAACTTCTTGTATCCAAAACAGATTTGCTTCTAGAGAGTTAATTTCATTTCAATCTGCAGTAAAACTCTTAAACAAATTTTAGAGTATATAATTCTTAAATATAAATTTCCTAACAGTTATCATCAAAACAAAGAGTTATTATTAAGAACCAATCTGTGTTCTAACAATTTGTATGCAAAGAGAATCCTCAGATAATTTTCCTTTTGACATAAAAATTCAGAGAACCTTAGGTGCTCAGCTCAAGAAAGCCCGGTTGCAAAAACTAGAGGAACACAAAGAAATAAATCATTACCATTCAGGTACGAAATTAGAAAAAGAAGTAGGACACATTATGACTAGCGATGAACCAACACCTGAAATACTAATCAGAGACTATGGAAGAAAGGATGCACTAGGAGGTAGACTAGAAATAGTGAGTCAACCAATGAATGTTCCTAAATTTCCAGTTACACCCGACAACCTTGCGTCAACTTGAGAAGAGGCATTTTACAGGAAAAATTAATGAAGATGCAAACAAATATCTGCAAAGGTTTCTGACAATGAGTGCAACTCTGAAGATAGACGGGCATACATAATTGTTGCGGTGAAATTTGGATGTCAAGCTATTGATTAACTTGAATCTTAATTCATTTACAACCGGTCTTTGATTTATTTGAAGGAAAGGTTAAAGAAAGGAAAAACCTAAAAGGGAGAGATCTAAGGTTCGGGGGTTGGTTAAATTAAGGGAAGGTATCAGCACCCTAAACTTCCGTAGTACTCTACGGGAACCTTTTGTTTATTTTTTTTATTTATTTCATTAATTATTTTGCTTAAGGGTATATACAAAGGATTGAAAACTAAAAAAGACCTAGGGGTTAATTCTAAGTTTACTCGGCAAGACATCGCATCTTGTGCCTACATATCCTTACGGAAATGGAATCAGAGTAACTGTAGTTCCCCTCAAAAGGGAGGTTAGAGACTTCTTGACTGTGGTCAAGGTCTCAAGGGGAATAAACGCATCTTAAGGACACACTTACGTGGAGTGTAGAAACTCCAAATCTCTACGTTGAATTGTTAAGTGAATTAGGGTTAGGTTAGGGATTCCGCGGCGGGAAACCCTAAAATGAGCGCGGCGGCTCTTTGACCTAATGCTAGGGATAAAATTGTAATTTGGCCTGCGGCGAGGCATTTGTGAAAATTAGGGTTTGTAGTTTGTAGTTTTGAGGATTTGAAATTGAATGTGTGAAGTTTTACGGACTATTGGCGCGACGGCCAAACAGTTAGACCTAACCTTCGGATGTGTGCAATGTGACAGAAATAATGGTAAACGCGTGAGATAATTGAATCATGCAAACAGAGAGATAATGTCATAATTTAAACCATGCAAGCAGAAATTTAAAGGCAGAATTTAAAGAGCGATTGTTAAGTTCGCGAGGTTACATGAGAGGAGCAGATACAATATGATAATGAAATTTGAATTGAACAATAATAAAATAAAATAAATAACGGTTCTAGTTATTATTTTAAAAAAATTTTTTAGTTATTATTTTAAATTTATCTAAAAAAAAAGTTTTTCTTAAAAATAATAGGTTTTCATATTAATTTGGAAAAGATGTTAATGTTATTTATTTTAAAAAATAGATTTTTATATTATAACAAGTTTTAATAAATTAATGATAACAATAATAATAATAATGGTAATAATAATGATAATAATGATAATAATAATAATAAATAATGATAATAATGATACTAATAATAATAATAATAATAATAATAATAAAGCAATAATGAATTTTAAATGTGCCAAATAACCCAACAATGTTGCTAACGCAGAAATGCGCTCATCGCAACCAGATCTAAATCGGACGAAACAAAATTTATCGCAAAGAAAAAGAAATTAAGCAAAAAATAGTATTATTGCTCACACAAAAATGCGATCATCGCAATCAGATCGAACTAACACAAATGTCACGCGTCATGCACACAAATGTGCAAACATCGTATCGACATAATTCGATCAAAAATTAATCTTATATATATATATATATATATATATATATATATATATATATATATATATATATATATATATATAAACTCTAACAATTTAAAAATTATAAATATATAAACGTAACAGTAATAGATGAAGAAAAAGAAATAACGGTAATAGATGAAGAAAAAGAAATAACGGTAAAGATGAAGAAAAAGAAACAACGGTAATAGATGAAGAAAAAGAAATAACGGTAAACGATGAACAAAAAGAAACAACAGTAATAGATGAAGAAATAGAAATAACGGTAAACGACACTCACTCCTCTTAGGTTTTTTTTCATTCTCCCCTTTTTCAACAAAGCAACACATGTATATATAGGGAACAAATTAGGGTTAACACCAAATTGTCAAAAAATAATATTTTAAAAAATGATTTAATTAAAATACGAAAATAATAATTAAATAATAATAAAAAACTATTTTTGTTATTTTTTAATGAAAGATAGAAAAATTTAGAGTAAAAATAATAATAAAAAACAAAAAGTGACTAAGGTGAGATTCGAACTCTCAACCTCTTACACTCACAACTCCTTACAGACGTCCTCTTGCCAATTGTGCCATTTTTACTTTTTAGAAAAAATAATGCATGTCATATGATATTTACCTGCAAAAAGTCAAACGACAACACAAATTTGTTAGTAATTGATTAAATGCAAGAAAAATGCAATGAAATGCGACGACAAATCTTAGGGCAAAATTTGGGGTATTACAGTTGCCCCTATTTAAATAACTTCACCGGGTGATTTGAGCAACGGAGACTCGAGAAATCATGGTGGAGGGATTTAAATACAGATAACCGAAAATTTTGCCTTTAGACGCAGTGCTATGCAATGATATGGACAAAACAAAACGAACTATAATGCTAAATATGATATGAATCTGATATGATGCGTATGATGAAAATGACAAATGTACGGATACAGACGAAACAACGTCACAGGGGACGACCCACCGAGGAATTGCACTAGGGAAGAGGACATGTCATATCTAGAAGAACGTCGGGTAGACACGACACAGAATTGTTGATAGGTGCCAAGTAAATTAGAAATTGTCCGCAAGGTAAGACGCGAGTAAAACACGAGCTCAGGAGAAAAACGCAAATGGGGATAACACACCAATGATGCCAAGTAAATAAATTTTGCCCACAAGGTAAAGACACGAGTAAAACACGACCTCAGGGAGGAAAAAAAAGCAAATGGGGGTAAAACACCATGATGTTAGGTAAACCCAGGAATATCTGGTAAACGGGGAATAAAACACCCGGGATAAAGGTACATGGGGGATAAAACACCCAAGGATAGAAGGTAAGTGGGGAGTAAAACACCCAGGATAGACATGTAAGTGGGGAGTAAAGCACCCAGGATAGAAATGTAAATGGGGAGTAAAGCACCCAAGATAAAAATGTAAATGGGGAGTAAAGCACCCAAGATAAAAATGTAAATGGGGAGTAAAGCACCCAAGATAAAAATGTAAATGGGGAGTAAAGCACCCAAGATAAAAATGTAAATGGGGAGTAAAGCACCCAAGCTAGAAATGTAAATGGGGAGTAAAGCACCCAAGATAAAAATGTAAATGGGGAGTAAAGCACCCAGGATAGAAATGTAAATGGGGAGTAAAGCACCCAAGTTAGAAATGTAAATGGGGAGTAAAGCACCCAAGATAGAGAGGTAAATGGGGAATAAAGCACCCAAGATGTGCACATGTATAGGAATTATGCTATGACATATGATCAAATGCAAATGCAGACGTCAACGACAAGACTCGACTCTTTCTGTGAGATGACAAAACTGGAGGACTGATTCCTCAACACGGAGATCACTGTCATTCTATTAAACTGTATCAAGTTGATAGTCACTGTAGGAATGATGAATAACTGCTTAGGGATTATGCAAGTAAACTGCCCCAGGTCAAATGAACTGATAGTTGCTTCAGCTGTCTGATTCGTGGAATCGACTGTTTTGCTGTATCCTCGGAGGGCTTGCCCCAGTTTGAGTCTTGAACAATTCTCTGGATAAACCAAATCTGAGAAGATATTTCCTTGAACAAATCTTGAGCTGATTCTTTGACAGGATGTAAAAGGAACTTGCCCCTGATAAGATCACTTGACCAAGTTTCTCATTGTTTGAAAATTCCTTAGAGGAAAGCCAGTTTGCAAACAAAAATATTCATACAAACATGGTAATGCAAAGTTCATGCGACTTTTGAAATCAAAATTATTTTTGAAAGATGGAAAATACATGAGTCGTTAGTCAGAACACAACGGTTCAAGACGCTCAAAGTTTAAAACAAAAGTGTACTGCCAAAATAAATGATTCACAAAGATCTTTAGGAGTCAGGTTACGCAACCTTGCTGTAGTATACTTTCAAAATAACCTTGCTTCAATTAGGTCTTTTGAGGGTTGTAATGTGGCCTGGTTCACGGTTTATGAAACAAAAGATAAAGGCTCAAAATTTATTTGTACCCACCCAATCTACGTGATGATCTTCAGTCCTATGCTCAGTTAACTCATACTATGCATTCAGGTTCCCATAAGTTAGGGATTTCATTGATCGTAGCAATGATGACTCAGAAGTCAAAGGGACCTATGAAAAGGAAGCCACTACTCCCCTATAACATTTGATTGTTTTGACATTGAGGATTTTCAAGATAAGGATTTAAAAATCTCTTTGTATTATCCCTAAATTTTGCCTGAACTGTTTATTTTAGAGTTTACAGTCAGCGGGATGCCCCAGTTTTTCCTAAGTCTCCTTCATAGGTTTTGACTTAGCGGGCTTCTTTTGATTATTTTTTTGTGTGAAGGAAAGTGACTGTTTGATTTTAATGATTACGGTGAACCATCATCGACCTTTGATTAGAAAACATCTTTGACACTTATTTGACGTGTGCGAAGGAAAATTTGTTAATGAAAGGTGTATCGTATGAACACACAACCAAGTTAACTGAGAACTACCCATCCCAAGGTTAAAATTGTGGGTTTTTTGTAACGAAAGAAACTCCAACTTCTAGGCCCGAAGGGGGTGACGAGGGATTAACTTCCTTATTTCTCCAGTGTTTGGGAATTGAAACAATGCCTTACATCGTCAACAAAGTTTAATTGAAATCATACTGACAGCAGTTATGGGTATAACATTTTCGTCATCCTCCCTTCAATCTTAGCATATCAAAATTTTGGACAAGAAGTAAACATTTGAAAAATAAAGCATAAAGATTCAAATAAATGGACGGAAATGAATTGAATCAAAAGTCGCAATGCTTATTTGATTAATGAAAGTACAAACATAATTAAAAGCAAACAACTTAAACAAAATAAGGAAAGTGCAAACAACGAGAAACAAAAGGCCTAGTGACAAAACTTCATTTCTGATGTACTGGCAAGGGATTTTTCTGAACATCCGGATGACTGTCTGTAAAATCAAGTATTCCAGTTCTAACCAATTCACATACTCTAGCCTTCAATGCAAAACAATGCTCCAAGTCATGGCCTGGGGCACCCTCATAGGAAGCACAATGGAGATCAGCCCTAAATCCAGCCGGAGGATTAAGAGGAGGTGGTAAAGCCTTTGTAGTAATCAGTCCTTGCCGGACTAAGTCAGGATATAGCTATGTGTAAGTCATGAGAATATGATCAAAGTGACTCCTGTTCCGTTTCTGGTCTGATATCTGTGTCGAGGAATCAGCTTGACGACTCAAAGGTACACTAGAAGACGATAGAACCGAGAATGAGAAACCGGGGGACAAATGCAATGCAAAAATGTGATGCTGATGCCATGCAATGGTTTCAAGAATTTCAACGGTCGATTGCGAATATTGCTTTTTAAGAAAGTTGGAAAAAATTTTAGACTTTAAAATGTAAGGCTTTTCGAATTTGCAAAGGACTGCTGAATTCCTTGAAACTAGAAATGATATGATGCTTTATGGATGCGAAGCACAAATACACATAAGCAAACAAAAGGTCCTAAGTTAGAGGAACAATGAATGGAGTCAAGGTCTACCCTTCCCAAAGTGGTGTGTACTATAGGTTGATTGTACCTGCAGAACAAGGGTTCTAAATCAGTGCCCAAAGTCATCAGTCCATCTTTCGGATATTATCGACTTCCTGACTGACTCGAGGGTCAATAATATTCTCAAGAGAACCTCTTTTAAGTGTAGCATCGCGTAGCAACCATTGTAGGACTACTCCCATATAGTTCCCGCACCACGTCCTATATAAGGTCAAGATGGTGTAAAGGTACTACGGTTCCCAGTATCACAGACTCCAATCGATAACGGTAAAAGTTTTCACGACTACACTCGATCAACCGAACCATTTTGGAAAGTGTCTCAACTGAGCGGTGATTCTCGATTTAGCTTAGTCGGGACTCGCTCCCTATAAGCCTCGTCGAATATATCGCCATCCTATAATAATGTCACTCAAGTCCGGGTGTAGGACTTATCTCACAACACAGTAACTCCCAAGCAGGTACCCTGAACAACTATATACAAATGAGTAAAAATATTAATGAAACAAATATATGAAGAAAAATAAACAAGATAGGGATAACCCTCAAAAATTAGGACTCCCTAGTGAAGTCGCCATTTTCTGTTGCGGTGAAATTTGGATGTCAAGCTATTGATTAACTTGAATCTTAATTCATTTACAACCGGTCTTTGATTTATCCGAAGGAAAGGTTAAAGAAAGGAAAAACCTAAAAGGGAGAGATCTAAGGTTCGGGGGTTGGTTAAATTTAGGGAAGGTATCAGCACCCTAAACTTCCGTAGTACTCTACGGGAACCTTTTGTTTATTTTTTTTATTTATTTCATTAATTATTTTGCTTAAGGGTATATACAAAGGATTGAAAACTAAAAAAGACCTAGGGGTTAATTCTAAGTTTACTCGGCAAGACATCGCATCTTGTGCCTACATATCCTTACGGGAATGGAATCAGAGTAACTGTAGTTCCCCTCAAAAGGGAGGTTAGAGACTTCTTGACTGTGGTCAAGGTCTCAAGGGGAATAAACGCATCTTAAGGACACACTTACGTGGAGTGTAGAAACTCCAAATCTCTACGTTGAATTGTTAAGTGAATTAGGGTTAGGTTAGGGATTCCGCGGCGGGAAACCCTAAAATGAGCGCGGCGGCTCTTTGACCTAATGCTAGGGATAAAATTGTAATTTGGCCTGCGGCGAGACATTTGTGAAAATTAGGGTTTGTAGTTTGTAGTTTTGAGGATTTGAAATTGAATGTGTGAAGTTTTACGGACTATTGGCGCGGCGGCCAAACAGTTAGACCTAACCTTCGGATGTGTGCAATGTGACAGAAATAATGGTAAACGCGTGAGATAATTGAATCATGCAAACAGAGAGATAATGTCATAATTTAAACCATGCAAGCAGAAATTTAAAGGCAGAATTTAAAGAGCGATTGTTAAGTTCGCGAGGTTACATGAGAGGAGCAGATACAATATGATAATAAAATTTGAATTGAACAATAATAAAATAAAATAAATAACGGTTCTAGTTATTATTTTAAAAAAAATTTTTAGTTATTATTTTAAATTTATCTAAAAAAAAAAGTTTTTCTTAAAAATAATAGGTTTTCATATTAATTTGGAAAAGATGTTAATGTTATTTATTTTAAAAAACAGATTTTTATATTATAACAAGTTTTAATAAATTAATGATAACAATAATAATAATAATGGTAATAATAATGATAATAATGATAATAATAATAAATAATGATAATAATGATACTAATAATAATAATAATAATAATAATAATAATAATAATAATAATAATAATAATAATAATAATAAAGCAATAATGAATTTTAAATGTGCCAAATAACCCAACAATGTTGCTAACGCAGAAATGCGCTCATCGCAACCAGATCTAAATCGGACGAAACAAAATTTATCGCAAAGAAAAAGAAATTAAGCAAAAAATAGTATTATTGCTCACACAAAAATGCGATCATCGCAATCAGATCGAACTAACACAAATGTCACGCGTCATGCACACAAATGTGCAAACATCGTATCGACATAATTCGATCAAAAATTAATCTTATATATATATATATATATATATATATATATATATATATATATATATATATATATATATATATATATATATATATATATATATATATATATATATATATATATATATATATATATATATATATATATATATATATATATAAACTCTAACAATTTAAAAATTATAAATATATAAACGTAACAGTAATAGATGAAGAAAAAGAAATAACGGTAATAGATGAAGAAAAAGAAATAACGGTAAAGATGAAGAAAAAGAAACAACGGTAATAGATGAAGAAAAAGAAATAACGGTAAACGATGAAGAAAAAGAAACAACAGTAATAGATGAAGAAATAGAAATAACAATTAAATAATAATAATTAAATAATAATAAAAAACTATTTTTGTTATTTTTTAATGAAAGATAGAAAAATTTAGAGTAAAAATAATAATAAAAAACAAAAAGTGACTAAGGTGAGATTTGAACTCTCAACCTCTCACACTCACAACTCCTTACACATGTCCTCTTGCCAATTGTGCCATTTTTACTTTTTAGAAAAAATAATGCATGTCATATGATATTTACCTGCAAAAAGTCAAACGACTACACAAATTTGTTAGTAATTGATTAAATGCAAGAAAAATGCAATGAAATGCGACGACAAATCTTAGGGCAAAATTTGGGGTATTACAATAATAAAGCATTAAATTGAGAATGTTCCATTTCACTTTAGCAAGGGATGTTGAAGAATGGTTCTATTCGCTTCCAACAGATAGCATTACCACTTGGGAAGAAGAGATGGAAACAACTTTTTTGATTGAATATTTTCTTGCTTCAGCTTTCCTTAGAAAATGATATGAAATCCTTAATTTCAAATAGAGGGAAGGCGAATCATTGGGTGATGCATATAAAAGATTCAATAGACTCCTGGTTTCATATATTACATACAATTTCAATAAAAAAACACATACAAATGTTTGTTAATGGTCTCAGATTATAGATTAAACAACTGATTGATACAATTGCTGGTGGCTCATCAAAGTTCACAACAACCAGCGGTATCAAGAAGATTATTGAGGTCATCGTTGCAAATGAACATCTGGAGTTGTATGATCGATGAACAATAAACTAGAAGGGATAATTGATTGGAAACTGGTAACTCGGAGTATAAAGATAGAAGATCAGATTGCAGCTAAAGTAGAAAGGAGACTTAACATAATGGACATGGGAACTCAACGGGTGGCTCAAGTCCAACAGGCTCAAGAAATTATTTGTGAAATTTGTAGAGGTATTCATTTTGCCATGTACTGTGTAGCACACCTTCAACAAGTTGAATAAGTTACCTATCTCAAACAGAAAAACCCTTATTCCAACACATATAATCCAGGATGGAAAAATCATCCAAAATTCTTCAAGATCAGCAAGGGAGTTTTTTTGAAGCAAGGTCCAATACAATACCAAAATCCATAATAAAAGTTCAATCAATATCAACGGGCTAATCATCAATTCCAACAATGGCTTCAACAACAATTTCTGCAACAACAACCAGCTCCTAAGAAAGTAGATTGGGAGATAGGCCTTGAAAATGTTACTGCTCATAATGCTTTTAACACCCTAAACCTCGCACATAACTATCAAAGAATTTAATTAACAAAATACAACCACTTAGGGTGTCACACACAACAAATATGGTATGCTCCAAAACACGGGTTACAACAACAAAATATTAATGCATACATTTTCACTTAGGATGTTTACACGACATCCAACTCATCTGGAAGCATAGCAGCAGAATAATAGATAAAGCAATTAAAAAACCATATAACACACATAACATTTAGTCTCATAAACTTCAAATTTCATAATATATACCAAAGAAGTTGTATTATCCAACTCTAAACACTTTGAGATCTCAACAAATATGATTAGTAAACTTCAACAAAACAAAGCCAATCAAATGAAAACAAATGTTCTCGGCCCGATGTAACATGATCAAAGCAAGACCTTACTAATGAAACGACAAATAAATGGAAGTCACTCATAGAGCTATCTTCCACTTACTTCATCTAATGCTACTCCTCGGGATCAGCGGATGCCCATGTAAAGGCAACATTCAAACACAAGGGGTGATAATACACTTCAATAATTAACGGTGAAAATAAGCGGGAGTAGATTATCACATAGAAACAACATACACATTACTTAATCAACACCAACATATTAAGTATTCTAATCCAAAAACACATCAAAAACAATCAATACAAATGCAACACTTATGCAATGTACTCAACACTGACTCGACATGCATGTGGTACCAAATATGAACACTCAGGTTCATTTCGCTCCCCGATCCCCAATGTAGGATAAGATTCCCTCTTGGAACCGGAGCACACCAAATCTCTACCATCACCATAGGTGACACTTCACCAATCCTCTATAATAGGAATTAGCTACTCGCACCTGATCCATCACCATAGGATCGGGGCTTACCAAAAAGAATCGAAGTTCCCACAACATGAATGCATGGACTCTCAACATGCAACAACAACACATACACATTGGCCGCTCTTCTGACCGTGTATGCCACCAACAATATGATCCACATAAACAATAACATGCATATACATAAAAATAAGAACCAAAATTAGCACAACATCACAACAACAATTATGCTTAATCAATCATTTAACAACATCATGTAAACATTTCATCATAATACAACAACCCATGTAACCAAATACTCAGATTACCCATTAAACCCCTAAAAAAGTTTCATTAGATAGTAATTCGCGTTAACTTTCTAACGCTTTGAACGACACTCGATTTGGACTTACGAATCAAACGATATGGCCAAAATGATTTTGACCAAAAAACACGAACAACGACTCTGGTGCTGAGCGCGACCGTGACAAACATAATGCTGAATTTTTGCATTTTCCATCATTGGAGGCCTTCCGGACCTCCGATTTCGATTCTGTAAAAACCTAAATGCTTGAAAAATTACAACTTATGCAATACTCTAATTATCTCAAGTTAATTTATAATTTTAGCACAATTAAATCATCAAATCATTGTTTTAAGATTATGCATAAAACCTTCAAAATTGCAACGATGGTGGATAAAGGTTCAATCATCAAAACAGAAAAATACACATATAAGGTACACAAAATTCATCATTTAATCATCATAAGATCACAATTCAAAATTATAAATCAAAATATCCAACCCTAAGAAGGTTAAGGGTGCCTCCATCTACCCCTCATGCTTTAACACCTATTAAGGCCCATTTGGTTGGGGGTTTTGGAGGGGAGGGGAAGGGAGAAAATATTTTAAAATAGGTGTGTTTGGTTCAATTTTTTATGAGGGGAGGGGAGGAGGTTGGAGGTAATCAGAATCCCTCATAGAGTACTTTTTCCTTCCCCGGGATTGGGGGTTTTTTGAGGGGAGGGGAGGAAGAGGCATTATGATAAAATCTGTTATGGACTGGGGCAAGACCTGCCCCATAGACGAGCAGGCCCAACCCAAGGCTACTTTGGGGAGGCCTAACAAGGCCTAATCCTCCCATGTAGGGCACGCTTCTCAACTAGGTTCCTCAGTCGGGCAGATCATTACTTGGCGTGAGGAGAGCCTACACGCTTCCCCTACGTTCTCCACGTGCCCCCCATGCGAGGACACGTCATCAGGTAACTACCCACTTTCGAAAGAGTTGGTCAACCCACCTTCTAAAGATCACGGGACAATTGATCCAGGGCGAAGACCACGTGCTAGTCTTCCCTATACCACGTAAGCCCTAGCAGTTACTTGTGTTGGGCTTGAAAATCCTACCCAATGCAAAGTAACCATTGGCCCTGCGCTGCGGGCACATTATAAATATCCTCTTTCACTAGAGGGTCAGGTATCTTATTCTCTACACCTATTCTCTCTATACTTGCTCTTTCTAAACTCTGTTACTCACATAAGCATCGGAGTACCTTGCAGGTACACCCCCCTCCTCTACAACTCCGGTGAACACAGGAGCACACAACGCGTGGCAGACTACTGATTCCTTTCTGATCAGGTGAGATCAGTGGCGCCATCTGTGGGAAACCTTTGATCCCCCGTTCTTTCTCCTATCCAAGCATAAAATCTCAAGAACCAAAGAAACTTTCAACTTCCATTCTAATCATGGTCAGCCCATGCAACGATAATGCTCCATAAACCGCCTTCGTCCCCTTCATCAATAGGGATGACCAGAACCCCATCGTGACCGTTCGCAACGATGAGGGTGGATACATGGACGGGTGAACTGCCTCTCCCTCCTTGGAAGACACGACCTTTAACTCCACCCAATGCTTCGACAACCCGACTATCTATCAACCCATCCCGATGCCAGCAGATGCCAATCCTACCATGGTGGCTCTGTTCACGGCGATCAAACAGACCAACCTAATGATATTCCAACAGAACGAGAAAATAGGGATGCTCGAGAGGGAGTGACCATCGCGCTCTCCCTCGCGGAGACATCGCCTACCAGTTTCTAGTATCCCATCTCCTCCCCCGCGGAGGACGCAACACCTCGACGATTCTCGGAGCCTTTCTCCCCGACTGACTGGGCATCACCCTTGTTTCGAGCAACCACAACCAATGGTTTTCCAGAAGCACGAACAATAACCTCTCTGAAAGGAACGACTCTCCCCAGCTTAGAAGAAGAACAAAGCCGAAAGAGTTGTACCAAGCCAAGGGCACGAATGAGGAGTCTTCCCCGATGGAACAAAAACAACCAGGGATCAGCCTCCCCTTCACTATCACCTTTCGGAAGTGATGAAGACGTCCAACGCTTACCACTATGTAGGGCCATCAAAGAGGCCCCACTGCCCATCGGGATGGAGAAACCCCCGCCTTTGGCAACATACGATGGCATGACCAACTCAGGCGACCACATAGAAAGCATCAACACGATGCTCGATTATCGGAACGTGCAAGGAGCCATCAAGTGCATGCTTTTCCCCACTATCCTGAGAAAGGGTGCCATGTCGTGGTACAAACGCCTGTCGCATCACTGCGAAGAGGGGTCGGCAAGGACAAAAGAGTCACAACTATTCGTTATTTATCCCAAAGAGAGGGAACAGAAACAATCAGAGAAAACCTACGAAAAAGGGAAAAGACAGGTCATCGCAACCAAATCTTGGGTTCGGGAGTCGGTTACGCAAGGGGAAGGTGTGAGCACCCCTCACATCCGTTGTACTCAATGGGATCCATGCCTATTATCTATCTAAAAGGGTGTTAATCTATAAGGCTGGCCACAGGGATAAAAGAAAAAACAAGAGACTCGATAGAGCATCGCCGCTCTATGCCTACGTACTCCCTCGTACAATGGTAAAGTTAGAGTCAACGTAGTTCAGAAAACTACGGGTGAAGGTGGGGAAGTTTGCTCGCCAAGACATCACCGTCTTGTGCCTAGGTATCCTCGCCTGGTACGAGAAATCAGAGCAAACGTAGTTCGGGCTGACACGATCACAAATTGGTTCAAGTGTTTTAGCTAAGTATGGTTAAACCTTCATTCTAGCAGTTAGGTGTATTGCTGCTCGACCATTGGAGACTTAGGCGTTACCTGTTTGCGGTAGAACCAAGAGTTAACACACTCTTTTTGAAAATGATTTTTAATTAATCCTAAAGGATAAAAAGATTTGATGTTTTGTTTTGTATTTTTAATGAAGAAGTGAATTGAATTAGATTTGTAATTCATGTTGCACTAAAGACTATGACTTGAGAGTGAATGCGTCGTATATTGCCCAAAGGGCATACGCTAAACACTCTAGATAGTTGAGAGGAAGCCCCCCAACTATCATTCCTCAAGTACTTAAGGCTCGTAGCATACACCATTTATTATCCTTTATTAGATGTCTTGAAGAAGTTTTGAGATGAGAAGAGAAGACACAAACTCTAAGGGAAAACTAATCAACCCTAATGTTATCATGCAATGTGCTCCTAAGATTGAGATTAAGAGGGGAAAAGACTATCCTAGTGTTATCATGCTTGGATTGAACACTTAATATTTCTCCTACTCCCATCCTAAACGGAGGGACTAGGAATTCTAAGGGATCATGGCAAAAGACCAAGAAAACACAAGATAAATCAATCACAAATATGATGCAAGAAAGAGATGAAGTTGACTTAAACAAGTCAAGAAGAAATGTAAACATGATATGAAAGATGCAACACAAACAAAAGATGAAGCAAAAAGACTTAAACAAGTCAAAGAACAAGTGAGATGAAATGGGAGAAGTCACAACTCCTACAACCAATCCTACATCAATCACCAAAACCAAAACATAAACAACAAAGCCGAAAGGAGAAGCCATGACCAAAATGGAGATGGGAGAATAGGCTTGGGCATCAAGCAACATGCAAGATATCTCAACCAAAAACAACACATTTTGATCATGCAAAAGAAAGGAGCAAACAAGTGCTCAAAGTGATCCCTCATTCAAAGCAAACTCAAAGTATGAACAAAGGATACCAAATTGCCTTGAATGAGTATCAAAAGCCAAGGGGCAGAAGCATAAACACAAGAAGAAGATGATAAAACCAAATGTAAACCAAGGCACAAGCAAATTACAAGTCAAGGCAAGAGAAAGAACCAAAGTTTAAACCACATTCAACACTTAGAACCAAGTGGAATGCCCTAATTCAAAGTGACTTGTAACACAAGCTACACAAGTGTGTGACCTATAAATGCAAATACAACACCTTAATCATGTCAAGAATGAGAGTCAAGAGTCATAAGGTGGATATGGGATCAATCAAAGTCATTTCCCAAAGGAACTAGGTCAACTAGATTGTATGAACTTCATCTAGGGTGACTTGACTTGCAAGGTTCACCAAAAATAGAAGGACTGTTTAATAAATCTCAAATAAAATACACAAATCATCCAAGTATGTTGGCAAACAGAGGCCAATTTTTCAAAACCAAATTCAATTCAAGGCATCACCAAATGATTTAATCAACTAGGGTGCTCCACCTTAATGAATTATAATTGAGGGTCAAACAAAATCAAAGCAAAGTCAAACAAAAAATGATCAAACCAAGACCAAAATCAGCCTCAAAGGTACCTCAATCCATCCTTTAAATGGAGAGGAAACCTCATTCATTAGTGATAACAAATGGTGGCTCAAGCATGGATGATCAAACAAGAACAATATTAAAAACACCTCACTTTGCAAAATTAAAATAAAATTGCAAAATAAAATAAAATCAGAAACAAAAATCATGAAAAATTAAATAAGGTTTTGAAATGTTTTTATTTAATTTTTGGACAATTGGAGGTATTTTTAATAATTGAAAATCAAAACAGAAAATAAAAAGAAAATAAAATAAATGAACAAGCCAAGGGAGGTGTGAAAGTAAAAACAAGATACAAAGAAAACAAGGAAAAGCGCGTTGGGCTCAGAAAGCTGGGGGGTGTGGATATCATTCCAAGACCAATTGACCCAGACTCAGCTAAGAAAATGAAACACAGCGTTTCATTTAACTACGTGGAGTCAAAATGCCAAATGTATCTGGTCAAGCCAATAACACCACAACACGCGCGCAGGTCAAAGGTTCAAACAATGCCACATCAGATCTGATCTGAAAACAAATCAGACGCCGGAGCTAGGACTCTGGTCGTCTTCTCCGGCGAGCTCACCGGAGCTCAGGTGAAAATTCACCATAAAAATTGCTGATCCTTATACCAATGGAAAGATGAGATTCAAGGGTTTCAAATCCAAGATCCCAACATCAAAAAGGTTCATGAAATAAGAGAATCGAAGGCTTGAAGTTTGAGATGCACATATTGAAACTTGATCAAACATGAACAACAACTATGCAAACATGTCCTACTCAACGTAGGGCTTCAGATGCAGCCAGTATGAGCCTAAATCATGGTCTAAAATGAGAGAAATAAGAGATGGAAGCTTACTGAACAGAGCAACTCCTTTGGTTCTTCTCAAGCACGCAAACTTCACTTTCTTACTTCAGTTTCACTCCAAATGCTCCCAGGAAGAAGAATCAGGCTTCAATTTCACTTGGTTTGCAGAGGAAAATGGAATTCAAATTTAAAAATTGCTTGAGAATTTTGAATCTGAAATTGCTCTCTCTAGCTCCAAATGCACATTCTGAGCTTCTAGGGCAAGCTCTTAGCTTATATATGATAGATTAAATGACTTCATGCAGGCCCATGACGCCTCAATTTTGAGATTTTAAAACTTGCCCAAAAAAGAAACCTCCCTTCATGCACACGGGTTTTGCTTGCTTCACACATGATAAGTGCACTAATCTGCAGCATGTGAGGTACATTTTGCAATTGAATTGGATTGGGCTTTTGAATTGGTCCACATTGTGAGTTTGAAATGAAAACTTTTCCATGAAGGAACTTGAAAATGGCACGTTTTCATGCCCTCTTGGTACCAATTATGTTGTGCAATCTTCTCATGCTCATGTCTTGGTGCAAATTGATTCAAAATGAGAGACAAATATGGCCCATAATGAATCCATCTCATGCCATGCTTAAAAGTTCAAATTTCATTTGAAAATTCTTCCATATGGCTATATAATTCCATAATTCAAATGATTATTGAGTTCAAAGATGTAAATGAGACCTTTACGAACAACTTTAATGTTGGTTGGAAGTGCATTTGAGGTATATAAGTTCATGTAAATGACCTATAAACAAATGACCTAAAATGAAACTTTCCCAAAATACCCTTGCCTTGCCAAGACCATAACTTGAGGTGTACAAATAATATCAAGGACTTATAGAACTTTTTGGAAATATAAGACCATGGGGAACAATTTTGATGTTCACCTAAAGTTGAGGGGAAACTTGATTCTAGGTCAAAAGTGCCTTGGAAGTGAGTTAACTTTTAGTTGACCAAAAATAAGTTCATCTGAGACCCCTAACTTGATGGCATCATAACTTGAGTTATACAAACCCACTGGATGAGTTCTAGTACTCAAAAGAAAGCTTAGAACATTCCCGACAAGTTTCATGTTTACATGAAAAATAGATTGAACTTGTATCATATAGTAAATTGTCCTTGAAGTTAGGCACTAAAGAAGAGGATTTTACATTGAGATCCTCTGAAACCCTAATTTAGTAACTCCTTGAACTCTTGATTCTTCTTGATTTGAACTTGACATGACATCCTACATGTCTCAAGATAACTTCCCATAGCCTTAATGACTTAGAGGTAAGTCTCAAACTCTTTCAAATCCACAATTGACCTTGGGTTGACCAGATGAAACCCTAGATTCACATCCTCTGATTGTGACCTGTTGTAGATGAAATGAATGTTCATATAAGCTCCACAATGACTTCCAAGGTACCCAATGAGCTTCTCAATCACATCTTATCCATAACAATGTCCTTATGAACCCCTGATGATCCTCTGTTGACCCCCAATATAGGAGACAAACAATACACATCAATTCTTCCCTTCAAGGAGCTTTGACAACTTCATGGTGATTGCAAACACTTGGTGATCTGAATAAACACTCTTGCTTGAGCTTGAAATCAAATGAGACTCGTTCTCTTCAATGACACACCTCTCTTGATCCCCTATTAAGAACAATGATATGCAAATGCAAATGCTAAAATAAAATGAAACATAAGCCAAGAGAAGGAAAAGGGTTGGTCAAATTTTGGGGTACAACAACGCCTCGCACCCGAATCCATCACCTCTTGGGGAGAACTGAAGAGAAAATTCTCCAGGAACTTCACAACTTCATGGCGCCATCCGAAGATAGAGGCAGCTATGGAAGCCATTATCCAGGGGAAGAACGAACCTCTCTAAGATTCCATAGAGAGATTCAACCGAGAAGCCGTCCAGGTGTCCACCACGGATGATATGAAGAAATTCTTGATCCAAAGAGGCATACAACCCCACTCCGAATTTATCAAAGTCGTCGAGATCGAATGCCCCTGCACCTCGAACGCTCTTCTCCTCAAGGCCCAATCATACATCCAATATGAGGAGATAGAGGCCGCCAACACCACCGCGACACGCGAAATCAGGAAGGCCTCATGGGCGCCAGGCATGAGGAGGTCGTTCCTCCTTGACGAAGCGGGGAAAGGAGAAGAGAAGACCGACCCCACGAGCATAGGGGACCAGTGGGCAGGTTTACTGAATACACGTTGCTTATAACTCCCTACGAGTGCATCCTTTCCGAATGTATCAATTCGTCATTTTAGAGGGGAGGTGTCCATTTCCCGAAACCGACGCCTCTGAAGCCTAACATAGACAAATCCAATTATTGCCGGTTCCACCGGAGTCATGGACACGTCATAGAGGATTGCATCCACCTCAAGGATGCAATCGAGATCTTAATTAAGGAAGGGAACCTAAAACAGTACACCTGGTGAGGTGAGGCTCCTCGACCTGAGACCCGCGAAGCTAAGAGGGTCGAGGAAGTATCACCACCCTCCGAAAAAGCTGGACTACAGGTCGCCCTGTGTGTCTCCCAGCCAGAGGATTTCCTCCTTCTTAGCGAGCCCGCCATACTGTTGTCCGCCCACAGTCCATGGGAGGATTCCCCCACCATCTTGGTCATATCCGGCGGAGGCTCCAACAAGCTATCGGTCGGGTTGGTCAAGAGGAAGTTCGAGGAACTCATCGACAAGAGCTCAAAGACGAACACTACCCTCGATAAGTTCAAAGGTCAATCAAACCCGATTACCTTTTACCTCGAGGAGCTTCCCAGGGGTACACTAAACTCCAGCATTCCCCTCTTGATCAGGGCTCAGATGGCGAACTTTGACGTGTGTCGAATCCTAGTCGACCAAGGGAGTTTAGTGGACATAATGTATGCACATCTATTTATGACCCTCCAACTCGACGAGAGCCACCTGACCCCGTATGTCGGCTCTGACTTGTAGAGTTTCAACGGTACCACCACTAAGCCTTGGGGATACGTGGAGCTGCTCGTCACATTTGGGGCCAAGGAGACAACAAGACAGGTGAAGGTCCATTTCTTGGTGATCGAGTGCCCTTCCTTGTACCAGTGCATCTTGAGAAGGCCGACCTTGGCTGAAATGACTATGGTACCATCTACAGTCCACCTGAAGATGAAGAACTACAAGGCCAGAGGTCGAGTCATCACCCTCCAAGGGGACACTGAGGCGGCCAAGAGATGCTTCGAGGTGGTGCTTAAAGGGCTCAACTAGATCAACGTCCCCCCTAAGCCGACCGGCAGACCAACCTGGGCTGAGGAGCAGAAGCCACTCCCTCACGTCAACTTCGTCGACCTCGCCAACTGCTTCCCCAGCAAGCAGGAGCAGAGCATAGAATTTAAAGACGTGCCTCCAACAGACAACGGGCAGCTGTCCCACCCAACGCACCCAATTCCAAATGGAGACTTCGAGCTCATCACGCTCGAAGATGACCCAGGAAGAAGCATGAAGATTGGCACGAGACTCCCTGACCTGGAGACGAAGTAACTTAAAGCCTGCCTCTGGGAGAATGCCGACCTATTCGCTTAGAACGTTGCGGAGATGCTCAGCTTCGACCCTGACGTAGCATGCCACCAACTCACCATAGATCCGGCTGCTAGGGCTATAGTTCAACGTAGACGTAGGCAGTCTCCCGAGAAAGCGGAGGCTACTGAAAAAGATGTAAAAGAACTCCTAGAGGAAAATTTTATATCGGAAGCCCAGTACACAACCTAGTTGTCCAATGTTGTACTAGTTAAAAACATAATGGAAAATGGAGGATGTGTGTTAACTATACTGATCTCAACCGGGCATGCCCCAAAGATGCTTACCTGTTACCTAACATTAACAAACTCGTCGACAATTCTGCAGGTTTTAAATTGTTGTCATTTATGGATGCGTACTCGGGGTACAATCAAATCCCTATGGCGAAGGCTGACAAACAATACACGGCTTTCATGACCGAGTCGGGCAATTATTACTACAATGTAATTCCCTTTGATTTGAAGAACACCGATGCGACCTATCAGCACTTGATGAACAAGGTCTTCCGGGAAGAAATTGAGGACATGCTCGAAGTTTACATGGACGACATGATCATGAAGTCACGAGAAGAGGTCGACCACACCACCCATCTTAAGAAGGTCTTCGAGACGCCAAGGAAGTGCATGATGAGGTTCAACCCTAAGAAGTGCACCTTCGACGTACGAGCAGGCAAATTCCTCAGATTCTACCAAACGGAACGAGGAATAGAAGCAAATCCAGACAAGTGCAGGGCTTTCTCCGAGTTTGCCACGCTGAACACAAAGAAGTCCATCCAATCACTAATTGTGATGCTCGTGTCGTTGTCACGTTTTGTCACCAAGTCTACTCAACATACCCTCCCCTTCTTCAAGCTTTTACGTAAGGAGGCTGCATTCAAATGGATCTAGGAGTAGGAGCAGGCCCTCCTCCACCTCAAGCAAGTCGTCTCAGAACCACCAGTGCTGTCGAGGCCAGAGGTTAGGGAAATCCTCTACCTATATCCCGTTGACACTACGGAGGCCGTCAGCGTAGGAGCCGATATACTTCACGAGCAAGGCCCTCCAAGGTCCCAAGATCAAATACCAGCAGATCGAGAAAGTTGCTCTGGCCCTCGTCAACGCGGCTAGGAGGCTACAACATTACTTCTTGGCCCACACGATCATGGTCAAAACCGACCAGCCCATTAAACAACTACTCATGCGACCATACATGTCAGGCAGAATGCTCAGATGATTGCTCGAACTCTCAAAATTCGACGTCCAATACGAGAGCATAAAAGCCCTCGAGGCATAAGTCCTGGCCGACTTCATCGCAAAGATGACTACCATAGAGTCCCCGACTCCTGGGGTGCATAAATAGACCATCTTTATCTACGATGCCTCTAGCTCGACGAGAAGTGGAGAAGGCATCTTATTGGAAAACAAAGAGGGCATCCTGATAGAATTATCTCTCGCTTTGGCTTTCCCAACGTCGAACAACCAGGCCGAGCACGGGGCGTTATTCAGAGGATTCCATCTGGCCGAAGACCTTGGCACGAAGGAGGTAAAGATATTTACTGATTCCCAACTCGTGGCCTCCCAGGTACAGGGAGAGTACCAAGCCAAGAACGACAACCTCGCCGAGTACCTCTCCTTAGTAAGAGAAAGAATGAAAAGATTCAATTCCGCAGAGGTATGACACGTTCCACACGAACATAACACTCGGGAAGACATCTTGTCAAAATTGGCGAGCATGAAGAAAAAGAGCAGAAACAAATCCGTAATCTAGGAGGTCCTCTCCCGCCCCAACATTGAGAAGGACACAACAACTGTCGAGGCAAATGTTATCGGTGACAGTAACAGCTGGATGACCCCTGTTTACACCTACCTCAGCATGGGGCGACTGCCCGATGATGCCAAAGAGGTGAGCATGGTCAGGCGTCGAGCTTGCTCGTACGTATTTATCGAGGACAAACTATACCAAAGGGGATTCTCCATCCCCCTTATCATGTGCATCGACAAATCTCATGTACCGAGCATACTCCAAGAGATCCATGAAGGAATCAATGCCCAATACCTCGATAGAAGATCACTTGCTCACAAGGCCCTACGAGCAGGATACTATTGGCCTACCATGCAGAAAGACGCGAAAGAGCATATCAAGAAGTGCGACAAATGACAATGGCGCAGGGACATGCACTTGGCCCCGCCAAACGAGCTCAAAACACTCTCGTCCCCCTGGCCATTTTCCTAGTGGAGAATAGACATCCTCGGGCCCTTCACCATAGGGTTATACCAAAATAAATATTTGATAATCGGCATCGACTACTTCACTAAGTGGATAGAGGCTGAAGCCTTAACTAAAATCACGGCTCAAAATTATTCTGCTTCTACAAACAGAATATAATTTCCCAGTTCGGCATACCCCAAGCCATCTTCACCAACAATGGGACACAGTTCACCGACAAGAACTTCCAGGACATAGTCACCAGGCTGGGCACGAAGCAACACTTCACCTTGGTCGAACACCCGCAGATGAACAGGCAGGTTGAGGCCGCGAATAGAGTGATTTTATGTGGCCTGAAGCAAAGGCTGAGAGACGCCAAGAAAAGGTGGGTCGAGGAGCTATACAACATACTATGAGCCTACAAGACTACCCAACACTCAACAACCGGGGAGACCCCATTTCGACTGACCTACGGAACTGAGGCAGTAATCCCGACGGAAATAAGAGAACCTTTCAGGAGAATCGAGTCCCCTCTCCACGAGGAGGCAAACAACGAGGCCTTAAGGGAGGAACTCGACCTAGTCGAGGAAATCAGTTCAGGGACATCCCTACGAGAAGTCTTGCTGAAACAATAGATAACCTTACGACATGACAACAAAGTCATCAAACGCGAGTCCCAATTCTCAATAGCTTGAGCTAATGACTCTAAAGCTTCTGCAATAACATTATATTTTCTTCCTCCAACCATAATTATGCATATAGCTAATTAGCATCAGAAGAGCCAACACCTCGATAATGTTCGCATACTTATCGACTAACAGGGAACATACAACATATAAAAACATGGCCAGACGGACCAACCAGGCTCTAATACCACTATGCAACACCCTAAACCCCGCACATAATTATCAAAGAATTTTATTAACAAAATAAAACCACTTCGAGTGTCACATGCAACAAAAATGACTTGTTCCATAACACGAGTTACAGCAAATTTTTTTAAAGCATACATTTGCACTTAGGTTGTTTACACGACATCAATTCATCTGATTTGTACTTGGGATGTTTACATGACATCCAACTCATCTGGTAACATCACAGCGGATCATAAATAAATCAATTAAAAAACCATATAGCACTCATAATATTTAGTCTCATAAACTTCAACTTTTATAACATAAACAAAAGAAGTTGTCTTATCCAACTCTCAACACTTTGAGATCTCAAACAAATATGATTAGAAAACTTTAACAAAACAAAGCCAAGAAAATGAAGACAAATATTCCCAGCCCAATGTTACATGTTCAGAGCAAGACCCTACTAATGAAACGACAAACTAATGGAAGTCACTCCAAGAGCTATCTTCCACTTACTTCAGCCAAGTTACTCCTGAGTATCTACACGGTGCCCATGTAAAGGCAACATTCAAACAAAATAGGTGATAATAAACTTCAATAATTAATGGTGGAAACAAGCGGGAGTAGATTATCACATAGCAATAACACACACATTACTCAATGAACACCAACATATTATGTATTCTTATCCAACAACACATAAACAATAATCAATATAAATGCAACACTTAAGCAATTTACTCAACACCGACTCGACATGCATGTGGTATCAACTATGAACACTCAGTTTCATTTTGCTCCCTGAAGGATTAGATTCCTTCTTGGAACCGAAGCACACCAAACCGCTACCATCATCATATGTAATACTTCACTATATAATCCCCCATAATAGGAATTAGCTACTCGCACCCGATCCATCACCACAGGATCGAGGCTCACCAAAAAGAATCGAAGTTCCGACAACTTGAATGCATGAACTCTTAGCATGCAACAAAAAAACATACACATTGGCCCTTTTTCAAACTGTGTATGCCACCAGCAACATAATTTACATAAACAGCAACATGCATATACATAAAAACAAGCAACATCGTCCGCACAACACCACAACCACATTCATGATTAATCAATCATTTAACAACGTCATGTAAATATTTCATCATAATCAAATACTCAGATTATCACAACCCATTCAGCCCCTAAAACAAATTCAATAGATAGTAATTTGTGTTAGCTTTCCAATGCTTCAAACAACACTCGATTTAGACTTACAGATCAAAAGTTATGGGCAAAATGATTTTGACTGAAAAACACGAACAACGACGCACGTATTGAGAGCAGCCACCCTGGGCTGAGCGCGACCATGACAAATATAATGTAGAATTTTTGCGTTTTTCATCATTGGAGACCTCCCGAACCTCCGAATTCGATATTGTAAAAACCCAAACGCACAAAAAATTATAACCCATGCAATACTATAATTATCTCAAGTTAATTTACAAATTTAACACAATTAAATCATCAAATCACTGTTTTAGGATTATTCCTAACACCTTCAAAATTGCAAAGATGGTGGCTATAGGTTCAATCATCAAAACAGAAAAATACGCATATATAAGACACACAAAATTCATCATATAATCATCATATAACTACCATCATAACATCAAAATTCATAATTACGAATTAAAACACCCAACCCTAAAGAGGTTAATGGTCCCTCCATCTAACCTTCATGCTTTAACACCCATTAGAGAAACATATCTCTCACTTACCTGAAACCCTAGCAATTGATGCAACCCTATCTTGATTTTCTTTATTCTACCTCTAGTCAATTTGCCTCTTTTGCTGCAACTTTAAAAAACATGTACTGACACTCTCAGATTCTCCAAATTCTTATTTTATTCCCAAACCTATTTCCTTCCCATTAATCTCTTCCCTTTTTACCCTCAACTTATCCTCATATTACCCTTACTACCCTGACTCCTCTTACTAACTCCAATTTTATTTTATTCTTATTATCATAAATATTATCCTCTTATTTCAATTAATATACTAAAGCTATTATTTTACCTATTAAAATAACTCTAAATTATTCCTTCCATCCATAATTATTTTACCGTGCCCCTAACTCAAGGACTCACATCTCACAACCAAACCAACAATTAAATAAATCAAGAAAAAGTTTAATTAATTAGATAAATGTAGTAAAATATTATATACACAAAATGGGGTGTTACTACTCTCTCCCACTTAAGAAATTTATTAAAAACTAGATAAATTTGGCCACACCCATGGTAATACTGAAATGGAGAATATTCAAAACTACTTTATTGCAAAATTAGTATTGACCATAAATGTACTTCAACAATCAGATGTTGCCTTAGAAATCTGTAGTGTTAAATTGTTGAAAGTCTAAAATAAGGGCAACGTCAGGGTCTTCGTCTAGTAAGACATCCCCCGGGCGTAACCTTTACAAGGTGAGAGGTTTTGCCTTTAGGAAAGATAAAATGTATAATACTATTATCTCCCCACTAACCATAAAAGAACGAGTCATTGCCACGATTCCCCTGGAAAGTAGGTGGTCAACGGTATATCCCAATCAAGGGGGAACAATCACCTTTTCTTAAAGTTTTCTACACCATAGACCCAAGGGCCTCTATAAATACTCGTCTCTTAACAAGTG
Organism: Lathyrus sativus; assembly: GCA_963859935.3. Classification (NCBI taxonomy): domain Eukaryota; kingdom Viridiplantae; phylum Streptophyta; class Magnoliopsida; order Fabales; family Fabaceae; genus Lathyrus; species Lathyrus sativus. Next base: position 791,835,761 of record OZ012735.1, on the reverse strand, counting down.
AGGGGGATCATAACTTAACTAGTATACGCATAATACAGAGTCTCTCACCTCATATGAGTTGGTCTCTCTTACTACCATAACTCCACCATACATAGTTTCTCATTGCCACGGGAAAACCATAATTATTATAAACCTACTAAGATTTCTGAGTATTATTTACTCTGGTAGAGATATCATGCACACCTGTATTTTTTTTACTAGTATAAAATCTAATTAGGATGTTGTGGGTGTTTGTCATAAAGGTTTTTTCTCGCCTACAAATGTCTTTAATTTGTTTGAATCTTTTGTTTACTATCCATTATTAATATATTAATTTTATGCATATAGTATATTTAAGACATCGAAAGATATACAAAATTAAGTAAAATATTGAAAAAGAATTACAAGTATGAGTAGTGTGAGGAAGTCTCACACTGTCTAAGAATATGAAGACTTGAGTATTTATAAGTAGGAGAATCCACACACCTATCACCTTAAGATTTTGAGTGAGTATATGGCATGTCTCTCACAAACGTGTGTTGCTCATAAAAAGGAAGACCCCAAAGTAAAAATACTCTCTCGTATTGACACCCCCTCGAATAGCCTCAACAGTGGTATCATGAGCCTTTGGTTCGAGTGAAGGGACCGACTTATTTTTATCGTGTGAGATATTGGATCGAACTCTAGTATGGAATTAAGCATGAGGTCGAAGTCTGTTCACATGCTGCTGTCGGAGTAATGCGTGTTATATTCGAAGTTTGTTATAACATGCATTAGTCAATATTTCTAGGTTTGTTAGCATGTTGAATTGGGCCTTGCTTGCAAGCCCAATTATTTAAGTTAGCTTGTACCCTAAGTTAGCTTGTAATGAGTAATTGTTAAAAAAGCTCATTAGGTTAGTGTTCTGTTTTTATTATAAATAGCATACTAGTCTCTCATCTTGTATAAGGAAAAATAAGAAGATAAAGTCCTAATTCAAGAGAGAGAGAGAGAAAGGTTATTTGATATTCTTGTATACTTGTAATATTGTTTGATAGAGAAAGGAAAGAATAACAGTTTATAACCAATCATTGTTGTTTTACCTTGTTTTCTTTGTTAACCCTAACCCTTGTGTGTTTCTTGCCTATAAAGAAACCATGTATATTTTGTTCCAAGACATCCTTTTTCACAACAAATTGGTGAGGTGGGCATGGAGAAGATGCCTTCAACAAAGTATAAGATTGAAAAGTTCACCTAACTGAACGACTTCGGTCTATGGCGCTTGAAGATGAAAGTCCTATTGGTTCAGCAGGGTTATTCGGAAGCGTTGAAGGGAGAGGCAACCATGAATGTTGCGTTAACGACAAAAGAAAAGAAGACCATGATTGAGAAAGCCCACAATGGAATATTATTAAGCCTTGGTGATAAGGTTCTTCGACATGTATCAAAAGAGACTACAACATCGGGGTTATGGGTGAAACTTGAAAGTTTGTACATGACCAAATCTCTGGTGAATCGACTCTACCTGAAGCAAGCTTTGTATTCATTCAAGATAAGTGAGGACAAAGTGTTGGCTAAGCAGTTGGATATGTTTAACAAGCTGATTCTTGATCTTAAAAATATTGATGTGAAAATTGATGATGAAGATCAAGCACTGTTGTTGTTGTGTGCTTTACCCATAACACATGCTCACTTCAAAAAAACTCTCTTGTATGGAAGGGAGTCCCTGAGCTTTGAAGAAGTTCAACCAGTCTTGTATTTTAAGGACTTGAATGAACGAAAGGAGCATAAACCTTCGACGGCGGAAGAAGGTTTGGTCGTTAAGAGAAAATTCTTGCGAAAGGATGGTAAGTTCGACAAAAAGAAAGGTAAAAGTCAGCAGAAGTCTTATAGTGGCGAAAATTCTGGTATTCGATATCACCACTGTAAGAAGGAGGGTCACACAAGAAAGTTGTGCCCTGAACGCCTAAAAGATCATGGATTCAGGTTGCACTTGGCACATGACTCCAAATAGAGAATTGTTCAAGGAGCTATGTGATCAAGATGGTGGATCGGTGCTGCTGGGAAATAACAAATCTTGAAAAATTGTAGGTATTGGATCTGAGATTCAAGCTCCATGATGAGTTAATAAAGTTATTGTCTGAAGTCAGGTATGTACCTGATTTGAAGAGAAATTTGATTTCTCTTGGAGAGTTCGACAAGAAGGGATGTGTTTTTCAAGGATAAAAAAGTATCCTAAGAGTTATGAAGGGGTCGAAGGAAGTCTTGAGAGGCGTGAAGAAACAAGGCTTGTATACCCTTGAGGTTGAGGTTGTAAGTGGTTCGAAAAATGTTGCATCCACGAAACCTGTGTCGAAGATAGAATTATGGCACATGAGATTGGGCCATGTCAGTGAAAGAAGCCTGGTCGAATTGGGGAATCAGAACCTGCTAGGAGGTGACAAAGTCGAAAAGTTGGAGTTTTGTGAATCTTGTGTATTTGGTAAATCCTGTAGGGCGAAGTTTAGCAAAGGAAAGCAAAGAGCACATGGATCCCTAGATTACATTCATGCTAATCTTTGGGGGCCTGCAAGGAATCCTTCACACTCAGGTGCAAGGTATTTTCTATCCATCGTTGATGACTACTCCAGAAAGATAGTATTCATCCAGAAGATGAAGGATGAAACTTTTGAAAATTTCAAAAGTTGGAAGGTTCTGGTCGAAACTCAAATTGACAGAAAGGTTAAGAGGTTGAGAACCAACAACGACCTTGAGTTCTACAATGGAGCATTTGAAAGTTACTGTGCTGAGTATGGAATTGCAAGACATAAGACTGTAGTAGGTACTCCTCAACAAAATTTAGCTGAGAGATTCAATCAAACAATCCTTGAAAGGGTTAGATGCATGTTGGTTAGTGCTGGATTAAAGAAGGTGTTTTGGGAAAAGGCTGTTTCGACAACAGCGTATCTGATAAATAGATGTCCTTCGACTGCCTTAGGAATGAAGACACCTGAAGAAGTTTGGTCGGTACATCCGCCTAGTCTCGATAGACTGGGAGTATTTGGTTGCATGGCCTATGCTCATATTAGGCAAGACAAGGCCGAACCTAGAGCTATGAAATGCATGTTCATGGGATACCCTGAAGGAGTCAAAGCTTATAGGCTATGGTGCCTAGAGCCAGATCACAGGAGGTGTATCACTAGTCTAGATGTAGTTTTTAATAAAGCAAAGATGACTTTCACGAAAATTGATGATGCTAACGAAGAGCTGGAACAAGGAGAGATTCCTGTTGACATGGACCATGTTGATGCTGAATTGCGTATCCCAGATGAAGTCAAAGAAGATGCTGTCGAAGATGAGGAGACTGATAATGACTACCTTCTAGCAAGAGACATGTCAAGGAGAGTCATCAAGCCACCTCAGAGACTTGGGTATGCAGATCTTATAACTTATGCCTTAATCTCTGCAAGTGAGGTTCTAGACGAAGAACCTAGAAGCTATAAGGAAGTTATGAAGAGTCAAAAGAAGATTGAATAAATGAAGGCCATGGATGATGAGATGAAATCTCTTCATGATAACAACACCTGGGAACTGATCAAGAAACCTGCTGGAGCCAGGTTAGTCAGCTGTAAATGGATTTTCAAAGTTAAGGAAGGAATTGAAGGAATGGCGTCAAAGAAATACAATGCAAGATTGACCGCTATGGGGTTTACTGAGAAAGAAGGTGTCAACTTCAATGATGTGTTCTCTTCTGTTGTGAAGCACTGATCCATTAGAATGTTGCTTGCCATAGTGGCACAATTCAACCTTGAACTGGAACAGATGGGTGTGAAGACAACATTCTTGTATGGTGATCAAGATGAAACAATCCTTATGAGGCAACCTGAAGGCTATGTCGAAAAAGGGAAGGAAAATTATGTGTGCAAACTGAATAGATCTTTATATGGACTGAAATAATCTCCTCGATAATGGAATATGAGATTCGACAAGTTCATGACACACATAATTTTCATTAGAAGTCAGCTCGACCACTGTATTATTTCAGATTTCGACCTGGTAATTCATTTGTTATTATCTTGCTTTATATGGATGATATTCTAATAGCAAGCAACAATGTCGAAGATGTAATGAGGATGAAGGTTGAACTCAATAAGGAGTTCGACATGAAGGATATGAGAGCTACATCCAGGATTCTTGGGATTGACATCCAAAGAGATAGAAAGCAGTCGAAGTTATGCTTATCTCAAGAGGCATACCTACAGAAGATTCTCGAAAAGTTTGGTATGTCGAATTCAAAGCCTGTTGTGACTTCGATAAACCCTCAATTCAAGTTAAGTATAGATCAGTGTCCCAATACTGATATCGAAAGAACTTATATGAATAGCATTCCATATGCTAATATAGTGAGTTCTTTGATGTATGTTATGGTCTATACTAAACACGACATAGCATATGCAGTAAGTCTTGTAAGCAGGTACATGGCAAATCCTGGAAAGTCTCACTAACAAGCATTGAAGTGGATTCTAAGGTACATAAATAGGTCTCTGAATAGAGTCCTAATTTATGGTGGAGCCTTGGGTGAAGATAGTAAAACATAAATTAAAGGATATGTCGATTTTGATTATGCAGGTTGTATGGATTCTAGAAAATCTATTTCTGAATATGTGTTCACTATGTTTGGGACAACAATCAGTTGGAAAGCAACACTTCAAAAGGTTGTTGCCTTATCTACCGCTGAAGCGGAATATATCGTCCTAACTGAAGTTGTGAAGGAAGCATTGTGACTTGAAGGTTTAGCAAATGAGCTGAAACTTCAATGTCGAGTTATCACTATTAAATGTGATAGTCAAAGTGAAATACAACTGTCGAAGAATTCAGCCTATCATAAGCGAATCAAGCACATTGATGTGAGGCTGCATTTTGTCAGAGGGGTAATCGAGCATGGAGAAGTCCAAGTGCTGAAGGTTTTGACAGATCATAATGCTGCTAATATGATCACCAAGGCATTGCCCAGTTGCAAGTTTTTCCACTGTATGCAGTTGATAAAGCTGCATGAAGAAATCTAGTTTCTTGATGTTATAGAGTTAGATCCAAGGTGGAGATTTGTGAGATATTGGATTGAACTCTAGTATGGAATTAAGCATGAGGTTGAAGTCTGTTCGCATGCTGCTGTCGGAGTAATGCATGTTGTAGTCGAAGTTTGTTCTAACATACATTAGTCAATATTGCTAAGTTTGTTAACATGTTGAATTGGGCATTGCTTGCAAGACCAATTGTTTAAGTTAACTTGTACCCTAAGTTAGCTTGTAATGGATAATTTGTTAAAAAACCCATTAAATTAATGTGTTATTTTTCTTATAAATAGCATACTAGTCTCTTATCTTATATAAGAAAAAATAAAAAGATAAAATTCTAATTTAAGATAGAGAGATTATTTGTTATTCTTATATACTTGTAATATTCTTATTTTTTCAAAATTTCAAAATTTATCAAGTGCATGTCAATCAAATACCATACAATTCTTTTCTTAATGCTTCAGATGTTTGAAAGCAAACCTCTAAACTTGACAAACATGATTTGTCACAATGAAAACTATATGGTGCAACTATTGAGAATTTTAGGTCTTAGTTTATATTTTGCCAAATAACTAAGGGGTATATAATATATCCATTTATTTTGGGAAGTGTATTCATTTATGTAAGCAAAATGAGACGGCACAATGTTGGATCATGTCTTCTTGTTTCTAAGAAAAAGAGAATGGAGGATTTGAAAAAATTTCACTATCCAAAACCAAGGCCCCACAGTTCAGGAAATAGAGGGGAAAATGAAAATGAGTTATGAACATAGAGTTGGATATTTTGTAGCATAAGATAAGATACAATACATCATGGGTTTTAAATCAATATGGATCTGTGTTGGTGGTGTGGATTCATACAATCAAAGTAGGGATATTTTTTTTGACATTGTACTATATATTTTGAGCCACATAAAATATTTAAATCAATATGTATTTTTCAAAACTGGTTAGTTTTCATCATGTTATAATATATATATATATATATATATATATATATATATATATATATATATATATATATATATATATATATATATATATATATATATATATATATATATATATATATATATATATATATATATATATATATATATATATATATATATATATATATATAGATAGATAGATAGATAGATAAAAAACTTGCATAATAAATATGGCTTTTAACATAGAACTACATATAGCAACTTATCCAAACCATGTATCACAAAAATCACGTATTTTTAGGATTATTTTTTAGAATCATACACCGAGTATGATTAATGAATTTTCTCTTAAGATATTACTAGTATTTGCCTTGAAACTTTAAATTCTTTCTTGTTCCGAAGATTTATAGGAAAATGTGTTTAAGAAAAACTCCATAAATGCAGCACAAGTTATTTGAGTCTCCGTTCTCCAAACGAATTTTGAAATTTTCTAAAATTTTTGCTTTATTATTCACCTTAAAAGATGTAAATTGAGCATTTTGAATATGAACATATGATCATTTGTATGATTTATTTGCATTACAGAAAGAACTTTGCAACTTTTATTGAGACGTGTTTTCAGAAATTTGGGGACAGTGTGAAGCACTGATTATGTACACACAGTTTAGAGCTAAGTTGGAGCAACATTTTGCTTCTTGCGGGCAGGCTACAAGGGTGTCAATCCCAAAAGATTATGATTATGGCTATGTGAAGGGGTATGTTTTTATATGCAAAATTTGATAGGCATGCTCTACTATTTATCATAATGTTTATTTAAAACTCATTGCATTTATCCTCAGGTTTATAGTTATGGAGGAGTTAGTATGGTAGTTGAGGTATCAACTGATAAGATAAATCGTTATGTAGCGAAGATTAGAGATGTGGTCAAGGACTATGGAGGAAAGATGGCCGATTATGGGTCTGTGTTGTTTAATTTTACGTGTGCTCGAGTAGTAAACTTTAAAGTCAGTGATGATGAAAAATATCAGCTGCTTGGAATTTCTTTAGATGTTGGATCAGGAGCAGTATTGGGAAATGATATAAGTAATCAAACTTTCTATGTTGCAGAGGACGACGATGATCTGAAGATGATATAGGCAACATGAGATTGGACGCGTGGATCTGAAAAGGTTTAATGCTCTACATTGCTTCAAGGACAACCATGCTTAACTCAATTGGATTCTACCGAGTATTTCTGTTTCTTTCCCTTTCTTTTATTAAATGTTTAATCTCTCATTAATTTTTAACCATAAGCAATGTTCACAAATATCAAAATTAAGCATGATTCATGTCATTTATGTTATAGAATGGATTCTTCATAACAAACACTATTAAATGGAATGTTGGGTATCATATTAGCAAGATAAATATCACAAAAATAAGAGATTAAGGAGTAGGAAAAGTGACACATAATATTTACGTGGAAAACCTTCAACAAATATGGAAAAACCACGGGCATCGGTAGAAAAGATTTTCACTAAGTGGAAGAAATTACAACACTTCTTTCTATATACAAAGAGAGAACAAATTACATTCTCTCTTGTAATAGGAGAATACTCAATAAAAGAACCTTATAGGGGAAAATACAATATATTCTATCTCTCTAAATTTTTCTTTTATGTTATGTTGCAATGCTTTGTGTTGTTGTGTTAGGAATGAGAAATGCACCTCTATTTATAGGTGCTCATCTTCACAAAAACCATGAGAGTTGTTACAAAACCATGGGTGTTTCTTTCTTGATCCACAAATTGTGACTTTATTCAACCATAACCCTTGACCATAATCTTTTACCATGACCACAATCTTTGACTATGACCAAAATCTTTGACAATCTCCCACTTAAAGTCACATTTGTGATCTTCCAAAATCTTCTCTACCTTGCCATCTCCATGCTGATTACGCCTCTAATAGGCCATAGGAAGACCTACACCATGCAAACTTATCAGAGTTAATCGACTTCGTCATTACATCTGCTAGGTTATCTTTAGTGTGAATTTTCTGCATATCCACACTTTCTTCTTCTACTACCTCTCTGGAAAAATGGTATTGAACTCCTATGTGTTTTGTCCCGGAATGAAAAGTTGGATTCCTTGCAATGTGCAAGGCACTCTGACTGTCACAGTACACAATAATCTTTTGTTGTTTGTACCCGAGCTCTTCCAATAACCTTTGAATCTAAATTGCTTCCTTACATGCTTGGGTAGCGGCCATGTATTCAGCTTCTGTAGTAGAGAAAACTACAACAGTATGCAATTTAGATAACCAGCTTATTGCTCCTCCTGCAAGTGTAAACACATAGCCAATAGTAGATTTTCTTTTATCAAGGTCGCCTGCAAAATCTGAATCAACATAGCCTCTGATAGTGAATTCTAATCCCCCAAAACATAATGCAGCACATGAGGTTCCTTTGATGTATCTAAGGATCCTCTTAACAACATTCAATGTTCATTACCTGGATCTGCTATAAACCGACTGACCATTCCAATTACTTTAGCAATATCTGGTCTAGTACATATCATAGCATACATAAGGCTTCCCACCGCTGATGCATACGGTACTCGAGACATTTCCATCCTTTCCGCTTCATTTCTAGGATTCATACTTGAGGATAATTTATAATTGACAGGAAGTGGGGTAGAGATTGGCTTACAACATTGCATGTTAAAGTGGCGCAAGACTTTTTGAAGATAATTTTTTTGAGAAAGCCAAATTCTTCTGTCTTTTCTGTCTCGGTGAATTTGCATCCCTAAAATCTTGTTTGCTGATTCCAAGTCCTTCATATCAAACTCCTTAGCCAATTGTGCCTTCAATTCTTAGACTCAATCTTTGTTGGGGCCTACCACCAACATGTCATCCACATACAACAGCAAAATGATAAAATCATCATTATCATGAAACCTTTTATAATACGTACAATGGTCTGAACTTAATCTGTTGTATCCAAGGCTCACGATGAATGAATCAAATCTTTTGTACCAACACTTTAGCGCCTATTTTAAACCGTACATAGATTTGGTCAACCTACAAACCATGTTTTCTTTTCCTTGTTCTTCAAAGCCTTCGGGTTGGAGCATATATATTTCCTCTTCAAGTTCTCCATGAAGAAACATAGTCTTCACATCAAGCTGCTTTAAATTTAGATTAAATGCAGCACAGATCGCCAAGACCACTCTGATTGTGGTGAGTCTTACCACTGGATAAAATATCTCATTGAAATCAATAACTTCTTTCTATGCATATCCTTTAACTACCAGTCTTGCACGATATCGTTCCACCTGATCGTTGCCATCTCGCTTGATTTTGAACACCCATTTGTTGCCGATGGTTTTTTTACCTTTAGGAAGTCCAATAAGTTCCCATGTGTTATTAATATGTAAGGCTTCAATTTCCTCTTGCATTGCTGCCATCCACAGAAAAGAATTTGAACCATTAAATGCCTCGTGAAAGATTGATGATTCTCCATCTTCTAATAGAAGACAATATGCATCATGACTTGCCATCACATATTCTGAGTGCCATAACGGTTTTCTTATCTAACGTGTGGTTCTCCTAGGATCTACATTATTGACCTGAGTTGGTTCTTGTTCTTTGTGCTCTGGCTCTACTTCAGAAGAATCATTCTCTCCTGACTTTTCCTCCATCTTTACTGTAGTAGTGTCCTTTATAGTGTTGTCATCTTTTTGCTCCTTTTGTAGTTCATTTTCTACAAAGATTACATCTCTGCTAACAATAATCTTGTGGGCAGAGGGATCCCACAGACGATACCCCTTCACATTGTCAGCGTAACCCAAGAATATGCATTTCCTGGATTTTGGTCCATTTTTGTTCTTTCTTGGGAGTTTTACATCACGTACACAGGACATCCAAATACATGCAAAAAAGAAGAATCACCCAGTTTTCTCTTCCACATCTCCATTGGTTTCTTTAAATCAATTACAGTTGATGGCGGTTGATTTATCACATAGCAGGAAGTTTTGACAACTTTTTCCCAGAAAGATTTTGCCAATCCTGTTGTTTTCAGCATAACTCTTGTTCTCTCCAAGAGAGTTCTATTCATCTGCTCTGATACACCATTTTACTGAGGTGTATGAGCAACAGTAAACTACCATTTAATACCTTATTGCTTACAGAATATCAGGATATCAACATCTGTATATTCTCCTCCATTATATATCATCAAACACTTAATTCTTTTCCCAGTTTCAAGTTCCACTTGTGCTTTGAACTCCTTGAATATTAAATACACATCTGACTTCTTCTTGATTGGGTACACCTATAGTATCCTGGAGTAATCATCAATGAATGATATAAAATATTTTGACTCTCACACATCAGAATGAATCAAGTCTAGTATGTGTTTGCTTCTAGCACTTGACTTAAATTTTTTTAGTTTATGTTGCTTTCTTATCACACAGTGCTCGCAGAAAGGTAAATTTACTGACTTGTGCCCAGGTATGAGATTACATTCTGCAAGAACATTCAAGCCTCTTTTTGACATATGACATAGTCTGCGATGCCATATCATCATTGTTTCTTTCTGGCTTCCAGCTGTTACTAATGCATCTGCTCCTTTCATCATGTCTCCCAAAAGCATGTATAGATTTGCAGCGACCTTCCCTGCTTTCATCACTACTAGAGAACCTTTCACCACTTTCAAGATCCCACCTTGAATATGGGTCTTGCATCCGAGGTCATCTAGTTGCCCAATAGACAACAAATTCTTTGTCAATCCTTTCACATGTCGTACCCCTTGAAGTGTGCAGATAGTACCATCATACATTTTCATTTTCATAGTACCAACTCCAGCAGTTTCTAAAGCATGGCCATTCCCCATCAATACATGTTCTTTCGAGATAGGTTCGTAAGTGCAAAACCAGTCTCGTCGTGGAGCCATGTGCCATGTTGCTCTTGAATCTACTACCCAACCATCAGTGAGTTGAATTTTGCCTTTGGTACTAACTGCTGCTCTGTTGTAAAGGATTTCTCAATCATCAGATGTACTAGCAATACATCCTTGAGATGTACTTGCTTCATAAGACTTCTCACCATTCTTCTTGTTGAACCAACATTCTTTCGTCAAGTGCCCTCTCTTGCCACAATTGTAGCATTTGAGGTTTGTTCTTCTTTGAGATTTTGATCTACCATGATTCTTACTCCCACTGGGACCATGTTCTGTTGATCTATCTCTCGTAATTGTCAAAGCTTCTATTTTTTTGAGCTTTCTGTAGCGGGAAAATTTATGAGTGTAAGCTATTGATTAACTTAACTAAAAAAATGCAAGAGTCGCCACCACACTTTTATTTTATCCAAAAAGGAAAGGAAAAAGAGTGAACAGAACCTAAGAGTTCTAAAACAAGAACAAAAGAACAGAGACTGGGTAAGGGGGTTGGTTACGCAATGGGAATGTGTTAGCACCCAAAATGTCTATAGTACTCTATATGAGCCTTTTGAAATATCTACGCTTTTTGATTTGAAAAAAGTTTGTTTGAAATGAGATTAGAGAGATGAGAAGAGAATTGTTTTTAAAGATTTTTGTGTTTGGAGAGACTCATCGCCTCATGCCTACATACCCACAAAGTGCAATATAGGATCAAAACCCCGTAGTTCATGGTACAAATAACAAAAATGGTTTGTTTTGATTGATTTTTAAATGTAAAGACAAGTCGTCATTTTAAGGAGAAAACTACGACTAGTTGCCCACAAGTATAAGACAACATTTGCATCACCTAAAGATAGAGGATTTTGCTTGGATTAAAATCAACAAGTCTATCACTCAACATCTAAGTGGAAAATGTCAACATATTAAATACTATGGGGAATAAGAGAGTTATATCTCAACTATGAAAATGACTCATGTCTAAACTTTATGAAAAGTTTTAAAATAAAAAGTGCACAAAGGCACAAAATGTTTGAATGAAGTGAAGTGTTTTTTATATCTTTTTTGAAATTAGTCAAATTATGATTAACATTGATTTATATTTATTAAAGAAAACAAAGTTTGAAAATCACTTGACAAAAGTCAAGGTTTTATTGAGAAATCAGTTTTAAGTTTGAAAACAAGAAGGTTTTTTGAAAAAGGGAGAAGATTTTGAAAATTTAAGAAGGGGAGGAATGAAGTGACTATCCTAAAGCAAAATAAAATTTAGAGATAAGAAGGATCTAACCAAATTGTAGCACACTTCATAGCAAGCCAAATAAGAATTCCATCCGTCTTGAAGCGTGAGCAAATAAGCAAGTCATATAAAGGCAAAGATCCATAATACTCCAAGCATAGGAAAAGAGACCTAATTATAAGTTCAAAGGTCCAAGAATAGTCCAAGAGGTCCAAGGTCTAAATCCAATGCAAAGGATAGTAACCATAGTCCACCATTAAGAGAATACATTTTTTTAAGGGTTTAAATCTTTATTAATGTTTTTAGTCCAAATGGACAAAAGAAAAATAAAAGAGCATAAACATAAACAAATGGTCCAAGTGGACAAAGGAAAAATGGCGAAAACATAAACAAAAATATGATATGAGATGATAATAATGGAGCATAGAAATAAAAGAGAGATATGGAGCGAGAAAGAAACATAAACAAAATTAGTACAATGATATTGTTAGTGAGTTAGTGATTAGTTGTTAGAACAAATGATCAACGATGACTAACTCATACACTTAGGCCAAAGTTAATGAAGACTCATAAGAGGATTGATAAAATTAAAGCCTCCTAACTACAAGTTTCATAGGTAATAGACCTAAGACAAATAATCAACCATACTTGGACTTTCAAACATAAGTTTTAGTCACGAATGATAATTTTCTGATTACGGGATAATTTAGCGCTATGTTAAGCAATCGTAATCGGGTTTATGTAGAAACCACAAATATCTGAGGTCGGTCAATAAAAGTGTCAGTGCTAATGGATGCTAGAGAAGTGATATGTAGATCACTCTCCGAAAGCAATACCACATGAAAAGAAAAGTGGTAACGATCACATCTTCATCAAGAACTTGAAATAAGTTCAAACGATATTGAAGATTTTCATCGATCAAAAGAAAAAGAGAAGAGTATAGGGAATACCAAATTGAATTACAATTTCAAGGTCATTCCATGTTTAAGTTCATCCACTCATCTTGGTGAACTAAAGCACTAAACATATCATTAACTCAAAGCACCTAAAATAAATTGAACAATTCACTTTAAAGATATATTTGAATTAGTGAATGTTTATCCAACTTCATCTATACCCGAAGTCCAATGAATTTAAAGAGGAAAAGGATCTTTAAAAGTGTATTTCAAGGAAAAAAACCAAAAGGAAATGGAAGAAGAAGAAGAAAGAACCAAAAAAGTTCCAAAATAAAGCAAAAAAGCCAAAATGCTTACTGTGTAATCGATTACCCTCATGGAGGTAATCAATTACACCTATTAAAAAAACAGAAATTCAGCTTTTAAAAGTGCAAAACTTGATCAATCATTTTTTCAAACACCTCATGATCAAGCATGAAATTTTAGCACCCCAATTTGTAGCATTGTTTCTCGAGACATGGGATCACGTTATTTTCATGGCTCAGGGTTCCCTTTTATTGCAAGAGTTTAAACAACGAGCGTCAGAGGCTCTTGCATTTATTTTGCCCAGCAATCGAGCGACCGATTTTATTTTATTTAGCATGTTATTTTCAACTCAGGAGGCGGTATACAGGCTATCTCAGGTGTTGTCACAGTTACCATATTCAAAAGCAAGTTTCAGAGGCTTAACAGGGTTCAGAACAAGTGGCAACATACAATTGTACAGGATTCCCTCCATTTGGCGCCAAAAGTGGCAAATTTTGAATAGGGTAACCGGTTACTGCATATAGGGTAGCCGACTACTTCAAGCGCAGTTTGCCAAAATGGTTGAATTTTCAACATGTGCAATTTCCCCATCTTTTTCAACCATTAATTTCACATGATCATATATGGAAGGATCTAGAATTACATCAACTTTCACCATTTCCCTCCAAATTTCAAACACTCCATTCCTAATTCCACTCCTAATTTCAACTCCAAATGCTAATCCTCACTCAAACCACATTTTGATCCAAACCTAGAGCTTATTTAAGTGAATTTGCTCCAAACCTCACAAAAGTTTACCCTTCATTTTCAGATTTCACTCTCATTCTTGAGAATTTGCTCTCAATTTTCTCTCCACTTTTTCACTCCCAAAACCTCCATTAAAGCTCTTTCTACTTGATTTCTTTGATTCTTCATTGGAACCATTGAATTCTAGAGCTAAACCTCCATCATTCATCTCCATTATCTTCAATTCACCATTCAATTTTCGTTTGGATTTGGATCTGAATTTGGAAGCTAGATTGGAAGTGCTTTTTAGATCATTTTTGCTTGATCTTGCTTGATCTTCATTTCTACCAAAAGGAAGCTCTTGGATCTTGAAGAATCTCTGGGATTCTTGCTTGTATATTCTAATTTCAAGTGAATCAACACTCACCAAAGCAAATCTCCGCTTTGAAGGTTGGCAATTCTAGATCTAATTCTGTTTTGAACTTATTTGGATAATCACAATGTAGATCTATGGTTTTTGCTATTTTTTGATCCATTTTGATGATTTGGATCTTGGAGATTTGTAATTTCATTGTTTGATTGTGATTACATGATGTTTGATTACTGTTTCTTGATGTTAATTTCACACTTGATTGATATCATGATCATATGGTTGATTGAAAAAGTTGTTTGATGCTGAAAACTGATTTTAAAAACTGATTTTCTGCTTCTGGTTCAGTGGTGACTGATTACCTTATATAGGGTAACCAGTTACCCTATCAAATTTCACATTTCTAGGCTACGTTTCTTCAAGTAATCGGTTATCCTATATAAGGTAACCCGTTCCTCTGGGCAGATTTGCCTATTTTTTGCCCATTTTTTTTGCAATTTTTTTTGCATTTGTTTGCTTGTTTGAGTTCCTTTTCATATGTAAACTTCATGGATTGATATTATGCGTTTATGTGATTTGTTTTGGACATATTTCATCATTCTTGAATGTTTGATCTCGATTCTTCGACGCGCAACTTTTGGTTTCCGTTTTGAATGTTTAACATGTTCATGTGATTTGTTTGATGAATGATCATTTGCTTTGCTTACTTGTGGCATGATTAGTTGATTATCATTGAATGCTTGTCGATGAATATTGTGATGCATGATTGCATTTGTTTCTGTTTCTGCTTCGTTGCATGTTTGTTTGATCGGTTGATCGTCCAATTTAATTTGAAAAGAATATGTGGATCTTGTTGATTCTTGTTGATGCATTGTTGTTGATTGGTTATGTTTGATTGTTGAAGCATGTCCATTGTTGCATGATATCTACCCGTGATTGGTGTTTGTTATTGATTAATTGCATTCAAGCTTACTTGCTCCATACTTTTCACAACTGTCCATGCTTTGAACTTGCACGTTGTCTTTGCCTTACTTCCTTGCTGTCTGGCTTTTGACACCTGTTTTTGTGCTGAAACATGTGCTGTTATATGCTGTCTTGCTTGTGTGTTGGATATTATTGTTGCCTTATGCAGGAGGCGCTGTTGTAGCTGCTGTTTTAGCCTTGTTTTCTTGCTTTGTTTCCTTGTCTTTGCATGCTCCCTTAGGACTCTTATTCCAATTTAATTTCCAAATAAATTTGGAGTAAGATAGACATTAGGATTTTAATCCAAGCAGGATAACAAGTAGGCTAGTCCCCTTTAACTTCAACCTTAGGTCCATCTCTCGCATGCTAAAATCATGATAGAATCTCCTTTCGCATCTCGACCTTAGGACCATTTTGCATGAAAACGTTAGGGCTGAGTTTCCCCTTAGACCTTTCGTGCGTCTCTCTTCTCATCTCAAAACCATTCTAACTCATCTAATAAATACGATGAACATTGTACGCCTTGAGTCTTAAGTATGTGGGAAATGATAAGTGGGGGGTTTCTCCTCACTTGTCTAGAGTGTTTAGTGTATGCCCTTTGGGCGATATGTGACGCAATTGCTCCTATGTCATAGTCTTTAGTGCAACGTGAATCACAAAGCAAACTAATTCACTTCACTAAAACTCACAAGCAAAAGTCAAAACTTTTTATCCTTCGGGATCGTTGTTTCAAACTTCATTTTCAAAAAAGAGCATGTTACTTTTCCGTTCTACCACAAATAGGGATCGACCCTAACAGTAGGAATGGGAACTTAACGCCGCCCATAAAAAACACTTAACTAATCTATCGTTTCATTTACCCGAACTACGTTTGCTCTGATTTCTCATACCAGATGAGGATACGTAGGCACAAGATGATGATGTCTTGGAGAGCAACCTTCCCCCCATCACCCGTAGTTTTCTGAACTACGTTGACTCTGACTTTCTCGTTACACGAGGGAATACGTAGGCATAGGGCGGAGATGTCCTATCGAGTCTCTTTCTTTTTTCTTTTGTTGTTGCTTCCGTTTAGCAGTAGCTTATAGATAAACACACTCTTTGATTAGACAACAAGCGTGGATCCCGTTGAGTACAACGGGTGCGAGGGGTGCTAATACCTTCCCCTTGCGTAACCGACTCCCGAACCCAAGATTTGGTTGCGATAACCTTGTCTTTTCCCGTTCTTCAGGTTTTCTTCAATCCTTTCCTTTCCCTCTCTTTGGGATAAATAACGTTTGGTGGCGACTCTTTTGTTTTTCCGCCGGGTGTTTTCGCAGTTGCGACAATAGGCGACTCTGCTGGGGACAATCAGTTCCATATGCGAGTCAATCCTAGCGCTTGTCTGTTGTGTGGCTTTGGGTGTTTATTTTTGTGCAGTTATTCGCTTTTATGTACATTACTTGTTGTATACTATTGCATTTGCATTTTATTGTTATATTATGCTACTGTTGCTATGTTGTTGGGTGGGTTGTTCCATTGAGAGATAAGCCCAATACCTAGGCTTGAGTACACACCTAGTATTAGTGTAGAGAGTAGTGCGGGCTTGCATGTTTGACATGAAAGAGCCCTCATGAAATTCGCGTCCAGACGAGGTTTTCTTTGGAGACATCCTATCCTGCGCATTTAGGGCAGTTGAGGGGATGTTGAATTATAAAGCTAACGACTCTGGAGACCGTTCATTGGGAAGTCAGTTGAGACCTCCTCGATTGACCATGATGCCAAACCAGAAATGGTGAATGTATCATCGTTTATCAACCTAAGAGTCTGTGATACTGATGACCTGCGTAGGATGTCGTACCGTTCAAGACTAGAGTCCGCATGTGAGAGGGAAGGGTTTTGCAGGAAAACTTTGACCTCCAACCAACCTGGTTTTCTGGTTTTCTTGAAGAGCGAACCTTTGACCTTGGATATTATGGTTTGCTATCATAATTTATGTAGACGTTTTTCATTGGCTGCATTTTATGGCAAAACATTGATGGATGTATGAATGTCATAACTGATGTTATGACATACATAATAAGTATTCAATAGGGTAAGTTTGAATAGCTAAGAGTCAAGTATGTTGGGTGTCATGCTGAATGTTATGACATCAAGCGTATGAAATCAGGGCGAGCAGGTTTTAGTTTCTGGTATTAGCTCAGGCTATACTTCAGGAAACATTTTAGGAAGCCTAGTTATCTCAGGCGACATATTAGGCATTGCTAAGGATAACATGGAATTCCCCTGACTTAATTGGACGTTCGCAGTTTCATGAAGAGAGGTTTATCTTGGGTAAACCTAACTTATGCACGAAGGCCCAAGGACTGTATGTTGCCTATATATACAGAAGTAGCAATCCTATTTGAAGAAAGTTCTTGACAGGGTTTTAGAGAACGTGTATTTGTGAGTGAAGAATTCTGTTCTTCACATGTATTTGTGTGTCTTAGGAATACTTGTAAACCAAGCAATTATCTGCTGTTTGATTGCATTGGTCTAGAGTTCTTAAGTTGTCTGTTAAGTGTGTCACTCTAAGCTTTTAAGCAAGAATGTAGTGTCACTTGATCAAAGCTGTGAAGCAAGATCAAGGTGTGTTTGAAGTGTGTCTTCAATTTTATCTGTAACTTTAATTGGTTGATATCACTGCTGTGATTGAGGGGGAGTGAGTGGGTAACTCAGGTCTAGTGTTAGGCTGAAGTGTCATTGGGTAGGTCTTAAGTGAAGAGTGCAAACTGGTTGTTTGACTCTGAATTAATTCTACTAATAGTGAATTTCCTCCTTGGCTTGGTAGCCCCCAGATATAGGTGTGGTTTTCACTGAACTGGGTAAACAATTACTTGTGTTATTTACTATTTTCATGTACAGTTTGTCATTAAGTTTTGTAGTCTGTGTTATAGTGGATGTTATAACATCCGTGATAACATCCACTGTTGGGTACCTAGAAATTCAATTGGCATCAGAGCAGGCACCCTGCCTGTTACTTTCTGGGTGAGATCTAGGGAAGATAAATTCTGGTACAATGGACAAGGATATAGGATTCACAAATAGACCACCAATTCTGGATGGTTCTAACTATGACTACTGGAAACCTCGTATGGTAGCCTTCTTGAGGTCTCTAGATAGCAAGGCATGGAGAGCTGCAAACTCAGGATGGGAACATCCAGTGAAGACTGATAAAGATGGATTATCTGTGTTAATACTTGAGGAAGAATGGACCAAAGAACAAGAGGCCTTGGCTCTTGGGAATTCTAAGGCCTTAAATGCTCTATTCAATGGAATAGACAAGAACATTTTCAAACTGGTGCATTACTGTGAATTGGCCAAAGAGGTTTGGGATATCCTCAAAACAACTCATGAAGGCACCTCAAAGGTCAAGATATCAAGATTGCAGATGATGGCCACTAAATTTGAAAATATGAGAATGAAGGAGGATGAGACTATTCGTGAATTCTACATGACTATTCTTGAGATTGCCAATACCTCAGGAGCTTTAGGAGAAAAGATGTCTGAAGAAAAGCTTGTGAGGAAGATTCTAAGATCTTTTCCTAAAAGGTTTGCCATGAAAGTCACTGCTATTGAAGAAGCTCAGGATATAAGTAACATGAAAGTGGATGAACTCATTGCTTCTCTCCAAACTTTTGATATGGGAATGTTTGATCAGGTTGAGAAGAAGAACAAAAGCATAGCCCTTGTCTCAAATACTGCAGATGACTTTGAGGAAGACAATAGTGAAAGTGAGGAGAATCTGTCAGAAGCAATAGCCTTTCTTGGAAGACAATTTAACAAACTGATCAAAAGAATATACCACAAGTCTAGGCCTAATGACAAGAACACTTCTTCTGACATCAGCAGAAGAGGAAAAAATGAAGAAAGGCGCAGCCAAGGTAAAGGAGTTCAGTGTCATGATTGTGAGGGATATGGGCACATTAGAGCTGAATGTCCCACCTATCTCAAGAAGCAAAAGAAGGGCCTAGCAGTCACTTGGTCTGATGGAAATTCTGAGAGTGGATCAGAAGAAGAATCTACCAAACATGTCACTGTTCTGAACAATGTATGCATATCTGATGGTGACTCAAGTGAAGATGAGCTGACCTTTGATGAACTTGCAGCTTCATATAAGAAACTATGCATCAGAAGTGCAGAAATATATCAGCAAAGAGAGCAACAGAAGAAAAGCATAAGGGAATTAGAGGCTGAAAAAATGGAGCATATGACAACCATAAACTCTCTCAAAAGTGAGGTCACCTTGTTGGAATCTAAACTAGATCAGATGTCAAAATCCATAAGGATGCTAAACCTTGGGACTGACACTCTAGAAAAAATTCTACAGAGTGGTCAGAAAGAAGGAAACAAGTCTGGACTGGGATTTATTGGTGAACAGAAACCCATCATGGGGTCCAAGAAGCCAAAGGTTGAGAATCAGAGGTCAAACCGGATGTCACGACCAATGTCACAACATCAAAGAAACAGAAGCAGGAACCTGACCAAGAATAAATTCCAAGGGTATAGGTGTTACTACTGTGGAAGACTTGGACACATTAAACCTTTTTGCTTTAGGCTACATGGATTTCCTAGTAACCCTTATCAAGGAAAATCCAAACAGGGTATTCATGCCAAGAAACAACATCAAGTTAGACCCAAAAGGGATGCTCAAGTCAAGAAACAACAATGTATTGCCAAGGAGGTTGCTCTAGTAGCTCATACCTCTCTTAGGATGCCAACCAAAGAAGACTAATATTTTGACAATGTCTGTTCTAGACATATGACTGGAATAGGGAACCTTTTGATGAACATCAAACCTCATTCCTCAAGCCATGTAACATTTGGTGATGGAGCTAGAGGAGAAGTCATAGGTGCTGGAATACTAGATTGTACCGGTGTTCCAGAACTGGAGAATGTCATGTTGGTTAAAGGACTGACTGTAAATCCTATCAGTATCAGTAAGCTCTGTGACCAAGGTCTCAATGTCAAATTTACTAAGGGTAAATGTGTTGTCACCAATGAAGAAGGTGCGGAAGTCATGAGAGGGTTTAGAGCTAAGAATAACTGTTACTTATGGGAGCCTAAAAGTAACTTGAATATCTGTCCCTTGACCATAGAAGAAAAGGAGGATAAATTTTGGAATAAAAAGGGTGGACAACTTCTAAGGGTAAAGAAGACCATATCCAAGGAAGCAGTAGGAGTGTCGCATCTGCGAAAAACACCCGACGGAAAACAGAAGAGTCGTCACCTTTCGTTATTTATCCCAAAGAGAGAGAAAGGAAACGATCGGAAAAACCTAACGAAAAAGGAAAGACAAGGTCATCGCAACCATGTCCTGAATTTCGGAGTGGGTTACGCAAGGGGAAGGTATTAACACCCCTCATGTCCGTCGTACTCGACAGGATCCACGCTTGTTTTATATCTAAGGGTGTGTTTAAACTATCTACGCTACAGGCTTGCGGGACAAAAGAAAAAGAAAATAGACTTGGCAGAGCATCACCGCTCTGTGCCTACGTATTCCCTCGTGCAATGGGAAAGTCAGAGTCAACGTAGTTCGGCTAACTACAGGTGAAAGGGGAAAGGTTGCTCGCCAAGACGCCGCGTCTTGTGCCTACGTACTTTCATCTGGTATGAAAGATCATAGCAAACATAGTTCAGGCTAAAAGACCACAGGTTGGTTCAAAAGTTTTTAGGCCCGAGTAGGGTTAACAAGTGGTTCTAGCAGTTGGTGTATGCAGCTCGACCATTGGAGACTTAGGCGTTACTGTTTGCGGTAGAACTAAAAGTTAACAACACTCTTTTATCTAAAAAGATTTTCCTTGATCAATGTCAAATGTAGGATCTTTAGCAACCATATCTGCAACATCTGGTAAAGCTGTTGGTCCAGCTCTGCAAACTGTATCTGATAACACTGTTGCATCTGCTGAACCACCAAAATCTGCTTTCAAACCATACTCAAATGAACCTTTTGATTTTGTTACCCCTCACAGAAGACCAAAACCTCATTTGCTTAATGCTTTAAACAGATCCCTACCTCAAAAACCTGAAATTCCTTTCTTTCCATACTATCCTCCTCCTCTGATTTCCATCCAAAAATCACTTTTTCCACCAACTCCCCAACCTAAACCTATAACTCTGGAAACCTTGTTACGACCACTGCCCAGACTTAATATTGATCATTTATTTCAAACATTTTTGCAAGAAATACAGATGTATTTAGGTACTGTTCAGAAGAAATGCTCAGAAACAATGGATGCCAAAGAATCTGACATCATCTGGAACAGATTCATCAACAGATTCAACACTGTAGCTTCAAATCTGAAGAACGTCTGTTCTGATGATGCAAAGCTCAGAGCTGAAAGGACTCTATTCTGGACTGTCAACAAAACTGAACCTCTGCTTCGTTTAGATGCTCCTCCACCATCAACAAAATCTACTGATAATGCATTGGTTATGACTCTGGTAGACCCCTCTTCAAAATCTACAGAACCAATGGAAATTGACTCTGTTCAGGCTACAGAACCTCATCATAATTCTTCATCTGAGATAAAGAAAGAACATCCAGATTTTGAAGATAAGATTGCTGCTCTGGAAGCTGGACAATCAGAGATCAAATCCTAGATGGCTAAGCAGGACAAGAAGTCTGAGGATATGACAGAATGAATGTCAAAGCAAGATGAAAAGAATGAAACTATGACTAAGTGGATGTCCAAGCAAGAGCAAGCATCCTCTGAGATTACAGATCTATTGAAGATGCTTTTGTCCAAACACTCTTAGATATTTGTTTTCATTCTAATGTTTTTGCATCTGTTGTTTGCATCTGTACCTTATTGCTATATCTGCTAATGTTTTCCTATGTACTCCTGATCTTTTGAATGAATCAAAGTTTTCTCTATTGAATTATCTTATTTATTGTTCCTTTTATTTGTCTTTTTAAAAGTTTTTACTTTTTGCTTATGACAAAAAAGGGGGAGAAAATATAGATCTGAACTGTTTAATATAACTTCACCAGAATGAATCTTCAGACATCTCAGGGGGAGTTATAATTCTAATATATTAAGTTAAACAAAATTTCTGATACTTTTTGTCATCATCAAAAAGGGGGAGATTGTTAGAACACAGATTGGTTCTTAATAATAACTCTTTGTTTTGATGATAACTATTAAGAAATTTTATATTTAAGAATTATATACTCTAAAATTTGTTTGAGAGTTTTACTGCAGATTGAAATGAAATTAACTCTCTAGAAGCAAATCTGTATTGTATACAAGAAGTTATCCTGACTCTGAAGCGCCAGATGCATCTTACAGAAGATTCTGATTGCTGTCTACAGAAGATCCTGAGTGTAGTCTCCAAAAGGATCTGAAGCAAGAAGCTCCAGAAGATTCTGAAGCTAGTCAGAAGCATCCGAAGCTTAGAAGAATATTGTATGAAGAGTTTCTCAAAGCATAATTTCTACAGAAGTTTCTGAAAGTACTAACGCTGCCAAGTACTGAAGTTCTATGTCAAATATGCTCTGATGATCAACACGCTGAAAGCACACATGCTGCAGAAGACTCTGATACAGCAAAGTTCTGGACATCATTAGAAGACTCTGACTCATTCAGACTCTGAAGAACTTGCTGAAAACTGAAGAAGAAATATTTAAAGATTATATCCGTTGGAGTAAATCAAACGTCTCTTTCCTCATTTGTGCTAGACACAATAACACAGACAAAAAGGATTTTTCTGTGCTATCTACTTCTAGGAAAGGTCACTTGATGTGAAGACAAAAAGGCTCAGACCTTTTTGGGACTCTCTTTTCAACGCTCAGCTTCCTTGGATCAGTTGCCTATAAAAGGAGGACTCCACCAAATTCTTCAGTTACACATTTTGCTGAAAAGAAATCATATTATTCAAGCTCTCATTCTTTCATATTCTTCTTAGAATTTCTTGTACTTAAACTTAAGAGAAAAATCACTGTTGTGATAAAAGCTTTATAGAAGCATTAATACTCTTGTATTTGATTTACATTGATTGTAAAGGTTTTTCCTTAAGAGGATTCAGTTGGAATCAGTAGCTCTTGAGAAGACTAAGAACAGTTGTTCTTAGGTGTTACTATTGTAATCAGTTTGATTTAATAGTGGATTAAGCCCTTGTTGAGAAAGGCAAATCACTCTAGGAAGGGTGGACTGGAGTAGTTGTTTTAAACGAACCAGGATAAAAATAATTGTGTCATTATTTTTAAAGTCTTAATCTTTCATACTTATTCAACCCCCCTTCTAAGTATTATCTCACCTTCAGTTGGCATCAGAGCTCCGGTTCTGTGTGTGCTACCACTTAACAGTGTCAGTAAAGATCCAGAGAGAAATACTTTGATATATATTTATTTGTTACAATGGCTGATAATTCAATATCCAATATTAACAATAAATATGAAGAAAGGGATAGGATCAGCACCAAACCCCCAATGTTTGATGGGGAGAAATTTGACTACTGGAAAGACAGAATTGAGAGTTTTTTCCTAGGATATGATGCTGATCTATGGGATCTAGTCATAGATGGATATGCCCATCCCACAGATGGGAATGGCAAGAAGATTGACAGAAAATCTATGACAGATGCTCAGAAGAAAGATTTTAGAAATCATCACAAAGCCAGGACTATATTATTGAATGCAATTTCACATACTGAGTATGAAAAAATTACTAACAGGGAAACTGCTTTTGATATGTTTGAATCCCTAAAAATGACTCATGAGGGAAATTCTCAAGTTAAGGAGACAAAAGCTCTGGCTTTGATCCAGAAGTATGAGGCCTTCAAAATGGAAGACTCTGAATCTATTGAAGCCATGTTCTCCAGATTTCAGATACTCACTGCTGGGCTGAAAGTTCTAGACAAGGGATACTCTACATCAGATCACGTAAAGAAAATCATCAGAAGTCTGCCTACCAGATGGAGACCAATGGTGACTGCCTTAAAGATGGCTAAAGATCTGAACAAGATCTCTCTAGAAGAACTCATCAGCTCACTGAGGAGCCATGAGATTGAGCTTGAGGAAGATGAACCTCAGAAGAAAGAAAAAGGTAAATCTGTTGCATTAAAATCTATCAAAACTGCTAAAGCTTTGCAGGTCATTCAAGAAAGCTCTGAAGAATCTTCTTCTTCTGAAGAAGATGAGTTATCCATGCTGTCCAGAAGGATCAACAGACTCTGGAAGCACAAAGGAAAGAAGTTCAACAACTTTAGAAGATCTGATAATAGAAAGGAATCTTCTGGACACAGAAGATCTGCCAAGAATGAAGTTGTGTGCTATGAGTGCAAAGAACCTGGACACTACAAGAATGATTGCCCCAAACTTCAGAAAGAAAACCCCAAGAAGAAGTTTAACAAAAAGAAGAAGGTTCTGATGGCAACATGGGATGACTCAGATGAATCTGAATCATCTTCTGAATCAGAAGAAGAATGTGCTAATGTTGCACTGATGGCCAACACAGAGGATCAAGAGGAAGGTACCTCAGGATATGAATCAGATTCTGAATCTGATGATGATGCAGAAGAGGTAATGGCTAAACTTACCAAAGAAGAACTTACAAAAGTTTTAACAGAAGTTCTTAAAAGTTATAACAATATCAAACTCAAATACAAGAAGCTGAAAAGCAATCTTGAATCTGAGATTGATCTTCTGAAAACAGAACTTGTTGAGTAAAAAGAAATAAATCTGAAAATCAAAAATGACTTTAAAATAACTCAACAAGAATCTGAATCTGAAACTAAGTCATGTGAAAACATTTTAGAAAAATATGACTCTAGCTTTCAGAGATTTCTTACTAAGAGCATAGACAGAAGCAAGATGGCTTCTATGATCTATGGTGTTAGTGGAAACAACAGAAGAGGTATTGGATATGAATCTTCATCTGGAAGCAATCCAAAACCTGTTGACAAACTTTTCATCAAGAAGACACCTCTGTATTCTCAATTTAAATTTGGTCACTTAAATGACATTAAACACACAAGCTCTGAGAAGAATACTTATGTGTTTAAACCCAAGGCAAGTTAGAATAAACATTATGTTGAAAAACAGAAGTTTAGACAAACCTACAAACTAACTAACCCCAAAGGACCCAAGAAGATCTGGGTACCTAAAAACAAAATAATTCCTGTTGCAGATGTTCTTAGCAGCAAGGTCAGGACACCAATCATGGTACCTGGACTCTGGATGCTCACGACACATGACAGGAGAAAAATCTATGTTCCAAAGCCTGGAACTTAGATCTGGAGGTGACGTGAAGTTTGGAGGAAACCAGAAGGGCAAGATCATTGGATCTGGCACTATTGGAAATGGTAAACTTCCCTCTATTACTAATGTTTTACTTGTTGAAGGGTTAAAGCATAACTTATTGTCCATAAGTCAATTAAGTGACAATGGTTATGATATTACCTTTAATCAAAAATGTTGTAAAGCTATTAGTCAAAAGGATGGCTCTATCCTATTTAGTGGTAAGAGGAAAAACAACATTTATAAAATAAATCTTTCAGAACTTAAAGTTCAAAATGTTAAATGCCTCTTGTCTGTAAATGAAGAGCAATGGGTCTGGCACAGAAGATTGGGCCATATTAATATGATATGTATATCTCAGATTAATAAACTTAATCTTGTCAGAGGACTCCCTAATCTGAAGTTTACTTCAGATGCTCTTTGTGAAGCATGCCAGAAAGGGAAGTTTTCAAAAACATCTTTCAAATCAAAAAATGTTGTTTCTACTTCTAAACCACTAGAATTACTTCATATTGATCTGTTTGGACCAGTGAAAACTGCATCCATCAGAGGCAAGAAGTATGGATTAGTCATTGTTGATGACTTTAGTAGATGGACATGGGTAAAGTTCTTAAAACACAAGGATGAGTCACATTCTGTGTTCTTTGGTTTCTGCAAGCAAGTCCAGAATAAAAAGAATTTCAAAATTATAAAAGTCAGAAGTGATCATGGTGGTGAATTTGAAAATAAATATTTTGAAAAATATTTTTCTGAAAATGGCATTGCTCATGATTTTTCCTGTCCTAGAACTCCACAACAGAATGGGGTTATAGAGAGGAAAAACAGAACTTTGCAAGAAATGGCCAGAACCATGATCAATGAGACAAATCTGGCAAAACATTTTTGGGCAGAAGCAATCAATACAGCTTGTTACATTCAGAACAGAGTGTCTGTTAGACCTCTTCTGAAGAAGACTCCTTATGAACTGTGGAAGAACAAAAAGCCCAACATTTCTTATTTTCATCCTTTTGGATGTATTTGCTATATGTTAAACACTAAGGAAAATCTGAGCAAGTTTGATTCCAAAGTACAGAAGTGTTTCATGCTTGGATATTCTGAACGCTCTAAAGGCTACAGAGTATACAACACTGAGACACAGATTGTGGAAGAATCCATTCATGTCAGATTTGATGATAAGCTTGGCTCTGAAAAGCCAAAGCAGTTTGATAACTCTGCAGATAGGGAAGTAGTCTTTATTGACTCTGAAGTTCCAGAAGCAGACAAAATTCAAGTGAAGGAACCAGAAGCAACTCCAGATGCTACTCCTTTAACTTCTCAGATGAATAATCTTAACATTTCTGAAGAGTCAACTATTAGAGGATCATCATCCAGAATTAAAGCTTCTCATCCAGAGGATGTCATTATTGGAAAGAAGGATGATCCCATCAGAACAAGATCCTTTCTAAGATCATCTGAAGCATCACTATTTAGACTAGTGTCAGAAATTGAACCATCTTCTGTAGATGAAGCTCTGCAAGACAATGATTGGATTATTGCCATGCAAGAAGAGCTAAATCAATTCAGCAGAAATGATGTATGGGATCTAGTTCAGAGACCTCAAGGATTCAATATAATTGGTACAAAATGGGTCTTCAGAAATAAGCTAAATGAGAAAGGAGAAGTTGAGAGGAACAAGGCAAGGTTGGTTGCTCAAGGGTACAGTCAGCAAGAAGGTATTGATTACACTAAGACATATGCTCCAGTGGCAAGGTTAGAATCTACACGCCTTCTTATTTCCTTTGCTGCACAAAATAACATCACTCTGAATCAGATGGATGTTAAAAGTGTCTTTCTTAATGGTATTATAGAAGAGGAAGTTTATGTCCACCAACCTCCTGGTTTTGAAAATGAAAAATTTCCAGATCATGTTTTCAAATTAAAGAAATCTCTATATGGATTAAAACAAGCTCCCAGAGCTTGGTATGAGAGATTGAGCAATTTTCTTCTGGAGAAGAATTTCATCAGAGGCAAAGTGGATACAACACTCTTTTGTAAAACAATTAAGAAAGATCTTCTAATTTGCCAAATTTATGTAGATGATACTATTTTTGGATCAACAAATATTATGCTTGGAAAGGAGTTTGCTACATGTATGCAGGCAGAATTTGAAATGAGTATGATGGGAGAACTCAGATTCTTTCTAGGAATCCAAGTTAATCAAACTCCAGAGTGCACCTACATACATCAGACAAAGTATGTTAAAGAACTTCTGAAGAAATTCAACATGTCTGACAGTAAGCTGGCAAAGACTCCAATGCATCCTACTAGCTCACTTGACAAGGAAGAGGTAAGTAAGAAAGTAGACCAGAAGCTCTACAGAGGTATGATTGGCTCTCTTCTTTATCTTACTGCTTCTATACCTGACATATTGTTCAGTGTTTGTCTGTGTGCTAGATTCCAATCAGATCCTAGAGAATCACACTTGACAGCTGTCAAGAGGATTCTAAGGTATCTGAAAGGTACTTCTAATGTGGGTTTGTGTTACAGAAAATCTGATGATTTCAAATTAGTTGGATTCTGTGATGCTGACTACGCTGGAGACAGAGTGGAAAGAAAAAGTACTTCTGGAAGTTGTCAATTTCTAGGAAGAAATCTAATCTCCTGGTACAGCAAGAAGCAACCCACAATTGCACTGTCAACCACAGAGGCTGAATACATTGCTGCTGCTGGATGTAGCACGCAGATGCTCTGGATGAAGAGTCAACTAGAAGATTATCAAATTTTTGAAAGTAACATTTCTATCTTTTGTGATAATACTTCTGCTATATGTTTGTCTAAGAATCCCATATTACATTCTAAGGCAAAACATATAGAAATTAAGCATCATTTCATCAGAGACTATATTCAGAAGGGAATCATAAATTTAGCCTTTGTTGATACAGATCATCAATGGGCAGATATTTTTACAAAACCCCTTGTTGAAGATAGATTCAATTTTATTCTGAAAAATATTGGTATGGATTTTTGTCCAGAATAATATTTATCAGGAGCAAATTGTTACAGATGCAAAAATGCTTAATGCTCTGAAGTATTTCTTCTGATTGCTTATTTTATTCTGATCAATATTTCCTTTGTGAAACTCTGAACTAACAATCTTTAGAAGATCTGAACGTTGACTAACGTTTCATTTCTTAAGAGAATTCAGAACAACATGCAAGCAACCACGTGTCACACCAAATCTGAAGAGGTGGCGTGTACACAACTAAAAAGACGTTTGAGGTGAAGTTTGAATAGTGAGAATCTTGGTTTTCCCCCCAAATTGTCAGAAGCAATTAATATTTTGAAATGATTATACTCTCTTCATCTAATGCTTGTTCAAACGTGCATATTTCTGACTGTTGCTTTGCCTAAGTGTTTTAGTATAAATACATATTTTGTATTCACTTTCACACTTTTCACACTCTCAGAGTTTACATGCGTTTTCATCTCCTCTTTTCTCTACATAAAAACCCTATACCTAAGCGTTTGACAAAGCATTCTTCAATGGCATCTTCATCATCAACAGCTGCTCAATTCCAATCTTCTATGGCTGCTGTAACTTCAGAAAACATGGGTGTTGCTCCATATTCTCCTCCCAAAAGAACACTTCTAACGCCTGTTGATAAACTGGAAGTTCTATGTGAATCTATGGTTGAGTTTGATTCTCTGGCAGATAATGGGTTTGAGTTTCGTTCCATAATTAGAGCTCAAGGATGGGTTAAGTATTTTGATAGGCTCTTTGGACCTGTTTACCCTCTCCTTGTGAAAGAATTCTGGATTCATGCATCAGTTTATCCCAAGTTCATCTTATCTTATGTGCTGGGAAAAGAAATTATTGTCACAGAAGATTTGATAAGAAAATTAATAGGTTATGAAGAAACAGATGGTGTTTTCCACTTGCCAGCTGGGCGTGTGGACATGGATGAGGTTTATGAAGAAGTTATGACTGCTGGTCAAGCTTCTAACAAATTCAAAGATCTGAAGCCTGATTACAAGATCTGGGCCAAGATCTTCATGGGATGCATCCACCACAGGAAGTCAACCAATTCTCCAGACTATGTCAATAATTAATAGATGTATTTCATGTATTGCCTTAGTCAGAGCACCAAGGTAGATCTTCCATACATTCTGTTTATGCATCTGTGGAACCATATCAATGCATCTAGAGAATATGTAAAAGAGAAAGGACAGAAGATCAGAACTTGGATCCCCTTTGGAAGGTTGATCTCAGATCTTCTTACTGAGAATGGTTTAGTGACTGCTCTGTACGCTGCTGGAGTTACAGAGGAATTAGAGTTTATAATGGGAAAGCCTCTGAATGCTAAAAGTCTTCTAAGACTCAAAATTGTTGATGAACTCACAACAGCTCCCAAGAAGCTGAATATGTCAGAATTGAATAAGAGGGTTCCTGTAGATGAGTTTCCTCTATTCTTTGCTGAAGAACCCAGACATATAGTGGTTATGTATATTGATGAATGCAAGAAGGAAGGAAAACTTGTTCCTGCTAATGTGATTCAGCTAGCTAGACAACCACTACCAGATGCAGGAGAAGAAGAAGCACAACTCCAGGGGCAAAGGACTCAGCCTGTAGAAGAATCTGAACCTGTTCAGAAGAAGGTCAAAATTGCTGAGAAGCCCAAGAAGCTCTTGAAGAGAAAAGATTCTGAAGAAGCTGCTTTTGTACCTGCCAAGAGGATTAAAGTAAAAGGTACTAAATCTTCTGTATCTTCTGCAAAACTTGTTATTAATGATTCTAATGTTAAGTCTGTTCCAGAACCACCTTCTACACAAACCACTTCTGTTACTGCCCCCAGCTCCATTTCTCCACAAAAACAAACATCAAAACAAACAACAACACCAACAGTTTCTGTACTAAAATCATCTCAACCCAAAATTCATATCAAACACTTTGTTCCACGACCTCAACCATCAGAACATCAACCATCAGAACAACAAACATCTGTTCAACAACAAACCTCTGAACATCCAGAGAACCAACCAAAAGAAGTTCAACCAGAAAAAGCATCTGACAATCCACCATCAAATAATCCACCTTCTGAACCCATTGCACCTGTTACTTCTGAACCTACAAAAGTAACTTCTAATCCAGTTTCATCAGAACCAATATCTGTTTCATCTGATTCACCCATCTCAGAACAACCATCCAAACCTTATGAAATTCCTTCAGAACCTACCAATACTTCTGAACCTCACATCCCTGAGACAGAAGTTCTTGATGTCACTCCACTAAAAACAGTGTTTCAAGTATCTTCTACCTCTTGTACACCAACCACATCCTCTAACTCATCAAAATCAGAAATCCACCCAGATTTTCTAATCTCTCCATCTGAAAAATACTTTGAGATAAACCAACCTGAAACTACCATACCTTCAAAAACTCCCATTCCAGATCCTATTCCTCCACCTGCACCATCATCTGAGATATTAATCCCCAATTCCAATCCAACATCTTCTATATCCTGTGCACAACTTTCTTCTCTTTTTCATAATCTGTCTTATGGTTTCAAACTAAAAGATTTTTATGAGAGTTGAACCTTCTGAACCCCTCAAACCTCTGAAACCAAAACTCACAATGGCTATTCCATCTGTGCTTGTTTCATATATTCAATCAATGTCAAATGTAGGATCTTTAGCAACCATATCTGCAACATCTGGTAAAGCTGTTGGTTCAGCTCTGCAAACTGTATCTGATAACACTGTTGCATCTGCTGAACCACCAAAATCTTCTTTCAAACCATACTCAAATGAACCTTTTGATGTTGTTACCCCTCACAGAAGACCAAAACCTCATTTGCTTAATGCTTTAAACAGATCCCTACCTCAAAAACCTGAAATTCCTTTCTTTCCATACTATCCTCCTCCTCTGATTTCCATCCAAAAATCACTTTTTCCACCAACTCCCCAACCTAAACCTATAACTCTGGAAACCTTGTTACGACCACTGCCCAGACTTAATATTGATCATTTATTTCAAACATTTTTGCAAGAAATACAGATGTATTTAGGTACTGTTCAGAAGAAATGCTCAGAAACAATGGATGCCAAAGAATCTGACATCATCTGGAACAGATTCATCAACAGATTCAACACTGTAGCTTCAAATCTGAAGAACGTCTGTTCTGATGATGCAAAGCTCAGAGCTGAAAGGACTCTATTCTGGACTGTCAACAAAACTGAACCTCTGCTTCGTTTAGATGCTCCTCCACCATCAACAAAATCTACTGATAATGCATTGGTTATGACTCTGGTAGACCCCTCTTCAAAATCTACAGAACCAATGGAAATTGACTCTGTTCAGGCTACAGAACCTCATCATAATTCTTCATCTGAGATAAAGAAAGAACATCCAGATTTTGAAGATAAGATTGCTGCTCTGGAAGCTGGACAATCAGAGATCAAATCCTAGATGGCTAAGCAGGACAAGAAGTCTGAGGATATGACAGAATGAATGTCAAAGCAAGATGAAAAGAATGAAACTATGACTAAGTGGATGTCCAAGAAAGAGCAAGCATCCTCTGAGATTACAGATCTATTGAAGATGCTTTTGTCCAAACACTCTTAGATATTTGTTTTCATTCTAATGTTTTTGCATCTGTTGTTTGCATCTGTACCTTATTGCTATATCTGCTAATGTTTTCCTATGTACTCCTGATCTTTTGAATGAATCAAAGTTTTCTCTATTGAATTATCTTATTTATTGTTCCTTTTATTTGTCTTTTTAAAAGTTTTTACTTTTTGCTTATGACAAAAAAGGGGGAGAAAATATAGATCTGAACTGTTTAATATAACTTCACCAGAATGAATCTTCAGACATATATATTCTATCTAACATTTAACTTGACTATTTCAGAACATTTGATAAGTACATTCTATAAAAGAAACTCTGAGTCTCTCAGATCATTTGTCTTTTATCAAACTCTGAATCTTATATCTGCAAGACATTCTGACCTTCAAATGTTATAAGAACAAACAAGATCTAACTCTGAAGATTACTCAAGACAAAAGGGAAGTTTCTATTCCTTTTTCATATTTAACTCAGGGGGAGATTCATCATCTCAGGGGGAGTTATAATTATAATATGTTCAGTTAAACAAAATTTCTGATACTTTTTGTCATCATCAAAAAGGGGGAGATTGTTAGAACACAGATTGGTTCTTAATAATAACTCTTTGTTTTGATGATAACTATTAAGAAATTTTATATTTAAGAATTATATACTCTAAAATTTGTTTGAGAGTTTTACTGCAGATTGAAATGAAATTAACTCTCTAGAAGCAAATCTGTATTGTATACAAGAAGTTATCCTGACTCTGAAGCGCCAGATGCATCTTACAGAAGATTCTGATTGCTGTCTACAGAAGATCCTGAGCGTAGTCTCCAGAAGGATCTGAAGCAAGAAGCTCCAGAAGATTCTGAAGCTAGTCAGAAGCATCTGAAGCTTAGAAGAATATTATATGAAAAGTTTCTCAAAGCATAATTTCTACAGAAGTTTCTGAAAGTACTAACGCTGCCAAGTACTGAAGTTCTATGTCAAATATGCTCTGATGATCAACACGCTGAAAGCACACATGCTGCAGAAGACTCTGATACAGCAAAGTTCTGAACATCATTAGAAGACTCTGACTCATTCAGACTCTGAAGAACTTGCTGAAAACTGAAGAAGAAATATTTAAAGATTATATCCGTTGGAGTAAATCAAACGTCTCTTTCCTCATTTGTGCTAGACACAATAACACAGACAAAAAGGATTTTTCTGTGCTATCTACTTCTAGGAAAGGTCACTTGATGTGAAGACAAAAAGACTCAGACCTTTTTGGGACTCTCTTTTTAACGCTCAGCTTCCTTGGATCAGCTGCCTATAAAAGGAGGACTCCACCAAATTCTTCAGTTACACATATTGCTGAAAAGAAATCATATTATTCAAGCTCTCATTCTTTCATATTCTTCTTAGAATTTCTTGTACTTAAACTTAAGAGAAAAATCACTGTTGTGATAAAAGCTTTATAGAAGCATTAATACTCTTGTATTTGATTTACATTGATTGTAAAGGTTTTTCCTTAAGAGGATTCAGTTGGAATCAGTAGCTCTTGAGAAGACTAAGAACAGTTGTTCTTAGGTGTTACTATTGTAATCAGTTTGATTTAATAGTGGATTAAGTCCTTGTTGAGAAAGGCAAATCACTCTAGGAAGGGTGGACTGAAGTAGTTGTTTTAAACGAACCAGGATAAAAATAATTGTGTCATTATTTTTAAAGTCTTAATCTTTCATACTTATTCAACCCCCCTTCTAAGTATTATCTCACCTTCAGTTGGCATCAGAGCTCCGGTTCTGTGTGTGCTACCACTTAACAGTGTCAGTAAAGATCCAGAGAGAAATACTTTGATATATATTTATTTGTTACAATGGCTGATAATTCAATATCCAATATTAACAATAAATATGAAGAAAGGGATAGGATCAGCACCAAACCCCCAATGTTTGATGGGGAGAAATTTGACTACTGGAAAGACAGAATTGAGAGTTTTTTCCTAGGATATGATGCTGATCTATGGGATCTAGTCATAGATGGATATGCCCATCCCACAGATGGGAATGGCAAGAAGATTGACAGAAAATCTATGACAGATGCTCAGAAGAAAGATTTTAGAAATCATCACAAAGCCAGAACTATATTATTGAATGCAATTTCACATATTGAGTATGAAAAAATTACTAACAGGGAAACTGCTTTTGATATGTTTGAATCCCTAAAAATGACTCATGAGGGAAATTCTCAAGTTAAGGAGACAAAAGCTCTGGCTTTGATCCAGAAGTATGAGGCCTTCAAAATGGAAGACTCTGAATCTGTTAAAGCCATGTTCTCCAGATTTCAGATACTCACTGCTGGGCTGAAAGTTCTGGACAAGGGATACTCTACATCAGATCACGTAAAGAAAATCATCAGAAGTCTGCCTACCAGATGGAGACCAATGGTGACTGCCTTGAAGATGGCTAAAGATCTGAACAAGATCTCTCTAGAAGAACTCATCAGCTCACTGAGGAGCCATGAGATTGAGCTTGAGGAAGATGAACCTCAGAAGAAAGAAAAAGGTAAATCTGTTGCATTAAAATCTAACAAAACTTCTAAAGCTTTGCAGGTCATTCAAGAAATCTCTGAAGAATCTTCTTCTGAAGAAGAAGATGAGTTATCCATGCTATCCAGAAGGATCAACAGACTCTGGAAGCACAAAGGAAAGAAGTTTAACAACTTCAGAAGATCTGATAATAGAAAGGAATCTTCTGGACACAGAAGATCTGCCAAGAAAGAAGTTGTATGCTATGAGTGCAAAGAACCTGGGCACTACAAGAATGGTTGCCCCAAACTTCAGAAAGAAAAACCCAAGAAGAAGTTTAACAAAAAGAAGAAGGTTCTGATGGCAACATGGGATGACTCAGATGAATCTGAATCATCTTCTGAATCAGAAGAAGAATGTGCTAATGTTGCACTGATGGCCAACACAGAGGATCAAGAGGAAGGTACCTCAGGATATGAATCAGATTCTGAATCTGATGATGATGCAGAAGAGGTAATGGCTAAACTTACCAAAGAAGAACTTACAAAGGTTTTAACAGAAGTTCTTAAAAGTTATAACAATATCAAACTCAAATACAAGAAGCTGAAAAGCAATCTTGAATCTGAGATTGATCTTCTGAAAACAGAACTTGTTGAGTAAAAAGAAATAAATCTGAAAATCAAAAATGACTTTGAAATAACTCAACAAGAATCTGAATCTGAAACTAAGTCATGTGAAAACATTTTAGAAAAATATGACTCTAGCTTTCAGAGATTTCTTACTAAGAGCATAGACAGAAGCAAGATGGCTTCTATGATCTATGGTGTTAGTGGAAACAACAGAAGAGGTATTGGATATGAATCTTCATCTGGAAGCAATCCAAAATCTATTGACAAACTTTTCATCAAGAAGACACCTATGTATTCTCAATTTAAATTTGGTCACTTAAATGACATTAAACACACAAGCTCTGAGAAGAATACTTATGTGTTTAAACCCAAGGCAAGTCAGAATAAACATTATGTTGAAAAACAGAAGTTTAGACAAACCTACAAACCAACTAACCCCAAAGGACCCAAGAAGATCTGGGTACCTAAAAACAAAATAATTCCTGTTGTAGATGTTCTTAGCAGCAAGGTCAGGACACCAATCATGGTACCTGGACTCTGGATGCTCACGACAAATGACAGGAGAAAAGTCTATGTTCCAAAGCCTGGAACTTAGATCTGGAGGTGACGTGAAGTTTGGAGGAAACCAGAAGGGCGAGATCATTGGATCTGGCACTATTGGAAATGGTAAACTTCCTTCTATTACTAATGTTTTACTTGTTGAAGGGTTAAAGCATAACTTATTGTCCATAAGTCAATTAAGTGACAATGGTTATGATATTACCTTTAATCAAAAATGTTGTAAAGCTATTAGTCAAAAGGATGGCTCTATCCTATTTAGTGGTAAGAGGAAAAACAACATTTATAAAATAAATCTTTCAGAACTTAAAGTTCAAAATGTTAAATGCCTCTTGTCTGTAAATGAAGAGCAATGGGTCTGGCACAGAAGATTGGGCCATATTAATATGAGACGTATATCTCAGATTAATAAACTTAATCTTGTCAGAGGACTCCCTAATCTGAAGTTCACTTCAGATGCTCTTTGTGAAGCATGCCAGAAAGGGAAGTTTTCAAAAACATCTTTCAAATAAAAAAAATGTTGTTTCTACTTCTAAACCACTAGAATTACTTCATATTGATCTGTTTGGACCAGTGAAAACTGCATCCATCAGAGGCAAGAAGTATGGATTAGTCATTGTTGATGACTTTAGTAGATGGACATGGGTAAAGTTCTTAAAACACAAGGATGAGTCACATTCTGTGTTCTTTGATTTCTGCAAGCAAGTCCAGAATGAAAAGAATTTCAAAATTATAAAAGTCAGAAGTGATCATGGTGGTGAATTTGAAAATAAATATTTTGAAAAATATTTTTCTGAAAATGGCATTGCTCATGATTTTTCCCGTCCTAGAACTCCACAACAGAATGGGGTTGTAGAGAGGAAAAACAGAACTTTGCAAGAAATGGCCAGAACCATGATCAATGAGACAAATCTGGCAAAACATTTTTGGGCAGAAGCAATCAATACAGCTTGTTACATTCAGAACGGAGTGTCTGTTAGACCTCTTCTGAAGAAGACTCCTTATGAACTGTGGAAGAACAAAAAGCCCAACATTTCTTATTTTCATCCTTTGGGATGTATTTGCTATATGTTAAACACTAAGGAAAATCTGAGCAAGTTTGATTCCAAAGCACAGAAGTGTTTCATGCTTGGATATTCTGAACGCTCTAAAGGCTACAGAGTATACAACACTGAGACACAGATTGTGGAAGAATCCATTCATGTCAGATTTGATGATAAGCTTGGCTCTGAAAAGCCAAAGCAGTTTGATAACTCTGCAGATAGGGAAGTAGTCTTTATTGACTCTGAAGTTCCAGAAGCAGACAAAATTCAAGTGAAGGAACCAGAAGCAACTCCAAATGCTACTCCTTTAACTTCTCAGATGAATAATCTTAACATTTCTGAAGAGTCAACTATTAGAGGATCATCATCCAGAATTAAAGCTTCTCATCCAGAGGATGTCATTATTAGAAAGAAGGATGATCCCATCAGAACAAGATCCTTTCTAAGATCATCTGAAGCATCACTATTTGGACTAGTGTCAGAAATTGAACCATCTTCTGTAGATGAAGCTCTGCAAGACAATGATTGGATTATTGCCATGCAAGAAGAGCTAAATCAATTCAGCAGAAATGATGTATGGGATCTAGTTCAGAGACCTCAAGGATTCAATATAATTGGTACAAAATGGGTCTTCAGAAATAAGCTAAATGAGAAAGGAGAAGTTGAGAGGAACAAGGCAAAGTTGGTTGCTCAAGGGTACAGTCAGCAAGAAGGTATTAATTACACTGAGACATATGCTCCAGTGGCAAGGTTAGAATCTACACGCCTTCTTATTTCCTTTGCTGCACAAAATAACATCACTCTGTATCAGATGGATGTTAAAAGTGTCTTTCTTAATGGTATTATAGAAGAGGAAGTTTATGTCCACCAACCTCCTGGTTTTGAAAATGAAAAATTTCCAGATCATGTTTTCAAATTAAAGAAATCTCTATATGGATTAAAACAAGCTCCCAGAGCTTGGTATGAGAGATTGAGCAATTTTCTTCTGGAGAAGAATTTCATCAGAGGCAAAGTGGATACAACACTCTTTTGTAAAACAATTAAGAAAGATCTTCTAATTTGCCAAATTTATGTAGATGATATTATTTTTGGATCAACAAATATTATGCTTGGAAAGGAGTTTGCTACATGTATGCAGGCAGAATTTGAAATGAGTATGATGGGAGAACTCAGATTCTTTCTAGGAATCCAAGTTAATCAAACTCCAGAGTGCACCTACATACATCAGACAAAGTATGTTAAAGAACTTCTGAAGAAATTCAACATGTCTGACAGTAAGCTGGCAAAGACTCCAATGCATCCTACTAGCTCACTTGGCAAGGAAGAGGTAAGTAAGAAAGTAGACCAGAAGCTCTACAGAGGTATGATTGGCTCTCTTCTTTATCTTACTGCTTCTAGACCTGACATATTGTTCAGTGTTTGTCTGTGTGCTAGATTCCAATCAGATCCTAGAGAATCACACTTGACAGCTGTCAAGAGGATTCTAAGGTATCTGAAAGGTACTTCTAATGTGGGTTTGTGTTACAGAAAATCTGATGATTTCAAATTAGTTGGATTCTGTGATGCTGACTACGCTGGAGACAGAGTGGAAAGAAAAAGTACTTCTGGAAGTTGTCAATTTCTAGGAAGAAATCTAATCTCCTGGTACAGCAAGAAGCAACCCACAATTGCACTGTCAACCACAGAGGCTGAATACATTGCTGCTGCTGGATGTAGCACGCAGATGCTCTGGATGAAGAGTCAACTAGAAGATTATCAAATTTTTGAAAGTAACATTTCTATCTTTTGTGATAATACTTCTGCTATATGTTTGTCCAAGAATCCCATATTACATTCTAAGGCAAAACATATAGAAATTAAGCATCATTTCATCAGAGACTATATTCAGAAGGGAATCATAAATTTAGCCTTTGTTGATACAGATCATCAATGGGCAGATATTTTTACAAAACCCCTTGTTGAAGATAGATTCAATTTTATTCTGAAAAATATTGGTATGGATTTTTGTCCAGAATAATATTTATCAGAAGCAAATCGTTACAGATGCAAAAATGCTTAATGCTCTGAAGTATTTCTTTTGATTGCTTATTTTATTCTGATCAATATTTCCTTTGTGAAACTCTGAACTAACAATCTTTAGAAGATCTGAACGTTTGCTAACGTTTCATTTCTTAAGAGAATTCAGAACAACATGCAAGCAACCACGTGTCACACCAAATCTGAAGAGGTGGCGTGTACACAACTGAAAAGACGTTTGAGGTGAAGTTTGAATAGTGAGAATCTTGGTTTTCCCCCCAAATTGTCAGAAGCAATTAATATTTTGAAATGATTATACTCTCTTCATATAATGCTTGTTCAAACGTGCATATTTCTGACTGTTGCTTTGCCTAAGTGTTTTAGTATAAATACATATCTTGTATTCACTTTCACACTTTTCACACTCTCAGAGTTTACATGCGTTTTCATCTCCTCTTTTCTCTACATAAAAACCCTATACCTAAGCGTTTGACAAAGCATTCTTCAATGGCATCTTCATCATCAACAGCTGCTCAATTCCAATCTTCTATGGCTGCTGTAACTTCAGAAAACATGGGTGTTGCTCCATATTCTCCTCCCAAAAGAACACTTCTAACGCCTGTTGATAAACTGGAAGTTCTATGTGAATCTATGGTTGAGTTTGATTCTCTGGCAGATAATGGGTTTGAGTTTCGTTCCATAATTAGAGCTCAAGGATGGGTTAAGTATTTTGATAGGCTCTTTGGACCTGTTTACCCTCTCCTTGTGAAAGAATTCTGGATTCATGCATCAGTTTATCCCAAGTTCATCTTATCTTATGTGCTGGGAAAAGAAATTATTGTCACAGAAGATTTGATAAGAAAATTAATAGGTTATGAAGAAACAGATGGTGTTTTCCACTTGCCAGCTGGGCGTGTGGACATGGATGAGGTTTATGAAGAAGTTATCACTGTTGGTCAAACTTCTAACAAATTCAAAGATCTGAAGCCTGATTACAAGATCTGGGCCAAGATCTTCATGGGATGCATCCACCATAGGAAGTCAACCAATTCTCCAGACTATGTCAATAATGAATAGCTGTATTTCATGTATTGCCTTAGTCAGAGCACCAAGGTAGATCTTCCATACATTCTGTTTATGCATCTGTGGAACCATATCAATGCATCTAGAGAATATGTAAAAGAGAAAGGACAGAAGATCAGAACTTGGATCCCCTTTGGAAGGTTGATCTCATATCTTCTTACTGAGAATGGTTTAGTGACTGCTCTGTACGCTGCTGGA
Organism: Lathyrus sativus; assembly: GCA_963859935.3. NCBI lineage: Eukaryota > Viridiplantae > Streptophyta > Magnoliopsida > Fabales > Fabaceae > Lathyrus > Lathyrus sativus. The sequence continues at coordinate 791,795,531 of OZ012735.1, read as the reverse complement.
GTTACAGAGGAATTAGAGTTTATAATGGGAAAGCCTCTGAATGCTAAAAGTCTTCTGAGACTCAAAATTGTTGATGAACTCACAACAGCTCCCAAGAAGCTGAATATGTCAGAATTGAATAAGAGGGTTCCTGTAGATGACTTTCCTCTATTCTTTGCTGAAGAACCCAGACATATAGTGGTTATGTATATTGATGAATGCAAGAAGGAAGGAAAACCTGTTCCTGCTAATGTGATTCAGCTAGCTAGACAACCACTACCAGATGCAGGAGAAGAAGAAGCACAACTCCAGAGGCAAAGGACTCAGCCTGTAGAAGAATCTGAACCTGTTCAGAAGAAGGTCAAGATTGCTGAGAAGCCCAAGAAGCTCTTGAAGAGAAAAGATTCTGAAGAAGCTGCTTCTGTACCTGCCAAGAAGATTAAAGTAAAAGGTACTAAATCTTCTGTATCTTCTGCAAAACTTGTTATTAATGATTCTAATGTTAAGTCTGTTCCAGAACCACCTTCTACACAAACCACTTCTGTTACTGCCCCCAGCTCCATTTCTCCACAAAACAAACATCAAAACAAACAACAACACCAACAGTTTCTGTACTAAAATCATCTCAACCCAAAATTCATATCAAACACTTTGTTCCACGACCTCAACCATCAGAACATCAACCATCAGAACAACAAACATCTGTTCAACAACAAACCTCTGAACATCCAGAGAACCAACCAAAAGAAGTTCAACTAGAAAAAGCATCTGACAATCCACCATCAAATAATCCACCTTCTGAACCCATTGCACCTGTTACTTTTGAACCTACAAAAGTAACTTCTAATCCAGTTTCATCAGAACCAATATCTGTTTCATCTGATTCACCCATCTCAGAACAACCATCCAAACCTTCTGAAATTCCTTCAAAACCTACCAATACTTCTGAACCTCACATCCCTGAGACAGAAGTTCTTGATGTCACTCCACTAAAAACAGTGTTTCAAGTATCTTCTACCTCTTGTACACCAACCACATCCTCTAACTCATCAGAATCAGAAATCCACCCAGATTTTCTAATCTCTCCATCTGAAAAATACTCTGAGATAAACCAACCTGAAACTACCATACCTTCAAAAACTCCCATTCCAGATCCTATTCCTCCACCTGCACCATCATCTGAGATATTAATCCCCAATTCCAATCCAACATCTTCTATATCCTATGCACAAGTTTCTTCTCTTTTTCATAATCTGTCTTATGGTTTCAAACTAAAAGATTTTTATGACAGAGTTGAACCTTCTGAACCCCTCAAACCTCTGAAACCAAAACTCACAGTGGCTATTCCATCTGTGCTTGTTTCATATATTCAATCAATGTCAAATGTAGGATCTTTAGCAACCATATCTGCAACATCTGGTAAAGCTGTTGGTTCAGCTCTGCAAACTGTATCTGATAACACTGTTGCATCTGCTGAACCACCAAAATCTGCTTTCAAACCATACTCAAATGAACCGTTTGATGTTGTTACCCCTCACAGAAGACCAAAACTTCATTTGCTTAATGCTTTAAACAGATCCCTACCTCAAAAACCTGAAATTCCTTTCTTTCCATACTATCCTCCTCCTCTGATTTCCATCCAAAAATCACTTTTTCCACCAACTCCCCAACCTAAACCTATAACTCTGGAAACCTTGTTACGACCACTGCCCAGACTTAATATTGATCATTTATTTCAAACATTTTTGCAAGAAATACAGATGTATTTAGGTACTGTTCAGAAGAAATGCTCAGAAACAATGGATGCCAAAGAATCTGACATCATCTGGAACGGATTCATCAACAGATTCAACACTGTAGCTTCAAATCTGAAGAACGTCTGTTCTGATGATGCAAAGCTCAGAGCTGAAAGGACTCTATTCTGGACTGTCAACAAAACTGAACCTCTGCTTCGTTTAGATGCTCCTCCACCATCAACAGAATCTACTGATAATGCATTGGTTATGACTCTGGTAGACCCCTCTTCAAAATCTACATAACCAATGGAAATTGACTCTGTTCAGGCTACAGAACCTCATCATAATTCTTCATCTGAGATAAAGAAAGAACATCCAGATTTTGAAGATAAGATTGCTGCTCCGGAAGCTGGACAATCAGAGATCAAATCCTGGATGGCTAAGCAGGACAAGAAGTCTGAGGATATGACAGAATGGATGTCAAAGAAAGATGAAAAGAATGAAACTATGACTAAGTGGATGTCCAAGCAAGAGCAATCATCCTCTGAGATTACAGATCTATTGAAGATGCTTTTGTCCAAACACTCTTAGATATTTGTTTTCATTCTAATGTTTTTGCATCTGTTGTTTGCATCTGTACCTTATTGCTATATCTGCTAATGTTTGCCTATGTACTCCTGATCTTTTGAATGAATCAAAGTTTTCTCTATTGAATTATCTTATTTATTGTTCCTTTTATTTGTCTTTTTAAAAGTTTTTACTTTTTGCTTATGACAAAAAAAGGGGAGAAAATATAGATCTGAACTGTTTAATATAACTTCACCAGAATGAATCTTCAGACATATATATTCTATCTAACATTTAACTTGACTATTTCAGAACATTTGATAAGTACATTCTATAAAAGAAACTCTGAGTCTCTCAGATCATTTGTCTTTTATCAAACTCTGAATCTTATATCTGCAAGACATTCTGACCTTCAAATGTTATAAGAACAAACAAGATCTAACTCTGAAGATTACTCAAGACAAAAGGGAAGTTTCTATTCCTTTTTCATATTTAACTCAGGGGGAGATTCATCATCTCAGGGGGAGTTATAATTATAATATGTTCAGTTAAACAAAATTTCTGATACTTTTTGTCATCATCAAAAAGGGGGAGATTGTTAGAACACAGATTGGTTCTTAATAATAACTCTTTGTTTTGATGATAACTATTAAGAAATTTTATATTTAAGAATTATATACTCTAAAATTTGTTTGAGAGTTTTACTGCAGATTGAAATGAAATTAACTCTCTAGAAGCAAATCTGTATTGTATACAAGAAGTTATCCTGACTCTGAAGCGCCAGATGCATCTTACAGAAGATTCTGATTGCTGTCTACAGAAGATCCTGAGCGTAGTCTCCAGAAGGATCTGAAGCAAGAAGCTCCAGAAGATTCTGAAGCTAGTCAGAAGCATCTGAGGCTTAGAAGAATATTGTATGAAGAGTTTCTCAAAGCATAATTTCTACAGAAGTTTCTGAAAGTACTAACGCTGCCAAGTACTGAAGTTCTATGTCAAATATGCTCTGATGATCAACACGCTGAAAGCACACATGCTGCAGAAGACTCTGATACAACAAAGTTCTAAACATCATTAGAAGACTCCGACTCATTCAGACTCTGAAGAACTTGCTGAAAACTGAAGAAGAAATATTCAAAGATTATATCCGTTGGAGTAAATCAAACGTCTCTTTCCTCATTTGTGCTAGACACAATAACACAGACAAAAAGGATTTTTCTGTGCTATCTACTTCTAGGAAAGGTCACTTGATGTGAAGACAAAAAGGCTCAGACCTTTTTGGGACTCTCTTTTCAACGCTCAGCTTCCTTGGATCAGTTGCCTATAAAAGGAGGACTCCACCAAATTCTTCAGTTACACATTTTGCTGAAAAGAAATCATATTATTCAAGCTCTCATTCTTTCATATTCTTCTTAGAATTTCTTGTACTTAAACTTAAGAGAAAAATCACTGTTGTGATAAAAGCTTTATAGAAGCATTAATACTCTTGTATTTGATTTACATTGATTGTAAAGGTTTTTCCTTAAGAGGATTCAGTTGGAATCAGTAGCTCTTGAGAAGACTAAGAACAGTTGTTCTTAGGTGTTACTATTGTAATCAGTTTGATTTAATAGTGGATTAAGTCCTTGTTGAGAAAGGCAAATCACTCTAGGAAGGGTGGACTGGAGTAGTTGTTTTAAGCGAACCAGGATAAAAATAATTGTGTCATTATTTTTAAAGTCTTAATCTTTCATACTTATTTAACCCCCCCTTCTAAGTATTATCTCACCTTCAGTTAACACCTCTGAAACCTTGAATCTGGGCTATTTTTGCATTGGTTAACCGATTAACCATATGCTTTAACCGGTTAACACCTTTGAATTTTGAATTTGGCGCCTTTTGGAGGAAAAACCTGCCCGTTTGCCCGTTTCTTGCCGTTTTGAGCTCTGCTTAGCTTCTGAACCTCATTTTTGAACATTATCACTGTAACAATGTTTGTCATGAGCCTGAGTGTTGCTTTCTGAACTGCTGTTCTCTTGTAAAATAAAATAAAATGGGCCGCCTGACCGCTGGGCAATATAAATGCCCGAGCCTCTGATGCTTGTTGCTCGTTGTTCAGTCCTTTGCGCCGAAATGAACCTGAGCCACGGGAACCTTGATCCCCTGCCTTAGAACGAATGTTATACAAATGCAGAAATGCGAAAAATGCAAAATGCAAAGAAACAAAAGCTAGGCTAAGAACAAGGTTGGGAAAATTTTGGGGTGCAACAACTGCCCCTATTCAAGCGACTTGGACCTGACTGGGTGAAAAGCGAACGACTTTCAGACAATCAAGGTAAAAGACAGTTGAATACCAAAGAACCCGGAAATTTTCCAACCGCAGAAATAAACTGCAAACTTTGATTGGGAATGAGACGTCTGACATTGCCGCCAAACAACCACAAGGAAACTCTGCTGGGGATAACCGGGGGCGCCAAGTACAATTGGACTTATACTGGTGAAAACAAACCCTGGATCTGGATTAGATAGGTCAGGCGAGAACTGACAACCGAGAACGGGTTTCTTCAAAACAAGTCAGGCGAGACCTGACTACCGGGCGTGAACTGGGCTCTACCAAAACATGTCAGACGAGAACCGACTACTAGACAAGAACAGGTTTCTGCAAAATTGAGTTAGACGATGACTGACTACCAGAAGAGAGTTGGTTTCTGTTTTTACGTCAAACATGAGTTAATTTTGTGGTTTTCCAGACAAGGACTAGACTTCGAAACGCTTCCCACCAGACAGGAACCGGGATTAAAGATAACCGACCACCAGACGAGAACTGGAATTTTCACTGTAGGATGAAGAAAAGGTGACAGACGAGCACTGGTTTGAACAGCTGGCGTTTACCAAGCGAGAACTGGACTCAAATTTCGTCTACCAGACAAGAACTGGTACTCCATGAAGGCTTATTAGACAGGAACTGATTTCAAAATAGGTCAGGCGAGAACTGACTACCAGACAAGAACTGGTGTTCTTCATAAACGAGTCAGACGAGGACTGACTACCAGACGAGAACTGGTGTTCTTTGAAGAAAATATTGGTCAAACGAGAACTAGAATTTGCAAGAATGAGCCAAATGAGGCATGGGTTTGCATTAGACAATTCAGACAAGAACTGACTACCAAGCGAGAACTGGGTTCTTCCAAACAGGTCAGACGAGAACTGATTACCAGGAGAGAATTAGAATTTAAACAAAACAAGTCAAACGAGGATTGACTACTAGGCAAGGACTGGGTCTTACAAAAACGAGTCAGATGAGGACTGACTACCAGACGAGGACTGAGATTTGCAAAATATGTCAGACGAGGACTGGCTATCAGGCGAGAACTGGATTTACAAAATATGTCAGACGAGGACTGACTACCAGGCGAGAACTGGATTTATCAAAACGGGGTCAGGCGAGAACTGACTACCAGGCGAGAACTGGAATTAAAACAACAAGGTCAGACGAGAATTGACTATCAGACGAGAACTGGAATCAACAAAAATATGACAGGCGAGAACTAACTACCAGGCGAGAACTGGAATTCAAACATGTCAGGCGAGAACTGACTACCAGGCGAGAACTGGTGGCAAAGATTAAGTTGTCAGACGAGAACTGACTTCATGATATCAGACGAGAACTGAGTCCTGGTTGGCCAGACAAGAACTGGACTCAAACTATATTCTCCAGACTAGAGCTGGTTTAAACAGTAGGCTACACGAAGGGTGACCGGACGAGAACTGGTCGAAGCTCTATTATATACCAGATAGTAACTGGTGTTTACTGACAGGTTGACCAGGCAAAGGCTAGTTTGAAAGTTTGTCGGACGAGAACGGGCTTTGGACATGATTTCAGTTACAAATTTCTGACATGTAATAGGTTTTAAGTTATTTGATAAGGTAATGGCATGATTCCATAACACTCAACTCTTGCTGACGAGAACAAACTTGCTTGAACAAACTGCCCCGGTGTAATTCCACTTGTCTCGGTTTGATCTTTGGAAAAGAGTTCACCTTGAGAAACAATAGTTTGCCATGAGACGATCTCGAGATGGCTTGCCCCAGAATCCGTACCGTGAAAGGATTTGTCCCTGGTTGACTAACTCTGATGAACTCTGCAGATAAGGATAGGAAAAGTTCCTTTGTCTCCAATTTTTCCCTAGCCTGTGGGATTTCCGTAAAACTTCCTCGAAAGGAACCCTGCACTTTCTGTACCCTGATGGTTTGACATGAATTGCCTCGAAAGAACTTTGAAGAGACGCTTCAGATTAACTGCCTTCTGGATAAGAATAGCTTCCGTGCTCTTGGGATGGCTTGTCCCAAATTAACTGACTTTCGGATGGCTGACTCCCATGGTATGATCATTCAATATAGCTTGCCCTGGCTCAGCGGAGTAGGCGTTCTGCATTCTATCCTAACCAAACTTTCCACTGAGGAAACTTTCCTGTTGTCAAGCGCTTACTCCCAAGTAAAATAGATTGTTCTGCATAAAAGATATATTCATGCAATGCATATGACAGTTTTGAAATCCAAGTCTGTTCACTGGAAAAAACAAATATAGTGAACGAATCACTCATCAAAATGTCATCATTAAAACCTACAAGTTGAGCAGAATCCTTTTAGGAGTCAGTTTCGACGCGATCTTTACCGAAGTATGCTTTCGAAACCACCATGCTTCAATTAGGACTTTTGAAGGTTGTAACTTGGTCAGGTTCACGGTTTGAAAGAAAGGATAAAGGCTCAAAGTTTATTTTAACCCACCCATTCTCCTTGATGTTCTCCAATCCTACGTTCAGCTAATCCGCCACTAGCGCTCACCTGACAGGAGTGATGGTTCGGGAAACCACAAGTTCTGGGAGTGACAGTCACTCCTAAATGTCAAATAGTTGACTTTCCAAGCAAACGAACCGAACAATTGAAAGCTTCAGGATCGATCTTCAGTATTCTGGGTTCTTTTAGCCTTTCAAACTTCTTGAGGAGACTTTAATAATTCAAAGGAGTGCCATGAACCATGATTCAACCTTTGGAAACCCATTTAGATCAAAAGTCAAACTTCAGTTGACTTTTTCCATTGGAAACCCTAATCAGGGTTTTGCACTGCACTGCTCCTATTCTTTTGGTAAAAACCTCAAATATCACTTGTTCTTGGAAAGATATGAGCCTCTTGATGATATGAAGACTTGATTTGTATAATATCAATATAAAGCCTTGACTGATCAGTCCACATGATTCTTGATTTTCACAGTGTGAAACCCTAATTCATCTCTATCTTGACAAAGATCAACTTTGAAAGAGGTTAAGGTTAGATAACACATGCTTTATACACCTAGAACGATAATAGAATCTAGGGGTCACAATTTTGGGTATGACAGGGGCCAATGATTTTGGGAACCTTTGTTAGAACCCGTTTTACAGGTACAAAAATTAAACCCATAGCACACACCTTTGGGGTGGGTAGACTCATGGCTCCATGCTCGTGACGATGAACCCTTAAACTCATGTTTTCATATACTTGTGTTTGCTGCATTCATGCATTCATCAAAAAAATTAAAAAAAAAATCTCTTTTCAAACTTTTCAAAAGAACTAAAAAATATAATTGTTGCAAATATTAGAGAGAGAAACCGTGCTATGGGTTTTGGTAGAAGAAAAACTCAGAAGTACACCTTTAGGAGTTCAAAACTGGAAGACCTGAGAAAATTAAGAAGGTTGATTACTAATTCTGAGGCTTTGAGAGCTAAGTATGGATGACTTTTGTCTCTTTTAAAGGTCAACATGGTGGAAGGAGTCCTGTCTACATTGGTTCAGTTCTATGATCCGGTGTACCACTGCTTCACGTTTCCAAATTACCAGCTCACACCAACATTTGAAAAATACTTTCATCTGAGTGATTTACTTATCACTGATCAAGACCCTTTCTTCGGTCTAGAAGAAATTTCCAAAGATCAAACCATTGCAAGACCTACCTCCATGGAATTGTCAAACATCAAAGCACACATGACCACCAAGGGAGGAATTCAAGGTCTACCAACTAAATTGTTAATGGAGAAAGCCTTATACTTTTCCAGTATAGGGAACATGGTTTCTTTCGAGAATATCTTTGTTCTACTCATCTATGGGTTATCAGCTTAGAATGCGCAAAGATTCAAAAGCTATTGAAGGAAAAAGATGCTTTGATTGAGATATTGGAGCAGCATGTTGTGGAAAGCTAAGAGGAACGAAAAAAGCTTACTCTCTCCCTTCACCTGGAAAAGGATCATTGATCCACCAATGGTTGAAGAAGCTCGATCAAAGAAACGAAAAGGAAATCAGTAACCAGCATCTGGACCTTTGTTCAAGATTCCTTAGGATTCATAAGCGGGGTTTCCTTTTCTGCACTTTGTAAAATAATGTACTTTTCTCTGTAAAATATCGTAAACCTTTGAATTCAATAAAGAGTTTCCATCATTGTATGATATTTGCAACATAATTGAAAATTAAAAAAGGAAGCATTTGCATTTTCTTTTCACATCATGCATCATTATAGCATTTCACACACTCTTCATAAAGAACTTACACTTTCATCAAACTTTAGAGAGTCAAACTATCTCATTCATACAATACTCGAGCCAATAATCAGAAAAAGATGGACTATCTTGAGGAAGAGAATAGAGAGTTGAGAGAGGAGGTCACAGTTCTAAAAGAGGTTATGGAAAGACTTAATGGCATGATTGAATCAATGGTAGCGACTCAGGATCAACCAGCTCAAAGGATTATAATCTCAGAAGTTGTGTCTGCACCAATATTTAAGGTGCCCGTCTGCCTTCCTCAGTACAACATGCCTAAAGTTTTTCCCTGGGGCATGCATTTCAATTTTGTGCCTGAAGGATATATACCTCCGGTCACTGAAGGCCCAGAAGCTACAACTGGAATCTCCAGACCTGAAGGTTAAAAACTTCAGGAAAACGAAGATGCAAGTGCTGCGATAGAGATTCCCATACCTAAAGGTTACAAACTTCAGATCACATAAGCACCAGGAGCCACAATAATAATGACTATGCCACAGCCGGTGGTGCATACCATTCTAGAAGAGCATATCTTTCATACTAATCCACACCAAGATGTAAAGGTATATGAAATAATGAATGAATTCCAAGAACAGTTCTTGGAAATGCAGAAATAACTCCATGCCATTCGCGGCCAAGACTTGTTTGGAAAAGATGCTGTTGATCTTTGCTTAGTCCCAAACGTCAAAATACCGCACAAATTTAAGGTGCCCAACTTCAAAAAGTACAAGGGCAACTCTTTCCCTAAAATTAAATTGGTAATTTATGCTCAAAAAATGTCTACCCAAACGGTAAATCAACAGTTATTGATCTACTACTTTCAAGACAGTTTAACAGGTGTTGTACTCAAATGGTACATGGGGTTAAACCGTACAAATATTAATACCTTCAGATATCTTAGAGTATCTTTTGTTCAGCAGTACAAATACGATTTGGATATGGAACCTGACAGGGATTAACTCAGAGTTATGTCCCAAAAGGATAAAGAAACCTTCAAGGAATACGCCCAGAGATGACGTGAAATTGCTGCCAAGATCTGTCCTCCTCTCGAGGAAAAGGAAATGAAGAAAATTTTCTTGAAAACTTTGAGCTCGTTTTATTATGACCAAACGGTTTCTAGTACGCCTAGTGACTTTATCGAGATGGTAAGCATGGAAGTATGCCTTGAGGAGGTAGTCCGAGAAGGTCAACTGGTCAAAGATCCAGAATCAATCAGTAGTAACAAGGGGTATGGAAGCACTTTCCAAAAGAAGAAAGAGCAAGAATTGAACATTATTTCACAGGGTAAACAAAGATAAAGATACCAACCTCGACAGGTAGTAACGATATCTCCTGTTATCAACCCAACACCAGCTCCAGCATATCAACCGCAGATTCCTTAGAATCAAAATCAACAACCACAGTATCAGCAAAGGCAGCAACAATCTCTTCAGTAGGCTCACCCACAATACAACAACAATCTTATCACAGAGTCACCAAGTTTCGATCCTATCTCGATGCCGTATGCGGAGCTATTCCTAGTGTTGCTAGCAAAAGGACACATTCAAACTAGGACTCCTCCTGCCATTCCTGAAAACCTCCCTTATTGGTTAAAGGCTGACCAATTATGTGTTTATCATCAAGGAGCACTGGACATAATGTCGAGAACTGTTTCAGTTTTAAATCTGATGTAAAAAAACTCCTCAAAATGGAGTTTTATCTTTCAAAGATACGAATCCGAATGTCCGAACGAATCTGTTGCCACAACATGAAAAATCTATGGTAAACTTGATAGATGGAGTATCTGGCAGCAGTTATCAAGTTCATGATGTCCACCTACTAGGAACGAATATAGTAAAGATGCATTGTATACAAAGTGAGTACGGCCACATACAACCTCACAACTATCACCAATGCGACATTTATTCCAATAACAATCAAGGGTGCATCATTGTACAAGCAACTCTTCAAGAGCAGATGGATTTAGGCTGGATCCAAGATCATAGAATTTCATGGAATAAATATGGTCTATGAACATCCAAGCATTGTTCGAAATCATGACATACGCGCAATGAATGTCAATCTAGGGGCAATGCACTCAAGACAAAGTCAGCATTACAATCTATCGTTGCACGACTGCAACACTTGCTCAATTTTCTCAAAAGACAATTAAGGGTGTTCATTTGTACAAAAAGCCCTCCAACGTCAAATGGATCTAGGATGGATCCAAGACTACCATCAGTGGGATGATTACCAGGTCAACATGATTCAGATTTTTGACATTCGTTTAATGAATACCAACTTGGTAGAATTACATGCCAAACAAGTCAGACTTGGTTTTCTGTCATCACATAATTATCAAGATTGTAAAGATTGCTCCGAAAACGATCAAGGTTGTACACTTGTACAAAGAACTTTTCAACATTTGTTGGACCATTGGTGACTTCCAATCTACCAGGATGAAAACACGCACCAAGTTAGCATGCTCAACGGAAACCCGAGTAGACACCAAAGTTGTGACATCCACTTGCTAGAAACAGATTTGGTAAAGATGCACTGCATACATAGTGGATATGGCCGTGTGCCACCTCACAATTATGTGCTCTATGGAATATGTTCAAAAAAATAGCCAATGGTGCTACATTGTGTGAGTGGCTCTCCAGAATCAGGGGAAACCCAACTGCAACTAAATTCTCAGCCAATCAATATGGTGCAAGGTTCCCAGGGCAGTATGTAGTTTATGACATTAAAAACATTTAAACGTCATTGGTCAAATTTCACAAATGCTTGTGCGGACTTGACTATTTTGGTCCAAACCACCATGATCACTCAACTTGCAAAAAATGTTGCATAAGCCGATCTAGTGGCCTCCATATCCAGAATGAGATTCAAGAACTGTTGGATAAAAGAACCATCACAGTCTTCAATGAAAGAAAATCCATTAATTACGGAATTGATGAAAATGTTTTCACCATAATTCCTTCACTTAATGAACCAAAACGCTTGGAAATCCCTTTCGACAGTGGAAAAACTTCCAACATCCCCGAGCTGGAACCAATAGAGATTGTCTATGGCAGTCAGAAAAGTCACATAACCCCTTCGGTCATCTACTTGCCAGAGCCAGGGCCATACGAATCAGAGAAAGTTATTCCGTACAAATATGGTGTGACTATAATATAAGATAGAAAGGAAGTTTTGCTGCCATCCATTGTCAACATTGCTGATATTAGTCGGGTCACCCAAAGTGGTCAAATATTCAATAGAGGAGTTGGAGAGCCTGCAAAAGAAAAGGAACCTCAAACTAAAGTTCCTAACCAACAAATTGTTCAATCAAGCAGCACAGAGCTAGTGAAAAATTACGATAAAATTTTAAAACTCATCCAGAAAAGTGAATACAACATTGTGGATCAACTATTACAAACTCCTACTCGGATATTCATGTTATCTCTCCTGCTCAGTTCAGAAGTTCACAGAGAAGCTCTACAAAAAGTCTTAGAACAAGCCTTTGTAGAACAAGATGTAATGGTGGATCAGTTTGATATCATTATTTCCAACATCACCTCCTGCAACAATTTGGGTTTCAGCGATGAAGAACTTCTAGAGGAAGGCAAGAATCATAACATGGTGCTCAATATCACAGTCAATTTCCAGGACAATGCTTTAGCCAGCGTGCTCGTAGTAACAATTTCATCCTTGAACTTCATGCCAAAGTCAAATCTGGTATGATCATCTTTTTAGGGAACCCCCATGAGAGGCAGTGAGATCATAGTCAAAGCTTTTGAAGGATCCAGAAAGGCAGTTGTTAGTGAAGTTAATCTTCCCACAACCATCGGACCTCATACTTTTCAAATCACTTTTCAAGTAATGGATATTTGAGCGGCTTACAGTTGTTTATTGGGACGATCTTGGATCCATGAATTAGGAGTAGTCACTTTAACACTTCACCAAAAGCTGATGTTTGTGAAGAATAACAAAATGGTTACAGTATATAGAGATAGAGCTTTGATCGTAAGCAATCTAACGTCATTCTAATATTTAGAACCAGAAGAAGTCGTCGGAACTTAATATCAAACATTCTCTGTGAGCAATGAGAATCATCAAGAGAAAGGAACGTCGATTTCCTCATACAAAAACGCTCTCCAAGCAATTGGAGGCGGTGACATAAAAGGATGGGGACAAGTTGTGGTTCCTGTTGATAACAAGAAAGAAAAGGTCTCAATTTTTCTCCTAAAAATGAAGATACTAATGAAAATACAATAGAAAAGACTTCTTATGGTAACAATGCATCGGAAGAGGACTCCACTGATCAGACTCCTCCAGATATCAATAATATTACTAAAGACAATCCTGGAGGGAAAGTGCTAGACTTTGTGATTCACATAGGAGTTCGTCACAACTGGGTCGTTGTTGATATCCCAAATATTATCGATATTTCAAAGTATTTATCTCATCTTTATTTTGACTTTTCACTTTGCCCGGGTGAAAAGGATGTTTTATAGGGCATGATATTTCCTCTCCCCCTTGCCCAAGACAGATGCGTTTTGTTTTATAGGTGTCGCTACTCGAAAAATGCATCGTGCAACGACGGGGAGGCGAAAAAGATAGACAGAAGAGTCGCCGCCTAAGTTTGTTTATCCCACGAGGGAAAAGGAAAATATCAAGAAAACCTTAAGAAAGAAACGGATAAGATGGTCTTGCGACCAAGAACGGGTTCAGAAGCCGGTTATGCGAGGGGAAGGTATTAGCACCCCTCGCATCCATCGTACTCGATGGGAACCATTTGTTTGTCGACGTGTGATTATATTTTCTTAAATATTATGCTATAAAAATAGTGTTCCAAAAGATAGGGAGAATGGTTAGAAATAGGGGAGAGAGAAGTAACGGGGAAGAAGAGAGGAAGAACAGACTCGGTAGGACTTCGCGGTCCTAGGCCTACGTATTCTCAATTGACATGAGAAAATCAGAGTCGACATAGTTCGGGGCTACGGATATATGGAGAAATGTGTTCGGCAAGGATTGTGGCCCTTGTGCCTACGTATCTTTACTTAAAAGAAGTAAAGAATCATAGCAGTTGTAGTTCGGCCTACGGTTTGTTGATGTTTTTAGGGATGATGCTATCGTGCACATTCTAGCAGTTTAGGTGTATTGCTGCTCGCATGTGAGAAGACTTATGCATTACCTGTTTGCGGTAGAACGGACGTAACATATTCTTTTTGAAATGATCAGGTTTTCGCCATGCGAGGCAAGATGTCACATTTGATTTGTGAGATTGTTTTTTAGGGGCGAGATAAGTCCACAGATAGTAACCCCTAGCGGGTAGTACCCAATTCTTTATCTCAAAGTTTTTTGTTATGAAATTGTGTAGCGAACGTAGCGTCTTCGTATTGAAAGACGAGTATCAAGACCACCCCCACTACAGTGAGTATCCCAACACTCGGAGAGGAAGAAGACTACACTTAATCATCTCTCTTTAATTCAATGCAAAGAGAACTTCGTTCTCTTACTAAAGATGTTTTTGGTTTTGGATGATAAGTGCTTTTGCGACAGAGAACCCTACGGTAAACGTCAAGCACTCGGGATAGGAGAAGGCCTACGCCTAACCACTACATGACCATTCAAGTTTTTATTAGGAAAAGAGTTTGAAAAAAGCACTCGATACGGGACCGAGGTTTTAGGTGAGAAGGTTGTGGAGGGGTGGTGAGAGATACGTGATGGATAAAGTTGCATCTTCGTATTGAAAGACGAGTGTCTAAACCACCCACACTACAGTGAGCATCTCGACACTCGGAAAGGAAGAAGTCTACACTTAATCCTTTCTCTTTAGTCCAATACAAAGATAAGTTGATTCTTATTGAAAGGGATTTTGAAAATGCACTCGGCGTAGGGCCGAGGTTTTTTAGGAGGAAAGGTTTAAAATGGAAAGAATTGGAAAAAAGACGTCTTCATATTGAAAGACGAGTATCAAGACCACCCCCACTCCAGTGAGCATACCAACACTCGGAGAGGAAGGAGACTACACTCAATCCTCTTTTTTAGTTCAATACAAAGGGATGTTTAATTCTCGTTGAAAGGGATTGAAAGCATGCATGCGTCTTCGCATTGAAAGACAAGTGTCAAAATCACCCACACTACAGTGAGCATCTCGACACTCGGAGAGGAAGAGGTCTACACCCAATCCTCTCTTTTAATTCAATACAAAGATGATTTGTTGCTTTAAGGAAGTGTTTTGAAAATACAATTGGTACGGGGCCGAGTTTTTTTTAGGAGAGAAGGTTTGAAAATGAAAGCGTCTTCGCATTGAAAGACGAGTGTCTAAACCACCCACACTACAGTGAGCATCTCGACACTCGGAGAGGAAGAGGTCTACACCCAATCCTCTCTTTTTAATTCAATATAAAGATGATTTGTTTTAGGAAGGTATTTAAAATGGGCTAAAAAAGCCCAAAATCAAAAGAGAAATAAAATAAGAATTAAATGAAGAAAAATAAAATGGCTCTTTAAAATAAAGATATGATTCCTTGAGATTTCATGATTTTTAAAGTTATCTTTTAAATAAATGAAATAGAAAAAGAAAATAAATAAAATTAAAATAAAATACAAAGACCTAAAATTAAATAAAAAACAAGGTATTAAAAGGAAAGGGGCTTTACCAAGGGTAGAACCCATGACCTCATGGCTCATGAGTCAAAATCTTGCCATCTCAACCACTCATACGGATGTGATAATAGGGAAAAAGAAAATAAAAAAAAACTGTTAAAACGGATAAATAATGAAAAATAACATAAAAACGCCCTCGCTAGGGGTCGAACTTAGGACAAGGGCAATGCAAGGCAAGTTACTAACCACTGGGGTGGCGATACATCCATTGTATAACGCCACCCCAGTTCTACATATAGTAAAGATGGCGTGATTTCTGGGCCAGTTCAAGGCAAAACAAGGCAAGCCTCATGAAATACGGTTTCGATCCAAACTCTCTCAATTCTTAATCAATTTTAAAGAAATAAAAGCCTATCTTGCTTGAAATTCCACAAGGATTACAATGGTGAAAATCAAATTTCAAAACAACACACACAAAGTACAATTCGATGGTACATGCACGGATGAGTTTTGAAATGCAATTACAAAGTCACAGCTCCAATCAGACATGCTCAGGCCAAACTAAAATCTTGCACATATTCTAAATAGGTTGTTTATGAAATTCAGATTTAAAGAGAACTCAAAACCAAATCAAATCAGAAAATGACACATGAACTGCAGTTGTTGTACAAGCTGTTATGACAAATTCCAAATACAGTTGACAAACATGATTTAAGACAGCCAAAAGGTGTGGATATTTCAAACACAGATCAGTTCTAAGCACAATGTGGATTCTACCAAACTTATAAATGGCTTGTTCCTTCTTTGAAGTTATGACAACATGTTGAGAAACCTCAAAACAGTCTGGACGTCATTCAAACATTACCTGAATAACATGCACATGAATTTCAACAGTAATGCTTTATCAAAAGCAAACACCACATACAAAATCTTAAACATACATTCAAGTTGGTCTAAACAGCAGCCAAACAAAACTTGTATTCTTAACATGATCAGCAGGTAAAACAAACAAGCACTACACATGAAAATTCAGCAGCCAAAACAATTGTGATGTACCAAAACAAATTGCCAAACCTCAACAGAAACATAAATAGTGAAATCAATGCACATGCTTCAAATGGTAATAAACCAATCCACTTAGATGAAATCTCAATAGAAACTTCAAACCAAGACTTAATCAGTTTTAGTTAAACAAAGCACTTTGTCTACAAACAGCAAATAGAGCAAAATCTTGACAAAGGTTGGAAGTGATAGGTGATAGCAGCATTATGTAGCATTTGGAGTGATAATGAAAAAAGTTGAAAATAGAACTCAACCAAAGAAATAGCAGCAGATCACAACTTAACAAATGTCTAAATTTTCCTAAACTGCTCAACACACACACACGAGTTTCCAACTGATCTGAACAGTCTCACATTCATCATGATTAACATCACCTTTTCCATAACAAAATCATAACCAAGTGACTTTTAAAAGAAAGATTGAACAAAAGATGATGGGACAAAGTATTGGTACATGAGTGGCAAAAGTAAACATGAGTTGAAAATAATCAAACAAGGTAGTTAACACAAACTCAAACCAAATGCAAGCCCAGCATACCAAGACTTAATGACATCAACATCTATGGATCTCTGAAGTAAACTGACAGTAAAAGATTTTGAAAACTAGAAGCAGCATGGTCATGGCAGTTAGCTTGTAACAGACAAAACATGATATTGTTAACATAAGTGATCAAGTAGTCCAAAACAGAATTTAAACCTGACATACCAAGATGTAAGGGCAAGGCAATTAAGTGTTCAAAACTTGAGGCAAAGCTAGGATATATATGCTTAAAACAGTTGGCAAACATCTAACATTATTATGCTCATAACAAAAGGTATCAACATAAAACCAAACAGACCTAGGTACTTTGTTCTAACATCCTGGCCAAGGATTGCAACAGCATGCTAAAGCAAAAGCCTCACAGCCCAACCTACTTCAACCAGACAGCAGCCAAACAAAACTTGTATTTTTAACATGATCAGCAGGTAAAACAAACAAACATTACACATGGAAATATAGCAGCCATACTTGTACACAAGTAAGAAACATACCTTAACAACACAAGAAAGAGAATAGTAGTGTTTTATTAAAACAGAAACCACACATTTTGATATTGAAATGCAACATCAGCAAAGTAATGCAAGTAGCAAAAGTTGAGAAAGCTCAAACCAATACAGTTCCAATAGTATGATTATGAGTTCAAAACATTGCAAAGTTCAAATCATCCCACAACTAGTCTATTATCAAATTCAACATGACAATTGCTACATCCAAACAAATTTTAGTTATGAAAAACAGGTTTGACAGCAACTAAGCATGAACTCAATGCCAATTATGTATAGAAAATTGATGACAACCGCCACTCCATAAAACTCATGACAGTATGCACTTTATAACACAAATGCAATCTTCTTGGCATAACAATACCAAACATCCAAACAACAATCATAATGACAAGTCTTAATTCATACTAGTAAAAATCTATCATGATAGACAAACTCTAACAGCAAAAGGGCCATGACAATGATCACATCAAAATCCAATTAGCATCACATCCTATTAGCAGCAAACATGACAAGTCCAGAGGTATTCTTCACATGATAAACACAAAACCAATCATATTCTCCTTATGAGCCATAACTCAACAATCAAACATAAGTCAAAATCAACACAGCCTTGTTTAAAACAGGAATGGCACCAAATTTTGTTATGCAAGCATAATGCATCAATGAACATGTATAGGTTGAACAAACTCAAAACAAGCATAGTTGCTGACAGCAAATAAACACATTCAAATACAACATGAGTAGAGCAAATAGGGTCTCTGAATCAAAAATGTCAGCAAGAGATTCAAAATTGTGTGAGGCTGCAATGATGCCTCCAAAACTGCTTGCAGCAGAAACAAGATAAAACAATGTGACTTATAATGATCAATCCATTCACAGCTCATGATAGCAATTGACTCAACATCCACAAGATATAAACACATCAAAACAAAAGCAAGTCCAAGGCAATTATGTGTTCAAACATAACTATGAGCATACCAATGGAACTTGTTTCAAAAACCAAAGCCAAGGATTTCAATAGCAATGCATACATTTCATAGTTCCAATAATCCAAACAGCAGCTATGACATGAACTTATCATACATGGACTCCTACACATATGGATTTCAATGATTCAACTGAAGTTTGATAGCATAAGAGGTTAGCCAAACTCAAAACAGACCATGGTAGCAAGTTGATGTTTTCACTAAATCATGTTTCGAATAGCATACACAAATGAATTCCTATATCAGCAATGCCTTCACAACAGAGTCTTCCTATCTAAACAATAGCCTAAAATGTTTGTTCATACTTAACATGCTTGGAAATTCTAGTAGCAATGATCAAACATTGGTAGTAGGCCAAATAGTTTTACATCAAAATTTCTTGCACAATCAATAAAACCACATTTAAACAGATACAACAGTAGGTTTAGACATGACAAAGCCAACATCAAACAATGTGTTATTTCAACATGAGAGCTTGCAACTAGCAAACAAAAACCAGTATCAAACAGTGACAGTTTAACAAGACAATTTACATCCAAAACCAATTCATTATAAGTTTCACATGATAATCACAAACTTCATAACAGTAAACACAAACCAAGCTTAGCATGTTCTGATGATTCAAGCTGTCGCTACTGCGAAAAAAGAGGCCGGCAATGACTAACAGAGTCACCACCTATCTTTATTTATCCCAAAGAAGGGAAAGGAAACGATCGGAAAAAACCTGACGAAAACGGGAAAAGACGAGGTCATCGCAACCAAGTCCTAGGTTCGGGAGTTGGTTACGCAAGGGGAAGGTATGAGCACCCGTCACTTCCGTCGTACTCGACAGGATCCACGCATGTCTTGTCTATCTAAAAGGGTGTGTAAACTATCTACGCTAATGGCTTATGGACAAAATAAAAATAAAAAGGACTGACTCGACAGAGCATCGCCGCTCTGTGCCTACTTACTCCCTCGTGCAATGGGAAAGTCAGAGTCAACGTAGTTCGACTAACTACAGCTAAAGAAGGGGGAAGGTTGCTCGCTAAGACATTGTGTCTTATGCCTACGTACTTTCATCTAGTATGAAAGATCAGAGCAAACGTAGTTCGGGCTAAAAGGACCACATATTGGTTCAAAAGTTTTTAGGCCCGAGTAGGGTTAACAAATAGTTCTAGCAGTTGGTGTATGCAGCTCGACCATTGGAGACTTAGGCGTTACCGTTTGCGGTAGAACTAAGAGTTAACGACACTCTGTTATCTGAAAAGATTTTCCTGATTAGGATCCCGAAGGATGAAAAAAGTTTTGAAGTGTTTTGTGTTTTTTAGAGAAGAAGGGTTTTGAACTTGGTTTGCAACTCATGTTGCACTAAAGACTATGATATAGGAGCAAATGCGTCGTATATCGTCCAAAGGACATACACTAACATTCTAGATAATTGAGAGGCAACCACCAAATCATCATTTCCCAAATAGCTTAAGGCTCGTAGCGTACAACATTTGTTATCTTTATTAAGTGTTTTATGAAAGTTTGAAGATGAGAAGAGAAAGGGAAAACTAATGGGAGACTAAGCCAAACCCTAAAAGTTGTCATGCAAAGTGCTCCTAAAGTTGGGATCACAAAAGGGAAATTTCTACCTAATTTTGTCATGCATGGTTAGAACCCTAATGTCTATCATAACCTCTCTTAAACAAGAGAAATTAGAAATCCTAAGGGGAGGAAGACAAAAGAAGAAGAAGGAACAATAAAGGAAACAATGCACATGAAGGATGTAAACACAAATGCACAAGTAAGAACACATAGAATGAAAGTGGGAGGAAAATGTGTGTGGGGAAGTAGCCACCACAAGTTCATCTCAAACAAGCATGCATATGAGTATGCAAAGAGAAGAGGGAGAGAGATGCAACAAAACAAGCAAACAAGTGTGACAAAAACAATGAGAAAAAGTCCTCATGGATTCATTACTTTAGGTAAGCTTTAAGTTCCTCCTCAGGAGGGACCAAGCTACCTTAAATAACATTCCAAAGTCATGGGTCAGAATGGAGGATGAGGAGAGAGTGCCCAAATGCAAAAGCAAACATAACACAAGAGAAAGCAAGCATATGCACAAAGGAAAGGCAAGAAAGCTCCACATAGAAACCCTAATTGAAAGACTCAAAAGATGAACATAAATGAACAAGCAAAAAGAAGTGTCATGACCTAAAATTGGACCAAAAACATCCTTAACATGTTAGCAACATGAATTACAAGGCATTGAAAGCTCAAGGGATCCAAAAGTGTCATATCCAAGTCAAACTAGGTCAAGATGTGTGTAGGAACCTCCCTTGGAGATGACTTGACTTGCAAGTCATCTCAAAATTAGGAAAAAGGCTCAACAAATACCAAATAAAAATGCACAAGACAACCACACAAGTTGGCAAACAGAAGCCAAAGGCACAAGGCCAATATCCCCTAAAAGCACCATCAAAAGAAAATTGAATTCAAGATGTACCACTTTGAAATGGGAAGGTCAAGGGTAAAAAAGAAAGCATCAAAAGTCAACCCTAAAGTCAACCAACCAGGGGCAAAAAAGTCCTTAAAAATTGTTCAACTCATCAAGAGTATGAGGAACAATTTTCATTCATTGGACCAAAGGGGAAAGGGAGAAACAATTAAAAGAAAACAGAATGTCACAATTTAATTCAAATAAAACCTCTCCAACTAATTAATTCATTTTTAAATGAAAAATAAAATAAATAAATAAATAAAAATACTATAAAATAAAAGACAAGTCAAAGAGACTAAAACATATTTTTGATGAATTTTAATAGTTTGAGAAGTATTTATAATGAATTAAATTGAAACAAGAACAAAACAGAAAAATAAAAGAAAATAAAAGGAAAAGAATAAATGCGTGGTGCAATAAGCAAATAAATCCAGTTCAAAAAATCTGAGTTGGGCCAAAGGGGGGTGCATATAGCAGACCCAGCCCAGCGTGTCAAAATTCAGAAAAAACAAACATGAATTGAGTGTGTGCTGGTCAACAGGCGTACACGATGGTCAATCAGCCTGGGAACGCTTGATCAAAAGTAATATGATCAAGTGGACTAAATGGTGCCAGCAAATAAATGAAATTTCAAACATGATATGGTGTTGCACGGTCAAACACATACCATCGTGTTTCTTAATCATATGGATAAGAATAAAAAAAATCAGATCAGACGGTGAGGGAGTTGTCTTCTTTATTGAGAAGTCAACAAACCAAGATGGCAAACCAGTCTCGCCGGTGCAACAGTCCGGTCATCTTCCCCAATTCTTCGGCCGCCATGAACAGTGAACCAAAACAACACAGAAAGCTATACTCCACCAAATCCAATGAAATTTATATGTAAACTCATCTACGGATCAAGGGGAACTCAAATCCAACCATAGTTTTCATTTTTGAGTAATAAATAAGCCAAATCGAAGACAAATGTGAAATGTGCACAAGCTGTGAAACTTAAAATTAGCCAATCAAAATGTCCAGAATGCATCTACAACTCACAAGGAGTTCAAATCCACGTTTCAATTGCTCTAAAAGCTCAAGAATGAGTCAAAATTCAAACAACAAGAAATATGCATCACACTGAAAACACACCAAATGCCAGTTCATTTTATTCATTAACGATCTACATTGTTTCTATGTCTCAAGAATGCAATAATGGCACAGAATCAAGGCTTAAAATGAGAGATATGGTGATTTTGAATTTACCTAGTGGAGCACCTCCACTGGGTCTTGTCTTGAGCTGAACCTCTGAACAAACCACCCAGAAACGTTCCAAATGCCTTAAGGAAGCTTTTGATCAACTCAATTTGGCTTGCAATTGTGTGTAGATCCAAAAACGATTTTCAACTTACTCTCTCTTTTTCAACTTTCTATTTCAGCTAAATCACCACCAAAACGAGCTCTCTAGGTCTAGGAAGTTTTCTAGTCTTATATATGTTGGGTTTAGATGAGAATGGTGCTCCAATTCAAGTCCCAAAGCCCAATTCACAAATCAATTTTTCACACTTTTTCCACTTGCCATACGTGCATTTTTCCACTGCACCAACCTGGATTTTGTTTCAAACCAATTCCAAATGACTTGAGCTGATCAAAGGGCCAAGAATTATACCTTGCTTTGATCTTATGGTTGATTTCCAACTTGTTACTTCAAGATGAAGAAACCATGAAAATGACCAATTTAAAGACCTCAAATTTCAAATGTGAAAATGGCAATGTCTTTGGAACATTATTTGCACTCAGAAAATGCACAAATTTGCCTTGAGAAAGTTCAAAATCATTTAAATCTCAATTTCTCATTTCAAGCCTTCTTAATGAAAAATTCAAACACCCAATCTTCAATCCAGGCTCCAACCATGACAATAAATGATTTGGTAATGCAAATGGCCCTATTTGGAGCAAGTTTCATGTTGAAAAGATTTCCATTTGAAGTACTTAAGTTGGTGAAATGGACCTATAATTTTATGACCTATAATCTTACTTTCCCAAAATACCCCTGACTTGTAACCCTCATAACTTAAGTTCTACAAATCAGATGAAAGACTTCTAGTAGTTTTTGGAAAGCTAAGACCAAGACCTACAACTTTCATGTTGGCCAAAAGTTGAGGAGAAACATCCTTCTAGGTAAAAATTGGCTTGCAAGTTGAATGACTTTTGTTGACCAAAATCACATCCCTCTGATGACCTGTAACTTGTCTGGATCATAACTTGAGTTCTATAAATTCAATCAAGGACTTCTAGTACTCAAACGAAAGCTAAAAACATGCTCTACAAGTTCCATGTTGGCCAAAAGTTGAGATGAGACTTGTATCTTGGGGTAGGTGGTCTTGAAGTCAGGCACTAAATAGGGGATTTTACCCTAAGAACCCTAATTTAGTAACTTCTCACACTCTTGATCCTTGATGAATTAATCTTGAAATGATATATTAGACCTTTCAAGACAACATCCCATGACCATAGATACTTTGAATTGAGTTTCAACCTCCTTCAATTTCACTGTTAATTGAGGATTTACCAGATGAAAATCCTGAATGTCACACTTTTGACTGGGGCTTGTTCCACTTCACACAACAACTTGAATAAGCTCCAAATGGCTCTCAAGGTACTCAATAAGCTCTCTCAACATCTCATACTCATAATCATGCATTCAAAATCTCCTGATGCTCTTCAGTTGCCCTCCAAGTTAGGAGCTGACCCACACACATCCATCTATCCTTTCATAAGACATTGACCATTTCAAGATGTCCTGATGACCATTCAAGCTTGAGTAACACCCTTTGCTTGGGCTCAATGCTTTGAGAAGACCTCTCTTGATATGCACAACCTCTTGATCCCCTGTAAAATGAAATATGCTATGCAATGCAAATGCTAGAACAAAATGAAATGAAATGAAACATAAACCAAGTTAAGAAAAGGTTGAGCAAATTTTGGGGTGCAATAGCTGCCCCTATTCAAACGACTTGGACGTGAATGAGTGAAAAGCGAACGGCTTTCACGCAATCAAGGTAAAAGATGGTTGAATACCAAAGAACCTGGAAATTTTCCAACCGCAAAAAATATGAATACAGAAGTACTGATCTCAAAGCCACTCTGTTGGGGACAAAGAATACAGACATCAAAAGCGGCGCCATGGTCTGGATACCAAATTGGCGAAAAGTAACAATCCCGAAATGCCAGAGTCTGGGTACTCCATAGAAATCGAAGCCTGAATGCTCAAAAACACAAATTGGAATCTGGATACTTGAAAACTGGAGCCTAGATACTCAAAGATTGGAGCCTGGATGCTCAAAAACACAAATCTGAGTCTAGATACTCAAAGATTGGAGCCTGACTGCTCGGCGAAACGAACCTGAGTCTGGATACTCAATAACCTGAGCCTGGATGCTCAATAACCTGAGCCTGAATGCTCAATGCAATCTGAGCCTGGATGCTCTATGCAAATAACCTGAGTCTGGATACTCGGTTAATAAATCTGAGTCTGGACACTCAGTAATCCGAGCCTAGATGCTCGATGCAATCTGAGCCTGGATGCTCTATGCAAAAGAAATATATTCATCAGGATCTGGATGTCCTATAAGTTCAATTCAAAACGATGTTGCTGGGAAACAATATGAGTTGTGGCCTGGATACCACGCGGCAATAAGAGATAACAACGATTACTGTGATCTGGATATCACGGAGCATTAAATAAATTAATATGGTCTGGATATCAAAACTGCCTTTACCGGAGTCTGGATACTCACGGATATAGGTACAAATAAGATTCATCAAGGTCTGGACACCCATCTGACTTTACCAGAGTCTAGATACTCAACAGAGAAAGCATAACAATATCAATCACCATGGTCTGGATACCACAACCATCTTCACCAGAGTCTGGACACTCGACGGAAAAAGGAACACCTCACCATACTCATCATGATCAAATCTGAAGATGCTGCTGGAGAATAACATGAGCTAGGGTCTGAATACCACGCGGGCTCAGAGAAATCACATGGTCTGGATACCAAAGGAAAGGATCAAACCTCCGAAGATACACCTGAAATAAAGAGATAACAACCTGGTCTATGTTTCACATACAAACGTTTGAAAATAGCGTAATGTTCCATACAAGATGGAAATGCTACGCGTTTGGGTAGATGCTATGCACGCATGCAGATGCAACAGAACTGAAATAGCAAAATAAATGCTAGAGAAACAGAAACCATCCTGTCAGGAACAACAACAACCCTGCAGGGAAAAGCTTACCCATGCCAATAAAAATTGGACTTACACCGAAACGAAAAGGCCTTAAAAGGCTCCCCTACCGGGGACAAAGCTTATACAAGAACAGGAAAACCAAACTCAACTTAGGATGCAGATCACTACTTGCTAAGGAAAGTACCCGGACTGACTCTCCGGAATACAAACTTTCTGGGGAACAGATAACTCACAGAGTACTCAAAATAACCAGGCTAAACAGCCTAACTTACCTGAGGGAGAACAAAAACGCCCTGAACGGCCTTCCAAGAAACAAACTCTCTTGGGGAACAAAGACCTAACTGCCGGAGGCTTCGCTCTGCACTACTAGAAACTGAGTTTATACCATCAAAATGAATGAGAGGGAAGAGTACCATGCCACTGCTGGGGAAAACTTGGCACCTACTCTGTGGGGACATGCCCAAATCTCGACTCGCCGGGGAATAAGCACATACTCGTACTCTGCGGAGGATTAAAAGCGCACTGGCGAACTGCCAGGGACATGCTAACCCACTGCACATAACTCTAGTGGGATAGAGATGCCATCTCAAATGCTAGAGAACAACACTGTTTGGGGAACAGATGAATCCATCCATATTCATAAAACCTTGCCCAAAGGGTAACAATCCTGCGAAAGACAAACAGACAAGACATCCTATACAACAAGACTATCTTGGTCATCATCCGTGAAATTGTTCAATTAATATCAAAGTTTTAGCAATTATTGGCCAAGGCCTGCAAGTTTATGTATGCAAGTTCATCAAAAACATCGGGCGTTTTTCATAAACAAAACAATAAAAGCATAAAAACAAAGCACACAGACAAGTACTGAATAATATATGTTTATGTTGCACCCTAAAATTTGCTCAACCTTATTCACTTGGTTTATGTTTCAATATCATTAGCATTTGCATATAGAGTCATGTACATAGACTAACCATCTGCATAGCATAAGCATAGCAAGTCATTCAACAGGGGACCAATCATTATTCTCATCTCTAGAGGCCTATCAAGAGGTTATTATCCTAATTCCATCTCATTCAAGTCATCAGAAAAGAATTTGAGAGCAGAGAGTTCAGCAGATCAAGCCTTGAGCCTATCCCCTATCTGAGGGCATCTGAGGGTCAACAGGAGGGTTGTGAGCTGTGAATGGAGGGCATGGAGAGCACCTAGACATCATGAGAGGCTTAGAAAGTCATTTGGGGAAGAAAACAAGTTGTTGATGTGATCACAAGAATTGCAGTTGAAGACAGTCAACTAGGGTTTCATCTGGGCTAACCCTAGGTCAACCCTAGGTCAATTGATTGATTCAAAGGCATTAAGGGCTATTTGAGGGATGTGGGGTTCATCATTTGATATGGAGAATAAGGATATGTTGTTGTGCTAAGCAGGAATCAAGAGAAATCAAGGAGAAGAGGAGTTTCTAAATTAGGGTTTCTATGTAAAATCCCCTAGTTTAGGTCAAATTTCCAAGCAAGATAAGTCAAAATGCAAGCTTCAAATGGCTTCTTGGCCAACATGAAACTTGTAGAGGATCTCAAGACCTTTAATTTGAGTGGTGGAAGACATCAAGGAGATTTATAGAACTCAAGTTATGGTCCTTGCAAGTTACAGGTCATCTGAGGTATCTGAAATTTTGTCTATGAAAGTGACTTGACTTCCAAGCTAGTTTTACCCCTCAAGGAGATTTCAAATGAATTTCTGGTCAACATAAGAATTGTTCCTCATTGTCTTAGCTTTCTAGAATGATATAGTATGCCTTCATATGATGTGTGGAACTCAACTTATGGTCTTGGCAAGCAAAGGGTATTTTGGTCATTTGTGAATTACAGGTCATTTTAACCTATGTCCAAAACTCATACAAGGAGGCCTCAAATGGAAAAACTTACAACATCAAACTTGCTCCAAATGACATTTTGAGTCTAGAAAAGTGACCATGAGAGATTGGAAATGTCCATAGCACAAGATTTCAAAATTGGTGAATTTAATGAAGGAAAATGGCTTAAAAAATGGTATTTTTCATATCTTGGCCAAATGATGCAAAATTATAGGTCATTTTGAATGGAAAAAGCATTCTAAAGACATTGGCTAAAGTGGAATTTTGAGCTTAGGTCATGATTTGTGAGTTATCCATGGTTGCTTGAATTAAAAGTAACATAATCCAAATTGAAAGGGAAGGTGTAAAGGGAAATTTCTCCAATGTTCTAGGAGGTTCTAATGCAACCTATATATTCATGCAAGCTGAATCATGCAAGGGTTGGTGCTCCCATTTGCTCAAAATCTCAAGTTTTTCCACATTTTTCCATTCTTGCATAAACTTCTCAAACTCCCTCAATCCCTCACCAATTCTCATCATTCTTGATCTGAATCTCATCACTATCATCCATAGTTTGTGATTCACACATTCATTTGGCTGAATCAATCAAGGAGAGTGCCATACAAAGTTCATCATTCAAGGTTCAAGAAATTGGAATCACATGATGCAAGGAGTTTGAGCCCAAATATTTGCATACAGAATCAAAGTGTTGGTGTGTAGATTAATTTCCAGTCCCTGCAAGCATTGAATCGAAGATCTCCATAGCTGTTTCTCCATTTTTAACAGGTTGGTATCTCTGCTCATTTTGCTTGGCTTAGGTAGCATGGTAGGGTTTTGATAGTGTAGAATGGTTAAGATAAGATAGAGGACTGAATAGGATGAGTTTGGGGAAGTTCCGAGAGATTTGATCATGGTGCACAAATTCTGTTGAGGTTCATAACACTTGGAACATAGCACGATAATCCTCTCTTTATAGCCTGAAATGACTAGTATGAGATGTAGAGTAGATGAGGATAGGTTTTGGTACGAATTGAAGCACTTGGTGGCAGGTGAAAATGTTGATGCATGACTGTTATTCTCATCGGGTTGATTGATAGAATGAGTTTTAAGGTAAACTATGGTTATAGACTTGTAGAGGGGAAGAAGTGGATGAATTTTGCTTTTTACATCGTGTGTTTTCATGGCGTGTGGAGGGAGAATGAGAAGCTTGAAGGTTGTGCATGGAATCTGGGTTTTTCTGCAAACCCTAGCTCAATTGGGGACGATGACTGTGTGCCGTTGGATCGTTCAGAATGTTTGACTTAATCATCTCATCGTGTGGCTCTCATTTAATTTCAGAGCGGAGGGAAATTTCAAAAGAAATGAAACGCAGTGTTTCATTAATTGGGGAGTTGGGCTCAGAACGCTATCCACACCCCCCAGTTTCATAAGCCCAACGCGCTTAGTTTGTTTTTCTTGCTTTTCTCACCCCCTCCATTTTATTTCATTATATTTTCTTTTATTTTCTTTAATTTTTTTCATGCATTTTCTAAAATTCATAACAAATAGCAAAATAATCATTTTTAATTCATTCTTTTTGCATTATTTTCTTTAAGATGTCTAGAAAATTATAAAAAAATAAAAATTGCATTCTATTTTTATTTGATATTTTTCCCATATTTTCTAAATAAATAACATTTTAAATGGTTTCAGTTCATACATGATTTTATTAATTTTTGTTCTATTAGATGCTTTCATATTTTTCATCCATTCTTTTTAGGTTGTTTAGGTTAGACATTGAACTTGTAGATCCATTTTAGTTCCCATTTTTAGAAGTTAATTTTAGGTTCTTAGTGTAAGTATGAATAACATGGATAAAATTAGGGTTTTAGGTGATGACTTAGGAGATTTGATTCTTTTCCCTTAGGACTTAGGGTTTGAATAGTTTAGCTATGAGACTATAGGGGCTATGGGTAGTTATTAGATCCCTTAGAAAAGTCAGGATTCCCCTACTGCTATTAGTATACTGTATATCTGATTGACTGGTGTGGTGTGCCCTCTGGGGATTATTGCTTGCTTGTGTGGGTATTGGGATTGTCTGGGGACTGGGGAGAGCTGAAGACTTGAGGAGATGAAGCCATTGAAGATCCAGAGATTGAAGATCAACTTCCAGAGTTGAAGAGGAGATTCTTGCTAGCAGATGCTGAGGAGATTAGGGTTTAGGAGCTAGGCAGAGCTCTAGGTTAGAAAGTTTGTTTCTCAAACATGGATTGCCTTGTCTGCATCCATTCTTCTCTGTGATTCAGAGTCTCTCTAAGACACTCACCCCCTTCCTTTGGAAGGCTTGGTGATAGTGTCTAAGAGATAGAACTCTTGAGAGAAAATGTCTTTTGTGTTAGAAGCAGTCTGTTCACCACCTTTGGTAGTCAACTGATTGCTTAACACCCAATTCACTCTTGTGACTGATCCCTCATCCTGGAGGTTTGAACTTGAAGAAAAGCCATTGCAGATAGAAGACTGATGATCAAAGCCCTTACTTGAAGGCCATGAAGATGGAGATTGATGCTTATTGAAGCCTGTAGCTGATGGGAGATTATTTGGAGCCAGATATTGTTTCAGAGCTGCTGAGGCTGTTTATTTTTGCTGTATTTCATTTTTGATGTATTGATTGGTTTTCCTGACTGTATTGTTTGCTGTTTACCCTGCTGGGTTGAAAGTGAAGTCTGTTCACTTTTGCCTATTGTTTTCTAGGTTCGAGGTTGAGTGGGACTCCCTTGCCTCGCTTGTACTGTTGCATCCATGCATTTTACCGCTTTATTATAGCTGTTATTGTTTCTGTTTTTGCCTATCCCGTAGGATCTCTGTTTCTCTCTGTGCAAGAGAGGAGCATGATAGACACTAGGTCTTAACCCATGCATGATAACATTAGGATAGTTTGATTCCCTTCGCAACCGTAGGTTAGAGTTCTGTCTCTTTCTTTCTCAAAACAAACAGAAAAACACATAAAGATTTCAAACACAATAAAAGACACTTCTTCCGTAAAAGAATGTGAACTCATCAAAGCGTCATTTTTGTCCGCTGGGACTGTTGCTCAGAAAACCTTTTTCAGAAGGAATAAAATCAACCAAGACAGACTTGTGTCGTACGTGGCCCGAACTACGTTTGCTCTGATCTTTCATGCCGTGTGAAAGTACGTAGGCATAGGATGCGATATCCTAGCGAGCAACCTTCCCCTCCTTTCCCGTAGGTAGGCGAACTACGTTGACTCTGATTTCTCGTTCCAGGCGGGAATACGTAGGCATAAAGTGCGATACTTTGCCGAGTCATTTTTATTTTCATTTTATTTTCTTTTTAACCCTTGACCTATAGTTTAGATAGAGTAACAATCCATACCTGAAAACAAGCGTGGATCCCGTCGAGTACGACGGACGTGAGGGGTGCTAATACCTTCCCCTTGCGTAACCGACTCCCGAACCCAGGTTTTGGTTGCGATGACCATACCTTTCCCGTGTTGTGCGAGGTTTACTCTGAGCTTTTCCTTTCCCTCCCGTGGGATAAATAACGCACGGTGGCGACTCTTCTGTTCAGCCGGCGCCGATTTTCGCAGTAGCGACAGCTGGCGACTCTGCTGGGGAGCCAACGTCCCCTGGCTGCTAAGGACTGCGATAGTTCTTATGCATTTGGGATCCAACGTCCCTTAAGAGAGTCAATCCTAACGCTTGTTTTCCCGTCGAGGATTTTGTATGGAGTTATTTTATATGTCTAACCTCGTATTTTCAGTTTTATATATTGATTATTGTTGCTGTATCTGGGGTGTAACGGGTGTTCTGATATTGAGAGATAAGCCGGACCTGGGCTTGAGTGCACCTAGAATTAGAGTAGAAATTAGTGGGTGCCCGCTTGCTTTGCTTGCTTTGGTGTCCCATGAAATCTACACTCAGACGAGGTTCCTCTGGTTGGCCTCCTGCCCCTTCCTTTGGTTGGCGTGGGTTGCTGGTTAGTTGGATTGTCGACTCTGGGGACCGATCATTTGGAAGTTGGCTAAGTGAGGCCTCTTCAGGAATTGATGATGCCACTCCTTCTGGGAATCGTATCATCAACCCTGAAAGTCTGTGACGCCGACGACCGCATAGGATGCCGTACCTTGTGCCAGTTATAGGGTCACCCACCTGTGAGGGGATTCAGGGTTATGCAGGTAACTAGACCTTCAGACCACCGGTTTGTTGATCAGGATCTTGGATATTTATGGAGGGTTCTAAGGTCTGTCAGAGACCAGTTGGTGTGTTCCAAGGTCTGTCAGAGACTATTTGGAGATGTGTTCTGAGGTCTGTCAGAGACCATTGGGGGATATGATCTGAGGTCGGCCAGAGACCATTCAGGTTATGATTAGGGGGTCTATCAGAGACCAATATTGGAGCTTTGTTTGAGGTATATCTGAGACCAGGGCTTGAGGACTTCTGGATGGTCTATCTGAGACCTTTCTGGATTGGGTTCAGGCTATTCAGCTACAGCTTTGGTCCCTGTTGCATGTTACTTGCATTGCATCACTGCATATCTATTACCGTTTGCATCCCACTAACGTGTGTCTGTGCTGCAGGTGCATTTGCATTTCCCTAGTTCTAGTGCCCAGACTTCTGAGTGTTTGATCATGACTAGCTTAAGGAGAACGGTTGCTTACAAATTGCCTACGCCTGATATTGTTCCTCTACTTGGGTTGATCTCTCTTGCTAATGAGGGTGTTCGTAGGAGCTTCCGGATGAGCTATGGTAGGCTACTGAGATTGGTGTGCAAACCTACAGAGGTAGAGTTAGATGGGCTGTATGCTTTGATGCAATTCTACGACCCTGCTTTGAGGTGCTTTACGTTCTCTGACTTTATTATGGGACCAACCCTGGAGGAATACGCTGAGTATGTTGAGCTGCCCGTGCAGAACCAGGTTCCATTCATTCATTATGACGCCAAGCCCAAGCCGGAGGATTTGGCAAAAGCCTTGCATATTGATGCTTCTGAACTTGTGACTACTGTTTCCCGTGGAGTTCCAGGCTTCTCACTCCAATTCTTAGTTGGTAAAGCCCAAGAGTATGCCAAGAGCGGGTGCTGGGTTGCTTTCAATGCTGTGTTGGCCTTGTGCATTTATGGCATAGTACTGTTCCCCAATATACCGGATTTTGTGGACTTCGACGCCTTCTACTTGTTTGCCGCTGGTAATCCTGTACCTACCTTACTCGGAGATCTCTACCACTCACTGCATTACAAGAATGAGAAGGGAAGAGGGAAGAATGTTCATCTGTGTGTACCCTTGTTGAGTAGGTGGTTTGAGAGTCACCTTCCTAAGAGAAGATCTGTTGCAGAGACTACAGACCCAGCTGGTTGGCCAGAGCGCCTGATGAGGCTATCTTCGGAAGATATGGAGTGGTTTGATCGAGACCTGTTGGGATCTGAGCTCATCTTCAGTTGTTCTGGGTACCCTAATGTGCCGTTGATAGGAAGAAAAGGGTGTATCAATTACAACCCTTCTCTACTCATTCGCCAGTTCGGATATGCACTGAAGAATCCACCTCAGGAGGAAGAAGTACAGGAATCTCTGTACTTCACAGGTGATTTGAAGGGAGAATTGCTAGCTGAGTTGCAACACGCCTGGACACGTATTAACCGCAAGGGGAAACCACTGTTAGGTAAGAACGATTGCCAGGCCTATGCACCTTACAGGGTTTGGATTCAGGAAAGAGCTAGTCAGTTGAGGATGCCATTTCCAGATGTACCAATCCTTGTTCCTATTCCGGTAGCAGAGCCAACTACTGTTTCTAGGGAAGTCTATGAGCAAATTGTGAGAGAAAAAGAAGCCTTGATGAAGATCAATGAAAGGTTAGAGCAAGAGCTAGCTCAAGTACGCAGTGAGAAAAACAAGGCCGTATATGCTTTCCAACAACAGATCGAGCTGTTAAACAGGTTAGGCGCTGAGTTGACTGAGGAGAGGAAGAAGCGCGAACGTCTGGGACAAGAGTTCAGAAGCTCCCATGACATGTTGGAAGCCAAAAAGAAGGCGCTTGACGCAGCACACCGAGAAATCTCCTCTTGCAATAAGACTTGGAATGCTACACTCACCAACAATAAGAAGAGGGAAGATAAGCTGAAGCTGCAAATTTCCGACCTCGAGGAGAAGCTGAAGTCTAGCATCAAGAAGTGTGAGGAGGAAGTAATGACCCGGTACAATGTCCAACATGCACTGAACAAGGCAATCAAATCCAGAGATGAAGCGGTGTCTCAGAAGCGAAAGCTAGAAGATTGCTTCGGAGAAGCAACATGGGAAGAAACTACTGAAGACGTGCGCCGTGTTCTCAAAAAGAGAAACCAACTTGTTGAAGGGCTGCTTGATCGACCAAGTCACCCAGAGACTAAGAAGTTGATAGAAGAGTACCAGACTTTCGGGAGGATTTGATCATTTCATATAGTAGTTTGTATGCTTTATTTCATAGTGCTGACCATCACCAGGATTGTTGGTTGAGGTCATGCCTTCTTATTGTACTCTCAGTGATATTGTACTCTCGGCTTATTGATTTTCCCTGCAATATATGAGGCTTTCTATGATTTGGCTCTGATATTCCTATTGTCAACACTGTCACTGCACCGGCACCTTCACACTAGAACTGGGGGAATGAATTTCCCTAATGCGCAGACACATTGCATTGCATTCATACTCATATTGCATTACAGGTAATCTTTGAATAGTGTCTTATGTCCTGCTCTGTAACAGGTACTTTTCAGGATTGCAGATCAGCACCCGCACCGCTATTCTACCCGCACCAACTGTCGAAGAATCATGGATCAAATGCAGAACGAGATGCAAGATGTGCGCGAGAAGCTCGCTCTCTTTATGCAGACCATGGAAGCTATCGCGAAAGGACAGGAGAATTTGCAGGCCATGGTCCAACCTCTGTTGGCTCGAAACGCTGGTCACGGTAACGAGGATCATCAGTCTGTACGGGTCGATACTGCTCATGGAGACGGCACTCCCACGCCAGTGGCTCCACCTGTAATCAATACACCTGCTGCTAATGTCAACAACGCTACCGCCGCTGCAAATGGTAACGTCGGAGTTGGAAATGAGACTGCTGTCCATAATGTTGGACTGGGTGATGTCAATTTGGGTGATAATCTAGGCGGCAACGGCTTCGTCAATGCTGGATTCGGATTCAACGATCAGGGATTCGACAACACTGGGAAGTATGGCTTTAATGCTCAAGGCTTTGGGCAGGATGGTTATGGCGCGACCAACCAGGGTTACGGAGGCTTCGGAAACGGAAACGGTGCTGGATTTATGGCTTTTGGTCCTGCTGGAGGTGTTCAAGGGTACGGTAACAGAGGCCGAGGTCCGGGGATGAATCAGATCAGAGCTGGACGTAATAATGGCTATGATGGGTACGGGGCTGGAAATGGTATGTGGCAAGAAGATCAGCAGGAGGACGCCTTCTCTGGAGGAGGTTTCGAAGGGCCGATGGATGACTCCCAGAAGATCAGAATGCTGGAAGAGCAGATGAGGGGAGTCCTAAACCAAAGTGCTGTGGGTTTGGACATGGCAACAATGGGGCTGGTACCTGGCTTGAGGGTGCCAATCAAATTCAAAGCTCCTGCGTTTGATAAGTATAAAGGAGACACATGTCCGAAAGTGCATGTACGAGCTTATTACAGAAAGATGTCTGCATACTCAACTGATGAAAGAATGCTAATGCATTTCTTTCAGGATAGTCTGTCAGGCCCTTCCCTAGAGTGGTACATGGGGTTGGAGCCAACTGATATCAAGACGTGGAAGCAGTTAGCTGAGGCATTTGTAGCTCACTACAAGTATAACAGCGACTTGGCACCCAATCGGGTCCAGTTGGCCGGGCTGTCGCAAAAGAAGGGGGAGAGCTTCAAAGAGTACGCGCAAAGGTGGCGCGATATGGCTGCCAGGGTCCGTCCTCCTGTAGAAGATAAGGAAATGAATGACATGTTTGTCGGCACATTCACAGGCTTGTTTCATGACATGCTGTTTCACACGTCTCTGGCCAGTTTTTCAGACCTAATTCTGATGGGAGAAAAGATTGAGCGTAATATTAAGCAAGGAAAGTTCCAAGCCGAGGAATCAACTGCATCCGGCAGTAATAGGAAAGCTTATGGTGGGCGCCGTCAGGGCGAGGCAAGCGCAGTATTCGGAGGCCGAGGCCGAGGCCGAGGCAGGGGACGAGGTCAATATCGTCAGCCGCAGCAGGTGGCGAGCGTTACTATCCCGTATCAACAACAACCACTCCAGCAACAACAACCGGTTCAGCAACAGCCAATGCCACAGCAGCAGCAGCCTCAGCAGGGGGCACAGCAGGCTCCGCGAAGATTCCAGGGTAGTAAACCGAGAAGAGTGTTTGAGAAACCTCCCTCAACCTATGCCGATTTGTTGCAGACATTGTTGGGATTGAATCTAGTGGAGAAAAGAACTCTGGCACCAATAACGGGAGCTCCCCCGTTTGGCTACGATGCAAGCAGGCACTGCGAGTTTCATTCTGGGGCTCCGGGCCACGATATAGAAGGTTGCCACGCTTTTAAGCACGTTGTGCAGGATCTTTTGGACAATAAGACTATCAATTTCGGAACGACAGGTCCGAATATAGTGCAGAAACCCATGCCTCATCATGGGGCAAATGCCATTCTAACTGAGGAAGGGTTGAATCTGATTATGAATGTTGAAGATTTAAAGACGCCGCTGAGCAAGATAAAGAGCCGGCTGTTACAAGGGGGTGTTTACCCAGGATGTAACGAATATTGCTTAGACTGTTGGACCCTACCTGGAGGGTGTGATGATTTGAAGAAGGGCATTCAGGCTTTAATTGATGAAGGTACATTGCAGTTTGATCAAGCAGCCACTGAAGAGCCCGCAGGGGCAGTAGCAGATAATCAGAATGATGTGGCCACTGTGACGATTCCTCGGAAGACGATCACTATTGCAGCACCAGCTCAGCGACCACCGATCACCATAACTAAGGCCGGGCCGATCCCATACGAGAACACAAAAGCAGTCCCATGGTCATATGGGTTAGAGGTGTATTGTGACGGAATAAGAATTGATGTTGATAAACAGCCAGCCGAGACTGTGGATAATGTTGTTGGGTCAGGAGGCATGACAAGGAGTGGTAGGATCTTTATATCCCCCGAAGTGGAGGCCGAAAGACTAGCGAAAGGAAAAGGGAAAGCAGTTGAGAATGTCCCGGAGCAAGCGAGTGAAAAAGAAGCAGCATCGAAGGATGTAGAAGAATTCATGCGCTTAATTCGAAAAAGTGATTACAAGATTGTGGAGCATCTGCAGCAGACGCCGTCCAAAATATCTATCCTGTCATTGCTGTTGTGTTCGGAAGCCCACAGAAATGCTTTGCTGAAAGTCCTGGACACTTCTTTTGTACCCCAAGACGTCTCCGTGAACCAGCTAGAAGGAGTATTGGCACATGTGAATGCAGGCCACAGCTTGGGCTTTACTGATTTTGACTTGACTCCGAAAGGGAGAGATCATAATATGGCATTACACGTATCTGTTGAGTGTAGAGGATCAGTAATGTCACACGTCTTGGTTGACACCGGGTCATCTTTGAATGTGCTGCCCAAGAAGGCGATGATGAAGCTGGATGTTAGAGGAATTTTGTGTACACCCAGTGATTTGGTAGTCAGAGCATTCGACGGCACGCGGAGAACAGTCTTTGGATCAATCACATTGCCTCTACAGGTGGGGCCAGAGGTGTTTGCAACTGAGTTTTATATCATGGACATACAGCCTGCGTACAGTTGCTTGCTTGGAAGACCCTGGATTCATGGGGCGGGGGCAGTCACGTCCACCCTGCATCAGAAGTTAAAATATATGGTCGGAGACAGCGTAGTCACCGTGTGCGGAGAAGAGGACATCCTGGTCAGCCATCTATCTTCATTCAAATATGTGGAAGTCGACGGAGAGATCCACGAAACGCCCTGCCAGGCATTCGAAGGCTTGCGCATCAAGGACAAGGGTCCCGGGCCGAGCAAAGTGCCAGAGATAGCCGTCTCATCGTATAAAGAAGCTCAAGCTCTAGTGGAAGCAGGAGAAGCCAAAGGCTGGGGCAAGGTGCTGGACATTCCTGTGAAGATGGACCGGTTCGGGCTGGGGTACCAACCGTCGTCATCAATTCCTTCCGTGGGGGCACCCCGTTTCAAAAAGCCGATCACCATCTCTGCCAGTGGGGTGTGTCATGAAACTGTCAATGCTGCTTCGGAGTCTGATGAAGGAGACAGCGACTGTGATATGGATGCCTGGATTCAGCCAAGCACGCCAGGACAAGGACTATGCAACTGGTCTATTCAGGAGCTTGTTCCTGTGACTTTTAAACAGTAATGCTTTGCTTTATTAATTGTTGAATAATCTGATGTCTTGCCCGGGGCATCAGGATTTGCTTAGGGCTGTGTTGTTATGAACATTGCGTGTCAATCATTAAATAAATGGCGTTTTTTCATGTGCAAATACTGTAATCCCTGTCTTTATTGTTTTATATTTTTCAACAAAATGGCAACGTGGTTATTCGCTTTATACGCATTTTGAAGCACTTAACCATTCCTTTTGCAGGATAACATTTTCAGATGACATCTTTGAACCACCTATGACTCGTCCCGACTTCGAGCACCCGGTATTCCAGGCCGAAGAAGAGGTTGTCGAAGATAGCGACGTTCCTGAAGAACTGTCTTGGTTAGTGAAGCAAGAGGAAATAGCCATTCTGCCTCACGACGAGGTTATCGAAATTATCAACTTGGGGTCGGAAGGGGTTGAGAAAAATATTCGTATCGGAGCCGCACTGCAGAGTGATATCAAGCGAAGACTGATTGAAATGCTCCAGGAGTATAGTGATGTATTCGCTTGGTCGTATGAGGATATGCCGGGGCTAGATACAGACATGGTTGTACACCGCCTGCCGCTGAAAGAAGATTGCCCGCCAGTCAAACAAAAGCTTCGCAGAACTCGACCAGATATGGCAATGAAGATCAAAGAGGAAGTTCAAAAACAGTGGGACGCTGGTTTCCTGGCTGTGACGAAATACCCCTCGTGGGTTGCTAACATCGTACCAGTGCCAAAGAAAGATGGCAAGGTTCGAATGTGCGTGGATTATAGAGATTTGAATAAAGCAAGCCCAAAAGACGACTTTCCACTTCCTCACATTGACGTGTTAGTTGATAATACTGCTCAATACTCCGTATTCTCCTTCATGGATGGCTTTTCAGGCTATAATCAAATTAAAATGGCGCTAGAGGATATGGAGAAAACCACTTTCATAACGCCTTGGGGAACATTTTGCTACAAAGTGATGCCCTTCGGTTTGAAAAATGCTGGGGCAACATATCAGCGTGCGATGACGACTCTTTTCCATGACATGATGCATAAAGAGATCGAAGTTTATGTTGACGATATGATTGCCAAATCCCAGACGAAGGAAGAGCATCTGGTGAATCTGCTGAAGTTATTTAAAAGGCTTAGGAAGTTCAGGCTGAGACTGAACCCTAACAAATGCACCTTCGGGGTGAGATCGGGTAAGCTGTTGGGATTTATCGTAAGCGAAAGAGGAATAGAGGTCGATCCTGCTAAAATAAAAGCAATTCAAGAAATGCCGACGCCTAAAACAGAGAAAGAGGTGCGCGGGTTTTTAAGGAGGTTGAATTACATTGCCCGGTTCATATCTCACCTAACTGCTACGTGCGAACCATTATTCAAGCTGTTGAAGAAAGATCAAGCTGTAACGTGGAACGAAAATTGTCAAAAGGCGTTCGATAAAATAAAGCAATATTTGCAGGAGCCTCCTATTTTGATACCCCCAGTGGCAGGTAGACCCTTGATCATGTATTTGACGGTTCTTGAGGGAAGCATGGGTTGTGTCCTCGGTCAACACGACGAGACAGGGAGAAAAGAGCATGCAATCTATTACCTGAGTAAGAAGTTTACAGACTGCGAGTCTCGGTATTCAATGCTGGAGAAAACTTGTTGCGCGCTAGCCTGGGCCGCCAAGCGTTTGAGGCAGTACATGCTGAATCATACAACCATGCTCATTTCGAAGATGGATCCTATCAAATATGTGTTTGAAAAGCAGGCGTTGTCAGGGAGAATTGCCCGTTGGCAGATGGTCCTGACTGAATATGACATCCAATACGTCTCGCAAAAGGCTATAAAGGGGAGTGTGCTGTCTGAGTATCTGGCGGAGCAGCCTATTGAAGAGTACTAATCGATGAGATTTGATTTTCCTGACGAGGATATCATGTATCTAAAGATGAAAGATTGCGAAGAGCCATTGCCAGACGAAGGACCAGAGTTGGGTTCTAAGTGGAAGATGATTTTTGACGGAGCTGTGAATGCTTACGGCAGCGGAATAGGGGCAATCATCACTACGCCACACGGGTCGCACATCCCGTTTACTGCCCGATTGACCTTTGCTGTTACCAACAATGAGGCCGAATACGAAGCTTGTATAATGGGGCTTGAAGAAGCCATTGATTTGCGAATCAAGAATCTGGACGTATACGGAGACTCAGCTCTGGTGGTGAATCAAATCAAAGGGGAATGGGAGACACGTCAGCCCAACTTGATACACTACATGAACTATGCAAGGAGATTGTTGCCTTTCTTCGACAAGGTTGAATTGCATCATGTACCGAGAGCAGAAAATCAGATGGTTGACGCCCTGGCCACTTTGTCTTCCATGTACAAAGTCAACTTCTGGAACGAAGCTCCCCAAATCACTATCTCTCGGTTGGACAGGCCAGCTTA
Source organism: Lathyrus sativus (assembly GCA_963859935.3). NCBI lineage: Eukaryota > Viridiplantae > Streptophyta > Magnoliopsida > Fabales > Fabaceae > Lathyrus > Lathyrus sativus. Next base: position 791,755,700 of record OZ012735.1, on the reverse strand, counting down.
TGTATTTGCTATTGATGAAGCATCTGATGACAAACCGTGGTATTTCGATATCCTTAATTTCCTGAAGAATAAAGAGTATCCGGCTGGGGCATCCAGTCAAGATCAGAAGACTCTCAGGAGGTTAGCAGGCAATTTCTATTTGAACCCGGATGGCGTCTTATACAGAAGAAACCACGACTTGGTGTTGTTGCGTTGTGTAGACGAAAAAGAGGCAAAGCTTCTCATGGAGGAAATACACGAAGGTACCTTTGGCACGCATGCTGGTGGACATGCTATGACGAGAAAACTGCTGCGGGCAGGTTATTTTTGGCTGACTCTGGAAACTGACTGTTTCAAGTTTGCGAGGAAGTGCCACAAGTGCCAAATCTATGCTGATAAGATCCATGTGCCTCCAAGTCCTCTAAATGTGATGTCATCGCCATGGCCATTCTCTATGTGGGGAATCTATATGATTGGAAAGATCGAGCCGACGGCTTCTAATGGGCACCGGTTCATTCTAGTAGCAATCGATTATTTCACCAAGTGGGTGGAAGCGGCGTCTTACGCAAATGTAACGAAGCAAGTGGTGGCCAGATTCATCAAGAGAGATATCATTTGCCGATATGGGATTCCCGAGCGGATAATCACAGATAATGGTTCAAATCTGAACAACAAAATGATGAAGGAGCTCTGTCAGAATTTCAAGATCGAACATCACAACTCTTCCCCTTACCGACCCAAGATGAATGGCGCTGTTGAGGCGGCCAATAAGAATATCAAGAAGATCGTTCAGAAAATGGTGGTGACCTATAAGGATTGGCATGAAATGCTACCTTTTGCTTTTCACGGTTATCGTACGACGGTACGCACATCAACCGGGGCAACTCCGTTCTCGTTGGTATACGGAATGAAAGCGGTATTACCATTGGAAGTTGAGATCCCTTCTCTGAGGGTATTGCGGGACGTTCAGCTAGACGAGGCAGAATGGGTAACAAATAGATTGAACCAACTGAGCTTAATGGACGAGAAGAGGCTAGCTTCTCTAGCATACGGTCGTTTGTACCAGAGCCGAATGAAGAAAGCGTACGACAAGAAGATACATCCGCGAAGCTTTCAGACGGGCGACCTTGTGCTGAAAAGGATTCTCCCGCCGCAGAACGATCACAGAGGCAAATGGACTCCCAACTACGAAGGGCCATATGTTGTAAGAAAGGTGTTCTCAGGAGGAGCCTTGCTACTCTCAACTATGGATGGTGAAGATTTTACATCCCCTGTGAACGCAGACGCAGTCAAAAAATACTTTGCTTAAAATAGACCCGCTGGACAGAAAAAGAGAGTCCAGGCAAAAATGGGGCATCCTGGCGAACCAAAAACAGAATGAAAGGTTCGGGCAAAAATTAGGGATAAAATTGGAAAAATGTGCACCCGCGAAGTTGAAAACCTACACTGGGCGGCTTCGGCAAAAAGGGGTATCCCGGTGAACTGAAAACCCGTAAAGGGCGGTTCACGCAAAAGTTAGGGATTTGAAAAGCAAATGACTGCGGTCCGAATTTGATAGTTGCAATGAGCATCAATGCGGGAGAATATATTCGAGGAGCCAGTTATCGGATACAATCTCTTCAGAAGTGGGGATACCGGGAAAGCATTAGAGTCGGACGAGTCATGGGAGGATCAGTTCGTGGTGTTCATCCGCATCCCGTTGCCGACATGTGTACAAATTTAAGTCGTCAATATTTATGCTTCTTGTGCATACTTGTATACTTGTATATCTGCTTTGTGTAGCTTCCTCATTTCAGGAGTTACCCCCCGTGTACAAAACTCCGCCTATTCAGGGGCCCAATCAATAAAATACGTTATTCAGTACTTAACACTGTTCTTTACTGTTTTGTGCATGATTAACGCCCAAGTTTGATGAAACTAGCATGAGTATAACGCCACTGGCCCTTGCCAACAGTTGCTAAAGCTTTGAATTAACTGAAAATAACGTCACTAACCTGAGTTGATTTGGTTGCATAGACTTGTCTTGTCTTGTTTGTGTTGTCGCAGGTTTCATAACCGTACGAGGAAGATGATCGAAAGATTGCAATAACGAAAGACTCAGCCTTCACGCAGGTCATGCAGGTTCTTCCTGAAGGAGGATCGAACGCTCCAGCTAGTCGTAGCGTGTGCAAAAAGGATTGACGATTCCAAGATCATAAGGCTGTATTCAGACAGGTTCAAATTTCCCCGCAGGGTCATTCACTCTTCCCCCAGCGGAGTTCTCTCCTTTCAGCAAATGTTTTCCTCCCAGTGGAACCCGGAGATCAAGACTCTTCCCCCAGCAGAGTTGGTGGCGGGTCCTGTCAGCTATTTCGTCAGGGATACCGTGTAATATCAGTTCACTCTCTAGCAGAGAAGTCCAATCATACTTGGCATACCTGCTATTCCTCAGCAAAGTTATATTCCCCAGCAGGGGGTTACCTCAACAGGGTGTTTGGTTTGAGTTCCCAATTTCCCAGCAGGGTTGACTTCATCCTTCCAGCACTTATTTTGCTGGAATAATTCTGTAGCATCTGGCTATCCCCGGCGGAGTCGGCATTATCTTCAGCATTTATTTTGCTGAAGCAGTTTCTGTACTCTAGCAGTTCAGGTGGAGAGAACTCTTGCTCAAATGAACTACCAAACATTCAAGATCTCGGCATGGGACATCCAATGATAATGTCAGTTTCGGCCGTATTCCCCACAGAGTTATCAGGATAAGTTTCTCTTTATTCCCAGGCAGAGTCAGTTGTCATCAGGGGTTCCATGAATCAGAATTTCAGAGGCCACCGCCGGTTATCAGAACAGGCGTCCGGTAGTTTGGTTCCCAGATGTCCCCAGTAGAGTCCGCCCCAAAGTCGCTGTCACGTCGGTGCTAAGAAGTTTGTGGGTAGGGATCAATGGAGAACTAAGTCCTGACGTGGACAATTTATTCCTATATTGACGGGATTTCTTCAGAAGTGGGCGTCCTAACGTGGACAAGTTTACTTCCCCGGGATGGTGAAGTGTGTTAGTCCTAACGTGGGCAGATTCGGGTTCTCGAAATTGGTGAGATAGGAAGTCATGACGTTGACAAAAGTGTTCACTCTTTGTGTTGGTGTCCTGACGTGGACCAGTTCCTCTCAGCAGTTATCTTTCTTCGTGGTGGCAAAGCATGGGGCCTGACGCAGACAGATCAGACAAGGGCGTGAGTCCTTACGTGGACAAGTCTTATTCCCTCAGCAGGTCGAAGATGCCTGAGTCCTGACGTGGACAAATCAAGACGAAAGAGGGGTCCTGACGTGGACAAGTCTATTCCTTACATGGGAAAAGAGGTCAATTCCTGACGCGGAAAAGAAGTTTATTCCTTACGTGGAAAGATGAGATTCCTTACGTGGAAAAAATGGGTTTCCTTACGCGGAAAGATCGAGTCCTCACGCGGACGTATCAAGTTCAGTCCTGACGCGGACAGATCAAAGAAGTTATTCCTAACGTGGAAGAAGAAGATAGATTCCTTACGTGGGGAATTTAGTCCTGACGTGGACGGATTCAGAAGAAGAAGTATGCCTAACGTGGAAAGAAGATGTGTTCCTTACGTGGAAGAGAAAGAGAAACTTCAGGTCCTTACGTGGAGAGATTGAGGTCCTTACGTGGACGGATTCAAGAAAAGTTGATTCCTGACGTGGAAGAATGTTGTACTCCTTACGTGGAAAGGTGAGTCCTAACGTGGACAGGTTCAGAACCAAAGTTGTATTCCTTACGCGGAAAGATTGGAGTCCTGACGCAGACATATCGAGTTGTACTGGAGTCCTTACATGGACAGATTGATACGGTTCTCCTTACGTGGAAAAAAAAGATTGCATCCTGACGTGGAAAGATGGAAAGTTTAGTCCTGACGTGGACAGATGCAGAAAAGATGATTCTTTACGTGGATGGTGGTATTCCTAACGTGGAAGAGTTTATTCCTAACGTGGAAGATTTATCTCTGACGAGAAGGCAGACGAGCCGTCCCCAGCAAAGTTGTTGAAGTTTTTCCGAGTTGACAGCAGATAGAGTCCTGACATGGACAAGCAAAGGACGAAGTTTCCGATAATTCAATCTTTTTCAGGATGATGAGAAGAATCCCCAGCACGGTCGCACGGGATCAGTGGGTTGCCGTAACAGTTAAATTCAGCTGATGAATGTCGTCCCCCGAGCAGTGGCACAGTTTATTTCTGCGGTTGGCAAATTTCTGGGTTCCTAGTATTCAACCGTCTCGTACCGCGAATGTCTGAAGGCTCCGGGCTCTTCACCCAATCGGGTCCAAGCCGCTTGAATAGGGGCAGCTGTTGCACCCTAAAATTTGCTCAACCTTATTCACTTGGTTTATGTTTCAATATCATTAGCATTTGCATATAGAGTCATGTACATAGACTAACCATCTGCATAGCATAAGCATAGCAAGTCATTCAACAGGGGACCAATCATTATTCTCATCTCTAGAGGCCTATCAAGAGGTTATTATCCTAATTCCATCTCATTCAAGTCATCAGAAAAGAATTTGAGAGCAGAGAGTTCAGCAGATCAAACCTTGAGCCTATCCCCTATCTGAGGGCATCTGAGGGTCAACAGGAGGGTTGTGAGCTGTGAATGGAGGGCATGGAGAGCACCTAGACATCATGAGAGGCTTAGAAAGTCATTTGGGGAAGAAAACAAGTTGTTGATGTGATCACAAGAATTGCAGTTGAAGACAGTCAACTAGGGTTTCATCTGGGCTAACCCTAGGTCAACCCTAGGTCAATTGATTGATTCAAAGGCATTAAGGGCTATTGGAGGGATGTGGGGTTCATCATTTGATATGGAGAATAAGGATATGTTGTTGTGCTAAGCAGGAATCAAGAGAAATCAAGGAGAAGAGGAGTTTCTAAATTAGGGTTTCTATGTAAAATCCCCTAGTTTAGGTCAAATTTCCAAGCAAGATAAGTCAAAATGCAAGCTTCAAATGGCTTCTTGGCAAACATGAAACTTGTAGAGGATCTCAAGACCTTTAATTTGAGTGGTGGAAGACATCAAGGAGATTTATAGAACTCAAGTTATGGTCCTTGCAAGTTACAGGTCATCTGAGGTATCTGAAATTTTGTCTATGAAAGTGACTTGACTTCCAAGCTAGTTTTACCCCTCAAGGAGATTTCAAATGAATTTCTGGTAAACATAAGAATTGTTCCTCATTGTCTTAGCTTTCTAGAATGATATAGTATGCCTTCATATGATGTGTGGAACTCAACTTATGGTCTTGGCAAGCAAAGGGTATTTTGGTCATTTGTGAATTACAGGTCATTTTAACCTATGTCCAAAACTCATACAAGGAGGTCTCAAATGGAAAAACTTACAACATCAAACTTGCTCCAAATGACATTTTGAGTCTATAAAAGTGACCATGAGAGATTGGAAATGTCCATAGCACAAGATTTCAAAATTGGTGAATTTAATGAAGGAAAATGGCTTAAAAAATGGTATTTTTCATATCTTGGCCAAATGATGCAAAATTATAGGTCATTTTGAATGGAAAAAGCATTCTAAAGACATTGGCTAAAGTGGAATTTTGAGCTTAGGTCATGATTTGTGAGTTATCCATGGTTGCTTGAATTAAAAGTAACATAATCCAAATTGAAAGGGAAGGTGTAAAGGGAAATTTCTCCAATGTTCTAGGAGGTTCTAATGCAACCTATATATTCATGCAAGCTGAATCATGCAAGGGTTGGTGCTCCCATTTGCTCAAAATCTCAAGTTTTTCCACATTTTTCCATTCTTGCATAAACTTCTCAAACTCCCTCAATCCCTCACCAATTCTCATCATTCTTGATCTGAATCTCATCACTATCATCCATAGTTTGTGATTCACACATTAATTTGGCTGAATCAATCAAGGAGAGTGCCATACAAAGTTCATCATTCAAGGTTCAAGAAATTGGAATCACATGATGCAAGGAGTTTGAGCCCAAATATTTGCATACAGAATCAAAGTGTTGGTGTGTAGATTAATTTCCAGTCCCTGCAAGCATTGAATCGAAGATCTCCATAGCTGTTTCTCCATTTTTAACAGGTTGGTATCTCTGCTCATTTTGCTTGGCTTAGGTAGCATGGTAGGGTTTTGATAGTGTAGAATGGTTAAGATAAGATAGAGGACTGAATAGGATGAGTTTGGGGAAGTTTCGAGAGATTTGATCATGGTGCACAAATTCTGTTGAGGTTCATAACACTTGGAACATAGCACGATAATCCTCTCTTTATAGCCTGAAATGACTAGTATGAGATGTAGAGTAGATGAGGATAGGTTTTGGTACAAATTGAAGCACTTGGTGGCAGGTGAAAATGTTGATGCATGACTGTTATTCTCATCGGGTTGATTGATAGAATGAGTTTTAAGGTAAACTATGGTTATAGACTTGTAGAGGGGAAGAAGTGGATGAATTTTGCTTTTTACATCGTGCGTTTTCATGGCGTGTGGAGGGAGAATGAGAAGCTTGAAGGTTGTGCATGGAATCTGGGTTTTTCTGCAAACCCTAGCTCAATTGGGGACGATGACTGTGTGCCGTTGGATCGTTCAGAATGTTTGACTTAATCATCTCATCGTGTGGCTCTCATTTAATTTCAGAGCGGAGGGAAATTTCAAAAGAAATGAAACGCAGCGTTTCATTAATTGGGGAGTTGGGCTCAGAACGCTATCCACACCCCCCAGTTTCATAAGCCCAACGCGCTTAGTTTGTTTTTCTTGCTTTTCTCACCCCCTCCATTTTATTTCATTATATTTTCTTTTATTTTCTTTAATTTTTTTCATGCATTTTCTAAAATTCATAACAAATAGCAAAATAATCATTTTTAATTCATTCTTTTTGCATTATTTTCTTTAAGATGTCTAGAAAATTATAAAAAAATAAAAATTGCATTCTATTTTTATTTGATATTTTTCCCATATTTTCTAAATAAATAACATTTTAAATGGTTTCAGTTCATACATGATTTTATTAATTTTTGTTCTATTAGATGCTTTCATATTTTTCATCCATTCTTTTTAGGTTGTTTAGGTTAGACATTGAACTTGTAGATCCATTTTAGTTCCCATTTTTAGAAGTTAATTTTAGGTTCTTAGTGTAAGTATGAATAACATGGATAAAATTAGGGTTTTAGGTGATGACTTAGGAGATTTGATTCTTTTCCCTTAGGACTTAGGGTTTGAATAGTTTAGCTATGGGACTATAGGGGCTATGGGTAGTTATTAGATCCCTTAGAAAAGTCAGGATTCCCCTACTGCTATTAGTATACTGTATATCTGATTGACTGGTGTGGTGTGCCCTCTGGGGTTTATTGCTTGCTTGTGTGGGTATTGGGATTGTCTGGGGACTGGGGAGAGCTGAAGACTTGAGGAGATGAAGCCATTGAAGATCCAGAGATTGAAGATCAACTTCCAGAGTTGAAGAGGAGATTCTTGCTAGCAGATGCTGAGGAGATTAGGGTTTAGGAGCTAGGCAGAGCTCTAGGTTAGAAAGTTTGTTTCTCAAACATGGATTGCCTTGTCTGCATCCATTCTTCTCTGTGATTCAGAGTCTCTCTAAGACACTCACCCCCTTCCTTTGGAAGGCTTGGTGATAGTGTCTAAGAGATAGAACTCTTGAGAGAAAATGTCTTTTGTGTTAGAAGCAGTCTGTTCACCACCTTTGGTAGTCAACTGATTGCTTAACACCCAATTCACTCTTGTGACTGATCCCTCATCCTGGAGGTTTGAACTTGAAGAAAAGCCATTGCAGATAGAAGACTGATGATCAAAGCCCTTACTTGAAGGCCATGAAGATGGAGATTGATGCTTATTGAAGCCTGTAGCTGATGGGAGATTATTTGGAGCCAGATATTGTTTCAGAGCTGCTGAGGCTGTTTATTTTTGCTGTATTTCATTTTTGATGTATTGATTGGTTTTCCTGACTGTATTGTTTGCTGTTTACCCTGCTGGGTTGAAAGTGAAGTCTGTTCACTTTTGCCTATTGTTTTCTAGGTTCGAGGTTGAGTGGGACTCCCTTGCCTCGCTTGTACTGTTGCATCCATGCATTTTACCGCTTTATTATAGCTGTTATTGTTTCTGTTTTTGCCTATCCCGTAGGATCTCTGTTTCTCTCTGTGCAAGAGAGGAGCATGATAGACACTAGGTCTTAACCCATGCATGATAACATTAGGATAGTTTGATTCCCTTCGCAACCGTAGGTTAGAGTTCTGTCTCTTTCTTTCTCAAAACAAACAGAAAAACACATAAAGATTTCAAACACAATAAAAGACACTTCTTCCGTAAAAGAATGTGAACTCATCAAAGCGTCATTTTTGTCCGCTGGGACTGTTGATCAGAAAACCTTTTTCAGAAGGAATAAAATCAACCAAGACAGACTTGTGTCGTACGTGGCCCGAACTACGTTTGCTCTGATCTTTCATGCCGTGTGAAAGTACGTAGGCATAGGATGCGATATCCTAGCGAGCAACCTTCCCCTCCTTTCCCGTAGGTAGGCGAACTACGTTGACTCTGATTTCTCGTTCCAGGCGGGAATACGTAGGCATAAAGTGCGATACTTTGCCGAGTCATTTTTATTTTCATTTTATTTTCTTTTTAACCCTTGACCTATAGTTTAGATAGAGTAACAATCCATACCTGAAAACAAGCGTGGATCCCGTCGAGTACGACGGACGTGAGGGGTGCTAATACCTTCCCCTTGCGTAACCGACTCCCGAACCCAGGTTTTGGTTGCGATGACCATACCTTTCCCGTGTTGTGCGAGGTTTACTCTGAGCGTTTCCTTTCCCTCCCGTGGGATAAATAACGCACGGTGGCGACTCTTCTGTTCAGCCGGCGCCGATTTTCGCAGTAGCGACAGTTTATTGATAAACGGCCTGTGGATAGGCAAATTTTTGCAACATATGCAACTCCTGAAAAGAGGAAGTTGCGCAAAACTACAAGTAAGCATAAAAGCAAATACAAAAGTGTATATTTTAAACAAAAAGTACAGCAATGTCGGCAATGTAGCGCAGACAAACACCATGAGCTGATTCCTCTATGACTCGCTTGACCCTGACGCTTTCCCGACGCTTCGTCTTCAGAAGAGATTGATTCGGATAAACGGCCCTCAGGTTCCCCCAATCCACTAAGCAATGAAGTTCATACACAGACCGCAGTCATTTGCTTTTCAATCCCTAACTTTTGCCTGAACCACCCTTTCGGGTTTTCGATTCACCGGGATACCCATTTTTGCCAAAGTCTCCTTTCCAGGTTTTCGACTTTGCAGGTTTACATCTTTTTTCAATTTTATCCCTAATTTTTTCCCGAACCTCTTTCCCTTTTTTATGGTTCGTCGGGATGCCCTATTTTTGCCTGGACTTTTCTTTTGTGTCCAGCGGGTCTTTTTTTAAGCAAAGTATTTTTTAACTGCGTCTGCGTTCACAGGGGATGCAAAATCTTCACCGTCTATGGTGGATAATACTAAGGCTCCTCTAGAGAAAACCTTTCGTACAACATATGGACCTTCGTAATTGGCAGTCCATTTGCCCCTGTGATCTGAGTGTGGTGGGAGAATCTTTTTCAGCACAAGATCGCCCGTCTGAAAGCTTCGAGGGCGCACCTTCTTGTCGTAAGCTTTCTTCATCCGACTCTGGTACAAACGACCATATGCAATTGATGCTAGCCTTTTTTCATCCATCAGACTAAGTTGGTTCAATCTGTTCTTGATCCATTCTGCCTCATCAAACTTTACGTCAACCAAAACCTTTAAAGAAGGAATCTCAACCTCTAGCGGTAGGACAACCTCCATACCGTACACTAGTGAGAAAGGAGTTGCCCCGGTTGATATGCGTACCGTCGTACGATAACCATGCAAGGCGAAAGGTAACATTTCATGCCAATCTTTGTATGTAACAACCATCTTTTGTACTATCTTTTTAATGTTCTTGTTGGCCGCTTCAACAGCGCCATTCATCTTCGGCCGATAGGGTGAATAATTGTGATGTTCAATCTTGAAGTTCTGGCATAACTCCTTCATCATCTTATTGTTCAGATTCGAACCATTTTCAGTAATGATTCGCTCGAGAATTCCATATCTGCAGATGATGTCCTTGTTTATAAATCTTGCCACCACTTGCTTGGTCACATTAGCGTAAGAAGCTGCCTCCATCCACTTGGTGAAGTAATCGATGGCTACTGGGATAAAGCGGTGTCCATTGGAAGCAGTGGGTTCGATTTTTCCAATCATATCGATGCCCCACATGAAGAACGGCCAAGGGGATGACATTACATTCAACAGGCATGGCGGCACATGAATCTTATCAACATAAATCTGGCATTTATGGCATCTCTTCGCGAATTTGAAACAATCTGACTCCATTGTTAGCTAAAAATAACCAGCTCGCAGTATCTTCCGAGTCATGGCATGTCCTTCGGCATGCGTGCCAAAAGTACCCTCGTGGACTTCATCCATAAGCAAGCTCGCTTCTTTTTCGTCCACACACCTGAGTAGTACCAGATCATGATTCCTTCTATATAGCATACCATCTGGGTTGAGGTAAAAGTTACCAGACAATCTCCTAAGAGTTTTCTTGTCCTGGGTCGATGCCCCTGGTGGATACTCTTGGTTCTTAAGGAAATTCTGGATGTCATGGAACCACGATTTACCATCGGAAACTCCCTCAATGGCAAATATGAAAGCGGGCCTGTCGAGGCGTGAGATAAAAATCCTTGGAGCTTCATTCCAAAAATTAACCTTGTACATTAAAGACAGTGTAGCCAAAGTGTATGCCATCTGATTCTCCGCTCTTGGCACATGGTGGAAGTCTATACGGTCGAAGAATGGCAACAGTCTCCTTGCATAATCCTTGTAAGGGATTAGGTTGGGCTGTCGAGTTTCCCATTCTCCTTCGATCTGGTTAACAACTAGCGCTGAATCGCCATATACATCGAGATTCTTGATCCTCAGATTGATATCTTCTTCCAAACCCATGATACATGCTTCGTACTCGGCCTCATTTTTGGTGCAAGGAAAAGTTAATCTGGCAGTAAAAGGGATATGAGTTCCATGAGGAGTTGTGATAATTGCCCCAATTCCACTACCATATGAATTAACTGCGCCATCGAATATCATCTGCCATTGAGAACCCTTCTCTGGACCTTCAGTGGGTAATGGCTCATTACAATCTTTTGCTTTCAAGTACATAATGTCCTCGTCAGGAAATTCAAATCTCATCGGTTGGTAATCATCAATTGGTTGTTCAGCAAGGTATTCTGACAGAACACTCCCTTTAATGGCTTTCTGGGAAACGTACTGGATGTCGTACTCTGTCAGTACCATTTGCCATCTAGCAATCCTTCCAGAAAGTGCCTGCTTTTCAAAGATATATTTAATCGGATCCATCTTCGAAATTAGCATGGTTGTATGATTGAGCATGTACTGTCTTAAACGTTTGGCCTCCCAAGCGAGTGCGCAACACGTTTTTTCAAGCATTGAGTAACGGGACTCACAATTTGTGAACTTTTTACTCAAGTAATAAATCGCATGCTCTTTTCTTCCTGTCTCGTCGTGTTGATCGAGAACACAACCCATACTATTCTCAAGAACCGTTAAATACATGATTAATGGTCTTCCAGTAACTGGGGGTATCAGTATCGGAGGCTCCTGCAAATACTGTTTTATTTTGTCGAATGCTCTTTGACAACTTTCGTTCCAGACAATCGCCTGATATTTCTTTAACAGTTTAAACATTGGTTCACACGTGGCCGTTAGATGAGATATGAACCGAGCGATGTAGTTCAACCTCCCTAAGAAGCCACGAACCTCTTTTTCAGTCTTCAGCGCTGGCATTTCTTGAATAGCTCTTATCTTTGCAGGATCTACCTCGATTCCTTTTCTGCTGACAATAAACCCCAATAACTTTCCGGACCGTACTCCGAAAGTGCACTTATTTGGATTCAACCTCAATTTGAACTTCCTCAACCTTTCAAACAGCTTCAATAAGTTTACCAGATGCTCTTCTTCCGTTTGGGACTTCGCAATCATGTCATCAACATAGACCTTGATCTCATGATGAATCATATCATGAAACAAAGTCACCATTGCCCGCTGATAGGTTGCCCATGCGTTTTTCAACCCAAACGACATCACCTTATAGCAAACTGTTCCCCATGGTGTAATGAATGTTGTTTTCTCCATGTCTTCCAGTGCCATTTTTATCTGATTATAACCGGAGAAGCCATCCATGAATGAAAACACCGAGAATCGAGCCGTATTATCGACCAATACGTCAATGTGGGGGAGCGGGAAATCATCCTTTGGGCTCTCCCTATTCAAGTCTCTATAATCAACACACATCCGTACCTTACCATCCTTCTTAGGTACAGGTACAATGTTGGCGACCCACAGAGGGTAGGTTGTCAAGGCTAAAAATCCAGCGTCCAACTGCTTTTGAACTTCTTCTTTGATTTTTACAGCCATGTCTGGTCTCGTCCTCCTAAGCTTCTGCTTGACGGGTGGACATTCTTCCCGAAGTGGCAATCGATGAACCACAATGTCAGTGTCAAGTCTGGGCATATCTTCGTAAGACCAAGCAAAGATGTCACTGTACTCTCGAAGCATCTCTATCAACCTTTGCTTGATGTCCTTTTGCAATGCAACCCCTATTCTGACATTTCTGACAACCTCTTCAGAACCCAAGTTGACGACCTCAATCTCTTCTTCATGAGGCAAAATGATCTTCTCTTCTTGTCTTAAGAGTCTAGCTAGCTCTTCGGGCAAGTCTTCATCCTCATCAATCTCTTCTTCAGCTTGAAATATCTGGTTATCAAAGTCGAAGCGAGTCATAAAAGATTCTTGATCGGTGTCATCTGCAGGGATGTGAGTCTTCCAATGAAAATGGTTAAGTGCTTCAAATGATATGCAAACAAAACACATTGCCATTTTATTGTTAAAAATAAAACAAGAAAAACAGGGATCTTAAAATGGAAAAACGCCCTTTGATTAATAGATGAAACAATATTCAAACATAAACAAGACAAACCCTGAAATAACAAACCACTATGCTCCGGGTAGAACATAGGGACGTACATTAATTGAAAAATAAAAGCATTACTGTTCATTGGTCACTTGGACAAATTCCTCAATGGACCAGTTGCATAGACGCTGTCCTGGAAGGCATTGCTTGATCCAGGCATCCATATTGCAGTCACTGTCTCCAGCTTCATCATCAGAAATGGCATTAAGCTGCTCGAAGAAAACACCCCCGCTAGTAAACCTGATCGGCCCTTTGAACTTTGGCGCGCTTTGTGAAGACGATGGCCGGTACCCTAGACCGAACTTGTCTTACTTCTGAGGGATATCAATCACCTGCCCCCATCCTTGGGCTAAGCCAGCTTGCACCATAGCCCGCGCTTCTTTGAAAGAAGACATAGCCACCTCAGGTTCTTTTCTCACCACCGGCGCCTTATCCTTCAAATGAACAGTTTCAAACGCTTGACACATGGTTTCATGAATCTCCCCATCTACTTTGACATACTTGAAAGAATACAGGTGGCTAACCATGATGTCCTCTTCTCCACATACTATCACAACACTGCCACCAACCATGTTTTTCAGCTTCTGATGCAGAGTCGATGTAACAGCCCCAGCTGAGTGGATCCATGGTCTGCCTAATAAACAGCTATAAGCAGGCTGAATGTCCATGATATAAAATACATCGTCGAAAACTTTTGGGCCCACTTGGATAGGCAAAGTCAGCTCACCGAAAACAGACCTCCGAGTACCGTCGAAAGCACGTACAACCAAGTCACTTGGCGTACAGGTAATACCTCAAGTATCCAGCTTCATAAGTGCCTTCTTCGGCAGCATATTCAAAGATGACCCTATGTCAACAAGGACATGGGACATAACCACTCCTCTACATTCAACAGAAATGTGCAGCGCACAATTGTGGTTTCTGCCCCTTGGCGTTAAGTCTAGATCTGTGAATCCAAGGCCATTTCCCGCGTTTACATGCCCAACAACCCCTTCAAGTTGATTTACTGATATTTCTTGGGGCACGAAAGCGGTAGTCAATACTTTCATCAATGCATTCCTGTGAGCTTCGGAACTCAACAACAGCGATAATATCGAAATTCTGGAAGGTGTCTGCTGTAAATGCTCGACTATCTTGTAGTCGCTTTTGCGTATCAGCCTCATGACTTCCTCCACATTATTCTCCAAAGATTCTTTTTCACCAGACTGGGAAGTTTCTTCTATTACCATCTTACCCTTCCCTCTATCTGCTTTTTCAGCCACCACTTCGGGTGATGCAAAGACCCTGCCGCTTCGGGTGATCGCTCCTGCTCCCACAACATTCTCTGCTGACTCCACAGGAAAACTTTTCATATCTATCTTCTAACCATTACAATACACCTCCGCTCTGTAGTTCCACAAAATCGCTTTAGTGCTTTCATAAGGCACAGGTCCTGCTTTGGTGATAGTGGTTGTTGGTGGCCTAGGAGGTGCTGAAATAGTTATAGTCTTATATGGGATCGAGATCGTAGCGACCTCATCCCTCTCCTCACTTACTTCCTCGACAAGTTTCTTTTCTGCGGTCCGTTCAAACTGCAATGTTCCCTCATCTATAATTCCTTGGATACACTTTCTCAGATCAACGCATCCCTCAGGATGACTTAAGCAATCAACATAGTCCTCACTGCAGCCTGGGAATACACCTCCTCCCAGCAATTTGTTTTTCATAAACATCAATGGAGTTTTCAGTTTATTCACATTCATTATCAAGTCTAAATCCTCCTCTACCAAGATAGCACCAACCCTAGCCTGCCCATGGTTTGGCATAGGGTTCTGCACGGCGTTAGGTGCATCATAAGAAAAATTTATTGCTTTACTGTCAATGAGATCTTGCAACTTGTGTTTGAAAGCCTTGTAATCGTCAATAGAGTGAGCAGGCACCCTAGAGTGAAACTCGTAACGTGCATTTGCGTCATAGCCGGGTGGGGGATTACCTGTTAAAGGAGCTAGAGTCCTTTTCTGAATCAATTGCAGTTGTAATAAGGTCTGAAGCACTTGAGAGTAGGGCATCGGTGGAGTATCAAATACTCTATTCGGCCTGGCCCTATCAGGATACCTCCTATATCCTTGTTGGTTTTGTTGTTGTGGTTGATACTGTCTTTGATGTTGTTGTTGTTGTTATGGTTGTTGTTGTGGTTGCACAGAAATAGTGACACTGGCAACTTGCTGTTGGCGATATTGGTTCTGTGACTGACCCCTTCCACTTCCTCTAGAACTTGTCACTGAGCTAACGTCACCTTCACGCTTCTTGTTCCCAAATACCTTCTTTCCTCCTCCTCCAAATGAGGGTACTTCTCCCGCCTGAATCTTTCCGAGCTTGATGCCGTTTTCCACCCTTTCACCGGTGATTATCAAGTCTGAAAAACTTTCGGACATACTGCTTATAAGCTTTTCATAGTACACCCCTGGTAAAGTAGCAACAAACATATCCACAAGCTCCCTTTCTACCATTGGTGGTTGTACCCTAGCAGCAATCTCTCGCCACCTCTGGGCGTATTCTTTAAAGCATTCGTTATTCTTTTGGGAAAGATTCTGCAACTGGACTCTATTTGGTGCAAGGTCACTGTTGTACTGATAATTCCTTACAAAAGCTTCGGCTAGGTCTTTCCAGCTGCGGACGTTAGTGGGTTCTAGCCCCATGTACCACTCCAAAGAGGGGCCATACAGGCTATCCTGGAAAAATTGCATCAAGAGTTTTTCATCGCCCGAGTACGCGAACATCTTTCTATAATACGAGCGCAGGTGAACCCTCGGGGAAGTAGTGCCTTTGTATTTATCGAAGTCAGGCACTTTGAATTTGTGAGGCACTCTCAAGCCTGGGATCAGCCCCAGGTTAGACATATCCAGCCCCATAGAATTTTGGCATTCAAGAGATCCCATCTTCTCTTCGATCATCTTAATCCTTCTGTCAGCCTCAGAAGGTATTTCAGCATTTATAAATCTTGGCGAAAACAAATCCTCCTGCCTATCCTCATTCCCTGTATGGTCCATGCTACCCTGTATAGCACCTGTAGTGTCGAGGCCAAAGCCGTTTCCATTATCATTACCCCCATTAGCAAAACCAGCATGATTAAAACCTGTCGTATTTCCAGCACCAGCAGCGTGACCACCCCCTCCAGCATTAGGGATGACTAAAGTTGGCATAGAATTGTCTGCACGAGGAGTTCCTTTATGAGGAGGACTGAAAGCAACCCCACCATGTAACACCCCATCACTATCAACTCGTGCAATCAGAGGTTGCACCAAAGTCTGAAGTTGCGCCTGGCCACTAGCTACCCCTTGCATGATCTCCATCAGCTGTGCCATACGATCTCTCATCTCTTGCATTTCTACCTGCATCTGATCCATCAGTCTTTTCTAGTTTCCTCTAGTACCGTAGCGGTGAGTTATCTGATCTGCAATCCTGAAACACTAGTGGCACAAGAAACAAGATAAGGTTAACAGTTCCGATGTACCTGCAAATGCGAGAAACATGCTAAAATGCAGACATGTATTTATGCAATAGGGACATTTCCCCCTCGATTCTAGTTTCCAGGAAAACATAACAATGGAGAACCCTGCTGACAAGCATAGAATACCAACTCCTCGTATATAGATCAACAAAATCCATCAGGCAAAGTACATACTACAGCTGAGTACAAAATAACCTCCCTCTCCCACAGCAATAATCATAATAATATAATGCTGGAAACAAATGCGGAAAGGTAAAGGTACAGGAAAGTAAAGTGCGGAAAGATAAAACACATATGCACAACACCCAACAGATAAACACCCAAGCGCTAGGATTGACTCGCGTAGGGGATGGGAAATGGTCCCAGCATAAGGGATGGGAAAAGTCCCTAGATGCTATCCCTAGCAGAGTCGCCAGCTGTCGCTACTGCGAAAATCGGCGCCGGCAATACAGAAGAGTCGCCACCGTGCGTTATTTATCCCAACGGAGGGAAAGGAAACGCTCGAAGTAAACCTCGCAAAAAACGGGAAAAGGTATGGTCATCGCAACCAAAACCTGGGTTCGGGAGTCGGTTACGCAAGGGGAAGGTATTAGCACCCCTCACGTCCGTCGTACTCGACGGGATCCACGCTAGGTGTTTATAAGGAAAAGGGTGTGTTTATCTATCTACGCTAATGGTCAGTCTGAAAAGAAAAGAAAAGGACAGGACTCGACAGAACATACGGTCTTCTGGGCCTACGTACTCCCTCGTGCAATGGGAAAGTCAGAGTCAACGTAGTTCGACTACCTACGTCTAGACGGGGGGAGGTTGCTCGCCAGGACATCGCGTCCTGTGCCTACGTACTTCCACACGGCCTGGAAGATCAGAGCAAACGTAGTTCGACCAACTACGGCTAATCTGGGCGTTCTCACACAGCAGTGAGAAATAAAACTGGTTTTAAAGGTTCGGGAACCTACAACTACGGTCTGGTCTCAAATGCACTCGGGAAAGAGAGAAAAAGGGTAACAACAGTCGTCAGCGGGTGTAACAGCCCAAATTTCATTAAATAATTAATTATAGTAATTAATTGATTTAGTGGGATTTATGTTAATGTTGGAAATTAATTTTTATTAATTGGAATTAATAGAGAATTGAGAAGGAAATTGGAAGGAAGGAAAATAAAGGAATATATAAGAGAGAAAGAAAAGAAAAGAAAGATAGAAAAACATTTGGAAAGAAAGAGGAAAGAAGAAGAAAGGAGAGAAAGAGAAGAGAAGAAGAGGAAAAGTGGAATTCATCAAGAACCAACATCAAAGCTCCGATTAATCGAGGTAAGGGTGAGAAATGTTTCTATTTGATCATTGTATGATGTTATGTATGTTGGGTTGGGGCTTTGGTAGAGTTTTCATCACTTTCCATTTTAGGGCAAAATGTTGGATAATTGGTAGATTGATGATTTAATCGGTTGGAACCGAGTAATAATGCCGTAGAATAGTCGGGTAACATGTGTTGATGCTGTTTGTACTGATTTGGATGTGTAAGGGAGGGTTGATGGTGGAATGGTGAAGGAGAAGACAGAATGAAATTCTGTTCTGCGCAGGTTCGCTGGCTCTCGCCAGGCGAGCGAAGGCGAAGCTTCGCCAGGCGAAGCCTAGCGAATACTGGCGAATAATTATGATTAAGTCCCAGTGGACTTCGCTGGCGAGTTCTCCAGGCGAAGTTGGATAGCGAAGGTTCGCCCAGCGAAGGTGCTGGCGAATGGTGGCGAATGAAGTCAGTAGCTACTGACTTGGGCTCACTGGGAAGTCTCTCCAGGCGAAGCCTAGCGAGTGTTCGCTGAGAGGGTTCGCCAGGCGAAGGTCAGGCGAAGGTTCGCTGCGGGGTCTCGCCAGGCGAATGTGGGCGAGTTTGACAGCATTTTTCTTTTGCTGTGTTGATCATGTGGAGATGGTTTGGTTGTTTCACATAGGTGGATACCTTATGATATGAATATAGATATGATCTATTGTGATAACATGTGCTGTGGGTAGCCTTCGGGCGTGAATCCTAGAGTTGTGATATGAAGGATTAATTGTAATCGGTTAAAATACATGTGAACATAATAAGTGATTATGTGTGTATTATTTAATGAATTTGCAAATGCTTGATGTGTATACAATTATGTAATGAGTATGCATGAGAACATTTTGAATATGTGTGCATAACTTATAATTGTATGATTGGTATTGTAATGAGAATACCTTGATTGTTGTGATAATTAGAGATACATGGGAATACAACGAGAAATGTATGTGTATCGTCTAATGAATTGTGAGTGCATATATGTATGCGATTGTGGTGTGAATGCATGGGAACATATGTGATATGTGTGCATTGTTGTTGAATATGATGATGTGTGAAATGAATACATTGATAAATGTTTGATATATGTTGTATGTGCAATCATGATGAAATTCTCGAAGGGGTGAATTATTTGAATGCATGAGATTAAGATGTCGGTCTTAAGTGCATTTGTTGTGGTTGATTGTAC
Source organism: Lathyrus sativus (assembly GCA_963859935.3). NCBI lineage: Eukaryota > Viridiplantae > Streptophyta > Magnoliopsida > Fabales > Fabaceae > Lathyrus > Lathyrus sativus. The sequence continues at coordinate 791,736,678 of OZ012735.1, read as the reverse complement.
ATGCATCATTTAGTCAAGAGGCAATGTCTGTTAGTTTCGTGGAAACTAGTGGCTTGTCCCAAACCTAGAAGTCTGGGTTTGAAGGCTTAGAGGACGGGCCTTTGTGGTTATCGGTCTAGAAGTGTGGACCCGGTTTAATGTAAAAACCGAAAAAAGATAACGAGAGTCGGTACCGCATTGCATGAGTTGCATTGAGTTGTTGAGTCACACTGATATATGACATATGCATGAAGTGATGCTTATGTGTGAATGATGAGATTGTGGAAATTGTAAGTGTATACATAATGTGGGAATGCTTTGTGAATATCCATGTTTGTATATATATATATGTGTGGTAAATATATACGACTATGAGAATGAAGTGTGGTGAGAAATGTGAATATGTGCTATATGATTACCTATATATATATATATATATATATATATATATATATATATATATATATATATATATATATATATATATATATATATATATATATATATATATATATATATATATATATATATATATATATATATATATATATATATATATATATATATATATATATATATATATATATATATATATATATATATATATATATATATATATAATCTTATGCTTTGATTATTATGGTTATATTTCTCACCCTTCTGCTGTTTTATAATGCTCTACGAGGCATTGCAGATTAGGATGCTGGAGTCCTTTTGTGAAGATTAGTCTTCATTCTTTTGAGTCTGCTGCTCTGATATGTAACACCGGGTAGTTAGACTAGTATAGTCATTCTTTTGTGATACATTGCGATGTATCAGCTGATGTGGTTTTGTAATCTAACTGATATGATGTATTAATCTGGATGACTTATGTGCATTTGAATTAATATTTTGGAACTGCTTAAATGATTTGATCTTCCGCTTACTTTTGAAAATGTTACATATTTTATGGAGCAAAATGTTAAAGTGTTTTATTGATGAAGTTGTGACATTCTTCTTTTATACCTTATTCTAAAACTTTTACTCTGATGAATTTGTATATGCTTAAATGTTTTATATGCATTTATTTGGGGTGTAGAAAGGGGTGTTACAATAGTGGTATCAGAGCAGGTCGGTCCGTCCGGCCAAGTTGTTAGAGTGTTTTTCCCTGTGTGTTATTGATATGCGTGTGATGCATTATCAATATTGGTTGTTCTTACGTGGTTTTGTTGCTGGAATTAGTAAGATGGTTGCAGGAAGGAACGACGAAGCGATTGCGGAGGCATTGACGAGATTGGCGGGGGCAATTGGGCAGAATCCTCCGGCCAATGTGAATGTGAGGAATCATGCTGATGATGGATTCCGTGCTTTGGGGAAATTCCAAAAGAATAACCCTCCGGTCTTCAAGGGAACTCATGAACCGGACAAGGCACAAATTTGGTTGAAAGCTGTGGAAAAGATTTTTCGAGTTATGAATTGCTCGGATGCACAGAAGGTGCAGTTTGGGACCCATATGCTCGAAGAAGAAGCTGAAGATTGGTGGGGTAATACTCGCCAAAGATTTGAGGAAGATGATATTGTGATTACTTGGGATTTGTTTAGAGAAACCTTTTTGGAGAAGTATTTTCCAGAGGATGTGCGGGGGAAGAAAGAGATCGAATTTCTTGAGTTGAAGCAAGGTAATTCGACGGTTGCTGAGTATGCGGCGAAATTTGAGGAGTTGATCAAATTTTGTCCTCACTATAATACTGGTAATGCTGAGAGGTCTAAGTGCCTCAAGTTTGTGAACGGTTTGAGACCCGAGATTAGACAAGCTATTGGATATCAGGAAATCAGGCGGTTTTCTGAGTTGGTTAACAAGAGCAGAATTTATGATGAAGACAGTAGGGCTCGGTCTAGCCACTACAAGAGTTTAAGTGATAAGAAAGGAAAAGGTCAATTCAGAGGAAAACCTTATGTGACTCCTGCAGATAAGGGGAAACAAAAGGTTGGTTTTGGCAAGAAGCCAAGTGGGGGAGTTTCTACCCCGGTTAGGTGTTACACTTGTGGTGAAGCAGGGCATCGTGCTCCGGAGTGCAAAAGTGTTGAACCGAGGTGTTTTAAGTGTGGTAAGCCAGGCCACAAGGCTCTAGAGTGTAGAAGCGGTGCGGGTGTTACTTGCTATAACTGCGGTGAGCGAGGGCACATCAGTACCAAGTGCGATAAGCCGAAGAAGAATCAAGGAAGCGGAAAAGTGTTCGCTCTATCTGGATCTGAGACTGCTAGCGACGATCGATTGATCAGAGGTACGTGTTTTATTAATGGTATACATTTGATCGCTATAATTGATACCGGAGCTACGCATTCTTTTATTTCTTTGGATTGTGTTAGGAGGTTGAATCTTGAGTTGTCTGTGATTGGTGGCGGTATGGTTATTGATACTCCTGCTATGGGTTCGGTAACTACACCGTATGTTTGCTTGAATTGCCCGTTGAGTATTTTCGGTAGAGGTTTTGGGATTGATTTAGTGTGTCTTCATTTAGATCAACTGGATGTCATTCTTGGAATGAATTGGTTAAAATTCAATCGTGTGTATATTAACTGTTTTGACAAAACGGTTATTTTTCCCGATTCGGAAGTTGAAAGGGAATTGTTTATGACGAGGAAACAAGTGAAGGAATCGGTACAAGATGGGGCTAAGGTATTTATGCTTATGGCAACTTTGAGGACTAGTGAAAGTGAAGAGATTGATGTTGTGCCCATTGTTAGAGATTTTCCGGAAGTATTCCCTGAAGAGATAAAGGATTTACCGCCGGAACGAGAAGTGGAGTTTTCGATAGATTTGATTCCTGGAACTAGTCCGATATCGATGGCTCCATATCGTATGTCGGCCTCGGAGTTAAAAGAGTTGAAGAGTCAACTTGAGGATTTGCTTGAAAAGAGGTTTATTCGTCCGAGCGTGTCACCGTGGGGTGCACCGGTCTTGTTGGTTAAGAAGAAAGAGGGTTCTATGAGGCTCTGTGTGGATTACAGACAGTTGAACAAGGTGACTATTAAGAATAAGTATCCACTTCCAAGGATTGATGATCTGATGGATCAGTTGGTTGGTGCAAGCGTGTTCAGCAAGATTGATTTGAGATCTGGGTATCATCAGATCCGTGTGAAAGCTGAGGATATTCAGAAGACGGCCTTTCGGACGAGGTATGGACACTATGAGTATTCCGTGATGCCATTTGGTGTGACTAATGCACCAGGTGTATTTATGGAGTACATGAATAGGATTTTCCATCCGTATTTGGATAAGTTTGTGGTTGTATTTATCGACGACATCTTGGTTTATTCGAAGAGCGAAGGAGAGCATGCCGAGCATCTGAAGATTGTGTTATCTATGCTGAGAGAGAAGCAGTTGTTCGCGAAGCTTTCTAAGTGTGAATTTTGGTTGAAGGAAGTTAGTTTCCTTGGTCATGTGATTCCTAGTAGTGGTGTTGCGGTCGATCCGTCGAAGGTTGAAGCGGTGTCGCAATGGGAGACTCCGAAGTCAGTTTTTGAGATCAGAAGTTTTCTTGGTTTAGCCGGTTATTATCGGAAGTTTATTGAAGGATTCGCTAAGTTATCGTTGCCGTTGACACGGTTGACTAAGAAAGGCCAAGCCTTTGTTTGGGACGCCAAGTGTGAAGCGAGTTTTCAAGAACTTAAGCGAAGGTTGACGACAGCTCCTGTTCTGATTCTGCCAAATCCAGAGGAACCATTCGTTGTGTATTGTGATGCTTCTTTGATGGGTTTAGGAGGTGTGTTGATGCAGAATAACCAAGTTGTAGCTTATGCTTCGAGGCAACTCAAAGTGCATGAGAAGAATTATCCGACGCATGACTTAGAGTTGGCCGCCGTTGTGTTCGTGTTGAAACTCTGGAGGCACTATTTATTTGGCGCAAGATTTGAAGTGTTTAGTGACCACAAGAGTTTGAGATATCTTTTTGATCAAAAGGAATTGAATGCGAGACAAAGAAGATGGCTTGAACTTTTAAAGGATTATGATTTTGGCTTGAACTACCATCCGGGTAAAGCGAATGTAGTAGCGGATGCATTGAGTCGGAAATCATTGCATATGTCGGCGTTGATGGTGAAAGAGTTAGAATTGGTCGAGCAATTTCGAGATTTAAGTTTGGTATGTGAGAGAACTTCTTTTGGATTTAAGTTGGGTATGTTAAAGCTTACGAGTGGTTTTTTGGACGAAATTCGAGAAGGACAGAAATCGGATTTGAGCTTAGTTGATCGGTTGACTTTAATCAACCAAGGCCAAGGTGGTGATTTTCGGATTGATGAGAATGGGATTATGAGATGTCGGGATCGAGTTTGTGTTCCAAATGTTGTTGAGCTGAAAAAGAGCATCCTTGAGGAAGGACATCGTAGCGGATTGAGTATTCATCCGGGTGCTACTAAGATGTATCAGGATTTGAGGAAAGTATTTTGGTGGCCTAGTATGAAGAAGGATATTGCGGAATTTGTGTATTCTTGTTTGACTTGCCAGAAGTCGAAGATTGAGCATCAGAAGCCATCGGGTTTGATGAAGCCGTTGTTTATTCCTGAGTGGAAATGGGATAGTATCTCCATGGATTTTGTATCAGGTTTGCCGAGGACGCCGGGTAATTTTGAGGCTATTTGGGTTATCGTGGACAGGTTGACTAAATCTGCTCACTTTATCCCTATGCGTATGGATTACCCTTTGGAGAAGTTGGCTAAGCTGTATATTGAGAGGATTATGTGTCTGCATGGTATTCCGTTAAGTATTGTTTCGGATAGAGATCCGCGGTTTACTTCGAGATTTTGGGAGAGCCTGCAGAGCGTTTTGGGTACTAAGTTGCGTTTGAGTTCAGCGTATCATCCTCAGACTGATGGTCAGACGGAGAGGACGATTCAGTCGCTTGAAGATCTTTTGAGAGCTTGTGTATTGGAAAAAGGAGGAGCTTGGGATAGCTACTTGCCTTTGGTTGAGTTTACCTACAACAACAGTTTCCATTCGAGTATTGGTATGGCACCATTTGAGGCGTTGTATGGTAGGCGGTGTAGGACACCATTGTGTTGGTTCAAATCCGGAGAGAGTTTTGTTGTTGGACCCGAGTTAGTTCAACAGACCACTGATAAGATCAAGATGATTCAAGAGAAGATGAGAATTACTCAGAGTCGTCAGAAGAGTTATTATGACAAGAGGAGGAAGGCACTTGAATTTCAAGAAGGAGATCATGTGTTTCTTCGGGTCACTCCGATGACAGGTGTTGGTAGGGCACTGAAGTCGCGCAAGTTGTCGCCGCGTTTCATTGGTCCTTATCAGATTTTGCAAAGGATAGGAGAAGTGGCCTATCGTGTGGCTTTACCACCGTCGCTTGCTAATCTTCATGACGTATTCCATGTATCTTAGTTGAGGAAATACATTGCGGATCCGTCTCATGTAGTCCAAATAGATGATGTGCAGGTGAGAGATAACCTGACTGTTGAGACATCACCAATGCGGATTGAGGATCAGAAATTGAAGCAGCTTCGAGGTAAAGAGATTGCTTTAGTGAAGGTCGCTTGGGGAGGATCGGCTGGTGGAAATGTTACTTGGGAGCTTGAGAGTCGGATGAAAGAGTCTTATCCAGAACTGTTTGAATCAGGTAACATTTACGAGGACGAAAATTCCTAAAGTGGGGGAGAGTTGTAACAGCCCAAATTTCATTAAATAATCAATTATAGTAATTAATTGATTTAGTGGGATTTATGTTAATGTTGGAAATTAATTTTTATTAATTGGAATTAATAGAGAATTGAGAAGGAAGGAAAATAAAGGAATATATAAGAGAGAAAGAAAAGAAAAGAAAGATAGAAAAACATTTGGAAAGAAAGAGGAAAGAAGAAGAAAGGAGAGAAAGAGAAGAGAAGAAGAGGAAAAGTGGAATTCATCAAGAACCAACATCAAAGCTCCGATTAATCGAGGTAAGGGTGAGAAATGTTTCTATTTGATCAATGTATGATGTTATGTATGTTGGGTTGGGGCTTTGGTAGAGTTTTCATCACTTTCCATTTTAGGGCAAAATGTTGGATAATTGGTAGATTGATGATTTAATCGGTTAGAACCGAGTAATAATGTCGTAGAATAGTCGGGTAACATGTGTTGATGCTGTTTGTACTGATTTGGATGTGTAAGGGAGGGTTGATGGTGGAATGGTGAAGGAGAAGACAGAATGAAATTCTGTTCTGCGCAGGTTCGCTGGCTCTCGCCAGGCAAGCGAAGGTGAAGCTTCGCCAGGCGAAGCCTAGCGAATACTGGCGAATAATTATGATTAAGTCCCAGTGGACTTCGCTGGCGAGTTCGCCAGGCGAAGTTGGATAGCGAAGGTTCGCCCAGCGAAGGTGCTGGCGAATGGTGGCGAATGAAGTCAGTAGCTACTGACTTGGGCTCGCTGGGAAGTCTCGCCAGGCGAAGCCTAGCGAGTGTTCGCTGAGAGGGTTCGCCAGGCGAAGGTCAGGCGAAGGTTCGCTGCGGGGTCTCGCCAGGCGAATGTGGGCGAGTTTGACAGCATTTTTCTTTTGCTGTGTTGATCATGTGGAGATGGTTTGGTTGTTTCACATAGGTGGATACCTTATGATATGAATATAGATATGATCTATTGTGATAACATGTGCTGTGGGTAGCCTTCGGGCGTGAATCCTAGAGTTGTGATATGAAGGATTAATTGTAATCGGTTAAAATACATGTGAACATAATAAGTGATTATGTGTGTATTATTTAATGAATTTGCAAATGCTTGATGTGTATACAATTATGTAATGAGTATGCATGAGAACATTTTGAATATGTGTGCATAACTTATAATTGTATGATTGGTATTGTAATGAGAATACCTTGATTGTTGTGATAATTAGAGATACATGGGAATACAACGAGAAATGTATGTGTATCGTCTAATGAATTGTGAGTGCATATATGTATGCGATTGTGGTGTGAATGCATGGGAACATATGTGATATGTGTGCATTGTTGTTGAATATGATGATGTGTGAAATGAATACATTGATAAATGTTTGATATATGTTGTATGTGCAATCATGATGAAATTCTCGAAGGGGTGAATTATTCGAATGCATGAGATTAAGATGTCGGTCTTAAGTGCATTTGTTGTGGTTGATTGTACATGCATCATTTAGTCAAGAGGCAATGTCTGTTAGTTTCGTGGAAACTAGTGGCTTGTCCCAAACCTAGAAGTGTGGGTTTGAAGGCTTAGAGGACGGGCCTTTGTGGTTATCGGTCAAGAAGTGTGGACCCGGTTTAATGTAAAAACCGAAAAAAGATAACGAGAGTCGGTACCGCATTGCATGAGTTGCATTGAGTTGTTGAGTCACACTGATATATGACATATGCATGAAGTGATGCTTATGTGTGAATGATGAGATTGTGGAAATTGTAAGTGTATACATAATGTGGGAATGCTTTGTGAATATCCATGTTTGTATATATATATGTGTGGTAAATATATACGACTATGAGAATGAAGTGTGGTGAGAAATGTGAATATGTGCTATATGATTACCTATATATATATATATATAATCTTATGCTTTGATTATTATGGTTATATTTCTCACCCTTCTGCTGTTTTATAATGCTCTACGAGGCATTGCAGATTAGGATGCTGGAGTCCTTTTGTGAAGATTAGTCTTCATTCTTTTGAGTCTGCTGCTCTGATATGTAACACCGGGTAGTTAGACTAGTATAGTCATTCTTTTGTGATACATTGCGATGTATCAGCTGATGTGGTTTTGTAATCTAACTGATATGATGTATTAATCTGGATGACTTATGTGCATTTGAATTAATATTTTGGAACTGCTTAAATGATTTGATCTTCCGCTTACTTTTGAAAATGTTACATATTTTATGGAGCAAAATGTTAAAGTGTTTTATTGGTGAAGTTGTGACATTCTTCTTTTATACCTTATTCTAAAACTTTTACTCTGATGAATTTGTATATGCTTAAATGTTTTATATGCATTTATTTGGGGTGTAGAAGGGGGTGTTACAGCGGGAAAGTCTCGATCGCACAGCCGCGAGAGAACAAAAGGTTAGTTGTTAGTGTGCTCGCTAGGATATCGCATCCTATGCCTACATATTCTCGTCTGGTACGAGAAATCAGAGCAGCGGTAGTTCGGCTAACTACGACACAAGCTACTCAAGTGTTTTTCTATGGTTCTGAGAAAGGAAAGAGACACCCTAAAACTATGGTTGAAAGGGGAATCTACCTAATGTTATCATGCCTGGTTGACCATCCTAATGTCTATCATAACTCCTCCGCAACGGAGAAGTTAGAGCTCCTAAGGGATCATGGCAACAGGACTAAACAGCAAACAGGAATCAACTGCAAAGTAAAGAAATACTGGAAATATGCATGAATGCAACAACCAGACAAACAAGGCACAAAGGCCGCAAACCACAGAGGTAAGGGAGCTCAGCTCTACCAAATACCAGCAAGCAAAGCCACTCAATAACAAAACAAGCAGAAGGAGGACCACCTCAACTTCTCATGCACACAAAGCCTACTTCTAAGATGCACCTACCTCAGAAATATCTAGATGAACCCCTAAGTCTAATGCAGCACAACACCACACAAGTCAAACAACACAAAGAGAAGGCGAACCAGCCTGACAAGCCCCTATCCAAAACTTAAACCAAAACCCTGAGCAGGACCCCTAAACAAAACCCTAATCAAACCCCTGAGCAAAGCCCTATGCAAAACCCTAATCAAATCTCTAAGAAAAACCCTAATCAAATCCCTACACAAGAGAAATCAATCCCAGTCTTCAAGCTTCAAAACAAGCTTACCAAAGAAAGGGAGCTAAGTAGGCAGACTCATAGTGCCTTCCTCAGGAAAGTACCAGGAGGTTACCACTCAGGAATCATATCCTATGCGGCTCAACAACTGTGAACAGTTTACATTCCTCCTCAGGAGAAACTAAACTCACATGAAGGCTCCGACATCATTGGATACTTGAGAAATCCTACATGAACTAAGGGAACTAAGTGAACAGGCCCATAGTGCCTTCCTCGGGAAAGTACTAGGAGGCTTCCACTTAGGAATCATATCCCATGTGGCTCAACAGCTGTGATCGGTCTACATTCCTCCTCGGGAGAAACTAAACTCACATGAAGGCTCCAACATCATTGGATACTTGAGAAATCCTATGAGAACTAGGGGAACTAAGTGAACAGACCCATAGTGCCTTCCTCAGGAAAGTACTAGGAGGCTTCCACTTAGGAATCATATCCCATGTGGCTCAACAACTGTGATCAGTTTACATTCCTCCTCAGGAGAAACTAAACTCACATGAAGGCTCCAACATCATTGGATACTTGAGAAAGAGGTGAGAAGAAAGAATGAAAGACATCCATAGTGCCTTCCTCAGGAAAGTACCATAAATTTCCCTCAAACTTCAGGATCTCAAACCTCACAAACAGAGAACAAGCTCCTAGACTAGGTCTTCAATCTATGCACCCTTGCAAGCTCCATCAAGACTCCATCCAGCCTCCATCTTCAAGAAGAAACCACAGGCCCTCAAACCACAAGAAACTATCTCTGAAGTTCAACCACAGTTGAACTTCAAAGTCAGAAGCCTTCAAGACTTCTCCTATTCTCAGGCTCAGACAGAAATAACAGAACACCCTATAAAAATCTATCAAAAATCTAGGGGAAACCTACATGCCTCTATGATCCCAAGATCAAATCTCAAAGCCTAAGTCAACTTCTAGGGCTACTAATCAATCCCTAACATATGAATGGTCAAGGGTTACCAACAAGTTATGAGGTCTCTATTCCCTAACCCTAAAACAATATTAATCAACCTCTAAAAAATCTATGAAAAATCTATGGGGAGCATGCATTAGTCTAGTATAACATACTAAAAAACTAGAGCAAAATTCAATACCAGATGAGAGAACAAAAATCAACAAAGCAGACACACCACAGACCAAATATTCATGACCACTAAAAATGCAAAAATGCAAACAAAAATGGAAATGCATGATCAAATTAATATTTTTGCATTATAAAATTCTACATTGAATTACAAATCTACAGAAAAAAGAATGGAATTATTTGATCAAATCTACTATTTTTTATGGAATTATTTCTAACATGATACAAACAAAGAAAATAAAAAAAGAAATAAGAAAATAAAACAAAGGGGGGTGCGTTAACAGCAAAACGCCAGTTATCCTCAGCCTTGGGCCTACACACGGGGGTGCGCCCAGCAGTTAGGGCAAAGCCCAAACCCAATATCCTATTCAGCTTTCTCATACGCATGGGGGGATACGAGTAAATGGAGGGTGCGCTAAGCAAACTAAACTTGGGCTCGGCCCAACTGAAACCCTAACCCAAACGAAAGATAAACAAAACCCTGATTCCCCTATAATCTCTCGTTCACTGTTCACCAACAAAAACCTAACGCCGTCTGCAACTCAATCCTTCTCTCCCAATCCACTCAAACTCACAGACAAATCAACACTCAAGAACAAACGAACTCACCCTATACTCTTAATCTCTAATCAGCTCATCTTGCATGATAATGGAGAGATGACGAAGGGGGCATACCTGGGTTTACACGATGGAAACGATGAAGCTTTGAAGAACTTCAAACGAGCTCGCGGCGATCTTGAAGGTTTCTGGAGATTTGCTGGAGATTGATGATGCGAAGAACAACTCTTAATGATGAACTGCGAGGAGATCCTGATGAAGATCTTACAGATCTTGGAGTTGACGAATCTTGTACGGATCTGGTGAAACACTGGGTGAATCGTGGTTGAAGATTGCTGGAACAATTGCTCTTGGTGAGATGATGAAAATGGAGGCTTTCTGGAATTTCCTTGTGAAGAACGATGAATGTTCAAAGATTTTCTGGAAAATTCTTTGAAGGACGATGAATGTTTGAATGTGTTATGGGAAAATCTTTGAAGGACGATGAATGTTCGAATGTGTTCTGGGAAAATCTTTGAAGTTTCCGGCGACAGATGACTTTTCCGGCGAGTTATGGATGAAGGTGGACGGAGGAGGAAGGGGGAGGAAGAAGAAGAGGGGAGGATTCTGGGTGTTCTGGTGGATTTAGGGTTTTCTGGTGGTTCAGGCGGGGGCCGGAGTTGGTTGGGCGGTGGCCGTTGGGGCGGTCACCGGATTTGCATGGCCGGCGGTGTAGTCCCCGGTGAGGAGGTGGTGAGGTGACAAGTGTCACAGGAGTTGATGTGGGTGGGACGCGTGGGCGCGTGCTGGCAGAGGGAGAGAGAGAGTGTGGGATGAGGTGTCAGTGAGAGAGGGAGCCAGAGTTGTGAGGTGGGGTCCTCCCTGGTGTGAACGTGTGGCCATTTATAGGGTTGACAGGTGGCGTCTGCTGGACAAAAAATGACCAAAAAACTGGACTGAAAATGCTGGGCCTCCAAAAATCTGCTGGGCCCACGAAATTGATACTAACTGGACCAAAAAATCTTATTTAAAATGACTAGTATGAAAATGGATTAAAAAACCTGATTAAGTCTAATTAAAACCAATTAAAGCCTAAACCTAATTAACTAATGATTAACTAATTAAACTAATTAAAAACTAAACCTAATTAACTAGTTAAAACCACAATTAAATCTGAATGAAAATTAAACTAATCCTAATTAATTCTAACAAATTCAAATTAAAAACCTAATTAAATCTAAAAGAAGAATTATCATCTAGTTAAACTCATATTAAACTAAGATCAATATCTATTAAAATTCTAATTAAACTATTAAAATTCTATAAAGCTCTAGAAAAAGATTCAAACTATTTAAAAAATGTTAAAAAAATCTATTTAATCCTAGAAAATCTAAAAAGCCTATTTAAAATTCACAAAAGGCTATTAAACCCTAAAAGAATGCAGACAAGTGTGAATGACCACCATAAAAGAGAGCGCGACCAGATTAAAGCAAACAGTAAACCCCTGGCATCAGAATATCCCAAAATCACTATGTGAGCTGCAAACACTGAGAAGCGCACAATTTCCCGAAAATGAAACCCTGATGACCTAGACTGGATCTGAAATATCCGATAGATGAAACCCAAACTGTAACCCTGACATCCTCTGTCTGTGCACAAATGTCATGCATCTGATTTGCGAATACGAATTGAACCATGAACCAGATAGGAGAATCGGTTGGTCAAATTTTAGGGTGCAACAGCTGCCCATATTCAAACGACTTGGACCTGAAGGGTTGAAGAGCGCTCAGCCTTCAAACATTCGGAGGTACGAGACGGTTGAATACCAATAAAACCCAAAAATTTGCCAACCGTGAGACTATACTATAAAACTGCTTGGGGAATAGAATCCAGAAAAACCGAGTCCAGTAGTCACGACAATAAACTGATCAATCATCTGATAAGGAACTCCTGATTTTGTCCTCAACCACCTGCGTGACGCCACAGGCCTTGAATCCACAATTAATTCCAAATTTTGCTACAATAAGCATGCAGAGCCAAAGGTAATAACTCCTTAAACCGGGGTATAACTGCCCCAAACAAGGCATAATAACTCCTCAAACCAGGGTGTAACTCCATCAACCAGGGTGACAACTCCCTCAACCAGGATAATAACTCCTTCAACCAGGGCCACAACTCCTTCAACCAGGATATAACTCCTTCAACCAGGGTATAACTCCTTCAACCAGGGTATAACTACCCCAAACAAGGCATAATAACTCCTCAAACCAGGGTGTAACTCCATCAACCAGGGTGACAACTCCCTCAACCAGGGTAATAACTCCTTCAACCAGGGTATAACTCCTTCAACCAGGGTATAACTCCTTCAACCAGGATATAACTCCTTCCACCAGGATAATAACTCCTTCAACCAGGGTAATAACTCCTTCAACCAGGGTAATAACTCATTCAACCAGGGTAATAACTCCTTCCACCAGGGTATAACTCCTTCAACCAGGGTAATAACTCCTTCAACCAGGGTATTAACTCCTTCAACCAGGATAATAACTCCTTCAACCAGGGTAATAACTCCTTCAACCAGGGTATTAACTCCTTCAACCAGGGTAATAACTCTGAAGGTTTAATCCACAAGATTCTTGTAACAACAATCCGAAGAAAAACTCTACTGGGGTAATTCTGACGACAGCCGTCAAACACCTACTTCGACGGCAGGTAGTAATTTCAAGATTTTCAATACTGACGTGACAACAGTCTGAAGAAAACTTCGCTGGGGAAGAAGAGAAACTCAACCAAGCAACTCTGATGGGGAAGAAAACTCTACTGGGGAAATCACGGCGATAACTCCAAAGAATCTGAACTATGAAATCTTGTAATGCCGACATAACAGCGACCTGAGAAGGAATCAGCTGGGGAAAAGAGAAACTCAACCAAGCAACTCTGCTAGGGTCCACATGATAGGACGAACACGATCACTGCTCGCCTTGCGCTACAACTCCGACTATCCGAACATCTTCCTGAATCATAATCTCAATTATCTGCAGGGGCAAACAAACATCTGAAACCAACGAGATAACCAACCTGGTTTATATTTCCGAATACATATGCTCGAATCTTTCTATGGCGTAATGCTCCATTCAGGATGGAAATGCTACGAATCTTGAAAATGAAATGCAAGTATGATGCAAATATGATGATGCATGCAACATGCTAATGCAGGCTCGGGCTGCTGGGGAAAGCTGGGTACAGAAAACCACTTTAGCAAAATAAATGCTGAAGACGGAGCCAACTCCGCCGGGGATAAACCGGACATCACGGAATTATTCCAGCAAAATAAATGTTGGAAAAGTGAAATCAACTCCGCTTAGGAAAATGTGAACTCAACCAAGCACCTCGTTGAAGTAACACCCCGCTGGGGAATATAACTCTGCTGGGGAATAGCAGATGTGCCAAGTATGATTGGACTTCTCTGGGGATAGCTCACCCGTGCCACTGAAAAACTGGACTTTTGTTGGAGAAAATAGACGGAGTCTTCCTGCGTACTGATGACGGTTGGATTTGGAAACTGATGCGCCAACACGGATGGGCCTCACAGTGATCGCCAACATGGATTTGGGTGAAGAATTGGAAGACCGTAACATGACTTCCCGACATTCGTCTCACACTTTAAGATTGACTGAATCTGCTCGAATAGCTTTGAATAACCCTGATGATGCGGAGAAGAACAATCCCTTCGCTTCTGATATGCCCCCAGCCTGCGGGACCACTGTGGGGATAGTCCTCAAAAGGGAATCTGAACATTTGTACCCGGACGGTCTGATATGAAATGCCCCAGCATTCTGAACTTCGGAGAAATACTTCACACCAAATGCCCCTCGAGTAAAGAATAACTTCTGCTCTCTTAAGATGGCCTGCCCCTGATTGCAATGACTTTGCCCCTGATTAGCTGATCCAGAGCAGTACCTCCAACTACGAGAGATTTACCGAATCTCAACCTGATTGCCCCAGAGTAACTGACTTTGAATGGCAGACCTGACTGGGGAGCACTTAATGGCTTGCCCCTGCTCTCGGAACATTCGGGCGTTCAGTATTCTATCCTGACCATACTTTCCATTGTAGAAAACTTTCCTGCTGTCAAGCGCTTACTCGCAAGTAAAACAAGTTGTTCTGCGTAAAAGACATATTAATGCAACACATATGACAACTTTGACATCCAATCTGTTCACTGGGAATAGGAAAAAACAGTTTATGGCATATAATGCACGAAACATTTATCGAGAATATCAACATCAGTACCAACATGGTAAGAGGAACCCTTTAGGAGTCAAAATCGACGCGACCTTTACCGAAGTATGCTTTCAAAACAACTTGCTTCAATTAGGACTTTTGAAGGTTATAACGTGGTCAGGTTCACGGTTTTGAAAGAAAGGATAAAGGATCGAAGTTTATTTTAACCCACCCATTCTCCTTGATGTTCTCCCATCCTACGTTCAGCTAATTCGACCTTAGCGCTCACCTCTCAGAGGCTGAAAGATAGGAGTGATATTTCGAGAAACCATGAGTTTTTGGAGTGACAGCCACTCACTCTTCGTCTTTGACACTTAAGGTCACACGACTCGTATTTCATTTGAGGATTTTTCCCTCCTTTCATCTTTTTTCTTTTCATATCCCTAACTTTTGCCTGGACTGACTCTTTTTGAGTTTCTTTTGATTCTTTTAAGTCCAGCGGGATGCCCTCATTTTTGCCTAAGTCATTTGTTTTGAAGTTTTGACCTAGCGGGCTTTTGATTCTCTTTTTTTTTCTCTTTCTTTTTCGGAACAAGTCGTGCGACACTGGTTGCTTGACTCATTGGAGAATAATGTGACTGTCTCACTCTTGCTTTAACCATTGTGGTTTTTTAGGCACGACCTCTAGAGGTGTGATTGATCCTCGAACGGGCACTCCTTTTTGCGATTTGGACGCTCGGACAAATTAGCTAACACCTACCCTGCCCCAGCTTAAGATTAGGGTTTTTCATTCACAGAAAGAAACTCCTACTACAAGGCTCAAAAGGGTTAACAAGGGATTATCTTCCTTATATCTCCGGTGTTTAGGGATTTGAAACAATGCCTGTACATCATCAGCAGGTTTTATTTCAAAAGCATACAATCGGGAGCTGCATGTCGTTCATTTTCGTCATCCTCCCCAGATTCCTCTTAACCAGGCGTTGGACATTTGTAAAAACAATTAGTGAACACGAATGGATTTAATCAAAACATGCATATTTATTCCATTATCATCAATTGAATGAAAACAACAAGTTTTACAAACAAGATTGCAATTTAAACAGGAAAGAAACTACAAACGTAAACAAATGACAAGATACAACAAAGAAAAATGCCAGCTTCCTAGAACCGGGCTTTCACATCTGTCCTGCTGCTGAACCAGCCATCTTCACAATCAGTTATTAGAGGCAACTCGATGCTGTCCTGATCTGCTTTCAGAGACCCAATCAAACTATAGAGCCCCTCTTCCTCATTCAGATGATTTTGGGCCCTTCCTGCCCGAAGTTGATTGCTGCACTATCAAGTAGGTCCTGCACTTTGTGCTTGAAGGCCAGACAATCTTCAATGTTGTGCCCCGGTGCTCCTGAATGAAATTCACATTGCTTACTGGCATCGTACCCATAAGGAAGCGCTCCGGTGGGTGGGTCCAACATTCTCTTTTCAACCTTTTTGAACCTCAATAAAGTCTGCAAGAGCTCAGCATACATTGAAGGTGGCGCCTCAAATACCCTCTTTGGCTTTCCCTCCTGAATCCTATGTTGAGCCGGATGTATCCTTTGTTGCTGCTCAGGTTCCACAGGCACAGGTGGCACGAGCTCCTTCACTGCGGCTTCAAATAGCTGATCATCCTCTCTCCTAAGCACCTTCTTGACTACTTCCATGATCAAGCTCATTTGGGTCTTCAGCTGACTATTTTCCTCCTTGAGGATCTTCTGCTCCAGACGCATCTCTTGCATGTCTCTCATCATCTGCCCCAGCTGGCTTCGGACCTCAATCAATTCAACCTGATTCTGTTCCATATCTCTGAAGGAATTCCTGCAACAAACTGGACGATGAGGAAATAAGACCCACGGTTCTGATGTACCTGTTAAATGATAATGCAAAGCAGAAAGCGAACACATATTCATGGCAAGACAAAGAGAAACTCGAGCTATTAAGCACACAGACGAACATCTCCCACACATGTATAACCAACAACGTATCACGTAAGTGCAAATGAGTACGAATACTATGACCCCAGCCAACAATCCTGGTGGTGGTCAGCAAACACTAGCGCACAAAAGCTAAACGGGTTAGGCAGAGAAAACAAATGCGACCCCCGGCACAGAAACCTCTAGAAACTTCTCCCATATCCAACTGAACTCTCTGATTGACATTCTTCGGAACACACACTTCTCGTGGAGTCTTCCATGACATTAACTGATGAACCCACACAACTGGATGACGGAGAATCGTTAATCTGAACAAAACCCTGGGGCGCGATGAAAATCTGGTTAGAGTCTAATAGATCCTGAACCTGGCTTCTGAGCACCTTACAATCATTTGTTGAATGCCCCTGTGCCCCAACATGGTACTCACAGCGGGCGCTGGCATCAAAACCTGGAGGATATGGTGGAATCACTGGATTAGTCTCTTTCGGCACTATTAATCCACCTCTGACCAGATATGGCAACAACTGACTGTACGACACCGGTAGCTGAGTAAACTGCCTTTCAGGTTTCCTTGGTCTCCGTTGGGCGTGCTGACGCGATCGACGACAGGATGACCGTTGACTTGAAGTGTCTGAAAACCAATCTTGAGATGCTGGAGATTCTGAGACGACGTCATTTCCTTCTTCCCACTCTTCTTGAGAACTGACAACTGACTCATTCTTATCAACTGGGATATAAGGAGCATCTCGAAGCTTTCCATCCTTGAGTCCTCTCTCAACAAGCTCCCCCATTCTCATCAGGCCCACAAAGCTTGTACAACCGAACAATTTGTCATAATAATGGCCTTTTAGAGTACCCAAGAAGATGTCAACCATTTCTCTTTCCTGAAGCGGTGGTTGAACACTAGCAGCCAATTCTTTCCATCTTTGCACATACCCTCTGAATGATTCATTCTCCGCCCGAGATAATTCTTGCAGATGTACGAGACTAGCAGTCGTATCCAGGTTGTAATCGTACTGCTTCATGAAAGCTCTGGCTAAGTCCACCCATGATCGAATCTGATTACTCTCCAACTGCACATACCACCTCAAAGATGCCCCAGTCAGACTATACTGAAAACAATGGATCATCAATTGGTCATTTCGCACAAACGCAGTCATTCTTCGACAGAACATCATCAAATGTTGCTTCGGACAGCTATCTCCCGCGTACTTCTCAAATTTCGGCACTTTGAACTGATAAGGCAACATCAGGTCAGGAACCAAACACATGTCTGCAGCATTCAGGTTAACAGCGTCTTTGACCTCCAAAGCTTTAACTCTTTCTTCCAATGCTCGGAACCTTCTATCACTTTCAAGAGCTCTTGAGTTTACAGTCCTGGCTACTGGGATATATCTGCGTGTATTCCTCTCAGGGAAAACGGCACCTTGATTGCTAACAGGAGGAGGACGTTCATTTCGGGCAACGAACTGCTCATGTCGATCTTGGTTCTCAACAGCAGGCTGTACAACTTGGTTTGCAGTAACGTTGTTCGCTTGCGGGAAGTCTTCCATAGAATCATACCGACGGTTGGACGTCATAGTAAACCCTGTCAAGGTGTTAGGAGACTGGAAATCACCTTCGGACATAGCTACCAATTACCTGTAACTGACTACACTGCTTGATTCTGCTCAAATCTGCTTCAACCCCTTGGTCGTCTTCAACATTCCACTCTTGCCTCGAACAATTCCCCGAGAATCACCCTCTGGTGAAAACAAAGGCTGGATAAGTGCTCTTGGCCAGCTAGAGAAATGCTATGCAATATGATTTATGCAGACAAAAATACAAAAAATGCTAACGTGCATGTGTGCATTGGGGATATTTCCCCTCCAATTCCAGTGTCTAGGTAGCAAGACAAGATAAACCATAAAGACAATATTTAGAAAAACCCTCATATATTTATTGGAATGACAGTCTTGTCAAGACGTTACACAACTATGTTCCATACAACTGATGTGATAAAGGAGGATCCCGACCAACATGCCTGGTGGTGATCTCAACACACAGAACACAAGAGAGAAATCAAGTGCGGGTACGGTCGCAGAAATCCTCGAGCAACTTCTTCGTCTCTACGTGATCCGGTCGATAAATTAAGCCTTCTATCAACTGATCCCTTTTCCTGACCGTTCCATGGATATCTCTGACAAAATCTTACCAAGCCTTATCCTGGGCACCATCCCCAGGTTTGGGCCTCTTGATGTCTACTCTGCGCTGACAATCTTCCAGATTCTTCAAGGCATCAATCAGTTGGCGTTCGGCCTCGTATCGACGGCATGCTTCTTCTTCCGGCTCTTCAGTCTTCACTCTAACCTGTTCTCCCAACTGAGCAACCTGTACCTTTAGCTCTTCTTCCCGTTCTTTGCGTTTGGCCAAAGTGAGATCCCAGTGCCCTCTGAACTTAGCTAACTTCGTGTAGGCCCTCTCCAGCTCTTGTTTCTTAGTAGCCAATACACTGCTAACTGAGTCTACATCTAACTCCAGACGCTTCTTGGTTTCAGTCAACTCCAACAAAGTAGTCTTCAGATGTTTCAAAGTTTCGGCCTGTTGCTTGGAAAAATATCCTGTTTCAATCTTTTCATGACGAAGCTGGGCATTCTCTTTCTCTAAAGCTTCTTTAGCCTTTGCTAACTCTTCTTTCTCCGCCATCAGCTGCTTGTATACCTGTATGTCTATAGTGGTGGGCTCCTCCACCGGAGAAGGATACAATGGCTGAACTGCAGGATAAGGCATAAGGAATTTCGTAGCTCGCTCACGAATCCATTCCACATACGGACCAAGAACTCGAGTACCCCTTCTGCTACATGAAGGCTTCCCTCTCTTATGCAGGTTCTTCCATGCTTTCTCGAGCTTGATCAACATCTCTTCCTCTATTGCCCTAGTGAGATACAGAGATTCCTGTATCTCCTCGGGCTTCTGCGCTTCCTGAGGTGCATACCCAAACTGCCTGATTAATAAGGAAGGGTTGTAATTAACACACCCTTTCCTTCCTATCAAAGGAACATTAGGGAATCCTTCGCATCTGTATATGACCTCAACTCCGAACACCTCCTCATTAACCCACACCACATTCTCAGAAGTCAACCCCATCAAGCGCTCAGGCCATCCTAAAGAATCAATAGAAGTGACGAAGGGCCCTGACTTCGACATATGACTAGTGAACCACCTGCACAGTAGAGGTACACAGCAAGAGACATTCCTTCCTCGTCGCTTTTCATTTTGGTAGTGAGTGGAATGGTGGATATCTCCCAGCAAGGTAGGAACTGGGTTCTTTGTAGCCAGAATATAGAAAGCATCTGCATCAACAAAATCAGGAATGTTTGGGAACAATACAATGCCATAAACACACACAACAAGGATGGCGTCAAAAACAACCCAGCCACCTTTCTTGGCATACTCCCGAGCCTTCTCCACCAAAACATCCAATGGAAATCCCCACACATCTCCTCTTCTGATCATCTTCCCTGTCAGCTCAAACTCTCCTAAGTACAGAATAGCAGAAAGCTCAGCCAGATT
This sequence comes from Lathyrus sativus, assembly GCA_963859935.3. NCBI lineage: Eukaryota > Viridiplantae > Streptophyta > Magnoliopsida > Fabales > Fabaceae > Lathyrus > Lathyrus sativus. The sequence continues at coordinate 791,716,514 of OZ012735.1, read as the reverse complement.
AGGCTTAGCGTCCGTGTGATAGAAAGGCATCTGCTCGCAAATCGGTATATCCAAGAGCGCAGAATACTCCTCCAGGGTAGGAGCCAAGACAAAGTCAGGAAATACGAAACACCTAAGCTCCGCATCATAAAACTGCAATAGGGTATAAATGCCGCTGATCTCATAAGCCGAGGGCTGGTAAACATAAGTCAGGATCCTCCCATATGTCTTCCTGAAATCTCCCATCACCTTCTTCTTAGCAATAGTAATCAACTCTGACAACAGACTGATATCTGGAGACGGGAATCTGTAGGGTAACACTCTCTTCATGGCTTCCATGTCTTGCTAGGAAACAAACACCGGAACTGGGAGGGAAAATATGTACCTGCAATACACACATGTTAGTTGGATGCAAATGGTGATGCAATAATGCAATATGATAAATGATGCGATCAGTGAACACAGGGGCCATGCTGTAGCCTGAAGAGGAACATCTCTATAATGTCAAGAACAGAAAACCACCACAGTCACCAGAACTTCATGACACTGACTATCATCTGACACTCAAAATACCAATCCCCAGGTAAGAAATCCATCTGAACCTCTGTATCTGACGAGAAAACCATCTGATAATAGTATCAACCTCAAACAAGAAACCCATCTGATCCAAACAACACACCTGGAGATGAATCAAGAACACCGTCTGATAACTACTGAATCATGGTTTCTGAAGACCAGTTTTCCTGCAATAACCCAATCCCCCTCACAGGTATGATGAACCTAATCCACGGACAAAGGTACGACATCCTATGCGGTCATCAGCGTCACAGACTTTCATGAGTGACGATACGATTCCCAGAAGGAGTGGCATCATCAAGTCATGAAGAGGCCTCACTTAGCTGACTTCCAAATGATCGGTCCCCAGAGTCGACAATCCTCACGTCTGGACTCCCCTCAGATCCTCAGGACCGGAAAGGAGCACCTCTGCGAGAACCTCGTCTGAGTGCAGATTTCGTAGGGAACTGTGCCTGCTCAGCAGACAGGTTCATCTACTACTCTCCGCAACTATGTATAGGTGCATACTCAAGCCCAGGTCCGGCTTCTCACTCATAATAACCTCCCTCTCCCACAGCAATAATCATAATAATATAATGCTGGAAACAAATGCGGAAAGGTAAAGGTACAGGAAAGTAAAGTGCGGAAAGATAAAACACATATGCACAACACCCAACAGATAAACACCCAAGCGCTAGGATTGACTCGCGTAGGGGATGGGAAACGGTCCCAGCATAAGGGATGGGAAAAGTCCCTAGATGCTATCCCCAGCAGAGTCGCCAGCTGTCGCTACTGCGAAAATCGGCGCCGACAATACAGAAGAGTCGCCACCGTGCGTTATTTATCCCAACGGAGGGAAAGGAAACGCTCGAAGTAAACCTCGCAAAAAACGGGAAAAGGTATGGTCATCGCAACCAAAACCTGGGTTCGGGAGTCGGTTACGCAAGGGGAAGGTATTAGCACCCCTCACGTCCGTCGTACTCGACGGGATCCACGCTTGGTGTTTATAAGGAAAAGGGTGTGTTTATCTATCTACGCTAATGGTCAGTCTGAAAAGAAAAGAAAAGGACAGGACTCGACAGAACATACGGTGTTCTGGGCCTACGTACTCCCTCGTACAATGGGAAAGTCAGAGTCAACGTAGTTCGACTACCTACGTCTAGACGGGGGGAGGTTGCTCGCCAGGACATCGCGTCCTGTGCCTACGTACTTCCACACGGCATGGAAGATCAGAGCAAACGTAGTTCGACCAACTACGGCTAATCTGGGCGTTCTCACACAGCAGTGAGAAATAAAACTGGTTTTAAAGGTTCGGGAACCTACAACTACGGTCTGGTCTCAAATGCACTCGGGCAAGAGAGAAAAAGGGTAACAACAGTCGTCAGCGGGAAAGTCTCGATCGCACAGTCGCGAGAGAACAAAATGTTAGTTGTTAGTGTGCTCGCTAGGATATCGCATCCTATGCCTACATATTCTCGTTATGTACGAGAAATCAGAGCAGCTGTAGTTCGGCTAACTACGACACAAGCTACTCAAGTGTTTTTCTATGGTTCTGATAAAGGAAAGAGACACCCTAAAACTATGGTTGAAAGGGGAATCTACCTAATGTTATCATGCCTGGTTGACCATCCTAATGTCTATCATAACTCCTCCGCAGCGGAGAAGTTAGAGCTCCTAAGGGATCATGGCAACAGGACTAAACAGCAAACAAGAATCAACTGCAAAGTAAAGAAATACTGGAAATATGCATGAATGCAACAACCAAACAAACAAGGCACAAAGGCCGCAAACCACAGAGGTAAGGGAGCTCAGCTCTACCAAATACCAGCAAGCAAAGCCACTCAATAACAAAACAAGCAGAAGGAGGACCACCTCAACTTCTCATGCACACAAAGCCTACTTCTAAGATGCACCTACCTCAGAAATATCTAGATGAACCCCTAAGTCTAATGCAGCACAACACCACACAAGTCAAACAACACAAAGAGAAGGCGAACCAGCCTGACAAGCCCCTATCCAAAACTTAAACCAAAACCCTGAGCAGGACCCCTAAACAAAACCCTAATCAAACCCCTGAGCAAAGCCCTATGCAAAACCCTAATCAAATCTCTAAGCAAAACCCTAATCAAATCCCTACACAAGAGAAATCAATCCCAGTCTTCAAGCTTCAAAACAAGCTTACCAAAGAAAGGGAGCTAAGTAGGCAGACTCATAGTGCCTTCCTCAGGAAAGTACCAGGAGGTTACCACTCAGGAATCATATCCTATGCGGCTCAACAACTGTGAACAGTTTACATTCCTCCTCAGGAGAAACTAAACTCACATGAAGGCTCCGACATCATTGGATACTTGAGAAATCCTACATGAACTAAGGGAACTAAGTGAACAGGCCCATAGTGCCTTCCTCGGGAAAGTACTAGGAGGCTTTCACTTAGGAATCATATCCCATGTGGCTCAACAGCTGTGATCGGTCTACATTCCTCCTCAGGAGAAACTAAACTCACATGAAGGCTCCAACATCATTGGATACTTGAGAAATCCTATGAGAACTAGGGGAACTAAGTGAACAGACCCATAGTGCCTTCCTCAGGAAAGTACTAGGAGGCTTCCACTTAGGAATCATATCCCATATGGCTCAACAACTGTGATCAGTTTACATTCCTCCTCAGGAGAAACTAAACTCACATGAAGGCTCCAACATCATTGGATACTTGAGAAAGAGGTGAGAAGAAAGAATGAAAGACATCCATAGTGCCTTCCTCAGGAAAGTACCATAAATTTCCCTCAAACTTCAGGATCTCAAACCTCACAAACAGAGAACAAGCTCCTAGACTAGGTCTTAAATCTATGCACCCTTGCAAGCTCCATCAAGACTCCATGCAGCCTCCATCTTCAAGAAGAAACCACAGGCCCTCAAACCACAAGAAACTATCTCTGAAGTTCAACCACAGTTGAACTTCAAAGTCAGAAGCCTTCAAGACTTCTCCTATTCTCAGGCTCAGACAGAAATAACAGAACACTCTATAAAAATCTATCAAAAATCTAGGGGAAACCTACATGCCTCTATGATCCCAAGATCAAATCTCAAAGCCTAAGTCAACTTCTAGGGCTACTAATCAATCCCTAACATATGAATGGTCAAGGGTTACCAACAAGTTATGAGGTCTCTATTCCCTAACCCTAAAACAATATCAATCAACCTCTAAAAAATCTATGAAAAATCTATGGGGAGCATGCATTAGTCTAGTATAACATACTAAAAAACTAGAGCCAAATTCAATACCAGATGAGAGAACAAAAATCAACAAAGCAGACACACCACATACCAAATATTCATGACCACTAAAAATGCAAAAATGCAAACAAAAATGGAAATGCATGATCAAATTAATATTTTTGCATTATAAAATTCTACATTGAATTACAAATCTACAGAAAAAAGAATGGAATTATTTGATCAAATCTACTATTTTATATGGAATTATTTCTAACATGATACAAACAAAGAAAATAAAAAAAGAAATAAGAAAATAAAACAAAGGGGGGTGCGTTAACAGCAAAACGCCAGTTATCCTCAGCCTTGGGCCTACACACGGGGGTGCGCCCAGCAGTTAGGGCAAAGCCCAAACCCAATATCCTATTCAGCTTTCTCATACGCATGGGGGGATACGAGTAAATGGAGGGTGCGCTAAGCAAACTAAACTTGGGCTCGGCCCAACTGAAACCCTAACCCAAACGAAAGATAAACAAAACCCTGATTCCCCTCTAATCTCTCGTTCACTGTTCACCAACAAAAACCTAACGCCGTCTGCAACTCAATCCTTCTCTCCCAATCCACTCAAACTCACAGACAAATCAACACTCAAGAACAAACGAACTCACCCTATACTCTTAATCTCTAATCAGCTCATCTTGCATGATAATGGAGAGATGACGAAGGGGGCATACCTGGGTTTACACGATGGAAACGATGAAGCTTTGAAGAACTTCAAACGAGCTCGCGGCGATCTTGAAGGTTTCTGGAGATTTGCTGGAGATTGATGATGCGAAGAACAACTCTTAATGATGAACTGCGAGGAGATCCTGATGAAGATCTTACAGATCTTGGAGTTGACGAATCTTGTACGGATCTGGTGAAACACTGGGTGAATCGTGGTTGAAGATTGCTGGAACAATTGCTCTTGGTGAGATGATGAAAATGGAGGCTTTCTGGAATTTCCTTGTGAAGAACGATGAATGTTCAAAGATTTTCTGGAAAATTCTTTGAAGGACGATGAATGTTTGAATGTGTTCTGGGAAAATCTTTGAAGGACGATGAATGTTCGAATGTGTTCTGGGAAAATCTTTGAAGTTTCCGGCGACAGATGACTTTTCCGGCGAGTTATGGATGAAGGTGGACGGAGGAGGAAGGGGGAGGAAGAAGAAGAGGGGAGGATTCTGGGTGTTCTGGTGGATTTAGGGTTTTCTGGTGGTTCAGGCGGGGGCCGGAGTTGGTTGGGCGGTGGCCGTTGGGGCGGTCACCGGATTTGCATGGCCGGCGGTGTAGTCCCCGGTGAGGAGGTGGTGAGGTGACAAGTGTCACAGGAGTTGATGTGGGTGGGACGCGTGGGCGCGTGCTGGCAGAGGGAGAGAGAGAGTGTGGGATGAGGTGTCAGTGAGAGAGGGAGCCAGAGTTGTGAGGTGGGGTCCTCCCTGGTGTGAACGTGTGGCCATTTATAGGGTTGACAGGTGGCGTCTGCTGGACAAAAAATGACCAAAAAACTGGACTGAAAATGCTGGGCCTCCAAAAATCTGCTGGGCCCACGAAATTGATACTAACTGGACCAAAAAATCTTATTTAAAATGACTAGTATGAAAATGGATTAAAAAACCTGATTAAGTCTAATTAAAACCAATTAAAGCCTAAACCTAATTAACTAATGATTAACTAATTAAACTAATTAAAAACTAAACCTAATTAACTAGTTAAAACCACAATTAAATCTGAATGAAAATTAAACTAATCCTAATTAATTCTAACAAATTCAAATTAAAAACCTAATTAAATCTAAAAGAAGAATTATCATCTAGTTAAACTCATATTAAACTAAGATCAATATCTATTAAAATTCTAATTAAACTATTAAAATTCTATAAAGCTCTAGAAAAAGATTCAAACTATTTAAAAAATGTTAAAAAAATCTATTTAATCCTAGAAAATCTAAAAAGCCTATTTAAAATTCACAAAAGGCTATTAAACCCTAAAAGAATGCAGACAAGTGTGAATGACCACCATAAAAGAGAGCGCGACCAGATTAAAGCAAACAGTAAACCCCTGGCATCAGAATATCCCAAAATCACTATGTGAGCTGCAAACACTGAGAAGCGCACAATTTCCCGAAAATGAAACCCTGATGACCTAGACTGGATCTGAAATATCCGATAGATGAAACCCAAACTGTAACCCTGACATCCTCTGTCTGTGCACAAATGTCATGCATCTGATTTGCGAATACGAATTGAACCATGAACCAGATAGGAGAATCGGTTGGTCAAATTTTAGGGTGCAACAAATAGCTACTGTGGTAGGCTCTGCAATCTCAAGAGGATGCACAGGCTGAATAGACGGATATGGCACCATCAACTCTTTGGTTCTACTCTGAATCCAAACCAAATAGGGAGCATATGCTTGACTATTACTCTTTCCCAAGGCAACCTTTCCTCTCATGTGGAGATTTCTCCAGGCATGTTCAACCCTAGCTAACGTATCCCCCTCCAACAAACCAGTGAGATACAGAGATTCCTGTATCTCTTCATCCTTCGGAGGACCTCTCAGTGCATACCCAAACTGTCTGATAGTAATAGCCGGATTATAGTTTATGCAACATTTCCTTCCAATCAGCGGGACGTTAGGAAAGTTTCCACAACTATAGATAATCTCAATGCCCAATACATCCCTATCAAACCAAACAATGTCTTCGGCAGACAATCTCATCAAGCGCCCGCACCATTCTGAAGTACCAGCAGTAGCAAAGAACGGACCAGTCTTGGGAAGGTGGCTCTTGAACCACATATAGAATAAAGGTGCACAGCAAGATACACTTTCCCCATCCTGTTCTCGTTCTTATAATTTACGGAATGATAAACATCGCCCAACAGAGTGGGTATGGGGTTCTTCGAAGCAAAGATACTGAATGCATCTGCATCTACAAAATCTGGGATATTCGGGAATAAAAGAATGCCATAGATACATAAGGACAATATAGCGCTGAATATCACCCAACAACCTTTCTTAACAAACTCTCGAGCCTTGTCCGCAAGAAAAGGTAATGGAAACCCAAACATTCCATTCCTACTAGCTAACTTTCCTTTCAACTCAGAGACATCCAAATGTAAAGCCTTAGCAAGTTCAGTCAAATTTGGCTCTCCCTCAACATGACGGAATGGTATCTGGTTCAGAATAGGTATTCCCAATATATCAGCATACTCCTCCAATGTAGGTGCTAAAACAAAACTCTGAAAGGTGAAGCCTCGCAACTGAGGATCATAGAATTGCAGCAACATCTGAAGGCCATTCAATTCATCCAGAGAAGGTTTGAAAACAACATTCAAAAGCCTCTCATAAGACTCTCTGAAATCCTCCATAACCTTCTTATCAGCTAGAGAAATCAAACTTTGTAGAGTTCTAATATCAGGCGTAGGAAACTTGTAGGCCAGGGTCCTTCTCAAGGGCTCCATGTTAACAATAAGAGACTAGAATCACCATAATCGAAGAGGAAATGTACACCTGCAACATAAACACATGTTAATGAAATGCAAATGAAAATGCACATGCAAATGCAAACAGGGGGTCAAGACCGCTATGTTGTCGGTCGAGAAGAACCAGCGCTTCGCCTTGGCAAGAACTAAGTACCGATTACAGGACCCACTGATAAACAGATTCACACTGAAAAGAACCGGGTATTCTGAAAGCCGAGGTTTCCTGCATAACCCAATCCCTCTCACAGGTATGGACCTATCCACAAACAAAGGTTCGGCATCCTATGCGTTCATCAGCGTCACAGACTTTCGAAAAATGATGATACGTTTACCATTTCTGGTTTGGCATCATCATCTCACGAAGAGGTATCACTTAGTTGAATCACAGATGATCGATCCCCAGAGTCGACAACCCTCAAATCTGAAATCCTCTCAACGGCCCACTGGGGTGGAAAGAAAGTCATCAAAGAGAATCTCGTCTGAGCGCAAATTTCGTGGGAACTGGTGCATGCCTAACATACAGGTTCACCACTACTTTTTGCTTCTAATACTAAGTTTGTACTCAAGCCCAGGTCCGACTTATCACTCAATGGAACTTCCCTCCCCACAGCACAACAGTAATGATACATGATGCTAAAAATAAATACGAGAAAGATAAATAAAGCACATATATACGACACCCAAAAATAAACACACAAGCGCTAGGATTGACTCGCACAGGGGATATTCATGTCCCCAATAGAGTCGCCAGCTGCCACTACTGTGAAAAAATAGGCCGACAATGACTAACAGAGTCGCCACCTATCGTTATTTATCCTAAAGAAGGGAAAGGAAACGATCGGAAAAAACCTGACGAAAACGGGAAAAGACGAGGTCATCACAACCAAGTCCTAGGTTCGGGAGTCGGTTACACAAGGGGAAGGTATGAGCACCCGTCACGTCCGTCGTACTCGACGGGATCTACGCATGTCTTGTCTATCTAAAAGGGTGTGTAAACTATCTACGCTAATGGCTTATGGACAAAATAAAAATAAAAATGACTGACTCGGCAGAGCATCACCGCTCTGTGCCTATGTACTCCCTCGTGCAATGGGAAAGTCAGAGTCAACGTAGTTCGACTAACTACAGCTAAAGAAGGGGGAAGGTTGCTCGCTAAGACATTGTGTCTTATGCCTACGTACTTTCATCTGGTATGAAAGATCAGAGCAAACGTAGTTCGGGCTAAAAGGACCATAGATTGGTTCAAAAGTTTTTAGGCCCGAGTAGGGTTAACAAATAGTTCTAGCAGTTGGTGTATGCAGCTCGACCATTGGAGACCTAGGCGTTACCGTTTGCGGTAGAACTAAGAGTTAACGAAACTCTTTTATCTGAAAAGATTTTCCTGATTAGGATCCCGAAGGATGAAAAAAGTTTTGAAGTGTTTTTGTGTTTTTTAGAGAAGAAGGGTTTTGAACTTGGTTTGCAACTCATGTTGCACTAAAGACTATGATCTAGGAGCGAATGCATCGTATATCGTCCAAAGGACATACACTAACATTCTAGATAATTGAGAGGTAACCACCAAATCATTATTTCCCAAATAGCTTAAGGCTCGTAGCGTACAACATTTGTTATCTTTATTAAGTGTTTTATGAAAGTTTGAAGATGAGAAGAGAAAGGGAAAACTAATGGGAGACTAAGCCAAACCCTAAAAGTTGTCATGCAAAGTGCTCCTAAAGTTGGGATCACAAAGGGGAAATCTCTACCTAATTTTGTCATGCATGGTTAGAACCCTAATGTCTATCATAACCTCTCTTAAACAAGAGAAATTAGAAATCCTAAGGGGAGGAAGACAAAAGAAGAAGAAGGAACAATAAAGGAAACAATGCACATGAAGGATGTAAACACAAATGCACAAGTAAGAACACATAGAATGAAAGTGGGAGGAAAATGTGTGTGGGTAAGTAGCCACCACAAGCTCATCTCAACCAAGCATGCATATGAGTATGCAAAGAGAAGAGGGAGAGAGATGCAACAAAACAAGCAAACAAGTGTGACAAAAACAATGAGAAAAAGTCCTCATGGATTCATTACTTTAGGTAAGCTTCAAGTTCCTCCTCAGGAGGGACCAAGCTACCTTAAATAACATTCCAAAGTCATGGGACAGAATGGAGGATGAGGAGAGAGTGCCCAAATGCAAAAGCAAACATAACACAAGAGAAAGCAAGCATATGCACAAAGGAAAGGCAAGAAAGCTCCACATAGAAACCCTAATTGAAAGACTCAAAAGATGAACATAAATGAACAAGCAAAAAGAAGTGTCATGACCTAAAATTGGACCAAAAACATCCTTAACATGTTAGCAACATGAATTACAAGGCATTGAAAGCTCAAGGGATCCAAAAGTGTCATATCCAAGTCAAACTAGGTCAAGATGTGTGTAGGAACCTCCCTTGGAGATGACTTGACTTGTAAGTCATCTCAAAATTAGGAAAAAGGCTCAACAAATACCAAATAAAAATGCACAAGACAGCCACACAAGTTGGCAAACAGAAGCCAAAGGCACAAGGCCAATATCCCCTCAAAGCACCATCAAAAGAAAATTGAATTCAAGATGTACCACTTTGAAATGGGAAGGTCAAGGGTCAAAAAGAAAGCATCAAAAGTTAACACTAAAGTCAACCAACCAGGGGCAAAAAGGTCCTCAAAAATTGTTCAACTCATCAAGAGTATGAGGAACAATTTTCATTCATTGGACCAAAGGGGAAAGGGAGAAACAATTAAAAGAAAACAGAATGTCACAATTTAATTCAAATAAAACCTCTCCAACTAATTAATTCATTTTTAAATGAAAAATAAAATAAAAATACCATAAAATAAAAGACAAGTCAAAGAGACTAAAACATATTTTTGATGAATTTTAATAGTTTGAGAAGTATTTATAATGAATTAAATTGAAAAAAGAACAAAACAGAAAAATAAAAGAAAATAAAAGGAAAAGAATAAATGTGTGGTGCAATAAGCAAATAAATCCAGTTCAAAAAATCTGAGTTGGGCCAAAGGGGGGTGTATAGCAGGCCCATCCCAGCGTGCCAAAATTCAGAAAAAACAAACCACGTTTCGGTATCCACGTTTCAATTGCTCTAAAAGCTCAAGAATGAGTCAAAATTCAAACAACAAGAAATATGCATCACACTGAAAACACACCAAATGCCAGTTCATTTTATTCATTAACGATCTACATTGTTTCTATGTCTCAAGAATGCAATAATGGCACAGAATCAAGGCTTAAAATGAGAGATATGGTGATTTTGAATTTACCTAGTGGAGCACCTCCACTGGGTCTTGTCTTGAGCTGAACCTCTGAACAAACCACCCAGAAACGTTCCAAATGCCTTAAGGAAGCTTTTGATCAACTCAATTTGGCTTGCAATTGTGTGTAGATCCAAAAATGATTTTCAACTTGCTCTCTCTTTTTCAACTTTCTATTTCAGCAAAATCACCACCAAAACGAGCTCTCTAGGTCTAGGAAGTTTTCTAGTCTTATATATGTTGGGTTCATATGAGAATGATGCTCCAATTCAAGTCCCAAAGCCCAATTCACAAATCAATTTTTCACACTTTTTCCACTTGCCATACGTGCATTTTTCCACTGCACCAACCTGGATTTTGTTTCAAATCAATTCCAAATGACTTGAGCTGATCAAAGGGCCAAGAATTAAGCCTTGCTTTGATCTTATGGTTGATTTCCAACTTGTTACTTCAAGATGAAGAAACCATGAAACTGACCAATTTAAAGACCTCAAATTTCAAATGTGAAAATGGCAATGACTTTGGAACATTATTTGCACTCAGAAAATGCACAAGTTTGCCTTGAGAAAGTTCAAAATCATTTAAATCTCAATTTCTCATTTCAAGCCTTCTTTATGAAAAATTCAAACACCCAATCTTCAATCCAAGCTCCAACCATGACAATAAATGATTTGGTAATGCAAATGGCCCTATTTGGAGCAAGTTTCATGTTGAAAAGATTTCCATTTGAAGTACTTAAGTTGGTGAAATGGACCTATAATTTTATGACCTATAATCTTACTTTCCTAAAATACCCCTGACTTGTAACCCTCATAACTTGAGTTCTACAAATCAGATGAAATATTTCTAGTACTTTTTGGAAAGCTAAGACCAAGACCTACATCTTTCATGTTGGTCAAAAGTTGAGAAGAAATATCGTTCTAGGTCAAAATTAGCTTGCAAGTTGGTTGACTTTTGTTGACCAAAATCACATCCCTCTGATGACCTGTAACTTGTCTGGATCATAACTTGAGTTCTATAAATCCAATCAAGGACTTCTAGTACTCAAAAGAAAGCTAAGAACATGCTCTACAAGTTCCATGTTGGCAAAAAAATAGGGGATTTTACCCTGAGAACCCTAATTTAGTAACTTCCTACACTCTTGATCCTTGATGAATTGATCTTGAAATGATATATTAGACCTTTCAAGACAAAATCCCATGACCATAGAGACTTTGAATTGAGTTTCAACCTCCTTCAATTTCACGGTTAATTGAGGATTTACCAGATGAAAATCCTAAATGTCACACTTTTGACTGGGGCTTGTTCCACTTCACACAACAACTTGAATAAGCTCCAAATGGCTCTCAAGGTACTCAATAAGCTCTTTCAAAATCTCATACTCATAATCATGCATTCACAATCTCCTGATGCTCTTCAGTTGGCCTCCAAGTTAGGAGCTGACCCACACACATCTATCTATCCTTTCACAAGACATTGGCCACTTCAAGATGTCCTGATGACCATTCAAGCTTGAGTAACACCCTTTGCTTGGGCTCAATTCTTTGAGAAGACCTCTCTTGCTATGCACAACCTCTTGATCCCCTGTAAAATGAAATATGCTATGTAATGCAAATGCTAGAACAAAATGAAATGAAATGAAACATAAACCAAGTTAAGAAAAGGTTGAGCAAATTTTGGGGTGCAACAGCAGGTATCCTAAAATCATGCATAATGAGTGAGTTTGAAATCACCAACCTCTTTTAGAACTCCAAAGTGTGCTAGCAGCCTTTAGTTTAGAATCCTTTTGAGCAAGATATCCCCTTTTGATGCAAGCTTTGATGTTTCTCCTTCTTGAAGTGATGAGTGATTTTTTAGAGCAGTTTGAGAGAGAATACTGAAAGCTCTTCTTCTGATTTTGCACAAAGTGGTGGCTGCCTCTGATTAGGGTTTTGCACTAAGTTTTTATATGAAGTGAGAAATGTGAAAAGGAAGTTTAACAGTGGTAAAAAAAAACAATGGTCCAGATCTGATATGTTCATGACTCTTGAATCAAATGGTGGATGGGAGAGGCAGTACCAGCCAACTTGCATATGTAGTTGTTTTAGTTCAGCAGTGGGAACAACATAGGGTGGCTGCTTGCAACAGAAAAAAGTAGTTTGTCCCCTTTCTTGTTTGGGCAAAGATTCAAAAAGACCCTCAAGGTAGTACATGCCTTAGTTTGACTTGAAATGACAATGTTTCTTGTGTACCAATCTCAACCTCATGTGCATGGAAAAGGGATGACGTTGATAAACCAAACAAATCAGTAAATCATACATTTCACACTTTTAATAAAATGTCCACAACACCAACTTTGGGCCATGATAACTTTGTGCATACAACTCCAAATGTTTATGTCTTATGCTCAAATGAAAGAGGACATGGAGTAGAACAAATTTCATGTTGGAGTCATCTTGATTTGAGGATTGGAAGACCATGAAAATGGTGTTGAAAATCAGGTCATGCAACTGTCCATAAGTAACTTAGAAAAAAAATTCTATAAAATTGGCTTATTTTTCCTCAACTTTGATTGATCATAACTTGAGCTCCAAATATCATATGATTATGAATTGGTACTCAAAAGAAAGCTTGAAATACAAGGAACAACTTTGATGTTTGATCCAAGTTCATTTGAAACCTTAATCATGAAGAAAAATAGCTTTGAATATGGCTGTTCCAAACATAAAACTTTCCATAAATAGAAAGTTCTAAAACCCTAATTTCCTTAAAATGGCAACTTTCAACAATTTTTGATTTTTCATGATTCCCTTGACTTTTCTTAATCAAATACCATCCATTAGTCATATTTAATTCAAGGATCATGATCTTGACCTCAAAAAGTTAGAAGTTGACTTTTTCACCGCACAGTTGACTTTTTCCCCAATAACTTGATTTTCAATTGACTGATCAATTGAAACCTTTCTGATTAAAATTGATGGTCAATATCCCATCCAAAAACACCTTAGGACATATGGAAGACCATGGAAACAATTATTACTTCACAAAACAAGTTTAGCCTGATTAAAAATGAAACCCTAATTTCACCCTTTTTGCCTGGGCATTATTTAGATTAACAGAGTGACCATTCCAATTCCACAATCCTCTGAGGTACTCAACAAGCTTCTTCCTCATGATCACAACAATGATAAAGCCTCATGAACCCCCTGACAACCATCTGATGATTCCTTGATAACTTTGTGATAATAACACCCATTTGATGGCTTGTACCAATGCCTTTGTTTGAGCTTGAAACCATCAAAGACCCTCCTCTTGGATGGCACACACACAAGCCAGAGATTTTAAAAAAGGTGGGCAAATTTAGGGTATGACAATAGGGTTTGTGTTTCAAGAATCGACAAATCATAAATAAGAATGTCATTCTGAATTCCTGCATTTAATTGCTATTTTCACTTTTTGCTTTTTTAAAAAATGGTAATCCTAAAAAATAACCCAAAATAACAAACTTTTTTCAAAATACATCGCACACACTTTTGCATTTTCCCCATCCTTTCTAAAAATTATCATCGCATTATGCAGATTAGTTATTTTAAACCCCATTGAAACATATGATCTAATGCATTTTCCCAACTTTGAGTTCCCGGTATTCGAAGCTGAAAAAGAAAAAGACGAAGAAATCCCAAATGAGATCTCTCGACTAATCAGACTTGAGGAAGAGTCCATTCAACCTTACAAAGAACCGTTGGAAACGATCAATTTGGGTTCAAAAAAGGAGAGAAAAGAAATTAAAATTGGAGCACTGCTCAGTGCAACTGTCAGAAAGAGTCTGATAGATTTGCTCAAAGAATTTCCAGATGTGTTGACTTGGTCCTACCAAGACATGCCAGGGTTGTATACCGAAATTGTGGAACATCACTTGCCACTGAAGGCAGAATGTCCTCTGGTCAAACAAAAATTGAGAAGGACTCACCCAGATATGGCCATCAAAATTAAGGAAGGAGTGCAGAAGCAGATTGATGCAGGTTTCCTTGCCACCTCAGAAGATCCTCAATGGTTGGTCAACATAGTGCTAGTTCCCAAGAAAGATGGAAAAGTCATAATGTGTGTGGACTACAGGGATTTAAACAAATCAAGTTTGAAGGATGACTTCCCTTTACTCCACATTGACATTCTAGTTGACAACACAACAAAATTCAAAGTCTTCTCCTTCATGGACGGATTCTCGGGCTATAATCAAATCAAAATGGCACCAGAAGATATGGAGAAAATGCAGGGGCAACTTATCAAAGGGCTATGGTAATGCTACAAAGTAATGCCATTCGGACTAAAAAATGCAGGGGCAACTTATCAAAGGGCTATGGTAACTCTGTTTCATGACATGATGCACAAAGAACTTGAAGTGTACATTGATGACATGATTTCCAAATCTAAAACAGAAGAAGAACATGTGGAACACCTATTGAAGTTATTCTAGCGTCTGAGAAAATACAAACTCCGCTTGAATCCCAATAAATGCACATTCAGGAAAGCTCTTGAGATTCATTGTCAGCCAGAAAGGAATTGAGGTTGATCCCGACAAAGTTAAAGCCATTCAAGAAATGCCTTCTCCAAAGCCTGAAAAACAAGTAAGAGGATTTCTGGGACATCTGAATTACATCTCAAGGTTCATATTTCTCATGTCTGCGACGTGCGCGCCAATCTTCAAACTACTCAGAAAGGACCAAAGCTGTATATGGATAGAAGATTGCCAAAAAGCTTTCGACAACATCAAATAATATCTACTAAATTCGCCTATTTTGTCTCGTCCAGTGGAAGGAAGACCATTGATCATCTACTTAATAGTCTTGGAAGACTCCCTGGGTTGTGTGCTTGGCCAATAAGATGAAACAAAAAGAAAAGAGCTTATCATTTATTACTTAAATAAGAAGTCCACGGGCTGTGAAACTCGATACACCATGCTCGAGAAAACTTGTTGAGCTTTAGCTTGGGTAGCTAAACGTCTTCGCCAATACATGATTTGTCACACTACTTGGTTAATCTTCAAAGTGGATCTGATCAAGTACATCTTTGAAAATCCCGCTTTAACAGGAAGGATTTCCTATTGGCAGATGTTGTTATCAGAACTCAGCATCGAATATCATGCTCAGAAAGTCGTTAGAGGAATTATTCTAGCCGATCATTTGGCTCATCAACCGATTGACGATCAGGAATCAATCAAATTTGACTTCCCAGACAAGGATGTAATGTGCCTAAAGAGGAAAGATTGTGATGGACCACTACCAAACAAAGGGCCAAAGACAGGATCCCAATGGGGATTAATATTCGATGGAGCAGTCAACACTTACGGAAATGGAATTGGGGTAATCATTGTCACTCCTCACATAACCCATATTCCTTTCACTGTTAGATTGAAATTCAAATGTACTAATAATGAGGACGAATACGAAACTTGTATCATGGGTCTCAAAAAAGCCAATTACTTAAGGATCAAGAATCTGAATGTTTGCGGAGACTCATCCTTGGTTATAAACCAGATCAAAGTAGAATGGGTCACACGCCTGAATGGATTAATTCCTTATAAAGATTATGCAAGAAGGTTGTTACCATTCTTCAACGAAATTGATTTGCATCACATTCCTCGTGAAGAAAATAGCATGGGCGATGCACTTGTTACCCTATCCTCCATGGTTACTGTAAATCGATGGAACGATATACCCAAGATTGACATAATGCGCCTTGACAGACCAACTTACATATTCATAATAGAGGCAGTCATTGATGATAAACCTTGGTATCACAACATCAAGCTTTTCCTTCAAAGACAAGAATACCCTCCTGGGGCATCAAGAAAAGATAGGAAGACTTTCAGAAGACTAGCTGGTAACTTCTTCCTGAACAACGATGTACTCTACAAAAGAAACTTCGACATGGTTTACTCAGATGCGTAGATAAACGTGAAGCATACATGCTAATGAAAGAGATTCACGGAGGATCCTTCGAAACTCATGTCAATGGACACACAATGTCAAGGAAAATTCTAAGAGCAGGATATTATTGGTTGATAATGGAATCTGATTGTAACAAATACATGAGGAAATGTCACAAATGATAGATTTACACTGACAAAATTCATGTACCACCAACGCATCTCAAAGTTCTATCTTCTCCATGGCCTTTTTATATATGGGGAATCGACATGATTGGCATGATTGAATCCAAAGCTTCAAACGGACATTGGTTCATCTTGGTAGCCATTGATTACTTCACCAAATGGGTCGAAGCAGTATCATACACCAATGTGACCAGACAAGTGGTGGTCCGATTTATCAAAAATAATATCATTTGTCGTTATGGTGTTCCAAGCCAGATCATTACTGATAATGGATTAAACCTAAACAACAAGATGATGAAGGAATTATGTACTAAATTCAAGATTGAACACCATAACTCATCTCCCTACCGGCTGAAAATGAATGGAGTAGTTTGAAGCAGCTAGCAAGAATATCAAGAAAATCATTCAGAAGATGGCCGTGACTTACAAGGACTGGAACGAGATGCTCCCTTTTGCTCTTCACGGTTATCACACATCCATCCGCACTTCAACATAGGCGACCCCTTTCTCCCTAGTGTATGGCATGGAAGCAGTACTCCTCATAGAGGTTGAGATCCCTTCAATAAGAGTATTGATGGAAGCCAAGCTAACAGAAGCTGAATGGTGTCAAAATAGATACAATGAACTGAATCTGATCGAAGAAAAAAGAATGAAGGATTTATGTCATGGTTAGTTATATCAGCAAAGAATGAAGAAAGCATTCGACAAAAAAGTATGACCTTGTGTCTTCAGAGAGGGAGACCTTGTGCTAAAGAGGATCCAATCATTTCTCATTGATTCCAGGGGAAAATGGACTCCAAATTATGATGACCCATATGTTGCTAAGAAATCCTTCTTAGGCAGTGCCTTGATGCTCACAAACATGGATGGAAAAGAGTTTACATATTCTACAAATGTTGATGCAGTCAAGAAATACTTCGCCTAAAAACAAAACAAAAAATAACAGTAGCTCGCTAAGTTGAAAATACGAAAGGACGACTTAGACAAAAAAGAGCGTCTCGGTGGACTGAAATCCCGAAAGGGCAGTCCAAGAAAAAATTAGAGACATAAAAAATAAAAATCATCCCAATGAATTGAAAACAAAAAAAAATCTAGGCAAAAGTTAGGGATTTATAGCAAGTAACTGCATCCGACAAGATTGGATCCTCAGAAGCAGCGTCATCTATCAAAGAATCATCGATCAAAGTCACTCTCAACAGAAGCCTGAGAATGCCCATAATTCAAAGTTGGTAGAAGGATAATGGTCATTATATTTCAATGTAGCCCTTTCCCTTTAAATTAACAGTTTCAAACATCATGATGTTCTATGGAATCAAGCATTTGGCTGATTACCATTCTATCAATGGAGTTTGAGCATTCACTTATTTGTTTGCAATTCTCATTTTTTTGTTCTACCTTACAAAATGACAATCTCATTTTTGATAGTCAGTCTTGAAAAAAAAATGAATTTACTTTTGCTTTTAAAATAAAGATGGCAATTTTCTTCAATTTACAAACATAAAAGGAAATATTGACAGTTTATTAAATGACAATCCAAATTTGAAGAAACGAAGTCTCAGGTGTTTCCCAGATGACGAATCTTTATGAACATCTCATTCATCATCCCCTAGAAAGATTCGAAGTTCATAAAATCCTCTAAAAAGGGGAAAATCAATATCAGGTTTTATCCTCAACAAAGTTTCCACTTCCAAAAATTGAAATAAGAACAGGAATCCCTTTTCTCCAACAAATTGTTACCTTCAAAAAAAATAATCTCCAGTGATACTTCCATCCCCATATTGGCCAAGTGAAGCTAGCGGATTATACCTGAGTGAATCGCACACTCAAAGATACAACAGAGTCGCCACCAAACTTTATTTAGTCTCGAAGGACAGGGAAAATATCGATAAAACCCAAGGGAAGAGAAACGGGAAAGGGGGTCGGTTATGCGAAAGGAAGGTACTAGCACCTTAAGCATCAATCGTACCCGATGAAAACCATTTTGCTTACTTCTAGGCTTGGATGTGTTATCTATCTAAAGGCTTCTAACTAAAAATAAAGGAGGAGAGAGAGAGAGAGAGAGAGAGAGAGAGAGAGAGAGAGAGAGAGAGAGAGAGAGAGAGAGAGAGAGAGAGAGAGAGAGAGAGAGAGAGAGAAAATAAAGAAAGAACGTGCTCGCGGAGGATTGGGGCCCTCATGCCTACGTACCCTCATAGTGCAATGAGGAAGTCAGAGCTCCGTAGTTCAAGGAACCAAGGATAAGAAAAGATTTGGGCGGACCAGAGAGGCAGACGAAGAAGAATGGAGGAAGGTGGCTCGCCAAGATTTCACAATCTTGTGCCTACTGTCGCTACTGCGAAAATCGGCGCCGGCTATGATAGAAGAGTCGCCACCGCGCGTTATTTATCCCAAAGGAGGGAAAGGAAACGCTCGAAGTAAACCTAACGCGAAACGGGAAAGGAATGGTCATCTCAACCAAATCCTGGATTCGGGAGTCGGTTACACAAGGGGAAGGTATTAGCATCCCTCACGTCCGTCGTACTCGACGGGATCCACGCTTGTTTTCTGGTACGGATTTTTATTCTATCTACTATAAAGGTCAAGGGTTAAAAGAAAAGAAAATGACTCGGAAAAGTATCGCACTTTATGCCTATGTATTCCCGTCTGGATCGAGAAATCAGAGTCAACGTAGTTCGCCTACCTACGGGAAAGGAGGGGAAGGTTGCTCGCTAGGATACGGCATCTTATGCCTACGTACTTTCATACAGCAGGAAAGATCAGAGCAAACGTAGTTCGGGCTACGGAAGACACAGATTTGTCTGACTGTTTTTTAGATCCTTCTGAAAAGTTTTTCTTCTGATTAGGAGTCCAAGCGGACAAAAATGACACTTTGATGTTTGTTTTCAGTGTTTTACGCAAGAAGTGTTTTTTTAGTTTGTTTGCAATCTCTGACACACTAGAGACTATGATCTGAGAGTGACTACGTTGCGTGTCACCAAAAGGGTACCACACTAGGCAGCCAGACTACTGGAAAGAAGCTCTCCAGCAACCCTTTCTCAAATAGCTTAAGGCTCGTAACGTACGACATCGATTAACCTCATTACTGTGTTTTTGAGTTGTTTTGAGATAAGAAGAGAAAGAAGCTCTAAAAAGCCTAGGGTTGAAAAGGGGAATCAAAACTACCCTAAAGTTGTCATGCATGGGTTAACACCTAATGTCTGTCATATTTCTCTCTTGCACAGAGAAAAACAGAGATCCTAGGGGATAAACGGAAACGAAGCAGATATATACAGTAAACAGTAAAATGCATGCAATGCAGCACTACAAGCGAGGCAAGGGAGTCCTGCTCAACCCCGAACCTGGGAAGACAATAGGAAAAGTGAAACAGCTTCACTTCAAACCTAAGGGGCAAGCTGAACAAGCCAACAAACAATACAGAAAAAGAAATAAAACTCAACACCAGCTCTGACAGCAACACCAGCTCTTACAGCTACAGCTCAAACAACAACAGCTCTGACAGCTACAGTTGATTAACAGCAAAGGGTTGACATTGACAACTTCTCCAAGCAAGACCCCGTCTTCATTCTTCAATGATCTTCAAACTTTAGATAAACTCCTATCTTCAATAAGCCCTAGCTCTATCAAGCATGAACCTCAACCAGTAGACAGCTTCAATCAGCAGCAAAACCCTAATCTCAACAGACAACTCTCTTTGATAGGCACAGGCTTTATCTTCACCAATCTTCAATGAACTCCATTCTTCATAGGTTCCCATATTCAATGAAAACATTCCAAAATAGATTCAATTAATAATAGATGAAGTTGAGATGCTAAGAGGCTCAGTGACAACCCAAGGAAACCACTAAGATCTTATCATAACAAGTGAAATATATCCTCAAGGTTTTACCCAACCATAGTATGCTCTACATCCCTCCTAAGGAGAGATGGAACCTCTTTGGGGGACCTTGTGTCATGGGATGGAATAGAGGCACAAGAAGCTCTCTATGTTTGAAAGAAGAAATCAGTCTAATCTAAAGTTCTCCCTATATCTCCTATCTCCTAAGCCTTCAAAAGCAATCTTCAAGGATGAGAATCTTCATGCTCCAAGCTCCATCCTTTGTCTCCAATCATCTCCAATGTCTTCATGAGCTCCAACAAGCAAAACTCAAGCCCCAAGCCCAATTAGAATAGACCAAACCAAGCAAACAAGCCAAATGCCCCAGGGGGAAACACACAAACATCATACAAGTTGCAAAAATCAAATAAAATAGTAATACTCATCATAAAATCCTAGATTAATTTCTAAGGGAACCTAACTATATACCCTATACCCCACATAAACCCCAAGGCCTAAATCAAACCCTAAGTCTCCAAACTATGCCCTAAACTACACCTAAGTGTTGTAAAACCCTAATCCTAGCACCCTAAAGTTCATTACTCAAAACTAACCTAAATTTCATCATAAAAATATGATAAAAATCACTAAGGGAGCATGTGTCTCTACTCTAACTAGATCAAAAAGAATCACCTTAAAACTCAAAATGAAATGCTCATACAAAAATCAGAAAGTGGAAGTATCAAATAAATGCAAAATAAAAGCAATTAAAGATGTAAAATATGCCAGAAAATGAAAAATGCATGAATTAATGTTTTTATTATTTTATTAAATTCTAGAAACCCTAAGGAACAGAGAAAAAATTCCCATCCAAAAATGCTTATTTTTCAATTAGTTATGAATTTTCTAATTAACCTAAAATAATGTGAAAATAAAAGGAAAATAAAAGAAAATGGAAAAGAGGCGTGACAAATAGCAACTGATGTCAGTTCAATATTAGAGATGGGCCCATATGGGGGTGTGATTATCACTGCGTGCATTAAGCCCAAAGAAATTCAGAAAATAAATGGAAATATCATGAAAAAATGAAAAGAAGTTGTGCCAAATAGCAACTATTTTATGTGTGTTTCTCAGTGGGCTTTGGAAGCAGGGTGGGGATAGCATAATTTTCACTAAGCCCAAGCCAAAAACTAAATGAAACGGGGCGTTTTGGATGTTTTCTGAGTACTTCACAAAACGAAACACAATCTGAGCCGTGGGATGATGGTTCTAGTCAAAGTCCAGTGAAGATCCTAGGGTGATAAGCTCATCTTCTACCTTTGAATTTTGGAGGGAGAAAGAAGCCATGGGTGAACAGAGTTGTGACCTTCATCTTTTCCAAACGCAACTCCATTGATCCTCACCAAAACTCAACCTTAATAACATCATTCAAATCGTTTCTCCACAAGGAACTCAACCACATCATCCAATTGTATTGAAACCTTCTCATTCTCAAAACACGAAGCAACTTTCAGAAATTGCTCAAGATTCAAACCTCACTAAACCTAAAATTGATAAGCCTAGATTAATCACCATGCTACACTGAATTAATTCCACTATCTAACTAGGATTAAATCACCAAGAACTGCAAGATACATCCACCAACAGAAAATGTGCTCGACCTAAAATTGTCTCTAAATCGCGAAATTAGTTACCAGAATCCACCTAGCCATGTTCTACATCACATCTAACTATCTAAAACCTAACAATTATACCTACATCAAGCCATGGAATGAGATTTACATACCTGCAAAAATCGAGTGAATAGACCAAGCAATCCTTCAAATTATGCTTCAAGAATCTCCAGACTGCTTCAATGATGTATGATCAAGCTTCTGTATGCATCAAATTGAATTGAATCTTCTTGAATCACCAGATGCGATTATGAGCTGCAAGCTATGAACTCCAAATGCTATCTCACGATTGTTCACGAATCTTGATCAACAACCTGTCTGGAATCACTCACACACTCAAGAGGAAACTTCTGAATGCAAGAAATTGGATTGAAATTGATCAAATTGTTGTAACCGTTTGTGACTTGCAAACTGAAAATTCAGAAATCAATCTCTCCAATCTCTCTCAATTTACACCAACCAATGCCTTGAGTCAATCACAAATCTTATATAGAACTTGTAGGAAGGCTCTAGAAACTTCAGGATTGATCCATGGGAGAAATTCAATATCTCTTGCATTTGAAAATGTCATGAGAAGTTCATACATGGCAGCTGAGTTTTAGCTTGCTTCAATACCTTGATTCTGATCCAAATTCTCTCCTAATGACAAATTGGATGGATTGGCAAGGGTTAAGGCCTTGGTTATGCTCTAAAGAGGGGTTTTGCATATGTGACTTATAATGTAAGTAACCACTTTACAAAGGAAGTCATGAAATTATCCCTTAAATCAAAAATGTGCAAATGTCATTGTTTTCAAAATGTGTTTTCCAATCAATTTGGTATGTCATATGGACTGGTTTGGACCTATAACTCAAAAATCTCAATTTTCCTCTTTGGTTCATTTAAAATCCATCCTTATTTTAGGCCATTTTTGCAATTTTCTGATACAAGCCCTTCCAATCACCCATGACTTCTTACCTAGCCCAAAAAAATCATTTTAAGCACATCTCATGTTGAACATTTTTTCATTTGAGGAGTGGAAGATAGAGATTTTGACCTATGTTGGAAAATGACCTATAATTCAACTTTCCCAAAATACCCCTGGATTGCCAAGATCATAACTTGAGTTCCACAAATCTTCTTGAGGACTTATAGTACTCCAATTAAAGCTAAGATCAAGCCCTACAATTCCTATGTTAGCCAAGAATCCATTTGAAAACTCCTTGATAGGCAAAAGTTGCTTGGAAGTCAAGTGACTTTCACAGATAAATTTCAGTGTCCTCTAATGACCCATAACTCTCAAGAACCATAACTTGAGTTCTACAAATCTTCTTGAAGACTTCTAGTACTCAAATTAAAGCTATTGATAAGCTATAAAAGTTTCATGTTGGCCAAGAATCCATTTGAAACTTAAATTTTGACTTATCTGGCTTGGAAGTTAGGCCTAAATTAGGGGATTTTACACTGAAACCCTAATTTGGCAACTCCTCCCACTCTTGATTCTCTTTGATTTATCCTTGGCACAACACCACACATGTATCAACATATCAATTCATGAATCCCACAACCTCCAATTAAGCCTTGATGCTCTTCAATCACTCAGTTGACCTAGGGTTGACCTAGGGTTGACCCAGATGAAACCCTAGTTGACTGCACTTCAACTGTGGCTCTTGTACTTGAATCAATGACTTGTTGTTGCACCCCAAAATTTGACTAACATTTATTTACCCATCAAGAGTTGTATGAGACTTTGAAGCTAGCCAAGAGGGCTATTCAAATGTTTGAAGGTTTATACCTTTATTAGAGAACTCAAGAGATCCTCAGAGGAATTGGTTGAAACCAAGGTTGTGTGTCTCATAACTTGAGAGTTGTGGGAGCTCCTCAGATGATTCTGAGACTATGAGGATGAACTTGAAGCTTTGAGAAAGCTTATGAGATGTCTTGAAAGCCATCATGAAGCCTAGAGAGGTCATTGTACAAGAATTCAGAAGATTCAACCATGAGTGGTAGAATTAGGGTTTGACTGGGTCAACCCTAGGTCAACTGAAGATTTGGAGAGGGTTGGGACCTAATCCAAGATCCATGTGATCATGTAATGATGTATTGAGATACTATAAGGATTATTCCTAGACCAAATCATCATGATTGAGGAGTTTGAGAAGTTTCAAGCTAGGGTTTCTAAGGATTGATAGTGTAAAATCCCCTAGTTTGATCCCTATCTTCAAGGCAGTTTAGCTCAAGATGTGATTGTCATATCATCTACCCCACAACATGAATGTTGTAGAGATTGTTCTTAGATTTAATTTGAGTAGTAGAAGTCCTTGATAGGATTTTCAGAGCTCAAGTTACGGTTTTGACAAATTACAGGTCAGCTGAGGTATGTGAATCTGGGTCCTTGAAAGTCACCCAACTTGCAGACAATGTTTTCCCTAGTAGGATGATTCCTATAGACTCTTGATCAACATTAATGTTGAAGAGCATCTTCTTAGCTTTCTAGAGAGTACTAGAAGTCCTTGATAGGATTTGTAGAACTCAACTTATGGCTTTGACAAGCCAAGGGCATTTTGGTCATTTGGAAGTTATAGGTCATTTCAAGCATAAGGCCATATCTCCTACTTCCAAGCTTCAAATGGAAAAATCTTCAACATCAAACTTGCTTAGAATGATGTTTTAAGGCTAGTAGGGAGGTCATGAGATGTTGAAAAGGCTCATATCAAAAAGTGATAAAAATGGCCTAAAAATGAGGCATAAGTTAATTCAAGTGAGATTGAAAATCATAAATCATAAGCTATAAGTCCAAACCATGTCATGTAATAGGTCATTTTGACTCCAAATGACATTCTAAGAACAATGGTTCAGCCACAATTTTGATTTGAGGCTTGCATCATAGGGTTGCTTTGTAATTGGATTGCTTGCATATTAGGGTACCAAACCAAAACTCAAAATAACTCAATAAACAAGGAAGATATGCATTGTAACTTGTCCTAAATCTCATGTAAGGAGAATTTCAAATCAGAAAACAAGGTTGCAAGGCATTTGGCATGAGATACCATGTAAGGAGAAATGAGAATTCAAAATACCATGACATGAAAAGATGAATTTCTCATTGGATTGTTCTAGATGGTTCTAGACTATTCTAAACCATTCTATATAACCATTGTGACTTGCTCAGATGCAAGGTTGGTGTTAATTGGTGTAGAGAAGAGAGATTGAAATCCAAATTCCTCCATTGTAAATCACATTCAAGCTCTTCATTCTTCTTCATTGCAATCCATTTTTTCTCCATAAACCTTCTCCATAGATCCTTCTGAGAGTGTTCATACTGGTTTGAAGCTCCATCCATGAAGATTTGAAGGTGTTCACATTGAATTTGCAAAGAAGCAATTACCATTGGATCTTGAAGTACAAGCTCTCTCCTCCAAATCTTTTGCAAACAATAGAGTTTTCATCATCCAAGGAGTGTTCTTGAAGAGTTTCAAGCCTTGAAAGCAAGGGTTTCATCATCTACCATATCAAGAAGCCAGGTTTGCAAAATCCCTTCCACCTCTTAATCTAGGCATGGTTAGGTTAAGTTATTAGTTTAGAACTGTTAGAGACAATTAGGTGATCATTTCTTATGAGTTTAGGAGTGATTGGTGAAGTTTCATTCATGGATG
Source organism: Lathyrus sativus (assembly GCA_963859935.3). NCBI lineage: Eukaryota > Viridiplantae > Streptophyta > Magnoliopsida > Fabales > Fabaceae > Lathyrus > Lathyrus sativus. Next base: position 791,690,739 of record OZ012735.1, on the reverse strand, counting down.
TCATTTCTTGATGGAGTAAGAACTAGTGGTTTAATGAGTGTTAATGCAAGATTATTAGCTGGTTTTGATTAGTGTAATGCAAGGATCATTTTTATGTAAAGAAAGTTGAGTTTGGTTGAAGTCGAAGATGGATCATAATTTGAGATTAAGTTGGTTACACCTTCGGGTTGCATGATAGAGAGCATTTCAATGAAAACCAATGCCATGATCGTGTTCAACATGGAAAATGGATCAAGTTTGTGTTTTACATCTTGGGATTTGATGAAGAAATGAGGTAGCACGCGTGGGTAGAAGATGGTGGTACGAGTTCTGTTTTCATGGAGGGTTTTTCAGAAACCCTAATCCAAGGTTGAAGACGAAGTTAGGACCGTTGATGTGCGCGCTTGACCATTGACTTGGGACTTAATCTAACGCTCCAGATTTAATTTCATTCTTGGAGGGAGTCAGCAGCTTGAAACGCTGCGTTTCATTAAAGTGTGGCATTCTGGGCTTGAGTGATAATGCTAACGCCACCCCCTTTTCAGGCCCATTCCATTTTGAACTATAATCTGTTTCTTTTTGCACCGAATCTTTTTTATTTTTCTTTATGATTTTCATTGGTTTTTATGATTGGTATTGGGCCCTAGCGTATTTCTATACGCACCCCCTATGTCTGGGCCCAAGCGCAATTTTAACTGCTTTATCTTGCTTGCTGCACCCCATCTCATCTTTATCATTTTATTTTTTCCCAATTTTTCTCAATCTTGTAAAATTCATATTAAATAGAAAAATCAATATTTTTTAATGGGAGTTTTTTCTCCCTTTTCATATTTTTGTCTAGAAAAATATAAAATTAAAACATTTTCCATATCATGCATTTTAGTATTTTTTGCATATTTTTTACTTTAATTGCTTTTTAATGCTTTTAAGTTGATACATGATTTTGTAGATTTTAGTTTAGGTAGCTCCCTTAATATTTTTAGTTCAATCTTTTTAGGGTAGTTAGATATATGTTTTAGGTTCCACCTGGATTAATTCCATATTTTTGTGATGATTTTTAGGTTAGTTTTGATTAGATGATTTTAGGTTGTATAGAATTAGGTTAAACTTCAACATAGGTCCATAATAACTTTGGATTTTTGGTTTTTTAGGACAATTTAGACTATGGGACATATATGGGTATTAAGGGTAGGTATGTAGGATCCCTTAGAAATTATATTAGGATTTAATATAATAGTATACTATTTTTAGTTGATTTTTGTATTGGTTGATTGTTTGTGTTGCCTTTAGGGCATGTTTGCTTTAGTTGCTTTGCTTTGTGGGCTTGGAGAGCTTGATCTTGTCCTAAGGAGCATTGTGGAGCATAGTAGAAGACTTGAAGATGCATTGAGGAGCTTGAGAGCTTGTTCTTCTTTTCTTTTTTTTTTTTGTTGTTTTAGGGTTAGGAATTAGGAAGAGTTTAGACTTAGATAACTTCTTTCTCAAACATGGATGGTATCATTCACCTCCATTCCTCCCTATGATTCAAAGTCCTTCCATGGTATACACCTCTCTCCTTTGGAGGGATAAGTGATGTACCTAGGAGGTAGAACTTTTGAGGGAACCACTCCTTTGATGTTGAACCCTTATAGGTCACCTTTGGTGGTCAAATAAGCAGTTCAATATCCCCTAGCTTATCCAGTAAGTAATTTTCTCTGGTTTTGATTGTCTTGAGAGAGGTTGAGCCTGAGCATGAAGATGAAGACTTCATTGAAGAGTATTGAAGAGGATGAATCCTTGAATATTGCCATTCCAGCTGAAGCTTGAAGAGCAGCAAAAGCAAGTTGATACTTGAAGATCCCTGAAGATTAGGTGAAGCCTGAAGGTGGAGCTGATCAAGAAGCTGAAGCTTAAGGGAGAAGACGAGTTGAAACTTATGTTGTAGGGTTGAAACCTGGAAAAGCAATTGTCATCTGTCAAGAATGATTGAAGTCTGAAGACTGAGTTGCTGTTGGAGGAGCTGAAGCTTGGAGTGAGAGAGAAGTTGATCTGCTTTCTTTTCTTTTTCTTTTCTGTATTGCTGTGTTTTGTTTGACTTGTTTGATGCATTAGAATAAGTTCATATCTAGAATAGGTAGAATCTAGGAGCATGATTGCACTAGAGGTTGAGTTGCTCCCTCTGCTTGTACTGTTACTGTGTGGCTTTGCTTGCGGGTATTCGGTAGAGCCCAGCTCCCTTGCCCATGTGGTTTATTTGCCTGATGGCATTTCATTTCATTTTATCTGTATGATTGCAGTTTACTGTTTATTGCTTGATAGCATGTTGTTTATCTTTTCAGTATGATTACTGTTATTTCATTCTGGCTTGAGGTTGAGATGAGCTTGTGGAGGCTGAAGCCCCACACACATTTCCTCCCTCACTTGCATTGCATGCATTTTACTGTTAAGCTGATGCTTTGTCTGTTTTGGTGTATCATTGACATGATCCCTTAGGACTCTCATTTCCTTTGATAAGGAATTGATGATAGAATCTTAGGTTGAAACCTATGCATGACAACTTCTAGGAGTTCCCTGTTCAAACCTCAACCATAGGATGAATCCATGGCATGATAACAGTAGGACTTGATAGTCTCCCTCCTAGTTGGGCATGTTCTCTTCTCATCTCAAAACAGTTTAAGATACAGTAATCATGAATGATTTCTTTCGTACGTTACGAGCCTTAAGCTATCTGAGAAAGGATTGTGGGAGAGTTTCTTTTCCATAGTCTGGATGTTTAGTATGGTACCCTTTAGGTGACATGCGACGCATTCACTCTCAGGTCATAGTCTCTAGTGCGGTTGAAATCGTAAACACAATAAAAAACACTTCTTTCGTAAAAGACAGGAAATAAACCGTAGTTTCCCGAACTACGTGAGCTCTGATCTCTCATACCTGTTGAGAGTACGTAGGCACAAGATGGCGATGTCTTGGCGAGCTACCTTCCCCCGTAACCCTTCGTAGGCCGAACTACGTTGACTCTGATTTCTCATTCTCTGATGAGAATACATAGGCAGAAAGCGTGACGCTTTGCCGAGTCATTTTTTTTTTCTTTTTCAGCCAGCCTTGATAGGTAGATAGAATAAAACCAACCCGTCCAAGTAAATACAACAAGCGAGGATCCCGTCGAGTACGACGGATGTGAGGGGTGCTAATACCTTCCTCTTGCGTAACCGACTCCCGAACCCAGACAATGGTTGCGATGACCTTGTCTTACCCTTTTTTCGTCAGGTTTTTCCGATCGTTTCCTTTCCCGCTCTGAGGGATAAATAACGAAAGGTGGCGACTCTTCTGTTGTGTCGGCACCTTATTTTCGCGCAAGCGACAGCTGGCGACTCTGCTGGGGATCTCAACGGTTCCCTGCGAGAGTCAATCCTAATGCTTGTATGTTTACTTGTTGGGTTGCGTTTATTTATCGCATTTTACTTCTCGCACTTTATTTCCCGCATTTTATTTTCAGTATAATATGATTATTTGTGCTGTTGTGGGATGGGAGTTCTAATGAGTGAGAAGCCAGACCCAGGCTTGAGTGCACTATAGACTTAGAGTGGAAATTAGTGGGCGCGTGCTTGCTTTGCAGGCACTAGTGTCTCATGAAATTCACGCTCAGACGAGGTTCATTCGGTTGTCTTCACTTTCAACTCTTTGGGTTGAGACGGTTGCTGGTTTGGTGGATTGTCGACTCTGGGGACCGATCATTTGTGATTCAGCTAAGTGAGGCCGCTTCATGAGCTGGTGATGCCACACCTTCTGGGTATCGTATCACCCCTCTTGAAAGTCTGTGACGCTGATGAACGCATAGGATGCCGTACCTTGAGTCAGTTTAGGTCCATACCTGTGAGTGGGATTGGGTTTATTGCAGGAAACTTAGACCTTCAGACTACTTGGTTTTCTTGACAGTGAATCAGTTTTGTTGGTACCAGAGTTTCTCAGTTGCAGATTTGTCTGTTCTTGATAGAGCAGGTTTTGATCAGAGGATCTTATCATCAGGTGTATGTCTGTTCTTGATAGTGCAGGTTTTAATCAGAGTATTGTCATCAGTTGTTTATTCTCGATAGAGCAGTTTTGGGGTCTGAAGATCTCATCAGCAGATGTTGTTTGTTCTTGATAGAGCAGATTTTTGGGGTCTGAAGATCTCATCAGCAGATGTTGTTTGTTCTTGATAGAGCATATTTTGAGTGGGGTCTGAAGATCTCATCAGCAGCTGTATATTTGTTCTTGATAGGGCAGATTTTTGATTTGGGGTCTGAAGACTTCATCAGCAGATATTTCTTGATCATACGTCTGAGGTCCTTATTATCAGACATTTGTTCTTGACAGAGCAGAATTATGATCATGTGTATATGGTCCTATCAGAGGGTTGTTCTTGGCAGATCAGATCTGTGGTCCTACACCGGGGTTTTTTCTTCCCATCAGTGATTGTTGATACAGAATCTCCGCAACACCAGTTACCCAGATATATTATTGCATGACTGCATTTTGCATTAGTTTGCATATTCATTTGCATTCCATTAACGTGTGTCTGTGTTGCAGGTACCGTTTTCCCCGATCCAGGATTTCTTGCCTCCTATTGTATTGTTATGGGCTCTCTTAGGAAGACCGTGGCTTACAAGTTTCCTACTCCGGATGTGGTTAAGTTGATTGGTTTGATAGCTCTAGAAGGTGATTCTGTGAAGGACGAGTTCAGAAAATCTTATGGCAGGTTGCTCAGTTTGGTTTGCAAACCGTCTGCATTTGAGTTGAATGGGTTGCACGCTCTGCTGCAGTTCTACGACCCTCCGCTGAGATGTTTCACTTTTCAGGACTTCGTTCTCGCGCCGATGCTGGAAGAGTATGCTGATTTGCTAGGTGTGCCGGTTAAGAGGCAGGTGCCTTTTGTTCATATGGATGCTGAGCCTGATCTGGCTGGTTTAGCTTCTTCACTTTATTTGGACGCCTCCGAGTTAGTACTGACTAGTTGGAACAAGGTTCCTGGGTTCTCCCTGCAGTTTCTGGTGGTTAAGGGTCAGCAGTGTGCCAAGGACAGATGTTGGGACGCGTTCAATGCCATCCTCGCTTTGTGCATATATGGCATTATCCTGTTCCCCAACATGCCCGATTTCGTAGACTTTGATGCGTTTCACATCTTTGCTTCAGGGAATCCAGTCCCTACCCTGATAGGAGATGTCTATCACTCAATCCACTACAAGAATGAGAACAGGAGAGGGAAGAATGTCTCATGCTGCGTACCCTTGCTGTACAAATGGCTTGATAGCCATCTGCCCAAGAGGGGTCCTTTTGTCTTGTCTGCTGCCACAGCTGAGTGGCCTGAGTGTCTGATGAGTTTATCGGCAGAAGATATTGACTGGTTCGACAGAGACAGGTTGGGTACTGAGGTGATCTTCAGTTGCAGCGGGTTTCCTAATGTACCTCTGATAGGTAGGAAGGGTTGCATAAACTACAATCCGTCATTGCTGGTTCGACAATTCGCGTATGCTTTGAGAACTCCGCCGAAGGAGGAAGAGGTACAGGAATCTCTGTACCTCACGGGTATTCTAGAGGGGGATTTGTTGTCCAAGCTTCAGCGTGCATGGAATAGTATCAGTAAGCGAGGAAAGCCTTTGCTGGGAAAAAGCAACAGTCAAGCCTACCCTCCGTATTTGACATGGGTCAGAGCCAGAGCAAATGCTATAGGGATGCCATTTCCTCAGGCCAAGCCAGAAAGTCCTCCAATGATCGAAGAGCCTACTACTATGCCCATTCATCAGCATAACCAGGTATTAGCTGAGCGGGATGAATTGAAGCGGGCGAATGCAGAACTGGAGAAGGAGTTAGCTCAGCTCCGAAGTGAAAGGAACGAGGCCGTTCATTCTTTCAAAAAGCAAACAGAGTTGGTGAACCAGCTAGGTACAAACCTGACGAAGCAGATTGTCGAGCGTGAACGCATGGGTCAAGACTTCAGGGCTGTCAACGACGTACTGGCTACGAAGAAACATCATTTGGACGAGGCATATCGGAGGATATCCAAGTTCGACCAGCACTGGAAAGCTTCCCTAGCCACCAGGAAAGAGCGGGAGGATAAGCTGATGCTGCAGATCTCCAAGCTGGAAGCCGAGGTGAGGGACAGTGAATAGAGGTTTGATGAAGAAACCGCCCGCAGATACGCCGCCGAAGGCCAACTCAACAAAGCTCTTGCTAACCTGAAGGAGCGGAAGCTGACGGTTGAGTCCAAAAAGCGGAAATTGGAAGATTGCTTCGGCGAAGGAGCATGGGAAAGTTCAGTTCATGGACTTCAGTATACCATTGTGCAGAGGGAACTACTCGTCGAGGGGTTGCTCACTTTGCCAGATCATCCAGAGACGAAGGAGTTATTAGCAGAGTATCGCGCCTGTGGCCGTACTTGACTAGTTGTATTCCTTTTGTTTTGATCTTTGTTGTATGATGACCATCACCAGGCTTGTTGGCTGAGGTCACGCTGTTGATTTGTCTTGTACTCGCTGATGCTATGTACTGCCTTGATAGGCTTTCCTTTATATATGAGATTGTTGTTTCCATGATTGGGCTCGGACTTCTTCTTCTTATTATTATCAGCACTGGCACTCAGGCACTAGGATCGGGGGAAATCTCCCAAATACACAGACACACGCATGCATCTACATGAAGCATTTGCATGGCGTACATTTTGTTGTTTTTCCTAACCTTTAGTGTTTGCAGGTTTACAGGTTCCAGACTGTTTCCGGTGACTCCAGAACTGATCAGAGACTCATTCACCGTTATCCAACTCGAGCTAATCAGACAAGGATCACGGACCAAGTGCAGACAGATGTCCAGGAGCTCCGTGAGAGGATGGATCACTTTATGGAACTGATGCAGGTGGTCGCCAATGGCCAAGATCAGCTCCGAACTTTGGTTCAACCTTTGATCTCCAGGGTTGATAGCAACGACATACTTCATGGCAGGGCTGTGCCTACTCCTCCGCCAGTTGATACTCCGTAGAATGGTGTCCCCGTGGCCGGGGGCAACGGCAGTGCTAATGGAAATGTGATGGCCAATATCGGACTCAATACGACGGGCGTCAGCAATGGGAGTCTGGGAGCTAATGTCAACATCGGGCCGGTCAACGGCAATGCTGGCGTCGGGAATCTGTTGGTGCCTCAACCGTGGCTTGAGGATCATCAGGATGATGTGTTCTCTCAAAGAGGTGCAGAAGGAGAGCTGAATGTTGAAGCGCGGCTCAGATTCAAAGCACTTGAAGATAAAATGAGAGATATTGAGAATCAGAATACTTTGGGCGTTGATATGTCCAAGCTGGGGTTAATTGCTGATTTCAAGGTACCTCCTAAGTTCAAGGTGCCTGACTTTGAGAAATATAAGGGCACCACTTGCCCTCGTGTCCACCTGCGATCGTACTATAGAAAGATGTCTGCCTATTCCGAAGACGAGAAGTTGTTGATTCACTTCTTCCAAGATAGTCTTTCCGGACCATCCCTCGAGTGGTACATGGGCTTGGAGCCCACTAGCGTGCGCACATGGAAGGATCTCGCTGAAGCGTTTGTCCATCACTATCAGTACAATAGCGACTTGGCCCCGAACCGAGTCCAGCTCCAGAACCTTTCGCAGAGGAATAATGAAGGATTTAAGGAGTACGCCCAGCGGTGGCGTGAGTTGGCTGCTCGGGTTCAACCGCCGATGGTTGAGCGTGAGCTCGTGCAGATGTTTGTTGCTACCCTCCCGGGAGTTTACTATGAAAATTTAGTCAGCGGTATGTCTGGGACGTTCTCAGCTCTCATTACCATGGGCGAGCACGTCGAGAATGGTATCAAGATCGGAAAAATTCAAGGTGAATCATCCTCAGTTGGAGGAGGTGGAAAGAAACCTTATGCTGGTAAACGACGAGAAGGCAAGACGAGCGCTGTGGCCAACGCTCGGAGAAAGGGCAAGGGCCCTCAGTAGCAGATAGCCAGTATAAATATCCCAGCAGCTCCGCAGCAGCAGCAACCGAATCAGCAGGGATATAGAAAGTACCAGAATCGGGCACCTATGACAAACCGTCACTTCGAGGCACCGCCCATGTCATACGCGCAACTCTTGCAGACTTTGCTTCAGCTCCAGTTGGTTGAGAAGAGGACGATGGCTCCCTTGACAGGGGCACCTCCACCAGGGTACGACGCAAATGCCACTTGCGACTTCCATACAGGGGCACCAGGCCACACAATCGAGAACTGCAAAGCCTTTAAGCACAAGGTGCAGGACCTGGTAGATGCCAAGATTATTAATTTCTCCGATAATGTTCCCAATGTCACGAAAAACCCTATGCCGAATCATAGGGGAGGCGGGGTGAACGCCATTATCGAAGAAGAAAGTGCAGATCTGTTGACTGATGTCAAAGATCTCAAGACGCCGCTTAGTTTCGTCAAAGCTAAGTTGTTGAAGAAAGGGTTCTTTCCAGGATGTGGAGAACTATGCATGGACTATGCTACACATTCTGATGGGTGTGAGCAGCTGGTAGAAGGAATCCAAAGTCGGATGACTGAGGGGAGTTTGCAGTTCATCCGGAGGACTGAAAGTGTATTAGGAGAGGTAGTGTTGAAGCAGGCCGGTGAAGTCGCCACCATCACCATTCCTCGCCAACCAATAACTATTTCTGCGCCCAGACCGCCTACAATCACCATTACCAAAGCTGGGCCGATACCCTTCGAGAGCACCAACACCGTTCCGAGGCATTATAGGGCTGAAGTCTATTGCGATGGTCAAAGGTTGGAGCTGGAGCCGTATGGGTCGACTGTAGAGAATCTCGCGGGAATCAGTGGTATTACCCGTAGCGGAAGAGTGTTCGCACCGCCAGAGGTTGTGGCAGATAAAGTGGTCAGAGCTGATGCTGCTGATAAAGGTAAAAGCAAAGTCGTCGAAGAGACCCCGTGTGGGGTAGAGAAAGATTTGCTGGTCAAAAATGCCGAAGAGTTTATGCGGTTGATCAAAAAGATGGACTACAAGATTGTAGACCATCTCCATCAGACGCCTTCGAAGATTTCTATTCCCAACTTGTTGCTGTGTTCTGAAGCGCACTGCAACGCGCTACTGAAGGTATTGAACGCTGCCTACGTACCGCAAGAGATATCGGTGAATCAGCTAGAAGAGGTGGTAGCCCATGTTAATGCTGGCAATGGGCTAGGTTTCACAGATTTAGAGCTGACGCCTAAAGGAAGAGATCACAACAGCGCCTTGCACATCTCGATAGAGTGCAGAGGCACAATCATGTCGCATGTCCTGGTGGACACGGGTTCGTCGCTTAATGTCCTTCCGAAGAAGGCATTAATGAAGTTGGACACTCGAGGATTGCTTTGCACACCCAGTGATCTGGTGGTGAAAGCGTTTGACGGAACTAAACGCCACGTTTTCGGGGAGGTGACCCTGCCGATCCAAGTTGGTCCGGAAACGTTCGACACGGTCTTTTATATCATGGACATCATGCCTGCCTACAGTTGCCTCTTGGGTCGGCCATGGATCCATGCTGCTGGTGCCGTGACCTCCACGTTGCATCAAAAGCTCAAATATGCTGTCGGAGGAAGCATAGTAACCGTGTGCGGTGAGGAGGACATAATGGTGAGCCATTTGTCATCCTTTAAGTATGTTGAAATGGATGGCGAAATCCATGAAACTCTCTGCCAAGCATTTGAAGCCGTCAAGGTGAAAGAGGTAGCTCATGTCGTCACAGAGAAGCCAGAGATGAATCTCTCCTCGTTCAAAGAAGCTCGGGCCGTCGTCGAAGCCGGTTCCACCCCAGGCTGGGGGCATGTTTTGGAGATACCGATCAAGCAGGATAAGTTTGGATTGGGGTATTCTCCTGAAGCTGAAGCTTCTTCTTCATCTAGCGGTGCGTCTCGTGGTAAAGGGCTGATCCTATTTACCAGTGGCGGAGTGATCTTCGAAAGCATCAACGCGGCGTCTGAAGACAGCGGGGATAGCGATTATGATCTCGACTCTTGGATTCAGCCAAGCAAGTCGGGCGAGCGCCTCAACAATTGGACCATCAAGGATATCATCCAGCTGACAAGTGAAGAGTAATGATTTACTTTTTACAATCATTGTACATCCCTATGTCCTACCCGGGGCATAGCGGTTTTATTGTCAGGGCCTTGTTGGATTATGTACATGCATTTTGTTAATAAATCAAAGGCGTTTTCTTCGTATTCAAATATTGTGTTCTCTGTTATTCCTGTTTTATATTTGTTTTGAAAAACAGTAAAATGGCAACGGGGTTTGTGCTAACCTGCATATTCTTGTTTTAAACTTAACCCTTGTTATTGCAGGATCCACATAACAGACGACATCGACTCTGGACCTTCTACAGCTCACTTCGACTTCGATTGCCCGATCTATCAAGCCGAAGAAGAGATTGATGAAGACGAAGACCTTCCGGAAGAGTTGGCCCGCTTGTTGAAACAAGAGGAAAAGGTTATTCTGCCTCACGAAGAGGATATTGAGGTCGTAAATCTAGGTTCTGAAGAGCTCGTCAGAAATGTCAGGGTAGGGGCTGCATTGCAGAGTGATGTCAAGCGGAGACTGGTCGAGATGCTTCGAGAGTATAGTGACGTCTTTGCTTGGTCATACGAAGATATGCCCGGACTTAACACGGACATCGTGGTCCACCACTTGCCGCTACGAGAAGATTGCCCTCCCGTCAAGCAGAAGCTTAGGAGGACGAGACCAGACATGGCCGTTAAGATCAAAGAAGAAGTGCAGAAACAGCTCGATGCTGGCTTCTTAGCGGTCACCACTTACCCTCCGTGGGTCGCCAACATAGTGCCTGTACCGAAGAAAGATGGTAAGGTACGCATGTGCGTCGATTATCGGGATTTGAATAGGGCGAGCCCTAAAGATGATTTCCCGTTGCCTCATATCGATGTGTTGGTCGACAACACAGCCCAGTTCTTCGTGTTTTCGTTCATGGATGGCTTCTCCGGTTACAACCAGATCAATATGGCACCGGAGGACATGGAGAAAACGACGTTTATCACCCCCTGGGGAACATTTTGCTATAAGGTAATGCCCTTCGGTCTGAAGAACGCAGGGGCCACTTACCAACGAGCAATGGTAACTTTGTTTCATGATATGATTCACCATAAGATCGAGGTCTATGTTGATGACATGATTGCAAAGTCCCAAACGGAGGAAGAGCATCTGGTCAACTTATTGAAGCTTTTTGAGAGGCTTAGGAAGTTCAGGTTGAGGCTGAATCCTAACAAGTGCACTTTCGGAGTGCGGTCCGGAAAGTTGCTGGGGTTTATCGTTAGTGAACGAGGTATCGAGGTTGATCCTGCGAAAATAAAAGCCATTCAAGAAATGCCAGCGCCGAAAACAGAAAAAGAAGTTCGTGGTTTCTTGGGCCGAATAAACTACATTGCAAGGTTTATCTCTCAGCTCACGGCCACTTGTGAACCGATGTTCAAGCTTTTAAAGAAAGATCAGGCAATTACTTGGAATGAGGATTGCCAGAAGGCATTCGATAAGATAAAGCAGTATCTTCAAGAACCACCAATCTTGATACCCCTAGTGGCTGGACGACCATTAATCATGTACTTGACAGTTCTTGAGAACAGTATGGGGTGTGTTCTCGGTCAGCACGACGAGACGGGCAGAAAGGAGCATGTCATTTACTACTTGAGTAAAAAGTTCACTGAGTGTGAATCTCGATACTTGATGCTGGAGAAGACGTGTTGTGCACTAGCTTGGGCTGCCAAACGTCTACGACAGTACATGCTCAACCACACCACTATACTGATTTCAAAGATGGATCCGATCAAGTACGTCTTCGAGAAGCAGGCTCTTTCGGGCAGGATTGCCAGATGGCAAATGGTGTTAACAGAATATGATATTCAGTACGTGTCCCAGAAGGCCATCAAGGGAAGCGTATTGTCTGATTACCTTGCCGAGCAACCGATCGAGGACTACCAGCTGATGAAGTTTGAATTCCCTGATGAGGATATTATGTTTCTCAAAGCGAAGGATTGCGATGAGCCGTTACCCGACGAGGGGCCAGATAGGAAATCCCAGTGGAAGTTGATATTCGATGGAGCGGTTAATTCCTATGGAAGTGGCATCAGGGCGATCATCACGACTCCCCACGGATCCCACATCCCGTTTACTGCGAGACTGACGTTTCCAGTTACCAACAATGAGGCGGAGTACGAAGCATGCATCATGGGTCTAGAAGAGGCAATTGATTTGAGAATCAAGAACCTAGACGTATATGGTGACTCAGCGCTCATGATCAACCAAATTAAAGGGGAGTGGGAGACTCGTCAATCGAATTTGGTGTCGTACATGAATTATGCCAGGAGGCTACTTCCATTCTTTGATCGAGTGGAACTTCATCATGTGCCCAGAGCGGAAAATCAGATGGCTGATGCCTTAGCCACGTTGGCTTCAATGTATAAAGTCAATTTTTGGAATGAGGCTCCAAGAATTGTTCTTTCGCGTCTTGATAGATCGGCATTTGTCTTTGCAATCGAGGATGCCGCCGACGGCAAGCCATGGTTCCACGACATCCAGACTTTCCTTATGACTAAGGAGTATCCTGCGGGTGCGTCAACCCAGGATAAGAAGACTCTGAGGAGGTTGTCTGGAAACTTTTATCTCAATCCTGATGGAGTGTTATATAAGAGAAACCACGATCTCGTGCTACTCAGATGTGTAGATGAGAAAGAGGCGAGTATGCTCATGGAAGAAGTCCATGAAGGCACATTTGGTACGCACGCCGGCGGGCATGCCATGACGAGAAAGATCCTGAGAGCAGGATACTACTGGCTGACGATGGAGTCGGATTGCTTCAGATTCGCGAAGAGATGTCATAAATGCCGGATTTATGCTGATAAAGTTCATGTGCCGCCGTGCCCGTTGAATGTCATGTCCTCCCCGTGGTCGTTCTCCATGTGGGGCATCGACATGATAGGCAAGATCGAGCCCACTGCATCCAACGGTCATCGCTTCATTCTGGTGGCTATCGACTACTTCACCAAGTGGGTGGAGGCAGCCTCGTACGCTAATGTGACCAAGCAGGTAGTGGCTAAATTCATAAAGAGGGACATCATCTGTCGTTACGGAATTCCCGAGCGGATCATTACTGATAATGGTTCGAATTTGAATAACAAGATGATGAAGGAGCTGTGCCAGAGCTTCAAGATTGAACACCACAACTCATCTCCTTACTGGCCGAAGATGAATGGCGCCGTCGAAGCCGCCAACAAGAACATAAAGAAGATTGTTCAGAAGATGGTTGTGACATACAAAGATTGGCACGAGATGCTGCCATTTGCATTGCACGGTTATTGTACGACGGTCCGTACGTCAACCGGGGCAACTCCTTTCTCCTTGGTGTACGGTATAGAAGTTGTCCTACCGTTAGAAGTGGAGATCCCTTATTTGCGAGTTTTGGTTGATGTGAAACTCGACGAGGCAGAATGGATTACAAATCGTCTGAACCAACTCAGCCTAATGAACGAGAAGAGGTTAGCATCGATTGCATTTGGTCGTCTGTACCAAAGCCGAATGAAGAAAGCTTATGATAAGAAGGTGCGTCCTAGAAGCTTTCAGACGGGTGATCTCGTCCTGAAGAAGATTCTTCCGCCACACTCCGATCACCGGGGCAAGTGGACTCCGAATTACGAAGGTCCGTACGTCGTCAGCAAGGTCTTCTCGGGAGGAGCTTTGTTGTTATCCACGATGGATGGTGAAGATTTTGCATCCCCGGTGAACGCGGACGCAGTTAAAAAATACTTTGCTTGAAAGCGACCCGCTGGACAAAAAAAATGAGAGCCCAGGCAAAAAAGGGGCATCCCGGCGAACCAAAAATAGAATAAAAGGTTCAGACAAAAATTAGGGATATATTGAAAAAAGGTACACCCGCGAAGTCGAAAACCTACACTGGGCGGCTTCGGCAAAAAGGGGTATCCCGGTGAACTGAAAACCCGCAAAGGGCGGTTCACGCAAAAGTTAAGGATTTGAATAAGCAAATGACTGCGTTCCGCGTGTGGACTTTCATTGTTTAGTGGTTTGGAAGACCTGAGGGCCGTTTATCTGAATCAATCTCTTCCGAAGCTGAAGCGTCGGAGAAGTATCGAAGTCGAGTGGGTCTTAGAGGGATCAACTCATGGTGTTCGTCTACGCCTCGTTGCCGACATTTGTATATACTGATGTATATTTATGTTTTATTTTTGTGCGGCTTCCTTATTCCAGGAGCTTGCATCTGCTGTAAAATATTTTTACCCATTCAGGGGTTCGTTATCAATAAAATGCATACTATTCAGCAATTCTGTTTGCCTGTTTAGCATTTATCTGTTTTGTTTGCGAAAAAGAACGCCGATGTTTTTGATAAAATGCGCATACATAAACTTACTGGCCTAGGCCATTTATTGTTGAAACAATTAACTACTTGAATACTGTCACGAGATAATAACCTTGATAGGTCCCTTTGAGAAGGGTATCTTGTCTGTTTGTTTGTGTTGTTACAGGTGTAACATATTCCAGACAGAGCGTCGTGCGCATCCCTGAAGCAGGATGATTCCTCCTTCTCCAGCAGAGTTCAGTAGCCTCTCCCCGCAGAGTCTGAACGCAAGATCGTGAGCATTGATATGTCTCCCCATGCAGAGATGATTCTCTTTCTCCAAGCAAACGCATCCTGAAGGATCACCATCTCCTCAACTGATTCGTGCGCCGAAGCATGAATTCATCCCCCGCACCGGGCCACAAGTGCAGGTTTCGCAGGAAACTATTCGTACGCCGAAGTATGCAGCAGCTGATGGTGTCAGACTGAAGTCTCCAGCGGAATTGAAATTCCCCACCAAAGTTGTACTCTCCCCCGAAGTCGGACGATTCCCTTTTCCCCAACAGCGTGTTGGAACAGCTGATGTTGTTTCCCCACAGAGTTGTACTCTCCCCCGAAGTCGGATGATTCCTTCTTCCCCAGCGGAAGTGAGATTCCTCATCAGAGTCGTACCCTCTCCATTGAAGCAGTTGGGACCATGAGTGGTTTTCCCCAACAGAGCGTTGAACAGCTGATGCTGTATTTCCCCAGGGTCGTACTCTCTAGCGAAGCAGAATGATTTCTCCTTCCTCAGCCGAGCTTGCAGATACCCAAGAGAGCCGAATCCTTGGAAGTTGATCAGACCATGATTGGTTTTTCCCCAGGGGAGTGGTGAGCAGCTGAAGTTGTTTCCCCACAGAGTTATCATCCCCAGAAGAGTAGCCATGAAGGCCTCGCAGTTCACTCCTGCGATTGACATCGCTTGCCCTCAGCAGGTCCAGGTTCTCATAGAGCTTCGTCCCCCTGCAGCAATCAAATGAAATTGTTTCACCCGCAGCAGTCAACTGAAGTTGTGTCCCCTACGGAGTCCAATTGATATTGGCGTGACCATGTTCTCCTCAGCAGGATGATTCCTCTATCTGAGTAGCTCTTTCTCCTCGACAGGAGGGTTCCCCCTTCGGCATTTATTTTGCTGGCGGGATCGCATCATTATGCATGATTGCATAGCATTTATCATAAACGTATAGCATTTCCACCGTGTGGAGCATTGCGCCATTGCCGAAGCATATGCATAATAAACATGATCTAGGTTGTTACCTTTCTTGTTTGCAGGTGTTCCGCCGAAGGATCAGTTGCTCAGGATGATTCCTGACATTCTCCCCAACGAAGTCGCTTGCTCAGGATGATTCTTGAGATCCCCAGCGAAGTCTTCAGTTCAAGATGATTCTTGAATGCCTCAGCAGGGCCGTTTGCTTAAGATGATTCCTAAGCTCCCCAGTGCAGTCCCCATGTGAAGGTTGCCCAGGATGATTCCTGAAGCCCCAAGAGAGTCGAATCCTTGGAAGCTGCTCAAGCCATGATTGGTTTGTCCCCGGCAGGAGTTGCCCAGGATGATTCCTGGAATCCCCAATAGAATGTTAGCTCCAGATTGGTTATCGGTTCAAGATGATTCTTGAAGGTCCCCAGCGGAGTTATTTGTTCAAGATGATTCTTGAAGTCCTCAGCAGAGTTGATTTATCCGGAATGATTTCTGGACCCCCGGAGCGGAGTTACTTGATAGTTCTCCAGATTCCCCAGCGGCGAAGCGTCCTCCCCAGCAGGTTTCCGACGGCGAAGTTGAAATCTCCTTTGAAGACTCCAGGAATGAAGTCTGACCGTGTTAATGAAGCAGTTATCTCAGCTAATGCGGAATGCCTGATGGCATGATCAACCTGATGGTTGAAGTCCGGCTGATGCCCGACAGTTCTTTGAATGCCTGATGGCATGATCAACCTGATGGTTGAAGTCCGGCTGATGCTCGACAGTGTTCTTGGAGTGCCTGATGGCATGATCGACTATGTATTACCGGTTACCGTGTGACCAATTCCCCAATGAAGTGTCTTCACCTTGACGGCGAGGTCAGATTATGTTGTTTTCCAGCGGCGATGTTGGATGTTTGTCTATGGCGGCGATGTCAAATCCTTTGTTTCTTTCCAGCGGCGATGTTGGATGTTTGTTTCTGAAGGCGATGTCAAGTGTGCTTGTTCCCAGCGGCGATGTTGGATGTTTTGACGGCGAGGTCAAATTATGTTGTTTTCCAGCGGCGATGTTGGATGTTTGTCTATGGCGGTGATGTCAGATCCTTTAGTTCTCCAGCGGCGATGTTGGGCGCTTTTGTCAGATTGATTTAGTTCTCCAGCGGCGATGTTGGGTATTTTGTTTGTTTCTGACGGCGATGTCAGATTCTTTGTTGTCCCAGCGGCGATGTTGGATGTTTTGTGTCTGGCGGCGATGTCAGTTGATTTAGTCTTCCAGCGGCGATGTTGGGTATTTCTCAGATTCTTTGTTTCCAGCGGCGATGTTGGGTATTTTGGTTGTTTCCGACGGCGATGTCAGATTCCCTATTTCTCCAGCGGCGAGGTTGGACGTTTGTTTCTGACGGCGATGTCAAATGATTTAGTTTTCCAGCGGCGATGTTGGGTATGTTTGCTTCTGACGGCGATGTCAGGTGATTCAGTTTTCCAGCGGCGATGTTGGGTATGTCATATTACTCTTTAGTTTTCCAGCGGCGATGTTGGGTGTTTTTGTCAGATTATTCTCTAGTTCTCCAGCGGCGATGGTGGATGTTTTGTTCTACGACGGTATGTCAGATGACCTAGTTCTCCAGCGGCGATGTTGGGTATGTGGATAACTGACGGCGATGTCAGATCAGTATTTCTCCAGCTAGTTGTCGTGCAGCTACTATTCCAGTTTTTGGAGATTTGTTCCCCTCAGAGTACCGTGTGCTCGTGCAGTTGGCAAATTTCCGGGTTTATCGGTATTCAACCGTCTCGCACCTTGATTGGCTGAGAGTCGTTCGCTCCTCACCCAGTCAGGTTCAAGCCGTTTGAATAGGGGCAGCTGTTGCACCCCAAAATTTGACCAACATTTATTTACCCATCAAGAGTTGCATGAGACTTTGAAGCTAGCCAAGAGGTCTATTCAAATGTTTGAAGGTTGATACCTTTATCAGAGAACTCAAGAGATCCTCAGAGGAATTGGTTGAAACCAAGGTTGTGTGTCTTATAACTTGAGAGTTGTGGGAGCTCCTCAGATGATTCTGAGACTATGAGGATGAACTTGAAGCTTTGAGAAAGCTTATGAGATGTCTTGAAAGCCATCATGAAGCCTAGAGAGGTCATTGTACAAGAATTCAGAAGATTCAACCATGAGTGGTAGAATTAGGGTTTGACTGGGTCAACTGAAGATTTGGAGAGGGTTGGGACCTAATCCAAGAGCCATGTGATCATGTAATGATGTATTGAGATACTATAAGGATGATTCCTAGACCAACTCATCATGATTGAGGAGTTTGAGAAGTTTCAAGCTAGGGTTTCTAAGGATTGACAGTGTAAAATCCCCTAGTTTGATCCCTATCTTCAAGGCAGTTTAGCTCAAGATGTGATTGTCATCTCATCTTCCCCACAACATGAATGTTGTAGAGCTTGTTCTTAGCTTTAATTTGAGTAGTAGAAGTCCTTGATAGGATTTGCATAGCTCAAGTTATGGTTTTGACAAATTACAGGTCAGCTGAGGTATGTGAATCTGGGTCCTTGAAAGTCACCCAACTTGCAGACAACTTTTGCCCTAGTAGGATGATTCCTATGGACTCTTGGTCAACATGAATGTTGAAGAGCATCTTCTTAGATTTCTAAAGAGTACTATAATTCCTTGATAGGATTTGTATAACTCAACTTATGGCTTTGACAAGCCAAGGACATTTTGGTCATTTGGAAGTTATAGGTCATTTCAAGCATAAGGCCATATCTCCTACTTCCAAGCTTCAAATGAAAAAATCTTCAACATAAAACTTGCTTAGAATGATGTTTTAAGGCTAGTAGGTAGGTCATGAGATGTTGAAAAGGCTCATATCAAAAATTGATAAAAATGGCCTAAAAATGAGGCATAAGTTAATTCAAGTGAGATTGAAAATCATAAATCATAAGCTATAAGTCCAAACCATGTCATGTAATAGGTCATTTTGACTCCAAATGACATTCTAAGAACAATGGTTCAGCCACAATTTTGATTTGAGGCTTGCATCATAGGGTTGCTTTGTAATTGGATTGCTTGCATATTAGGGTACCAAACCAAAACTCAAAATAACTCAATAAACAAGGAAGATATGCATTGTAACTTGTCCTAAATCTCATGTAAGGAGAATTTCAAATCAGAAACCAAGGTTGCAAGGCATTTGGCATGAGATACCATGTAAGGAGAAATGAGAATTCAAAGTACCATGACATGAAAAGATGAATTTCTCATTGGATTGTTCTAGATGGTTCTAGACTATTCTAAACCATTCTATATAACCATTGTGACTTGCTCAGATGCAAGGTTGGTGTTAATTGGTGTAGAGAAGAGAGATTGAAATCCAAATTCCTCCATTGCAAATCACATTCAAGCTCTTCATTCTTCTTCATTGCAATCCATTTTTTCTCCATAAACCTTCTCCATAGATCCTTCTGAGAGTGTTCATACTGGTTTGAAGCTCCATCCATGAAGATTTGAAGGTGTTCACATTGAATTTGCAAAGAAGCAATTACCATTGGATCTTGAAGTACAAGCTCTCTCCTCCAAATCTTTTGCAAACAGTAGAGTTTTCATCATCCAAGGAGTGTTCTTGAAGAGTTTCAAGCCTTGAAAGCAAGGGTTTCATCATCTACCATATCAAGAAGCCAGGTTTGCAAAATCCCTTCCACCTCTTAATCTAGGCATGGTTAGGTTAAGTTATTAGTTTAGAACTGTTAGAGACAATTAGGTGATCATTTCTGATGAGTTTAGGAGTGATTGGTGAAGTTTCATTCATGGATGTCATTTCTTGATGGAGTAAGAACTAGTGGTTTAATGAGTGTTAATGCAAGATTATTAGCTGGTTTTGATTAGTGTAATGCAAGGATCATTTTTATGTAAAGAAAGTTGAGTTTGGTTGAAGTCGAAGATGGATCATAATTTGAGATTAAGTTGGTTACACCTTCGGGTTGCATGATAGAGAGCATTTCAATGAAAACCAATTCCATGATCGTGTTCAGTGTGGAAAATGGATCAAGTTTGTGTTTTACATCTTGGGATTTGATGAAGAAATGAGGTAGCACGCGTGGGTAGAAGATGGTGGTACGAGTTCTGTTTTCATGGAGGGTTTTTCAGAAACCCTAATCCAAGGTTGAAGACGAAGTTAAGACCGTTGATGTGCGCGCTTGACCATTGACTTGGGACCTAATCTAACGCTCCAGATTTAATTTCATTCTTGGAGGGAGTCAGCAGCTTGAAACGCTGCGTTTCATTAAAGCGTGGCATTCTGGGCTTGAGTGATAATGCTAACGCCACCCCCTTTTCAGGCCCATTCCATTTTGAACTATAATTTGTTTCTTTTTGCACCGAATCTTTTTTATTTTTCTTAATGATTTTCATTGGTTTTTCTGATTGGTATTGGGCCCTAGCGTATTTCTATACGCACCCCTATGTCTGGGCCCAAGCTCAATTTTAACTGCTTTATCTTGCTTGCTGCACCCCATCTCATCTTTATCATTTTATTTTTTCCCAATTTTTCTCAATCTTGTAAAATTCATATTAAATAGAAAAATCAATATTTTTTAATGGGAGTTTTTTCTCCCTTTTCATATTTTTGTTTAGAAAAATATAAAATGAAAACATTTTCCATATCATGCATTTTAGTATTTTTTGCATATTTTTTACTTTAATTGCTTTTTAATGCTTTTAAGTTGATACATGATTTTGTAGATTTTAGTTTAGGTAGCTCCCTTAATATTTTTAGTTCAATCTTTTTAGGGTAGTTAGATATATGTTTTAGGTTCCCCCTGGATTAATTCCATATTTTTGTGATGATTTTTAGGTTAGTTTTGATTAGATGATTTTAGGTTGTATAGAATTAGGTTAAACTTCAACATAGGTCCATAATAACTTTAGATTTTGGGTTTTTTAGGACAATTTAGACTATGGGACATATATGGGTATTAAGGGTAGGTATGTAGGATCCCTTAGAAATTATATTAGGATTTAATATAATAGTATGCTATTTTTAGTTGATTTTTGTATTGGTTGATTGTTTGTGTTGCCTTTAGGGCATGTTTGCTTTAGTTGCTTTGCTTTGTGGGCTTGGAGAGCTTGATCTTGTCCTAAGGAGCATTGTGGAGCATAGTATAAGACTTGAAGATGCATTGAGGAGCTTGAGAGCTTGTTCTTCTTTTCTTTTTTTTGTTGTTTTAGGGTTAGGAATTAGGAAGAGTTTAGACTTAGATAACTTCTTTCTCAAACATGGATGGTATCATTCACCTCCATTCCTCCCTATGATTCAAAGTCCTTCCATGGTATACACCTCTCTCCTTTGGAGGGATAAGTGATGTACCTAGGAGGTAGAACTTTTGAGGGAACCACTCCTTTGATGTTGAACCCTTATAGGTCACCTTTGGTGGTCAAATAAGCAGTTCAATATCCCCCAGCTTATCCAGTAAGTAATTTTCTCTGGTTTTGATTGTCTTGAGAGAGGTTGAGCCTGAGCATGAAGATGAAGACTTCATTGAAGAGTATTGAAGAGGATGAATCCTTGAATATTTCCATTCCAGCTGAAGCTTGAAGAGCAGCAAAAGCAAGTTGATACTTGAAGATCCCTGAAGATTAGGTGAAGCCTGAAGGTGGAGCTGATCAAGAAGCTGAAGCTTAAGGGAGAAGATGAGTTGAAACTTATGTTTTAGGGTTGAAACCTGGAAAAGCAATTGTCATCTGTCAAGAATGATTGAAGTCTGAAGACTGAGTTGCTATTGGAGGAGCTGAAGCTTGGAGTGAGAGAGGAGTTGATCTGCTTTCTTTTCTTTTTCTTTTATGTATTGTTGTGTTTTGTTTGACTTGTTTGATGCATTAGAATAAGTTCATATCTAGAATAGGTAGAATCTAGGAGCATGATTGCACTAGAGGTTGAGTTGCTCCCTCTGCTTGTACTGTTACTGTGTGGCTTTGCTTGCGGGTATTCAGTAGAGCCCAGCTCCCTTGCCCATGTGGTTTGTTTGCCTGATGGCATTTCATTTCATTTTATCTGTATGATTGCAGTTTACTGTTTATTGCTTGATAGCATGTTGTTTATCTTTTCAGTATGATTACTGTTATTTCATTCTGGCTTGAGCTTGAGATGAGCTTGTGGAGGCTGAAGCCCCACACACATTTCCTCCCTCACTTGCATTGCATGCATTTTACTGTTAAGCTGATGCTTTGTCTGTTTTGGTGTATCATTGACATGATCCCTTAGGACTCTCATTTCCTTTGATAAGGAATTGATGATAGAATCTTAGGTTGAAACCTATGCATGACAACTTCTAGGAGTTCCCTGTTCAAACCTCAACCATAGGATGAATCCATGGCATGATAACAGTAGGACTTGATAGTCTCCCTCCTAGTTGGGCCTGTTCTCTTCTCATCTTAAAACAGTTTAAGATACAGTAATCATGAATGATTTCTTTCGTACTTTACGAGCCTTAAGCTATCTGAGAAAGGATTGTGGGAGAGTTTCTTTTCCACAGTCTGGATGTTTAGTATGGTACCCTTTGGGTGATATGCGACGCATTCACTCTCAGGTCATAGTCTCTAGTGCGGTTGAAATTGCAAACACAATAAAAAAATACTTCTTTCGTAAAAGACAGGAAATAAACCGTAGTTTCCCGAACTACGTGAGCTCTGATCTCTCATACCTGTTGAGAGTACGTAGGCACAAGATGACGATGTCTTGGCGAGCTACCTTCCCCCATAACCCTTCGTAGGCCGAACTACGTTGACTCTGATTTCTCATTCTCTGATGAGAATACGTAGGCAGAAAGCGCGACGCTTTGCCGAGTCATTTTTCTTTTCTTTTTCAGCCAGCCTTGATAGGTAGATAGAATAAAACCAACCCGTCCAAGTAAATACAACAAGCGAGGATCCCGTCGAGTACGACGGACGTGAGGGGTGCTAATACCTTCCCCTTGCGTAACCGACTCCCGAACCCAGACAATGGTTGCGATGACCTTGTCTTACCCTTTTTTCGTCAGGTTTTTATGATCGTTTCCTTTCCCGCTCTGAGGGATAAATAACGAAAGGTGGCGACTCTTCTGTTGTGCCGGCACCTTATTTTCACGCAAGCTGAGACAGCCTATGTCCCATTAGTGGAATTCTAATGAAACCTTATAAAAATACAGAAAAATTTGAAATTTTTAAAGGACAATACTTAATTATTTAAAAACATACTGTTTCACATACATATGCTTCAAATATATTTTACAGAGTTTGACACCGTTAAGACTAGCGGCCTTGCCACATAGATAAAACATAAAATAAAAGTACAGAAAGGAAACCAAAAAGAAAGCATACCAAAAGGGACCTCCTAAGTCCAACAAGACTGACACTTATACTGACTGTAGTAGTAGGGATGTGATTAGCGTTTGACAAAACACTAACAGCTCCCAATCTAGATGTTATAGTAACACATCTCCACGTCACTTCATATCCTTTCCTTCTGAGTTGTCGGGAAGTACGCAAGATTCGAGCTCATCGTCTGATCGTCATAAAATAATCCAAAATGCAAAACAAAAATGACACAGGGCTAAGATTCATGTACAAGTTTAAAAGTGGGAATGAATGTGTAAAATAATAATATATATGGAAACCATATTTATACAAACAAGCGTATCTTATACCCACAATTACATATACTTTATTTATTCTAATGCATCCCTGAACTATATGCTGACTCAGGCCACTAAACGCTGTCAATGATATCTATCCCATTTACCAAGATCAGATATCACTAGACCACATGCCACCAACGTACTCCCAATTACCAAGAGCTACGCCACCTAACTTCACATGGAGCCTAGGTGTTATAAGTCGATCGTCCCTGAGAATTCAGGCCAAGAACCTTGTCTTGCCTAGCATGCATAGATAATAATCCCCGTCGGGATTGCAGGCGACTGATCAACCTCGTGCGTCCCATACCGCACGGCGGTGGACTTACACATTCCTTAATGCAAGTCTATATGATCACTCACTCATCTTGTGGCAACTCTTAGCCATAAGTATTAAGTTAATAATGGGGAATTATCGTATCAACTTTTCAAGTTATACTTATTATCTAGATACTTAGGTTGAGTACCAAATCCATCCAATGTCTTGCCATATTTGATCTTTGTCCTTACATAATAAGTTCAGTTTGTATAATGGGTAATTGTATGGTTAACTTCCCAGGTAAGAGAGGTGGACTGTAAACGGCATAGTCGACCAAGTCTTTCCTTAGCCAGAACCCAACCAAATATAACTACTCATTGTATCCAACTTTCCTTATGTTAATGGGGATCAATTACTTAATATCTAGCAATGTTTTTCTCTCATTAACCGATTATTTCCTTAATCTATCAATCACAATCATTCAAGTATAAATAAAATAAACAATTATAAAATTAACCGAATAATGCAAGCACAATACAATACCAAATTGTCAAAGATTATTCCTATGATAATTAATTAAGGCCGGCGTAACCTCGCCTAGTGATTTGTGAAAATCATTATTTGAGAATAGGCTCTCCTTAATTATTTATCGCTAGTAGGGCTTAGGTCACCACTACACACATATATATTAAGTTATTTTACGCTAACCGTCCCAATCGTATACGAAATCTTGCCCCCACCTTTTGTTGAGTGTTGTTGAAAGTCCACAAGTGTTGTCTTCGATCTTTGCCAAGAACCGATTACTTATGAAAATGATTTGGGCAGAACTTTGACGTATAAAACTCCCTTGAAACTTTAGAAGAACTTTTACCACAAAATACTCTAAAGGTTACGAACCGATATCGTGGGAACTTCGATAACTAAAACTAATATTGCTATATGAAGAAATTAGAGAAGGAAAGAAGTAAAGAAGTAAGAAAGATGATTTGTGATTGAATGAATGAAAATGGGGTGGAAGAGACCCCTATTTATACTAGTTGTAAAATATTAAAATAACATAATTTATCATCTTTTGCCCATACCTTCCAACTTTTCAACTCTTGCTAGTAAATATGTCTCTATCAAATATTTACTAATCTTTCATCAATAGTGCTTTAGGTGTTCTAGTATGACTTTGTGAAAATAATTTATGACAAAGGTATGGGAGCTTGATTTCATGACATAATATTATGTAGGATATTAATAGAAAATGAGATATATATTTCTTTTATAAAAAGTAAAATGTTAATAATATTAATAATAATAAAAATAGTAAAAAGGATAGTTATTTGATATTTTTATTGTCTTAAGATTATTTTATTTATTAATTGGTTTATAGAGTAAAATGATAATATTCAAATAAAATAAAATCAATTAATAATAACAAAACAAGAACAACAATAATGATAATAATAATATGAATAATTAATTAACTTAAAGTTAAGGGTTTTAAGTACCAATTTAAATTTCAAAGTTTAGTTTATAAAATGAAACGATGATATTCAAATTGAAGAATAAAAGTAATAAATATAAAAAGTAATTAATTAATAAATTAATTATTATAAGTGTTAGTTTCAACATTTAATTTTTAATAACTAGCATTGTTAAAATCTCAAATCTAACTAGATATATTATTTAGTGTATGGAAAAATTAGGATGTTACATTACCACCCCCCTTAAAAGAAATTTCGTCCTCGAAATTTAGCGTACCTAAAACATATGTGGATACTTCTGACGCATGTCTTCTTCTCTTTCCCAAGTAGAATCACCAGTTACATCATCCCACACGACTCTAACCAATGGTATTTGCTTTCCACGAAGTTCTTTAATACGATGATCTAAGATCTTGACAGGTATAGCCTCATATTCCAAATTATCTCTAAGTTCCACAGTTTCAGGCTCAATGACATGTGAAGGGTCCGGATAATACTTCCTCAGTTGTGATACATGAAATACATCATGAAGATTAGACAAGTTTGGCGGCAAAGCAATGTGATACGCTACAGGTCCAATCCGCCGTAGAATTTGAAAAGGCCCGATAAACCTTGGTGTTAACTTCCTAGTTTTGATTGCTCGTGCAATTCCCGCCCTAGGAGTTACCCTAATGAACACGTGATCTCCTGCCTCGAACTCCAAAGGTCTTCTCCTCTTATCATTATAACTCTTTTGACGGTCCTGTGCTGCCTTCATTTTTTCTCTAATAAGTTTAACCTGATCTGTCGTTTGTTGCACGAATTCTGAACCCAATATTTTATTTTCTCCAACCTCATACCAACATAAAGGTGTACGACACTTTCTTCCGTATAATGCTTCATATGGAGCCATGCCGATACTTGAGTGAAAACTATTGTTGTAAGTAAACTCAATCAATGGTAAGAACTCGTCCCAACTTCCTTTGTGTTCAAGAGCACAAGCTCTCAACAAATCCTCTAACGATTGAATCGTCCTCTCAGACTGGCCATCCGTTTGGGGATGATAAGCTGAACTTAACCTCAGTTTTGTTCCTAACTCTAAATGCAACTGATGCCGAAAATTTGATGTGAATCTGGGATCTCTATCACTGACTATACTTGAAGGTATTCCATGCAATCTAACAATCTCCTTTACATATACCTGAGCTAGTCTCTCTAATTTAAACGTCTGGTTGATGGGAATGAAATGTGCACTCTTTGTCAACCTATCAATGATCACCCAAATTGCATCATGTTGTTTCTGAGTCTTAGGCAAAGCGGTTACAAAATCCATGGCTATTCCGTCCCACTTCCACTCTGGAATATCTAAAGGTTGTAGCAATCCGGCTGGCTTCTGATGTTCAATCTTTGCCTTCTGACATACCAAGCAACTTTGAACATATTCTGCTATATGTCTCTTCATTCCAACCCACCAAAACATTTTCTTCAAGTCTTGATACATCTTTGTGGCTCCTGGATGAAAACTCAACTTACTTTTGTGGCCCTCTTCCAAAATCAACTTTTGAATATCCTGATTTTGAGGTACACACAACCTTTCTTTAAACCTTAGGATTCCATCACTCCTTATGTTAAACTCTCCATTTTGACCATTTCTTATATTTTCCTTTATGCTCACTAGACGGTCATCAAGTTGTTGTTCATCTTTGATCCATTTCAGAAATTCATTAGACACGACAATAGCGCCTATGAATATACTTCCTTCATTGTGATGTACTCCTAAGTTTAAATCCACGAATTTGTCAATCAACTCTTCTTCCTTCAACATCATTGCAGATACATGAAGTTTCTTTCGACTCAAAGCGTCTGCTACAACATTGGCCTTTCCGGGATGATATTGCAACTCAAAATCATAGTCCTTCAAGAATTCCATCCAGCGCCTTTGTCTCATGTTTAAATCTTTCTGATCAAATAAATGCTTCAGGCTTTTGTGATCACTTAACACAGTGAACTTTGATCCATAAAGATAATGCCTCCAAATCTTTAAGGCAAACACAATTGCCGCTAACTCTAGGTCGTGAGTTGGGTAGTTCCTCTCATGCACCTTCAATTGTCTTGATGCATAAGCTATCACTTTCCTTTCTTGCATCAACACACACCCAAGACCTTGATATGACGCATCACAATACACATCAAAATTTCCTAATGGGTCTGGTAAGATGAGTATTGGTGATGAAGTCAATCTTTCCTTTAGCTTCTGAAAACTTTCTTCACACTCTTTAGTCCATTCAAAGTTTTTACCTTTCCTCGTTAACTGAGTCATGGGCAAAGCGATCTTTGAAAATCCTTCAATGAACCTCCGATAATATCCAGCTAGTCCAAGAAAACTTCGAATCTCGCCAACATTCTTTGGACTCTCCCACTTTGTTATTGCTTCGACTTTACTTGGGTCTACTGCAATACCTTCTTTACTAATTACATGACCAAGAAATTGTACCTCCTTCAACCAAAATTCACATTTCGAGAATTTCGCGTACAATTGAAGGTCCTTTAATATCTGTAGCACAATTCTCAAATGTTCTCTGTGCTCTACCTCATTCTTGGAATAAATCAGAATGTCATCAATGAAAACTACAACAAATTGATCTAAGTATGACCTAAAGATCCTATTCATGTAATCCATGAATACTGCTGGAGCATTAGTCAAACCAAATGGCATAACTAAGTACTCATAGTGTCCATAACGGGATCTAAAAGCTGTTTTTGGAATATCATCTTCCTTCACCCTGATCTGATGATATCCAGACTTCAAGTCAATCTTTGAGAATACTGATGCTCCTTTTAACTGATCCATCAAGTCGTCGATTCTAGGCAAAGGATACTTGTTTTTCACAGTGGCTTTATTGAGTTGTCTGTAATCCACACAAAGTCTAGAAGAACCATCCTTCTTCTTCACAAACAAGATTGGAGCTCCCCATGGCGATACACTTGGTCTAATAAATTCTTTCTCTAACATCTCGTCTAATTGTTTCTTTAACTCCGCAAGCTCTGAGGGTGACATTCGATAAGGAGATATAGAAATTGGTCCAGTTCCTGGAACCAAGTCTATAGAAAATTCCACTTCCCTAACCGGTGGTAAACCTGGAACTTCTTCTGGAAAGACTTCCGGGAATTCACAGACTACGGGAAAATTTTCCACACTAGGGGTTTCTCCTACTGACATGGAGAATAGCATCATAAAACTTTGAGTGAGGGTTTCAGCTTTGCTGATTTCTCCACTATCTTCTCCAAATGTAAAAATTTTCTCCTTGCATCTCAAGTTGACATCGTTGGCTGATAACCAATCCATTCCTAAGATGACATCTAGGTCTTGTAGCGGGAGTACCACAAGATCTACTAAGAATCTTCTATTTTCTAAGATTATTGGACAGTCTACACAGACTGAATAAGTTACCATTCTTTCTCCCGAGGGAGTTGTGATAGTCAACTTATAATCGTGATCAACAATTTCGAATCCCAAAAATTCAGCACAAGAGGTAGATATAAAAGAATGTGTAGCTCCTGAATCGAATAAAACTGATACCAACTTATCTCCAATTAAACACATACCTTGAATTAACCCAGCTGACTTTGAGATCTCAGCTCCTCTAATTGTAAATACTCTTCCTGTGGTTGGCTTATTTTGATTCTGAGGTCTCTGACCAACACTTGGGCCTCCATTTCTTGCTCTCCCTATGTTGTTATTGTTTATTAGGCCGCTCCTCTGGCCTGTTGGTTGACTTTGTCCTTGGGGACAATCTTTGAGAAAGTGGCCTTTCTGACCACAGCGAAAACAAGTTCCAATATTTCTATTTGGACAATCTTTGTTAAGATGTGCCCCTCCACAGCTGTAACACTTGAACATTAACCTTCTAGAATCCTGGTTATGATAAGGTGTAGGCCTTTGATATGGCCTACCCCCTCGTTGGATTCTTCCTCCGTGGCCTCGGTTAAAGTGGCCCTTGTGATTGTTGTTTTGGGTTGATCCTCCTGATCCATATTGATTCTTCCTATTGTCAATCCCTTCCAACTCCAGACACCTTTCTACTAGCTCACCAAAGCGCATAATATGCAGAGGTAAAACTGCCCTCTGGATATCATATTTCAATCCATCTTGATACTTTTCACACATCCATTCTTCCCTTGGATGCAAGCGGTAAAACTCAGAATACTTTAGCAAGGATTCAAACTTCCTAGTATATTCTCCCACCGTCATCACACCTTGACGTAGATTCTGAAATTCTCTCTCCTTCTCTTTCCTACATAACTTTGGAAAATACTTCCCCAAAAATTCTTCTTTGAACAAGGTCCAATTGATTTCTCTTCCTTCCTCTTCCAATAATCTATACTTTCCTCTCCACCAAGCTTCAGCATCGCCTGTCAGCATGAATGTTGCATAACCAACCCTTCTATTCTCTCTACAGTGAGTGAAAGAAAATATCTTCTCCATTTCTTGCAACCATTTCTCAGCACCCTCCGGATTAAAGTCACCACCAAACTGTGGTGGTTTTCCTTTCAGAAACGAGTTCAATCCTGTATCCTCATGCACCATTTCCCTTTGTTGTTGCTGAAAGAGTTGATGATCTCGAGTGATTTGCAGGATTTGAGCATTTTGTTGTGTTTGAACTAACACAGCTGCAGCAAGTTCACGAACATCTCGAGTGTCAGCTTGAGAGTTCGTTCCAGTTTGGGAATGATCTTCTCGTCCAATGGGAATGGTAGGTGCTCCTTCAGGAGTAACTTCATCACTCGCATTCCTACGTATACCTCTAGTAGTGCCTCTAGCAGCACTCCTACCACGCCTCGCACCTCTGACGTTCTGAACCATAACTTCCTGAAAAGGAATAGTTATTAGGTTCAATCATTCACAAGACATAAAGAACATAACAATTATGTATATTTATATCCCAATGAATGATTCATCGATAAGGATTTTTATCAAGTCTCCCACAGGCAAGGGATAATTGTGTCTAAAATGTTGAATTAATATCTTAAATATAACTAGAATTCAGGAAAACATAATCAACATTTAATGTATAAACAAAAATGTATCAATTTATTTAATAACAACGATTACAAAAATCGTGACCATGTCTCATTCAAAAACCTCTACTTGTAAACCAAGCTAAGACTAATAGTGGTAAAACTATAATTATCATTATTGCTACGAAATCTTTACCTAATTCTTCATGCTTGATGATACCAATAACAAACAAAATAATGACAAGAAGAGTGATGAATAAAAGAAAGGATTTAGCCATTTGAAAGGTATAGATAAATATTTAGGAATTGATATGAAAATAATGGATGGGTGTGAAGTATTTATAAAGTGAATTTTGTGAAGTGTCCGTTACGTTACCGTTGGGTTTGTGACCGTTGGGGAGGAAAAATAAAGTGTGCTAAATAAGTTTCCTAGACCATTATACTAGAAGGCTCTCAAGATGAAGACTCAATGCACAGAAGAAAAGTTATCATCCAGTTTGGAATCCAACTTGATACAGTCAGTATAATTCTAGACACTTACGGTCCGAGCTGAATCGACCAGCTCTGATACCATTAAATGAGACAGCCTATGTCCCATTAGTGGAATTCTAATGAAACCTTATAAAAATACAGAAAAATTTGAAATTTTTAAAGGACAATACTTAATTATTTAAAAACATACTGTTTCACATACATATGCTTCAAATATATTTTACAGAGTTTGACACCGTTAAGACTAGCGGCCTTGCCACATAGATAAAACATAAAATAAAAGTACAGAAAGGAAACCAAAAAGAAAGCATACCAAAAGGGACCTCCTAAGTCCAACAAGACTGACACTTATACTGACTGTAGTAGTAGGGATGTGATTAGCGTTTGACAAAACACTAACAGCTCCCAATCTAGATGTTATAGTAACACATCTCCACGTCACTTCATATCCTTTCCTTCTGAGTTGTCGGGAAGTACGCAAGATTCGAGCTCATCGTCTGATCGTCATAAAATAATCCAAAATGCAAAACAAAAATGACACAGGGCTAAGATTCATGTACAAGTTTAAAAGTGGGAATGAATGTGTAAAATAATAATATATATGGAAACCATATTTATACAAACAAGCGTATCTTATACCCACAATTACATATACTTTATTTATTCTAATGCATCCCTGAACTATATGCTGACTCAGGCCACTAAACGCTGTCAATGATATCTATCCCATTTACCAAGATCAGATATCACTAGACCACATGCCACCAACGTACTCCCAATTACCAAGAGCTACGCCACCTAACTTCACATGGAGCCTAGGTGTTATAAGTCGATCGTCCCTGAGAATTCAGGCCAAGAACCTTGTCTTGCCTAGCATGCATAGATAATAATCCCCGTCGGGATTGCAGGCGACTGATCAACCTCGTGCGTCCCATACCGCACGGCGGTGGACTTACACATTCCTTAATGCAAGTCTATATGATCACTCACTCATCTTGTGGCAACTCTTAGCCATAAGTATTAAGTTAATAATGGGGAATTATCGTATCAACTTTTCAAGTTATACTTATTATCTAGATACTTAGGTTGAGTACCAAATCCATCCAATGTCTTGCCATATTTGATCTTTGTCCTTACATAATAAGTTCAGTTTGTATAATGGGTAATTGTATGGTTAACTTCCCAGGTAAGAGAGGTGGACTGTAAACGGCATAGTCGACCAAGTCTTTCCTTAGCCAGAACCCAACCAAATATAACTACTCATTGTATCCAACTTTCCTTATGTTAATGGGGATCAATTACTTAATATCTAGCAATGTTTTTCTCTCATTAACCGATTATTTCCTTAATCTATCAATCACAATCATTCAAGTATAAATAAAATAAACAATTATAAAATTAACCGAATAATGCAAGCACAATACAATACCAAATTGTCAAAGATTATTCCTATGATAATTAATTAAGGCCGGCGTAACCTCGCCTAGTGATTTGTGAAAATCATTATTTGAGAATAGGCTCTCCTTAATTATTTATCGCTAGTAGGGCTTAGGTCACCACTACACACATATATATTAAGTTATTTTACGCTAACCGTCCCAATCGTATACGAAATCTTGCCCCCACCTTTTGTTGAGTGTTGTTGAAAGTCCACAAGTGTTGTCTTCGATCTTTGCCAAGAACCGATTACTTATGAAAATGATTTGGGCAGAACTTTGACGTATAAAACTCCCTTGAAACTTTAGAAGAACTTTTACCACAAAATACTCTAAAGGTTACGAACCGATATCGTGGGAACTTCGATAACTAAAACTAATATTGCTATATGAAGAAATTAGAGAAGGAAAGAAGTAAAGAAGTAAGAAAGATGATTTGTGATTGAATGAATGAAAATGGGGTGGAAGAGACCCCTATTTATACTAGTTGTAAAATATTAAAATAACATAATTTATCATCTTTTGCCCATACCTTCCAACTTTTCAACTCTTGCTAGTAAATATGTCTCTATCAAATATTTACTAATCTTTCATCAATAGTGCTTTAGGTGTTCTAGTATGACTTTGTGAAAATAATTTATGACAAAGGTATGGGAGCTTGATTTCATGACATAATATTATGTAGGATATTAATAGAAAATGAGATATATATTTCTTTTATAAAAAGTAAAATGTTAATAATATTAATAATAATAAAAATAGTAAAAAGGATAGTTATTTGATATTTTTATTGTCTTAAGATTATTTTATTTATTAATTGGTTTATAGAGTAAAATGATAATATTCAAATAAAATAAAATCAATTAATAATAACAAAACAAGAACAACAATAATGATAATAATAATATGAATAATTAATTAACTTAAAGTTAAGGGTTTTAAGTACCAATTTAAATTTCAAAGTTTAGTTTATAAAATGAAACGATGATATTCAAATTGAAGAATAAAAGTAATAAATATAAAAAGTAATTAATTAATAAATTAATTATTATAAGTGTTAGTTTCAACATTTAATTTTTAATAACTAGCATTGTTAAAATCTCAAATCTAACTAGATATATTATTTAGTGTATGGAAAAATTAGGATGTTACACAAGCGACACTTGTCTCATCTTCAATATGACCCTCTAGGCATTTCATAAGCTTTGTACACATTCCATACCCTCAACTCATAGCTCATACCCCCATTGATGACCCTCAATACACCTCAAACTAGGATAGAAATCTACTGGTTGACCCTCAAACTTCTCAAAGCTTCAAACATTTCTTGATGACTTGGATGGTCTTAAGCTTGAATAAAAACCCTTGATGTGCTTCTTTAGATAAGAATGGCACTTGATCCCTTGTTGGATGACTTGTTATGTGATGATATGCAAATGATGGGACTATGTACATGATGTATCTATGCAAATGACAATGCAATTGAAACATAAACCAGGTGATATAGGTTGGGCAAATTTTAGGGTGCAACAGCTGCCCCTATTCAAACGGCTTGGACCCGACTGGGTGAAGAGCGAACGGCCTTCACACAATCGAGGTACGAGACGGTTGAATACCAAGAACCCGAAAATTTGCCAACCGTAGAAATAAATGCACAAACTGCTCGGGAACAATAACCAGAGGACCGAATCGGGTTGTTACGGCAACAACCGATCAGTCATCCACTATCCAAATCTGACTCAACATCAACCGCCTGTGTATCGCCACAGGCTTTGAACTCCCTCTTGTCAAAATACCCCGCTTTTTATCCACGTTAAAACTCCGCCGTCTGTTAATACGTAGAAAACCAATTAGCGACAGTGTTGGGGATCATTTTCATCAACTCGAAAAAGATTCTATCATCGCGGGGATAGAACTTCATCTACATTCCGTCAACATAGAAACATCCCGACGACTTCGCTGGGGAAACAATTCTGTCTAATCACCAGGAACTCATCTGCCTATCCATACAGGAAAATCATCTGTCTAAACACAGGAAACCCCATCCGTCTACTACATACAGAAAAAGTCATCTGCCTGATTACAGGAAAGTTCATCCGCTTGCTCCATACGGGAAAATACATCTGAATACTGTTTCTCTGCCTACCTCTGCAGTAGACAACTTCGTTGGTCCTAACCCAAAAACGGCGTCGAGGAGGACTCTACTGGGACATTAACACGAGGAAATCACGGCGACTTCCTTGGGGAAAATACTTTTGTCAAATATCGGAACACAACTCACATACTCTGTCGATCATGGGAGAATCATCTATCTGGATACCGAAAAGGTTCATCCGCCTGCTTCATACGGGAAAACACATCTACCTGATTCTTATAGGAAAGTTCATCCGCCTGTTTCATACGGGAAAACATAACACATCTGCCTGGTTCATACAGGAAAGTTCATCCGCCTGTTTCATACGGGAAAACATAACACATCTGTCTGGTTCATACAGGAAAGTTCATACGCCTGCTTCATACGGGAAAACATAACACATCTGCCTGGTTCATACAGGAAAGTTCATCTGCCTGCTTCATACGGGAAAACATAACACATCTGCCTGGTTCATACAGGAAAGTTCATCCGCCTGCTTCATACGGGAAAACATAACACATCTGCCTGGTTCATACAGGAAAGTTTATCCGCCTGATTCTTACGAGAAAACATAACACATCTGCCTGGTTCATACA
Organism: Lathyrus sativus; assembly: GCA_963859935.3. Lineage (NCBI taxonomy): Eukaryota > Viridiplantae > Streptophyta > Magnoliopsida > Fabales > Fabaceae > Lathyrus > Lathyrus sativus. The sequence continues at coordinate 791,656,171 of OZ012735.1, read as the reverse complement.
GGAAAGTTCATCCGCCTGTTTCATACGGGAAAACATAACACATCTTCCTGGTTCATACAGGAAAGTTCATCCGCCTGCTTCATATGGGAAAACATAACACATCTGCCTGGTTCATACAGGAAAGTTCATCCGCATGCTTCATACGGGAAATCATAACACATCTCCTGGTTCATACAGGAAAGTTCATCCGCCTGCTTCATACGGGAAAACATCTTGGATATAGCTTCCTTGCCTATTCTTGGTAGTATCTAACTCCACTGGGGATATTCTAAAAATAACTGCCTGACACCCGTTTCGACAACAAGTGACCTCTTCTGCAATTTGATTCATGAAACCCTAAAATGCTGCCGCAACAGCAAACCTGAAGAAAAACACTCCGCTGGTCGGATCAGAGAAACTTCAACTGGAAACTCTGTGGGGATAATAAAATGAATCGTATCATCACACGTCTCACGGCGAGACCTTGAATACCTGGTAATAGATCTGAGCTAGAACTCCATACTCCTGCTGAGAAAACATGCCTGAAAGCAAAAGGTTAACCAACCTGATTTATGTTTCAAAATGCATATGTTTGGCAATGGTGCAATGCTCTATACGGCATGGAAATGCTACGCGTTTTTTGGGCAGATGCAAACATGATAATGTATGCAAATGCAAATGCAGGTTCAGGCTGCTGGGGAAGCTCTGACAAGCTTGCTTCAACACGGCTGTTGAGGACAAATACCACTCTGTTGGGGATGAACGGGTATCGCAAAGTATTTTGGCAAAATAAATGCCAAAAATACAACCAACTCTGTCGGGGAGAGATTACACATCGATTTCCACTGGGGGGAAAGAATAACACCTGCTGGGAAGATTAACTCAGCTGGGGGGAGAAGCAACCCTTCTAGGGGACAACCGTCTGGGTACAGTTTACAAACTCGGAACTATCACTCCGCTGGGGATAATCATCCTGACGGAAGCGTGACGACCTGTGGGGAGAAAGAAAACCATCCTCGGCGGGGATAATCCTTCTGAACTTACTATCTTGGTTATGCGCCATGGAAATCTTCCCAGCTGGGGATTGAATGCGCACATCTTCGACTCTCTGGGGAGTATAACCTCTGCATGGGACACTAATCTCGACTTGCTGGGGATATCTTGTGGACGACTTCCACGATGATACTCTTCTGGGGAAAATAATCCTTCCTTCGGTAAGGGATAACATCGTCTCGACCTCTGGGGGGTGAGGTGCGACCTGCTGGGAGATAACATCAAATAAGGTCAAGTCCTTCTTCCAGGGCCTCTGGCTAGGGCCACCATTTTCTGATTGTCTGCCTCAAGGGCGAGAACCCTGCAAACACAAACAAGACAAAACAAATCTATACAACCAAATCTATTCGGGTTAGCATCCGTGACATTACTTCAGTCAATTCGAAGTTTTAGCAATTATTGGCAAGGGCCGGCAAAGTTATGCACATGCGAGTTCATCGAAAACATCGGCGTTTTCCACATACAAAACAGTAAAGCACAAACATCAAATACTAAATAACACGTTTTATTAATAACAAGCCTCTGAATAGGCAAAGTTTTGTACATCGGATGCAACTCTTGAAAAGAGGAAGTTACGCACACACACATACATATATGCAAAAAAAGCATAAAGATACAAAACAACATTTGTATACATGTCGGCAACGTGGTGCAGATAAACATCCTGAGCTGATCCTCCTATGACTCGCCTGACTCTGGCGCTTTCCCGGTATTCACTTTTCGGAAGAGATTGTGTCGGATAAACGAACCCTCAGGTACTCCCAAACCACTAAGCAATGCTGTATCAGATCCGGACCGCAGTCATTTGCTTTTTCAATCCCTAATTTTTGCGTTAACCGCCCTTTGCGGGTTTTCAATTCACCGGGACACCCTTTTTTGCCGAAGTCGCCCAATGCAGGTTTTCGACTTCGCGGGTGTACATCTTTTCAATTTTATCCCTAACTTTTGCCCGAACCTTTTATTCATTTTTTATGGTTCGCCGGGATGCCCCATTTTTGCCTGGTCTCTCTTTTTACTGTCCAGCGGGTCACTTTCAAGCAAAGTATTTTTTAACTGCGTCCGAATTCACAGGCGACGTAAAGTCTTCACCATCCATAGCGGATAGTAGCAAGGCTCCTCCAGAGAAGACTTTTCTGACAACTTAGGGACCTTCGTAATTAGGGGTCCACTTGCCCCTGTGATCTGTTTGTGGTGGGAGAATCCTCTTCAGCACAAGGTCGCCCGTCTGAAAGCTTCGTGGCCATATCTTCTTATCATAAGCTAGCCTCTTCTCGTCCATTAAGCTGAGCTGATTCAGTCTATCTTTAACCCATTCTGCCTCGTCAAGTTGGACATCTCGTAAAACCCTCAAGGAAGGAATCTCAACCTCCAACGGTAACACTGCCTCCATTCCGTATACCAATGAAAAAGGGGTTGCCCCGGTTGATGTGCGTACCGTCGTACGATAACCGTGCAAAGCGAAAGGTAGCATCTCGTGTCAGTCCTTATACGTCACAACCATCTTCTGGACGATCTTCTTTATGTTCTTATTGGCCGCTTCAACAGCGCCATTCATCTTGGGTCGGTAAGGAGAAGAGTTGTGATGCTCAATCTTGAAATTCTGGCACAGCTCTTTCATCATCTTGTTATTCAAATTCGAATCGTTGTCGGTGATAATCCGCTCAGGGATTCCATATCTGCAGATAATATCTCGTTTGATAAATCTGGCGACCACTTGCTTGGTGACATTGGCATATGACGCTGCTTCCACCCATTTGGTGAAGTAATCAATTGCCACCAAAATGAACCGGTGTCCGTTGGATGCCGTAGGCTCGATCTTTCCAATCATATCAATTCCCCACATCGAGAACGGCCACGGTGATGACATCACATTCAGAGGACTTGGGGGTACATGGACCTGGTCCGCATAAATTTGGCATTTATGACACCTCTTTGCAAACTTGAAACAGTCTGTTTCCATAGTTAGCCAATAATAACCTGCCCGCAACAGTTTTCTCGTCATAGCATGCCCACCAGCATGTGTACCAAATGTACCCTCATGTATCTCTTCCATGAGTAACTTCGCCTCTTTCTCGTCTACACAGCGTAGCAACACCAAGTCGTGGTTTCTTTTGTATAGGACACCATCTGGGTTCAAATAGAAATTGCCAGCCAATCTCCTGAGAGTCTTCTGATCTTGACTGGATGCCCCAGCCGGATACTCCTTGTTTTTTCAAGAAATTCTGGATTCCAAAGTACCAGGGTTGACCATCGGGAGCCCCATCAATGGCAAATATAAATGCAGGCCTATCAAGCCGGGAGATAACAATCCGGGGAGCCTCGTTCCAGAAGTTAACTTTATACATTGAAGACAATGTCGCCAGGGCGTCAGCCATTTGATTTTCTGCTCGTGGCACGTGATGCAATTCCACCTTGTCGAAGAAAGGCAACAATCTCCTTGCATAATTCATATATGGTATCAAATTGGGCTGCCGTGTCTCCCATTCTCCTTTAATCTGATTCACTACCAGAGTCGAGTCTCCGTATACATCCAGATGTTTGATTCGCAAATCAATAGCTTCTTCCAGACCCATGATGCAAGCCTCGTATTCAGCCTCATTATTGGTAACGGGAAAAGTCAATCGGGCAGTAAAGGGGATGTGCGACCCCTGAGGAGTGGTGATAATTGCCCCTATTCCGCTACCATAGGAATTTACAGCTCCGTCAAATATCAACTGCCACTTGGAACCCAACTCTGGTCCTTCGTCCGGCAACGGTTCTTCACAATCTTTCATCTTCAGGTACATGATATCCTCGTCAGGAAAATCAAACCTCATCGATTGGTAGTCCTCAACTGGCTGCTCCGCAAGGTACTCTGACAAAACGCTACCTTTAATAGCCTTTTGCAAGACATATTGTATATCGTATTCGGTCAACACCATCTACCATCGGGCAATTCTTCCGGAGAGTGCTTGCTTATCAAACACGCATTTGATTGGATCCATCTTTGAAATTAGCAGGCTTGTATGATTTAGCATGTATTGCCTCAAACGTTTGGCGGCCCAGGCTAGCGCGCAACACGTTTCCTCAAGCATTGAGTATCTGGACTCACAGTCTGTGAACTTCTTACTCAAATAGTAGATCACATGCTCTTTACGTCTGGTCTCGTCGTGTTGACCGAGAACACAACCCATACTTTCCTCAAGAACCGTCAAATACATAATCAACGGTCTCCCGGCCACTGGGGGTATCAAAACAGGAGGTTCCTGCAAGTATTCTTTTATCTTGTCGAACGCCTTTTGACAATTTTCATTCCAGGTCACAACCTGGTCCTTTTTCAATAACTTGAATAACGGCTCGCATGTCGCAGTTAAGTGAGATATGAACCGGGCGATATAGTTCAACCTCCCTAAAAATCCGCGCACTTCTTTTTCTGTTTTAGGCGTCGACATTTCTTGTATTGCTTTTATTTTCGCAGGATCAACCTCTATTCCTTTTTCACTCACGATAAACCCCAGCAGTTTACCCGATCTCACCCCGAAGGTGCACTTGTTAGGGTTCAGTCTCAACCTGAACTTCCTAAGCCTCTTGAACAATTTCAGCAGATTAACCAAATGCTCCTCCTCTGTCTGGGATTTGGCAATCATATCATCAACATAAACCTCGATCTCTTTATGCATCATGTCATGAAAGAGAGTCGTCATAGCACGTTGATATGTTGCCCCAGCGTTCTTCAATCCGAAGGGCATCACTTTATAGCAAAATGTTCCCCAGAGAGTAATGAAGGTGGTCTTCTCCATTTCTTCAGGAGCCATTTTGATCTGATTATAGCCCGAGAATCCGTCCATGAAGGAGAATACGGAGAACTGAGCAGTGTTATCAACCAGCACATCGATGTGAGGAAGTGGAAAATCATCTTTCGGGCTCGCTCTATTTAAATCACGGTAGTCTACACACATTCGCACTTTACCGTCTTTCTTCGGCACTGGCACAATATTAGCGACCCATGAGGGATATTTTGTAACAGCTAGGAAACCAGCATCCCACTGTTTTTGAACTTCCTCCTTAATCTTCACAGCCATGTCCGGTCTAGTTCTTCGTAGTTTCTGCTTAATAGGCGGACATTCCTCTCGCAGTGGCAGACGGTGAACAACCATATCCGTATCCAACCCAGGCATATCCTCGTACGACCAAGAAAATATATCATTATACTCTTTGAGCATCTCAACCAACCTTTGCTTGATGTCGCTCTGCAGCGCAGCCCCTATGCGGATGTTTCTCACAACCTCTTCTGACCCCAAATTGATAATCTCAATGACTTCCTCGTGAGGCAGAATGATTCTTTCTTCTTGTTTCAATAACCAGGTCAACTCTTCTGGTATGTCGCCATCTTCCACAATCTCTTCCTCAGCCTGAAATACCGGGTGCTCGAAGTCGAAGTGAGTCATAGGCGGTTCATAGATGTCATCTGAAATAGTAATCCTGCAAAGGAAATGGTTAAATGCTTCAAAACGCATACAAAGCGAATAACCACATTGCCATTTTATTGTAAAAGATAAAAAAACAGGAAAAACAGGGATCACAACATTTGTATATGAAAAACGCCTTTATTTCATGATTAAACAATGTAATGTACATAACCAAATGGCCCTAAGCAAAATCCCTATGCCCCGGGTAGGACACAGGATTATTCAACAATTAAGAAAACAAATCATTACTGTTTAGTTGTCACAGGAACAGTTTCTCGGATAGACCAATTGCATAGACTTTGTCCTGGCACGCTTGGCTTGATCCACGCGTCCATATCACAATCGCTATCCCCGTCTTCGGCATCGGAAACAGCATTGGTAGTCTCTAAGCTCACCCCGTTTGGTGTAATGGTCATCGGCCCTCTGACCTTGGGCGTTCCTGAAGAGGATGCTGATGACGAAGGATGATATCCAAGCCCGAACCTGTCATTCTTCATGGGAATCTCCAATACTTGCCCCAGCCTTTAGTTTTTCCTTCCTGCACTAGAGCTTGAGCCTCTTTGTAGGATGACACTGCCACATCTGATACTTTGCTGGAACTCTGGGCCTTGTCTTTAATTCGCAACCCCTCGAAGGCTTGACAGGGTGTTTCGTGTATTTCGCCGTCGACCTCGACATATTTGAATGAAGACAAATGGCTAACCAGAATATCTTCCTCTCCACAAACAGTGACGACACTATCCCTAACCATATACTTCAGCTTCTGGTGCAACGTGGATGTGACTGCCCTGGCAGCATGGATCCATGGGCGCCCAAGGAGACAACTATACGCTGGCTGGATGTCCATTATATAGAATTCAGTTTCAAATATTTCAGGCCCCACTTGCAACGATAATGTTATTGATCCGAAAACCGACCTCCTCGTTCCATCGAACGCTCTCACCACTAAATCGCTGGGCGTGCAGATAATCCCCCTGATATCTAACTTCATCATGGCTTTCTTTGGTAGCACATTCAGGGAAGATCCAGTGTCTACTAAAACATGGGACATGACCGTGCCCCGGCATTCAACTGACACATGCAATGCCATATTGTGCTCTCGCCCTCTCGGAGTCAAATCAAAATCTGTGAAGCCCAGACTGTGCCCCGCGTTGACATGCGTCATCACCCCTTCTAACTGATTAACAGAAACCTCTTGAGGAACGAATGACGTGTCTAGAATCTTCAGCAAAGCGTTCCGATGGACCTCGGAACATAACAGCAATGATAGGATAGAAATTTTTGACGGCGTTTGCTGGAGGTGCTCCACAATTTTGTAATCACTTTTACGAATGAGCCTCATAAACTCCTCCACATCCTTAAGTGACATTTCCTTTTCATTCGACTGAGAAGGACCACCCTCAGCTACCTTGGCTTTGCCCTTGGCTAACCTTTCCGCCTCTACCTCGGGTGATGTGAAGATTCTTCCGCTTCTGGTCATACCCCCTGTTCCGACAACATTATCTACAACCCCAGCTGGTTGTCCATTGACTTCAATTTTCTCACCATCGTAATATACCTCCAACCCGTAAGTCCACGACACTGCTTTGGTACTCTCAAAAGGGACTGGTCCTACTTTGGTAATTGTGATTGTTGGCCGCCTGGCAGGTGCCGTTATCGTTATTGTTTTCCTCGGAATTGTCACCGTTGCAACATCGTTCAACTTATCACACCACGCCTCTACAGGCTTTTCAACCGCGGTTCTATCAAATTGCAAGGTACCTTCATCCATCATAGCCTGAATGCCCTGCTTCAACTCATTACAACCCTCTGGCTGGGTCCAACAATCCAAGCAAAATTCATCACAACCCGGGAATACACCCCCCTTTTAACAGCGTGCTTTTAATCTCACCCAACGGTGTCTTCAGCTCATTGACATCCATCACTAGATTCAAATTCTCTTCGGTCAAGATGGCGTTTGCCCCATGATTGGGCATAGGTTGTTGTACAATATTTGGACCTGCCTGTCCAAAATTAATGGCTTTACTATCCAATAAATCCTGAACTTTGTGTTTAAATGCCTGACAAGCTTCTATATCATGCTCGGGTGCCCCGGAATGGAATTCGCAATGTTTGTTGGCATCATATCCGTAAGGAAGTACTGCCCCTGTAGGTGGTGCCAAAGTCCTCTTCTCAACCAAGTTCAACCCTAGCAGGGTTTGGAGGAGTTCTGCATACGTGGAAGGAGGTGCGTCGAACACTCTTTTCGATCTCGCATTCTGTACCCTTCTCTGACCAGGATTCTGTCCCTGCTGTTGCTGTGGTTGTTGTTGTTGTGGCTGCCTCTGTTGAGGAAAAGGGATAGTGACACTAGCTATCTGTTGCGGCTGAACATACTGATGTCTTCCTCTGCCCCTGCCCCTGCCACCAAACACGGCACTAGTATCACCCTGTCGTCTACCACCAAATGCTTTTCTGGCACCTCCTGCTGAAGTAGACTCACCTGCTTGGAACCTTCCAACTTTAATCCTGTTTTCGATCATCTCCCCCATAAGAATCAAATCTGAGAAACTGCTCAATGACACACTAAATAATTTTTCGTAGAACACCCTCGTAAACGTCCCAATGAACATGTCATTCATCTCCCTTTCAATTAAAGGAGGATGCACCCTCGCTGCCATATCGCGCCACCTTTGCGCATACTCTTTAAAGCTTTCACCGTCCTTCTGTGACAAACACTGTAATTGGACCCGGTTTGGCGCCAGATCGTTGTTGTATTTGTAATGGGTCACGAAAGCATCAGCCAACTGCTTCCATGTTTTGATCTGCGTGGGCTCCAGCCCCATATACCATTCAAGCGACGGCCCTGATAAGCTGTCCTGAAAGAAATGCATGAGCATCCTTTCGTCATCTGAATATGCGGACATTCTCCTATAGTAAGAGTGGACATGGACCTTAGGGCAGGTGTCCCCCTTGTATTTGTCAAAAGTGGGAGCCTTGAATTTCAATGGCACCCTCAGCCTTGGGACTAAGCCCATGTAGTCATATCCAAACCGGTGGAGTTCTGAATCACTACCCCCTTCATCTGTTCTTCAAGCATTCTGATTCTCTGCACAGGATCAACAGTTCCTTCAAACCCCACACCTTTTCCCGAAAAGGCGTCCTCCTGGCAGTCTTCGCCCCAATTCACATTTCCATTTCCATACCCATCGTAACCAGTGTTGCGACCAAACCCTTGCTGATTGATCATGGGACCTCGTCCCCCGGTACCGAAACCCTGGTTAACCCTAACAGGTCCAAACCCAGTGTTGACAGGGATCACCCCAGTACCGTTCATATTACCAAATCCACCATACCCCTGGTTAGCGTTACCAAAACCGTTGTAACCGAAACCTTGAGTGTTGAAGCTGAATTTCCCGTCCTGATTGACGTAATCAAATCCTTGATCATTGTATCCGAAACCATTGTTGTCGAAACCATTACCGCCATTGTTGTTACCACCGCCTTGGTTGGCATCCCCAAATCCAACATTGTTAACAACAGTCTCATTTCCATTTCCTGTGTTACCATTGCCAGCGCCAGTGTCGTCGTTTACAATCACAACAGGTGGGGTCACTACAGGGGGAACTACAGGTGTAGGGGGCCCATCCTCCGGAATAGTCTCAACGTGCGCAGAATTATGGTCATTGTTGCCATTCCCGTTAGTCCGCGTCAGCAGCGGCTGTACCAAAGTCTGGAGGCTCTCCTGGCCTTTAGCAATGTTCTCCATTGCTTGCATGAACAGGTTCAACTTCTCGCGGATTTCCTGCATCTCCACTTGGACTTGATCCATGATTCTCTTGCAGTTGTTTCGGGTTGAGTAGCGGTGGACTCTTTGTTCGTCAATCCTGAAAAACCTGAAGATGCCGGAAATAAGATACAGATTCGAGAATATGGGTCATGCACTATGAATGCAGATGCAAATGTGTAACTATGCTACAGGTTATATTCCCCCCGATTCTAGTTTCGGAGAGAGGGCCATCATGACAATGGAGTCCCCATCAAGCAAGCAAGGAATCAGAAAACCCTCATATATAAACAAATGCCAAGAGGCTGAGTACAAGAGTACAACTGGATACAACTGAAGAGACCTCGGCCAACAAGCCTGGCGATGGTCAAAATACAAGTACAAATAACAAAGGCAAGGCAAAGATAAATCAGGCCAAATGGCGTGCTCTGACGTCTTCCAATATCCTCAACGTCTCCGAATGCCCTAGTCAGGAGATCAGCTCCTGTATCAGTAAGGCATGCCGCTCAGCAGTGGATCTCAGCTTTTTGGCGTCGTCCTTGCAGGTTCCTTCGCCAGAACTCTCGTCAAGTCTGTACCTCTTGGAGCCAGCCTTCACTTCATACCCTCTTAGCTTCTCATCAAGGTCACTTATTCTGAGGTCGACAGCGTTCCTAAGTGATGTCTCTTCAGCATTCTTTGCGTCTTGGGCTCTAATTTGTGCCTCTAGCGTGGCAATTTGCAGCTTCAGTTCGTCTTCACGCTCTTTCCGCTTGGTAAGCGTGGCCTTCCACAATGCTTCCCACTTGCTGAGGCGGGAATAAGCTTTGCTTAAAAGTTCCTTCTTGGAAGTAAGCACCTTGCTAACACCGTTCAAGGCTATTCCCACTTTTTCTTTCTTGTTGGTCTCCTCCGTCAACTCTGAACCCAACCTGTTAATCAATTCAGTTTGTTCCCTCACAGTGAAGGTAGCTTCATTCTTCTCATGACGCAACCGGAAGATCTCCTTTTCTAACTCATCATTGGCTTTCTTCAGTTCTTCGTTTTCAGCCAACAATTTGTTATACTTCTCACTTTCTGCCGAAGTAGATACCTCAATCATTGGAAGATACAGGGGTTCCACAGCAGGATAAGGCATCAAGGACATACTAGCTCTCTCGCGGATCCAAGCCAAATAAGGGTCATAAGCTTTGTTGTTGCTCTTACCGAGCAAAGCTTTCCCTCTCCTATGGACGTTAGCCCATGCATGTATCAATCTGATCAAAACAGCCGTGTCTAATAATCCTGTGAGATACAGAGATTCCTGTATCTCCTTCTCAATAGGAGCGTCCCTCAAAGCATAACCGAACTGTCTTACTAGCAGTGAAGGGTTATAGTTAATACAACATTTCCGTCCGATCAGGGGGACATTCGGAAAGCCACTGCAACTATATATAATATCAGTGCCAAGCATGCTCCGATCAAACCAAATGATGTTCTCAGCAGACAGCCCCATCAACCGGGAAGACCAATCCAAAGTATCAACAGCATCAACAAAAGGCCCTGTCTTCGGAAGATGCCCCTAGAACCACCTGTACAAAAGAGGAAGACAGCAAGAAACATTCTTGCCACGACGTTTCTCATTCTTGTAGTGAATAGAATGATAAACATCGCCCAAGAGAGTAGGAACTGGATTCTTCGAGGCAAGAATCAAGAAGGCATCTGAGTCGACAAAATCTGGCACATTAGGAAACAAGACAATCCCGTAGATGCAGACGGCTAGAATGGCACTGAAAGCAACCCAACATCCACTCTTCGTGCACTGTGTAGCCTTCTCAACCAGGACAGACAGGTGAAAACCATAAGCTCCGTTCAGCTTGACCAAACCTCCGGGGAACTCAGAAGCGTCTAAACTGACAATCTCAGCGAGTGTGGCTAACTCAGGCTCAGCATCAACATGTATAAAGGGCATCTGGTCTGACACAGGAACTTCCAACATAACAGAATACTCCTCCAAAGTGGGTGCCAGAATATAGTCAGGAAATAAGAAACATCTCAGCTGCGACTCATAAAACTGCATCAAAGTATACACCCCAAACGTCTCAAATGCGGAAGATCTGTACAACAAACTAAGAAATCTCCCATAGGATACTCTGAACTCAGCCCTCACTCTCTCATCTGCTAGAGCGACTAAACCCAGCAAGGAACTGATATCTGGCAAATGCAACCGGTAAGCAACTGTCCTCTTCAGGGACTCCATGTCTGGCTAGAAGATACACTAGAATCAGAGGGGAATGATTACACCTGCAACATAAATACATGTTAATGATATGCAGTCATGAAAATGCACATGCATATGCAAACAGGAGATCAAGTGCAATGCTGGTGAACTGTGCTGCTCTGTACTGAAGCCTGAGAACTATCAAATCTTCATCTCAAACCAACCACTCAAATGAACCATGTAACCATATCTCACTGACAGAGATAAACCAGGTACTCTGAGGTCAAAGGTTTCCTGCAAACAGCCCTACCTACCCCTCACAGTTATGTACTTAACTCGCATACGAGGTACGGCATCCTATGCGGGTTCAACGTCATAGACTTTCAAGAGCGATGATACGATACCCAGGAGGTGTGGCATCATCATCCCTTGAAGCGGCCTCACTTAGCTGAATCCCAATTGATAGGTCCCCAGAGTCGACAATCCTCGGGTCAGACAACTTGTTGAGCCCTAAGGGTCAGGCAAGAAGCATCAAAGAGAATCTCGTCCGAGCGTAAATTTCGCGGCTAGCTGGTGCGAGCTAAGCAAGCAGGCTAACCACTACTCTCTACTTCTAAGTCTAGGTGTAACCTCAAGCCCAGGTCCGACTTATCTCTCAACAGATCACCCCTTCCCACAACAGCAATAACAATATAAAGCTGATAATAAAATGCGGAAAGTAAAGACAGAAAAGTAAATCTATACAACACCCATGACGGGAAAACAAGCGCTAGGATTGACTCGCATAGGGGATATTCCTGTCCCCAGCAGAGTCGCCAGCTGTCGCTACAGCGAAAATCGGCGCCGGCTATGACAGAAGAGTCGCCACCGCGTGTTATTTATCCCAAAGGAGGGAAAGGAAACGCTCGAAGTAAACCTAACGCGAAACGGGAAAGGAATGGTCATCGCAACCAAATCCTGGATTCGGGAGTCGGTTACGCAAGGGGAAGGTATTAGCACCTCTCACGTCCGTCGTACTCGACGGGATCCACGCTTGTTTTCTGGTACGGATTGTTATTCTATCTACTATAAAGGTCAACGGTTAAAAGAAAAGAAAATGACTCGGCAAAGTATCGCACTTTATGCCTACGTATTCCCGTCTGGATCGAGAAATCAGAGTCAACGTAGTTCGCCTACCTACGAGAAAGGAGGGGAAGGTTTCTCGCTAGGATACGGCATCATATGCCTACGTACTTTCATACAGCATGAAAGATCAGAGCAAACGTAGTTCGGGCTACGGAAGACACAGATTTGTCTGACTGTTTTTTAGATCCTTCTGAAAAGCTTTTCTTCTGATTAGGAGTCCAAGCGGACAAAAATGACACTTTGATGTTTGTTTTCAGTCTTTTACGCAAGAAGTGTTTTTTTAGTTTGTTTGCAATCTCTGACGCACTAGAGACTATGATCTGAGAGTGACTACGTTGCGTGTCACCCAAAGGGTACCACACTAGGCAGCCAAACTACTGGAAAGAAGCTCTCCAGCAACCCTTTCTCAAATAGCTTAAGGCTCGTAACGTACGACATCGATTAACCTCATTACTGTGTTTTTGAGTTGTTTTGAGATAAGAAGAGAAAGAAGCTCTAAAAAGCCTAGGGTTGAAAAGGGGAATCAAAACTACCCTAAAGTTGTCATGCATGGGTTAACACCTAATGTCTGTCATATTTCTCTCTTGCACAGAGAAAAACAGAGATCCTAGGGGATAAACGAAAACGAAGCAGATATATACAGTAAACAGTAAAATGCATGCAATGCAGCAGTACAAGCGAGGCAAGGGAGTCCTGCTCAACCTCAAACCTGGGAAGACAATAGGCAAAGTGAAACAGCTTCACTTCAAACCTAAGGGGCAAGCTGAACAAGCCACCAAACAATACAGAAAAATAAATAAAACCCAACACCAGCTCTGACAGCAACACCAGCTCTTACAGCTACAGCTCAAACAGCAACAGCTCTAACAGCTACAGTTGATTAACAGCAAAGGGTTGACATTGACAACTTCTCCAAGAAAGACCCCATCTTCATTCTTCAATGATCTTCAAGCTTTAGATAAACTCTTATCTTCAATAAGCCCTAGCTCTATCAAGCATGAACCTCAACCAGTAGACAGCTTCAATCAGCAGCAAAACCCTAATCTCAACAGACAACTCTCTTTGATAGGCACAGGCTTTATCTTCACCAATCTTCAATGAACTCCATTCTTCATAGGTTCCCATCTTCAATGCAAACATTCCAAAAGAGATTCAATTAATAATATATGAAGTTGAGATGCTAAGAGGCTCTGTGACAACCCAAGGAAACAACTAAGATCTTATCATAGCAAGTGAAATATATCCTCAAGGTTCTACCCAACCATAGTATGCTCTACATCCCTCCTAAGGAGAGATGGAACCTCTTTGGGGGACCTTGTGTCATGGGATGGAATAGAGGCACAAGAAGCTCTCTATGTTTGAAAGAAGAAATCAGTCTAATCTAAAGTTCTCCCTATATCTCCTATCTCCTAAGCCTTCAAAAGCAATCTTCAAGGATGAGAATCTTCATGCTCCAAGCTCCACCATTTGTCTCCAATCATCTCCAATGTCTTCATGAGCTCCAACAAGCAAAACTCAAGCCCCAAGCCCAATTAGAATAGACCAAACCAAGCAAACAAGCCAAATGCCCCAGGGGGAAACACACAAACATCATACAAGTTGCAAAAATCAAATAAAATAGTAATACTCATCATAAAATCATAGATTAATTTCTAAGGGAACCTAACTATATACCCTATACCCACATAAACCCCAAGGCCTAAATCAAACCCTAAGTCTCCAAACTATGCCCTAAACTACACCTAAGTGTTGTAAAACCCTAATCCTAGCACCCTAAAGTTCATTACTCAAAACTAACCTAAATTTCATCATAAAAATATGAGAAAAATCACTAAGGGAGCATGTGTCTCTACTCTAACAAGAGCAAAAAGAATCACCTTAAAAATCAAAATGAAATGCTCATACAAAAATCATAAAGTGGAAGTATCAAATAAATGCAAAATAAAAGCAATTAAAGATGTAAAATATGCCAGAAAATGAAAAATGCATGAATTAATGTTTTTATTATTTTATTAAATTCTAGGAACCCTAAGGAAAACAGAGAAAAAATTCCCATCCAAAAATGCTTATTTTTCAATTAGTTATGAATTTTCTAATTAACCTAAAATAATGTGAAAATAAAAGGAAAATAAAAGAAAATGGAAAAGAGGCGTGACAAATAGCAACTGATGTCAGTTCAATATCAGAGATGGGCCCATATGGGGGTGTGATTATCACTGCACGCATTAAGCCCAAAGCAATTCAGAAAATAAATGGAAATATCATGAAAAAATGAAAAGAAGCTGTGCCAAATAGCAATTATTTTATGTGTGTTTCTCAGTGGGCTTTGGAAGCAGGGTGGGGATAGCATAATTTTCACTAAGCCCAAGCCAAAAACTAAATGAAACGGGGCATTTTGGATGTTTTCTGAGTACTTCACAAAACGAAACACAATCTGAGCCGTGGGATGATGGTTCTAGTCAAAGTCCACTGAAGATCCTAGGGTGATAAGCTCATCTTCTACCTTTGAATTTTGGAGGGAGAAAGAAGCCATGGGTGAACAGAGTTGCGACCTTCATCTTCTCCAAACGCAACTCCATTGATCCTCACCAAAACTCAACCCTAATAACATCATTCAAATCGTTTCTCCACAAGGAACTCAACCACATCATCCAATTGTATTGAAACCTTCTCATTCTCAAAACACGAAGCAACTTTCAGAAATTGCTCAAGATTCAAACCTCACTAAACCTAAAATTGATAAGCCTAGATTCATCACCATGCTACACTGAATTAATTCCACTATCTAACTAGGATTAAATCACCAAGAACTGCAAGATACATCCACCAACAGAAAATGTGCTCGACCTAAAATTGTCTCTAAATCGCGACATTAGTTACCAGAATCCACCTAGCCATGTTCTACATCACATCTAACTATCTAAAACCTAACAATTATACCTACATCAAGCCATGGAATGAGATTTACATACCTGCAAAAATCGAGTGAACAGACCAAGCAATCCTTCAAATTATGCTTCAAGAATCTCCAGATTGCTTCAATGATGTATGATCAAGCTTCTGTATGCATCAAATTGAATTGAATCCTCTTGAATCACCAGATGCGATTCTGAGCTGCAAGCTATGAACTCCAAATGCTATCTCACGATTCTTCACCAATCTTGATCAACAACCTTCTGGAATCACTCACACACTCAAGAGGAAACTTCTGAATGCAAGAAATTGGATTGAAATTGATCAAATTGTTGTAACCGTTTGTGACTTGCAAACTGAAAATTCAGAAATCAATCTCTCCAACCTCTCTCAAATTCCACCAACCAATGCCTTGAATCAATCACAAATCTTATATAGAACTTGTAGGAAGGCTCTAGAAACTTCAGGATTGATCCATGGGAGACATTCAATATCTCTTGCATTTGAAAATGTCATGAGAAGTTCATACATGGCAGCTGAGTTTTAGCTTGCTTCAATACCTTGATTCTGATTCAAATTCTCTCCTAATGACAAATTGAATGGATTGGCAAGGGTTAAGGCCTTGGTTATGCTCTAAAGAGGGGTTTTGCATATGTGACTTATAATGTAAGTAACCACTTTACAAAGGAAGTCATGAAATTATCCCTCAACTCAAAAATGTGCAAATGTCATTGTTTTCAAAATGTGTTTTCCAATCAATTTGGTATGTCATATGGACTGGTTTGGACCTATAACTCAAAAATCTCAATTTTCCTCTTTGGTTCATTTAAAATCCATCCTTATTTTAGGCCATTTTTGCAATTTTGTGATACAAGCCCTTCCAATCACCCATGACTTCTTGCCTAGCCCAAAAACATCCTTTTAAGCACATCTCATGTTGAGAATTTTTTCATTTGAGGAGTGGAAGATAGAGATTTTGACCTATGTTGGAAAATGACCTATAATTCAACTTTTCCAAAATACCCCTGGATTGCCAAGATCATAACTTGAGTTCCACAAATCTTCTTGAGGACTTCTAGTACTCAAATTAAATCTAAGATCAAGCCCTACAATTCCTATGTTGGCCAAGAATCCATTTGAAAACTCCTTGATGGGCAAAAGTTGCTTGGAAGTCAAGTGACTTTCATAGATAAATTTCAGTGTCCTCTGATGACCCATAACTTGCAAGAACCATAACTTGAGTTCTACAAATATTCTTGAAGACTTCTAGTACTCAAATTAAAGCTATTGAGAAGCTCTAAAAGTTTCATGTTGGCCAAGAATCCATTTGAAACTTGCATTTTGACTTATCTGGCTTGGAAGTTAGGCCTAAATTAGGGGATTTTACACTGAAACCCTAATTTGGCAACTCCTCCCACTCTTGATTCTCTTTGATTTATCCTTGGCACAACACCACACATGTATCAACATATCAATTCATGAATCCCACAACCTCCAATTAAGCCTTGATGCTCTTCAATCACTCAGTTGACCTAGGGTTGACCCAGATGAAACCCTAGTTGACTGCACTTCAATTGTGGCTCTTGTACTTGAATCAATGACTTGTCTCATCTTCAATATGACCCTCTAGGCATTTCATAAGCTTTGTACACATTCCATACCCTCAATTCATAGCTCATACCCCCATTGATGACCCTCAATACACCTCAAACTAGGATAGAAATCTACTGGTTGACCCTCAAACTTCTCAAAGCTTCAAACATTTCTTGATGACTTGGATGGTCTTAAGCTTGAATAAAAACCCTTGATGTGCTTCTTTAGATAAGAATGGCACTTGATCCCTTGTTGGATGACTTGTTATGTGATGATATACAAATGATGGGACTGTGTACGTGATGTATCTATGCAAATGACAATGCAATTGAAACATAAACCAGGTGAAATAGGTTGGGCAAATTTTAGGGTGCAACACCTACATACCCTCATGGTGCAATGAGGAAATCAGAGCCTATGTAGTTCGGGAACCAACGCTGAAAAGAAAAGGAAAAGAGACAGCGTCAAAGCCAAGAGCAAAAAGAGATAGAAAGCAAGACCCCGACTGGGGAATGCAAAAGGAATGGTGTCAAAACCTAGAAACAAGATAAAAGAAAACTCTGCTGAGGAACGCAAAAGCAAGGCAGGAACTCTATCGGGGAATGTAGAAGAAAAGAGATGACTCCACTAGGGAGAAAACAAAACAATAGCGACGGGGCCGGGAAAAAGATACAAAAACCAATAAAGGAAGAGATCTGCAACAAATTCGGTACTTTAACTGACTGGCAGTGACTAATCGAAGAACAACAAGAGAAAGATTCTGTGGGGAAAGCCAAAAATTTGGTGTCGACAGACAGACTGTGAGGAACCGGAAGAAAGAGAGTAATGAACCAAAGAAAGGTGTTAACTTCGAGAGGATTATAGTATATAAACTGATAAACAGTGGTTAACCGAGAAAAAGAGAAAGGAAGCGGCTTTAACCGGTAGGTGGTGATTAACCAAGAAAAATGGGTGTGGAACCAAGCAAAGTTGGTGACCCAAAGAGACAGTACACTAACTGAACAAACAGTACTCGACCAAAGGTTACTAACCCAAAGCTGGAAGTATTTGAACCAAGGAAAGGTTACTAACTGCATGGAATTCAGTGTCTAATAGACGAACTGTGATAGACTGAAAATAATGAGTGATTAACCAAGAAGAGGTGATTAACTCAAAAGAAAACTGGTTTTAACGAACGAACCGTGATCGACCAAAGAACGGGTGATTAACCCAAAGAAAACTCAGTGTTAACAGGAAGGCTGTGATTAACCAAGAAAAGGAAAATGGTATTTAACTGACAGACAGTGATTAACCAAAGAGGAAGGAAAGAGAACTAAGAGAAGGTTGCAAACTCTGGTGAGGATTAAGTTTCAACAGATCGATTGTGTTAAACCGAAGAAAGAAAAGGTCAACTTCACCGGGGAAGAAGAGAAATAGGTTTTAACCAAAGGACGGTTGATCAACCATGCAAGAGGAAATGAATAACAAAACTAAAAGGGAACCAAAGAAGGATTGGCCATAAGAGAAAACACAAAGAGAAGGCTATTTCCAAAGAGGAGGTAAGGGTGCAAGTGATGAAGGATCGACTCAACTAGAGGAACAAGGAAGCCATAGTAAGGAGATAGAGGCGACTATTTCAGGCACAAGGGCATTCGTCCCCTACCCAAAATAGCCAGAACGAGTGTAGGAATTCTCCACTCTTATTCCTTCCTTAACACCAAAGTGAAGTGCAAGAAATGAAACGGACAGCACAACAGTGCAAAATTTGTACAGTGCTCCAATGTGTTGCAAATCTTCAACTCCGCGGGGGAAAAGAGGACAAAGCTCAAGAAGATCCAAAGGAGGAGAAAAAGGGAAGATCGACTAATCAAAATGAATTTTCGATTAATTAATGAAAGGGCAAAGATATGCTAACAATTTTCCAAAGGAATGAAAAATCGTTAAAGCAAAAGGATGAATTATTGATTATAGAAGATTAAGTTCATTCCTAAGAGGAACAAATCTTAATGCAAGCAAGGACGAAAGTGTAAAACAGTACCAAAGTCAATTAGCATGCATCACAAACTAAGTAATCTTGTGATCATAGATTAGACAAAAATGAACATGTTCATACAATGTCAAAAATAAAAATAAATGCGGAATCGATAAAATCAGGCCTTGGAAAATGTACAAGCATGCTTCAAACAGAAGTTAAAACATCCATAAAATCAAACATATCAATCCATGGGATTCGAAAGAGGGAAGAAAGCTAAACATACATGAAAAATGCACAAAAATAGCCTTCTGGACCAGTGTTAATCGATTAACATTTTGCCTGTGCAAAAGTGCTAATCGATTAACCCTTTAAAAACAGGCATTTTTTGCTTAAAAAAATGCATGGTTAATCGATTAACACTTTTCCTGTGCAAAAGTGTGAATCGATTAACATTGAGACAGAGCTTGAAAAATGAGTTTTCAAAATCATTTTTGTCCAATTTTGATTTGTGCAATCCCTCACATGTTAGGGCAAGCAATCATGCACGAAAATCAAGTTTAAAAACAACAAATAAGCCCTTATGGAATCAATTATTACATCAAGAATGAAGATCAAATCAATGCGTAATCAATTCACAAACGAGAAAAACGTCAAAACTACATCGCCAACGATACGGTAACGATCAAAATAGTGAAAATAGTGAGAATTAACCAACCTATAAGGCTGAGATTTACCTTGGATGTTGTTGCAAAGAGAATTTGATGAAGTTACTCAAAGAAATCCAGAGAAAACAGAATTTGCAATTGAACCGTAGCGAAGCCGAGCAAAATTCAATGAAAACTCCAAAATTGAAATTACAATAAATAAGCTTGAAGTAATCACTTGAGATGGATCCAAAAGCAATAAAACTTCAGAAAAGTAACAAGAATTTGAAAGATGATGATGCCTAAGCTCAAGAGAAAGCACTTCCAATGAAGAAGTTGTTACTCTTTAATGGAGGTTTTGAGCTCTAGTGAGGCTTTGGATGAAAGTGAAGAAGATTATGAGTAGAAGTTGTATAAAATTCAAAGAGAATGTGAGATAATTAAGAGTGATCAAGTGCGAAGAATTGGGGAGAATGATTGGATGAAAAAAATTGATCCCTTGTGAAATGGTGATGATTTGCTTATATAGAGTTTTACTTCGGAGTTTCTAGGTTCGGAGTGAGCTTTTGATGTAGCCTTAGAAATAGCCTTAGAGTTAGTTAGCCTTAACTCACTGAGTTGGAGGTTAACTTAGTTAGTTAGGTAGTTGACTCGGTAACCATCCCAATGTAAACTTTAATCTAAGGGCTCACACGCTTGAAAATAAAGCAATATGGTGGTCTCAAACCCAATTAATGTATTGGAGAAAATGCCTTGAAGTGTGTAGAAGTGTCTTAAAGTGTCGAGAGCTGCATAGAATGTTCCGTACAATGCTAGAGCAATGTAGACCCCAAAAATGAGAAGTGGAAGTTGTTGTCCTAAAAATGCAGCAGATTCTGCAAATTTTGCAAGGGTTAATCAATTAACCCATTTGCACTAGCAAATGGTTAATCGATTAACCAAGCTAAAACTTGCCTAAATTTTCCTAAAAATGATGCTTTGATCATGACTCTGATTTTCGACCTCTTGCTCTGATGAATAGGTGTAGAAACCTTCATTTTGTGCTTGTTTTGATGATGTGATATCTTTGAGAGGATGTGATTAATCGGGCTCGTAAAACCTAAAAGTTCCTGCAACAAATATCATAGAGAAACATGCAAATGTGTATGCCAACGATGCAAATGCACATGTTTATGCAAAAGCAAAAGGGGGGGTCGAACTTCGGGTTATGACACCAAGTATTCGATGTTGTTCATCATTAGTTTGGGTGACGTGTCTGTTTTTTCAGCATAAGCATTTATCATGCGTAATTAATATTCATATTCATATTACACAACACATCTCATTCAATCCGGTCGTATTTATCCCCCATGTGATAAGTGTCGTCTCTCCAAGAAGAATTGTCAGCTTTAAGCAGAAAGTATTTACTTTTTTTCTAATTCCCCCACCAAGTTTGATCCTCGGGGAAACTTTTCCTTCAGTTCTCCCTTCCACCCTCGAAAGAGATAAAATCCTCTTTCCTCATCAGGAAATGTCTTGTTCAAACTGTCCATCACCGAATCATTCCTGAATCAAAGATGGCCCTTGACCATTTTGATAACTTGAACCTCTAAAAAGACAAAAATACATCCATTGTGCACCTCTGGGACGTTCCTCTTACTCAACAAAGACCTGAATTGCTTTCCCAAATTAAGAGGAAAATCCCCAATGAAAGCCTTCCAGTAAGACCTTTTGATAAGGACGCCGTATCCCGTAAAATCCAAATAAGTCGATAAATAGTAGTCTCTTCCCGAGAAATTTGCCGCCCTTAACAAGAAGTCATCAGCGCCTCAAAGTTAAATCACATGGTATCTCTTCTAAGAAGTCTCGGAGGGAAGTATGATGAAGACTCTCCAGCAAATGACATCTCGACAAAGTTTGCAAACAACTCAGATAATGGTGTTCCCCAGCAAGTCTGACACCAGATTGTCATTCACCATATGGCATCTCTCCGAAGAAGTCTCGAAGGGAAGTATGATGAAGTCAATTTTTAATCAAATGGCTATCTCCCCAGTAAATCTTGGCGAGAAGTTTGGCGAAAAACCATCACAGATTGTGTCCCGTAAGATAACTAGGTCGCATCTCCTCAAAGATTCCCAGTGAAGTTATTGATCCAGTAAGTGATCACCTTTTCCAGAGCTTGTTGTCTCAACCTTTTCAAGAGAAAGACTTGATAAGAAGAAATGAACACAACTTCCATGGCTAAAAACCTGGAACGAGGGGAAGTTTATTTCAGAAACAAAGTCCAATTTCATGGCTCATAACCAGAAACGCGGGGAAGTTTTACCCTTTCTAAGTAGGATTGCTTAGTTAAAGAATATGAGTAAGCATGTTCCGAGAGTAGGAACCTGTTGCCATTCAAATTATCAAAATCATAGTCGTATCTCCTTGGCAGAGTTGTTATCTCCTAAATCAGTAAAGACACTTCTTTGTTTCCCAACAGGTTGCATCTTCCGTCTTAATGTGTGTTCCCCAATGGAGTTAAAACTTTCCCAACAAGCCAAGTTAATCTCCTGTGATGTCAACACCACAAGTCTCGTATCATGCATTCACTGTAAATAGTGGCATCTTAGGATCCAAAATTCCGGGTATTATGATATTTAATCCTCTTTTACCTTGAATATCTGAATGTATTCACCATTCATATCTTCAGGTCCAAGAAGATTAAATAGGGGCATTTGTCATACCCTAATTTTTGACCCTAAGATACCCACATCATTTGTATCTCTTACATACACTTTTATGAATCACTAACCCATTTTTATAAAGTCAAGATTGTTGTTTGCTTCGTTGTGATCTTCAATTAGTGATTTAGACCCTACAAAGGATTCAGGCAAAGGATCAATCAAGAATTGGCATGATCTTCAACTTATCAAGTCCCTAAATCATCCATAGAGATGTGTCACACCCTCATTTTCACCGTTAGCCTTTTATACCCTACATTCGGCATATCATACATCATTCTATTGCGTATCGAGCATGCGGGTTCACAAGGTACGAACTAGGCCGTTTGGTTGTAACTTGTCTATTTTCGGACTACATGAAAAAAGGTTCATCACCTAAGGTTTGATCTAAGGAAAAAGTCTACTCATGAAAATTTTGGCAAGGGGAAGTTACTTGACAAAATACAAGGATATTCAAGATAAATATTAATAGACATGAATGCTAGGCCAAATCCAAAGCTCCTTCAAACATGTTTATTTTTATGGCATAAGTGGAGTGCAAATTATTAAGGCATGAATCAAGATCATCAATGCATAATTCAAGATTTCATTTTTAAGCACATGAGGGAATCCATCATCCAAAATTCAAGATTCATGAATGGAGATAAAAATAATACTAAGAGGAATTTTGTGACATTACAATCATGTCATTTGTTACAAAAATTCCAACTCTAGATAATGTTTAGAAATTAATCTATTTCTAAATCTTCATTCAAGTCTTTAATCAAATCTATGATATGGTACTCTTCATACTACACCATTTTTTTCATGTGCTACATTATGCTCACAAACATCCAAGAAATATGCAAGAATTAAATCAACATTGGAATGTTTATGGGCCAAGATTATGCATGTTCAATCATAGGCAAAACAGCCCCATGCAAGAGTTGAAGAATTACTACATGTCACAAAATCAAGAGGACAACATGTACTATGTTACAAGATCATTTTTTATGTCACAAAGTCAAGGAAATAGCATGCAAATGATATATTTACTTGCTAAATATCAGTTTGCAAATGCTGTCAAAGAGTGGTAACAATTGGCTACATGGCAAGATACAAAGCAATACCATCCAAGAGACTAATGGGCAAAAAGAAGGATAGTAGTATAGTATGCTACAGCAGAAAAATGCAGCAAGTCATACTAGAAATAGAAGGGAAAAGTGGGGCTGCACAAAAGGAAGAAAAAGGCATTGCCAAGAATGGAAAGTTGGTGATGAAAAGGTGTGCAAAGTGTGTGGCTTTAGGACAGCAGAAAAAGTTGACAGAAAAGGTGGAAAATGGGCTGCAAGCAAGCATAGAAAACATAGTATTCCTTACTATCAAAACATAACACAACACAAGAAGCAAGCAGAGTAGAAACTACACATAGAGAGCAAAGAGTAAGAGCAAAAAACCAGAAAATAGTTAGCAAGAAACCCTCAAAAAACAGAAAAAAAAAGAGTGAGATAGAGACACAAGAGGATCATTGAGAAACCAAACCTTCACAACATAGAGTGAAGAGGGGAGAGCACATCCAATAAAGGTCATTGGAGTACTTGCAAGAAGGATAGAAAGCTCTTGGTATCCATTTCTTCAAATCTTTCTCCTTTTATTCTTTGCTTTTATATTCATTTCATTCACTCTTTTATGTGTTGTTGAACTGTATATCATGTAAGATCCCCTAAGGGACTAAGAAACCATCCTTAAGGAACCACAAAAACGAAATGAAAACATAAAAAAAAAATGTGAGATTTTGACCTGGACCAGCAACACGGGCCGTGTCACACGACACGGCCGGCCGTGTCACGCTACTGTATGAAGTTTTTTCCCCAGGCCTTGCAACACGGCCGGCCGTGTTGCATCACTGTTTCAACTTTTTTCACCCATGTCACACCACTGTTTCCTCCATATTTTTTTACCGTTTTTACCTTAAAAAAAATTTTTCAAAGAGTTCGCACAGCGAACTCTTTGATGGCGCCGTTTTTTTTGTGTGTCTCGATTTTTTTGAGTCGTGTGGCTTATGTTTGTATGATGTTTATATGTGAATATTGTTATGGCCCTTGTTGACCTTTGTTTCCAAAAACTATTTTTAAAAGTAAACTCTCGATTTTATCGAGCCATTTTTGACCATGTAAGTCGGATGCCTTGTGCACCGCCATCGACCTAAATCGCATCACTTCAAATATCTTTACAAGCAATAAATCTTGATCCAACGTCAAGTGTTTCTCTTTTCGCATAAAAATACAAAAAAAAAACACAATAAAATATATGATTGGAATTATGCACCATGAACTTTAAAGTGGTGGAGAAGGAATGAGAATGGAACCCTCCTACACTCATTCCGAATGTTTCGAATACAAGGCGCTCGACTTGGTTATTCGAGACATTCATCTCTATCCAAAGTCTTTTGTATAATCCTAGTCAAGAACACATTTTCTTCAAAAAAAAAACTAAAAACAACATCAACTCATCAAACTATTTTTGCCTTAGGGCGTCAATCCAAAAAACCCTTTTTCAAGGTATAAAATCAACCAACAAACAACAATTTCATAAAGCCTCCGAACTACGGAGCTCTGATTCTTCACTTCTTTTAAGTGAGGATACGTAGGCACAAGGGCCACAATCCTTGGCGAGCACTATAATAAAACAACCAACCCCTCCTTTCCTTAAGCAAACAAACTTTTAAGATAAAACACCCATTCACGCCAAATAACCTAGAAGGTTCCCATCGAGTACGATGGATGCGAGGGGTGCTAACACCTTCCCTTCGCATAACCGACTCCCGAACCCTAAGACTTGGTTGCGACGACCACGCTCTTTTCCCTAAGGTTTTATCGCTATTTCCCTTTCCCTCCGTTGGGATAAATAAAATCCGGTGGCGACTCTGTGTCATTTTTCGCGTAGCGACAAGATGAAGAGATCATATTCACCAAGAATCAAAGACAATATTACATAATTTCAAGTTGGTCATGAAGGTGGGAAAAACACTTAGAAAGGGAGGGGGGTTTGAATAAGGGTTTTGATAAAATTATGGAAATAAAAACACAAAGATTTTTATCCTGGTTCGTTGAACTCAACTAATACAGCCCACCCACTCAAGGTGATTTTCCTTTCTCAACAAGGACTTAATCCACTATAGTCAAACTTGATTACAGTGTAACTCACTAAGAAAATTGTCTTAGTCTTCTCAAGAACTACTTATCACAACTTGATCTTCTTAAGGAAACTTTACAAATAAATGTAAAACTAACAAGTGTGTATGAAGATTGCTTCTAAAAATCTTTAATCACAACTGTGATATTTTACACAAGTATTAAGAACTAAGAATAAAAAAATTCAGCTTTTGAGTATGAACGTTTGTATGAGAGTTGTGAATAATATCAGGAATTTTCAAAAAAACGTCAACTTTGAAGTGTTGTTGAAGACATCCTTATATAGTGCTGAAAGTCTCATGCTTGAAGATCGTGCATAGTATAATAGTTGTAGCCTTTTGTCTTCTAATAACTTTTCCTTTCTCTGATGCTTTTGTAGCTTCTACTTCAGAGTCTTCTGCAGCTTCTGCTTCAGAGTCTTCTGGCAGCTTCTGCTTCAGAGTCTTCTGGCAGCGCTCAGAATCTTCTGATGAGTTGCTTCTGATGCTTCAGAGCCTTACGTAGAGAACGTTCAGATGTATTTTTGCCTTTATCAGAATATTCAATTTTAATATCTGAAACAAAAACACTTGAACAAAATTAGAGTATATATTTTATTAATACAAAATTTCATTAGTGTTATCATCAAAACAATGAGATATATTTAAACACCAATCTGTGTTCTAACAGGTCAAGCCTCAAGATCATTTGTGTCACCAAACTAGGGTTTTGACGTAATTCAACCCCTAAGATGACTTATGGAGAAAGGCATGATCCAAGACCTCAGGATATGTTTAAACGACCTAAAATACATCATAATAGTCCATTCATATGATTGGATTGATCCAAAGAACTTGATTCATAAACAATGCAAGAGCTCATATCCATCTGAGCCACAAACTAGGGTTTTGTTGAAAAGTCAACCATATCTTTGACTTTTGATCAAGACATAATATCCAACCTTGGGATATTATTCAAGACATTCAAATATGCCCTTGAAGTCCATTCATAAGTTTAAAATCACCTTGGGGTACTCATTCATCAAAAACCAGGAATTAGAGTTTCCCTGCACAAAATTCATCTAATGCATAAAGTCAAAGTTTGACTTTTTGAGCAAAATTGTTCATCATAAGCAACTATACAAGAAAACATGATCCATTGTTGTATTTGAAAAAATATTGATCAAGAAATCAAGTTACTTGCAAAAGGGGCAAAGTTGAAGAAATTGAAAATTTCACTAAGTTATGGAAAAAACATAGTTCTTACCTAACTTTACAAAGCCATAACTTCTGATCCAAGCAACCATTTTTGGCACTCTAAATCTCAAATGATAGGTCTCATCAAATACAACAAGATTTCTAGGTTGAAACATATCTGAAAACTTCATGGATTTCAAGTTATGAAGTGATCAAAATATTAAAAAATAATAAGAAGAAGAAAATGAGTTTCAAAGGCACTTTTCATTATGATCCAAGTAGAATCAATACAAGTTATGAACATCAATGTTGAAGAACATCATCTCATATTTCTAAGAAGTTTAAGAACATCCATTGATTCAACTTGAGCAAGAAGTTATGAACCTATCAACTCACCTTGCTGCAACTATTTTTCAAAGACAGATTTTGGGACTTTCTTGACCCACACAATTTTTCACAACAAGTTTGTCATTTTGCAAGCTTTGTCATCTTTCAAGATCAAAAGGAATCTTGATGAAACACTTGATATCTTAAAATTTGGACCAAGGAGTCATGAATCTAGCTTGGAATGTGCAGATTCATCATGACAAAAGTCTTGAAATTCAATTTTGTTAAGTTGCATTAATGTGATACATAGAGGTGTCATGGATTATGCACAAACCAATCAAGACATATCCAAGAACAAGAAGACTTCAAACCTGCAAAATTGATGGGAGTCAATGCATATCTATGCTAGGAGGAAACTTTGGCTACATGACAAAACACAGTGGATAATAGAGTGATCCTTCATCCATTCACTATTCCTCCCAAAACAAATTTCTTCTCCTAAAAATAGGGATCATTTTCTATCATTTCAAACACACAAAAATAACATCACACTTGTTTTCTCTCATTTCCCTCTTTCATTCCAAAGTTCTAAGTTTCAAAGAGTGAAAATTGAATTTTTAAAACCAGAGCAATTCCATCCAAACACCTCACATACATCATATATGAGTGATCCAAACACTTAAACATCATATGTAACATCAAATTCGTCAAGATCATAGTTCATCCCAAGAAAGTTGTAGTTGGAGTCAAGCCCATCAATCCAGAAGGTTTCAATCCATTTCAAGTACATCAACACACTCCTTGAGGTCTAAGGAAGCTGTCAAGATCATCAAAACACTTTTGTAGCACCTACAACTAAGAATTCTAATTCCTCTTGCAAGGTGAGCCTGAACATTTCAAACTCCATGAATCATGCATCATAAATGTTATTTCAAGTTACCAACATGTTTTTGAATGCTCATAGATCATTAACCCTCAATCAATTGCTACTTCTCATTCGTGTAAGGGATTTCAAATTAGTTTTTACAAAGTTAGGGTTCACCTGTTCGTCACATGATAATTCACTCCACACTTAAAATAAATGAAATTAAATGGTACCATCGTTTTCCTAGTTCAAAAGCGAGCAATTTTCATGTTTACATCGTGCAATTTCATTACGAATTGAGTGAGATAGGAGAGGTTTTGCAAATCTGGGCGGCGCGAAGAAGAAGATGGTGTTCTTGGCGCCATTTTTCAAATCTTTGAATTTTTGAGTTTTTATTTATTTTAATTATTTTCAAAAATTAATTTCTCTATTCAATTTAAATTATTTTCAAATGATTTTTTAAACAAATATCATTCATATATTTAAATATTTTATTCATAAAAAAAATCAAAAAAATATTTTTATTTGATATATTTTAATATATTTAAAAATATTATAACGTGGTTAATGGATTCATTTTTGATAATTATACCATTTTTAATTGTTTTTTATAAATATTTTAAGAAAATGAAGTTAGGGTTTTCATCTTGATTCAACCTTTTCAAAAATTGTTTTAAATCATGGGCCTCTAATAGAGTGTAAGTCTCATCCCTTTGTACATAAATAAATATTTTAATGGCCTCTACTATAGTATAATTCCCTCATCTCAGTGTTCAAAATCATTGTGTTCTCAAACAATTATCATGGGCCTCTGCTTGATTATAAGCTCCAACATTCTTTTTCAAAACTTAAAAAGTCAGGATCTCTACTATAGCATAAGTCCCTCTTATCTTTTTCAATCAATTACCATTATTTGGGCTTCTGCTAGGAGTGTAAGTCTTATCCCTCTTTCTATTTTCAAAACTTCCTTCATATTTTCAAAACTTCAAATTTCAATCTTTCAAATTCAATCTAAACCTAGCATAAATTTTCTCAATCATCATGGGCCTCTCCCTGAGTATAAGACCCAACACCTTTTGTAAATAGAAAATCTTTTAGCCTCATTCATCCTGGGCTTTATACATGATACAAACAATCATCCAGGCCTTTATCTAGAGTGTAAGACCCAACACCTTTGCTTCTCTCCTAATTAAGATCAAGTCATGTTCAAATTCAAATTCAAAATCATTTCAAAACTTTCTTCAATTTCTCAAAACCCTAATTCAATCTTTAAAAAAACATTTAATCAATCACAATACACTTGGACCTCTATCCAGAGTGTAAGACCCACCACCTTTTCAAATTCAATTCATACTTGTTTATATACTTGTTCATATATCCCAAAAGAATTAATAAATTCCCAAAAGAATTAAATCCCTTGTGGTATTAAAATTCTCTTCTAATCTTAAGTAAAAGTCAGTCTCCATTTAAATTCCCTCAGCCTCTTCTTAGTCTACATATAATGATTTCCCCAGCCAGCCTCAATCTTGGGATTTGTATAAGACAGATATAACACTCCCCAGTTGAGTCAGTTTCCATTTTTTAGCTTCAAACTTAGGCTTTGATCAAGGAACAAAATTCAACATCCCTACAGATGAGACCATGAGTCCTCTCTGTAAGAGGATATCTCTTCTATACATCACATTTCAAATCAAATCAAACTGTTTTACATAAAGGAGGATGTGGCATTGCTCTGGATATTTTAAAGTCCAAGTTAAAAGCTTCTTCCTTTTATGTCAAAACTCATAAAGGAGGATGTGACAACGCTCTGGATATTTTAAATTCCAAGTTAAAAGCTACCTCCCTTTTGTTAAAACTCATGAAAAAAGATGTGACATTGCTCTGGATATTTCAAAGTCCAAGTTCAAAGCTTCTTCCTTCATGACATTTCACTTCTCCTATAAATGAAGATATGGCATTGCTAGATTCCATATATCCCAGTTAGAACAACTTCCCTTATAATCATTTCTTCAATGTTTATGATGAATATGTGAGATATCTCTCTTTAGAGATGTCAAGTTCTCTCTTTGTCAAACTTGTAGCTTCAATCTTGGGCTTTAAACAAGACACAAATACTCTTTTAGCTTCAATATTGGGCTTTGAACAAGACACAGGATAAACCTAAGTAAGCAAGTAACTCAATAGTAGAAATATACAATAAAGGTTCCTATAGAGTATTATAGATACTTAGGGTGTTAATAGCTTCTCTTAGTATAACCCCCGATTCTAGATCTCTTAGCATTTGTAAGAAAAACATTTGCGAGCAGGGTTAGTTTGAGATATTTTCCCCTTCATTTTAAGCATCATAGGATAAATATTAGAAATCAGAAAGTAGCGTTAAATGCGATAGTGGTCGCGTCACTAAAACCGGAGCTATAGTTGGCCCTCATACATTATAATGCACATAATCTAAAATTGCCTTTGTTTCGTGCTTCATGGTCTTGAACAAAACACATCATTGTTTCAAAGTATAAAATACTTGCACAATTCTAACTTGTAACTATGAATAACCTTTAATAGATTTCTCTTATTAAGTTCCATCATCCCACACTCACTAAGATAACCCATACACATATGCTAGAATTTGGTTAAATCATTATCATACTCAACTGGTGTAACATCACCTACAACATTGTTCCCCAATAATTTGTAGATGTTACCTACAGTCCTCATTGCTCTCATCACAATCAATTCACCTTTGTTAATCTTCATATTGTTCTTATCTCCATTAAACCTATAGGATAAAACATTTTCCTGTAGATTACCTAGGGAAATCAAGTTCTTCCTCAATTCTGGAATATATTTGAATTCATTAAATGTTTTCACATCACTATCGCCCATTTCAATTTTAATTTATCGCATTTTTGTGATAGTACAAGCTTTATCATCACTAAGATAAACAAATCCAAAATTATCTCACCTGAATGTAGCGAACCATTCCCGGTGCAGCATCATATGGTAAGAACAACCATAGTCAAGCATCCATGCATTAGCGCACTTGATGAGCCTTGCTTTCTGTTTGGATAATCCCTCTTCCAATGCCCAATCTATTTGACCCTATAACACTCATTTGTTTTTCGATTCCTGGATTTTGACCTATTATTTCCATAACCTCCATTACCCTTATTCAACCCACAATCTCGACCCCCTTTTACATACAAATTGTCACCTTGAGTTCCTTCCTCTATGTTTTATCTCCTTTGAGAATGAGACAAAATTGTATTAGTAATCACATCAAGACTGACATTGTCTTTCTTGTAGGTAAGAGTAGTCACAAAGTGGTCATAAGAACCAGGTAAAGAGCAGAGTAGGATAATTTAATTATCTTCGACATCAATCTTAACTCCAAAAGTCACTAGATTAGTGATTATGTTGTTGAATACATTGACATCTTGTTGCAAATCAGATCCTTCATGCATCTTCAGACTATATAATCGGTGCTTTGCAAACAATTTATTCATCAATGTCTTTGACGTATATTGACTCTCTAATTTGTATGAAACCTCCTTCGGAGTCGTTAGGTACAGGATATGGTACATCACCTTATCTGAAACAAATAAAAGGACCAGTCTTGCTTCCTTCTCCTTTATCTTTTCCCAATCGATATTTCTCATGTTGTTTGGTTTTTCCTCATGCAGCACCTCCTATAAACTTTATTAAGTCAATAGTTCATTAACCCTCCTTTGCCATAATATGAAATTACCCATCCCATCAAGCCTTGTTACTTTGAATTTAACACCAGGATTAATATCCATGTTATACCAATTGTTAGAGCAGAAACTAGTATAGAAGATAAAAGATTAATGAAAGTAAAAGACAATGGAGCGATCAATCATTGTTAACGTAGTTCGGATGATGGTCCCTACATCCACAACTGTAGAGTAGCTATAGTTCCCTTTATTTTTGTATTATGAATTCAATTGGATTATAGTGTTACTAGCCATAGATATGATACTAGGGTTTTGTTTATCTAAAACTCTAATCCCTAATTTTCTTTAAAAAATAAGTATATCTATCCATAATTATCTCAACAATATGATTTATACTCTGAACAACTCATAATTATCTCTACAACCCATAATTATCTTAACAATTTTGATATAATTTAAACAGCCCATAATTATCTCAACAACCCACAATTATCTCAATAATATGAGCCATATTTAACAATTGTTTATAACAAAACTACACATATGACATATATATGTATTACTAATTCATATTATTTTATTGATGTGATGATTTAGTTTAATTATGTTTATGTGTGAATCTTATAAAAATTATAAGTTTTGGGTATGATATGAATAAGACTATTTTTGGTCACATACGCTTATGAATATTGGGACTATGGTTACTCTTACATCTAGTTATATATATGAGTAAGTTATCTCACTCTTCGCTTTCCCTTCACTCATCCTTAAAGAAAACTTCTATGTAATCAGACAAACTTCTCACAAACCTTTACAAGTATCTTCTAAAAGGACAAAATAAGATAAGAATAACATTAAGAAAAAAAATTAAGAAGAACCACTCGACCACCCCAAACTAACATATGTATGCTTTTAAGAATGAAGCATTCTGGTAAGCAAATTTATTGAAAGTCCCAAGTAGATTCAAGCCTACGATTTCTCCCTACCGACAAACCCATGTATTTAAAGGGAGGGTTTTGATCTCATAGTTAAGGAAATCACCTGCAAAGTTTAGAAATATAGGATCCACATTAACCCCTATAAAACTGCTCTTGAAAAAGTTAATTAAAATCTACGAAGCCAGATCAAAACCTCTTTAGCGTGAGAGTAATAAAGTTAATACTGATTTGTGTTTAATAAATTAGATTTATCTCTTTTCAATACTTCTTTAAATACATACTAGTATTTATGTAGTTTATATCACTTACTTGTCTTACTCTAAATATAAAATTGGAATAAATAACTCATTTGCACAATGATATATTGTCTATATTTATCATATTAAGTTGCTAAATTTTTTTTGCAGTAACATTTTTTTCGGGATGCAGGTCCAAGATTAGGCTCTAGTGAATATTCGTAAGACAAGGATCTTTGGGTCTTCGTGTGATG
Organism: Lathyrus sativus; assembly: GCA_963859935.3. Taxonomy (NCBI): domain Eukaryota; kingdom Viridiplantae; phylum Streptophyta; class Magnoliopsida; order Fabales; family Fabaceae; genus Lathyrus; species Lathyrus sativus. The sequence continues at coordinate 791,623,158 of OZ012735.1, read as the reverse complement.
GTAGTAATTTGTTTTAGGGGTGCGGGGGGGTTCCCTTTGGTTATTGGGAGGTTTATGTGTTGGGTGAAATTGCTTGGAGAGTTTGTTAGTCGTGATAGAGGATTTATTGAAGGGTTGTCCGTGAAGAGAGTTGTTAGGGTTATTGAATTAATGCATATTTTACCATAATTAAGAGTTCTTCAGAGTGACCTTCTTCTAGTTCGATCTTGTATGGGTATCAACAAACTATTCTTTTGTTTAAGAACATATCAACCTGATCATATAGAGGAATCCATAATTTGGTTGGATAAATAGTTACGAAGACAGGTTGAAGGCATTATGCTTGGTGGATGTCCTTTCTTCAAGGTCCTTAAATGGAAGGTGCTTCTTTACTCATTAGACTTAAGGGGTTGAGTTTGTACTTGACAATATATAAAGGTTGTATCATACACTTTTGTGAATTCTAGAGCCTAATCTTGGGTGTTATAGGTTCATATATTGAGAGATAATGAGATATATGATATAGACTCTGATTTTGACAGAGCTTTAAATCGTCTTATGTTACAATTCTAGATTTTGACCTAAACAATTTTACTAACAAGGACAATGTCTCTTCCAAAGCACCACATTCTTAGGAGAGTGCCCTCTTTAGTAAAAGTGTTTAGGACATGGACGTAAATTTTGATATGACCACAAAGCATAAAGTAGTTTTTGGTTGTTTACAAGCCACACATGCTTAGGATTTCATCCTTGTTATTTTTATTGATGGGATATTCTCTTATTTCCTATTGATGAGGTTTTTCCTATTTGTCGCAAGATGTGCTTGGATACATTTAGGGATTACACAATTCATTATAACGAGCTTTCATGCTTCAAATACCAACATGACATTGTTAAGGATGTCTTATTTGATATATTTTAGATACTGGAGTATTTATGGAGAAATAAGCTCATGTGAATTTCTTAACTTACCTATATGAGGACAGATCGACACTTAGGCCAACAGATTTTTGGTGCACGATTGGGTAGGAGGAAAACATGCATGTGTTGATCTGATTAGGATTTTTCCACTTATGGGATTGAGGACTGGAAATTTTACTATGAGACAGGAAGTTCTCAAAGTCGTTTCAAGTAAAGTGGTCAAACATGAGAAAACGTGTTTCGGCAATCAACATACTTTCATGCCATTTACATTGGACTCTTTTGATTTCCTAACACTAGAGATAATAGATCTTTTATAGAGAATTCAAAGGCTAATGCATAACAATGTTGTGTATCATAAATTAAAGAATAAATTTTTTTTTAAAAAATAATTTTCTATTTAAAAAGAGACAGCAATGCAGCTTGTTATCCGTTCATCTTTTATTTTTATATAAACTTCATTATATATTAAAAAAACTTTAAAATCTAATTGGTTTTTATATTTTCTATAAGGGAATGAAGGTATAAATATCAAAGAAATATAAATAAAAAATGTAAGAAAAATTATAAAGGTATAAATAGTATGACATACAAATAAATCTATGACATCAAAAATAAAATAGAATTATTTTTCAGCTTAAATTGTTACTTAGACTTGCATGCATTTACAATAATATTCAACGCACTTCGGAATTTCAGGAGGGAAACACATATTTTTTGGACAATCATCTTTAGTATTGCAAAGAATTAAATCTGAGATGTCAAATAAATAAAAACAAAAGAAATATTACTAAAAAAATTGTGAAATATTTATAAGATAAATTGGAAAATTCTAAGTGTGAAAAGTGACTTACTTCCTTTGACGGCAACAAGAAATAGAAAAATAAAGATGATCAAAGGATAAAAAACACTTGAAATTCGAGCCATATTTTTCCTCATTTGCATATAATAAGTAGAAAGTTGTTTGAACATGTTATAAGAAAAAAGAAAATCAAAAGTTTTTTAAACTTCAATTAAATAGTTTTGAGCTCTTAAGAGTAGCCAACAACTCTTCATAAAATTATAATTATTGCTAAATATCTATAAGGTGCATCGACATGTTGTGTTCATCTCATATAATACTTAAATATATTTTATTTTTATTTTTTGCCCTTTCACGATATACAATGTAAACATATCAAAAGATAAATAAGAGTGATGAATGATGAAAGAAACTAGTTGTTAAAACAAATTATCAAAGAGATGCCAATACATTTATTTAGAAATTATAATTACCATAGGATAATGCTATTTTATTGATAAAATAAAAATAATAGGAACAATGTTAATATAGATAAAATATGAAAGTGGAATGGGTTGAACAAATATGTCTTACTTTTCAAAAAGAAAAAGGGAATTAGCATATGTCGTATTTTGGACGCACTTTTTAAAAAATTTAGACAAAATACTATTTTTATCCTTTAATTATATTTTGAAGTTTATTTTATTTTTTTAATTATAAAAAAATTTATATTGGTCTTTTAACTCTTCAAAATATTATAAATTATTCTTTTTTATCTAAGTAGCGACGAATTTAACGTCTGATTTTTAAATTTTTTCGCTGTTAATAGGACAAAAAAGACTAATATGAAACATTTTGAAGAATTAAGGGACCAATATGGATCTTTTTAAAATTAAGAGACCAAAATGAATCTCATAATATAGTTAAGCGACCAAAAAGAATATTTTGCCAAAAATTTACGATGTAACACCTATTCTTTTAATCTTTTTAATCTTTTGTGTTAGTAGCATTGATTAGGGTTTGATGTTAGTTTGTCTAATGGTTTTAGTGTTCCTTAAATGAATGAGTTGAATTTATGATTTAAAAAGAGAATATTTTTGAAATGAAAAAATAATATACAATTAAAATTAAGATGAGAGAACCAAGCATAAAAATGAGGTGTTACTTAGTGCAAGAAATGCTAAATAGAGTACTAAAGATATAAATAAAAATATAAAAGAAAAACCTAACAATCAACAGAAGAACAAAACAACAAAGTAGTCTAAAGAAGTCCCACAGATAAAATTTCACGATAAAAGTCCAAACAGCTAAAAATTCAATCTTATAAGATTGAAGTTAGAACTCAGTCTATCAAAACCACCATCAACAGGTCAGAACCCACTAAAAGCGCAACAAAATTACAAACAAACAACAAACTCATAAACAAGGCAAAAACTTGAACTGCTATTGGTTAAGGAAAAATATAGGATTATGAAGCCAGTCAGAAAAAGTACATAATGAAACCACGCATAGACTTAGCCCTACCACCTAAAAAGATGGGAAAACTCAAAAATGAGCCTATGACCACTAGGAAGAAACATCTGCCAACCCAACCACTTGAAGATCTTATACCACACAGAAATATCTAACTCAAATGACAAAAAGATGGTCGACCGGCTCATCTGAATCCCCACATAAGGGATAAAAGAGGCCCAATAGAATCATCAATCACCCTGTCGCGGTGAGAATCGGATATCAATCTATCGATTAACTTGAATCACAAATCTTAATTCACCACTGATCTTTAATTTATCCAAGGGAAGGGAAAAAGAACGAATAACCCAAAATATACGATGCAATGCAAAGCAAAAGAGAATCTAAAGTTCGGGGTTAGTTATACCTAGGGAAAGTGTTGACATCCTAAGTATATGTAGTACTCTACAAGAACCTCTTGTTTTATCGTGTTATTTGTTATCTGTCTGCTAAAGGGTGAAAAGTTAAAGGAAGACCTAAGGTTTTATACTAAGTATGCTCTATAAGAACAGAGTATGCCTAAGAGGGAGGGTGAATTAGGACTATTGAAATTTTTCCGGTTTTTATGGTATCTTGAAAAATTACTGGTTTATGTTTTTGGTTATGAAAGCAGAAGAAGAAAAATAAAAGAACAATGGACACCAGGATTTATAGTGGTTCCCCTCACAATCCGAGAGTACTTCACTCCCCTTTCAACATGAAAGAGAATTTTCACTATTGTTTAATAAAGTACAACCTATCACACCATCAACCGGTGAGGCCTACTATCAAACAATAAAACTAACAAGTGTACAAGAACAATCCTCTTGTAAACACTCACCCTTGTGTCCAACAATCCTGGATCACAAGTCAATATACACAAGTTTGTAAAGATTTGAATTTGAGAGTAATGATATCAAAGTTGATCATCTCCAAATGATCAGAATTCACTCTTACAATTTTCAATACAAGTGTTCAAGGATGAATATGAAATTTATGCACATATGAACACTTAATGAAAGTTTTTGAAAATGGTGAATTTGATTCTAAGACAATTTGAAAATGAATGTAGAAAGTGTTTGGAGATTGAAAAGTTTTTGTGTTATGTTCTATATTTTTTCAAAATTGAAAAACTCAGAATTTATATGAGTAAAATACCCTTTCAAAAAGGTACATTGAGTAGTCATCAAAAATATGAAATGGTATAATTTTTTAAATAATTTTTGAACTTGAAACAAAGCAATTTTTCACTGCACGTTCAGTGTTAATCGGTTAACCCATATGGTTAATCGGTTAACACTGGTACGTTAGCCCAGAAATTTCAAAATTCAAATTGGTTAACCGGTTAACCTATATGGTTAATCGGTTAACACTGCTAATTTTCAGAAAAATGCTTTTTAAAATTAACGTTATACCATTTTTAAGGTTTCAAAAACATGCTTATGTATTATGCAAAAATGCTTGATGTTTTTGAACACTTGTATATCAAATTATAAGGGTAGAATTTGATATACCAGTAATGCAGCCAAGTCTGGAAGAATCATAGTTCCATATGTAGCTTGACTTGAAAGATAGCTTGACTTTATCTTGATAACTTTGAACGGCTTGTCTTTTTGCAATCAAGAGATGACCTTGAGTAGTATTGACATCATCAAAACTTGAGACTGAAGCATGCTTCTACATTCTCCCCCTTTTTGATGATGGCAATCAAAAATGTTGTGCGATATCTCTTGGTTCTTGATCTGGTTCTCCCCCTATGTCTAGCAACTCCCCCTATCTTAACGGAGGGAAAAAAATTTGCACATAGAGAGACATTAACAGAACCAAGCTCTTCTCCCCCTTTGACATCAGCAAAAAGGAAGAGCTTTCAAAGAAATCACAAGATAGCAGCATATAGTAATAAGCACATGCAAAGCCAAGTAAACACAAAGCACAAACAATAGTACATATAAAATGCAGCAAATAGAAATTGTACTTGTTACAATAAAACATAGTTCAAATGAAAGCATAAAAACTTAAGACTAGAAAGCAAAGCAATAAAAACAACAGCAGCAGCATATTCTCTAAAAATCCTCATCCGCCATATCCTCCTCCTCTTCTTCTTCTTGTCCTTCATTTTCTTCATCAGATACAACAGGGCTGTCAGGGTTGGTGTGGTGAGAAGAAAGTACAAGGTTCCGGAGAGAAGCAATGGCCCGGGAGGTTTCTCTATGCTGAGTCATGATAGTTTGGTAAAGGAACTCATTTGTGATGCCTCCTGCAGGTACGGGAAAGGCCTGGTTAGCATTGGCTCCTTCTTCTGAATACTTGTAAGTACCGTCATTATCCTTAAAAATTCCAGTATTCTTGACAATTGTAATCTCGTTGATCTCATTGGTGGTTGATTTCATCTTGATGGTTGGTTCACGGTTAAGATCCAAAGTAGTCAATTCCAAGATTCTTGATACCAGCCGTGCATAAGGAAGACGGGTCGACAGAGATAGTTGTTGTTGAAGGTGATACATGATAGTCAGAATCCAATTGACACGAATCTTGTTCTTGATGGAGAAAAGAAGTTGCATTTCCAGATCATTAATTTGTGCATGATTCGAATCCTTGGGAATCAGCACATAGCAGATTATGTAGTGAAGCATCCGATCAGAGACGGTAAGATTCTTTGCATAGCACAACAGACGAGCAGTACGTTGGTTGGCGATAATCATCTCCTTTGGAAATCTGCAGATCTGATAATAGAACTCCATCTTGTCGTAGTTGGACCACGACCCTTCCACGTGGTTAACTCCCTTTCTCAGAAAGTACCCAGATGATGGTATGTTCAGCATTGCAGCAACATCAGACAGATTTTCTTCAACAACACAGTCTCTAACAATTGTTTTCATAATATGCTCATCATTTACATTTAGAAACACAGACAGTTTATGCAAAAAGGATTTGACAAGATCCGGGTAGCAGTTTCCAGAATCAGACACAAATTTATCGATCCTCTGATATTTGAGCAAAGCAGGAAAATCAAAAGATGATGCGGGAAAAGCCTTAAGATTCACATACTTTACCGGAAGGATAGAACGAACTCGGACTTTGAAATCCATTTTGCGCTTCTTGGTTGTTTCCATAGGAATATCTTCATCAGATGCAGAGTGATGTTCTGGAAGTTTTCCCTTTCCAAGGTTTGATGCTGAAGCCATGGATGGAGGTTGAGAGAACTGGGGTTGTGGGTTCTGAGGAAGTTAGGGTTTGAGAAGTTGTGGGGAGTTTTTCCAACTTTTGAGAGTGGGAGAGAGAAGTTAGGATTTTAAGAGGGAATATGGATTTTGGATATGGATTTGGATATTTAAGAGAATATGGACCACACAAAATATATTAAAAAAAATATAAAATTTTCAAAAATTTTAATTAATTTTCGTTTCTATTTTTTTTTTAGAAAAATTAACAGTGTTAATCGGTTAACCTATATGGTTAATCGGTTAACACATTAAAAAATTTAATCAGAATTGAAAATTCAAAAGTGTTAATCGGTTAACCCATATGGTTAATCGATTAACATGCTCGAATTTTTGAAAAAATACAAAAAAACAGAATGCATACACATGAAAACAAATCACAAATAATGCATACACATAATAGAGAAAAAGTCAGATGTCACCTTCATCAAGAATCCCAAGTTCTCTCCGAATTTTGTAGAATGGTTCTTTTGCCAAAGGCTTGGTGAAGATGTCGGCGAGTTGGTTGTGTGTATCGACGAAAGTAACATCAACATCTCTGTTTAATACGTGATCTCGAAGGAAATGATGCCGGATATCGATGTGCTTTGTTCTGGAATGCATAACCGGATTCTTTGTGATATTTATGGCACTAGTATTGTCACATCGTAGAGGAATGCATCCGAGGTCAACACCATAATCCAGAAGTTGTTGTTTCAGCCATAAAATTTGTGCACAGCAACTTCCTGCGGCGATGTATTCTGCTTCGGCGGTGTTGAGTGCTACACAAGCTTGCTTATTGCAGGCCCATGATACTAGAGCATTTCCGAGAATATGACATGTACCACTTGTACTTTTTCTATCGGTTTTGCATCCTGCATAGTCAGCGTCAGAATAACCAACTAAAGAACAAGTACTACCTTTAGGATACCATAATCCGACGTTGGTCGTTCCTTTGAGATACTTGATAATTCTCTTCACAGCAGTGAGATGCGATTCCTTCGGATTTGCTTGGAAGCGCGCACACAAACAAACACTAAACATAATGTCAAGACGGCTTGCCGTCAAATATAGTAATGAACCAATCATACCTCGATATTTAGTAATATCAATTGGAGTACCAGATTCATCTTGATCAACATATGTTCCGGATCCCATAGGAGTAGACATCATCTTGCAACTATCCATATCGAATTTCTTTATTAATTCCTTACAGTACTTGGATTGGTTGAGAAGGATTCCATCCTTGGTTTGCTTGATTTGTAGTCCAAGAAAATAATTTAACTTTCCCATCATGGACATCTCGAATTCTTCTCGCATCATGAGTGAGAATTCTTCGCAGAGTTCTTTGTTTGTTGATCCAAAAATGATGTCGTCGACGTAGACTTGTACTAACAAGGTGTTACCCTTGATCTTCTTAATAAACAGCGTCTTGTCAACCTTTCCTTTTGTAAATCCTTTCTCACATAAGAAGTTTCTAAGGCGATCATACCATGCTCGTGGTGCTTGTTTTAAACCGTAGAGAGCCTTCTTCAGTTTGAAAACATGTGAGGGATTTTTGAAGTCTTCAAAACCCGGAGGTTGTTTGACGTAGACTTCCTCATTAATGTACCCATTCAGGAAAGCGCTTTTGACATCCATCTGGAATAACTGAAAATTCATAGAACAAGCGTAAGCAAGTAGTAATCTAATTGCTTCTAACCTTTCTACCGGAGCGAATGTTTCATCAAAATCAATTCCTTCCTCCTGGTTGTAGCCTTGTGCGACCAATCTTGCCTTGTTACGAACTATAATCCCATTTTCGTCAAGTTTGTTCTTGAACACCCATCTGGTTCCTATAATATGCTTATTGTCTGGTCTTGGTACAAGGGTCCAAACTTGATTTCTTTCAAATTGATTAAGTTCTTCTTGCATTGCTATAATACATTGGTCGTCGCCTAAAGCTTCATCGATCTTTGATGGTTCAATTTGAGATACAAACGCCATGTTGAGACAAGCATCTTTTAAATTAAGTCGAGTTGCAACGCCTTGACTAATATCACCAATAACTTTATCAATTGGGTGATCTCTGTGTGTTCTCCATTCTTTCGAAAGATCTTGATTTTCTTGAGTAACATCTTCACGTAATATTGTTTGATCATTTGAAACAATTTCTTCATTTTGTGGAGTATCTACAAAATCATCATCATCATCCAAAACAATATTATCCTCTTTCGAGGGGTTAGTCTCATCAAACGAAACATGAATGGACTCTTCAATGGTAAGAGTTCTTTTATTAAAAATTCTAAAAGCTTTACTATAAAGAGAGTAACCAAGAAAGATACCTTCGTCGGACTTCTCATCAAACTTACCGAGATTGTCCTTATTGTTGTTGAGAACGAAGCATTTGCAGCCAAATATGTGGAAGAATGATATATTCGGTTTCCTTCTCTTGAACAACTCATACGGAGTCTTTTTGAGTAGCGGTCGAATATTCACGCGGTTGCTTACAAAGCATGCCGTGCTTACTGCTTCTGCCCAAAAATATTTTAGAAGATTTGTGTCGCTGAGCATTGTTCTAGCAAGTTCAACTAGTGAACGATTCTTCCGTTCTACGACGCCGTTTTGTTGAGGAGTTCTTGGTGCCGAAAAATTATGAGAAATTCCATGTTCTTCGCAAAATTCTTCAAAGTCTGAATTTTGAAATTCTCCACCGTGGTCGCTTCTTATGGAGGCTATAGTGAGTGACTTCTCGTTTTGAATTCGTTTTGCATACTTTTTGAATGCTTTAAACGCATCATTTTTCTGCACTAAAAACATTGTCCAGGTATATCAAGAAAAATCATCAACAATAACTAAAGCATAAATACTACCTCCAAAGCTCTTCGTTCTTGATGGACCAAAAAGATCCATGTGCAACAATTGAAGTGGTCTTGATGTAGAAACCACTTGCTTGGATTTGAAAGTTGTCTTGGTCTGTTTTCCCTTTTGACATGCATCGCATAATTTATCCTTGATGAATTTTATCTTCGGAAGCCCAACAACCAGATCATGCTTGATTAATTTGTTTAAATGCTCCATGTGAATGTGAGCAAATCTTTTATGCCAAAGCCATGCCTCGTTGTTGTTCGCCATAAGACACTTTACCTTCAAGGAAGAGTCATCAAAAGAAATCATAAAAATATTATTATATCTTTTACCTTTTAGCAGAATCTCATGAGTGACTTCGTGTTCGATCAAGCATTCCTCCTTTGTGAAATTGATTTTGAACCCTTTGTCACACAATTGACTGATGCTAAGCAGTTTATGCTTAAGGCCTTCAACAAAAAGAACGTCTTCAATGATTGTACATGGAGGTGCACCAATGGTTCCAACTCCAAGAATTTTTCCTTTATTATCATCACCGTAAGTGACGTATCCTTTGGCCTTTAATGATAGACTTGAAAATTTGTTTATATCTCCCGTCATATGCTTCGAGCAGCCACTATCAAGATACCATTGATTTGTGGTTGTCTTCAAGCATACCTACAAAACAAAATTAGGTAGTGTTAGGTACCCAAATTGCTTTGGGTCCTTGATAGTTAGTACCCTTTTCCACCCACACATAATGCCCCTTTGCAATACCAATATTACGTACATAGCAGGCATTAGGTGTGTGCCCTTTAATACCACAATAAAAACATGTAGGTTGAAAATGACTTCTATATCTAGGAATATAATTCTTTTTCTTATTAATTCTTTTCTTGTTATGATTTTGATGCTGAATTTTAGAAGTGCTTGTCTCTTCCTTAACAATTTGTTCACTTGCTCTTACGAAAATGGTCTTATTGGTGCTTGGTTTTGAAAATTTAGAATATCCCAATCCACTTTTATCATTAGGATACCTTTGATGTTTAAGAATATCTTCCAAGCCAATTTGACCTTTTTCGTATCTTTCTAAAACTCTTTTAAGTTGAACAATTTGAAAAGACAAAGACTCACAATTCTTACATACAAGACTTTGTTTTTCATCCATCACTTTTTGTTTTTCATCTTCAATATTTTTTAAGAGATCAGAATTTTGTTTTTCTAAAATTAAAATTCTTTTCTTTTGTGATGAGATGTCTTTATACAAAGTCTTGCACTCTTTTAGAAGTTCATCTATAATTTCTTGTGCATCATTATCATAGACAGAAAAATTACTACTAACCTCATTTTCGTCATCGGAATGGTGAGAGGCCATTAAGGCAATATTTGCGCTTTCATCGCTATCTGATTCCGATGATGAACTCACTTCGTTGTCGTCCCATGCGACATAAGCCTTTTTTGTTTTGAAATCCTTCTTGCCCTTGAATTTTCCTTTATTTGCGAGTTTTGGGCAATTTGGCTTTATGTGACCTTGTTTTCCATATTCGTAACATGTAATTTCTTGGTTTGATGTGGATGCCTCCTTTTTCCTGAAATGTCTATTCTTTTTAGAAAAAGAAGAAGTTTTATTATTATTAAAAAAACTTACCAAGCTTCTTTACTAGAAGCATGAAATTTTCGTCTTCGGAAGATTCGTCAATTTTGTCATCCTTTGTGTCAGTCTTCAAGGCAATTCCTTTGGACTTCTTGTCTTGACTTTCATGTTTCTCAAGCCTTCCAAGTTCCAGTTCATGCTCTTGAAGTTTCCCGAATAATGAAGCGGATGTCATTGTTGAAAGACTTTTCTTTTCCGAAATGACGGTCACCTTTGGTTGCCATTCTCTTGTCAAGGATCTTAGGACTTTTATGTTGAGATCATCGTTGGTGAAGGTCTTCCCAAGAGCAATCAGGTGATTTGTTAGATGAACGAACCTCTTTTGCAAGGCAACAATAGATTCACCGGGCTACATACGGAACATCTCATATTCTTGACTTAACGTGTTAAGTCTTGATCTTTTTACTTCTGATGTTCCTTTATGCGTTTCTACCAAGGTATCCCAAATCTGTTTTGCCGATTGACACTGTGATATGCGAAAGAATTCATCCATACTGAGAGCGCTTTGAAGTATGTTGATTGCTTTCTTCTCATCCAAGATTCTCTTCTTGTCATCTTCATCATATGAGGATTTAATCTTTGGGGTTCCAACACCATTTACCACACTTGTAGGAACATGTGGACCAGTTTCAACGGTTTCCCATATACCATCTCCTTGAGCCTCAAGATGTGCCTTCGTACGGATTTTCCAAAAATCAAAGTATTCTCCAGAAAAGAGTGGTGGCTTGTTACTACTACCACCATCTTTGAAAACCGGGTTGGTACTTGCGGAAGCCATACTGAATCGTTAGGAACAGGTTACCTTAACCTGCTCTGATGCCAATTGTAAGAACAGAGTATGCCTAAGAGGGGGGGGTGAATTAGGACTATTGAAATTTTTCCGGTTTTTATGGTATCTTGAAAAATTACTGGTTTATGTTTTTGGTTATGAAAGCAGAAGAAGAAAAATAAAAGAACAATGGACACCAGGATTTATAGTGGTTCCCCTCACAATCTGAGAGTACTCCACTCCCCTTTCAACATGAAAGAGAATTTTCACTATTGTTTAATAAAGTACAACCTATCACACCATCAACCGGTGAGGCCTACTATCAAACAATAAAACTAACAAGTGTACAAGAACAATCCTCTTGTAAACACTCACCCTTGTGTCCAACAATCCTGGATCACAAGTCAATATACACAAGTTTGTAAAGATTTGAATTTGAGAGTAATGATATCAAAGTTGATCTTCTCCAAATGATCAGAATTCACTCTTACAATTTTCAATACAAGTGTTCAAGGATGAATATGAAATTTATGCACATATGAACATTTAATGAAAGTTTTTGAAAATGGTGAATTTGATTCTAAGACAATTTGAAAATGAATGTAGAAAGTGTTTGGAGATTGAAAAGTTTTTGTGTTATGTTCTATATTTTTTCAAAATTGAAAAACTCAGAATTTATATGAGTAAAATACCCTTTCAAAAAGGTACATTGAGTAGTCATCAAAAATATGAAATGGTATAAGTTTTTAAATAATTTTTGAACTTGAAACAAAGCAATTTTTCACTGCACGTTCAGTGTTAATCGGTTAACCCATATGGTTAATCGGTTAACACTGGTACGTTAGCCCAGAAATTTCAAAATTCAAATTGGTTAACCGGTTAACCTATATGGTTAATCGGTTAACACTGCTAATTTTCAGAAAAATGCTTTTTAAGGCTAGAATAATTCACGTTTTAACGTTAGCATGAGTCAAGATCACAAGTGCATAATTCAAGACTTCATTCATTCCAAATAATGGTATAAGGGAAATCCATCATTCAAAGTTCAAGATTCATGAATTCAAGGCTAGAATATTACAAAGAGAAATTTCATGACACTACAAGAATGTCGTTTGTTACAAAATCTCCAATTCTAAGTCATGTTTAGAAATTAATCTATTTCTAATCCTCATTCAAGTCTCTAATCAAATCCATGTTATGGTACCCTTCATGCCCCCATCAAGTTTTCATGTTCCACATTGTGCCCACAAACATCCAAGGAAAAATATTTAAGAGTTAATTCAATATTGGAATGTTTCAAGATTAAGACTATGCATGTTTAATCATGGGCAATTTGAATGTGATCCAAAACAGTCCTATACAAGAGGTGACAAATTTCCTCATGTCACAAAATCAATTGCATGTCACAAGAGCAAGGGAATATCACATGATAATGCATATAAAAATCAGAATTTCAAAATTATGTCCAAAGGTTAGCATTGACCAAAAGGGGTTGTCCAAACACAAGCCAACAAAATGGGTGCAAGATACAAAGTGCAACAGAAAAAATGACAGCATAGGCAAGTGGTGCAGAAAAATGCAGCATAGCAACGTACATGGAAAGAAAGAGAGTGACATGAGGAAAGTGGCAAGAGACATTACCCCATGAAAAAATCTGATGTTTTGGGAGAAGAGAAAACCCTAGTGTGCTGAGATAAGAAGGAGAGGGGACTGTAAACAAAGACACTCATTACACATTGAGATAGAAATATATTGAGAGCAAAGAAACATAGAGAGAGAAAACAGGAAAAAAAAAGAGTAAGAGAAAAAAATAGAAAAATGATTGAAAAGAAAACTTTGAGAGAACAAAATAGTGTTAGAAAATCAGAAGGAGGAGGACATCCAACAAAGCCATTGGTGTTGAAGGAAGCTAGTAGTTCTTGGGTATCCTTCCTTTAAACTCTCACCTCTTTACTTTTTGCATATTTTTATTTTCATGTTATTTTTGCTTGTGTTGCATGTTGTAATAAGGTCTTGATATGACCAAGAAACCATTGTAAAGAGAAGTAAGAAACAAAGATAGAGCATAGTGTAGCTTCCATGGTGACATGAGTTGAAAAACTCAAAATACTGTCACGTTCGCTGGCAAGTTCGCCTAGCGAACTTTGCCCCTTTTCCCCCCTGTTTCCATAAAAAACGCGTGGTCTGGGCAAAACAGCATGAAGCTCGCTACTTGATGTTTTTTTTCTGCCATGTTCACTGGCACCTTCGCCTAGCAAACTTTTCCCCCTTTCGCCTCTGTTTTCATTCGCTAGAGGTTCGCCTAGCAAACTTCTTGTTGTTTTTTCTAGGCACCTTCGCTTAGTGAACTTTGGCCCCTTTCGCCTCTGTTTGTGTTCGCTGGGAGGTTCACCTAGCAAACTTCTTGCTATTTCTGGGTAGCTTCGCTACAACATTCGCCTAGCGAACTTCCCCTTGTTTTTCTAGTTTTTCCCCAAAAAATTTTTTTTCATGTTTTGTGTTGTTTATGTCGACTAATCCGATGTGGTTGAACGACCATTGTATGTGGGCATTATTATGGTTATGTTTGACTTTTGGTTCCAAAATTATTTTCAAAAATAAACTCTCGATTTCATCAATCCATTTTCGACCTCGTAAGTCGACCGCCTTGTGCGTTCGCCGTCGACCTTGTTCGCATCACTTCAAATATTTTTACAAACAACAAAACCCTTGACCCAATATCAAGTGGTATTTTTCTCAAAAAAAAAAATCCAAAACACAATAAAGATATGATTGGGGTTATACACCATAAACTTTAAAGTGGTGGAGAAGGAATGAGAATGAAACCCTCCTACACTCGTTCCGAATGTTTTGAATACAAGGCGCTCGACTTGGTTATTCGAAACATTCATCTCTATCTAAAGTCTTTAGTGTGATCCTAATCAAAAAATAGTTTCTTCTAAAAAAACCTAAAAATTACATCAACTCATCAAACTTCTTTTCGCCTTAGGGCATCAATTTGAAAATCCTTTTTCAAGGTATAAAATCAACCAACGAACAACCATTTCACAAACCTCCGAACTACGGAGCTCTGATTCTTCACTTCTTTTAAGTGAGGATACGTAGGCACAAAGGCCACAATCCTTGGCGAACATTAAAATAAAAAACAACCCCCTTTTTCCCTTAAGCAAGCACACTTTTAATAAAAACACTCATTCACGCTAAACTACTTAGAAGGTTCCCATCGAGTACGATGGATGCGAGGGGGTGCCAACACCTCCCCCTCGCATAACCGACTCCTGAACCCTAAGACTTGGTTGCGATGACCATGCTCTTTTCCCAAAGGTTTTATCGCTATTTCCCTTTTCCTCCTTGGGATAAATAAAATCTGGTGGCGACTCTATGTCATTTTTCGCGTAGCGACAAACCTAATTTGTAAGTTTTCTAGTTATCTAAAGGGAAACTATCCTAAGGAAGACTATCCTAAGGAAAACTATCCTAAGTATATGAGGCAATCAACCTAGTAGTCACAATAGAGCAGCAGAGAAATAAAAATGAAATGCAATACATATGACATAATTGTCAAACATAAGTCCTTCCCTTGGACACAGACAAGCAATCATATAAGTTCAAGAGTCAACAACAATTGTAAGTCAACATATGTTTCCAACTCAAACCAAAATAAACAAGTAGGAAACCATTCATATGCAACAAGCATCACAAGTTATCATTAGGTGATGCATCAAACTCAAAGCAAGAATTCATTACCTCATGACGTATTAACCATATTAAACACTACTCTCAAGCCTTAATAATAATTCGCGATCTTAGATCAAAAATAAATTAAATCAAAATTCGAACACAAATTTAAATTAGGCATAAATCTCAACGTCAACTTACCAACCTACTTTATTACCAAATTAAGTCATTAATATCAGAATCTGCACCACAAATAAAATATGTTAAATTAATAATTAAATATGAAAATACAAAAAATTAAATATATAATTAGTTTTTTTTTTTAAAAAGGAGTGTGCTTATTTCAAAAGCATGAACAAATTCATAAAAAAAACTAGTTTAAAAAAAAGCATTTGGGTCGGGTTCACTAACCCATCCGACCCAATAACAACAACAACATTGTGAGTTAGAAGGCAGAAAAAACCAAATCTCTCGTTCAACTTTCTCATTCTTTCCTCCTCCTCCCTCGCGGCGTTGTGTTTCCCTTTCTCATTCTTTCTCGTGACAAAGCTCTCACGTTCCCTCTCGACCATGGCTTGCTGGTGCACTGAATCGCAGTTGGGGATGAGAAACACCGCCTCGCCATGACTACTAGCCGACGACGATGCAACAAGTTATGTTTGTAGTTCTTCTCTAGCTCACACGGGTTGCAGCCAGCAAAGGGAAGCAATGCAAAGCTTTCAAACCGCATCAACTCAACAATGGTTCAATTTGCGACAAAATTTAGCAATATAAAAAATGTGAAGAGGAATTAAATGAAGATTCGCCTTAAATATGAACTAAGGTACTGATTCGGTCTTTATCGGTGTCGCCAATTCTCGCTATTGTTGATTTCAAACTCGTCTTTCTCCGCCTCAGCTATTTGTTGCTTAATCGCTCTGCATGTACGTTACATTTAGAAACCTTGTTTGTGATGCTGCATGTGATGTTTTCATTATTGTTATTCATTTTTTCAATCCGTTCACCGCCGCGCGTGTACGTGATAACAGAATTGTGAAATTCTGCTCTTCAATTTCTCGCTTCTTTTTGACACTGTGTGAATGTTTCTTGTGTTCTTTTCACTGTGATGTGTTGTTCACAATTGTGTGTGTGAATTTCTGATAATTGTTATACTGCGAGTTTTCAATTCCTTTCCTTCCTCGATCCAAAGTGTTCGATTGTGTGTCATTTGTAATTAACCTCTGACTTTATTCTTGAACATGTGGTTTTTGTCTTGAATGCTTGATTCCATCTTGTTGTCTTCATGATCTTTTGATGACTTTTGTTTACTTCTTGCCAAAACCGAGATTTTGTGACGGTTGTATGTTCTTGATTTAATAACTCGTGAAGATTTCTTATATCTTGCGTGGAAATTATGTGCAGGGAATTCTCGCAGTCAACCAGAACATTAACAACTCATTGTTTGAAGCATCTTGTGTTAAATGTATAATGGATTTACTTTAATTAATCATTTTATTATATATATAATTATTATATCAATTAACATTTACTTAATTAAATGAATATTGTATTGGGTTTAATTGTTGAATGACATGTAATGGGTTGGGTCATTCTTTTGGATAACCCGCTGAGAGGTCTCTTCCCTCATCGGGTAGTTATTTATTTGACTATCCCATTAGGTCAAATAATTAAGCGTAACCGTTCCATCAGAAAGAGGGCAGTAGCATTCTCAGTTTACACTCAGGCAAATGGATTCAACCATGACAGGTACATGTTTATTGCATTATTGATATTATAATATGTCGTACAATCATATCTATAATTAGGCTATACAATTAGTTTTGTATCAGAGCCAAATAGATATGTTGTATGACTATTTGTTTTAATTTACCCATTGGTGATTATGAGACTTACATCCATTGTAGCATGTGTACTGTGTGTTCGTGGCTGCAACGTAAATTTTTTTAATCCTTCGTAAATTTGTTTTCCGAGGCATTATTTTTCTTTTTTCTCATTCTGTTACGATACATAGCAGACATTATTTTTCTCAAGTCGTTACATAGTAATAATAGTGGCACTATTTTTTCTTATTCGGTTACGAAATGACATGGCCTTTCATATATAACACACTTTATGTATATTAATTTTTATATCACTATTTTGAAGGCAGTAGATATTTTGAACGCATTATGAATGTGTTAGTTAAGGATATTATATTTATTAGAATTTTGTTTAAAGAAATATAATATTCTTATACTAATAATTATTATGTATGATTGAATAATAATCATAATAATTATTTATATTAATAATAATTGTATCCTATTGATATATTACTATTGATATAAATTCAGATCAATTTGTTGGAAATAATAATTATTTATATTAATAATAATAATTGTATCCTATCGATATATTACTATTGATATAAATTCAGAATAAATAAAAGGTTATTCATTAATAATTATGATCTATATTATATTAGTAAGAACTATACCTTATCGGTATATTATTATTAGTGTAATTTTATTATGATACAAAATATTGTTGACAATTTATGCTTATTTTATCATGTTTAAATATCCTATCGATATTAAAATTTTGGTAATATAAGTTTTTGTTTATTATTGTATCTTAGATGCAAGATCATAATGAGTTGGAGTTTTTTATTAGGAAAATATTTGGCTGGTATATGAGGAATCAATTTTCTATATTACATAATCATTTAATTAATGATTTTTTATTCCTTCATGACAGTCTCTTTTCCTAACTCTGTCAAAACTCTTAATGGGACCAATTATGAGGACTGGAAAGAGTCTTTCGACCTTTATTTGGCTATAGCCAACCTTGACTTGGCTCTGAGAACTGAAAAGTTTGACGCTATTATTGACACGTCTACTGAAGCTCAAAAGACTCTTTATGAAAAATGGGAACACTCCAATAGAGTGTGCCTTAAGGTGATATCTTACACTATGGAAAAATCTATAAGACAAAGCATACCAGAAAGTGAGAGTGCTAAATATTACTTGAAGTCTGTTGCTGAGAAGTTCACTCGTTTTGATAAGGCTAAGAAGTGTGAGTATCTCTGTCTGTTTGACAAAACTAAGTATGATGGTGTTAGTGGTGTGCGTGAGCATATTATGAAGTTGATCCACTATTATAATAAGCTTAAAACTCTCAAAGTTGAAATTGGTGAGAGCACTTTAATTTGGAGGGTTCTTGAGTCTCTGCCTCCCTAATTTGATGTTATGCGGACCTCCTATAATACTCAGAAAGTTGAATGGTCTGTGGATGAGATGATAGCCATAGTAACTCAAGAGGAAGATTCTATGAAAAAGGCAAAAGCTCAAAGTGTTCAGTTTGCTGCTTCTACTTCAGGAACAAAGAATTATAAGAAAAACTTCCATAAAGGAAAACGTCATTTTGATGATAAGAAAGGAAAAGGAACAACGCAATATTTGGAGCCTAAAGATAAGTCTTTTAAGAAAAATATCTTTAAAGGAGAGTGCAAGTACTGCAAGAAGTATGGACATAAGGCAGATGATTGTTTTATCTTGAAAAAGAAACTAGAAAAACAAGGTACACTCTTAGCTCTAGCTTGCTTTGAATCAAATATAGTAGATGTTCCTTCCAATACTTGGTGGTTGGACTCAGGTGCCACTATTCATGTCGTGAATTCTTTGTAGGGGTTCACAAGCCTGAGGAAACCAAGTGATGTTAAGGCAAAGGTCATTGTGGGAGATGGAGCTAGAGTATCAGTGATGGAGATAGGAGTTGTTTCCTTGTTTTTTACCTTCTGGACACATTTTGATTTTAAAGGATGCTGTTTATGTACCTTCAATGAGAAGGAATTTGATTTCTATTTCAGTTTTGGATAAATGTGGTTATTCTTTTATTTTTGGTAATGGAAAACTTGATGTTTGTTTTAATTCCGCTATTGTTGGTTCTGGAAATTTGTGTGATGGTTTATATATGTTGAATGTGAATGAGATGTTTGTTAATTCTGTTGTTGGGACAAAGCGCAATAGGAAAGATGAGAATTCTTCGATGTTATGGCATAGACGCTTAGGGCACATTTCTAGACCTTGTATTGAAAGACTAATTAAAGAGGGTATTCTGCCTAATCTTGACTTCTCTGATTTTGAAACTTGCGTTGATTGCCTCAAAGGAAAGTTCACTGCCAAAATCAGGAATACAAAAGCGAATAGGTGTGAAGATGTACTATAATTGATTCACACAGATATGTGTGGACCTATTACACCCATTGCTATGGATGGGTACAAGTATTTTATCACTTTCATAGATGACTTCTCCAGATTCGGATGGATAGAACTTCTCCAAGACAAGTTTAGTTCCTTGGATGCCTTCAAATCTTTTAAAGCTGCCATTGAATTGAAATCAGGAAAGAAGGTCAAATGTGTGAGGTCTAATAGAGGTACTCCTCAGCAGAAATCTGGGATCGTTTGCTAGATTTCTAGATGAATGTGGTATTGTGGCTCAATACACTATCCCAGGTACTACTCAGCAGAACGGAGTTGCAGAGAGACGTAATCGCACGTTTATGGACATGGTTAGGTGCATGATGAGTCATTCGCCATTGCCTGATTTTATTTGGGGTGATGCTTTAAGGACTGTTGTCTATATTCTAAATCAGGTGCCTAGTAAATCAGTGTTGAAGACTCCTTATGAACTATTAACAGGAAGGAAGCCAAGTTTGAGACATTTTCATGTTTGGGGTTGTAAGGCTGAAGTCAAACATTACAATCCTCAACAGAAGAAACTTGATATGAAGACTATTAGTGGTTTCTTCATTGGATATAGTATTGGGTCTAGAGGTTGCATATTTTATTGTCCTTCTCATTCTACACAAGTCATTGAATCTGATAGAACAATTTTCTTTGAGGGTGATTTGGATAGTGGAGTCTCTACGCCACGACAAGTTACTCTTGAAGAAGATCGTACTTTTCTCCCTATACCAATCGTTCCTTTCCATAATGAGGTTGTGATTCCAATAATTCAAAATAATGATCAAGTTGTGTCACCACAAATAGATGAGCATGAACAAATTGATACCCTAGAGCCTATTGGTGTTGCTGAACCAAGTGACATTACTAAAGTTGTTCCATTGAGACGTTCTTTGAGAGTTCGAAAGCCTACAATATCAAATGACTTTGTTGTGTATCTCCAAGAGCATGAGTTTGACATTCATGATGATGATGACCCTACCACTTTTAATGAAGCAATTTCTTGTTCGCATGCTTCTAATTGGTTGCATGCTATGCATGATGAATTAAATTCTATGTCTCTTAATGGTGTTTGGGATCTCACAGAGTTACCAGTTGGTTGCAAGGCCATTGGATGCAGATGGGTTTTCAAAACTAAACGTAATCCTGATGGTAAAATTGATAGATACAAAGCCATACTAGTGGCAAAGGGCTATAGTTAAAGAGAAGAGATTGATTACAAAGAAACTCTCTCACCTGTCTCTACCAAAGATGCTTTTCGAGTTGTTATGGCTTTGGTTGCACACTTTAATTTGGAACTTCACCAGATGGATGCGAAGACAGCTTTTCTGAATGGAGAACTTGTTGAAGATGTTTACATGATTCAACTTGAAGGTTTTATTGAAGCGGGAAAAGAGAAGTTAGTATGCAAACTGAAGAAATCCATATATGGATTAAAACAGGCATTTAGACAATGGTATTTGAAGTTTGACAAAGTTGTCACTTCTTTTGGTTTCAATGAAAATGCTTCAGACCAGTGCATTTATTTAAAGACCAGTGGGAGAGATTTTATAATCTTAATGTTATATGTCGATGATATCCTTCTTGCTAGCACTAGTGTTAGTCTTTTGAATGAGACAAGAACAATGTTAAGTAACCACTTTGATATGAAGGACCTAGGTGATGCTTCTATTGTTTTAGGCATCCAAATTTTTCGTGATAGGTCACGTGGTGTTCTTGGTTTATCTCAAAAAGGATATATTGAGAGAATCCTTAAACGCTTTAATATGCAGTCTTGCTCCCCGTGCGTTGTTCATGTCCAAAAGGGTGATAAACTCTCTAAATCTGAATGTCCTCAAAATGATAAAGAAACTGTTGAAATGGAAAGAGTCCCATATGCTTCCGTTGTTGGAAGTTTGATGTATGCTCAAGTTTGTACTCGTCCCGATATTGCATATGCAGTTAATATTTTAGGGAGATACTTGAGTAGCCCAGGATTGGGTCATTGGAAAGCCGTTAAAAAGGTCATGAGATATTTGCAGGGAACCAAGGATTACATGTTGACCTATAAGAAGTCTGATCATTTTCAGGTCATTGGTTATTCTGATTCTGATTTTACAGGTTGCCCTGACGACCGAATGTCTACTTCCGGCTTAATTTTTATGATGGCAGGAGGATCTATTTCGTGAAAGAGTGTTAAATAGACTCTTACAGCTACCTCAACCATGGAGGCAGAATATGTAGCTTGCTATGAAGCTACTTGTCAAGCTATGTGGCTAAAGAACTTAATCTCTCGCTTCAAAGTTGTTGAAAGCATATCTAGGCCACTTGTGATATATTGCGACAATTCTGTTGCTGTACATTTCTCTCAGAACACTAAGAGCTCTTCTCGCTCAAAGCATTTTGATATTAAGTATCTATTTGTCAGAGAGAAAATTCTTGAATTTCATACTTGAATTGAACATCTTGCCACAGAGAACATGTTGGCTGATCTACTGACCAAAGGCTTGACTGTTGGTGTTTTTCAAAGGCATGTAGCCAACATGGGTGTAGTTAAGTCATTTGATATTTTGGATTAGTGGGAGTCTGATTGTTGCATTTAATTATTGTAATGATATATGTATAAGATGACGTCAATTTAATAATCATATCTCTTATAGCATTTCAGATGCTTGGACCATTATTGGATTACATATTTCTACATTATATTATGTTAATTCATATTCATTATCGTTATATGAAATGTGGGTATTTGAAATGTGTGATTTGTTTCCCTATCGGATGCAATTTATGCATTGTTAAATTTTGTGCCTTCTCACATTATTTTGATGATAAGTGATTGATATATTTGGTTATTATAATTGTGTTATTTTAATAACTAATTAAAGTCATCCAAGTGGGAGGATGTTAAATCTATAATGGATTTACTTTAATTAATTATTTTATTATATATATAATTATTATATCAATTAACATTTACTTAATTAAATGAATATTGTATTGGGCTTAATTGTTGAATGACCCGTAATGGGTTGGGTCATTCTTTTGGATAGCCCGCTGAGAGGTCCCTTCCCTCATCTGGTGGTTATATATTTGAATATCCCATTAGGTCAGATAATTAAGTGTAACCGTTCCATCAGAAAGAGGGCAGTAGCATTCTCAGTTTACACTCAGGCAAATGGATTCAACCATGACAGGTACATGTTTATTGCATTATTGATATTATAATATGTCGTACAATCATATCTATAATTAGGCTATACGATTAGTTTTTCCATCATCTTGTTGATCCTTGATCGGTATTAATACTCATGTTAGGACGAAAGGTGGGATTGACATAGCTGGGTGGAAACACTGGTGGAGTTTCAGAAGGAATTGAATAAGATTTTTTTTGCAACTGCAGTTGGAAACAATGGTGGAATTGAAGATGGAATTATACTGAATGTTATACTGGAATAAAAGTGGCTCACTTTGGATAATGCTAATTCATGGGTAGCCTCTACTGCAAGCTTTTGTTCCACGCAAATAGAAACATGTCAGTTTGCCTATGATTAAGCTTGACAACAGATGTGTGATTTTAAGAATTGGTTTTGTGAATAACTCTTGAATTTTGTATTATGTGAACTTTACAATTCTTCCACTTTTATGCTTTGAATCTTTTGAAATAAAATTGGATGAAATTCATTAGTAACAAAGAAAATCGCCCTTGAATCTTGGACAGTAACGGATAACATTGATTTGAAGTTTGCACTTAAACTTATAACCTTGAAGAAAATGAATTGACCTTGTCATAAATAATTTGGAATAGATGTTGAAACTTGTATGAAACAGAATCAACATTGCATTGGACTTGGATCAAGGATGAAAGTACTTGAAACTTGAAAATGGTCATGGATTGGTTCAAATTAAAAACATGAATTTGACATATGGATGACATGAGATGTATATTGATATCTGGATACTTGCCTTTCAAGAAATCTCTATGGGTTTTCTTTCAAGCTTAATATGCTTAGTTCTTAAACCAGTTAAATCAAACCATTCTAATTCAAAACATCAGGAATTAAACTTTGATACCATAAGGAATCCGTAAACCAAATCACACCATTTGGTCGCTTTGCAAATATTGAATTCAAAGCACATATGAATGAACCTCAATCCCGAATCTAAGCTATTTTGTATGAGAAAGCAATAAGCCCTCAATTACAATGAACCCGTTACTTCGTTTTTTGTGCCATGACTCGTACCCTGCACCTTAAACAAACCTCTTGTCTTAACGAGCTTTTATTGACTTGATGAAGAAATAACTTGAGAAGATCACAACCCTAATTTCAAGTATTCTCATTAATTGTACACCTTGGTATCTTGATCCTAAGACACCCTTGATATATTAGAAACCAATGCCCGATTTTAATGAGATATAGCCAGAAAGTCTGTCCAAGACATCTCCGAAGTGTTGGTCCAAGAACGGAAAAATAAATCTGGAAGTGGAGCCCATATCAAGTAGAAGCCCTAGGATGACCTTAAGTCAGGATCAACTGGTCATGCCCTGAAATACTTGATTGAGAAAATGAGTATTATCTCCACTTGAAACTAATGCACCTCCACAAACTGGTTAGTGATAAAGCACGCACACAAGGTCCTATGGCCTAATGATGTCATGCAAGATAATGCAGAAAGAGGTGGGATCTTGGGGTCAAAAATTAGGGTATGACAGATGCCTCTATTTAAGTTTCTTCTATCCGAAGATATGGAGATTGAAATCTTCATCTCGACGTGATAGGAGAGACTTAAATACAAACAGGCACAATTTTTGGCCCTAAGAAGCCACAAGATGCACATGATATGACTTGAAATAATATGAATGCAAGATAGAGATCATGTGAGGAATGTCATCATAGGGGATAAACTATATACAAAAAATGTTGA
Source organism: Lathyrus sativus (assembly GCA_963859935.3). Classification (NCBI taxonomy): domain Eukaryota; kingdom Viridiplantae; phylum Streptophyta; class Magnoliopsida; order Fabales; family Fabaceae; genus Lathyrus; species Lathyrus sativus. The sequence continues at coordinate 791,598,731 of OZ012735.1, read as the reverse complement.
AATACAGCTAAAGAAAGAAAGACCAAACGAGGAAGAACTTAGCAAACAAAGCAAGACTCTGTGGGGAAAAGACCCAACTCCATTGGGGATGAAACTCAAATCCACTGGAGAAGAGACTAACAACTGACAAATGCAAGGCATCTTAAACACAAGGTGACGAACTTGTGATGAAATCTTTTAACAAATTCCACTCGGGGAACCTGCTGTCATGGTCAACCGTGGGAATTTCAAGAGATATCAACTAGAGGAGTCTACTGTCGAAACTTATAACTTCATTTGAGAATACCTTTTGAAAAGGTCTCCACTGTCAAAATTACTAGGGAATCTGCTGCCGAGATTAACCAGAGAATCTATTGCCGAGATTCTGAAAAGAAATAACTGTATGTTAAAGTTTAAGGAAGCATTAAAGTTAACCAGAAAATCTACTGCCGAGATCCTATAAACAGAGAAACATCCTTAGTTGAAGTCTGCTGGGGATCTACTGCCGAGAATAACCAGAGAATTTACAAACGAAACACCTTATGTTGAGGTCCACTGGAAATCTTTTGTCTAGACTTGCCAGGAAATAAAATAAAATACCTTATGCCGAGGTCTACTGGAAATATTCTGCCAAGACTTGCCAAGAAATGAAAAGAAATACCTTTTGTCGATGTCTATGGGAAATCTTTTGCCGAGACTTGTTAGGAAATACGAGAAAATTCCTTCTGCTGAGGTTCTTTTTGCTAAGAATTCCATTCTAAACTCCATCGGAGAATCTACTGCCAAGATTAACCAAAGAATCTGAAATAGAACCACCTTCAAATAATCAAATAATATGTTTAAAAGGATAATAAACCTCCCCTTCATCCCGGGTCATAAGCCACGGACTGGTCTCATATTCTTCTTTTACTTGAAAGGGGTAAATAGTAAACCTCCCATCGTCTCGGGTCATAAGCCACAAATGGGTCTCAGTTTCTTCCTGTAATGACAAATACTTGTGGGAAAGTATCTTCGCAAGGGATTGAAATTTCACTAGATATTTATGACTTCAGCGGGAATCTATAACTTATTGAAGATTTGGAAGCTCCGTCGGGGATCTTCAAAAAGATATGCAGGCCGGTTGATTTTTGTAAAACATGTCTTCTCAAATAAAGAGAAAGATCATCTGAATCTTCACCAAACTTCTCGGGGAGATGCCATTTGATGGAGGCAAATTAAAAAGTGGACTCATTGGGGAGAAAATCAATGTGGAACAACAATTTTGCTATATTTTGAAGTTCACCACCGAGCTTTGATTTATCCAAAGGAAATGGTATATATCAAAGAAAATCTTAAGAACACTATGTAACAACAAAGCTAAGAGAATCTAAGTTTTGGTGGTTGGTTATACCTAGGGAAGGTGTTAGCATCCTAAATATTTATAGTACTCTACAGAAACCTCTTATTAGTATTTGTGTTATGCTAAAGTTTACTTGCTAAGGGAAAAGTGCTAAGGTAAAGACCTAGGGTATATACACTAAGTATGTTCGCCAAGACATCGCATCTCGTGCCTACGTATCTTGACTAGGATAGAATCAGAGCATTCATAGTTCACCTAACTACGGGTGAGGAACTCTTGACTGTGGTCAAGGTTCCAAGGGAGAGTAATTGTTCATAACCATGACACTTACATGGAGTACGACGACTCCAAACCCAAGGCTATGTTGAAAGGGAAGGACGTGTCTATGGCAGGACATCTATATAGAGTGCGGCGACTCTAATCCTAAGACTAGGATAAACGGAGAGACAATTAAATGTTCATAACCATAACACTTACATAGAGTACAACGACTTTAATCCTAAGGCTAGAACGAAAGGGATGGAAGGAGTCTAAGTTATCCTAAATATGACATGACAGTCAACATGAGGGAATCCTTTCCTTTGGAATTAATAAGAGAAGAATGCTAACCTAATGTTATCATGCAAAAGTTAATGTCTAATGTCTATCCTACTCTAATCCTAATCAAAAATTAGGTTGAGCTAGAAAATCCTAAGGGAACACGCGAAGTAACAGGCAAATAATCGAGGCATAGTTCAAAAGTCAATATGAATTAACAAGATAGACAAGCCTAAAACATGGAAGTAAACAAACACAAGATAGAATCAAATGAAAAGAGAAAAGTTATGACACAACAAAAGGTGCATGAATCAAACAGATGATAACAAACATTAGACAATGAGAAACAGCAAAATCAAGATAAGAATCAAAATCATAAGATCAAACTAAAATAGCCAAATCTTCCAACAAAAGAATCATGTCATAAGTCAGTAAGTTTAGAACTCAAAAAAAATTTATAAGTCAAGGACTAAAAACTAAATACTTAAAATCTAAACACAAATGAAAAACGGGGAATTAATTCAAGAAGAACTAAATGAGAAAATATTTTTGAGGTTTTTTATTTAACAATTAAAACTAAATTGTCTAAAATAAAAGTTATTGATTCTAACTAAAATATTAAAGGTAATTAAAAAAAATAATAATCGACTATTCAAAACTAAATTAAATTAAAAGATTTTTTTTTAAAAAGATATCTAAAATAAAATTATGAAATATTCTAGAAAAGAAATATAAAACAAAATTAAAATGTATTTTAAAAAGATAAAAATGAAATGGGTCTGAGATGAGTGCAAGAATGCTTTTGGGTGCAGAAGTGTTATTATGGTGTAAACAAAAAATCAAATCGGGCCCCAAAAGAAAGGTTGGCCCGTCCAGCTTCTTATAACGGTAAAAGACTTAAACCAAAAGAAAAAAAAATAAACAAGAGGACAACACCTTCAGCATTAAACGCTCATCCTTTCCCTTGAAATCGCCTTTGCTCAATGAGAGAAAATATCAACAAGCTTCGCTGTGGTTTCTTGTCTGCTTGCGCATGCTTCCTTCATGCTCACGAATCATGATCTCTTCCACTCACCCTCCCTCTATCTCAGTCTTTTTCTTGCAGATTCACTCAAAGTGATGGCTTTCTCTAATCTCTCGCTCGATCTTTTGCTTATTTCGCTCGCAACTCTCCCTTCTCTTTCGCGGCGAACAAGTGGAGTTGTTGTGTTGTTTCTGATGTTGTTGTTAGCTTGGAGTTGTCGATGAGTTCTTCAGAAGTGGCGATTGTTGTGCGAGGTTCAATGGTGAGTGAAAGGTTGTTATAATTGAGGAATAACGAGGGTGGTGGTGTCAGCATGCGCGTTTGAAGTGCAACTGAGGAAGTTATGCTTAAGTTGTTGTCGAAACGTTGCAGTGTTGTTGAATTGCAAGCTGTCTCGTCGCATGGAAGAAGGAGTTTAAGCAGAAGTGTTATCGATGGAGTGTGGTTTTATGGATGTGAGGAGAAAAGGAAGGGTGATAAGTGTGATGAAAAGAGTTTACTTTGATGTGTACTGTCGTGGAAAATTGAATGTGTGTGTTGTATTATCATGGTGAAGAAGCTTAGGTTATGAAATAAGAAAAGTTGAAATGGTGGTCAACCTGGTAAAATATGGCAAGTGAGGCTCAAGTATATTGTTGTGTTGGAAGAGTGATGAATTGTTGTTTTGGAATAGCATAAATGTAGCAGGGTCTTATGCAGGTTGCTTTTTGATAAATTGGTGTTTGTTTTGGCGGATTGTGCAGGATGGTATTTGGCATATAGCAACTGTAGAGTGTAGGATGACAATGTGCAGGATGGTGTAGCATAGCATTTTTGTTTTGATGCTGCATAGTTGAAGTTTTGGCATTGGCGCAAGACTTTTTGACCAATTGGGATTTGTCTTTTTCTTATGGACTCATAATAATAATAAATGAAATAACTAATAATAATAATAAAATAATAATACTAATAAAAATAATTAATAATAAAAATGATAATGATAAAAAATAAAATAATAATAAATAAATAAATAAAATAATAATAATAATAATAATAATAATAATAATAATAATAATAATAATAATAATAATAATAATAATAATAATAAAAACTTGGACTTCATATATTAATGTTGAATTTGAATTTTGTATAAATAAATAAATAATTTGAAAGAAAAAGAAATATTAGCAAAAATAATTTTGTATTTTGTAAAATAAAAGAAATAATTATTAGTAATTTGAAAGGGAAATATATTGCAAATAAATAAAATTTTTAAATTAAAACAAACATAAAGTTCTAAAAACTCTAGAATAAGACTAAATGAGATAAGAAAATCTATGGAACAAAAACAAAAAAAAATCAAGATGATATTAGATGACAAAAATTAAATGGAACAAACACATGATTATTGATTAATGGACTAAAAAGATGTAAATGCAAAGATGCTTGACTTAAAATGATATGCAAAAGATCAAAGTATTTGAGGGTAAAATTTGGGGTATGACAAGATGGAAAGGAATTTCAAAGGAAACTAGGGGTGAGCACCATCTGCAATAGGATAACAAAGAGATTCTGCAAGCACCACCTGAGCCATCACCAGAGTTCTCATTTAGGTTAGCACTAACTTTTCAATACATCACTACCTAGATGAGAATTCCCATGAGCATAGGAGACAGATGCATAAGTTTTGCTTCATGGAATATTTTCGCACCACTTTCAACATGATGGCTAGTTCCTCAATCACGAGTAAGATGCTTGGGCATTTCCCAAAGGTAACATGATTATGTTGTTGTAGAGCCTCATGCCCACTTTCTCTTTCCAATACAATTACCCTGGAGTCAGTTATCCTATCCAAATAGGTAAAAATCCTCAATCTCAACAACCACAACCAAATCAGTCATCTCCCGCCAATCCTTTCTCGCACATCCACCATTAAGGATGGACAATGGACCATGTTAGACGGATCAGGGCCCAAAAATATCATCCAATCCACTAAGGATGGACAATGGTCTGAGTGTATCCGAACTGCCGCATGACGCACTTGGGAAAATATGGAACAGTGATGGTCGAACGGCATGCCAACCATCCTAAGAATAAGGAGATATCGTCAAATGGGCGCATCACACGATGATCAGCATAGACATCATACTGGATGTCCTCAGCAGCCAGGCGATCGAGATAGACTCTGTAAGGATCGACCGCCTAGTTCCCCCTGAGCGGGAGAAAGGCACGGGTACGCGGTATCTGCTCTGTGTAATCAGGAACACTCCCCCACCTGGCAATCATGGGAAAGTGTTAGAATATCCAAGCCTGAAATGAAAATAAAAAACATCAGGATCAAGCATTATCTCGAATATAAAATGAAAAGAAATGAAAAAAGTAGAAGGATATAAGATTGTTACCACAAGTAGTGCCGCGCTCCCTGCCACAGTCCTAGTCTTCCACAAGCATCCCTCTCCCAACCTCGAATACGTGTAAGCCAGGGTAGTCGGACCCCAGTTATACTCATGGATCCGTGTGGAATCCAAAAAGTATCTCAGGTAAGAGACATTTGTATATGTGGAGGAAGTGTCCACAAACTGTTGAATGCCGACTAAAAATAGAAAATAACATCTCAGCACACGTTGCCTATGTATCTCAACCTCAACTAGATCACCATCTGCCTGGCATGCAGCAACGAGTGTCTCACCAAATCTACAGGTGTTTACTGTGATTTTTGATAAACAACCGTTGGTCTATCAATTTATGGTAAACTGACTAACTAGCAGGATCGGCCATACTAAATCCTAGAACATGTGTTAAGCGCGTGCTAAGTTGCCCAAAACTAGACTTCTCGTTCGACTATGAAAGTAAAAAGAAATAAAGGAAAGATTGTAAAGGGCGAAAGATTATAACCACACTCCACATTTGACTACAATTCTTTGTGAAGTAAAATTATGCTCGAAGGTAAATGTGCAAGAAAGTAAATTGCTTGGAAATAACTCCAATCTGAACTCCACGTTTGATTGGGGGATCTTTAAGTACACAAACTGTAAAAGAAATGACTTTGAAATTAAACGTGCAAAAGACTCAAACGAGAACTCCGCGTTTGACTTTGAAGTCTTTAAAAGTTAAATAGGAAGAAGGTAAATGACTTTGAAAATAATTGGGCGAAAAGACTAAAAGCGCAAGAAAAGTAAAAAGGCTTTGGAAAATAAAGTTGCACGTAAGTAAATGGCTTAAAATTAACAACTGAACTGTAAATGCGAAAAGACTATGGCCAAACTCCACGTTCGAAGTATCTTTTTTGAAAGTTAAATGACTTTTAAAAGTAAAGATGCAAGTAAGTAAAGGGCTTGGAAGATAACTCTAATCAGAACTCCACGTTCGACTAGGGGGTCTTTGCAAAGTAAATGGGCAGAAAAGTGTAAAGGGCAGTTTTGAACATAAAAACTGAAATTTAAAAATGGCAAGTGAATTGTAAAGATAAATTGCATTTATAAGAAAAGGTTTGGTGTTGTATCACGTATATTCTCGTTAACTCGTTTCTCTACACGCGGATACTTTGAGTTGTATGAACTAGTACAATAATGAATGAACACCCCTATTACATAAATTTTACACCTATTTATAATGCTGTAAAATAACTACTACATAGCGGTTGAGACTTTCTAGCATACTTTTGGCGCTTCTTTTGCTTTTAACCGCCCACACGTTCTTTTCCACTTATTTTAAATTTTGAATATTCTGCACTTCCCCCCAATTTTGGCGAAACCGTCTTCTTGCTCTCTTTAACACAGTCGTTGTCGAGCATTTTCCAACACTTAGCGTTTTTTGCCCCTTGTTCAACTTTCTTTGACTTTGAAGCTTTCCTTGATTGGGTCGAAATTCTTCCATACACCAAGTATTGGTATCTTTGATCTAATATAGCTCTGGTCTCGACTAGTGTCGAAAATTAGGAGCCAACAAATTGCCCCCAAAAATTGTCCTTTCGCCAGTCTTGAATAGGAAGGTCAGTTTTTTCATCATATATATTTCGACACGCATTACTTTGCATGTCTTGGATGAAAATCCCACCATCTGTTTAGTGGTCTAACTGTTCAGTTTTTTCCTTTCCATGCTTATTACGCCATCATGATAAAATCTCAAACGTCTTTTCAGCCGTATTTATCATCACTTTGTCTTGAAAACATGCATTTGTAGTCTGACCATAACTGCCCACACGCATCCTTTTCTCCAACCCAACACGTGTCCCACTGCTTGAGTTTTTAACGGTGGATTTCGCCCCCTCTGGACTCTCAAAAGTTTATAAATACCTCCTTTCACCTTTTCGTGAAAAAAATTTACGCTTCAGAATCTCAAACGTCTTACGCCTTTCTCTCAGCTTTCTTCACCCCTTTTAGAAAAACCCATTCCCTTTCCAAACACAAACAATGGCTTCTTCCCAAACCGTTGCTCAAGAGAAAAAAAGGGCGCACTTCCCAAACAAAATAAACCATTTCTCCTTTCATCAACCTGACCGGCCCTCACTTGGTGGAAAATCGTCCATGTGTTCTGGAGCCCACCTCCAAGACCGCCAAGAGCACCTACCATTCTCAGGTAATGATTCTGTTGACTGTTTCAGGTAAACCTTATGCAATGTCAGGCCCCTTAGCACAAGTTGACCTTTTTGATGCACGGCTGAGTGAGTTTCTACCGTCTTACCGGAGGACAAGGCCATTAGGGCAAAAAAGTTTCCCTGCACCTTTTACTGGTACTGTCGATCCTACTCCATTGCCCACTTTTGACCTTGGTTACCTTGCTAATGGTACTCGTTTACTAAGAGTTATGAGTCCACTGAAGGATTTCGACCTTTGGATGGCCAAAGTGGAGAAAGTTAAGGCTGATCACTGGAAAACTGTAGGGATCTATGATCTTTTAATGCTGTCAAAGACTCCCTTCTCACACTGCTTGAATTTACTCGTGGCCTCATTGTATTTCTGGGATAGTACCCATTATACATTTCACTTACCATGTGGGATGGTTTCTCCCACACTCTTCGACATAGCCTTTATTACCGGCCTTCGTCCTGATGGTATCTCTTACCAACCCGATGTTGATGCTGAAGACTATGTCAACATTTCCTCCTCTAAGCTCACTTATACTCACTTCGTCAATCACCATTTCGATCAATCTACTGAAAGTATGTCTGACGAAGAACACGTGGCATTCCTTGCCATGTGGCTGTCAAGATACACTTTTTGTACCAAGTCTTTGCAGGTAGCCAAGAAATACCTACCTCTTGCCAATCAACTACACCATAACAAAGGTGTTTGCCTCAGCGAACTTATTCTGGCAGCTCTTTATGAATCTTTGAGTGACACGGCTTCTCGACTGAAACGTCTAAAAGCTCGTGAATCTGTATCCATGGCTGGTCCTCTATGGCTGCTTCAACTATGGTTGAATGTGTTGCACCCCAAAATTTGACCAACAATTATTTATTCATTGAGTATCTGAAAGTTGATACATTCATCAGAAAGTTCAAGAGATCCTCAGAGGAGTGGATTGAAACCAGGATTGTGTGCTTCATAGCTTGAGAGTTGTGGGTGCTCCTCAGATGATTCTGAGACTTTGAGAATGAACTTGATGTTTTGAGAAAGCCTATGAGATGTCTTGATAGCCATCATGAAGCCCAGAGAGGTCATTATGCAAGGATTCAGAAGATTCAACCATGAATGGTAGAATTAGGGTTTTGACTGGGTCAACCCTAGATCAGCTGAAGATTTGGAGAAGGTTGAGATCTAATCCAAGGGCCATGAGATCATGGAATGATGCATAGAGATGTTATAAAGATGATTCCTATACCAACTCATCATGATTGAGGAGTCTGAGAAGTTTCAAGTTAGGGTCTCCAAGGATTGTCAGTGAAAAAACCCTAATTTGACCCCTATCTTCCAGGCAGTTTTAGCTCTAGATGTGATTGATATCTCATCTTCCCCACAACATTAATGTTGTAGATCTTGTTCTTAGCTTTAATTTGAGTGGTGGAAGTCCTTGATAGGAGTTACAGAGCTCAAGTTATGGTTTTGACAAATTACAGGTCAGCTGAGGTGTGTGAATCTGGGTCCTTGAAAGTCACCCAACTTGCAGACAACTTTTGCCCTAGTAGGATGATTCCTATGATCTCTTGGTCAACATGAATGTTGGAGGGAATCTTCTTAGATTTAATTTGAGTGGTAGAAGTCCTTGATAGGATTTGTATAACTCAACTTATGGTTTGAACAAGACAGGGGTATTTTGGTCATTTGTCAGTTATAGGTCATTTTTAAGCAAAGGCCATATCTCCTATTTCCAAGCCTCAAATGGAAAAACTCAAAACATGAAAGTTGTTCAAAATGTGATTTTAAGTCTATAAAGAAGGTCATGAATTGTTGGAAAAGCTCATAGCATGGATTTGCATGATTGGTCAAAAATGAACTAAAAATGGCATATAACTTAATTCAAGTGAATTTGAAAATTGGTTTGGAAGATCTAGAAATCCAAAATGGGTCATCCAATATATCATTTTGATTGGAAACATCATTTTGAGAACATTGGTTTAAATAGAATTTTGATTTTAGGCTTTAAAATGGGTGATGCTTTGTTAATTTGAAACTTGCATTATAAGTCATCTTTGGAAATTTCAACACAAGGCAAGGAAAAGCATTGTATTTGCTCATATCTCTCCAATATCTCTTATGATGACATTTTAAGGCCATTTTGCAAGGCTTAATGCATGGTGCATGAGATATTCAAGTTACCATCACATGAGATTTTCAATACTTTCTAGATCTTTCTAGATGAATCCAAGAGCTTCCATGGATCATTATAAGAAGAGTGAATCATGGAGGGAAAAAGGTTGGTGAATATTGAAGAATTGAGTGGAGAATAGAGAGATTCGAGCTAGGGTTTCAAGGTGCTCCATAGTTGCATTTCAAGATCAAAATCATTGTTACAAGCTTCCTTCTTCAAGAATTGTGCGAACAGAAAGTCTATCACCATTGGAGGATCATTGAGAAGGATTTGCAAGCTTGGAATCGTGCTCAAACATCACACACCATAGCTCTTTGACAGGTCCTTTCTCTTCTCTTTTTCACCATAATTATGCATAGATAGAACTTGTTTTAGGTTTAGAATGGTTAGGCTAAGTTAGAGGATGAAATCTTGAGAGTTTAAGGGCATTACATGAAGGTTCGATCCATGGCAGTTTCACTTTCTTGATCTATAACTCACGGATTAGGGCATTGCAATACTAGATATTATGTTTAGGATGATCACCATAAGGAGTAGAACGCATTAGTATAAGTTTGATCAAGCTTTATGAACATGCATGTCAGTGCACAACAATGGTGCCCAATACTTCCAGCTATCGGGTTTGATTGTAGGATGAGATTTATGGAAAACCAATGGCACAGTCTTGTAGAGGGCATTGAGAGGTATGATTTTGCTTTTTGGATCATGGTGAATCGTTGAGCGTAGAGGGAGAACGAGCAAGGAGAAATCCATGCATGAATTCTGGGTTCTGAAAACCCTAGGGTTTCGTTTGGGGACGATGGCTGTCCATCGTTGGATTAGTCCCAGGTTTTGACTAATTCCATTCATCGCACGGCCCAGATTGAGTGAAGAAATTGGAGGGAAATTTTAAAAACCAAAACGCGGCGTTTTGTTAAGTGAGGCGCGTCTGGGCTTGATGGATCCAGAATTCTATCCGCACCCCCCCTATATCTGGCCCACTTGTAATTGAACTAGCGTGCATTGCTATTTTCACCCCCCTCCCCTTTAATTGTTTTCTTTTATTTTTTAATTCTTTTAATATTTTCTTGCATTTGTAAAATTCATAAAAAACAGAAAATTTAATATTTTTTAATTCTTCTTTTTCCTATATGTTCATAAATCTGTCTAGAAAATTCTAAATGAATAAAATGTCCATTTTATTTTCTTTTCATATTTTTAATAGATTTTTCTTTTAAATAGCTTTTTAATATGTTTAATTTTGTACATGATTTTGTAGAATTTCTTTTAGGACCTTCCCTTAGGATTTTTAACTCATTCTTTTTTGTGTAATTAGATATTGAATCATAGTTCCCCATAGGATTTAATTCTTGATTTTTAGATTAAATTTTGATTAGTTTAATTAGGGTAGCTTTAGGGTATCCTAATTAGGGTTTAGGTTATGCATAGGTAAGGAAATTCATTTTCTTTAGATAGTTTTGTCTTGATTTTTGGGTAGAGGCATATGTGGATGTTATGGATAGATATTGTAGACCCTTGTGAATAATTGATAGATTTTTTCCCCTTGGTTTAGTATTTTTAGGTATTTTTTGAAGTTGCCTGATGATTTTGTCTATTCTGTGGTTATCTGTTCATCTCTGGGGGTTGTTTTTGGGGAATTTGTTGTGGGGCTTGTGTTGTCTTGAAGACCTTGTTGGAGAGCATGATGAAGAGAAGATTGTAGATCAAGACTCAGAGACCCAGAGCGTGGCTTGTTCCCTGTCTGTGAGGTTTGAGATCCTGAAGTTTGGAGGAAGTTCATGGTACTTTCCTGAGGAAGGCACTATGAATGACTTTCATTCTTTCTTCTCACCTCTTTCTTAAGTATCCAATGATGTTGGAGCCAAATTGTGAGTTTAATTTCTCCTGAGGAGGAATGTAAACTGATCACATGTTGTTGAGCCACATGGGATACAATTCCTAAGTGGAAGCCTCCTAGTACTTTCCTGAGGAAGGTCCTATGGGTCTATTCACTTAGTTCCATTAGTTTATCTAGGATTTCTCAAGTATCCAATGATGTTGGAGCCAACTTGTGATTTTAATTTCTCCTGAGGAGGAATGTAAACTGATCACAGTTGTTGAGCCACATAGGATACAACTCCTAAGTGGAAGCCTCCTAGTACTTTCCTGAGGAAGGTCCTATGAGTCTGTTCATTTAGTTCCACTAGTTCAGATAGGATTTCCTAAATATCCAGTGATGTTGGAGCCTGCTTGTGAGTTTAATTCCTCCTGAGGAGGAATGTAAACTGATCACAGTGGTTGAGCCACATAGGGTATGACTCCTGAGTATACACCTCCTAGTGCTTTCCTGAGGAAGACACTATGAGTCTGCTTACTTAGCTCCCTTTCTTTGGTAAGCTTGTTTTGAAGCTTGAAGACTGGGATTGTTTTCTTTTGGTTAGGTTTTGCTTTAGGGCTTTGCTTAGATTTGATCAGGATTCTGTATTAGGGTTAGGATTAGAGAATAGATGATTCTTTCTCAAGTGTGTTTTGTTTGCCTGATGGCACTTCATTTCCTTTATCTGTGTATTGCTTGATAGCATGTTGTTTATTTTTCAGTGTGATTACTGTTATCTCATGACTGGCTTGAGGTCGAGACGAGCTTGTGGAGGCTGAAGCCCCACACACATTTCCTCCCTCACTTGCATTGCATGCATTTTACTGTTAAAGCTGATGCTTTTGTCTGTTTTGGCGTATCATTGATATGATCCCTTAGGACTCTCATTTCCTCTGATGAGGATTTGATGATAGACTTTTAGGTTGAAACCTATGCATGACAACATCTAGGAGTTCCCTGTTCAAACCTCAACCATAGGATGAATCCATGGCATGACAACAGTAGGACTTGATAGTCTCCCTTCTAGTTGGGCCTGTTCTCTTCTCATCTCGAAGCAGTTTAAAATACGGTAATCATGAATGATTTCTTTCGTACTTTACGAGCCTGAAGCTATCTGAGGATGGATGTTTAGTATGGTACCCTTTGGGTGACATGCGACGCATTCACTCTCAGGTCATAGTCTCTAGTGCGGTCGAGATCGCAAACATAATAAAAAACATTTCTTTTAGGAGATGACCTGTAGTTTCCCGAACTACGTTTGCTCTGATCTTTCATACCAGATGAAAGTACGTAGGCATAGGATGCGACGTCCTAGCGAGCAACCTTCCCCCCATAACCCGTAGTTAGCCGAACTACGTTGACTCTGATTTCTCGTTCCAGACGGGAATACGTAGGCATAAAGCGCGACGCTTTGCCGAGTCATTTTTCTTTTCTCTTTTCAGCCAGCCTTGATAGGTAGATAGATTATAACCAACCCGTCCAAGTAAACAAACAAGCGAGGATCCCGTCGAGTACGACGGACGTGAGGGGTGCTAATACCTTCCCCTTGCGTAACCGACTCCCGAACCCAGACAATGGTTGCGATGACCTTGTCTTACCCTTTTTCGTCAGGTTTTTCCGATCGTTTCCTTTCCCGCTCTGAGGGATAAATAACGAAAGGTGGCGACTCTTCTGTTTTGCCGGCACCTTATTTTCGCGCAAGCGACAGAATGCTACTTTCAAGACCAGCTTTCCTAGAAGAGGACCTATTGTCGAAATGCCTGCTGAGGTCGAGGGGAGGCACGTCGAATGGCCTCGTTTGGTTCGATTGACCCCAACTGATGAGGGCATAACCATCAGAGAAGCTTTCACCAGCTACATCTCGATGTTTGCCAGATGCTCTGAGTTTACTTCTAGCATGGCACCTTTTGTCTCAAGGAAGTTTGGCCCTTCATGGTTTAAACGGTCATTTCCTGCTCCTCAAGGACATGGTAGTGATGATTCGATTGCAATCTGGGAAGCCTTTTTTATTCCTAGATTCATTGTAAATAGGCTTGACGCAAGGAAAGGGTTAGCATCTTTGATTGCGTATCAACCTAATCTTGTCTCTCGCCAATTTGGGTTGATTCAGAGTTTTCCCAGATGTTTGTATGACAAGAAGGGCCAAGTAATCCTCCACACCGCCAGTTTTTATGAAGATACCATCTCTGACATCTTTGCTGAATCTAGCCATAAGACGAGCATTCTCTCGCCCGTGTTTTTTGAGCCTTCTTTTTTGTGCACCTCTTTGTTCCACCATTGGTGGTCGAAATATTATGCTGAATACTTCCTTGATTTTTCTACTTTTTCCTCACTCCTTGATCAGGCTTTCCTTGTTGTGCAGGACAAGTCAAAGAAAAGTAAGCTTACTCACATTCAAGAAATTCAAGCTTTTTAGAAGTACTTTAAAACTATTTATCAACCAGATAATCTTAGTCGAACCATCCATGAGGCTGCCGTTACCTTAAAAAGAAACTTTTTCCAAAAATTGGATACCTTAAAAATTCCCCCTAATGTTCCTCCTGAGAAACGTTATGAGGTAGCTTTTAAACTTTTCCCTCTTAAGTTCCCTCGCTTGCCTACTGCTGATTTCAGAGTGGCGCTTGCCCCTCCATTTCCAGATTGGTTTATATGTGCTGAGGATTTAAAAGTCCTTCGACAGCAATCCCAACCAAAGGCTCGATGGATGGTTCCGACTAAGTATACTTTAGACAGTTTCAAAGGACATCTTCATATAGGGATTCAAAATGTTTGGGTCGAATCTGACATATATGAAGGTTTGATGTCCTTCGTTTATGATTGTACCATTATTCTTTCTTTATTTAACTGGCCATCATATATTGTTTTCAGTTGTACCTAGGAAGGCTCCTTCCACGAGGGCTGCCACTTCTCAAAGTGGCCACGAAGTTGAAGGCAAAACGGTATACACTATCTCCTTTGCCTAATCTCTTTGTGTGATTCTACTCTCACACTTATATTATTTTTTCTGTTTTCGTAAACTAGTCGCAAACCTCCTACTCCTTCAAAGAAAGGCAAGAAGGATGCCCCTATCGTTGTTACTTCAGATGCTGATGAGTCTCCTGAAGATACTCTAGTCAAAAAGAGAAAGAAACCTGTGAAAGCATCTGGACCTACTGGCCCACCTCTAGCGAAGGTGGCCAAAATTCTTGGTTCGATACTCACTGCTGATGGTGTCAAAGAACAATCCCCCGTGGCCATTACGAAGCCAACTTCTAGTGATCATGGGGATAGCATTCCAAATCCCAACACATCTCCAGCTCAAGTATGCACATTATCCTCTTGGTTAAGTGCTTTTTGTCGTGTAACATTTTAGCCTCATCTTCTTTATTTGTATTTTCAGGTTAATACCATCGCTCCTACTTCACCTTCCATCCCTGGTGTTTTTACTACTTACTCCATCAACAGCCAAGGTGAGCCAACTTATCACCCTTCTTCTGATCTTGGCTCTGGTTTAAGTGAAGTGAACCAACCTATTTTTCCTTCTGTAGGAACTAAACCTCCCTTAACACCCACTACCACACAGCAGGCTCATACTGAGGATTACAATTTTGGAGAGGACGCCGCTTCTAGTCCTCCCCCTCACATTCATCTTGACCCTATGGTCACTGAGAATGTGGCTGGCGAAGAAGTTGTTATTCCTTTAGGCCCAACAACAAATGACAACCCCTGTCCCCCTGTGCATGAAGAGCCAAAAGTTGTGCACCCTGAATCTCCTCCTGAACCAAAAAACTCCCTTCCTGCTGGTAATGAAGATGAAGACATGAGAGTTGATGAGGAAAAGGACCAGGATAACGAAGAAAACAACCCAAACGAAGGAGAATCTGGCGAGGAAAGCGACGAGGAGGATGCCGAAGAAGATAACCAAACTGGTCCTGATTCTGACCATACTTCACTAGTGGTGAAAAAGACTCTCTCTCCCATTGTGACCCCTGAAGATCCTCTAGTGGCCCTAAAATGGTCAAATCCCAGGGAATATGCTAAAAGGATCCTTGGGCAAAAAGGTGGGTTTGCTTATACTTGTCGACTCCTCTCACTCCTCTTACCTCAGATGACTTCGCCGGTCCAACCCTCCAAACCATCAAGAAGAAATTCTTCAGAGGAGACATCCAAAATGTTTTATCTGTCGACCCCACGTCTCTCACGTTCTTGAAAGACCAGCTTAAAAAACTCAACCTCAACACTCTTATTCCAGAAGTTCATGGCTTCTTACTAGACTTGACAGAGGTAGTGGATCATTTGTCTGCTGAGATTTAACGACTCCCTACTCTTGTGAGGACCATTGAAGCTACGGATGGTCGCGAAAGTGCAGCCTGGAATGGTGCGCAAGAAGCTGAAGCTAGGGTCGAACATCTGGAGAACACCCACAAACAACGCCATGAAGAACATACTTCCAACCAAAAGAACATTGAGGAGTGGAAACAACAAATCAAGGACCTCCAGGAGAAGATCTCTGAGGCAAAAAAGCGTAACCTCGAGCTGAAAACCTCTGTCGATCCTGACATCGTTCTAGAGTTAAAAAGTACCATTGATTTCATCGACGTGGCCCAGAAGCTCGAAAAAGAACTTATAGCAGTCCGACTAGGCAAATCCATGTGCGATGCTCGTCTTAATCATCATATGAGTACTTTTGCTCAATTAAAGTCGAAACTCCCCTTTTGAGGATTCTCGACCTTCATTTTATAATTATCATTTTATCTGGTGGGGCTGTCCAGCCTTTTGTAATGACAATATTTTATTTTATTCCTGCCAAACTATGCATGTACCACCTAATGTTTGTAGACATGTTGCTTGTATGATGCATCATTACAGTATTACTCCCTATGGCCTCATATTTTGAGTCCCATTTGTATTTAATGTTTTTTCTTTTCTTTAAAAAAAACAATGCCTTTTCCCAGTTTATTTATTGCTCCAACGACATGGGCTTTCCGTTTTTTCGTAGTATTTAAGGCGCAGCTTTTTAGGTACCCTCTCAGAACTAATCCCTTAGTTCTCCACCGTTTTGACTGGCTAATCCACAATCAATATTTCCCTATAAAACCTCTTCTCTCCTGAACCAAGTTCTACACTTTATCAAAGCAAATATGAACTCCTATCCAGAAAAGTCCGCCCTAAAAACTCAGGCCAAAGATTCCAAGGGGCTGGTGGCAACAACAACTAAACCAGCCACTAAACCTAAAGCTTCTCATGGAGCACCTCCTCTTGTGAAGGCCACAGAGACCACTATGAATATGTCCAAGAAAGGACGCCCTCGTAACCACCACTCTGACGATGAAGCTGACGAGGATTACATGGAGTACCTCAAGTCCATTGATTTGAGCGATTTTGATTGATCCCTGTTTTTCGTTATGCATCATTGTACTGGTTTCTTTTGTTTTGATTTCTTGTTTTCCATGTTAGCCCTCACGACCTATTTTGGCTTTTATGTTTTCTTTTAATGAAATCTAGATTTTAATATGCACTTATTGCAAGATAGGCCTATATTTTTTCAAATATTTGCCATTTAATTTCAAGATTCTTTTATCTTTGTCTATTTCTTCGATCTCATAGGCTCCATTAGAAAATACTTGCAGGATCTAAAATGGGCCTTCCCATTTAGGAGACCATTTACCTAAGGTTCTATCCCTTCGATCCATAGGCAAAATTACTTTCCATACGAGATCTCCACTTAAAAAAGACTTAGATTTCACCCTTTTGTTGTAGGAATCCTCGACCCTTTGTTTCTGTCTTCTCAAGACCTCCAAGGCTTTAAGCCTCTTTTCGTCCAAGTCTACCAATTCATCCATCATCATTGCCCAATAAGATTGAGAAAGGAACTCATGATGTCTCTGGATTCTCACGGAGTGTAAGCATATTTCGACAGGTAACACTGCGTCATGCCCAAAAGTTAACCTAAATGGTGTGGCATTAGTAGCTTCTTTTGGTGACGTTCGACATGTCCAAAGGACTTGGTCCAATGTCTGGTGCCAATTTCGAGGCTTCTTTCCTACATGCCTCTTAATTAGTCTAATTACTACTTTATTAGCAGCTTCGACTTGCCCATTTGCCTGGGCATAATAGGGTGTCGAGGTTGTAACAGCCCAATTTTGATTAACTAATTTATTTATTTATTGGCATTATTTTAATTATGGGATAGTGTGGTAATATGTTAAGTTTACATATTATGCTATTTTATCATTTGGGGAGTTTTGGAAAATTAAGTTGGAAATATTTTGGATATTCTTAATTAATGGTTAAGTGGATGAATTATGGGAAATGATTGGAAAATATATATTATGGAGGAAATAGAATGGAAAGAAATATAAAAGAACAGAAATAGAAAGAAAAGAGAGAAGAGTTGGTAAGGAAAAGAAAAAGGGAAGAAAAAGAGAAAGAAGGAAAAGGAGGAGAAAAGAGAAGAAGAAGAAAAGTGTGGAAATCATCAAGAGCAACTCAAAGCTTCGATTTAATCAGGTAAGGGTATGAAATCTTACTATCTTAATCAATATGTATGATTATGTATGTGTGTTTTTTTGGATTTGTTGGGGGTTTCCTACATTTTTTCCATTTTAGGTCGGAAGTGGATTTAATCGATAGAAACTGAGTTTTATCGGTTAGAATTTGGAATAGACGGTGTAGTATAGTCGGGTGATGAGTGGGTTGTGCTACTGGAACTGATTTGGATTAAATCGGTCGGTTTGTGAGGTTTGGGCTTTTGAACAACCATGGAAGTTCTGATCTCGCAGGTTCGCCAGGCGAAGCCCAGCGAACGGTAGCAAATCAAGTCAGAACCAAACACCCTGTCTTCGTTGGCAAGTTTGCCAGGCGAATGAGTGTGGCGAAGGTTCGCCAGGCGAGTGTGCTAGCGAGTGTTAGCGAGTAATTCCAGGATAAATCCCAGTGGTCTTCGCTGGTAAGTTCGTCAGGCGAACGGGTAGCGAAGGTTTGCCAGGCGAAGGTTAGCGAACACAGCAGCATGTTTTCTTTTCTTATGCTTTCCATTCGTGGATTGATTGTGTGGTTTGGTTGCGATCATTCCTTGTCTGAGATGACTAATTATATGCTATTATGTGTGCTGTGGGTAGCCGTATGGCGTGAATGCTAGATTATGAATTGATTGTGAATATGTGGCCTTTTGGCTTATGTGACGCATTGTTTAAATTGATTAAAAATGCATGATGGATATGATTGAGTTTATTGTCGTTTGGCACGATATTTGCAAGTGCATATTACTCGTATGTGATGTATGATGATTGTAAATGTGAACCATGTTTAAATATTATGAGTGCATAATGAATATATGTGATTAATGTGATGAATGCATGAGTATGTTTGTAAACATGTGTGCATTTCAAGAGTGTCATGAGTCATGTTGCATGTGAAGCATCATGGTATGCATTATTGTGTTTATTGATTCCTCGGAGAATCTGCAGAACCTCGTGTGCCCTTGTGGGGTGTGAGCGATGGTTATTTATTGATTCCTCGGAGAATCTGCAGAACCTCGTGTGCCCTTGTGGGGTGTGAGCGATGGTTATTTATTGATTCCTCGGAGAATCTGCAGAACCTCGTGTGCCCTTGTGGGGTGTGAGCGATGGTTATTTATTGATCCCTCAGAGGATTTGCAGAACCTCGTATGTTGCGATGGTTATATTGATTCCTCGGAGAATCTGCAGAACCTCGTGTGCCCTTGTGGGGTTTGAGCGATGGTTATTTTTGGGTTCTTCAATTGAACCTGCTGAAATGAGTCGGTACCGCATTTGCATCTGCATAGAGTCGTGTGTCGGTCTCTATGAGTTGCATGTTGTCATCTTCATATGATGCATTGGTGAAATAAACATGAATGTAGATGTTTATGTGAATTAACGTGAATTGCGGTAAATGAAACATAATGTATATGTGATTGTTAGGAGAAGTGTGCCTATGTATATATACGATATGTTGATGTGGGAGTGGTGAGTGTGTGAATTGATTGAGAAATGTGGCATATATGTATTTTATGATTGTTTATATACATAATTATATGCATTGTTATTATGGTAATATTTCTCACCCTTCTGCTATTTTATAATGCTCTATGAGGCATTGCAGATTAGGATTGTTGGAGGTGTATTTTGGAGTATAGCTCCTTTTCTCTTGAGTCGGTCGCTCTGATATGTAACGTCGGGTAGCTAGGCTTGTAGAGTATCTTTGTGATACATTATATATATATATGTAATAGTTGATGATGTTTGGTAGACTGTGATTGATGTTATGAACAACCTAATGACGTGTACTTGTATTTTATCATGTCTTAAGTAATTCAATGTTTAGTCTTCCGCTTTAACAGAAAACATGAATATGCTTATTTTAAGAACTGTCGCTACTGCGAAAATCGGCGCCGACTAAACAGAAGAGTCGCCACCGTGCGTTATTTATCCCAAAGGAGGGAAAGGAAACGCTCAGAGTAAACCTACCGCAAAGACGGGAAAGGAATGGTCATCGCAACCAAAACCTGGATTCGGGAATCGGTTACGCAAGGGGAAGGTATTAGCACCCCTCACGTCCGTCATACTCGACGGGATCCACGCTTGTTTTCTAGTACGAATTGTTATTCTATCTACTCTATAGAGTCAAGGGTTAAAAGGAAAGAAAATGAATCGGCAAAGTATCGCACTTTATGCCTACGTATTCCCGTCTGGAACGAGAAATCAGAGTCAACGTAGTTCGCCTACCTACGGGAAAGGAAGGGAAGGTTGCTCGCTAGGATACGGCATCCTATGCCTACGTACTTCCATACATCATGAAAGATCAGAGCAAACGTAGTTCAGGCCACGAAAGACACAGATTTGTCTGTTTATCTTTTATCCTTCTGAAAAAGGTTTTCTCCTGATTACGGGTCCAAGCGGACAAAATGACGTTTTGATTGGTTTTCAGTCTTTTACGCAAGAATTGTTTTTTATTGTGTTTGAAACATTATTGTGTTTTTGATTGTTTCGAGATGAGAAGAGAAACGACACTCTAAAATCCTATGGTTGAAAATGGGAAACAAAACTACCATAATGTTATCATGCATGGGTTAACACCTAATGTCTGTCATATTTCTCTCTTGCACAGAGGGAAATAGAGATCCTAAGGGATAAATGGAAAAGGAACAGATATATACAGTAAGCAGTAAACATGCATGAGATGCAGCAGTACAAGCGAGGCAAGGGAGTCCCACTCAACCTCGAACCTGGGAAAACAATAGGCAAAGTGAAACAGCTTCACTTTAAACCTAAGGGGAAAACTGAACAAGCCAACAATACAGAAAAAGAAATAAAACCCAACACCAGCTCTGACAGCAACACCAGCTCCTACAGCAAGCAGCTCAAACAGCAACAAAAGGTTGACAGTAACAACTTCAAGCAAGATTCCATCTTCACTCTTCAATGACCCCCAAGCTTTAGATAAGCTCCTGTCTCCAAAAGTACCCCAGCTCTGGCAAGCAATGAACCCCAACAAATAGACAGCTTCACACAGCAGCAAACCCTAGTCTTCAACAGATAACTATCTTTGGCAGGCACAAGCTTCCTCTTCACCAATATTCAATGAACTTCATTCTTCAATGCAAACACTCATAGGAGAGAATCACTTAACAGATTAAGTTGAAATGGTAAACAGCTTATCGACAACCAAAGGAAGCCTATAAGTGTTTAACATTATAAGAGAAATGTTCCCTCAAAGTTCTACTTCTAAGGTAAGCCACTTATCCCTCCAAAGGAAGGATGTGGATACCCTGAAAGGACTTTTTGTCATAGGGAGGAATAGAAGCACAAGATGCTTTCTATATTTGCAAGAAGAAATCCATCTAATCTAAAGCTCTCCATGTTTCTCCTATCTCCTAAGTCTTCACAAACCATCTTCAAGAAGAAGAATCTTCATGCATCAAGCTCTATCCCTTGTCTTCAATCATCATCCAAGGTCTTCATTAGCTCCAACAAGCGAGGCCCAAGCCCAACATCCAATTGAAATGCCCAAAACCCAACAAACAAAACAACATCCCAAGTGGGAAACACACCAATATCAACCAAATTGCAAAAATCAAGTAAAATAGTAAAACTCACTATAAAATCCTAATTAAATTTCTAAGGGAACCTAACTATATAACCTATACTCCATATAGATCCCATAACCTAAATCAACTATTAAACCCCAAAACTATGTGTCAAAATACACCTAAGTGTTATGAAACCCTAATTCTGATACCTCTCCTATCTACCTCTCAAATTAATCTAAGTTTTAGTCACAAAAATATGACAAAATTCCTAAGGTTACCTACTTCCCTAATCTAATCAACTTCACAAGAATCAATCAAAAATTATGCACCAATCTCTCATACTAAATTCAGAAAAATGAAGTATCAAACAAAATGCAAAATAAAACAATCAAATTGTAAAATATACCAAAAATATAAAATGCATGAAATTAATATTTTTATTATTTCACAATTTTCTAAAGGTCCTAATGAAAATAGGGAAAAAACTCCCAACCAAAAATGTTTATTTTTCAATTTATTGGAAATTATTTACTAACTATGCTAAAACCATGAAAATAAAAAGAAATCAGCTAAAAACAATAAACTGGCGTGGTGAATAGCAATTACATACAGTTCAAAATAAATGTTGGGCTCAGGAGGGGGTGCGCTTATCAAAGCGTGCTAAGCCCAGACCAAATCAGAAAATAACTGGAAAAAAACAAGGAAAATGACAAGAACCCGGTGGCGAATAGCAAATAATTTGCATTGGTTTCTCGCTGGGCCTTCAGCTTGGGGTGCAATTAGCAACTCCCGTCTAGGCCCAAAACAAAATTCACATTGAGAGGGGGGTGCAGTGGGAAAAACGGAGGGGATGCCTAGCAAAAAAAACACAATGGGCCTAAGGCCCGAATCCAACCTCACCTCTATCAGCACACAAAAACCCTAATGCACCAAAACTCTTCTCTACTATTCATCATCCTAGCGTCGTTCTCCTCTCTGATTCTCTCTGCCTCACCATTCCCTATTCTCAACCTTGTTCATCAATGTCTAACACAAACTACACCGCTCCATCTATCAGCTCCAATCATCCTCCTAACCTAGTCTTGTTTCACCAAACTACACTCAAACTAACCTAGTTCTTCAACTAACAACAACAAATTATGAAAACTAACAAGTTCAGAGCGAAGAAAAACCTGGAGATGCGACGAATGTGATGAGTTCTCCAGAAGAACTTCTTGAAGATTTCTGGAAGGAAGTGAACTCGTATGTTGACGAACTTGAAGAACCGGATGAACTTGATGAACGAGGTTGAAGGTACTTGCGTTTCTGGAAATGTACGAAGGAGCTTGAAGGACGATGATGAACTTGATGAAGGATTCTTGCACTGCTGATGAAGATTTGAATGAATCTTGCAAATCGTGGCGCGTTGATGGACACACGGGGAGAATTGATGAGAGATCTGGAGAAATTGATGAGGATCGGTGACGAATCTTGATGAAGATGAACGATGATGATGAAAGACTGACGCTGGGATGAAGAATCGTTGATGAACGTAGCAGATTCCGGCGAGGATGTATTTTCCGGCGAGGGGTTGATGAATATTGGTGAAGAATATTGGGAGAGATTCTTGGTGATTCTGGAAAATTGCAGTTTCCGGTGGGTTTGAGGATTCCGACGGTCAGTTGCGGTGGTGGATGGTATTTTCGGCGATGTCTCCGGTCGTTTGCATGGCCGGCGGCGAGGATTGGTTAGTGGAAGCCAGGTGTCTCTAGGGTGGAGGAGAGAGACACGCATGGCAGTGGGTGTGGGGTCAAAGAGAGACACGTGGGAGAGAGAGGGAGAGAGGTGGCAGAGAGAGAGAGTGGTGGCAGGTGGAAGCAGAAATGAGGTGTGGGTGAGACGCGTGGATCAGGGAGGGAGAGAAAGACGGACGCGTGGCACACCTTTATATGGGACACCTGGCGTTGGACCTTTGACTTGGGCCTTTGAAATGGATAAATGGCCCACTACTCTGATGAATGATGAAATGACTAAAATGGATTAATTGGAATTAACTAACTACAGACTAATTAATTAAAGGCTAATAAACGGAAATGATTAATGAAAATGATCTAGTTCTAATTAATAAACCTACATTATCTAACTAAACACAACCTATTAAATCTAAAAATAATATTCTAAACTAATATCTATTATATTAAAACTATTCAATTAAATCTAAAAAACTATTTAACTATTAAATCTATATTAAAATCTAATCAATTAAAAACTATTTAATATCTAAACTATTCTATTTCTATATTAAATCTAGAAAAAGAAATATCTATTAAAACTATTTAAAAAAAGAATATCTATTTAAAAATTCTAGAAAAATCTATTTAATTCTATAAGAAAATATTAAAACCTATTTAATATCTAAAAAAAACTATTTATTTAAAACTATTAAATCCTATGAAAAATATTAAAGACCTATTTAATATCTAAAAACTCAAATTAACCTATTAAAAAATCTATTAAAAATCTAGAAAATAAAAGGGAAAATTCTAACAATGCCAGGAAGCCAAATAAATCGGTTAGAGAACAATTACGCAACCATAACGAAATAGACGGTAAAAGCCGGACACCGAAATGTCCTCAAAACAACAGCGCCATCTGAAAATACTGGGACGAGCACAAATTCTCAAAATACATTTATTCGAACCGGCCTGAACTGCCTGAAACGCCAGGGGCTGTAATCCCGATAAAATCAATCTGACTGAGAAAATGCAATGCATGCAGTATGCAAATGCGAATGTAAAATGCGTCGAAACATAAACCAAATGTGGAAACCGGTTGGTCAAATTTTGGGGTGCAACAAGAACCATGTGTTTATTTCTTTTTAGTTGAGATTTACCCCTTTTGAATTATTTCTTTATAAACATTAATATTCATGTGGTCATTTTGTGAGTAATGTGACGCACTTCTTTTATACCATGCAATAAATATACTCTGATGGAATTTTTAATTCGTGCTTAAATGATTTAATTGTGTTATTTGGGGGTATAGAAAGGGGGTGTTACAGAGGTCAACAATTTGAAACCTATTTTATTGGCGAATTTCTGCATCTTTCGACCAGTAAATACTGATCCCTGATATGTTGTGATTGTTTCCGGAATGCCAAATCTGTACATAACGTGGTTTTGGATAAAGTTGATAACGTCTTCCTGACCCACATTTACCAATGGTATTGCTTCGATCCATTTCGTGAAGTAGTTAGTTCCGACCAAGATGTACTTCTGGTTCTTTGACGATGTTGGACGAATCTCTCCTATTATATCCAAAGCCCAGCCTCTAAAAGGCCATGGTTTTACTATCGAGTGCAATTCACTCGCGGGAATATGTTGGATGCCAGCATGAATCTGACACTCTTGGCATCCTCGAGCACACTCTGTGCAATCCTTTAACATAGTGGGCCAATACAAGCCTTGTCGAAACAATAGCCATTTCATTTTGTGTCCAACTTGGTGTGCTCCGCATGCTCCACTATGCACTGTCGAGAGCGCAACATATGCCTCTTCTTCACTAAGGCATTTTAGCAAAACCCCCTCAGGGGTCTTTTTTGAACAACTCATTACCCACTAATGTATAGCTTAAAGCTTGATACTTAATCTTTCGCTCTATCGAACCTGTTGGATTTTGTAGATACTCGATTATGGTATTTCTCCAATCTCGCTTGGTCGAACTATCTATAACAAAAATTTAAAAATTTTCGCTATCTAAGAACCCAAGTTTAATGGTTTTTAAATCTGATGGGCACAATCCAACAGTCATTATCTTTCCTCTTGCCTCAATCACTTCTTGGAGTTTTTCTTTCGACACCTTATATCCAGAAGCGATTTGGGCTAAGTCATTAGCAACCTGGTTTTATATCCTGGGTATATGTTGGATAGACATTACCTCAAACTTTTTTAACAATCTATTCGCCACCACAAAGTATACAATGAGATTTTCTACAACACATTTATATTCCTTTGTGAGTTGCTTTACAACCAATTCAGAGTAGCCCATTATTTCGACTCTAGTTGCCCCCAATTCTAACAAAATTTCAAGGCCAGCAATTAATGCTTCGTATTCGGCCTCATTGTTAGAACATGGACCTTCGATCCTGAACTTAAATTTTGTTCGAATTTTCTTAGGAGAAATAATCAATATCCCTACTCCCGTTCCCTTTTTATGGCTTGATCCATCGAAATACAATTTCCAGGGCCTTATTTCAACATAATTTAAATTAGTCTCGTTGATAGAATGGTTGACTAAAAAATCATCCATGATTTGGCCTTTCATAACCTTTAAAGGTTGATGAGTTAACGAATATTCAGTTAAGGATAAAGCCCATTTGCCAATTCGACTATGCAATATAGGCTTAGATAGCATATGTTTTATGACATTAAAATGAGACGAAACATACACATCAACAGGCTTTATATATTGCTTCAATTTAGTACAAGAGAAATACAAGCATAAACATAATTTTTCAATCATGTTATATATAGTTTCTGCATCATTTAAAACTCTACTTAGATAATAAATGGCTCTTTCGATTCCATTCTCATCTTCTTGAGCCAACATGCTCCCTAAGGTTTTATCCGATGCAGCTATATATAACCTCATACTTTTGTTTCTACATGGTGGTGATAAAATTGATGGGTGACTTAGGTACTCCTTGATCTTGTCAAAGGCGCCTTGTTGCAATTGCCACCACTCGAAATTATCTTTGTTGAAACGAAGCAACGGTGAAAAAGCTTGTGTCTTTCCACTCAGGTTGGAGATGAATCTTCTTAAGAAGTTGACTTTGCCCAATAATGACTGCAACTCCTTCTTGGTTGATGGCGTTTTTGCTTCCATGATGGCCTTGGTTTTATTTTGATTGATTTTGATCCCTTTCTTGTGGACCATAAAGCCTAAGAAGTCTCATGCCTGTACACAAAAAGCACACTTAAGAGGGTTCATCTTGAGACCAAATTTTCTCATTCTGAGAAATGATCGTCTCAAATGGTCGAGACGATCTCGTCCAGAAATAGATTTTATAACAATGTCATCAATATAGACCTGCACGAAAGTTTCTATAAAATCATGAAAAATAGAATTCATTGCCCTTTGGTAAGTAGCACCAACATTTTTTAGACCAAAAGGCATCACTACCCACTCGTAAGTGCCTAGAGCCCCAGGGCATCGAAAAGCCGTTTTTGGAATATCTTCTTCAGCGATGAATATTTGGTTGTACCCAGAATATCCATCTAACATGCTAAGATATTCATGTCCTGCTGCAGAATCGACTAACATTTCCGCTACTGGCATTGAATATTTGTCCTTAAGAGTAACAGCATTTAGATCTCTAAAATCTATGCATACTCTTAAGGACCCGTTTTTCTTAATAACAGGCACTATATTAGCCAACCATTCGACATACCTTGCGGTGCAAATGAATTTGCAACGAAGTAGTATTTCGACCTCCTCTTTGATCTTTGACAGTATTTCTGGGGCGAACCGTCTTGGACCTTGTTTGACATATTTTCTCCCAGGTGTCAGGGGTAGCTTATGTACGACCAACTCTCTGCTTAAACCAGACATTTCGTCGTAGTCCTAAGCGAAACAGTCTTTGAACTCTTTCACTAACTGTATCACTTTTATTTTGAGTTGAGGGTCTATCTTGGCGCTGATATACGTTGGCCTTTTGATTGCTCATTCACTAAGATCAATTTCTTCTAAAGGGTCATGTGCTAGCATCTTGACAGGGTTTGCTAGTGGATCCTTTTCAAACCCTAAAGGTTCGTCGTCATAGATGGCGTCTAGACGTTGGGCTTGTTCTCCATCTGGATTTATTACGTCGAAATCCTATCTAGGACTTTCTTGATGAAACTCGCAAATGGCTTCATCAGCCATATAGTCATTAACAGCCTCCAGAGCCTTTTGTAATTTAGTTTCAGCCACGTGGGTCGAAATTCTCTTCAATGCTTTGTATTCAGTATGATCATTGAACCCTTCTCCCTACCCAGTGGGCTCTACTGAAGGCCCTGCCATGATTGGTATCCTTTCTCCTGGTCTCTCACTATCCCATCTAAAACCTTCGACGGGGTGTAAGTACAGCGAATGGAATGTTGTTTCATTTGGGGCAAATTCAAACCCTGCTGGAGGACATGGAGCAATATTCGCCAAATGCTTATCAAATTGGTTCCCATCGACATAGTTAACGGGTATTTTGAAATATCCTTGGTCAGCTTCAATGTTTTCCACAATTTCGTCTGGCCTCCAAATCACAATCCTCTGGTGCATTGAGGATGGCACAGCGCCTACACCGTGAATCCATTCTCTGCCTAGCAGCAAGTTGTAGTTAGCTTTAGTTTTGATAACCATGAACACCGTAGGTCTTGTAATTGTCCCCACTATAAGTTCAACTTGGATGACTCCCAACGTCGAACCTACTTTTCCTTCATAATTGGATAAAACCATGTTGTGGGGTTTTGTATCATCGTCGTCCTTCCCGAACTTGCTTAACAAAGACCGAGGCATTAAGTTCACTGTTGCACCACAATCGACTAGTATTTTGTTGATAGGCACCTTTTCGACCTTTCCAGTAATGTAAAGAGGTTTCAAGTGATTCTTCATCTCCTCTGTGGGACGTTCAAAGAACGCATTTTGTTCTTCGACACAACCATTATTCATTATGTAATAGCATACAGGTTTGTGTGCCATCATCTCTAATTCAGCATTTTGGTCTATGTCTTCCACTTCTGTGACTTGACTGAATTCTCTGGGCATGACAGAGACCATGTTTACTATAATGTCCAACGAATCCGTGGATTCACTGTCGAAATTGTCGGTCATATTTTCATCATCTTTGACTAGACCAACTGGTTCACTGTTCTGATCCCCAAACAACCTCCTTTTTATAGGTAGTTTTTCAGTGACTTCACCTTGATGGCCATTGTTCGTACTAGACTCCCCCTGCTTTAAACCCTGGGCTTCCCTAGCAGGTTTCCGTCTGCGTTGCTCCCTTCGCTATTAGGACCTGGTCATGGGATTCTTTCCTTTGTAATTCGCATATACATATGCGGACTTGTTGGTCATACTACTTTCTTTGAGATACTCGAATGAAGAGTCTCTCTCTATATCAAACTTCCTCCATTTTCTGCGTCCCTGTCCTTCGACAGGTTTAACCCATTTCCCTGCAGGTACATTCTCCCCTAGCTTGAAGGTGTTGGGTTTTGCTGGCGTTTTTATCCCTACTGGAGGTTTTTTAGATTCCATATTTCTGGGGCCTTGACTCTTCTTCTGCCCCCATCCTTCATGATTCTTCTTAATCTCTTCTAACTCTCGAGCAGTCGTCTCGTCGAAAATAGCACTACATCTGGGGCATAGCATCACTTCTGATCCACCTTTCTGACAGCGGTGCAGAAAATCGACAAGGTTTTCTTCTTGTTCAGGATATGCCATCTTGTTAGGCTCTTCTGATATTTCCACTTCAACCAGTTCTTTGATTCTCTTGTTGTCAATCTCGACCATGTTGATGTTGACATCATCTTCAAGCTTCATTTTGGACCAATGAGTCTCCAAGTTTTCAACACCCTCTACACTTCCATCTGAACTTGAATCTTCGACATTGAATCTCTCAACTTTAGGAGTATTCTTGAAGTATCGTTCTGCTCCCAAGCATATCCAATTTTCCAAGAAACAACCATCATCTTCAGTCATTTCTCATATCATCAGCATTGGCTCCATCCTCTGGATCATTCGTGTTTTGGGACCGCTTTTGCCCTCCATTTCGTTGGTACCAATACCCTCAAGGTTAACATCAGACTTCTCATCGATTTTGACTATGTTGACATCCACGACAGTGCTTCGTCCCAGTCTTTTCATATTTGATTCTTTGATAGCATTGTCAACCTGTACGAAATAATCAGCAGTATTCTTGGTTGCCAGCAATAGCTTACGACTGTCAGTTTGTTCTAGACTGTGTAACACTAGTTTGCAGTCTTCTATTGCTTTGAATGCCTCAAATTGAGTAGCGAAGTTCTTAGTGACTTCTCTCGTTTCGACTAGAGCTTTCTCAATGGCTTCGACCATCTGAACTTCAAGTTCTGTGTAGTTCGCTTCCACACTTTGCAATGGGTGGAATCAATTTTCATTTGACTCTTTCCCTTGTCTCCAAACTTTAGCCTTCCTTCTTGGATGGCGTTCTGCACCAAATCCCTGAAAAGAAAACATTGAAAAGTCTTATGACCCAAGATATTATGGTACTTACAAAAACCTCTTTTCTTTCTTTAATCTAAAGGGGGTACTTTAGCACCCGCAGGTACTATTATTTATCCGTCCTTAACTAACAAGTCAAAGATTTTGTCAGATTTAGTAACGTCGAAAGTGTATGTTCTTTTAGGAAACTTATCATTAGACTCAGTGGGGTTTTTCCCATTTGCAGGAGCTAAATATTTACAAGCGTAAGGTGGACCTTGCTTTAATTCAGCAACGTCTACCTCATTTTCGTCGAAATAAAGTGTTTCATCACACGTATTCTCGACATCTTCCTTACATTCTAC
Organism: Lathyrus sativus; assembly: GCA_963859935.3. NCBI lineage: Eukaryota > Viridiplantae > Streptophyta > Magnoliopsida > Fabales > Fabaceae > Lathyrus > Lathyrus sativus. The sequence continues at coordinate 791,568,686 of OZ012735.1, read as the reverse complement.
GAAGGGTACTTTCTTACTCTTACTAAACCTAGCCTTCTCCTCTTTCAATCTTTCCAAGCTCGAACTCGGTCAGCTAGCTGTGCCATATCTCTAAGATACTGGGTATCTAACTTTTTCCTAATGGAATAATCTAGACCCCCCGCAGCCATTTCGACCAATTCATGTTCTGGAAATTTGGTAAAACATCTGGCTTTGAGGAGTCGAAACCGATTTAAGTAGTCGTCAATTGGCTCTGTAACTTTGCGTTTAATACTAGCCAACTCCTTCAAACTAATCTTGGTTTGTCCCATGTAGAATTGTCCATGAAATAACCGTTCCAACTGGGCCCAATTTATAAATTGAATTAGGAGGTAGCGTGGTAAACCAAGTAAATGCGTTCTTTGTGAGCGAACTTGGGAAATACTTGATCCTAAGGCTTTCGTCTCCAGCTTCGATCAGGTACCTAGCCACGTGTTCGACGGTTGACTCTATTGTGTCTCCTGCAAATTTACTAAATTTTGGGACTTTCGTCCTTGGAGGTAACTCAGCTTGCAAGATGTAATCCACTATAGGCGAAGTATAATTTGGCCTGGTAAAGCCAAAATTTGCACCATTTTTAGTCATTATTCTTTCAACCATGGCTGCAAGGTTGTTCTCTTCTGCTACCTCGTGGCGTCGAACCTGTCTAAGTATTTAGTCAGCATTTTAATGTTTGTTCACCATGACTACCCTTGGTTCTTCCTCCATTTGAGCTGGTACCTGATTCCTTGATGGTTCAACTTTGAAAGGTCCGCCTATTTCATGATCTTCCATAGGAACTTCGTGACCGTTTTGTTGCTGATAGCGGGGCATGTTTTCGACAACTGCCACTCTTTGCTCAAATGCCGGTACTCCCATGAAATCAGCCATACGAGCTAATTGTGTTACTACCTGTTGGTTGGTCTGAGTAGTATTTTGGATTAAAGGCTGAAAGATTTCTCCCATCGTCTAAGATAGAGTATGTACCATTTGCATATTACTTTCGTTCATTTGTTGTCTCAAGCAGTTTATGGAGGTAGTAGTAAGGCTTGGTACTTGTCCGAAATAGCCAACGCCTACGCTCTGGTTATTTCGACCACTTAACCCTGCTCCTTGTATTGGCGAAGATACCACATTCTCTGAAAATATGGATGAAGCGTTTTCACATTCTGCATTATGGACATGGGCATACCATACGGTTGATTCCTTAGCAATTGTTGGGAAAACTCTGGCGGAGGAATTGGCCTGTACATCGAACTTCCTGGGAGTGTTGGGGAATTGGGACTTTGAGGCCCTATATATTCCAACATGGGTTGAGTATACGTTCGTACACATGTTGATCCAGGACTAGATTGCGCCGGCTCCGACACTACTATTAGAGGTGACGTCTGTCCTTCTGTCGAAGAGACTGGGTATAGAGCGTTTTGAGACCCTATGCTTGACTGAGTATTTGAAACGCTCCTTTGAGGATCAACTTGTTGATTAGCATTTGTTGCCATTCTTGTAATGTATTTTCGTTTTGGTACTTCTTCTTGTCCGGTGGCTATCGTTCCACTCCTTAGCAACATACAACGAAGTTTTCACCCAAACGATTAATGTAAACTTTAAAATTGCTTAGCACTGGGTCCCACCAGGTGTGCCATTTTGTTTACTGTGATTTTTGGTAAGCAACCGCTTCTCTATCAATTTATGGTAAACTGACTAACTTGCAGGATCGGCCATACTAAATCCTAGAACATGTGATAAGCGCGTGCTGAGTTGCCCAAAACTAGACTTCCCGTTCGACTATGAAAGTAAAAAGAAATAAAGGCAAGACTGTAAAGGGCGAAAGATTATAACCAAACTTTGCGTTTGACTACAATTCTTTGTGAAGTAAAATTATGCTCGAAGGTAAATGTGCAAGAAAGTAAATTGCTTAGAAATAACTCCAATCTGAACTCCACGTTTGATTGGGGGATCTTTAAGTACACAAACTGTAAAAGAAATGACTTTGAAAGTAAACGTGCAAAAGACTCAAACGGGAACTCCGCGTTCGACTTTGAAGTCTTTGAAAGTTAAATATCAAAAAGGTAAATGACTTTGAAAATAATTGGGCGAAAAGACTAAAAGCGCAAGAAAAGTAAAAAGGCTTTGGAAAATAAAGTTGCACGTAAGTAAATGGCTTGAAATTAACAATTGAACTGTAAATGCGAAAAGACTACGGCCAAACTCCACGTTCGACGTATCTCTTTTGAAAGTAAATATGCAAGTAAGTAAAGGGCTTGGAAGATAACTCTAATCAGAACTCCGCGTTCGACTAGGGGGTCTTTGCAAAGTAAATGGGCAGAAAAGTGTAAAGGGCAGTTTTGAACATAAAAACTGAAAGTTAAAAATGGCAAGTGAATTGTAAAGATAAATTGCATTGACAAGAAAAGGTTTGGTGTTGTATCACGTACATTCTCGTTAACTCGTTTCTCTACACGCGGATACTTTGAGTTGTATGAACTAGTACAATAATGAATGAACACCCTTATTACATAAATTTTACACCTATTTATAATGCTGTAAAATAACTACTACATAGCGGTTGAGACTTTCTAGCATACTTTTGGCGCTTCTTTTGCTCTTAACCGCCCACACGTTCTTTTCCACTTATTTTAAATTTTGAATATTTTGCACTTCCCCCCAATTTTGGCGAAACCGTCTTCTTGCTCTCTTTAACACAGTCTTTGTCGAGCATTTTTCAACACTTAGCGTTGTTTGCCCCTTGTTCAACTTTCTTCGACTTTGAAGCTTTCCTTGATTGGGTCGAAATTCTTCCATACACCAAGTATTGGTATCTTTGATCTAATATAGCTCTGGTCTCAACTAGTGTCGAAAATTAGGAGCCAACAACGGGTGAGAAAGGAGAACCTGACATGAGCCCCTCTGGTCTTATCCACCTCCTCCAGCGCATCCAATGGATCAGTCCCAAGCTCCTCAACCAACATCTCTCTCGCATCCTCCTTCGTCATCCTACCGTGACGGAGGAGGGTATCCTTGATCGGTATATGTAGCAGACAAGAGACGTCGTCCAGTGTGATTGTGAGCTCGTTGTGCGGTACATGGAAGGAGGACGTCTCAGGGTGTCATCTCTCTGTAAAGCCCATCAAGATCCTATTGTGGATCACGTTGTAGTCGATCTCACAAAGGTTCTTCAAACCAGAGGCGACAAGGACATCCTGGAACCAAGCCTTCTGTGGCTGCTCCAAAGATAATATCTTCCGCTTATAAATTTTCAATGAAAAAAAAAGAAACAATATGAGTAATGTTACCTCTCCATCCCAGACATGTCTGGCAGTATGGTCGGCGTACCCTGTCAGTAGGGACATATATCTGAGGGACCCCCTGGGAAATCCTCAGGCTCATCATCGTCGTCATCACCAGCATCCTCTGGTGGTGGGTCATCACCCTCTGGAGGTGGCACCGGATCAACATCAGGTGGAGAACCAGGAGTATCCCGACAAGGCCTGCGGGAGGCCGGGGCATGTGATGAAACCTCAGTTGAATCCCGACGCCTCCGGGATGAAGAAGTGGATGATGGGATGGGGTACAAGGTTTAGGGAATGTCCTAGGCATGTGATGAAGAAAGATGTGCCTCGGTAACGGTATCCTGGCTCCGCTCGCGTCTCACAGATGGATGTTGTGAAATTCGTTCAAGTCGTAATTTATCTTCTATGTTTGTCATAATGTTTGCAAGGTATAACCAATAAAAAACAATTAGATACAAATAAATAAATAAAACAAAAAATAAAAAAATTAACATTTTTTTACTTCCGAATGTATACATGCGGAAAAACCCAGAATTCAGAAAGTTAGATTTGTTTCAGAGCTGCATCTCCGGAAATGCCGTAACATTAATTTGTTCCGTAGATGTAGCTTCAAAACTTCCTGCAACTCCAACAACAACGTCAATGGCGTCCCCCACCCATGAAAATCAATTTTTCGAAGCCCTGCTCGTCTATTTCAGCCAACAAACAATACCTACATTGTCTCTAAACTATGTTTCTAAAACTATCTAACGATTTCTACCCCTAAAACTATATTCTAACTCGTTTACGAGAAATACTCAAAAACTTATCAATTATATCGAGCTTTGAATGATTTAAAGTGTCTTGATTGTTGAGATGAATACTCCTTGTCGAACTTGATTGAAAACAATTAAGTTTGGTGGAAAAAGTTATTTTGAGGATTGAGAGAGTTTGGAGAGTTTGATAGTAAGAAGTTGAAAAATGAAGAATGAGGGAGGAGAAAGGACTCTGGTGCGAATGTATTCTGATTTGTTTCGGAGCTATATAAACGCAAACATTTCGTAGATGTAACTCCGAAAAAACCAACGTTAAGTAAAAAAAAGTGCATCCGAAGATACATCTCCGGAAGCAGGGGGTATTTTTAGAAGCACACATGGTGCCTAAGAACTCCAAGAGATAGAATAAGAAATTCTCATTTTTTAAATCGATTTTATCATATTGGGACTAGACAGATCACGAGTTAATTTAAACAATTTGAACAGATTATTGGGCAATTACATGTTCAAATCAATTAAAAATATTTTAATTTTTAATTTTTCGATGGTTTATCTAATAAACCATTAGTATATGTCACATCACTTTCTTGATTCAAACAAGACCCAAATAAATATTAAAAATTAAAAATTAATCATAATTAAATATTATCAATCATCAATGACTTTTATTTTAAAGTTAATAAAAAAAAGTTTTACTATTTTGGCTCATCAGAAAATTTAAATATAAATGGCCCCTACAAATTGAAAATAATTATAGATATTAAATTAGTATTGTCTTTCATCAATAGCTTTTAAATATATTAAATTACTAATCAATAGTGTAATATTTATTTTAATTTGTCATTCATTTTCAATTGTTCATATAAAATGTATGCATCATTAATAGTTCTTAGGGGTATAATCGATTTCGTTTGAACCGAGTTTTGATCAATAAAAGGTCTAAATCAATGATATCTTCTTCAGTTTTGTTTGATTTAATTTTAAACATTTTTTAAAAATAAAATCCAATCAAACTAACCGGTTTGATTTTATTTGGTTTGGTTTATGAGTTTACAATATATTTTTTCAAACATTATATTTATCCATGTATTCTCCACAATCGTATTTTTTGGTATATTTTATGTTATTACTTTTTAAAGTAATACATTTCATATAATTTATTTCATGCTCTATTTTTTACACAAATTACAAGTTGCTCTTAATCCATAAGAAACAAGGACATGATTCCATTGCATTATGAAATAAGTTCACTATCAAATATAAAAGTTGACACATGGTTTCAGAAGGTTGAGAACGAACACACACACACACACACGCACACGCACACGCACACGCACACGCACACGCACACGCGCACACACACACACACACACACAGATATATATGTGTGTGTGTGTGTGTGTGTGTGAACATGTTTCACACCTCAAACATACATCAAAACTATTTTGTAACAAGAATAGAAGGAATTTTGTTAAAGAAGAAACAAAAAAAGAACTTGAGTAGAAGGTTAGTGAAAACAAGTTTTTGTGACTTGCACTTTCTACATTCGATGTTTTGGAGTTTGGTTCTAGATGTGTGTTTTTTTGAAAGGAAAGACATGTAAACAAAGATGGAGAATGTTAGACCGATAAAAAAAATAAAGCTTAATGATGGATGGAATAAAATATTTATAGCGTAATTATATTCATTGGTCCGGTTCATTGGTTTGACGTTTCTTAAAAACTGAAACCGAGAACCGAACCAAAAACAATTGGTTCGGTATAGTTTGTATTGTGATTTAATTAGTTTTTCTAATTCGCTCACACCCCTAATAGTTGCAGTAGAGACTTGCAAGTAAGCTAGTAATTCCAACTGCATTTTCAGCCTACATTAGAGACAAAACAAATTTTATAAGTTATAAAAGATCATATAAGCTATTAAGCATTAAAAACTTCAAAATGATTTATACTCATTATCAACAAGCATTTAAACACGAAATTTTTTAAAAATAAACATGAAACAAACTTCTAGCAAAAAAAACAAGATGAATTGTTTGAAACAAAACATGAAGTGGGAGAGAAACTTTAAATTTGAGTGTGCTCGAGTGTTGGAAGATTATTATGAAGCCATGATCTCTATAGATTGGAAGAAGGACAACAAATGTTTTGACAACAAATGTCTTGTGCTGGTAGGACCACTCTGGCAAAATCAATCTTATAGGAAATTCCTACTTAAGCAGTGATGACCAACATAGTCCCTGTTACTTGTTTGAAGGTTATTCAGAAGGTTCAAAGAGATTTTATTTAGGGTGACACCTATGGGGAGAAGCATATGGACTATATGAGGTAGGAAGAAATTACAAAACCAAAGAGATTTGGAGGAATGGGGCTGAGAAATCTTACACTCATGAATCAAGCTTGTATTTCTAAAATGAGATGGAAGATTACAAGTGGAAAAGAAGCTATGTGGTACAAGGTTATCATAAAGAACACTAATACTAGAGAACTGATAGCCAAAAAATCAAGATTCTAGCCTTTATAAAAATATAGTGAAGGATTGGCCACTCGTTGAAAAAACATGTCTTTTTGGGAAGTGGGCAATGGTGTCAACATAAGGGCGTTGCAGGATTGTTGGGTAACTCCATAGGTCCTTTTGGAAAATTCCATTCAAGATCATAACATAAAGCATAATGTGGTCACAATTGCAAACTTATCAATAGTAAATGGCAGTTGGAATTGGGGTCTACTGCATTTTTTGTTCCTTAAGAAATTCTTAACAAAATTCTATCAATTCCTCTGCCTAGAACTGGTAATGATGTAGATCGGTGCACTTGGGGAGGGACTGAAAAATGGAGAATTCACAATTTTGGATGTGTTTAAAAATTTAAGTGAGTATAATAACACTGATAATATTAAGCATTAGAGCAGGATCTAGAGTATAAATGCGCCTGAAGGTCAGATCTTTTGTTTGGCTACTTTATCATGATGGCTTGAAGATGAAACATTTCCTTCACCAAAAAAGGATTTGTGATCCATACACTACAGGGACTTTCCATAGGTTTAAGAGACAATTCTACATGTGTTTAGGGGCTGCTCAATGGAGAGAATCATATGGTAGCAACTTATAAGGAAAAATGATTGGGATGTGTTCTTCAACATAGCTATTCAGGAATGGTTGGATCTCAATACTAAGAAACTAAATAGTGAAGATGATAATGGGGGACTGATAGTCTTTGGTCTACAACATGTCATACCATTTGGAATTGGAAAAATCCTGAATTTATCATGCCTTTCAATATGGTTCCTTAAATTCTTATGCAGGTGCAGGAGTACAAAAGGAGTTTAAACTTCCATCTTAAATTCACAAACTTGAAGAGAATTCCTCAATAGATTGGCTAGACTCCTCCTGAAGAATCATGGATAGTTTTGAATAGTGATGGAGATATGTCTTTCTCTAAAGGTGCAGGTTGTGGCAGAGTGTTTTGAGATATTAATGGTAGATGCCTAGGAAGTTTTTCCAAGAAGCTCGACGATTGCTCAGTCCAAGTGGCAAAGCTTTGGGGTGCTTAAGAAGGAACCCAGCTTGCCAAGAGCAGGGGCGTCAACAAGATCGTATTACAATTGGACAACATAACAATCCAGCATGCTATTACGAATCACACTACAAACCTAAGAGAACGGAAGAGCATTCTCAGAAAGATCAGGAGCACAATAACTAAAATTTGGGAGATCGGGATGGTTCATGTCTATCGAGAAGCCAACAAATGTGGTGACGAGCTTGCAAAACTCTGGGTCAACTTGAGGAGTAATTATATTGTATATGAGTCGTGTCCTAAGGAAGTTTATGAAAACTTCATGAGATTTATTAAGTTCCCTCTCTATGAGGAGTATTATTTGGTAATCTTTCTTCTGGGATTCGACCCTTAATCATTAAAAAAATATGAAGTGACAAATTTAGAAATAATCATAATGCATTAGAAACTTAGAGATAATTGATCCTCATAATAACCAATCATTTAAACCTATAATTTTGTAGTGTTATATTTGCAAATATCTCTGCCTAGGGTGGTAGCTTAGAGACACCCTAGGAAAAAGGCGACGACGTAAGGTCGCCCGAGGGGAGGTACTGTAACACCCTTATTCTACCCCTTAGATATTACGGCAAAATAACATGGATTTCAGAGTAAAATATTAACTTTCATTAAAAAGCCACAAAAGGGCGTATTTCTCAAAGTCAACAAAATTGGTCAATACTCCGTAACACACGGATTTTCTCAAAATACCTCAAAACATCATATACAACGGAACTCAAAACATAACTCAATGTTTTCCTCATAAGGGAATATTAGTAAAATAACCCAATAATATACAATCAACTCAAAGAACCCAACCCGATGTTACATATCAGAGCAAGACCCTCTAAATTAACCATAAAGGCTAACGACTCTAAAACTTCAAAATACTCCTCGACGATGTCCACGACTAAACTTGCTCATCTGCACGTTACCCACGTGGAGGTAACATTCAAACAGGCAGGGTGAGTAAAACAATTCATAATAATCAATGTATGACAATTAGTGCATAAATGGCATTTTACTCATAATTATTATTATACACAATCACATTACTCAATTATTCAACACATTGATATCCTTATTCAACACAATCATATTACTCATATTCAACACATTGATATCCTTAAAGTGCCTCAAAGGCCACAACGTCATAATTTATACAAAAGACTTCTCAATGCAATGCGACACAACTCAATGCATGTGGTACCAATAATCACAGCTCGATGGACACTGGTCATCAACCCTCCATAGATCCCCATCAATAGGATTGGAGCACATCTCAATACTTCACATCCACACAATGGGATTGAAGCCACAGTACTCAAAGCCCAGAACCGAAGTCCGGATGCACATGAGTGCATGATGCACACGTCACAATAAGAATCCTCACAATAACATCACAGGTGCATCATCATTCGTCATGTTCATCATCATCACACAAAACATCACAGTCCATGTCATCACATGGTTCATCACAGTAATCATCATCATCACATAAACGTCACAACATCATGTTATCACATAGTTCATCAAAGTAATCATCATAATACATCATCTCATCATAGCTCATAATAATAATCATCATTATTCGTCACGTCATCACAGCACATCATAATAATCCTCATCACACATCGTTTCATCATATAATTCATCAAACTAATCATTATCGCACGCAATGTTATCATATCTCATCACAGTAATCATCATCGTACAACATATCCTCATATCTTATCATCATAATCATCATACATCATATTATCATAATTCGTCATATTAATCATCATACGTCATATTATCATAATATTAATTCATAATATTATCTCATATTCTCTCATATCATTTCATCAAATCATACTCACGGTAATCCTCATACTATCGCCTATTAATCACACAACCTCACCGTCATACTCATGTTATCATATAGCTCGTCAATTCATAGTAATTTCATCAAGTTAATTCAATCAATACATCGTAGAAATCATCTTAACATCATGTACATCTCACGCAAAACCCACTGTCATAATCACAGCAACCCATCACAGAAATCACAGAATCAAAACATCATGACATCATTGAACCAGAACATGATTCGTTACTAAAACATATACACAATTGACTTCTCAAACATAATTAGATATAAAAATATTGTGAAAACAATTCCATTATCTATCCTATGTTATAGCTCTGTTCATTAGCTTTCCAACGCTTCAAACGGGGGTCAAAACGGACTTACGGATCGAAAGTTACGTCTAAAATAATTTTGACCGAAAACATGAACAGTCGTGACGGACAGAAAAACGTTGTTACGCTCCGGAACTGATTTTTACTCAATTATTCTTACGAATCACTCACTCAACATACCCAAAACATCACTAAAACATTCCTAAGGTTATACGGCAATAACAGCACAACTTCTATGGTTTATTAGGCTCATCTGGCAACATTTGCAACGCCTAAAACACTATTTTCTGCAATTACTTTGAGTACTTCAGAGTTACTCACATTTGAATATTCTTATTCCTATGGGGACAACATGTCACAATTTTTCCTTCAATTACACCCTACGGCATTAAAATTACTTACTATCCAATATTTAATCCCTTCAGGGTCAGACATATAACAATGTCAAACTTTTGGCCACGAAGGCCTAAGGTTTCCCATAAGGTTTCCCACAATTACATATCAGACAGTCAGAAATATAGACCACTAATCCTACGGGTTTTGCCATAAAGGCCTAAGGTTTTCCACAAATTTTATGTTAATATTCAACGATACATACCATTTGGCCATTTGGCCATCCTCTCAGAATCTTACGATTACTTCCCTATTTCTCACAATTAATTCCAAATCCCTAAACCTTACATCAACCACAAATATACCGAAAATCATACATAGAAAACTATGAAAAGCAATACTCCTCATACCTTAGCCGATTCACAGCCTTCACGATTACTCCAGGAATCTTCCGAAGCTTTTGCCTCCAATTCTCCCTCCTCAGAGCTCTGGCCTTCATTCTTTTCACGGTTAACAAATGAATCCCAATTCCATTTAGAATTCTATTTTGTTAAATCTCACAATTTGGGTTTTTCCCATAATATCCTCACTAACTCCTCCAATCGCCCAAATTGCCCTTATTTCCCTTATTTCAATTTAATTAATAATAATATTAATAAATTAATATTATATGTTATTAATTAAATTAATACCCAAAATGGACATTTTCTTAATAATTCACCAACCACCCGAAAATCACCGAAAACGAATATTCTTAATTAAATAATTAATTAAAATACTCCAATTAAATTTGGGGTGTTACAACACTCCCCACTTAAAAGAATTTTCGTCCTCGAAAATTACCTCAAGAAAACAGAGTCGAATACGACTCCCTCATCTGATCTCCAAGTTCCCAAATCCAACTTTCTCTAGTTGGTCCTCCCAAAATTACCTCTTCCAAGGCAATCCCTTTACCTTATAGTTGCTTCTCGTTCATCAATCCGAACAGGCAACACTTCAACAGTCAAGTTACCTCCCACTCGTACATCGTCCATCTGAATCAAAGTACTTCCTCAACTTAGACACATAAAACACATCCAACAATTTTCACAAGCGACAACGGTAAAACAGTCTAACATGCCACTTCTCCTAAGCTTCCGCTGCGCCACTCTGATACAGACCACAAAACACAGTGTGAGCTCTCGAGACTCTAAAGCTCGGCCAACACGAGTTACCATCGTAACTCTCAAAACACGTTTTTTCTTAGATCCCCTTGATCTTCTCAGTTGTCTCTTGCACAATCTCAGGTCCGAGTACAAGACTCTCACCTAACTCATATCAACACAAAGAAGTCCTACACCTCCCACCATACAAATCCTCATACGGTGTCATTCTGATACTAGAATGATAACTGTAATTGCAGGTAAACTCAACCATCGGCAAATAACTATCCCACGATCCACCTCGATCCAACACACAAGCTCACAACAAATCCTCTATAGACTGGATAGTTCTCTCTGTCTGTCCATCCGCCTGCGGATGATAGACAGAACTCAATCTCAACATGGTACCCAAAGTGTTGGCAAATTCTCCTAAAACCTCGATGAAGATCTCTGATCTTTACCCAACACAACACTCGACGGTATCTCATACAACCTCACAACTTCCTCAATATACATCATAGTTAGCTTCAACATAGAATGATTACTCCTCATCAGTAAGAGATGAGCTGAGCTAATCAATCCATCCATCATTCCCAAAGCGAATCATATTCATCTCACAGTCTTCGGCAACCCGACACAAAATCCATAGAAATATTATCCCCTTCCATTCAGAAATATTCACAGTTGCATCAGGTCCAACAGTCTCTGATGTTCAAACTTCGACTTTCCACAAGCCTAACCAGCATACACAACTTCAATCACTTCTCTCTCCATCTATGGCCACTAAACAATTTCCTCAAATTCGGTTACATCTTCATAGCACCGGGACGGATACTCAATCCACTTAAATGTCCTTCCTCAAGAATACTCTTATCCCAACTCAACAATATCTGAAACACAAACTCTATCACAACATCTCCTGATACCATTTTCATCAATCTGCAATTCGACCCTTCGACTTTAATTCATCAAATTCAACCAATTTACCAACTCAAACCAGATTCTTGACCTTCTCGAATCTCATCAAGAATACCACTAGTAGCTCCACCATACTAAGCTTAACTCCACAAGAAGTCTCTTCACAACCCAAGCTCACATCACGAAATTGTCCAATCAGTTCTAACTCTTTTACCATCAATATTAGTATATATAAAGATTTCCAAATCGATGCATCAGCTACCACATTTGCTTTACCCGAATGGTAATTCAATCCAAAACCATAATCCTTCAGAAGTCCCAATTATTTCCTCTTATGTACTTTATGTTTCCTTAAAGCATAACTAAAACTCGTTGATGTTGCACTTAACATACCTCCCAATATTATCAACAAAGCATCACAAAACACAACAAATAGTCCGGTCGGATTCGGCAAAAATCAACACACAAGTTGTTGACAGCTCTCCCAAAAACTCTTTGAAACTCTCTTCACAGTGGCATATAACCGCTTCTTCTCCAACACTGATAACTCATGTTCCCGATGTTCAACATGATCCTCTATACTATTTTAATATATCAAAATATCATCGAATAACACAACCATTGACTCACTCAAATAAGTATGGAAAATCTCATGCCAAACGGACACTCAATTCGTGAGTTATGGCGGAAACACGAACCACACTTTCTGCATTTACTACAAAATTCGAATATAGTCCATCAATAAATAACTTAATTTCATGACACTACTTCACCATCACATAGAGCATTAGAATAGCTTTCCAATGCTTCGAACCGTACGCCATTCCGAGTTACGGTTCTCCCGCTATGACAAAAATACGAAAACAACATTCTTCTGCCCAGGACCTTTCGCTAAGCGAACGCTCGGCGAACATGACATTCCAAATTCTATTTTCGACCGTTGAATGACTTCCGTATCTCCGATTTCGATTCCGTAAAAAGCTGCAACCTCGGAATTCAACGTACAACATCAATTTCACACTTAGGAAGCCATCCAGCACATTTTCAACTTCGAAATATTTTAAATCTCAAGTACACCAATATTGCATTCCACGCCCGACCTCTTCTCACAATCCCCAAAAATCATTGTCCACCATGTACTCGACCTCACCATCTGCTGCCTTAACACACACACCAGACACAAGTCTTAAAACTACTCAATCAATTTAATTCCTCGACCATTCAAAAAGACATATAATATAGAGCTCTCAATATCAGACTAGTTTCCGTAACATAGCCAATCACAACTCCATTTCACATTTCGGCGGTAAATCGCTTATCTCATCAGGAAAAACTCCGGACAATAACAATTAATTGGAAAACCACCAACTTCCCCACTTTCATTAACACTCAAAGTTTCCATCAAAATAAACATCTCATTACCTTCTCGCACCGACTCATCAAAGCAATTCTTAAGCACTTAGCTTAACTCAAAACAAATCACTGCCCACGCCATTCAAGCTTGCAAGACACGTCTATCTCATCCAACATAATCCCAACTACTATCAACAAGAGATTAAGGGTGATCAGTTCCTCAATTTGTCAATAGACAGCCGAAAATCATGATGGGGTACAAATCATCTTTACCAAACTATAAGAGCGTTCATCGACACACTGAGCAACAACTCCACACTTGTAGCATCCTGGAGAAGCACTATCTTCTCCCCCACTTGAAGCATTCCCACTTCTACAGAAAAAAGTTAGAAAACAAACATGTACCGACAGTGTTTTCACACACATGTCGCATACAAGGGAACCAACAACATTAGACAACTTGGCCGGACGGACCGACCTGCTCTGATACCACTAATGTAACACCTTTATTCTACCCCTTAGATATTACGGCAAAATAACACGGATTTCAGAGTAAAATATTAACTTTCATTAAAAAGCCACAAAAGGGCGTACATTTCTCAAAGTCAACAAAATTGGTCAATACTCCGTAACACACGGATTTTCTCAAAATACCTCAAAACATCATATACAACGGAACTCAAAACATAACTCAATGTTTTCCTCATAAGGGAATATCAGTAAAATAACCCAATAATATACAATCAACTCAAAGAACCCAACCCGGTGTTACATATCAGAGCAAGACCCTCTAAATTAACCATAAAGACTAACGACTCTAAAACTTCAAAATACTCCTCGACGATGTCCACGACTAAACTTGCTCATCTGCACGTTACCCACGTGGAGGTAACATTCAAACAGGCAGGGTGAGTAAAACAATTCATAATAATCAATGTATGACAATTAGTGCATAAATGGCATTTTACTCATAATTATTATTATACACAATCACATTACTCAATTATTCAACACATTGATATCCTTATTCAACACAATCATATTACTCATATTCAACACATTGATATCCTTAAAGTGCCTCAAAGGCCACAACGTCATAATTTATACAAAAGACTTCTCAATGCAATGCGACACAACTCAATGCATGTGGTACCAATAATCACAGCTCGATGGACACTGGTCATCAACCCTCCATAGATCCCCATCAATAGGATTGGAGCACATCTCAATACTTCACATCCACACAATGGGATTGAAGCCACAATACTCAAAGCCCAGAACCGAAGTCCGAATGCACATGAGTGCATGATGCACACGTCACAATAAGAATCCTCACAATAACATCACAGGTGCATCATCATTCGTCATGTTCATCATCATCACACAAAACATCACAGTCCATGTCATCACATGGTTCATCACAGTAATCATCATCATCACATAAACGTCACAACATCATGTTATCACATAGTTCATCAAAGTAATCATCATAATACATCATCTCATCATAGCTCATAATAATAATCATCATCATTCGTCACGTCATCACAGCACATCATAATAATCCTCATCACACATCGTTTCATCATATAATTCATCAAACTAATCATTATCGCACGCAATGTTATCATATCTCATCACAGTAATCATCATCGTACAACATATCCTCATATCTTATCATCATAATCATCATACATCATATTATCATAATTCGTCATATTAATCATCATACGTCATATTATCATAATATTAATTCATAATATTATCTCATATTCTCTCATATCATTTCATCAAATCATACTCACGGTAATCCTCATACTATCGTATATTAATCACACAACCTCACCGTCATACTCATGTTATCATATAGCTCATCAATTCATAGTAATTTCATCAAGTTAATTCAATCAATACATCGTAGAAATCATCTTAACATCATGTACATCTCACGCAAAACCCACCGTCATAATCACAGCAACCCATCACAGAAATCACAAAATCAAAACATCAAGACATCATTGAACCAGAACATGATTCATTACTAAAACATATACACAATTGACTTCTCAAACATAATTAGATATAAAAATATTGGGAAAACAATTCCATTATCTATCCTATGTTATAGCTCTGTTCATTAGCTTTCCAACGCTTCGAACGGGGTCAAAACGGACTTACGGATCCAAAGTTACGTCTAAAGCAATTTCGACCGAAAACATGAACAGTCGTGACGGACAAAAAAACGCTGTTACGCTCCGGAACTGATTTTTACTCAATTATTCTTACGAATCGCTCACTCAACGTACCCAAAACATCACTAAAACATTCATAAGGTTATACGGCAATAACAACACAACTTCTATGGTTTATTAGGCTCATCTGGCAACATTTGCAACGCCTAAAACACTATTTCATGCAATTACTCTGAGTACTTCAGAGTTACTCACATTTGAATATTCTTATTCCTACGGGGACAACATGTCACAATTTTTCCTTCAATTACACCCTACGGCATTAAAATTACTTACTATCCAATATTTAATCCCTCCAGGGTCAGACATATAACAATGCCAAACTTTTGGCCACGAAGGCCTAAGGTTTTCCATAAGGTTTCCCACAATTACATATCAGACAGTCAGAAATATTGACCACTAATCCTACGGGTTTTGCCATAAAGGCCTAAGGTTTTCCACAAATTTTATGTTAATATTCAACGATACATACCATTTGGCCATCCTCTCAGAATCTTACGATTACTTCCCTATTTTCCACAATTAATTCCAAATCCCTAAACCTTACATCAACCACAAATATACCGAAAATCATACATAGAAAACTATGAAAAGCAATACTCCTCATAACTTAGCCGATTCACAGCCTTCACGATTACTCCAGGAATCTTTCGAAGTTTTTGCCTTCAATTCTCCCTCCTCAGAGCTCTGACCTCCATTCTTTTCACGGTTAACAAATGAATCCCAATTTCATTTAGAATTCTATTTTGTTAAATCTCACAATTTGGGTTTTTCCCATAATATCCTCACTAACTCCTCCAATCGCCCAAATTGCCCTTATTTCCCTTATTTCAATTTAATTAATAATAATACTAATAAATTAATATTATATGCTATTAATTAAATAAATACCCAAAAATGGACATTTTCTTAATAATTCACCAACCACCCGAAAATCACCGAAAACGAATATTCTTAATTAAATAATTAATTAAAATACTCCAATTAAATTTGGGGGTGTTACAGATACCGCCTCTCCCCTACGTTTACCTCACCCCTATGGAGAAGAAATGTGGGATAAGACGTGTCTTAGATGACAGAAAATTCAAGATAGTTGCTGACTGTCGCTATGCGAAAAATGACACAGAGTCGCCACCGGATTTTATTTATCCCACGGAGGGAAAGGGAAATAGCGATAAAACCTTTGGGAAAAGAGCGTGGTTATCGCAACCAAGTTTTAGGGTTCGGGAGTCGGTTATACGAGGGGAAGGTATTAGCACCCCATCGCATCCATCGTACTCGATGGGAACCTCCTAGGTTATTTAGCGTGAATGGGTGTTTTTATTAAGAGTTTGCTTGCTTAAGGAAAAGAGGGGTTGGTTTATTTATTTTAATGCTCGCCAAGGATTGTGGCCCTTGTGCCTACGTATCCTCACTTAAAAGAAGTGAAGAATCAGAGCTCCGTAGTTCGGAGGCTTATGAAATAGTTGTTTGTTGGTTGATTTTATACCTTGAAAAATGGTTTTTTAATTGATGCCCTAAGGCGAAAAATAGTTTGATGAGTTGATGTTATTTTTAGGTTTTTCTTAGGGAAGAATCTATTCTTGACTAGGATTATACAAAAGACTTTGGATAGAGATGAATGTCTCGAATAACCAAGTCGAGTGCCTTGTATTCAAAACATTCGGAACGAGTGTAGGAGGATTCAATTTTCATTCCTTCTCTACCACTTTAAAGCTCATGGTGCATTATTCTAATCGTATATTTTATCGTGTTTTGGATTTTTATGAGAAAAGAGAACCACTTGACGTTTGATCAAGGTTTATTGTTTGTAAAGATGTTTGAAGTGGTACGATCAAGGTTGATGGCGGTGCACAAGGCAACCGACTTACAAGGTTAAAAATGGCTCGATAAAATCGAGAGTTTATTTTTGAAAATGGTTTTTGGAATCAAAAGCCAACAAGGACAATAGCAATATTCACACTAAAATCATGCAAACATATGGGGTTATTCGGCTAAAAAAATCGAGACATGCAAAAAAAACAGGAAAAATTTTTTTGGAGGTAAAATATCAAAAAAAGTGAGAAAACAGTGGTGTAACACGGGTGGCCGTGTTGTGTGACACGGCCCGTGTCATAAGGTACATGCAATAAGGAGTTTTTAAGCGTGACAGAGGTGTGACACGGGTGGCTGTGTTGTGTGACACGGCCCGTGTCATGAGGTATGGGCAAAAAAATGATTTTTGGTTTGACAGAGGTGTGACACGGGTGGCCGTGTTGTGTGACGCGGCCCGTGTCATGAGGTCTGGGACAAAACAAGTTTTTTTAGGCCAAACAGGGGTGTGACACGGGCGGCCGTGTTGTGTGACGCGGCCCGTGTCATAAGGTCTGGGTACTTTACACGTTGAAACCTCAAACAAAGGTGCAACACGGGTGGTCGTGTTGTGTGACACGGCCCGTGTCAGGGGTCCTAGGCATTTTGGGCTATGAAAAGTTACATGGGGATGCAACACGGTCGGCCGTGTTGTGTGACACGGCCCGTGTCAGGCTACCAGGTGAAAAAACCTAATTTTTTTCTTTGTTTTCCTTCATTTTATGGTTTCTTAAAAATGGTTTCTTGGTCCCTATTAGGACCTTACATGATATATACAGTACCACAACACACAAGAGAATAAATGAAATGAATATAAAAGCAAAAAAGTAAAGAGAGAAAGGTTTGAAGGAATGGATACCCAAGAGATTTCTATCCTTCTTGCAAGTCCTCTTTGGTTTTGGTTGAATGTGCTTCACTCTTCACTCTATGTTGTGAAGATTCTGCTTCTCAATGGTCCTCTTATGCTTCTATATCACTCTCTTTTTTTGGTTTTTCTTCCTTTCTATTTTTCTGGTTTTTTAGGGTTTCTATTGCTCTCTCTCTATTTTTCTGGTTTGCAATGTGTGTATGGATGTTGAATGTGTGAAGAGTCCTTTTTTGTTTACAGCCCCCTCCTCTTATCTCAGCTCCTCTAGGGTTTTCTCTTCTCCCCACATATCAGATTTTTTTCATGGGGTAATGTCTCTTACCACCTTTTCTCATGTCACTCTATTTCTTTCCATTTCCATGCAAGAGCTATGCTGCATTTTTGTTGTTGCACTTTGCCTATGCTGTTTTTTCTGGAGCACTTTGTGCCTTGCACCCATTTTGTTGGCTTGTGCTTGGACAGCTCTTGTGGTCGATGCTACCACCTTTGACAGCATTTTGAAAATTCTGATATGTAGAAGCATTGTCACATGTTATTCCCTTGGTCTTGTGACATGAGATCTTGTGACATGAAGTAATTTGCCATCTCTTGCATGGGGTTGTTTTGCCCATGATCAAACATGCATATTCTTGGTCTTAAGACATTCCAATGTTGATTTAATTCTTGCATATCTCTTGGATGTTTGTAAGCACAATGTGGACTTGGTGTGGCATTACCATAACATGAATTTGATTAGAGACTTGAATGAAGATTAGAAATAAATTAATTTTTAAACATTACTTAGAGTTGGAAATCTTGCAACAAATGACATTCTTGTAACATCCTGAAATTTCTTTTTGTAATATTCTTGCCTCTAATTCATGAATTCATGATGGATTTCCTTAGAACCATTAAACTTGAAATGGATGAAGTCTTGAATTATGGACTTGTGATCTTGACTCATGCTTTGCAAATTTGGACTCCACTTGATCAAGAATTTAAAACAAAATTGGATGGAGCAATCTTGAATTGGCCTTGAATTTCATGTTCATTAGAAATATATCTTGAATATCCTAATATTTTTTCAAGTAACTTCTCCTTGAAGAAATCTAGATGAGTAAACCTTCCAATTCAGATCAAACCTTAGATAATGAACCATTTCTTCCATGTAGTCCAAGATAGACAAGTTATCTCATTTGAAATGGAAAATGACAAATCGACCCAATCCGTACCCAAATGCTCGATATGCAATAAAATGATGTATGATATGGCGAATGTAGGGTATAAAGGCTAAAGGCGAAAATGAGGGTGTGACACTGACCCACATGTTCTTTAAAAAATGGAATTCCATCCCTTTGATTGGGCAGGCGGCGATCTTTTTCAAAAAGACCCTGAGAATTAGGAATCCATATACATACCCATCCCTCAGCGAGAAGGAGTAAAAGTCATATACACTCAATCACCCAATACTTCTCGGAGAGCACTTCACTCCTGACAGTCATAACACTGGTCATTTAACTGCCCTCCTACAACCTAGCAGTGCCAACCACCAACAAGGCCTATCACCTCTCGTGAGTTGGTCATTTAAATAGTCTAAAAAACCAACATACAAGGCTAATTACCACCGTGAGCTAGCTCTCATCCCATTCTTGTAATATATATATATATATATATATATATATATATATATATATATATATATATATATATATATATATATATATATATATATATATATATATATATATATATATATATATATATATATATATATATATATATATATATATATATATATATATATATATATATATATATATATATAAAATAGGGCTTCTGAGTCTCCCTACCCCTACAGAAGAAATACATACAAATCCTATACTTTATTTTACAGTGTAATTTTTTTTTACAAAAATATGAAACAAACTTCTAACAAAAACAAGAAGAATCATTTCATACAATAAAAACAAAAACATAAGAATTTATTCATCTAACAACTTTAAAAGAAAATACTTACATTTGTACTAATTAATCCATGCATAACTCTTAATAGAGTAAATAAAATAGGAGTTTGTCCTATCAAGCCAACTTAGTCTATAGATGTGCAAGAACACCAGATGCAGCGATACAAGTTTGAACCGACGATATCTCATTTGTTCACTTTTAAAAGAGTGAATTTCAACCACTAGTCTACTTGACCAAAAAAAATGAGCTTAGGTAAGTTCTACTAAGTTTATAAACAACTCTGTATCAGAATATGCCAAGTCAATAGATTCTAAACGGAACTACATTGCAACTAACTTTCACAATAACAAATGCAATTTTGAATTCAATGAAGACTCTCTCTCTCTATCTCTATCTCAATTTCTATTATGGTATCAAGAGCTTTAGCTCAATCCTCTCTCTTAGTGTCTAAATAAACATCAACCAACACTGAGCG
Organism: Lathyrus sativus; assembly: GCA_963859935.3. Lineage (NCBI taxonomy): Eukaryota > Viridiplantae > Streptophyta > Magnoliopsida > Fabales > Fabaceae > Lathyrus > Lathyrus sativus. Next base: position 791,547,774 of record OZ012735.1, on the reverse strand, counting down.
CACAACACCTCAGTCTCTAACATCCAATACGAAAAATATTTCAAAACATTCACTCATAAAGAAATCCTCTCTTACTGAACCATTATTTATCAATGTTGCTCAAGCCTCAAACTCTGCTCTCACTCCCTCGCCTCAGTCTAACACTACTGATAATTTTATGTTTCCTTTTGATTCTGGATCTCGGTTCACTTGAATTTGAGCATTCAAAGGTGGTAGAGACTTTATTCGTGGCAGAGGAAGTATATTTAGTGGATGCTTCAAGGTTCAATGTCAAATCTATTACAAACATGGACATGAGACTAGTGTGTGTTATCACATGCACTCTTCAATGATGCCTACTACTACTCCAAATCATTGAAGTTTTTCATATCAACCTCAGTGGTATAATTCTACTTTAAATATGTGGAGTTTCTCATCCCAACCTTGGTGGTCTCATCCTAATCCAAACCAATGGAAAATATCTTATTCTCATAACTAGAATCATTTGACAAATGCACCAGCTTAGCAAACATCTTATCCCAACCAATGGTTCTCACCAATTGCACGCGGAGATCCACTTGGCTTCTCTTCTAAGCCCTCTGCTCAGCCACATGCTTATTTGGCAGGAATAGGTAGTCAGGCGGGCAATAGCTTCACTAATACAGGTCAGAGTTGGTACCTTGAATCAAGAGCTACTCACCATGTGACAAAAAATGATAATCACCTGTCACAAAGTCTCTCTCTACTTGGAACAGATCGTGTTCTACTTATAAATGGTCAAGGTTTTCCTATCCTGTCCATTGGTTCCACTCAATTTAATTCTCTCTACAGAGCACACACTACACTCACACTTAAGAACTTGTTGCTTATCTTTGACATTAGTAAAAATATGATATCATTTTGTAAGTTTAGCAAGGAAAATAAAGTTTTCTTTGAATTTCACTCTAATAAGTGCCTTGTGAAATCTTAGGCCTCTTCTAAAGTTGTACTTCAAGGATCAGTAAATAAAGATGGCTTATATTCTTTTAGATCTCTCCAAGCTGCTCCTGTAACCATCAACACTCTCACAGGGCCTTCTTCTTCTCAACATAGTGTCTATGCACTGCGACCTTCCTTATATACTATATGGCATAATAAATTAGGGTAACCTCATCATGAGGTTCTTAAGCACATTCTGTACTTATGCAATATTAATGTACCATACAAGTCCACTTTGGATTTCTGCAAACCCTGCTATTTGGGAAAGTTTCATAGGTTACCTAGTAGCTTATAATGGTCTAATTATGCTAACCCCTTTGATATATTATTTGATGATGTATGGGGACCTGCACCAATGATTTCTACTTCTGGTCTCAAATATTTACTAACATGTGTTAATGCTTGTACCAAGTATACTTGGGTGTTTCCTCTCAAGTTAAAGTCTTATGCATTGCTCACTTTCACACATTTACTCACTACAATAGAAGCACAATTCAATTCTAAGGAGAAATCATTTTAAACTGAAGGTGGAGGAGAATTTACTACTTTGACTAGTCAAATTAACTCCAAAGGTATTACTCACAAACCTACCTGCCCCACACACTCACACCACCAAAATGGTTCAGTTGATCAAAAAGATAGGCACATGTTGTTGAAACATGCCTCACTTTACTTGTTCAAGCAAGTTTACCCTTAAAACTTTAGGATCATCATTTCATGGCTGCTACCTGTCTTATTTATAGAATGCCAATTCCTTTACTAGCCATGAAGTCACCTTACTTCATGTTATATCAACAACTCCCTGATTATAAGTATCCCAGGGCTTTTGGGTGTGCATGCTACCCTCATCTAAGGCTTTATTCACCTTACAAGTTTAACTTTCACTCTAAATAATGTGTGTTTCTTGGTTATTCCACTCATAAGAAAGGCTATAAATGCTTAACTCCAAGTGGCAGAATCTACATCTCTAACGATGTGTTATTTAATGAGATTAGATTCCCATATCCAAACTACATCAATACCTTATTCTCATCCAATCCATCTCAGCCCATTACTCCATCGTGTATGTTTCCTTTTCAAATCATTCCACACTTCCTACCTCGCCTATGATTTCAAGTAACTTTTCTTCTCAAATCATTCCACACTTCCTACCTCAACTATGATGTCAATCCAAGGCTTCATCATACCTTTTTATTAATTGAAGTTGATCCCACCTCTAACAACACTACCTTAAAAGACCCCAAATGGTTTGATGATATGACCACTGAATACAAACCCTTAATATCCAATCAAAATCGGACCCTAACTGAGCTACCCTGCAATACACAGGCTATTGGATGTAAGTGGGTATTCAGAATAAAATAGAACTCTAATGGCTCCATTAATAAATAGAAAGCTAGGTTGGTTGCTAAGGGGTTTCATCAAGTTCAAGGCTTTGATTTCATTGAATTTTTTTCACCAATGGTTAAGCCTGTTAAAGTGAGAATTTTCCTTACTTTGGGTGTGTCAAAAGGCCGGCATATTATCAACTTGATGTCAATAATGCCTTTTTGAATGGCATTATGCAACAACCCCTAGTTTTGAAGAGGTCAATACTCATATTATGTGCAAACTCAAACAAGCACCTAGGGATTGGTTTGAAAGGATTAATACTTCTCTAAATGGGCTTGGCTTTATTCTCAGTATATGTGATCCTTCACTTTTCTCTCCTGTCACTCCCACTTTTACCATTCTCATGCTAGTATATGTAGCTCACCTACTCACATTCAAAAGTTCACAAAGCTCAACTCTAAGTTTTCCGTAAAACTTTGTAACAAAATGTGTTAAATCAGCACATTCTAAACTACTATATAAATACAAGTTTCCCTACATTGTAACTAACTTTCACAATAACAAATTAAGTTTTGCATTCAAAAAAACAACTCTCTCTCTCTCTCCTCTTACTTATACCTTGCTATAACTCCTTCAAAAAAAAACAACAATTTTTTTTTCAAAACCAATAAATTAAAAAAATGAAACTAGCACGAAAATTAAGTATACAACATAAATCATTAAACAAAAACAACACCGTAGATGAAATTAAGTATACGACATAAATCATTAAACAAAAACAACACCGTAGATATTAAAAAATGAGCTAAATCACAAAATTTAGAAAATCAAAACCTAAAAAAGTAGAGATGAAAAACTCAAAATATGGTTACCTGAAACAAAATCAAAAGGATAGATGAAACAGAAAACCTGAAACAACAAACACTAAAACAAAACAAAAATCATAAACTTTAAATTAAAAATGTTAACTTAAACCTTTTCCCTTGTAGATAAGAAGAAGAATAAATGAATCATGAAGGTGGATAAATTTTTAACATAATATAAAAGACAAAAACAAACATAAAAATAATGAATGATAAAACCCAATTTACTAAAATTACAAAACTCTAAAACAATAATAAAGCCCTAACCTTGGAAATAACAAGAAGAAAAGATAAGAGTTAGTGAACATAGTGAAAAGATAAAGTCCAATATTTCCATTTTATTTAAAATAAAACACAGTAAACATGTTCAAAATGACATTTTATTTAAAACTTGGGAGGTCATACAAAACTCTTGATCCCTCTCTGATCACTAAATTTAGATCCTCTACTACCTTTCCATTCTCTTAATTTTTCATCATTCTCTCTATCACTTCACTTTACATCTTTTCTAAACGTAACAAGTGATCAGGCAAGAAAACTTTCAGACTAGGTGCCGTGGGAGAAATCTGAATGAAGTCCCCATCTTTAACGGCATAGTTGATATGAGAACCATCAATATATATCACACCTTTACTACAAGCCCATGTAGTGTTCATTGTTTCGTCACGTTTAATCAATCCACGCATAGAGTCAGACATTGCCCCAGGCGAGATAGGTTCCCTTACCATGTACTGGAGTTCCTGAGATAAAATGGGCATTGGAAATCCACCTGCTGAATGCATTGCAGCCGTTGAACCAGCAGCTGTTGAAACCCTTAGACCACTTGATCTACAGTTAACTAGTGGCAAAATTGGTTGATTTTCCTTTGTTATTCTGCATGCAAACAAATAAGCTTAATTGGCTTCTCTTTTGTTTCGGCAGTGGGAAACAGAATTAATTTTGCAGATAAAAATGTGTGAATACTCAATTATGTCTTAGAGAAAAGCTGAGAACCAATTTGGTCCTTAAAAATACAAGTAACTTCTATTCCCGAGAATGAAAAAACCGAGACAACAAAGTTGTACGTTTTTTTCTTAGAGACTATAACTTGAATTATAGTCTTGGCAGTTTTTCTCAAAGACTGAAATGCATTTTCACTCCAAATAAAGAGAACATGAATCAGAGTTTTGATATCTCACATGGAAGACATTACCTGAAGGAGAATCTAGAGATTGAAGCAGGACATGGATTTGCAACTAAGATATCATTGAGAGCATAAGTTGGCAAGTGTAGTGCATTTACAGATATCTTGATCCTTGTTAACTTGGATGGAGCTATTCGATTTTCGAGTATACCATCTAGAACCTGAAAAAGATTTAAGAAAAATGTCATACTGAAAAACATCTACTAAGCTCATGTTTACACTTGTTCAAGGTTTAACAGAAAGGATGAAATCATATGATGTAGCACTTTTCGCTGTTCATAGAATTTTGATTGAAGAATTAACAATTACTGGAGAGTTTCTTCATGTGTGAAGGAAAAATCCCTTCATTTGCATACACATACCAAGACAAGTAATTCTCTAGAAATGAGCATTTGGTGCTGAATATATTAGTACGGAATTTGAACAAGTCTTGCCAAAATTAGCATAACAATACATCAACATGTGAAAATTAATTCAGAGAAACAACATATTTGTCCAAATTAAAAAGGCTTTCTCTTAAAAGCTATTTCCCCTTGTGAGGCCAGATTGGTATCAAATTATAAGTTAAGCAATAATTATAATATTGGCACCTGCATCAAATTTTAGAGGCCAAAATGGATTTCGAACACACATTTGTGTATAGTTGATATTGAACACAATGGTGTAGCTTTTTCTAATCTCTCATCGTTCATTAGAGGTATCAATGCTTCTACAAAGTTAGGAAAGAGCTAATCTTACTTGTTCAAAGTTTTCAACAGTTGCAGCACAAAGATGACCAGTGCTTCTGGCAGCATCAAACTCACCACTGAATTTTTCCACCTATTACAAATAAAATATGAATTCACAAATATAAATGAAAAGTCAAAATTCTAAAGCCAATATATCAATATTTAAAACAAAGATTGCACGTATATAAACCTCATCAATCCGAGTAGGATCTGAGTTGACTCCAAGAACAGGAATTTTGTCATCCATTAAATGGCTAGCCAGCAGAAGAGTTCCATCACCACCAATTGCAACAACCAGGTCCACATTACTGATGGGCTCTGTCAAATTGTTTCCAAGCACTGCTTTCCATTCAACGGACTTTTTCCGCAGAATTTCTTGACAAAAATTTATAGATTCATGGTGCACCTTATGCCTATTATTCAAAAAGTGCAAAACCTGCATTTCTCTAGCAGTATTAAAACTTGAAACGACATAAAAAACCACTGAAATATTTACTTTTTAAGTCAGGATTCATATGAGGTTTGAGTTGTTGAGAATACTTACCAAGAAACAACTCAGAAAATTCAGCTATGTATTAACATGAGAATATAATATAACCACACCCACATAGACATTTCATCAAACAATATGCGTGCAAATGAGAAAGTGTAAAACAAACTCAAGCCATTAACCCTTACAAGATTGAATAACAGAGACAAAATTGATCATAAGAAGTGGGTAATCGAAAAAGAAACGTAGTGAGTGGTATATTATTGAGAAGAAGAAAAGGAATTACCAGAGGGTGAGTGTGGGAAGGTTGCGCTGATACAACAGAGGGTTTTAGCAGTAGTAACAGTCTCTTCATCGTCATTTTCGTTTGCTCTCACGATGTCATAAACTTGTAATTTATATTGGGTTGAGTATTCTTTATGTTCTTTATTTTTAATATTTGATTATCAAAAAAAAAACTTTTAATAAAAGAACTACCACATTGGTATTTAGATTTTTATGAGAAATAGAATATAAAAGTTATTTAATTACTTATTAGTTATTTAGGTAAAGAATGGAATGGAATAGAGTTTAGAGGAGTAGAATGGAATAATTATGTCATTCACATCCTTTGATAAATTGAAAACAGTGATTATAGGTCTCTATCTTTTAGATAGACTTCTGATTATCTTTTTCACATATGTTTGAAACAGCGGTAGAATACCCTTTGTCCAAGATCTTCAGTTCTGCAACAAGAGTTTGAAACCTTGAGAATATGTTCTCAACTGTTTCATTCTCTTCCATCTTGAACACTTCATATTTTTGAATCAAAGTAAGTGCTTTGGTTTCTTTGACTTGTGTGTTTCCTTTGTGGGTCATCCTCAAAGAATCAAATATTGACTTAACAGAGTCTCTATTTGTTACTTTCTCGTACTCAGTATATGAGATGGCATTCAACAAGATGGTTCTAGCCTTGTGATAATTTTTATAATCTTTCTTCTGTTGGTCTGTCATCACTCTTCTTTCTACTTTGTTGCTGCTAGCATCTACAGGGTGTATGTAGCCATCAACTATCATATCTCATAGATCTACGTCATGGCCAAGAAAGAAACTTTCTATTTTGTCTTTCCAATAATCAAATCTTTCTCCATAAAAAACACGAGGTTTAGCGCTATAGTTATCTCTACCATTACATCAGGAGAAGGTGATGGAACAGTTGCCATTGTGTTTCTCAAAACTGGATCTTTATCTGACATGGTTAAGTGATATGCAATCAATACCAGAACCGGAGCTTTGATGTCAATTGAAGGTGGCAAGAAACACAAGAAAGACGTGGTTTGAATTGGGTTTCCAAGATTAAAAAATTTTAGTACCCAAACACTCAAAGTAGAACCAAGAGTAAAAATAAATGAACACAATTATTTTTATATTAGTTCACTGTTAACAAAGCTAATTCAGTCCATCTGTCAAGGTGATTTTTCCTTCTCAATAAGGATTTAATCCATTATAATCACCAAATTACAGACACACAAAGACTACTCGTCTTTGTCTTCTCAAGAATCCTGACTAAAACCTAGTCTCTCAAGGAATACAACCTCAAAACAATGAGATACAAGTATTGTGTTTACAAAGTTGCTTCAAGAAAGAAGATTACACAAAGTCTAAGTACAATGAAATAATCACACACTTACAAACAAAAACTCTATGTGTGTTTTCTATCTATATTCACAATAATAATATGTTGAGCAAAAGTGTTGTGAGATAGTTTAGTGTAGCAAAATTAGCAGCTTCGTTCATTCTTCCAAGTCTCCTTTATATAGGCATGAAAAGATCTGTTTGATGGTTGAATGGACATCTTCATAAATGAGATGTCACCTTGCATAACGGTCTGCAGAGGTGGGAGACAAAATGGTACAATAGTACAGTCCTTAATCCATGAACTAGCGTAGGGAAAGGAATATTTGATCTTGTATTGTGTACTATTTTTCTCATGTAAAACCTTTTGATATCATCTTGTAATCTTCAGAGGCTTCTGATTAAATGTTGTTGAAGCATGTTTATAAGGATCAAGGGCCTAGTTGAAAAAAACTCCAAAATCTTAGTCTTCAGAGTCTTGACACAGTTCCTCAAAACTTAGTCTTCAATCTTCAGAACATGTTCTCAGAATCTTCTAAATTTGACAATGTAGAATCTTGAGAGCTTTATAAACCTTTAGAGGCTCTTCTATCAGAGTCATAGTCAGAAGCTTTAGCACAAACATTCATCAGAACTGTTGTCTAAGAGCATTCCCGAACTTGACGTAACTTTATAAAGCGCACATTTATATCTCTTCAGAGTCACAGTGTGTTGAGTCCAGGATCTGATGACGTCACACGCCAAATCTTCAGAGTCAGAACCTGTTAGAAAAAACTACACACTAGACAAAATCATTAGGGTATAAAATTGTTCTTTAAGAAACAATGTATTATCATCATCAAAATTGAAGTCCAAATGCATAACCAAATTTTGCTCTTACAATGGAAAATATCAATAAAACCCAAAGGGAAGAGAAAAGGATACGAAAGTCGATTATGCAAAGGGAAGGTATTAGCATCCTTCACATTTGTTGTACTCAACAGGAACCATTTTGATTGTTCTTTGTGCGGATGGGTGTTATTCTCTAAAGGTTACTTGCAATTGATTTTAATTAAGAGGAAAAATAAGTTTTTAATTAATGTGTTCGCCAAGATTTTGAAACCTTGTGCATGCGTATTCTCATGGTGCAATTAGAAAATCAGAGCTCCGTAGTTTTTGCAGTAAAAAATAAGTATTTGTTGTTTGATCCTGGTACTTATAATCCTATTTTATAAGTGTTGTTTCATCCTGAAACCTTGTGCATGTGTATTCTCATGGTACTTATAATCCTATTTTATAAGTATTTTGTTTGATCCTGGTTTGGATGCTCTAGTTTATTAGTCTGACTACATAGGAATGGATTATAACAGTTCTTTTTATGAAAAGAAATTGATGTTTGGCCTGAACCAAGGACAAAGAATTGTAAAGGTGGTGTTTGAACCAATGACAGAAAATTGTAAAACTGGTGTTTGAACCAAGGACAAAGAATTGTAAAGGTGGTGTCTGAACCAAGGACGAAGAATGGTAAAAGTTTGCCTAAACCAGAGACTTTTAAGGCAAACAGTAAGAAGAATAAGAGCTTGCCTAAACTAGGGAATTTACAAGGCAAATGGGAAGAAGAACAAGAGTTTGCCTAAACCATGGGATTAACAAGAAAAATGGGATAAAGGAAAAGAGTTTGCCTACACTAGGGGATTAACAAGGAAAACGGGAAAAGGGATAATATGGGTGTTAAAACCAAAAGGAGTTGTATTGAAATCAAGAGAGGTTGATTATGGAATGTTTTTTATATTGATTATGGTTGATTTAAGTCTGAAGACAAATATTCAGACAAGGAACTCTATAGCAGTGTCTGAATCATTCAGGGAGAGAGAGAGTCTACATCCTCCTCCTTTTTATTTCTTTTATTATGAAAAAATTTCCTTGATATGAATTGCATTAAAGTCTATGAATGGAGGTGAATACTTTGAGCAACTAGGTCATTCGTCCCGTATCCAAACATATTCAGAATAAGGTGTCACAATTGCAAAAAAAAACGACGGAAAAAACAGAGTCGTCACTGAACGTTATTTATCCCAACGGGGGAAAGGAAATGATTGAAGAAACCTCAAAAAGGAGAAGACATGGTCTCACAACCAAATCCTGGGTTCAGGAGTCGATTATGCGAGAGGAAGGTATTAGCACCCCATTGTGTATGTGTCGCATCACTGTGAAAAGGGGTCAGCAAACTAGACAAAAGAGTCGTCACCGGTCATTATTTATCCCAAAGAGAGGGAAAGGAAACGATCGAAGAAAACCTGACGAAAAGGGAAAAGACAAGGTTATCGCAACCAAATCTTAGGTTCGGGAGTCGGTTACGCAAGGGGAAGGTATGAGCACCCCTCACGTCCGTTGTACTCAACGGGATCCACGCTTATTGTCTAATTTATGGGTGAAAACTATCTAAACGCTTACATGCAATGGACTCTAATATAATCAAAATGATGGCATGACAAATGCAAAATGCAAACAAAAAAAGCAAACAGGGATAAAGTCCACACAATGAGTAACCATTCACTGGGGATGACAAAACATTGGGGAAGCTGAAACAAACTGGGGAAATTTAAAGTAATTAAGCAACAAGCCTGAGCATGACCATGTGAAATTTAGAAGGAATGGATCCTTATTAGAGGTTGAACCAAGAGATTGTCTCCACTGGGGAATATCCAGAGTAGTTGATCAACAAGTTCAAGCAATGGCTGGCTGACACTCTTGGATAAAAGATAAAGCATCCTTATTAGAAGTAGAACCAAAAAAATTACCTTTAATGAAGGTATCTAGAATGATTTATCATCAAGTTCAAGCAAGACCAAATGACACTCTAGAAAGAAAAGATCCTCAATGAAGGTAGAACAAGTCCCTTCGGCTCCTCGCAGGCACATTCTCCTTGACAATGTCCCCAAATAGTATCCGAGTAGGAGTCTCGTCAAAATTTTCTGCATCTTAAGAACAAGTCTGGTCGAGGTAAAACACACTTTTCATATCTGACCATGCCCTTGCACCTCCAAGAAGGTTGCGCGCAATCAATGGTCGACCATACTAATCATATGCTACGCACATGCGCATCCCCAAAGTTTTTTGTTCAAATAATGAAGACCTCAAAGACCTCCTTGCGACATGGTTCTTTCCCCTTGGTCGACCAGCTAGGCTAACTCAAGTCATTACTCTTCACCTCGAAGCAACGACTTGGGGGGCTCTTGTTCTGGACTGGACTGGCACATGCCCCATAGTTGGGCAAGGCCCAATCTAATTTAGCTTAAGGCCAAGCCTAATAAGAAGATTAGGACAATCTAGTCGTTGGACACTATATTGTCGTTGGGCACAATATGACCGTTGGGCACAATATGAATGTTAGAGCATATAGTCGTTGGGTACATCCCCCTCACGCACTTGACAATTCATACGACCGACTGCCCCTCCGAAAGTCACGGGGACAGTTAGACCAGGTCAAAGGTCACGCACTAGATCTTTCACCTGGCAGTCCTCCATTGGCCGACCAAATATTTTGGTCACATGGGAGACCTTGGCCTCGCACTGGAGGGAATATCATAAATACCTTCTCTCTTGAGAGGGTCAGGTATTCTAATTATTCTAACTCATACCTAAACACTCGTACTTGCTTTCTCTCTAGCCCAAACTTACTTTGGCATCGGAGTACCTTGCAGGTACACTCCCTTCTCTCCTACAACCATTGTTGTTGCCTTACATTGAAGGTCACGATGATCCATTCTAATCACTCCAAATTAGGATTTAATAGTAATAATAATAAGTATCTAACGTTAGTTTTTTTGTACGTTAGTTTATAATATAATTGTGAGTTAAGTTGGGATATATAGTAACGTGTAAGGAGTGATTTGGAACGGAAGAAAAAAAATTGAGAAAAGAGATTGATCGAGTTTGAGTAATTGCATAACATGAAGAGGGAGGAATGTGAAGAACATAAATCTTCTTTGAGGTAAGAGGGAAAATTACTTACTATAAGATAATTATTAGGTAACAGGACAGTGAGGGTTCCTGATCTGCTGTCGCGCACGGATCAAAAACGAGTATTTTTGAAAATATACTTAACGGTAACGACAACTCGAGTATCATTCTCAAGGATTCTTGTATTATTATTAACCAACCGATTGGAAAATGGGGGGAGGGTTGAGTTTCGATTAATAGAAAAATAGTGTAATTAAGTGATTATCAAAATAAACTGAATCGGTTAATCTGCTGTTTTGGTTTCCTAATTTATCATCGACCCAAATAATTCCCAATTTCTAAGCGGACGCTCTTCCCTTTTTGATTATGATAACAACCAAAAAATAGAAATTGATATTATACGACAGATATTCCTAATCTCCAAATTAAGGAAACATACGAGATATAGCAATCGTGAATTAAGCAAACACGATAAACAGACACGGATTAAGCAAACACGATTAAAGTATAGGAACATGCAATCATCGAAATAAATCAATCAACTCTAAGATAAATAGAATTAATAAAACAAGATATCAAAGAGAAGAATTGTGTTGCACCCCAAAATTTGACCAACCATTTCTCGTTTTTGGCTTATGTTTCATTTCATTAGCATTTGCATTTACATATCGCATACTGTGCATTTTTTTTTTGCAGCAAGACTGATTTAATCGGGATTACAGCCCTTTCCTCGTGTTTCAGACAATTCAACAGTTTCGGATAAAGAATTTTATTGTGGAATTTGCACTCTTCCCGACGATTCAGTCTACACTGTTGCTTTCGGTGGTATTTTGGTATCCGATTTTTGTTACCGTTTATTTTATTGCATTTTTTGTATTTTATGATTTAATTTCTTATTTTGGCATATATCTTAGTTTTTAATAGATTTTAATTACCTTTTTTTAAAATTTTATTTCTTAATAGTTTTTAGATTGCATTTTCTAGATTTTATTATTAATTTCTTTTTAGAATAGAGTTTAATAGTGGTTATAGACTTTAATTATTATTTTCTAGAAGTTATTTTCTTTTTTATTTTCTAGAGGTTTTTTTAGAATTTATTAGAATGTTATTGATTTTAATACAGATTTTTATTAGTTTTACTAGAATTATTTGTTTTTTTTAGAATATATTAGACTTGTATTGTTTCTTTTAGATTTTAATTAGTTTTTATTAGTTTATTAGAGTTTAATATAGTTTTTTAGAATATTAGAATTTTAATTAGGTTTTTATTAGTCTAGATTTAATTTGGTTAGAACTTAGATAGATTTTAATTTGGATATTAAGGTATTAATTGATATAGGTTTTAATTAGAATATATTTAGTAGGATATTAATTGTTTGTTTTTAAGAAGGTTGAAATAACTTTTTGTTTTAATCAACATTTGGTTTAAGTTCTAATATTAATTAGCTTTAGCTTGTAATCATATAGTTTCATTAATTATGAGTTATTAATTCATTTTTATTAAGCTTGCATTAATTTCGAATTAGCTTAATTAATTGTTAGGTCAACTAATCATTTGCATGTAGGACACTTGTCAAGGCTATAAATAGCCTCATAATTGCTCTAACACGGCTCTCGAGATCACCTACCACCGGCCATGAAAACACCGGAATCATTACCGGCAAAATCCACACGGATCAAACACTACCGGAATCCTCGCCGGAAAATTCTTGGCCTCATCGGAAAACACATCATTGTTCATAGATTTTACCCAGAAACTGCATGTGTTCATACGACCTTCATCATTTTTCCAGCAAGATTCATGGATCTTCATAGTGTTCATCCGTTCTTCCACTTTTTCCAGAAAATTCATCCGTGAACATGAACATTCATCATGTTCATCAACACATTTCCAGAATCTTCACAAAAATCATACGAAATTCATCTTGATGTTCATCAAACGTCATCACCAGTTCATATTTTTTTCCAGATTCGTCATGAACGATCAACCTTCATAGATCCAAACACAAATTTCATGAGATTTCATCTGAGTTCATCACCAACTTCATCTTCTTCCGATCTGCTCAGATCTGCATCATCAAAACCACAACAGAAATCTAGATCCAAACTCTCCATCAATTTCAAACTACAACATGCAACCCAGATCCAGATCTTAACCAACACGAACCTCAATCTGCGAACATCTCAACTCCAAATCTACCCAAATTTCAACAAACTCCGAAACCTCAACATTCAAACACCTTCATCATCAATGCCATTTCTAGACCGTCAACCAACTCCAACTACAATTTTCTATCATATCCAAACCAAATCACCTTCGCGTCTCCAGATCTTCGACATGCAAGCCGCGGATTCACTGTTTTCTTCTCGAACCAACAACCTTCAAACTCGTAGATCTCCAGATCTTCATCAACGACTTTAAACTTCTAGCTCCGAATACACTCGCCTCCATCTTCATCGAAGCTCACAGCCGCTCATGAAAGTTGGACCAAGCATTGTTTTGATTTTGTGAATTTTTGTGGTTGTCTGTTTTTGTAATTTAAGTACAGGTGATGTTGATATTTGATGAAAACGCAATTGAGTTGAGAGGGGAGATAAGCGCAGCAAGGTGACGACGAGAGACAGACGGCGGTGAACAGGGTTTGCTAGGGTTTTCGTTTGTTTGTTTGAAGTGAAGAGGAAGTTTGTTCCTGGGTCTCCTTGGGGTTAGTGGGCCGGTAGGCCCAATTTTCTGTTTCTGATCACACCCCCTCGTTATTCACTATTCCCCCCGTTTCCTTATTGTTTTTTTTTTCTTCTGAAATGAGGATGTGGGCCGTGAGGCCCAACCGGTTTATTCCCTGCACTCTATGTTTCCGTGTGCACCCCCCATCTGCTGTTTATTTTGTTTTATTATTATTGCTGTTTGGTGGATTTGGAGGCCCAATTGAATTTCTGGATTAACCCCTGTGTTGCTGTTGTTGCACCCCCCTGTGCTTTGTTTTATTTTTGAATTATATTTTTGTAAACACACTTTTAAATTCATTTTAATATTATTATTATGTATATTATTTTTCACTTTTCTTTTCTATGTTATATTTAATTTTATTACATTTTATATATATAGTTTTTATATTAGTTTATATATAAGTTTATATTTATTTCTTTTATAAGTTGTTGTATTCTATTTTTTATATGTTTCTTAATTTTTTTCTTAGAGTTTTGAATTATTTTCTTTTTAGAGTTATTTCATTTCTCTTTTATTATTGGACTTTTATCCCATTTTCACCGTTTTGGGTCGATGACGAGACCTCCGTAATTCATTACCAGTCAAATTATCGATAAGTAATGTTGGATCTGAGACCACCTTTTTTTCTCTCTTCGTCACCTGTCCCGACTCGATTCAAAAACATTGTCAAACAATCTTCAAAAATCAAATTATCTTTGTATTGAATTAAAAAGAGGGGATTAAGTGTAGACTTTCTTCCTCTCCGAGTGTTGGGATGCCCACTGTAGTGAGGGTGGTTTCGGCACTCGTCTTTCAATGCGAAGACGCTTCCCATCCATTTTCAAATCTCATTTTCCAAATTAAATTCTCTTCGTATTGAATTAAAAAGAGCGGATTGGGTGTAGACCTCTTCTTCTCCGAGTGTTGGGATGCCCACTGTAGTGAGGGTGGTCTCGACACTCGTCTTTCAATACGAAGACGTGACTTCTTTGTTCACCACCTCTCACTTTCACAACTTCATCCCGCAACCCTTGTCACCTAAAAACCTCGGTCCCGCACCGAGTGCATTTCAAATTCCTTTCATAACAAAACTTGAATGGTCGTGGAGTGGTTAGGCGTAGGCCTTCTCCTATCCCGAGTGCTGACGTTTACCGTAGGGTTCTCTGTCGCAAAGCACTTACCATTCAAAACCAAAAACATCTTTAATAAGAGAATGAAGTTCTCTTTGCATTGAATTAAAGAGAGAGGATTGGGTGTAGACCTCTTCTTCCCCAAGCGTAGGGATGCCCACTGTAGTGAGGGTGGTTTCGATGCTCGTCTTTCAATATGAAGACGCCTCGTTCGCCACACCTTTTCATAACAAATACTTTGAGATAACGAATTGGGTACTACCCGTAGGGGTTACTATCCGAGGACCTGTCTCGCCCCCTAAAAACAACCAAATCAATCAAACGTGACATCTTGCCTCGCATGGCGAAAACCTAATCATTTTAAAAAGGATATGTCACGTCCGTTCTACCGCAAACAGGTAACGCCTAAGTCTCCAACGAGCGAGCAGCAAAACACCTAACTGCGAGAATGCGCACGATAGCATCATCCATAAAAAACATCAACAAACCGTAGGCCGAACTACAGCTGCTCTGATTCTTTACTTCGTTCAAGTAAAGATACGTAGGCACAAGGGCCACAATCATTGTCGAGCACATTCCCCCTATATCTGTAGTTTCCCGAACTACGTCGACTCTGACTTTCTCATACCTATTGAGAATACGTAGGCCTAGGACTGCGAAGTCCTACCGAGTCTGTTCTTCCTCTCTTCTCCCCCGTTCCTTCTCTTTCCCCGTTTCTAAACCTTTCTTTCTATCCCTTGGAACACTCTCTTTATAGCATAATATTTAAGCAAATATAATCACACATCGACAAACAAAAGGTTCCCATCGAGTACGATGGATGTGAGGGGTGCTAATACCTTCCCCTTGCATAACCGCTTCCGAACCCGTTCTTGGTCGCGAGACCATCTTATCCATTCTTTCCTAAGGTTTTATCGATATTTTCCTTTCCCCTCATGGGATAAATAAAGTTCGGTGGCGACTCTTCTGTCTATCTCTTTCGCCTCCCCGTCGTTGCACGATGCATTTTTTCGAGTAGCAACAGCTGGCGACTCTGTTGGGGACACCTAGCAAGCCAAGCCTATTTTGTTTATCATGTTTGTGTCTTTACTTGTTTTATTTATTTATGCTTTATTCTCTAACTGTTGGGTTTATTTGATTTGGTTTGTGAGGATGAAGCTTTCGAGCATACACACTAAGTTAGGAGGTGGATTCTTTCTGATTTGCGAGACTTAGGACTCGTTGAGTTGGATTGAATCTCACCGCTCAGATGAGACTCCGTTGGAATAATTATGTCTTACGTGTAGTCGTAACGGCGTTCTTATCTTCAACTTGTGAGAGTCCTTGACTCTGAGGACCTTTTGTAGAACCTTATTCTGAAGGTTCCTAAAACATAACTCTGTGTTCATCCTTTGAAGGGATTACCATCTTACGAGTAGTCGTTCTGATGGAAAACTTTTGAGGGTTAGTGCATGGGACTTTGTTTAAAAGCCTTTGGAATACCCTCTTATAAACCAATAGATTACCCACCCGAGGTGAGAGATATCTTGTTGCGTTGTGTTGCAGAATTTGTGACTTTGATCCTTTGTGTGTTGCATTAGCATTTTGCATTGCATTTCATTTGCATCTCGTTTTTGCATATCCATCCTCAACCGGAGCAGAGAGCTTACCAGTCTTTTGTCCAACCCGCAGTTGATTTCCCGACATTCGCATTGGATTTGAGTTAGCTTCTGGAAGGATCATGAACTCAGAGGAGCAGAGTTTGGTTGTTACGAGGGCAGAGTTTGAGATGATGAAGAATCAGTTGGATCAACTCATGAAGGCCATGTCAGCTATGACGAGAGGAGAGGCCAATGTTCAGAGGATTCCAGTGAACAATGCTGCTCAAGCTCAGCATGTGCAGATTCCTGTCGAAGATCAAGAGCATACTATTGTCAGAGATAGAGATTCATTTTCTCTCCATGACTCGGACTATCAGAACTTCACTTTCTCTGTGCCAGATTCCCAAAGGGTTGTTCCGAAGATCAATCCTAAGAACTCACAGACTGTTGAGTTTATGAGAAGATATCGTCTGTTGGATGAAAAGCTTGATGCCCTGATGAGTCAAAACACTCTTAATTTGAATGCTTCGAGCATGTGTTTGGTGCCAGGTCTTGTGATGCCTCCGAAGTTTAAGGCGCCCAATTTTGAGAAGTACAAAGGGGATAGTTGTCCGAAGCAGCATTTGGTAATGTATTGCAGAAGAATGACCTCGCATGTCCACAATAACGAGCTTATGATTCACTGTTTCCAGGAAAGTCTGAGTGGGGCATCGTTGAGTTGGTATATGCAGTTGGAAAGTGGTTGCATCCGATCATGGTCAGATTTAGCCAATGCCTTTGTGAAGCAGTACAACTACAATCTCGACATGAATCCCAGCCGCATGCAGTTGCAAGAATTATCTCAGGCGGACAATGAATTTTTTAGAGGATATGTGCAGAGATGGAGAGAATTTGCTGCTCGTGTTCAACCACCGCTTCAGGATAGAGAACTGGTTGACATCTTCTTGGGTACTTTGAAGGGCCATTACTATGATATATTGATTAGTGGTGGAACGTTAAACTTTGCTGACTTAGTGATAGCAGGAGAACGTATCGAGAGTGGAATCAAGAGTGGAAAGATCCGAGACATCTCAGATACCTCAGTTTATGAAAGTGAATCAGTTGTCAGCTCTAAAGAGGAATGGGAGAAAGAAAGTAATGCTATCCCAGAATCTCCATTATCTCAGATTCAGTTTTCAGACGTTTCAAGTATTCAGAGTCAGCAACCTGTTAGGTCTGCGTATCAGATATCTGCTTCCCTACAGAGTCAACATTCATACCGTCATCAGCAGCGTCAGTATGCCCGACGAAGACCGAGGAAGCCAGAGAGACATTTCACTCAGTTGCCATTGTCGTACAGTCAGATATTGCCAGACTTGATCAGAGGTGGTTTGATAGTGCCAAAGAAAGCTGATCCAGAGACTTCTCCACATCCTTCAGATTCTGATGTCAACGCCCGCTGTGAGTACCATGTTGGGGCACAGGGGCATTCAACTGAAGACTGTAAGGTGCTTAGAAGCCAGGTTCAGACTCTGCTGGACTCCAACAGGTTTTCAATCACGCCTTAGGGTATCCAGATCAACGATCTTCCTTAGTCAAGTCATATGAGTTCTGCAGCTAATGTCATGGAGGGATTCACCGAGAGCATATGTTCAGAAGAGTATCAGACGGATTTCGATGAGCAATTCTAAATATGGTTGGTTCAGCAGCAAGTCAAGAATGAAAGCCCAGTTCCCAGAAGCTGGCAATCTTTTTTATCATATTATTTCTTTGCATTTTGTAGTTTCTTTTCTGTTTAAGTGTGAACTTATTTGCAAATTTCATTTGTAAGACGTGTTTGTTTTCGATTGATAATGATAATGAAATGAATATGCATGTTTTGATTAAATCCATTCGTGTTCACTCAATATTGCTTTTCCATTAATGTCAAACGCTTGTTTAAGCGGAATTCCTTGAGGGAGGATGACGAAATTGAAAGACGCGCAAGCTTCCGATTGTATGCTTTTGAATGAAACCTGCTGATGATGTACAGGCATTATTTTAATCCCTAAATACAGGAGATATAAGGATGTTAATCCCTTGTCAACCCCTTTGAGCCTAGTTGTAGGAGTTTCTTTCTGAAAACGAAAAACCCTCAATCTTAACCTAGGGCAGGGTAGATGTCAGTTAATTTGACCGAGCATCCAGATTGCAAAAGGAGTGTTCCCCGTTCGAGGATCAATCACACCCGTAGAGGTCGTACCTAAAAAGCCGAGAAGTGAGACAATCACAATCCCTTCAACAAGTCAGACCAGCTGGTGTCACATTGATTTGTTCCGAAAAAAGAAAAGAAAAAACAGAAGCCCGCTAAGTCGATAACTTGAAAACAAGTGGCTTAGGCAAAATTAGGGCATCCCGCTGGACTTCGAAATCAGAAGATATACTCGAAAGAGTCAGTCTAGGCAAAAATAGGGGAATAAAAAGAATGACGAAGAACAAGTCGTGTGAGCCAGACACCAAAGACGAAAAGCGAATGACTGTCACTCTGAAAACTTGTGGTTTCCTGAACCATCATTCATGTCGTTTAACCTTTGAGAGGTGAGTGCTTGTGTCGAATTAGCTGAATATAGGATTGAAGAACATCAAGGAGAGTGGGTGGGTTAAACAGAACTTTGAGCCTCATATCCTTTCTTTCAAACCGTGAACCTAACCAAGTTACAACCTTCAAAAGTCCTAATTGAAGCAAGTTTGTTTCGAAAGCATACTTCGGTAAAGATCGCGTCGAAACTGACTCCTAAAAGGATTTTCTTACCCTATGGGTATTGATATTGACATTCCGATAAGTGATTCATTCATTATACATCACAACTTTTTTCTAGTGAACAGACTGGGATTTCAAAACTATCATATACATTGCATTAATATTATCTTGGCAAAGCAATTTGTTTTACTTGTGAATAAGCACTTGACATCAGGAGAGTTCCTACAGTGGAAAGTTCGATCGAGATAAGATGCAGAACGCCTGAGTACTCCGTTGAGCAGGGGCAAGGCATATTAAATGATCATCAAAGGAGTCAGCCATCCGAAGATCAGTTAATCTGGGGCAATCAGGTTGAGATTCGATAAATCTCTCGAAGTCAGCCAGGGGCACTTCTCTACAAATTGGCCAATCAGGGGCAAATCACTTCAAGGATGGGGCAGGTCACCCCAAGAGCACAGATATTATCCTTACCCAGAAGGCAGCTAATCGGAAGCACCTCTCTAAGGTTCATGATGCTGAGGCAGTTCCTATCAAACCATCAGGGTACAGAGATTTATGATTTCCTTTCAAGGAATATCCCCACAGAGATCCCACAGGCTGGGGCAAAATCAGAAGTAAAGGAATTGTTCCTCTCTATATCTTCAGAGCTACTCAGAGCTATTCAAGCAGGTGCAGTCAATCTTCAGGTTCAAGATGAATGTCGGGAAGTCGTAACCCTTCACCTGTCTTCCCCAGCAAAAGCCCAATCATCATTGGCATGTGTAAGCCATCCCCAGGAGAGTCCAATCATACTTGGCACATCCGGTTATTCCTAGCAGAGTTGGCTTCACCTCTTCAGCATTTATTTTGCTGGAGTGATTCTTTCAGATCCAGCTTTCCCCGACAGCCCGAGCCTGCATCTGCATTTTTGCATATAGTTATCATATTTGCATCATCTTTGCATCTCATCCTCAAATGCGTAGCATTTTCATCCTATATGGAGCATTACGCCATAGAAAAATTCAAACATACGCATATGCATGCGAAGCATAAGCCAGTTTTTCCATTAGCCTTCTGTGGCAACGTGAATCACTCTATAATCAGTCCAGGGGCATTTATCCAACAGCTTTGTTCAGACAGCTTGTCGGTTTACTCGGATTTCAGATCATATGACGGTTATGATTTTGTCCATCAATCTTCTGATGATGACATTCTCGAGCAGTTTTTCTTTCCGTCAGTTCCTATTGACGATGTGTTTCCCCAGCAAGTATTTTCTCCGTCTATCATTAGACGTTGTGAGTATGGTTTTCTTTCCGTCTATCTTTAGACGATGTGGTTCTTCGAACAAGTTTTCTTCCTGTCTATCTTTAGACAATGTGATAAGATCAAGTGCATGTTGATCTGACCTTCGGTATGGTCTTCTCCGTCTATCTTTAGACGTCGTGAGTTTGGATATGGTTTTCTCTCCGTCTATCTTTAGACGATGCGAGGTTTCAAGGCGATCTTTCAGATATTGGCTTTCTTTTTGTTTATTGGTTGAGGTGACATTTCAAGAGGGTTTTTTCCCGACTGTCGATTCTTATTGACGTCAAGGCTCTTTGAAGAATGTTCGGTTTTCCTAGTTGTCGATTCTTATTGACGACATGGCTCTTAGGAGGTGGTTTTCTTCCTGTCAGTTCTTATTAGTGATGTGACCCCTTTGAAGATATCTTTCCATCAACTCCTATGAACGAAAGGATTCTGAAATTTGATGGGTGGTTTTGAAGTTCATTAACGTGGATATTTTTTCTTTCTGTCTATCTTTAGACAATGTGAACCTTCGAGATGGTGTCTTTCCGTCTATCATTAGACGATGTGAGTATTGGTGTCTTTCCGTCTATCATTAGACGATGTGAGTATTGGATTTGTTCCTGTTCACCCTCAGATGATGTGAGTGTGGTGGTCTCCTTCCGTCTATCATTAGACGACGTGAGTTTCAAATATGGTTTGCTCCTGTTTACCATTAGACACTGCGAGTTGGAGTAATGTTTTTCTTTCTGTCTATCCTTAGACAATGTGAGTATTGGTGTCTTTCCTTCTATCATTAGATGATGTGAGTATTGGATTTGTTCCTGTTCACCCTTAGATGATGTGAGCGTGGTGATTCCTCTCGTCTATCATTAGACGATACGAGCTTTGGATGCGATTTTCCTCCCGTCTATCATTAGACGATGTGAGATTTGAACATGATGTTTCTCTCCGTCTATCATTGGACGATGTGAGTGTTTTGGATATAACGTTTTCCTCCCGTCTATCTGTAGACGATGTGATTTTGGATATTGTGTCTATCATCAGACGATGTTGAGAGTTGACGGCGAAGTCAGATTGTTTTTAGAGAGTTGACGGCGAAGTCAGATCATATAGGGAATTGACGGCGAAGTCAGATTATTTTGAGGATTGACGGCGAAGTCAAAATATTTTGAGGATGGACGGCGAAGTCAGATTTTTTGAAAATTGACGGCGAAGTCAGGTTATTTTGAAGAGCTGACGGCGAAGTCAGGTGTTTTACCAAAATTTTATGTGAAGAACTGACGGCGAAGTCAGGGGATATTAAGAGCTGACGGCGAAGTCAGATGTCTTTACAAATTGGATGTTGAGTTCTGACGGCGAGGTTAGATGCTATTAAGAGTCGACGGCGAAGTCAGAAGATAATGTTTAGAATTGACGGCGAAGTCAGATTATTTTGAGGATTGACGGCGAAGTCAAAATATTTTAAGGATGGACGGCGAAGTCAGGTTATTTTGAAGAGCTGACGGCGAAGTCAGGTGTTTTACCAAAATTTTATGAGGAGGACTGACGGTGAAGTCAGAGTATATTGAAGACTGACGGCGAAGTCAGGTGGTTTACCAATTGGATGTTGAGTTCTGACGGCGAGGTTAGATGCTATTAAGGGTTGATGGCGAGGTCAGGCGTTTGTACTTGATTGATGACTGACAGCGAGGTCAGATGTTCTACTTGATATAGGTGCCTGACGGCGATGTCAGAAGTTTCATTATATGGTTGGCAAATTTCCGGGTTCTTTGGTATTCAACTGCCTTTTACTTGGAATGTCTGAAAGCGGTTGCTTTTCATCCCTTCTGGTCCAAGTCGATTGAATAGGGGCAGCTGTTGCACCCCAAAATTTGACCAACCATTTCTCGTTTTTGGCTTATGTTTCATTTCATCAGCATTTGCATTTACATATCGCATACTGTGCATTTTTTTTTTTGCAGCAAGACTGATTTAATCGGGATTACAGCCCTTTCCTCGTGTTTCATACAATTCAACAGTTTCGGATAAAGAATTTTATTGTGGAATTTGCACTCTTCCCGACGATTCAGTCTACACTGTTGCTTTCGGTGGTATTTTGGTATCCGATTTTTGTTACCGTTTATTTTATTGCATTTTTTGTATTTTATGATTTAATTTCTTATTTTGGCATATATCTTAGTTTTTAATAGATTTTAATTACCTTTTTTTAAAATTTTATTTCTTAATAGTTTTTAGATTGCATTTTCTAGATTTTATTATTAATTTCTTTTTAGAATAGAGTTTAATAGTGGTTATAGACTTTAATTATTATTTTCTAGAAGTTATTTTCTTTTTTATTTTCTAGAGGTTTTTTTAGAATTTATTAGAATGTTATTGATTTTAATACAGATTTTTATTAGTTTTTCTAGAATTATTTGTTTTTTTTAGAATATATTAGAGTTGTATTGTTTCTTTTAGATTTTAATTAGTTTTTATTAGTTTATTAGAGTTTAATATAGTTTTTTAGAATATTAGAATTTTAATTAGGTTTTTATTAGTCTAGATTTAATTTGGTTAGAACTTAGATAGATTTTAATTTGGATATTAAGGTATTAATTGATATAGGTTTTAATTAGAATATATTTAGTAGGATATTAATTGTTTGTTTTTAAGAAGGTTGAAATAACTTTTTGTTTTAATCAACATTTGGTTTAAGTTCTAATATTAATTAGCTTTAGCTTGTAATCATATAGTTTCATTAATTATGAGTTATTAATTCATTTTTATTAAGCTTGCATTAATTTCGAATTAGCTTAATTAATTGTTAGGTCAACTAATCATTTGCATGTAGGACACTTGTCAAGGCTATAAATAGCCTCATAATTGCTCTAACACGGCTCTCGAGATCACCTACCACCGGCCATGCAAACGCCGGAATCATTACCGGCAAAATCCACACGGATCAAACACTACCGGAATCCTCGCCGGAAAATTCTTGGCCTCATCGGAAAACACATCATTGTTCATAGATTTTACCCAGAAACTGCATGTGTTCATACGACCTTCATCATTTTTCCAGCAAGATTCATGGATCTTCATAGTGTTCATCCGTTCTTCCACTTTTTCCAGAAAATTCATCCGTGAACATGAACATTCATCATGTTCATCAACACATTTCCAGAATCTTCACAAAAATCATACGAAATTCATCTTGATGTTCATCAAACGTCATCACCAGTTCATATTTTTTTCCAGATTCGTCATGAACGATCAACCTTCATAGATCCAAACACAAATTTCATGAGATTTCATCCGAGTTCATCACCAACTTCATCTTCTTCCGATCTGCTCAGATCTGCATCATCAAAACCACAACAGAAATCTAGATCCAAACTCTCCATCAATTTCAAACTACAACATGCAACCCAGATCTAGATCTTAACCAACACGAACCTCAATCTGCGAACATCTCAACTCCAGATCTACCCAAATTTCAACAAACTCCGAAACCTCAACAT
The DNA here is from genome assembly GCA_963859935.3 of Lathyrus sativus. Taxonomy (NCBI): domain Eukaryota; kingdom Viridiplantae; phylum Streptophyta; class Magnoliopsida; order Fabales; family Fabaceae; genus Lathyrus; species Lathyrus sativus. Next base: position 791,523,763 of record OZ012735.1, on the reverse strand, counting down.
TCAAACACCTTCATCATCAATGCCATTTCTAGACCGTCAATCAACTCCAACTACAATTTTCTATCATATCCAAACCAAATCACCTTCGCGTCTCCAGATCTTCGACATGCAAGCCGCGGATTCACTGTTTTCTTCTCGAACCAACAACCTTCAAACTCGTAGATCTCCAGATCTTCATCAACGACTTTAAACTTCTAGCTCCGAATACACTCGCCTCCATCTTCATGAAAGTTGGACCAAGCATTGTTTTGATTTTGTGAATTTTTGTGGTTGTCTGTTTTTGTAATTTGAGTACAGGTGATGTTGATATTTGATGAAAACGCAATTGAGTTGAGAGGGGAGATAAGCGCAGCAAGGTGACGGCGAGAGACAGACGGCGGTGAACAGGGTTTGCTAGGGTTTTCGTTTGTTTGTTTGAAGTGAAGAGGAAGTTTGTTCCTGGGTCTCCTTGGGGTTAGTGGGCCGGTAGGCCCAATTTTCTGTTTCTGATCACACCCCCTCGTTATTCACTATTCCCCCCGTTTCCTTATTGTTTTTTTTTTCTTCTGAAATGAGGATGTGGGCCGTGAGGCCCAACCGGTTTATTCCCTGCACTCTATGTTTCCGTGTGCACCCCCCATCTGCTGTTTATTTTGTTTTATTATTATTGATGTTTGGTGGATTTGGAGGCCCAATTGAATTTCTGGATTAACCCCTGTGTTGCTGTTGTTGCACCCCCCTGTGCTTTGTTTTATTTTTGAATTATATTTTTGTAAACACACTTTTAAATTCATTTTAATATTATTATTATGTATATTATTTTTCACTTTTCTTTTCTATGTTATATTTAATTTTATTACATTTTATATATATAGTTTTTATATTAGTTTATATATAAGTTTATATTTATTTCTTTTATAAGTTGTTGTATTCTATTTTTTATATGTTTCTTAATTTTTTTCTTAGAGTTTTGAATTATTTTATTTTTAGAGTTATTTCATTTCTCTTTTATTATTGGACTTTTATCCCATTTTCACCGTTTTGGGTCGATGACGAGACCTCCGTAATTCATTACCAGTCAAATTATCGATAAGTAATGTTGGATCTGAGACCACCTTTTTTTTCTCTCTTCGTCACCTGTCCCGACTCGATTCAAAAACATTGTCAAACAATCTTCAAAAATCAAATTATCTTTGTATTGAATTAAAAAGAGGGGATTAAGTGTAGACTTTCTTCCTCTCCGAGTGTTGGGATGCCCACTGTAGTGAGGGTGGTTTCGGCACTCGTCTTTCAATGCGAAGACGCTTCCCATCCATTTTCAAATCTCATTTTCCAAATTAAATTCTCTTCGTATTGAATTAAAAAGAGAGGATTGGGTGTAGACCTCTTCTTCTCCGAGTGTTGGGATGCCCACTGTAGTGAGGGTGGTCTCGACACTCGTCTTTCAATACGAAGACGTGACTTCTTTGTTCACCACCTCTCACTTTCACAACTTCATCCCGCAACCCTTGTCACCTAAAAACCTCGGTCCCGCACCGAGTGCATTTCAAATTCCTTTCATAACAAAACTTGAATGGTCGTGGAGTGGTTAGGCGTAGGCCTTCTCCTATCCCGAGTGCTGACGTTTACCGTAGGGTTCTCTGTCGCAAAGCACTTACCATTCAAAACCAAAAACATATTTAATAAGAGAATGAAGTTCTCTTTGCATTGAATTAAAGAGAGAGGATTGGGTGTAGACCTCTTCTTCCCCGAGCGTAGGGATGCCCACTGTAGTGAGGGTGGTTTCGACGCTCGTCTTTCAATATGAAGACGCCTCGTTCGCCACACCTTTTCATAACAAATACTTTGAGATAACGAATTGGGTACTACCCGTAGGGGTTACTATCCGAGGACCTGTCTCGCCCCCTAAAAACAACCAAATCAATCAAATGTGACATCTTGCCTCGCATGGCGAAAACCTAATCATTTCAAAAAGGATATGTTACGTCCGTTCTACCGCAAACAGGTAACGCCTAAGTCTCCAACGAGCGAGCAGCAAAACACCTAACTGCGAGAATGCGCACGATAGCATCATCCATAAAAAACATCAACAAACCGTAGGCCGAACTACGGCTGCTCTGATTCTTTACTTCGTTCAAGTAAAGATACGTAGGCACAAGGGCCACAATCCTTGTCGAGCACATTCCCCCTATATCTGTAGTTTCCCGAACTACGTCGACTCTGACTTTCTCATACCTATTGAGAATACGTAGGCCTAGGACTGCGAAGTCCTACCGAGTCTGTTCTTCCTCTCTTCTCCCCCGTTCCTTCTCTTTCCCCGTTTCTAAACCTTTCTTTCTATCCCTTGGAACACTCTCTTTATAGCATAATATTTAAGCAAATATAATCACACATCGACAAACAAAAGGTTCCCATCGAGTACGATGGATGTGAGGGGTGCTAATACCTTCCCCTTGCATAACCGGCTTCTGAACCCGTTCTTGGTCGCGAGACCATCTTATCCATTCTTTCCTAAGGTTTTCTCGATATTTTCCTTTCCCCTCATGGGATAAATAAAGTTCGGTGGCGACTCTTCTGTCTATCTCTTTCGCCTCTCCGTCGTTGCACGATGCATTTTTTCGAGTAGCGACAAATTGAAAGGAAATAGATTTTATTGGAAATTAGAAGAACCTCAACGTGTCGGCAGAAACCGATTACAGCAGATTAATCCTTGAGATTAGTTCTTCATCGTAATCGTACAAAGCTCTGTATTTTTTCATGAATAGTGTAAATAATGGTAAAGATGAATAGTGTGTGAATGTTAGGTATAGGAAATCATCACAAATTCCCCATTCTAACCCAACTAGGTCGAAAAGCATAAAAAATCTAACAAAAAACTAAATATTCCTTAAGGTAGAACTCGGGTCCTGACTTCAACACTTACTTGACTCTCTTTTACTCTGAATCAGCTCTTAGCTTCAACATAAAATTTGTAGCTCTCTTTCTTAGCTTTCCAATGTATATCAAAACGTGCAAAACGGTATCCCGTAACTCCAGTTATGATCCGAACAGTGGACAGATATCAAGTAACCGCTAAAGCTGAAAACAACATACAAAAATAGATTAAAGGCAAATAAAGACTTAATTATAAAAACATAATAAAACAATAAAATAAACAATACAAAATAAGAAAATGCCTAAGTACAAACAAAAGAGAATGTGCATTAAAATGCACTGATCAGTTCCCTTACCCTCCCATAACACCGTGTTGTTTCTCTGTAATTTTCTTCAATGTGTTTTGTTTGGCCAAATAGGGTTTGGGAAAACCGTTTTGGCATTGTTTGATGAATAAACATATTTGCTCTATGTTTTATTTATAGCATGATTGTTTTACTGTAAAGGATAAGATTTGTATGAATTAGAGTTACACTCCATTGGGGAAATTTATTTTTTATAATTTATATGTATTGTATAAATGATAGTATTATGTTGGTCACTGCTCTATTTTATGCTCTTACCTAAGAGGGTTTGGGATAATCCCTAAGGTATCATATAATATTTTATGTTTTATTGTGTTGCTCATTGTTTTTTTTTTTTGAATTGTTGTAATGATGCTCTTACCTAAGGGGATTTGGGATAATCCCCTAAGGTAGTTGTAACTGGTACGTGTGGGGTTGGGTTGAAATAAGGATAAGGGTTACTATTAATAATAAAATAATATCTTTTGATAAAATAAGCATTTTTTTTCAAATTAGGCACACAAAAAACTCATTTTTATGAAAATCACTTTTTTTTTCAAGCTTGCAGAAAACATAGCTTTTCAAAAATTAGAGAAATCTACTTTTTTCAAAAAAAAGAAGGAAAATAGTGTTGTTTTTGGATGAATAGTATTTTCGAATGAATAATGTTTTTAGATGAATAGTGTTTTCAGATGAATAATATTTCGGTTGAATAGTTTTGTTTCGGGTGAATAATGTTGTTTAAGGTGAATGGTGAATTTTGAGTTATCAAATTTTAGGGTAATATTGGTCAATTATACGAGGAGTATTTTATTGTGATTAGTAACCCCAAAGGTTACAAGGATGACCTGGATTGGAAAATATGGGGTTTGAACGAGGAACCATTTTGATGATGATTTTTAGGCAAAACTATTGTCTAGGTCCTTTAAGTTATTTTAAAATATCAAGTTAGTCCCTTAAGTTTTTTTTTGTAATGCTTTGGTCCTTTTTAAATAAAATCCGTTACAATAAATTTCAAACTCATATACCATTTGAACTAGTTTTTCACACTGATCACAAATATGTAATTAGTTTTGCGTTTGATTGTGTATTTTGGTCGGATCGTTAATTTTTTTATTATGTATTTTGTCCATTTTTATCTGATTCTCGTGAACCGTAACTTGTTTGATAAATTTGATTGCATATTTGTGATCAGCGCGAAAAACCAGTTCAAATGGTATATGAGTTTGCAATTTATTGTAACGGAGATTTTTAAAAAGGGGTCAAAGTGTTACAAAAAAAACTTAAGGGATTAATTTGATATTTTAAAATAACTTAAAGGACTAAAACAATAGTTTTGCCTAATTTTTAATGATAATTTTGATGGTGGTTTCTGATGATTGCTTTTTATATTTGAGATGAATATTATTAATCGTTAAGTTATTTGCATATTACATCATTCATACATATAATTGGAGATAGGTAGGACTTCGGTCTAGTGACGGCCACAAATTCATTTGTGGAATCATTTGTTTAGTGAGGAACCAGGGGCTGGTATTAGATTCATTGGTTTAAATGAGGCACCAAAGATCATGGATTAATCAATAACAAACCTCGTATATCCAAAAACTAGTGCCACATGCATTTTGGGTGATGGAGTTGGAGCATTAGCATTGCATTGTTATATTATTGATGTTTATAATTAAATGTAATGAATATAAATTAAATTTGTTATTTCATTTTTATCATTCTACTGTTAATTTTCACCATTATTATTTTTAAGTGTATTCTCACGCCTTTCTTTATTTCTTGGATTCCTTTGTGTAATAGTTGTATAGGTAACCAGTAGGAGCGATAGCTCTTGATGGTTAGGAGATGGCATTGATTCCCTCTTCGCATTTATCATTTTTATTTTAGTCAAATAATGCTCTGATTTTGTAACACTGGGGAATAGGGCGCTTATATTTTTTTGAGTTTTAAACGAAATTTTATTTCCTTGGATTTATTGAATAATATTTTTCAAAGTATGCTATGATAATTGATGTTGTGAATAAACTGATATTGCATGAATAATATTCGATTATTTTGTTGAAGTGACATCCTAATTATAATTTATCTTTAAAAATTGAGCTTGGGGTTTTAGGGTGTTACATAGTGGTATCATATCAGGTCGGTTTGTCCGGTCAGATTTTGTTAATTGTTATTTATTTCCTAGTGTGTGACAGGTGTATTAACATTGTCGATACAATGTTTCTTCTAACATTTGTTTGTTGATATTCCGAAAAATGTCTAGAAGAAATGGCCAGTCATTGTTGAAGCATTAGAGGCCTTGGCTAATGTGATGGGACAAGCACAATATAATTAGCAAGTTGAAGGTGGAGATCATGGTTTGGACAGGTACCTAAGAAACAAGCCTGCAACCTTCAAAGGAAAATATAATCCAGAAGGCGCTTAGGTGTGGTTACAAGGGATCGAGAAAATATTCAGAGTAGTGGCCTGCGCGGATGCTCAGAAGGTTTTGTATGGTACCTATATGCTATCGGAGGAGGCTGAATACTTGTATGGTACCTATATGGTACCTAATGGCCACATTAGTACCAACTATCAGAAACCTAAGAAGACAGATGATGTCAAAGTTGGTGGAAGAGTTTATCCTTTCAGTGGTGCAGAGGCCTTAAACTTCGATAATCTAATATGAGGTACATGCTTTATTAATGGTATTACTTTGATTACTATCACTGATATGGTGTTACTCATTCTTTTATATCTATTTATTGTGTGAAAAGATTAAATATCATTCTGTCTCATATGGGTGGAAGTATGATAATTGATACTCCAACTAATGGGTTAATGACTACTTCTTCAATTAGTTTGAATTGTCCTCTAAAGATATATGGTAGGGACTTTAGTATCAACTTAGTATGTTTATCGTTGAGTCAGCTTGATGTTATTTTGGGGATGAACTGGCTAGAGTTCAACTATATCTATATCAATTATTATTCCAAAGCAGTGTTATTTCCTGAGTTCGTGGAAGAGAAAAGTTCCTCTATTCATATCAGCTAGTCAGATGAGAGAATTCTTGAAAGACAAAGCCCATGTGTTTGCGATGTTTTATTCTTTACAAATGGGAAGTAAGACATCAATGGTTGATCTACCTATGGCGAAAGATTTTCCAAAAGTATTCCTAGAAGATATTATTAATCTACCGCCCGAGAGAGAAGTTGAGTTTTTCATTGATTTAGTGTTGGGCACCAGACCTATATAAATGGCACCTTATAAAATGTCTCCATCAGAATTGGATGAACTAAAGAAATAATTATAAGATTTTCTTGAGAAGAAACTTATTAGGTCAAATGTGTCTCCTTAGGGAGCTCCAATGTTAATAGTAAAGAAGAATGACAGTAGTATGAGATTGTGCATCGACTATTGCCAGCTAAACAAAGTCATCATTAAGAATAAATAACCTCTTCCCATAATCTATGGTCTTATGGACCAATTGGTTGGAGCATGTGTACTCAACAAGATAGATTTGAGATTTGGTTATCGCCAGATCTGGGTGAGAGATAAACATATCTCAAAGACTGCTTTTAGAACTCGATACGATCACTATGAATACTCAGTGATGTCGTTCGGAGTTTCTAGTTCCCTTGGTGTGTTTATGGAATATATGAAAAGTACTTTCCATCCTTACCTGGATAAGTTTTTTATTCTTTTCATTGACAACATCCTAATAAATTCCAAGTCAGAAGAGGATCATGCAGAGCATCTCCGTATTGTGCTTCAAGTTCTAAAAGAGAAATAGTTGTATGCCAAGTTGTCTAAATATGAATTTTGGTTACATCAATTTAGTTTTCTAGGTCATGTAACTTCTGGTGGTGGTATAGCGGTGGATCCTTTGAAAGTAGATGCAGTATTATAGTGGGAAGCTCCAAAGGCAGTTACTAAGATCGGAAATTTCCTTGGATTAGCCAATTACTACATGAGTTTCATCGAGGGGTTTTTCCAAGTTAGCTCTACCTTTGACTCAGTTGACTTAAAAGGGTCAAGCATTTATGTGGGATATCCACTGTGAGGAAAGTTTTAGAGAAATGAAGAAGAGGTTTACTACTAAACCAATTTTAATCTTACTAGATGCGAAGGAACCATTTGTAGTATATTGTGATGCATCCAACATGGGTTTAGGTGTAATACTTATGTAGAGTAGACAAGTAGTAGCTTATGCTTCCCGACGGCTGAAAGTTCATTAGAAGAACTATCCTACACATGACTTAGAATTGGAGGTAGTGGTTTTTGTATTGAAGATTTGGAGACATTACTTGTATGGCTCTAGGTTCAAAGTATTCAGTGATCATAAAAGCCTAAATTTTTTTTTGATCAGAAAGAGCTTAATATAAGGCAGAGGACATGGTCAGAATTCTTGAAAGACTATGATTTTGGTCTAAATTACCACCCTGGTAAAGCCAATGTTGTAGCTGATGCTTTGAGTCAGAAATCGTTGCATATATCAGCTATGATGGTGAGAGAACTTAACTTGATCGAACAATTCAGAGATATAAGCTTAGTAGGTGAGGTGGCTCCCAGTAGCGTGAGATTAGGCATGCTTAAGCTTACTAGTGGTTTCCTCGACGATATCAAAGAAGTTCACAAGTTATACATAAACTTGGTTGATCGACTATCTTCCGTTGGTTAGGATGGAGATGAGGCTTTTAGAGTTGATGAGAATGGTATGTTGAAGTTCCGAAATAGAGCATGTGTGCCTGACGTGTCAGGCCTGAAGCGTATCATACTTGAGGAAAGTCATAAAATTAGCTTGAGTATTCATCCCAGTGCCACTAAAATGTACCAAGATCTGGAAAAAAAATGTTTTGGTGGACTGGTGCAGTCATTGGATATTCTTGAATGGAAGTGGGACAATATCTCGGTGGAATTTTTACTAGTTTGCCGATTACTCCGAGAGGGATTGATGCGATTTGGGTAATTATTGATAGGCTGACTAAATCAACTTATTTCGTACCGATTAAGATCAGTTTTTCATTACAGAGGTTAGATGAGATCTACATTAATATAATTGTTAACCTGCATGGTAGCCCATATGGTATAGTTTTAGACAGAGATTTGAGATTCACTTCCAAGTTTTTGGAGAGCTTGCAAGAGGATTTGGGCACTAGACTGAGGTTAAGTTCTACCTATCACCCCTAGAAAGATGGTCATACTTAGAGGATTATCTAGTCTCTTAAGGACTTGTTGAGAGCCAGTGTCTTAAAGCAAGGAGGTAGTTGGGACAACTATCTACCATTGATCGAGTTTACATACAATAAAAACTACCATGTTAGTATTGGAATGACACTATTCGAGGCATTATATGGCAGGAGGTGCATAAATCCTCTATTTTGGTATGAATCGGGAGAAAGTGTTATACTCAGACCTGAGATCTTTTAGCAAACAAACGAGAAGGTAAAAATAATCCAAGAAAAGATTAAGGCTTTGCAGAGTTGACAGAAGTGCTATAATGATAAGCGGAGGAAGAATCTTGAGTTTCGAAAGGGTGGTCATGTTTTTTATGAGAAACTTACACCTCGTTTCATTGAGCCATATCAGATTACAAGAGGAGTCTTTTGTTGTGATTAGTAACCCCGAAGGTCACAGTGATGGCCTGGATTGGCAAAAATGGGGTTCAGACGGGGAACCAATTTGATGATAATTTTTTATGATAATTTTGATGGTGGTTTCTGATGATTGCTTTTGATGTTTGAGATGAATAATATGAATTGTTAAATTATTTTCACATTACATCATTCATACATATAGTTAAAGATAGGTAGGACTTTGGTTCAGTGACGACCTCAGATTCATTGCTTGAACCATTGGTTCAATAAGGAATCAGAGGCGGGTCTTAGATTCATTGGTGGAATCATTGGTTCAAATGAGGGACCAGAGATTGTGGTTTAATCAGTAACAAACCTCTAATATCCAAAAATCAGAACCACATGCATTTTGGGTGATGGAGTTGGAGCATTAGCATTAAATTGTTATATTATGGATGTTTATGATTAAATGTAATGAATATGAATTGAATTTGTTATTTCATTTTTATCATCCTAATGTTAATTTTCACTATTATTATTATTATTATTATTATTATTATTATTATTATTATTATTATTATTATTATTATTATTATTATTATTATTATTATTATTATTATTATTATTATTATTATTATTATTATTATTTGTAAGTGTATTCTCACCCCTTTCTTTATTTCTTGAATGCCTTTGTGGAATGGTTGTACATGTAACCAGCAGGAGTGATAGCTCGTGTTGGTCGAGAGATGGAATTAATGCCCTATTCGCATTTATCGTTTTTATTTTAGTCGAATAATGCTCTGATTTTGTAACACTAGGGAATATGACACTTATATTTTATTGAGTTGTAAAAAAAAAGTTATTTCCTTGGACTTCTTTGAATAATGTTTTTAAAAGTATGTTATGATGATTGATGTTCTACTTCAAATTAATTGATATTGCACGAATAACGTTTAATTGTTTTGTTGAAGTGACATCCTAATTATGAATTATCTTTAAAAATTAAGTTTGGGGTTTTATGGTGTTACATAGTGGTATCAGAGCAGGTCCGTCCGTCCGGCCAGATTTTGTTAATTATTATTTATTTCCTAGTGTGCGACAAGTGTATTAACATTGTCAATACAATGTTTCTTCTAATAATTGCTTGTTGATATTAAAATAAATGGCTGGAAGAAATGAACGTGTTATTGCTGATGAATTGGAGGTTGTGGCCAATGTGATGGGACAAATGCTACAGAACCAATAAGCTAAAGGTGGAATAGAACAGGCTTTGGTCAATTGGGTCTTTTGGCTGGTCTAGAATACTTGCCTTAAGGCTTTTTCGGGCACTGAAAAAGTCAGGTGATGCCTTAAGTAATTCAGGAGGCCTTTAAGATGAGGTACATAGTAAAACAGAACTAGGATACTTCAGAATTTTTTCAAAGAGTATTGGGTAGTTAAGCTCTCTCCCAGTATAATTTTACACTTCAAGCAAATCTTTTTATCTGACTTCCTAATAAGAAAGTAATTTATTTTAGAATATTATGTCACATCGCTCTTATATATAATAAGATGCCCAGTTCTTTTCTTGAAGAAGGAATTAATTAAAGTAAGATTAAAAGTCGACAAAAATTTTAGGATGAATTTAGCCTTTGTGTTTACTGTTGGACAAGTGACTTCAAGCACAAGAGGGGGTGAATTGTAGTATAAAAAATTTATGATTAATGTTATCCTTTCTGAATCAAGATTGTATTAGTCATTTTTAGGTGAGTAATCACAACGAAAATAAAATAATTTCAGAAAATAAAAGGATATACCTAGAAATATTGCACCAGAGATTTATACAGGTTTGGTTGTATGTTGGTGTAGTCCTGTCCCTAAGAGGTCTTCTTAAGAGTTTTACTATAGACTTTGAGCTTTTGAAGGTTATTCCCATGAACCTTGATACAAATTGATATTGAAATTTTAACATGCTTATCCCCAACCAAATAACGACTTTTAACCCCAAACTAAACTATCAAACCATTTATAGATTTTTGGTTGATCTCAATAACCAAAACAAAGATTTTTCCGGCAAAGCTTAAGAAACCAAGAACATATATTTTATGACAAATTTATCTCAAGAACTAAGCTCAATCACTTAAAGGTGTCTCACTTTTAAGAATATAAACGACCATCATGACGACTTACAAAAATATCTTCCTCACAAGTAGAGTTTCACTTAGTAGCATTAAGGTAATTAAAAGTGAATAAGAATATTTTCTAAAGAGTGGGAGATATGTAAATTCTAAATAAATATGAAAACATTGTAAAATGACATGATTTGAAGTGACAGTGTGCCTCCATCGATTAGTAAAAAGCTATAATCAATTAGATAACTCATTTACAATCGATTGCCAAACCCAAATATGAAGGTTTATATATATACATATATATATATATATATATATATATATATATATATATATATATATATATATATATATATATATATATATATATATATATATATATATATATATATATATATATATATATATATATATATATATATATATATATATATATATATATATATATATATATATATATATATATATATATATAGCCGTTATAAGTCATTAATGTGTTATCCTTATTAATTTTGTAATTAATTGGCATTCTTGTAATCGATTAATATTGTGTTCCAATCTATTGGCTGGTTAGAAAAGTTTTACCAATCGATTGACACATTTTCAAATTGATTAGATAATTAAAAATAGTTTGAAAAAAGTTTCGAACAACTTTTTAATCACTTGGTTCTGACTTAGAATTTGTTTAAGGATATAAACATTTTGAAATATGTTTTAAGTGTTTGTGTATGCGTGTGTGCGTGCGTGTGCGTGCGCGTGTGTTTCTTTAGTACTCTTAAGCTATTATCTTACTTTTATTGCAATACTCGATTCACTCAAACAAGCCGCATACATGACCTAGAGAGCTTTCACACATTTCTCCAAAGAGCTTCAAGACTTTTGCTAGATAGTTTCAGATTGTACAAACACTTTGGTATTTATTCCTTTTATTGATGAGTCATAAGATGCTTTCGTTATTCTATCATCATCATATATGAAAGCTATTATCGTCATTAAAACTTCATATGCATATCTTTATCATTTACAAGCACATAGATGCCCATTTATCTCCTCGAGACCATACCCTTCATGCACTCCCTCAAAACTTATTAATACACTCCCTACATGTTCACTTAGATCCCCTCCTATAAAAATATTCTCTTCTTGAGAGGACTGTGACACGTGTCACTGTCCTGGCTTGACAAGAAAAACATGCAAAGCAAAGGAAAGAGGAGTTATGCGTTAAACAACCATCAGAATCTCATTTCATTTCATTTTTTCTCCTTCATCATCTTTGTTCTCTGCAACTAAATTTCCTCGCTCGAGATCGCACAACCCACCAGAGAAGACGGTGGCAGGCGGTCGGCCACGGCGATGCCGCCACCCTTCTCCGGCCAAACCTTAAAACAAACTCTTACCCCCCCTAAACAACCCTTCTGAGTTCGAATCTGGGCTCAGAAGTTCTAAAATATTACTCAAACACCCTAAATCTAACAAATCCTAGAAACCTTAAAACATAAAATCAGCCCCAAATCAACGCAGACAAAGAGGGGAACGAAAATACACAATGAAGGACATTCAAAGGCGACAACGAGGAGCTAAAAAGAAGAGGAGAAACATGCCAGGTGGAGACGTCCGTTCGTGCTCTGACAAGACCAAATCACGATTTTAGATAAACTTTCCTTTCTCTTTTCCTTCTTTTTCCTCTTTAGATACTCATGCGGTTCAGTTAGAACCTTGATTGATAGAAAAGAAAACCTAGGGTTTCTGGTGTGTTTGATGTTCTTTAGTTCTGATGTCAATTTGTTTTGGTTTCTAATGTTTTTTGGTTTTCAAAAATCCTCTCCTCCTCCTTCTGCCTCACTGATAGAATCTTCCTTCCTTTTGAATGAAAAAAATCTTGGTCTTTGATTCTGACTCCTTGGTTGCTGTATTATGAATTCTGCTATGATATTTGTCTCTTTCAAATTTTGTGTTTAATTTTTTCTGATAAATTCTGATACACTGCAATTTTCCTCTTTTATGAATTCTGAGCATTGTTTGTTGCCCCGTGTTGTATTGTCTCTGTCTTAAATTTTCTACACATTGGAATTGTCTTGTTGCACTTTGGGCTGTTTTGAATTTGAATTTTTGTGGTACATGAAAATGTTACATAATGTGCGATGGCTTGAACAAGTTATGTGACACATGAAATGTGATGGTTCTTATTCGTTTTTCTTACATTTGTGGTGTGACTTGAACTTTGGTTGATGCTTGAAATGCTTTGAGTTGGATTTGAATTTGTCACTATTTTTGGAATTGGTTTTGACACGACTTTTGGAATTGGTTTTGATGGTTGAGTTTGGCTTTGGTTTTGGTTGTGATGACTTTGACATAGTTTGGTTTGAAATGTTTGGTTTATGATGAATTTTGAAATGGTTTAAATTTGATTGTTCATTTGTGGTATGAATTTTGGAATGGTTTTGCTTGAATTATTTTGTGTTCGATCTTGATTGGTTCACTTATGATATGAATTTGGTTTTACTTGGCTTTGTGTAGGTTGGCACGCCGTGAATTTTGGCAGGGGTGTTTGGAGATTGTTGTTTGGCATGACTTAAAGATGATGAGGCATGAAGGCGTGAAGCATGGTGACAAAGACAAGGAGTGGCATGATGATGAAGACATGGTGATGCGTGATGGCGTGAGGCATGATGATGAAGGCAACTTGAAGTACCAAATTGTAATGTGCTCCATTGTATCAAAAAAATGTGCTTTAGGATATGAACCAAACACTTGTAATTTAAACAATGACATTTATGGAACATTCCTTGTTAGCACAAACTTGCAGCTTCAACAATGAAGCATTTAGACTTCTCTTGAATCAAAACAGACTTGTACTTTAAATACTTGAAAATTTGGAACCTTTTCTATTCTATTGCGACCAATTCTCCAAATTAACAACATGATCACAAGATATCTTAAGCATTAAGGTGATGAATCACATACACTTGCATGAATCAGGCAAATGAACACCTTAAGGATGTGAGTTGGAAATGAATAAGTGGCATGGTGAAGAATTGGTAAAGAAGAAAAATGCAAATGAGTTTTGATATTGAACATAGATGAAGACAACAAAAGGTAATTTCAAATTAAATGAAAAAAAAACCTTAAAAGTGAACATGGATGGAAAGACAAAGACCATAAATTTCTAAACCAAGTACTATATTTCACAAAACATATTCCAAAGCAAACACTCAAAAACATCACCAACAATAAAGAAACCAAAGAAACCAAATATTAGAAAAGTAAATCACATTTCTAAACTAAATTAATAAAAAAATCTAAATAAACTAAAAAACTAAATGAAAAAAAAACAAAGTAAACTAAGAATACCAAAAGGGTACAGATGGACAAAAGCAATGGACAAAAACAAATGACAAAATTTAGGATATGGCACTAACCATAACATCCACTATTTCCATAGATTTTTAATTTGAACATATATTCTAAGTTTCAAACCGAGTCATGAGCTAACTTTTTTACCCCATACCAGCTCAAGAAATTGTGAGAACGCTTACTTATTTTTTATTGCATCCAAACAACGATGCAATAATTCTTACTCTTTTGACACTGTACTTGAGTCTTACAGCGCGTTGCCTCTAGGAAACAATTAACATTTACATTATTACGTAATTGATTCATGTCATGGAGATTCAACAAAGTTTTACGTTGATTGTCAACTATTAAAAATAACATTCTCCTTTTATTTAAACTTGAAACCGACCATGCATGACAATGCTAACACAAACAAGATTATAAAATTATAGTGAATATAGTATATTATTTAAATTTATTGAGCATTTTATAATTAAAAAAAATCACATTAATTATATTTAAAATATTTATCAAATTTATAATCTAAATTTATACAAATTCTCATATTTTTTAACAATTTTTTTTAATAAATTTTTGATCAAAATAAATATTAAGTATTTTCACATCACAATACAAAATCTTTTTTTTTCTTATTGCAAGGATAATTTATGCAATTTTAAAATAAATAAAAAATGAATAAAACCAATGTGCTTATGAGCTTTTCACCGTTTGGGATTCTAATGGTAATTGGTTTCTCCATATGCATTAAACCCTAACTAAACCATTCATTTCATCTCTCAACTTCTTGTTTCCTTTTCACAGTTTCTACATCTACCTGCGAATCAAGAGATCGATAAAAATCAAGAATTTATCGTCGACAAGGTAAAAACCTAACATCTCTTTACTTGTTTTTGTTTTTAGTAATCTTTCCGTTTTTATGATATTTAGTTTTAAGAACTTGTTGTTGACAAAGTTCCGCTTCTGAACTTTGTATGATTGTGAAAAGGTTTAAGAAATTTTTATGATATTTCCGTTTCTGGACCTTGTATGATTGTGTTGAGTTAAAGAAATTATTTTGGGGTGAATGGAAAACAATCCCTTCCATGAATTTGCATATGAGGGAAAGAGTGAAGTGGAGAATCCAAAGAGGGTGTTTTTGTCTCCTTATTTTCCGTATAAGGGAAATAGAAGGAACAATTTTTATGATTCTTGTAGTTATAGGAAGGCGTCGAAACATTTTCGGGATGTTGAAGAGTCTGAAGTGGACAAATCCCATGGTTCGTCAAAACATTTTCGGGAAGTTGAAGAGTCTAAAGGGGGCGAGTCTTGTCCATCAAGGAAGGTTTCAAAGTATTTTCTAAAAGTTGAAGATTCTAAAGCAGACGATGCTTGTCGTTCTAGGAAGGTGTCGAAACATTTACGGGAAGTTGAAGATTCTAAAGCGGGTGATTCTTGTCGGTCTAGGAAGGTGTTGAAACATTTACGGGAAGTTGGAGAGTCTAAAGTGGGTGGTGATTCTTGTCGTTCAAGGAAGGTGTCAAAGTATTTTGTGAAAGTTGAAGATTCTAAAGAGGACGATTCTTGTCGTCCTAAGAAGGTGTCGAAACATTTTCGGGAAGTTGAAGAGTCTAAAGTGTGTGATTCTTGTCCTTCAAGGAAGGTGTCGAAGTATTTTGTGAAAGTTGAAGATTCTATAGTGGACAATTATTGTCCTTCAAGGAAGGTGTCGAAGTATTTTGTGAAAGTTGAAGATTCTTTAGTGGACAATTCTTGTCCTTCTAGGAATATGTTAGAGGAAGTTGAAGAATCTAAAGCGAATTATCAAAAGAGAGTGTCTCCTTGTCCTTCTAGAAAGGTTAAGAACAATTGTACGAAGAAGAGTGTGACAGGTTTCAGAAAGTGTGTTAAGAAGAGGAAATGTGAAGGAACTGGATTAACTGAAAATTTGAAAGGCGAAGATTCTTCTTGTTTGGCAAAGATCTATGAATATTTAACTAAAGTTGAAGAGATTATAATTAAGGGTAGTTTATTACTTCAAAAGGTCTCTGACTCCTCTAGAGGAGGGTATAAAGCTGAAGAAAACTGTATGAAGGATATTAGTGATTTTTTAAATCAATATGTAAACCGTGGTAGGAGTGTGTCGATTCTAAGAAAGCGTATTAAGAAGAGCGAATCTGAAAATTTAGAAGAGCGTGATTCTGAATATAGAGCTATAGTTAAAGAGGCTAAAGTTAAGTTTGAATCGTTACTTGGAGTTATATCCAAGTCTTTTCAAGAGGGGCCTAAAGTTGAAGAGGGTTCGTCTCTTCCTCCTAAACTGAAATCCAAAAGTCGTGGTAAAAAAACTCAACCTTTTCTTAAGGCTGAGAGATATAAGGAAGCTTACAAAAGAAAAACTCCGGAAAACAATTGGCTGCCTCCGCGTTCTCATTGGAATCTCATTCAAGAGGATCATTTTCATGATCCATGGAGAGTGTTAGTTATCTGTATGCTACTAAACCGAACTACTGGCGCACAGGTACATTCCTTATGTTTTATGCCCGTGTTTTCCTGTTGGCCCTGGCCTTATTGTATTCTGTTTTCTATTTTGCTTCAGAAGGCTTAACTGCTATAATGCCGTCTTTGAAACTTATTATCTTAGGGTCTTGCTTAGGAAATTATGATTAATAATTTTCGTCTGAACTGTTGCTTCTATTAATGTTGAAAGTATGCACGTCTTTCGTGTCGGTTATGCACTTCCCTTGTCTTAAATCTATCCAATGTAGTCACACAAATGTGTCACACGAAATAGCCTTGTCAGCCCCGATTAGCCCAATGTACTCGATTAATAGTTTTTTGCTGATCCGTTGCTTCTTTTAGAAAGCTTGTTGATGACTTAATTTCGTTTATACAGTGATGTTTTCCTATCAAATTAGTCCAATGTTCATGTGATGCTGCTTGATGTTATTGGAGGGAATGTCAACGTCTCGATGATCACACTTCAAGTGTGAAATTTTTACTTTCGTTGTCTGCAATGTGCTAATAACTTTTCTGCTTTTGTATATATCCATCCGATTTTAAGATAAGTAAGCTTATTTTGCAAAATGCAGACAAAAAAAGTTATAGACGAGTTTTTCAAGTTATGTCCGGACGCAGAGTCTTGTATGCGAGTATCAAGAGAGGAGATACAAGAGGTAATAAAGACATTAGGTCTTCAAGGAAAAAGGTCGGCAATGCTGCAACGCCTTTCTTGCGAATACTTGTCTGATAGTTGGACCCATGTAACTGAACTGCATAGTGTTGGCAAGTATGTTCTCTTTTATCATGTGTGGATTGTATCGTTCCGATCGAGGTTTGAATAACATGTTAAATGCGGTATTTGAATCAGGTATGCGGCAGATGCTTATGCTATATTTTGTACTGGAAAGTGGGATCAAGTTGTGCCAAATGATCACATGCTCAACAAATATTGGGATTTCCTTCATACATTGCGTATTTCACAAGACTGCTGCTGATGAAGGGAAAACTCGTAGTTTTGACAAAACAGAAATTGGTTTTGGTTTGTGAAAACTTTAAAACATAAACAAGAGAATCACCATGTTCAGTTTGTTTTCTGTTTTGAAAGTTAATTACAAACCAAAATTTATTTGGTATTCTTTTTTGTTTTGTCCATAATTTTTTGGCCTAATGTAACATGATAATTAATATCATTAAATTTTTAAAAAAAGTTTTATAAAAACAAACAAAAAGATTCTACATTTAAGATTAAAGCTAGTATAACGATCAACTTCAAAAAAAAAAAAACTAGTGCATTCAAGTATATGTTTTTTAAAGGTACATCTGTTAATATGATATTAAAGTAAAATCTATTTTATTAATAACAATGATACTATTTTTTATACTCTTAAAACTCTAAAATTATAATCATAAAAAGATAAAATGAGTAAATGGAAAAGATTTATGTCCTATTATTTAATATGTACTTGTTATATGATATGAATATTACAAATAAAAAAGAAAATCAAACTAATTGTCTATATTTAGCATATAATAAGTACATTAATTTAATACAATTAGTTATCATTTTTATTATAATTAATTGAGAGATTATCGTTAAATCGGCTTAATTGATATTTATGTAAGAGAATTTGATTGGAGAGTGCCAATTTAAATTCATGACATTCTATTTTCACTTTTAAATTAAAAAAAATTTGTTCATTAAACAAATAGACCAAAAATAATAATAATTAAAGAATATTAAGAATGGTATTAAAAATATTTTAAAATGTTTTTTAAAATGTGAAATTACAAATACTAATTAAGTGTGTAACATAAAATTATAAATATAAAGTGTTTGAATTGAAATCAAAACAAGAAAATGAAATATTCTTATAAATCCTACGATTACATTTTTTTAATTCTAATTTCACAATTAGATACCAATTTTTCCACTAAATAATTTTAAATAATTAATGTTATTATTTCTATATCCATGTGTTAATTTTTTTTTAAGTTTTATTTCGATATTTTTTTTTTATAATAACTAATTATTATATTTTATTTACCATAAAAACAAAGTATTCAAAATATTTTTTAAACTGGCTATGAAATCAACCTTTTGTCGCCGAATGAAATGGTGACAGAGGCCATTCTGAAGCAAATCGTCATGCTGATTGGCGACACAACATTTTGGAATGGAAGTCGCCATTTTGATTGGTGATATAGTGACTATATTAGGGTTTGCATTTTCTGTTCTTTTAATTTCTAATATTAATTGTTTTTTTATTAATATTTTCTATAAAAAATATTAAATACGTTTTTAATCAATGTTTTAATTTATGTAAATATTTTAATAAATTATTTAAGAATAAAAATATAATTGAAATCAAATATTTAAATACATATTTAAATGGTAATAACATTAAGTTTGTTATTAAATTTATAAATATTTTAATAAATATTTTAATTACCTATTAATAAATATTTGTCATTAAATTATGTTGTTTGTTTTTTATAATGAATTGAAATTTAAATAACCTTAAAATAATATAGACATGTAAAAAATATTAAAATATATTAATTTACAATATAATGACAATTACAACTAAAAAAAACTAATGGTCGGCTCTATCCAAGCGACCACCGGTGCCACACTGCGGGGGATGCGCATTGCGATGAGGTGTACGACGAGGTTGTTGTGGTGTGTCTGGTCGTTGTGTGTTGAGTTGTGGAAGAGGGTTTTGGTGGGACAGCCCCGACGTATTAGATAGATTTTGCAGCATTTGACCCCAATAGTCGGGAGGTCCACTATCAACGGCACTTCCGTAGTTTAGCCCAATGTCCATGTTTTCGTAGGATTGTCAGGGAGGTTGGGTGGAGTATGGACGGCATGGTTGTCCGAATTCGTACATCGAATTGGGTTGGAAATGGTGTGTTGGTTGTTATGGGGTGTGGTAGTCAAATAGTGGATAGTTGGAGGGGTAGTTGGAGGGGGTAAGGTCAAATGAGTTGTCTGGGCTATAGGTGGAGGGGGTAGGCTCAAAAGGCGTATCAGGGCTATAATGATATGGTGGTTGAGGCTGGGACTGGGTGGGTGGCATGTACGGGTCATGGTAAGGATGTTGTTGTTGATGGGGGGACATTTGGTGGCATGTATGGGTTATGGTAAGGCTGATTTTGAGCACTGGACTGTTGTTGTGTGTTTGAAGAAGAAGCGCGCTGCCTTAGGTCAACCAAATAGGTTGGCTGGGATAGAAATGGCTGAGACGTCGTGACAGACCTAAACCAAGTCATATATTGAAGACTTGGCCTAGCCTCGTGCACGATATGGTCGGTCAAGACGTGATGCCTTCTTCTCTTCCAGTGTTTACAAAACTCCTTCCAATGACTGACACTCCACTGTGAGTCCACCCGCTTTTGCTTTTGATGCCACTGCCCCAACTCTACCGGAGCATCTGGAATATCCTGATGCATCCCAAATTGTAGCTTCACCCGGTCACTTTGGTGCATCTCCACCGTAGTAAACCTAATTATGGGTGTTCTTGATGTCCACACAGAATCATCATTGGGGTCGGGCTGGTGGTCGAGACTATCGTACGACATCCAGACAAACTACAATAAAGGTGGATACATTTAGTCAGACAGAGATAGACAAGTTTATTCATATAAGTTAGACAAATTAAAGGTAAATAACTTACATCATCTGACCTAAGGTGGTCAATGAGGTTGCGGTATTAAATTATAGAGTGCCTGGAACATCTCTGATAATTCATCCCTGGAACAGACCACCTAAAAAAAAGAAACACATATAAGTTAGCATCTAAAACAATAAGGAACAAATTATTAACTTACAAAGAAAATTTGGTTGCTAAATAATCTTGATAAGAAACTTACTTGTTGGCGTACGGGAATGTAAAAGGATTCCGGTTTATTGGAGCAAGCGTTGACATCCTAGACCAACCCCACGCTTGTAGGAGATAGGCACAACCATAAAAAGTACATGAATTTTTTTTGGAATTTTTGCAAAGTGCGCTATACAGATGGGCGAGGACAGCTGATCCCTAACTATATTTGCACACTTTGTTTATATTTTGTAATAATGGTAAATACATAATATTTACGCTATTTCCAATTCCCTCTGGAAATAAAAAGTGACCGAACAAAATCATAATATAGCACCGTGTTTTGACTATTTTGTCATATTCGGTGCTATCATCAGTTAAGACAATATTGTTGTATTATTCTCTAAGGTATTTTAGATTTATTCCCTGACCCCTCGGGCGGCCCTCGCTTTCCGCCTGAGTTGCGTCCACACAAAGAGGGGCGCCCAATAAATCTTCACAAAGTCGGTCAGGGACACCAACTTTGCCGTTGACGGCCTTACCATCGATGTGTAGGCCGAGCAACATGTATACGTCTTGGAGAGTCACAGTACACTCACCAAAAGGTAGGTGAAATGCATGTGTCTCCGGTCTCCAGCGTTCTAACAACGCTAGAATAAACTTCATATCAAGAGAGTATGATTTGATTTTGATCAAATCACCAAACCCACAACCATTAAGGTACCCCGCTATGAGGGGGTCGTGTGGTATATAATCATGCACACGACATCGAAACCTTGATGCATCCTGTAAAATAATTAATGTTTCGTTAGACAAGAACTAAAATAATTAACATTTCGTTAGATAAGATCGTAAACATAGATAAGAACTAAAAACTTACAAACTCGGCGATGTTTTCAATCGTGCCTCTGTGAGAGTTGCCCATGGTAAGGAAAGACATTGTGGTTTGAAATGTTGAGATGTAGAGATGTTGAGAGCCTTAGAGTTTGAGAATTTGGGAGTTTCAGAGGTGAAGACTTTGAGGGTTTGAGAGTTTGAGAGTTTAAGTGTGAGCAAATTTTGTTGGGTAGAGAACCTCTATTTATATTCCACGAATGAATGTGTGTTGTAAATGCATGTGGGCAAGTGTCCTGATGCATGTGTTTTGTAAACGCATGTGGGCAAGTGTCCTGATGCATGTGTGTTGTAAACGCATGGGTGACAAGTGTCCTGATGCATGTGTGTTGAAACGCAGATTCTTGCATTGTCTTGTCTTGTCAAGCATGCTGCATGCAGGGTAAGAATCTCGTAGGTCTGCAGGGTAATTTTAGGCATGCAATGTCACATGTGAAACGCAGAATCTTGCCCTGTCCTTTCTTATCAAGCATGCTGCATGTCATTGATTTCATATTAAGGCATTAATTTTTTAGGTTGTGGGTTTGTTTAATGAAATACGTATCCAAATACATGTAATTTTGGAAGAATATTTATGCCACCTCTAAAAATTGTTAAATAGATTTAATTGTTAAATAGATTTATACTATTAGAGTCTTATTTATGTAGGGTCACATGTGAAATGCAGATTCTTGCATTGTCCTGTCTTGTCAAGCATGTTGCATGCAGGGTAAGAATCTCGTAGGCCTACAGGGTAATTTTAGGCATGCAGGGCCACATGTGAAACACATAGTCTTACCCTGTTCTGTCTTATCAAGCATGCTGCATGCAAGGTCACATGTGAAACGTAGAGTCTTGCCCTGTCCTGTCTTATCAAGCATGCTGCATACGTGGTCACATGTGAAACACAAAGTTTTTCCCTGTCCTGTCTTATCAAGCATGCTGCATGCAGGGAATCAATTCACGGGATAGATTTCCAAACACTCAAACACTCAAACAATCAAACTCTCAAACACTCAAACACTCCAACTATTTAATAAAGTCTTTAAACTCTTTAAACTCAAACACTCAAACTCTTTAAACTTTATAACTGTCAAACTCTCAAACACTCAAATACAGTCTTTCCAAACACAATTTTCGCCATGTCTCAAACACCATAATATATGATTTCCACACATCTTAACGGTGAAGTTTTTGAATGTGAAATATCGGGTTACAATTTCAGAAACACTGATGTTACAAGATTTTTAATTGAGAAGGTCTAATTTTTTAAACTTGAAGTTAAGAATAGAAAAAAACTGCAATGTGGTCCAGTTGGGCAAATAATATACACAAATCCAGTGTTTTTTGGCGGCCATGTTGAATGCAAAATTTTCCCATTAAAGGTGCGAGACGATGAAGATGTGCGTAACATGTTCCGCAGTCACGAGTATTCTGGTTTCTTAGATATCGTGTTATATGTTACGTTACAACAACAACAACAGTTTCAGCAACTTGATTCTTCTCAAGTTTTTTGCGATTCTAACGAGGAGCACGCTGAAGTCAATGTCATTGACGAAGAAGAAGAAGCAACTGAAGTCACTGTTGACGAGATGGTGAACAACCAGGAGGGTAGGGTTCACCCGGCAATGTTTATTGCCCACCTCAACACATGACAACTCTCAACTTAGGTGACAATGAACCCTCGACGAATGTTTTCTACAACCCCAACCACACAAAAAAAGAGCAACTAAAAGAGGGTGACGAGTTTCGTACCAAAGAAGATTGTGTCCGGGCAATCAAACAGTTTCACATGGAGTTGTCAGCCGATTATAGAGTCGATCAGACAAATCCGACGCGGTATACGATCTATTGTTGTAACAAGGAGTGCTCGTTCCGATTAACAACATCTTTCAGGAAGAGAAGCGATTCTTGGAAGATAGGGTCAATGGGTCCGTCCCATAGTTGTATAATCTCGAATCCGATGCAAGACCATCGCAAACTCAGCTCTCGATTGATTTGCGATGAGATTCTGTGAGTCGTTAGCGACAACCTGTCTTTGAAAGTGAGTACTATAATTGCAGATATGGTTCAGAGGTACAATTACACTCCTTCATACCGAAAATCCTGGATTACCAGGACTAAAGCAGTTGAAAGGGTGTTTGGGAATTAGGAGGATTCGTACAAGGAACTTCCAAAATTCATGGTGACTCTTAAACACTACTCTCCAGGAACTGCTGCGATATTGGAGACAATGCCTGCGTGTACACCAGACGGGACTTGCGTTGGTGGAAATTGAATTTTTCAGACTCTTTTGGGCGTTTGAACCATGCATCAAAGTGTTTGCATATTGTAAACCTATAATTCAAATTGGCAGAACATGGTTATACAAAAAATATAAGGGCACACTTCTCATGGCTGTGGCACAGGACGGGAAAAACAATATTTTTCCAATAGCCTTCGCTATAGTAGAAGGGGAGATTGCTGGGGGTTGGAGTTTTTTTCTTAAAATATCTCCGTTCTTACGTGTCTCCCCAACCTAACTTATGTTTGATCTCTGATCGACACCCATAAATCGAGAGTGCATACAACAACCTTGATAACGGTTGGCAGGATCCTCCCTCGACCCACGTCTATTGCATAAGGCATATTGCCCAAAATTTCATGCGGGAAATTAAAGACAAGACGCTACAGAAGAAGGTTGTGAACGCAGGATATGCACTAACTGAACCCACATTCAAATACTACCGTGACGAGATTAGACTAACAAACGTGGATGCATTAAGATGGATTGATAACATTGATAGGGAGAAATGGACGCGGGCATACGACAATGGGGTGCGATGGGGCCACATGACAACTAACCTCGTCGAATCAATGAATTCTGTTTTCAAGGGAATCCGAAACCTCCCAATAACTGCCTTAGTAAAGGCAACCTATTTTAGGCTAGGATCACTCTTTGATAGCAGACGTACGAAGTGAGGTTCAGTATTACAATCGGGTCAGCTGTGCAGTGATACTTCAATGAAATTCATGAAAGAGGAAGCTGCCAAAGCCAACACACACGTGGTCACAATCTTTGACCGTACAACTGGTTGGTTCAGTGTTGTCGAGTCTATTGATCATAACGAAGGAAGGCCTAGGGGATGTTACCGTGTTGAATTGGATAAGAGCTGGTGTGATTGTGGAAAGTTTCAAGCATTCTGTATGCCTTGCTCTCATGTTATAACAGCATGTTCGAAGGCGCGCCAGGACCCAACCAACCTTCTTTCTGCAGTTCACCAAGTGATAAGTCTATGCAATGTCTACACATGTAGCTTTCAGGTGGTGGAAAAGGAGGACTATTGGCCTCAATACGAAGGCGAAATTGTTTGGCATAATGACTTGATGCGCAGAAAAAAAAAGGGTCGGCCTAACAACACGCGTATTCGAACGGAGATGGATACCGCAGACAAGCTGGTAAGATTGTGTAGTTCATGTCGACAACCAGGACACAATCGTACAAAATGTCCTAACGTAAGATCAAGCAACATATCATAGTTTCATATGTAATCTTACCCCTTTAAATCAATAGCAAATTTCATTCGATTAATAGCAAATTTCATTCGATTCAAAGCATACTTAACTAACATAACAACAACATAAAGACAGAACACTGCACCAAGGCAACATAAATTAAACAAACATAACAATAACGTAAACACATAAAACAGAACACTGCACCAAGGCGTCTACGATATCACGACCATCAACTTTATCTTCTTTGGTGTCAACATCATCACAAGGACACCGACATCATTTTCCACTTTTCTCCATTCACGAGTAACTCCGTTTCTCCCGGTCTCCTCGAACAACCTCTCAATTTTCCTAATCTTTTCTCCTGGAGCAATATCTCCTTCTAGCCAGCGGTTCAGTTCCCTATGCAAGTGCTCCAACGTCTGCGTATTCCACAAGAGCACCTTCATCAGAGACTTTGTTGCTGAAAACACAACTAGAGCATTTCTTTTCATTAGATCGAACGTTGGAAAGGGTTCCTCCGATACTGATGACGACGACGAAGAACGTTGATTTACAAATGCAGACATTCTAGACTCCACTCCACTCAAAATGCACTAACGCTTCAGTCTTTTGGTATACAATATTGTGAAAACATATATGTGTTTGCAGTCGTATTTATAGAAAAATAAAATAGTACGTGCCCCATATGATATGTCTTAAAATACCCTTACAAAATTTATACACTTTATAATTCAATGGTTAATCAATTTTTATGTTTTAAAATTTATAATTTAAATCAATTTATACCTAAATGTATAAAAATAGTATTTATTAAACCTAAATTTATAAAATCAATTTAAGTTTATTTTTAATTAAACCTAAATTTATTAAACTAATTTAAGATTATTTTTATTTAAACTTAATTATTTTAAGTTTATTAATTAAAAACTTAATTTTAACATTATATAAAAACTTTATTTTAAATGATAAGAATAATTATGTGATAATAATATACATTAAAAC
Organism: Lathyrus sativus; assembly: GCA_963859935.3. Taxonomy (NCBI): domain Eukaryota; kingdom Viridiplantae; phylum Streptophyta; class Magnoliopsida; order Fabales; family Fabaceae; genus Lathyrus; species Lathyrus sativus. Next base: position 791,497,865 of record OZ012735.1, on the reverse strand, counting down.
ATTAACTAAAAAAAGCAAAAAACAAAAACCTAGTTTCTAGAACTGAGTCACCAACCATTATGGCGAGTCCATGGCAAATGCAACTCTGTCGCCAATGTGTCTGGCGAATGCATGCAAATCCAAAAAAACGCTTACAACACTGTCGCCATTTCATCTGACGACAATCAGTTGAAAGTTGGCCATTTTAAAAAATCATTTGAAACTTTCATTAATATGGTAAATAATTATAAAAAAAATTCTTTTATTTCACTCTTCTTCAATTCATATATTTAAATATTTTGAGTAAGGACTTTGTCTTCTATTATAATTCTTTTTGAGAAATTAGTTTATGCAATTGTGCAGAAATAATATTTAATTTATATAAAAAAAACTCATACTATTTAATTTTAATTATTTCATTATTATTATTTCTCAATCTGTCAATTAAATATTTTTAATTATAATTATTTAATTGTTATTGTTTCTCAATAAAGGAATATAAAAATTAAATTTTAAATCAGAAACAATACAGTATAGTAAATCTAAATAAGAATGAATGAGAGATTTAAACCTCTCCAAAAAGAATAATAGAAGAACAAGATTAAAATAAGAATACGCTAAGAATGGATAGCCAACATGACGCATATTTTCTTAAACATTATATCAATTTTTATCAAATTTTGTATTCATTACAAAATGTCAAATTAACCACAAAAAGTGTTCACATAAAAAAAAAAACTCTTCTAATAGCATTCTCAATCATAAATTAGCATTGGATAACCACACAAAAAATATGAACAACTCTAAATTCCATTCTATGTATCATAAGTCAATTAAAGGTACATAAGTTAAAGGACACATGATATGAGATAAAAGTAATATCTATTTATTAATAATAATGATACTATTTTCTATAGCCTTTAAACTTTTTTAAAATTATAATCATATAAAAAGGTCAAATGAGTAAATGGAGAAGATCTATATACTATTTTTTTTTTATCATACTAAGTACTATTATTTAATATGTACTTGTTATATGATATAAATAATACAAATAAAGAAGAAAATCAAAAGTAATTGTCTATATTCAGCATATATAATAGAAAAAAGTTTTAAAATAAGTACATTAACTTAATACAATTATGTATCATGTTTATTATAATTAATAGATTAAAAAAATATCGTTAAATCACTTTAATTAATATTTATGTAAGAAAACTTGATTGGAGATTACCGATTTAAATTCATGACATTCTATTTTCACTTTTAAATAAAAAAATTCTGATCATTAAACATATAGACCGAAAAATAATAATTAAAGTGTTGAAAATAGATTTTTGGCATTTCCGTTTAGGTAACCGATTATGGGTTTTGGCGTACCGGTTACGTAGTTGTAGTTTGGCTGAGAAAGTGTTGACACATACTCGTAATCGGTTACAACATTTTGCGTAACCGGTTAGAAGGCGTTTTTCAGTTTTATGTTAGTTTCAGTTTATTGAGTTAAACTCTTTTTGTTGTATCCAACTGTTTGTATGTACTTGCCATATAAAAGGCTTTGTAAGCTCCACATAATGATTAATGTCAACTATTCTTCTCACACTCAATTACTCTCTCAATTCTCTCTCAATCTCTTAACTTCATCTTTTTCAAATTAATTCAATTCTCTATTAATTCACCATTATAGTTTGTGTATGTTATATAACATTTGGCATTAAGAGCACTGGTTCTGATCCAATTCTGCTGCAACAATGAGTACCGTTTCCAACGATAGAATTTCCACCAACCTTCCGATTCTTGATTCGAAGGATTATAACAAGTGGTCAAAGAAAATAAAAGTTATGTTTGGGTATCAAGAAGTTCTTAAGATCATCAACAATGGAGTTACACCGCTTGGGGCTGAAGCTATAGATGCTCAAAAGGCTACATTCAAGGAAGAAAAGAAGAAAGATTACAAGACACTTGTCTTGATTCATTCTTACGTCAATGGTGACAATTTTGAGAAAGTTGGCGATTGCGAGTCGGCGAAGCAAGCTTGGGAGATCTTGGAGAAAGCTTATGCAGGGGTTGTTAAGGCTAAGGTGGTGAGGTTACAAACTCACAAGAGGCGATTCGAGTTAACGCAGATGGAAGAGAAGGAGAGGATCAATGATTATGTGATGCGTATTACGCATTTAGTGAATCAAATCAAGGCTTGCGGAGAAACTGTTTTGGAGCAGAATGTTGTGTCAAAGATCTTGCGTTCTTTAACGTCAAGATTTGGCAATATTGTAGTTGTCGAAGAGTCTAAGGATCTTGCGACGTTGAGCAAAGATGAGCTTCAAAGCTCTCTTAAGGCTCATGAGCAAAGAATGGATAAGAGAGGAAGCAATAAAGCTAAAGCGGATGTCACTTTGCTAGCACGACTTAACGAGAAGAGTAGAAGATCGAAAGGAAAATGGACTTTGAAGGGGAAGCTGATAACACGAAATCGTATATATATTTTGATGCATAATTCAACTAAAGTTTAACTGTTTTCGATCCGATTTCGGGTTATTTCCGTGTTATTTGTCTGATGTTTTGCAGGTATTTGATGATCACGTCTAAACAAGGCATTATGAAGAAAAGAAGCAATCTCAGATGAAATGTGGACGAAAAAAGAGTGAAAACATCATGAAAAGCGCAGAAGGCTGTTTTTGCTGCTGTGACGACCGTCACAGCTCCATGACGACCGTCACACGGGTGACGACCGTCATGCAGGCAAAAACGCCCCACTTCAATTGCACGTTAAAGAAGCAGTTCCAAGTCCCAAATAGTGGACCACTACTCCCTGATTTTTCTGCCTCAAAGTCCACTCTCTCCAATTATAACCGTTAGAATTCCATTTCTATAAAAGGGGAAGAAGGGGACCTCAGAAGGGAGGCGACATTCATACAACGAAGTGCTGCCAAATTTATTTCCAGAGCAAACCTTTCCAGTTTAATATTCTTATTTATTTCTCTTTACTTTTTCTGCATTCCATTTCATTCTTCTGTAATTTCTACTTTTATTGTACGATCAAATTGGCATAAAGACCAGAATCCTGGTAACATCTGTGGAGGATCTACCCAAAGGCCAATTGGAATATTTACAGGTTTCTCATTTCAATCGTAATTCCAGTTTTATTATAATGCATATTATTATTTATTGTTTTTATTTATGTTTTACCTTTCCCAAATCCATGTCTAGCTAAATTTAGGTAATCGATATGTAGTAATAATTCGAAAGGGATTTGATAATAACCGGTTGAAAAACTGTCTTTTCAAAAGTAATTTATGGTCTGAGTGTTTAAAATTGATTTACTGAATAAACTTCGTCGCGAAAGCGAGAACTTATTTAAAAGTAGTTTTGCCACGAAAGTGGGAAATTAATTAAGATATGAACCAACAAGCGAAAGCTGCGGTAAGATCAGATAGTAACCACTAGTCATTCATTTTAATAACAGCGAAAGCACTTTAAAATGAATTAGAACTTAGAGATTTCCAAAAAAAATTTTTAACCCCGAATGGGATACGAAAGTGTACGTTTGGCCCTTAGAATTATGATTAGCGTCAATAACCATTGTGAGGCGAGAGTCTTTAAATCACCATTTTCTGCTTAAATAAACTCTGAAAACTATTTCATACACCGGTAACTTGTCAAATCCCTGAAGAACATAATTACTGCATATCGATTCGATCAATTATAATCTAACTAGCATTCTTAGTTCCCTTTTAGTGACAATCTTATTCCCTTAAACATATTCTATCTAGCTAAACATAGTAACTCCCGAGAACACTAGTTTGATTACGAGTCCCTGTGGGATCGATATCTATTATTACTACGCGATAGACTGTGCACTTGCAGTTAGGTTGTATTAGACATAGAAAGTCGCGATCAAGTTTTTGGCGCCGTTGTCGGGGACCTGTTTAGTCAATAGTGTAACCTTCTGTTACGCCGTATAGACTAGGTTAACAATTTTCATTTTTCCTTTACTAGTGCTGTCGATTGTATGCCAAGTAATCGCTCACAAGGCGATATCTTGAAACCTTCAGTCGCAGAACTAGAACGCTTCTTACATCTAAGAAGCCGAATCATTGAGTACCAACTCAAACATAACATTCCCGATCCTCTCACTCCCATTCCCAAATCCGAAGAAGAATCAAACATGGCTGAAGAACCTCCAAACAAACCGCTGAAGGCATACGCTACACCCTCTCAGATGGAGCCTAGAAGTAGCATTGCTGCCCCAGCTATTACCCGAAATGATTTTGAGCTGAAACCGTCATTGCTGTCAGCTGTACAACAAAACCAATTCTCAGGAAACGCAACTGAGGATCCGAACGAACATCTAACGAAGTTTGTACAATACGCAGACACAGTGAAAGCAAATGGAGTAACTCCAGACGCGATAAGACTTCGTCTTTTCCCATTCTCTCTTAGAGACAGAGCATGGACATGGTTACAATCTTTACCATCCAACTCCGTTACGACGTGGGAACAATTGAAAAACGTCTTCTTAGCGAGATATTTTCCGCCAAGCAAAACTGCTATGCTTAGAGCTCAAATCAACGGATTTCGACAAAAAGATAATGAATCTCTTTACGAAGCATGGGAACGATTCAAAGATATGATGAGAACATGTCCTCACCACGGTCTAGAAGACTGGGTGACAATCCATACTTTCTATAATGGGCTTTTATACAATACTAGATTGACAATAGACGCTGTCGCGGGCGGTGCACTTATGGATAAGCCATACGATGAAGCCTATCAATTAATCGAAAACATGTCACAAAACCATTGCCAATGGGGAGGTGAACGCACTCCAACAGAGAAAACCACAGTGAAAGGTGGGATGTACGAGATCAGCAGCCTTGAAAAGTTCAACGCTAAAGTAGATGCTCTAGCACAGAAGATTGACAGTCTGACCGTTAACCCCACTGCAACCGTCGCTGCCGTAACTCCAAATTGCGAGTTATGCGGAAGCACCACTCATAATGCGCCCGAATGCCCATTGCTAGCCGGAATCCCACCAGACCAAGTAAATTATGCTCAAGGAAATCCTTACGCAAACACCTACAACCCAGGTTGGCGAAATCATCCAAACTTTTCTTACAAAAGTGAAAATGCATCGCAAATGCCTACTGCTCCACCAGGATATCAGAAACCAGCTGCTGCTCAGACTGCACCTAGGAAATCAAACCTCGAGTTGATGATGGAAAAATTCATAGCTACTCAAGCTCAAACAAACAAAGAATTCCTGAATCAAAACATACACACTAGCGAGTAAATTAAACAGTTGACCGGAAAAGTAGACGCTTTAGCCACCCACAATAAAATGTTAGAAACACAGATATCACAAGTGGATCAACAACAAGCCTCTGCTGCCGCACCTGCTGGCACATTTCCTGGACAACCCGAACAGAATCCAAAAGGCCAAGCAAATGCTGTAATACTAAGAAGTGGGAAAGAATTGGACGAACCGATCGATCTGAGGACCGAAAACTCAGCCATGCAACAAAAACCAACTGAACAAACAGAAAAGAAATCCGAGTTAGAGAAGAAGGAAGACAACGAGAAGGAGGATACCGCAAGTGAAAAAACTCAAGCACCTCCAGCGCTATATAAACCACCTATTCCTTATCCTCAAAGATTAATAAACTCCAAAACTTCAGGACAGTTTAAGAAATTTGTAGAGCTCCTTAAACAGCTGAATATTACCATTCCTTTTACAGAAGCGATAACTCAAATGCCGTCATACGCTAAATTCCTCAAAGAAATCCTGTCGAATAAGAGAAAGATCGAGGATAACGAAACAGTTACACTTACTGCAGAGTGTAGCGCCATTATTCAAAACCGCATGCCTCCTAAATTAAAAGACCCAGGTAATTTCTCCACATCCTGCGTCATAGGAAAGTTCGTAATAGACAAAGCTCTATGCGATTTAGGAGCCAGTATCAGTGTTATGCCTTTATCTATATGCAAAAAGCTGAATATGGGAGACCTCAGACCAACCAAAATGTCCGTTCAATTAGCTGACCGATCAGTAAAATACCCCGTCGGAATACTAGAAAACGTTCCAGTACGCATAGGATAATTCTACATTCCAACCGACTTCATAATCATGGACATCAAGGAGGACACTGTTACCCCGATTATCCTAGGAAGACCATTCCTAGCTACAGTCGGAGCTATTATAGACGTGAAGAAAGGAAGGCTAACATTCGAAGTAGGAGAAGAAAAGATAGAGTTCATTCTCACCAAGTTCTTACAAGCACCAGCCATAGACGATACCTGCTATTTAGTAGATGAAATTGACGAATGCATAAGAGAACTTGAAAATGAAGACACCACGTATTCAGAAATAATAAAGATTCAAATACCCGATATTTCTGAAGACGATGATTGGCGTAAACCGTATAAAGACGACAGCCTAAGCGAAAGCTTAGCACTGACCCCAAACCATATGCCAGGTCCGAAGAACCCATCTTTAGAACTTAAAACACTACCCAAAAACCTTAGATATGAATTTCTAGACGATGAACTAAAAAGACCAGTGATAGTCAACGCCGACTTAGGACAACCAGAAACCGAAAAGCTATTAGAAGTCCTAAAGAAGTACCCCACCGCGTTAGGCTATAACATAAGCGATCTAAAAGGTATAAGCCCTTCAATCTGTATGCATCGAATTACAATAGAGGAAGACTCTAAAACCTCTCGAGAGCATCAGAGGAGACTGAACCCCATCCTGAGCACTGTAGTCAGAGATGAAGTAAAGAAATTGCTAGATGCAGGAATCATCTATCCAATCTCCGATAGTGAATGGGTTAGCCCAGTTCACGTCGTACCGAAGAAAGGAGGAGTCACAGTAGTCAAAAACGAAAAAGGCGAATCAATAACAAAAAGAGTCGTGACTGGAAGCAGGATGTGTATTGACTATAGGAAGCTTAACAAAGCCACACGAAAAGATCACTTCCCGCTACCCTTCATAGACCAAATGTTGGAAAGATTAGCCAAACATTCATATTTATGCTATCTAGATGGTTATTCAGGATTTTTCCAAATTCCCATTCATCCGGATGACCAAGAAAAGACTACATTCACCTGTCCTTATGGTACTTTTGCTTACCGCCGAATGCCGTTCGGACTCTGTAATGCTCCAGCAACCTTCCAAAGATGCATGATGGCAATCTTTGCAGATTTCACAGACGACATCATGGAAGTATTTATGGACGATTTCTCGGTATGTGGACAAAGTTTCGAAGGATGCCTACAAAACTTAGAAATGGTATTAGAACGCTGTGTAAAAGTGAACCTCGTCCTAAATTGGGAAAAATGCCATTTTATGGTCCGACAAGGAATAGTTCTAGGACATGTCATATCAGATAAAGGAATTGAGGTCGACAAAGCTAAAATAGAGATTATAAAAGATCTCCAACCTCCAAAATCCGTACGAGAAATACGGAGTTTTCTAGGACATGCCGGTTTCTACCGAAGATTTATAAAAGACTTTTCAAAAATCACAAAACCTCTGACCGGCCTGTTGATGAAAGATGTTGAGTTCGTCTTCGACGACGACTGTCTAAAAGCATTCGAAACATTAAAATCAGCCCTTATCACCGCACCAATCATGCAACCACCCGATTGGCGACTACCGTTCGAAATCATGTGCGATGCGAGTGATTATGCCGTAGGCGCAGTTCTAGGACAAAGGAAGGACAAGAAACTCCATGCCATCTACTATGCCAGTAGAACCTTAGATCCTGCCCAAATGAACTACGCTACCACAAAAAAGGAACTTCTAGCAGTTATATTTGCGCTTGACAAATTCCGTTCTTACTTAGTAGGAGCAAAAATTATCATATACACAGACCACGCTGCCATAAGGTACCTAATAAGCAAAAAGGATGCCAAACCAAGACTATTGAGATGGATCCTGTTATTACAAGAGTTTGACTTAGAAATCAAAGATAAGAAAGGAACCGAGAACGTTGTTGCAGATCACTTATCCCGAATAGAAGGCATCAGACACGAACCAGTACCGATAAACGACGATTTCCCGTACGAACGTCTGATAGCCAAATTAGAAAGTAACATACCCAACTCAATCTCGGAAGATCCAGAATTCGAAAAAGCCGTAGAAGCTGTCTATGCCCAAGTCACATTACCCTGGTATGCTGACATCGTTAATTACCTCGCTGCAGACGTGCTTCCACCGGATCTCACTTATCAGCAAAAGAAGAAATTCTTCCACGATCTGAAACACTATTATTGGGACGAACCGCTACTCTTCAAGAGAGGGGCCGACAACATATACCGTCGCTGTGTCCCAGAGGAAGAAATAGAAAATATTATTTCCCAATGCCATTCAGCACCATATGGTGGTCATGCTAGTACATCCAAGACGTGCACTAAGATTCTCCAAGCCGGCTTATTCTGGCCTAACCTCTAGAAAGACGTTCACATCGCTGTGCTAAAATGTGATCGATGCCAACGAACCGGCAACATCTCACGACGCGATGAAATGCCTCAGAAAGGAATCTTAGAGGTAGAAATCTTTGACGTATGGGGAATAGATTTCATGGGACCATTCCCACCTTCTTTTGGTAATAACTACATACTCGTCGCTGTAGACTACGTGTCTAAATGGATAGAAGCCATTGCTGCTCCAACAAACGACGCACGAGTAGTAATCAAACTCTTCAAAAACACAATCTTTCCTAGATTCGGTGTACCCAGACTCGTCATTAGTGACGGCGGATCTCACTTCATATCGCGAATATTCGATAAACTTCTCTCTAAATATGGAGTTCGACACTGAGTAGCTACACCTTATCACCCGCAAACTAGCGGACAAGTAGAGGTCTCGAACAGAGAAATAAAACAGATATTGGAAAAGACTGTCGCTACCTCAAGGAAAGATTGGTCGTCAAAGCTACAAGAAGCTTTATGGGCTTATAGGACCGCTTTTAAGACACCAATAGGTACACCCTACAAATTAGTTTACGGTAAATCCTGCCATCTCCCTGTAGAACTAGAGCACAAGGCCTTCTGGGCCATTAAGACACTCAATTTCAACTACACCGAGGCAGGAGAAAAGCGAATCTTGAACTTACACGAATTGGAAGAACTTCGATTAGACGCTTACGAAAATGCCCGTATCTACAAAGAACGAACTAAAAAGTGGCATGATAAACGTTCAGTCAAGAAACAATTCAGTGTGGGAGACATCGTATTGCTATTTAATTCAAGATTAAAACTCTTCCCAGGTAAACTAAAATCTAGGTGGTCTGGACCTTATGAAGTGACTAAAGTACTTCAGAGTGGAGCTGTTGAAATTACCGATAAGACGAATGCACCGTTTATCGTAAACGGGCAACGTCTAAAACATTATAATAAGAACGACAACTGCCCTCAAGTCAGCAGTATAACATTGCTTGAGCTTCCAGCTCAAACATCCAAATAGCTTGTCACCAAGCTATCGTCAGGCTTTAGACGTTAAAAACAGCGCTTACTGGGAGGCAACCCAACTTTTCCCGCATTTTTCCTCGTTATTGTATTTCATTTTTCTTTAAAATTCTACTTTGAAAATCCAACAAAAATTCCAAACTTATAATTACTACTACTTTCTACTTTCGTTTGTTTTCATATCTTTATTTTTATTTTATTTTTCTCTTTTGTCTTTTGTTTCTACCGCTTTTTGTTTTTAAAAATCCTGACTTCAAACTCCTGTTTTAAACTTTTCAGGATTTTTAAAGTCTTCAAAAACATTCCTTCTGTTTTCTCCGGATTACCTGCGAGTATGGCCGAGTACGACTTCACAAAGGTTCATTTTCGAGGACTAGCTCAAAAGGCAAGATTTGCAGCACTAACTGAAAGAGAAATCGCCTTAACGATGTATTATGATAAGTCTACCATGGATAAACTAGGAATCACGGATATCATTCAATACCTGTTCAATCAACTGGGTTGGGAGAACACTGCTTTAAAAACACGTTTTGCTACCTATAAGGATCTTACCTATGAATTCCTTAGTTCTTTCAGATACATACCCAACTATGGTTTTGGATCCAACACAGAGCTGATTACCTTTCGAATGTTTGGAATGGACCAAACCCATAGCCGGATGTCACTAACTAACCTCCTAGGATTTCCTAATGGACCGCATGTGTTCATCAGTGCAGAAGATGACGATCTTGATTTCGAACTCGACCAATTCTGGGGTAGAATTACAGGCGACTATCACCCTGAACCAGACAAAATGTATAATGATGATATTCATAACCCAGCTTTTAGATACTTCCATAAGATACTAGCTCACACCCTGTTTGGGAAAGAAGAAAATATTACTACAGTATCTAAAGAGGAGTTATTCATCATGTTCTGTGCTTCTCAGGGACGTACAGTAAATGCAGTGCCTTTCATGATGAGATCTTTCAAACGCCTCACGCAGGAACCACAGACACCTATTCTTATAGGAGGCCTCGTGACAATGATTGCCCACGAGCTTGGCCTTAGATTCCACTTAAATGCAAGCACTCGTTTTGGCACCATCCGACCCATGAATATACAATTCTGCTTTAACAGGCGCATTTTAGGAACTATGGGACCTGGACCGTATGAGTACCTCATTAACGAAAAACCAGTACAGCTATTCACACTGCCTGATCATCAGATGACAAGTATCCACAACAAGGACAACTGGCTTTATGAACTAGACGAGCCTATGGGACCTCCTTCACCACAGTCAACACCACAGAACTATATGTATGACAGTGACCACATCTCTGAGGCACACGACTATATGTACTATGAGGATGCTGTATCCGAAGCTGAAGTAGACCCTATGACTCCTCCGCACTACAACACCTATCCTGAGCCTATCCTTGAGGAGACCACCGACAAAATGGATATTGTTCTACTCCGATTGGACAACGTTGATGCAGCTCTGACTACTGTAAAAGATGACATCGTAGGCATACACAGCGAACTGGTAGTCTTCATGGACTTAGTATGTGACCAGCTCGACTACTACGCACGGAAATTCGATGAGTTGAACGCACGAAAAGACTAGATACTAGTTTTAGCAGTAGATTCAGTTTAGTTTGGTTTAGTTTAGTTTCGTTTAATCATTTGGATTTTTCGCATTGTTAGTTTTTTTTATGTACTACATACAATCATTTCAATTTCATGTTATTTCAATTATAGTCTATATTCAATTATTTTGTTTTTACGTTATTCTTTGTTTGTTGGATGCTATAACACATTGCCGTATCAATACTAAGCCTAAAAGTCACTGCAAGAACGCCCTCAGAGCAAAATTCTGCGTTCTGCAGATTTTGCTGCTGTGACGACCGTCACAGGACCCTGACGAGCGTCACGCGGGTGACGACCGTCACACATACGTGACGACCGTCACGAACCCAAAACTGCTATCTGATATAACAGGGGTTGCGTTTTCTCTCCCACTACCCTCATTTAAACTTCCAATCATCAGAACTCCTACCCCACTATAAATTTTCGTTCTCCCCACACTGCACCATATATTTCAACTCCAATCTCAACTTCCAACCACACTTCTGTCAATTCTTCCCACTTTGCAGAAAAACCCCAATCTTCAGAACCCTCTCAATCTTCCAACAATGGCGAGAAATGCAGAAACCCCGGATATCAGTAACATTGTCTTCAGCGAAGGTGACTTAGGCGAAAGACAGCGAGCAAACTACATTGCATTCCATCAAAGGTCGTTCCAGCCGACTCATTATCCACACATTCCGTCGCTTACGGAGCTCGGACTCCTTGAAGGCGTAACTTGGATGCTTCAAAGAGCAGGCATCTGGAATCTCTGCACCAATCCACTGCCAACATACGAACAACTCACTCTCGAGTTCTTGAGTTCGTTTACCTACGTCACATCCAGCGGCGACCTCAACCAACACTCTGGTGCCGCATGCTTCCGGATGTTCGACACAAACTATCAGGTGAACCAAAACCAGATTGCCGCCATCTTACAGCTACCTCGAGGCGACAATGCTCACCGCCGCCTCACCGATCAGTTCCAGCATGAAGCTTTCGCGCTGTGGTACCAGTTGACCGGCATCAATGCCGATGGTTGGGACTCTCTGCACGCCATGCATATCCATAACCCGACCATCTGGTACTTTCACCGAGCATTGAGCAACACAATTTTTGCCAGAGACAGCAACTATAAGGTGAACTCGAAAGAGCTCTTCTTCCTTCATTGCATCTTCAACAACGAGCCTGTCAACGCCGCTCCGTTCCTGCCGGCTCACATTCAGGCCAACTGCAACCGTGGCTCGAAGCCATTTTACTTTGGCGGGATTGTCACTGCCATTGCACTTGGGCTGAACCTTGGCGACCGCCTCCAGCACCTCCATTCCATCCCCTCGGTGTTCCTTGACACCGACCACTGCAGAGCCTCCCACCTTATCCGCTCCAGAGCCGACGGCAAGTACCATCCGGTAGTGCGTGGCAAAACCGTCCGAAGCATCATCCTTCCATCACGCACCCGCACACACCCAGAGGATCGTACCAACTGGTTATTTGACCTCACTGCCCCTCCTGTTGCCGCTGTTCCTACTCAGGACCACACCCAAGGTTCTGACGATGAAATCCAAGCTGAGTTGGACAGGTCTGAGCAGCCAGAGGCATCGCAGCCTCCTCCTTCCGAAGGTACATCCTCTCGCCGCCGCCGCCATCATCCAGTGCCCGACTACACAGAAGAGGACCTCCGCCGCTCTCTCGACCAGCAGACACAGATACTCGCTATGCTGCAGCAGCAGAATCAGCGAGCATACCAGTTCGAAGCTTGGCACCGGACTCAAATGCAACAACTTCAAACCGGCCAAGCTACCATCACTGAGAACCTGGCGAATCTGACTTTGCAGGTCGAAGGACTCCGGGACACCGTCTACCACACCGGAGCTATGAGTTATGAGGACCGAGTAGCCCTTGCCAGAGCCAGAGGACGCCAACGCGGACGTGACCGAGGCAGCGGACATGATTAGTTATCCATTTTTCCTAATTTGTTTACTATATTTCCAGTTTATTTGTACTTTCACTCCAGTTGTATCTCCCTCTCGCATGCTTCAAAATTAGTGGGGACACTGATTGAGATAGTGTGGGAGCGGAGCCTTTATTTCCATTCCACTATTATTTCCATTCCACTGTACTTTGAATTTCGTAATTTCTATTTAAACATTTTCTATTTTTAGCAAATAAAGCTCGTTTATATATACTTTTTCCGTTACGCAAACATCCCCACATTATTCAACGTAAACAAAAATTTTCGTTCGTTCCTCAAAAGCAAAAGCATCACGAGAATGCACCCGAGTTCAAACTAAGTTTTGAAACTCCGAGGAAACGACGGTTCTAACAAAACCAGTACCGTCCTGACACCTTAGATCTCCGGTTTATGCGAGTCGGTTTCACTACCTACGTGTACCAAAGTCTCAAGTGTCTACGCAAACTCAGCCCCAAGTAGTTTATACTAGCAGTCAGCACCATCCTAAAAAACACTTCTAAGCGAGCGACCGATGCAAATAAGTGTATGATCTCCAAAAAGATGAAAAATCATGAAAAGAGAGCTAAATAGCCCAAAAATACAAGACATGTTTCCTTCTAAGTTAGGTGCTCCTCACCCGAGCATTTAGCCCAACGGCACGAAAACTCATTGAAAAATCAATGACATAAGCTTATGATCAGTGAAGAAGATCAAAAACAGAAATGAGATCATATTCACTAACAGGTCGACTTGCCATGAAAGTGTACGGACAACGGGCTTAATGTGATTGCGCTAGAACAAACAGGGTGAACTTGCCGCGAGAACCTTGACACCAAGCTACAATAACATGATTGGGACCGATATGCATAAAAAGGAGACCTCCAAAGACTTGTAGTCTAGTGTCGTCATGATACTCGTTTTGTTCTTACCAAGAATCCCGGTTTTTCCCAACCTTGCGAACAAAGAAGCTGCCTCGTGCTTGCCGACCTTTTCATGTTTTACTTGAGGACAAGCAAAGATTCAAGCTTAGGGGAGTTTGATAACACGAAATCGTATATATATTTTGATGCATAATTCGACTAAAGTTTAACTGTTTTCGATCCGATTTCGGGTTATTTCCGTGTTATTTGTCTGATGTTTTGCAGGTATTTGATGATCATGTCTAAACAAGGCATTATGAAGAAAAGAAGCAATCTCAGATGAAATGTGGACGAAAAAAGAGTGAAAACATCATGAAAAGCGCAGAAGTCTGTTTTTGCTGCTGTGACGACCGTCACAGCTCCATGACGACTGTCACACGGGTGACGACCGTCACACCTTGTAACGACCGTCATGCAGGCAAAAACGCCCCACTTCAATTGCACGTTAAAGAAGCAGTTCCAAGTCCCAAATAGTGGACCACTACTCCCTGATTTTTCTGCCTCAAAGTCCACTCTCTCCAATTATAACCGTTAGAATTCCATTTCTATAAAAGGGGAAGAAGGGGACCTCAGAAGGGAGGCGACATTCATACAACGAAGTGCTGCCAAATTTATTTCCAAAGCAAACCTTTCCAGTTTAATATTCTTATTTATTTCTCTTTACTTTTTCTGCATTCCATTTCATTCTTCTGTAATTTCTACTTTTATTGTACGATCAAATTGGCATAAAGACCAGAATCCTGCCAACATCTGTGGAGTATCTGCCCAAAGGCCAATTGGAATATTTACAGGTTTCTCATTTCAATTGTAATTCCAGTTTTATTATAATGCATATTATTATTTATTGTTTTTATTTATGTTTTACCTTTCCCAAATCCATGTCTAGCTAAATTTAGGTAATCGATATGTAGTAATAATTCGAAAGGGATTTGATAATAACCGGTTGAAAAACTGTCTTTTCAAAAGTAATTTATGGTCTGAGTGTTTAAAATTGATTTACTGAATAAACTTCGTCGCGAAAGCGAGAACTTATTTAAAAGTAGTTTTGCCACGAAAGTGGGAAATTAATTAAGATACGAACCAACAAGCGAAAGCTGCGGTAAGATCAGATAGTAACCACTAGTCATTCATTTTAATAACAGCGAAAGCACTTTAAAATGAATTAGAACTTAGAGATTTCCAAAAAATAATTTAAACCCCGAATGGGATACGAAAGTGTACGTTTGGCCCTTAGAATTATGATTAGCGTCAATAACCATTGTGAGGCGAGAGTCTTTAAATCACCATTTTCTGCTTAAATAAACTCTGAAAACTATTTCATACACCGGTAACTTGTCAAATCCCTGAAGAACACAATTACTGCATATCGATTCGATCAATTATAATCTAAGTAGCATTCTTAGTTCCCTTTTAGTGACAATATTATTCCCTTAAACATATTCTACCTAGCTAAACATAGTAACTCCCGAGAACACTAGTTTGATTACGAGTCCCTGTGGGATCGATATCTATTATTACTACGCGATAGACTGTGCACTTGCAGTTAGGTTGTATTAGACATAGAAAGTCGCGATCAGAAGCAAAATTCACAAAATTTTGATGGAAATGATCCACAAAATTCGAAGGTTTTGATGGTGTAAAAGGGTGAGAGCAGCTCCAAAGATAATGGTTAAGACAACAACTTCAAGAAGTTTGACAAGAGTAAGTCAAAGTGTTACAATTGTCATAGATTTGGTCATTTCCCAAAAGAGTGTCGCGCGAGATCAATGGAGAATCAAAGCGGTGAAGCTAAAGTTGAAAGAGAAGAGGTAGATGATGAAAATACACTCTTAGTTATGATCACAGATGAGAATTATGGCATTAAAGGGGTGTTGGGCAGCAGTAGTAGCAACTGTCAATTACGAGACTAAAGGTGTGAGAAAACACAAGAAATGGGGGGTTTGAATTGGGTTTTCAAAAATGAAAGTTTTTTGTGAAACTCAAACAAAGATCATAAATAAACTAATAAGAGAGAAAGATACACGATATATCCTAGTTCACTTGAAAACTATAAAACTAATCCATTCCACCCGCCAAGGTAATTTTGTCTTATACACAAGGACTTAATCTACTATAATCAACTGATTACACTGCACTAGCAACCTTTGGTGACTAACAACATATAAAGCCGTCTCTTCTTAAGGATTCTGACCCAACTGGTCCCTTAAGGAATTACAATTAGCACTAGCAACCGCTGGTGACTAACAACAAAGACTAATTGTCTCTTCTTAAGGATTCTAACCTAACTGGTCCCTTAAGGAGTTACAAACAACAGTTTGAACAAAAATATTTACAATGAATTACTTCTACATAAGCAGATATAAACACTATTAAAAGCTTAAAGAAACTTTCATAATATGAACAATGTTCTTTCTTTGTATTGTGGTGCTTCAATACTGTAGCTTCAGTTCTTCATAGATCATTCATACTTCTTTGATAATTGTTTTTGTTGTATGAATCGTTATACCAATCTCTTGTATGCCGCTCTTTTTCTTCAAGTCATCAAGTTCTTATAGCCAGACAAACATCCGTTTGAGGGAAGATCAGGAATATCCTTTTTGATAGCTGGCAACTTAAAATAATGCTGTTACATGTTGCGGTGAGAATAGGATATCAAATTATTGATTAATTTGAATCACAAATCTTTGATTCACAACCGGTGTTTGATTTATCCGAAGGAAAGGTTAAAGAAAGGAAAAACCTATTTTGCATCGTAAACACAATGTGGGGAAAGATCTAGGATTCGGGGGTTGGTTAAGCTTAAGGAAGGTATTAGCACCCTAAACTTATCTAGTACTCTACAGGAACCTCTTGTTTTAATGTGGCTATTTTGCTAAAGTTATCTGCTTAAGGGTATATGCTAAGGGTTAAAGGGTAAATAAAAAAGACCTAAGGGTTAGTCCTAAGTTTACTCGCCAAGACTCACATATTGTGCCTACGTATCTGAGGTAGGGGATGAAATCAGAGTAATCGTAGTTCTCCTCGAAAGGGAGGTAAGAAACTTCTTGACTGTGGTCAAGGTTTCAAGGGGAATAATCGTTCATATGGAAGCGCTTACGTGGAGTGCGGCGACTCCTATTTCTACGTTGTAATTGAATTGAAAAGGTGAGGTAGTAAGTATTCCACGGCGGGAAACTTATATGGAGTGCAGCGACTCCTAATCCTAAGGCTAGGGTAAAATTGTCTACGGAGGGACGCCTAAGCATGAGTACGACGACTCAACGTCTTATAGTTTGAAAGGTGAAAGATGCAAAGGTTAAAGACTATTGACTCGGCGGTCAAACGGCTAGACCTTTCCTTCGGAGGGGAATTGTCGGAGAAATAAATGAACAATGAAGGATTAATGATTAGTGACAATTTTTGAAATAGTAATACAAGCATGGATGATAATGGGATAAGAAGTAGCAGTATCATTAAACAATTTACAACCATAAAAACAAATGCAAAATAAAAGGTTAGTAAACATGGACAAATGAGAAATAATGTTAAGAACGACATAAAAATTAGACAAAATTAAATGGGAAGAGGTTAGGAGGTTAATTGTTTTGAGACCATGAGCATTCATGTAATAAAAAAAAAGAGTTAGATTTTGATTAAAAAATATTAATTTGAATTTGCAAAAAAAGAGGAATTTGTTTTTATTTAAAAATGTTAGAATTATTAAAAAAAGCTAAAAATTTATATTAGAATTTTATTTTTAAAAAAAAAGGTTAGTTTTAATTTTAAAAAAATAAAGTGTTAATTTGATTTGTTAGAAAAAGAGTTAGAATTTATAATTAAAAAAAAGAGTTAATTGTTAATTTTAAAAAAGGGTCAGATTTTACTTGTTCAAAAAAGTTAATTTTAATAATAAAAATGTTAGATTTAATTTAAAAAGAAAGAAAGAAAGAAAAAGTCAATAATTAGTTTTAAGAAGGTTAGATTTAATGAAAAGAAAAAGAAAAAAGAAAAGGGTTAGAATTAAGAAAACAGGAAAATAAATAAATAAAAGAATGAAATGGATCGGGCTGAGTCATTACCCCCCCAAACCCGACCCGTCTGGCCTTCATATAAAAGGGTGAAGCTGAGATAATTTAGGGTTTGAAAACCCTTGTTAAGCAGCCGCTCGACATATCTCCATGGGGGATCTCGCTACGTTTTTTTCTTCTTTCATGGTCGTCTCGTTTGCTTTCTTCTCTCCTTTCTGCGTATTTTCACCTTCTTGCTATTAATCATCTTCTTCCCCTTATTTCTTGCGTCAAAAAACCATGAATGAAACTGAGTCCAAAAAAGAACCTTACGGTGACTTTTTTTATGATTTTTGAGGATTCGTTCAGGATGAATGTTATGGATGCTTTTCACTGATTGTTGATGAAGTTTGTGGGTTTCTTTGAAGGGCGATGATGATGAGACGATGTTGGCTTCGTCTCTCTAAGTCCGACCGCGATTTTGGAGATGGTTTTGATGCGTTCTTCGTTTGGAACGACCGTCGTTGGATGATTGATGATGACAGGTTTTTTAGGGTTCCTCGTTGTGGTTCGCGGCGGATTGATGATGATGATGTTTTAGGGTTTCCAAAAATCCGTCCTCCTTTGATGTTCTGCTATTGATTTTATATTATGGTTTTTTCTCTTTTCTGGGCCTGGATCTTGTTGCGTTTTTTCTGATGATTTTGTTTTGAAACAAACTATTACGGATTTGTTGGTGATGACCTTTCCTTAGGGTTTTCTTAATCTATCTTAATCTTCCCCTTTTGATGTTCTGGTATTATTTTTAACGTTTTGATTTTGTTTTGGAACAGATGAATTTGTTATGATGATGTCCTGATTTCTCGGATTTCAGTTTCTTGCTTACTGATTTCTGGATTTTGTGAAATCCAGATTTGGAAACGAATTATGCTTGCTGGATTTTTTGGATATCCAAATTTGGCTTGCTGGATTTTTGTGTCTGGATATGATTTGGTTTGGATTTCTCTAAGGTCCTGTTTGGCTGAAAAGATCATTTCCGCAGAAACACTTTTTTCAAAAACACTTTCTCTCTCTGGATGCTTTGAATAGAATCTGTCGGATTGTTGCCGAGGTCAGAAAATGGAGTCGGGAGCTGGCGACGGAATGTTTCGTTGCCCTCCAGACGTACCCGATGATGATAATTTTCTGAGGGTATCACAACAACTAAAAAACCATTTTTGATAAAAATTAAATTAATCCCACTGAATATGTTCTGAAATTGTCTTGTTTTTGCAGGTTCGGAAGCTCGGAGATGTCGAAGAATCGGATGATTAGGACAATTTAGAATCTAGTACTTTTATTTGTAATTTTCAAAATGTAAATTCCTGAATATGTTGTAATAAAAATTTGTACGGAACTTGAATAAATAAATTTGATCTTTAATAAAAATGAATTTTTATTTTCCGACTCTAATCCCTCTGAATAAAATTTGGCGTTTCAACATCCGAATTCGAAAACTGAACGACTTACACAACACTTGAAATTAAATTACATCCCCCGTAACTTCTGAGTTCAAACGAATCTCTTGCAAATTAATCCGTACTCGGTAATAAAAGTCGACGAATATGGCCTCGCATAGATACATAGATAAATCCATTTTAGTGGCAAAACGAACTTTCCTCCGCATTTAAATCCAAGTTGTACCTCGAGTAACCTTGACATTGGTAATTCGAATCGACCCAACTGATAATCGTGATCAAACCAACTGATATTTATTATAAACTCAATGCGAACCATAATTTAACTGCTCCTCTAAAAATTAACTCGCAAACAGTAGAAAAGCAGGGAAACGTGCGTTTGCTAGAATAAATTTCTTGAAACCAATCCCCACACCGATTCAACCCAAATTTCAATGCCCTCAACTCTATACGGTTTATGAATCAAACAGTATTTCTAAAATCCAACTGACGACTAACTCTAGTTCTCGACCAAAGATGTATTGTATCAAGGAGAAACTGACCTTAATACTGTCATAAAAGTTCAAACTATCTTAAGCCAAACGTCTTGTGAATCGAGAGATAGGAAACCCTAGTTGCTTGCGGAATCTCTGACAACAACTTTGCTCTGTAATTGTCAATGAACTAATGATACAACTGCACTTTATGAATTAAAATGCCCACAACTTTGTTTTCCTGCAAAAGCAAACAGACTGAGCAACACGGTTAGTGATTAGTGAAATACGAAATGAATGAAATGCAAAATGAACCTAATGATCTAAGGGTAAAATTTAGGGTATGACAGTAGGGATGAAAACTGTACACAAAAGTTGTCCTTTGTACCACCAAATCAGGATAGTGGAATGATAGTGGAATGGAACGTTGAAACGTACTATGTACTATTTTCCCTCATAAACGTTTGAGCTTATCTTTTGTACATCAGAGGTTTTTGAATAGAAATGATTGAAGCATGAGTAGAAGAATTGATCACTGGGTCTTCAGAGTCTTGAGTCTTCAGAACTTTTTTACCAGAACCTTGTCTTCAGAATTTTAAGCACTCAGTCTTTAAAACCCTTGGTCATTAGTAACTTAAGTCTTTAGAGTCTTCAGCACTTAATCTTCGGAAACTCAATTCTTCAGAGTCTTTAGAACTTTGTTCAGCAAAACCTTATCGTCAGATTCTTCAGCACTTAGTCTTCAGAAGATAATGACTTCAGAAGCTAGAAAGCCTTCAGAAGTAAAATATCAGAGTCATGCTCAGAGGCAGAAACCAAGAGA
Source organism: Lathyrus sativus (assembly GCA_963859935.3). NCBI lineage: Eukaryota > Viridiplantae > Streptophyta > Magnoliopsida > Fabales > Fabaceae > Lathyrus > Lathyrus sativus. The sequence goes on along the minus strand of OZ012735.1, from coordinate 791,477,206 downwards.
ACATTGCAGCATCAACATATTGTCTTCTCAGAATCTTTTTGAATGTGAGTAGATCAGAAGCAGACCTGCTTCTTATAGCACAAAAGCGACTTTGGTCAGATCAGAGTGACATTGTACATGGTCTCTACCAGAGTCAGAGCTTTTTCTATCAGAGTCGGAACCTGTTTGATAATTCTACAGAAAAACAAATGTTAGACTACTAAAATTGTTCTCACATAAATACTACTTTGTTATCATCAAAATTTAGAGATATCTGGCAGAACCAAATCTTGTTCTAATAGGGACAGCAGCTGCAGTAGTTCGAAAAATGCTGCAAAAACGCGTTCGAAGAAAAATGTAATGATTACGGTTCGAGATTGAGTCCAAGGCAATAATGAATGGTACTTAGATTTTGGTTGTTCAACACACATGACAAGTAAAAAGGATTGGTTTGTGCAAATCAATCAAGTTAGGAAAATTAGACTAAAATTCACGGACGATACCACTCTTGCGAGCGAAGGTGTCAGTGATGTTTTGATCAAAAAGAATAATGGTGGACATTCTATGATCAAGGATGTTTTGTATATTCCGGGAATTAAGTGTAATCTCTTGAGTATTGGCCAATTTCTTGAGCGGGTGTGGAGCAATTCCTGTGACCCCACCAATCCTGAGATGGTGAGATCCTCGTGAATCGTGCTTATGCTACTTTCAAATTTCTAATATTTATCCTATGTTGCTTAAAAGAAAGGGGAAGTAATCTAAATTAACCTTGCGTGCAAGCGTTTTCTCTACAAATGCAAAGAGCTCTGAAATCGGGGGTTCGTTATACTAAGGGAAGCTATTAATACCCTGAGTATCTATAGTACTCTATAGGAACCTTTTGTACATTTTTTACTATCAGTCATTTCGTCTACTTAAGTTATTTACTATTGATTGGAAAAGTCATAACCTATGCGTGAGAATGAGAATATGAGATGTTTTTGGGAGTTATTGTTTTATGAAAAGGTATGAGGACCTAAGGGTTTTATTTAAAGGTGTGCTCGTTAAGATCTCGCAATCTCATGCCAACGTATTCTCAAAAGGAAATTGAGAAATCAGAGCATTCGTAGTTCCACTTAACTATTGGTGGAATTTATATCTTGTTTAAAGCCTAAAATGATAAAGCTAAAAGGGTATTTGTGTATCTTGTTCAAAGCCCAAGATATGAAGCTAAAAGTTTGTTGGTTTGAAAGAAAAGATAAATTATCATTCTACAGGGAGATATCCCACCTATTCATCACAAACAATTTGAGAGTGATATCATAAGGGAAGAAACTTTAAACTTGGATGTTAAAGAATCCTAAGCAACACCACATCTTCCTTTGTGAGTCTTTGAATTCTAAGAGAAGGACCTTAACTTGGATATAATATCAACAAGTGTGCCACTTATATCACTTAGATGAAAGAAAAGTTTTGGACCATGATAAGAGAGAGACTCCAGCTTGGATTTTGAATCAACAAGTGTGCCACTTACATCACTTATATGGAAAAAGTTTTTAATATTTGATTTTTAATTATGGTGTATAGAAGAGATATCTTCCTATAGAGGTGACTCAATGTCTCATCTCTGGGGAGAAGTTTATTTATTTGAGTATCTTGTTCAAAGCCCAAGATGTGAAGCTAAAAGGTTTATTATATCCTAAGAGTAGGCTGACTTAACTAGGGGGAGTTTTGAATTGATGGTATCTTGTATGAAGACCAATATTGAGGCTATGATGCTTTTAAGAAGCATGAGGGTCCTTGTATGAAGCCCAAGAGGAGGCTGGTCATGAAATTGACTTCATCCAAGGGGAACTAGGGTTTGACCTGAGTTGTAGTTGAGGGAACCCTTAATGTTTAAACCGAGTCTAAGATAAGGATAAAGTTTTATAAATGTCAAGAGAAACTTAATATGGACAAGTACATGACAAGTATTTAACAAGTATAGACATGAATTAAAAGTGGAGGGTCTTATACTCTAATAGAGGCCCATGTCTAAGCATGGTTGACTTGAAAAAAAGATGGGTCTTACACTCTAATAGAGGCCCAAAAAGGTTTGAAAATGTAATGGATCTTACACTTTAATAGAGGCCCAAAAAGGTTTGAAAATGTAATGGGTCTTACACTCTAATACAGACCCAAAAAGGTTTGAAAATGTAATGGGTCTTACACTCTAATAGAGGCCCAAAAATGTTTGAAAATGTAATGAGTCTTACACTCTAATAGAGGCCCAAAAAGGTTTGAAAATATAATGGGTCTTACAATCTAATAGAGGCCCAAAAAGGTTTTAAAATGTAATGGGTCTTACACTCTGATAGAGGCCCAAAAAGGTTTGATTTTGAATGCCACTAGGGCTTTGTTTGATGAAAGTTGAAGATTGAGTTTTGAAAGATTGAATGTTTTGAAAAATTGAAGAAAGTCTTGAGGAGGAGAGTAGGGACTTACACTCTAATAGAGGCACACAAAGGTTTTGAAAAGGTAATGGGTCTTACACTCTAACAGAGGCCAAACAAGTTTGAAAATGAACATGTGAATATGCATCAAACAAAGAGATATATTTATCATGGTAAGAGTTTATGAAGGAAATACTTGAACATATGAGCAAATATTTAATCCATGGGAGTAATTACAAAGAAGTCCAAGCAATTATATGCATTCAAAATGAATTGAGGATCCAATGGACATAGTAAAGGGTAACAACCAATCATACTTGAACAAAAGGGACATGTTTATGACAACCACATATGGATGAAGGTGTAAACATATAAGAGATGACATGTGAGAATACTTTAAAGATGACAAGTTTAAAGTTTAAACATGTGAAAAAGTTAAGGCATTACTTGAACATTTAAGCCTAGATACAAGTTGAACATGTTAAGACAAGTTGGTAACAACCAAACATGGATATTAGGGTTCAAACATGGTCATAAGTAAGTAAGAACATCACAAAGAGTTTAGGCATACAAATATGTATTCATAGTCATTTTCAAGACCAAATTCAAGTGTATAAGGATACATAAACATGTTAAAAGCAACACAAAGTCAAACATGCACATCATGGTCATGTAAACATGGAAAGAACATCTCATGTTAAGGCAAAATAGTCAAGCAAATAGCTCATGGTAGGGACAAAATTCAGCATATACTTTTAACATGCAAAAATGCATAAAAAGGTATAAAAATCAAGTAATAACACAATTCACAATTTCACAAGATCAAACAACATTTCTACTAAGTGTATGTGATCCACACCAAGCAGCATCTACAAGGGAAAGTAATGGGATACTTAAAAGAATCAAAAGAACTTCATGGAAACCCTATAATGACCGTATACTTTGAACATTCATAAATGCATCAAAAATAATTATTTTGTGTTTTCTTTTCACAAATAGAAAATAAGCCTTATTATGAATAATTTGCAAAAAGAATGGGTTCAAAATGATAAAAAATGAGAAAGTTATGATCAATTGAATTTGTGAAGAAAATGAATAAAAACAAGTCATAAAAATAATGGGGAATGGTCCCCATGGGTGTTGAACCCATGACACTTCACTCACAACTCAAAACACTAGCCAATTCAATTACACGCACATGGTGATAATGAAGGGAAAGCAAAGTATAATATGTGTTACCTAGTTAAATAATTAGAAAAAATAAAAGAACTGGGGCGAGGAAGGATTCGGACCCCAGTTTAGGCAGTGACAAGGTTATGTAGCGCGCATGTTAAACCACTGGGATGGTGATACATCCATTGTATCACCCTCAATCATTAATTAATATGCCTAGAAGTGTCTTAATTCCTGGCCAGACATGCGCCCAATGCCAAGTATTGCCCAAGAAATTCAGGTTTTGGACCTGATGCAAAACCTATCCTAACTTCTTCATTTCTCCATGAAAATGGATGAAACCAAGATGAAACTTCCTTAAAATTTCCTAAGGAATCCAATGGTGGTGGTGATTTTTCCAAACGGATGCTCTCATTTTAAAACTCGAAGGCTACACTAAAAATGAATTATTCTTGCAAGTTTTATGTAACAGTCATGTATATTCATATATAACACTAAAAAATTGTTCAAACACAACACATATGATGTGTCAAGTATGTCTAAACTCAATAAATATCAAAGCACAACATATTTTTCAAAGTTCAAGTTCTTTAAAAACTTACCTCTTGAAGCACAAATCCAAACCTCTAAAATACTTGCTTCAGAAGTGAATGAATGCCTTGGATACTTCAAATAGACCCCTAGGAAGATTTTAGGATGCTTCAAATCAAAAGAAAATCTCTGCAACAGAAAGTGGCCTCTTCTTGCAAAATGGTCAAAAGTGACCAAAATGGAACCTTCACCAAATGATTCTATAGTTGAGAAACTATTGTTGGAACAACTTAGGGATGTTATTTAGAGTGTGTTTGAAGTGTTTGATGGTTTTAAAATGGACAGAATTAAGACATGGCTTGTGAAATGCAAAAAGTCAAAAATATAAGGTTTTGACAGTTGACTTTCTGATTCTGGTGTTTGGAGGGGAAGATGAAGGTTTGAACACCTTCAAGGGATAGTTTGTGATGTGTTTGAGTGGTTTAAGCTCTGGTTTTGAAAATTCGATTTTCATTCTTTGGAAATTTAAAATTTTGAAGTGAAAGAGGAAGAATGAGAAAATAAGTGTTGTGATTGTTTTAGTGTTTTTGAAACATCAGATGTGGTCTCTATTTATAGGGGAGCAAGATTGTTTTGGAGGAATAGTGATGGTTTCAAGGATGAGCTCAATGTTCAATGGTTTTGGAAATGCATCATTACTTCTAACTCAAGGTACATTATCTATTCCACTAGCTTAGCTCTTCTTTTTACCAATTCCACATTTTGAAAAGGTGTTTATTGTTGTTTAAGAGTGCATCTTGACTAGTGAGAATGGTTTCTTTTACAATGCACTATTCCACATAAATGCCTCTTGAATTCAAGACTTAAAGTGATAATGTCTCATCATTTCAAAGGGATTCCTCTTGACTTAGTGGATCTATCTTGCAGGTTTTGGATGATCCATTCAGATTATTATTGAATAAGCATTGTATTATCATCACACTTGGACTCAAGAAATCGTGCACCACAAGTAATGCCAAATCTACCTTACCAAGACAGTTGCATCAATGCATATTGTGCACCTCATATCTCCTTGCTCATATGGAATTAGATTGTGTTCTTGGACATTTTGGTAAGATGAGATGTCATACTTCAAATTTTATGTTTGAGGTTTGCCTTGGATCATTGTGGATTATGGAGAAAAACATCCTCAAAGTTGGCTAACGCACAAAACAGATTCTGTCCAAAAATATTCTAAAGTGTCAAGGTTAAAAAAATCTTGAAACCCTAACTTCACGGCTTCATATTTTAAAACCTATGCACTTTTTGGGAATCCATCCTAATTGACAAAGTTTTAGTTTTAAACAAGCTCTTCAATTTTATCTTTGGATCAAAGAAAATGGTTGCTTGGTTTGGAAGTTATGCCTTTTCAAAGTTTGCACCAAATAAGGGTTTTCTTCATAACTTAGAAAAATTTTCATTTCTTCATGGTTACCCTCCTTACAAGTAACCTCATTTTTCTTGATAAATAATTATTCAAATAACATATTAACATTTTTATTGACTTGAAGAAACCATGGTTGACCAAAAACTTCAAAAGTCAAACTTGATTTTGGGCACAATTGACTTTTGTATCAGATGAACTTTGATTTTGTGATCTCTTATTGAAATCAAACCCTTGGTCTATTTGAACATCATATATGGAATCCAAAGGTTTTTTTGTATGTCTTGAATCATGCCCAAGGTTTGAGATCATGTCTTGGTCAAAAGTCAAAGGTACAATTGACTTTTCATCAAAACCCTAGTTTGTGGCCCAAATGAATTTGAATCCTTGCATTACTTGGGAATCAATTTCTTGGGATCAATCTAATCATATTAATGGACTAATATGAGGCATTTGATTTCCTTTAAACTTATTTTGAGGTATTGGCTCATGCCCAGATGAAAGATTCACTTTGGAGGCCCTGATAAACCAAAACCCTAATTGTTGCACCAGATGAACTTGGGGCTTGATTGACTTGAAATGATGTAGAATTGTACTTGACTATTGATGGATGAGATCTCTTGATTTTTATTGGGTGAATAAGGGACTTGGTAAGTTGAAGATCATTCCCCTTCTTGATTGATCCTTTGCCTGAGTTTCTTTTGAGGCTTGAAACCCTAATTAGTAATCAAATGAAACAAAACAATATTTGTATATCAGAATAGGTTACTGATGCATAAAAGTATACACATGTATGATGCTAATGAATGAAAATGATGTGGGATGTTAGGTTCAAAAATTAGGGTAGGACAGATGCCCCTATTTAAGGTTCTCTTATCAAGAGAGGTGAAGATTGATATCTTAGTTTTGACCAGATAGGAGAGACTTAAATACAACTAAGAAAACACGAACTTTAGATCCTAAGATACCATAAATAATGTGATACTTGTGAATGCAAGACATGAGATTTGTGAGTATGACACCATAGATAACTAATTATAATTCGAATCGTCGGGGATTAAAGAATTATTCACTAGGTAAAGAAACTAGGACTAAGGTTGCAGCCTGCTGGGAAACAAAGAAGTATCTTCATTGATTGGGGAGATGAAAACTCCAACGGGGGGATACGACTATGATTATGATAATTTGAATGGTAACAAGCTCCTACCTTCGGAACATGCTTACTCATCTTTTTTAACTAAGTAATTCTACTTAGGAAGGGTAAAACTTCCCCGCGTTTCTGGTCATGAGCCATGAAACCGGTCTTCATTTTTGAAATAAACTTCCCCTTGATCCTGGCTTTTAGCCATGGAACTGGTCTTTGTTTCTTCTTATCAAGTATTTCTCTTGAAAAGGTTGAGATAAAAAGCTCTTGAAAAGGTGATCAGTTGCTAGATTAATAACTTCACCGGGAATCTTCGAGGAGATGCGGCCTAATTATCTTGCGGGACAAATTTCTCAAATAAAGAGACACAATCTGTGATGGTATTCACTAAACTTATCACTAAGATTCACTGGGGAGATAGCCATTTGATGAAAATAGATTTCATCATACTTCTCTTCAATACTTCTTTGGAGAGATTCCATAAGACGAGTGACAATCTGATGTCAGACTTGCTGGGGAATACCATTGTCTGAAATGTAGAGGTTTGCAAACTTCTCTAATTCCATTTGCTGAAAAATTCCATCATACTTCCCTTTGAAACTTCTTCGGAGATATGCCATGTGATATAGGACATTTTTGAGGTGCTGATGACTTTATTGAAAGAGGGACAAACTTCTCGGGAAAAGACTGCCATTTGTCGATCCACCGGGAATTTTTGGGACAAAAAACAAGCTTCTTAAGAGATTTCCACTTGTTTGTTAGGTGTTGATTCCAAAGTGGGATAAACTTATCTTTAACAGGGATAGACAAATTGATCGGAAGGAGACTGTCGTTTGTTGATTAGTAGAGACTTCTTAGGGATGTGACATCTTTTTTTAAAAGGTTTTGCTGAGAGGCTTCCATTGCGGAATTTACTTTTATCTTGGAAAGAAAAGTACGCCTCCGCTGGGAAGAGTAAAGTTTAATAGGTGCAATAAATTCTTTCGCATTCTTTAGAGGTTCAAGTTATCAAAATGGTCAAGGACCGAATTCAATAAACTGGAGAGATACCTTTTAAGCAAGACATTTCCCAATGAGGAATAAACTCAAACTGTGAATTTATCCTATCCAAGAGTGGAGATGAGGACTGAAGAAAAACTTCCATGAGGATCAAACTCAGTAGGGAGTTGGAAAGGATATACACTTTCTGCTTAAAGTTGTTAATTCTATTGGAGAGAAGGGATTTACCACTTGGGGAAAAACACGACCAAAGTGAGTGAACCATGTCAACAGATGAATATGAATATGAACATGAACCATGAATTCAACTATTATGATGTATGAATGAATGTTATGTTTATGCTGACAAAACAGACACGAGATAAGAACTGGTGGTGAAAATAACCAAAACCGGATACTCGGCCAATCTTTCATAGATGGAAGCAACTCTGGAGATTTTGAAGGAAGTACTCTACTGGGGAAAGGGACCAAATCTTATCTTGATTCAAACATTCATCAGAGGAAAAGAAGTTCACTCCTTAATGGGGGCGATGGGTTGAGCACCTTAATCTGAACTAATGATCTGCCACTTGGAGATATTTGTGAGACTGGTCACAAAAGCACTTGATTCTGTATTTTAAGTGTTTGATCGTTTTTAGAGTAGCTATTGATATTTCTTCTTATGTTCATAAATGAAAGGAATTTGTCATCTTTATTTTGAAATCAAAAAGTAAATACATTTTTGTTTCAAGAATAAATATCAAAAAATAAAAAATGTCATTTTGCAAGGCAGAATAAAATAAGAATTGTAATCAAATGGGCACAAGGCTCAAGTTTTCATTTATAGAATGGTAATCAGCCAAAAGTGTGATTCCATGGAGCATTACAAAGTTAGGAAATAGTAATTTAAAAGGAAAGGGATACATTGAAATATAATGACCACTATCCTTTTAACAACTTTGAATTTTGAGTATTCTTGAGCTTCTGTTGAAGGTGACTTGATTGAGGATTCTTTGGCAGATGGCATTGCTTTGGATGCAGTTACTTGTCATAAATCCCTAACTTCTGCATAGATTGCCTTTTCAGGTTTTTAATCTACCAGGATAGCTATTTTCAATTTATGTCTCTAATTTTTGCCTGGACCACCTTTTCGGGTTTTCAGTCCACCAAAATGCTCTTTTTTTCCTATGCTTCCTTTTTTGGTTTTCAACTTAGCGAGTTGTTCTTTTGTTTCTTTTTAGGCAAAGTATTTCTTGACTGCATCAACATTTGTAGGACGAGTGAACTCTTCACCATCCATAGTTGTAAGTATTAAGGCACCTCCTGAGAAGGCTTTCTTAACAATGTAGGGGCCATCATAGTTTGGAGTCCATTTGCCCCTGGAGTTGGTAAAGAAAGATTGGATCTTTTTGAGCACGAGATCACCTTCTCTGAATACCCGAGGTCGAACCTTTTTGTCAAAATCTTTCTTCATCCTTTGTTGATATAACTGACCATGGCATAAATTCGTCATCCTCTTTTCTACGATTAGATTTAGTTCATCGTATCTGCTTTGACACCATTCAACTTTTGTTAGCTTGACTTCCATCAAGATTCTTATTTATGGGATTTTAACTTCTATGGGGAGCATAACCTTTATTCCATATACCAAAGAGAAAGGGGTTGCCTCTGTTGAAGTACAATCAGATGTACGATATCCATGAAGAGCAAATGGGAGCATCTCGTGCCAATCATTGTAAGTCATGACCATCTTCTGAATGATCTTTTTGACATTTTTGTTAGCTGCTTCTACTGCTCCATTCATCTTAGGCCAGTAGGAGACGTGTTATGATGTTCAATTTTGAATTCAACACATATTCTTTCATTATTTTGTTGTCCAAGTTCGATCCATTATTAGTAACGATCTGACTTAGGACACCGTAACGACATATGAGATTGTTCTTAATAAATTGGACCACCACTTGTGTAGTTACATTGGCGTATGATGCTGCTTTGACCCACTTGGTGAAATAGTCAATAGTAACTAAGATGAAACAATTTACATTTGAAGCCTTAGGCTCGATCGTGTCGATCATATCAATCCCACATATAGAAAAGGGCCATAGAGAGGATATAACTTTGAGAAGCGTTGGAGGCGCATGAATCTTGTTGGTATAAACCTGACATTTGTAACATTTCCTCATATATTTGTAACAATCAGATTCCATTTTCATCCAATAGTATCCTGCTCTCAACATCTTTCTTGACATTGCATGTCAATTGGCATGAGTTCCAAAGGAGCCTTCATGAATTTCCTTCATAACCAAGTTTGCTTCGTGTCTATCCACGCATCTGAGCAAAACCATGTCGAGGTTTCTTTCGTATAACACATCATTGTTCAAGAAGAAGTTGTCAGCCAGTCTTCTGAGATACTTCCTATCTTTCCTTGATGCCCCAAATGGGTATTCTTATCTTTGAAGGAAGCACTTGATGTCGTGATACCAGGGTTTGTCATGGCCCTTTGATAGGTTGCACCTACATTCTTTAGACCAAATGGCATTACCTTGTAGAAAAAGGTTCCCCAGGGTGTAATAAACGAAGTTTTCTACATATCTTCTGGTGCCATTTGATTTGATTATAATCTGAGAACTCATCCATGAAGGAAAAGACTTTGAACTTTGCAGTCATATCAATCAACATATCAATATGTGGTAAGGGAAAGTCATCCTTCGTACTAGCTTTGTTTAGATCCCTGTAGTCTTCACACATCCTGACTTTTCCATCCTTCTTAGGAACGGGTACTATGTTGGCTAGCCATAGAGGGTATTCTAACGTAGCAAGGAAGCCTACATCAATATGTTTTTGAACTTCTTCCTTAATTTTGATGGCCATATCTGGGCGAGTTCTTCTCAACTTTTGTTTTAATGGAGGACATTCTGGCTTTAACGACAAATGATGTTCCACAATTTCAGTGTCCAACCCTGGCATATCTTGGTAGGACCAAACAAACACATCTGGAAATTCTTTGAGAAGTTTTATCATAGTTTCTATGACTTAACTTCTTTTTTTTCTTCTTCTGAACCCAAATTGACCGTTTTCAACGGCTCTTTGTGGGGTGAATGGATTTTCCCTCCTGTCTGAGTAGTCGGGAGATCTCATATGGAATTTATTCGTCTTCTTCTTCTTCAGCTTCGAATACTGGAAATTCAAAGTTGGGAGAAGGCGTTGGGTTATATCTTTCAATGGATTTGATTAATCTGCACAATGTGATTTTTTTCCTTTCTTAGAAAACATATTAAAATGCAAAAGTGTGTGTAGGTTTTGAAAATGTTTTGTTATTATTTTTTTTTGTTTTAGGATTACCACTTCCTGAAAAAGCAAAAAAGTAAAAATAACAATAAATGCGGGAATCTAGAATGACATATTTATTTATGATTTGTCGATTCATAAAACATAGACCCTATAAAACAAAACTCTTCCGCTTTAGGCGAAGTGAAGAGGGGAAATCTAGAGACAAGGGAGGCCCTATAAAACATCCCTTTACCTGGGCAAAGTGAGAGGTCAAAATAAAGACGAGGCATTTACTTTGATATGTGAACAACATTCGAGACATCAACAACTATCCAATTGTGGCGAACTCCTCTATGTATCACAAAGTTGGGTACATCCCTCCCGGGATTATCTTTAATAATGGTGCTACTTCTGATGGAGTTGGGTCAGTAGAGTCTTCTTCCCATGCATAGTGATTAGAAAAGAGGTCTTCTGCTGTTTTCTCGTACATATTCTCATGTACAGGAGAATCTTCCCATCCAGTTGGTTGGATGTTTTCATACAAGATGCGAGAGCTTTCAGGGGCAGTATACTTTACTAGGAAATCAAACTTGTTGCTTGGCTGTCCCAAGGTATCCCAATTCTCTGAGGAAATTGATGAATCATCTTCTTCAATGGCGTTGATTTTTGGTAGTGCAAAGTTGATAAACTCTTGTCCATCCATTCTTGCGACTTCATCAAGATGATGATTGATATATTTAGGATTTTTCAGATAAGGCCTTTATTCTTCTTGAGGAACAGATGAACCTTTTTTAGGGCTATTCAAAAGATATGCATTTTCTGGATGGATTTGATACCCTGGATCTCCCATGTTAGGCTCATAAATGGGTAAATCGTCCATAGGATCATCTGAGCTATAGTCAAAGTTATTTGTCATCACAATATCAGCTTCTAATAAATTAGGAGGAGCAAGGCATCCTTCAGTATCGTGATCTTTGTAGATCATCCTGTCGTCTGACTGTGGTATATATCTTGTCATATCCCAAATTTTACCCTCAGATTCTTTGATCTTTTACATATCATTTTAGGTCAATCATTTCACATCTTGCATAATATCCAATTTATCAACTGAAATAAACTTGTCGGAATTACAACCTAATCGGTCAAACCAAAAGTCAACTGTGCGTAAAATCAGTGGACGAAAAATTTTAAAATCGAGCCTGCAAACGTCAGTGACATTAATCTATGTTTCGTGTAGTTTAACTTGGTGTGCTCATTTAATTTTTTCGACCACTTTTCGGCCGCATTTTTGGACAGTTTAAGCCATTTAACCGGGTAAATTTTATTTCAAAAATTGACCAAACGCTGTATTTTTCCGAATCGTATATTTTGAGTTGATCATTTTGGTGTATTAATTTTATTTTTCCGAACAATTCGATACCGGTCCAATTATTCATTTTTTTACTATGTTATTTCTACTTTTTAATTAAAAATATTTTTATTTAATGTTCTTTTACTTTTTCTTTCAGATTTTTATATTAAATAATTTATTTTTATTTTATTTATTTTCTTAATATTTAAAATTTGTCCTTATTTTATTTTAGATAAAACTTGTAAGTAAAAGTTTGTTTGTTTTGCTGTGTTTTTTGTAAAACCTATACATATTACATGCATGCTCTGAAATTGTATTTGGATCATATCACATACAACACCAAAATTGCAAAATCCTGCAACTCTCTGTTGTACTATCTTCCGTCACATTCACAGCTACACACTTTTCATACCTCATGCCTTGGGATTTGGATCCTCTCCTTTTTTATGATGGATTTGGATCCTCTCCTTTTTTATATATCATGTCATCTCTCATGTTTCTAATTTAACGGTTCAGAATTTATAATGAATAATTAAATAACAAAGACAAATTACTTATCCATTTCTCTCTCCTATTAAATGACTTTTTTTATTTAATTATTCATTATAAATTCTTAACTGTTAGATTAGAAACATGAGATAATTAAATAACAAAGACAAAAATAACAAAGACAAATTACTTATCCATTTCTCTCTCCTATTAAATGACTTTTTTAATTTAATTATTCATTATAAATTCTGAATCGTTAGATTAGAAACATGAGAGATAGCATGATATATAAAAAAGGAGAGGAACCAAATCCATGATTCATTATGATTCTCTCGAGGAATTAATCTCTTTAATTTTACATTTAATTGTCATTATTTTAAAACTTTTTTCAAAATCTAATTTCATTATTCTTAAACTTGTAATATTTAATTTCAATTCCAAACACAACGATCAAGAAATAAAAGAATCACAAAAAATATTACCATTTAAAATAAATATCTATTGAATTGTAATTTCTTATGTTAAAATTTGTTGCTCAATAAAATTAAGAAAATGTCAAAATTGTGTAAATGTCAAAACTCAAAGTAGTGTAACTCAACAGAATTTTCTACTTAGATAATGTTAGCAAAATTATAAGTATTTTGGATTTTGCTTAAGTGTCGCTACTGCGAAAATCGGCACCAGCTGAACAGAAGAGTCGCCACCGTACGTTATTTATCCCCAACAGGAGGGAAAGGAAACGCTCGAGGTAAACCTACCGCAAAACGGGGAAAGGAATGGTCATCGCAACCAAATCCTGGATTCGGGAGTCGGTTACGCAAGGGGAAGGTATTATCACCCCTCACGTTCGTCGTACTCGACGGGATCCACGCTTGTTTTCGGGTATGGATTGTTATTCTATCTACTCTACAGGTTAAGGGTTAAAAGAAAATAAAATGACTCGGCAAAGTATCGCACTTTATGCCTACGTATTCCCGTCTAGAACGAGAAATCAGAGTCAGCGTAGTTCGCCTACCTACTGGAAAGGAGGGGAAGGTTGCTTGCTAGGATATCGCATCCTATGCCTACGTACTTTCATACAGCATGAAAGATCAGAGCAAACGTAGTTCGGGCCACGTACGACACCAGTCTGTTTTGATTGTTTTTATTCCTTCTGAAAAAGGGTTTTTCTGATTACCGGTCCAAGCGGACAAAAATTGACGTTTTGATGAGTTCACATTCTTTTACGGAAGAAGTGTCTTTTATTGTGTTTGAAATCTTATTGTATTTTTCAGTTTGTTTTGAGAAAGAAGAGACAGAACTCTAACCTACGGTTGCAAAGGGAATTAGACTAACCTAATGTTATCATGCATGGGTTAAGACCTAATGTCTATCATGCTCCTCTCTTGCGCAGAGAGAAACAGAGATCCTAAGGGATAAACGGAAACAGAAACAATAGCATATATACAATAAAGCAGTAAAATGCATGGATGCAACAATACAAGCGAGGCAAGGGAGTCCCACTCAACCTCGAACCTAGAAAACAACAGGCAAAAGCGAACAAAATTCGCTTTCAACCTAACAGATTAATGGAAAACAATACAGTCAGGGAAATTCAAACAATACATCAGAAATGAATAACAGCTAAAAATAAACAGCCACAACAGCTCTGCATCCACATCTGTCTTCAAGTCATCTTCAACCAGCTACAAGCTTCAGCAAGCATCAATCTCCATCCCTACAGGCTTCAAGCAAGGTCTTTGTCATCAGTCTTCCATCTGCAATGGCTTTTCTTCAAGTCTCAATCTTCAGGATGAACATCAGTCAACCAGATGAAGTGAATGAATGTTAAACAGTAAATTGCCTACCAAGGGTGGCTCATTAACTGTCAACATTATACAGACAATTTTCTCTCAAACGTTCTATCTTTCAAATACATTCACTGATCCTTCCAAGGGAAGGAGGTGGACATTTGAAAGAGACTTTGAATCATAGAGAAAGAATGGGGGCAGACAAGGCCTTCCATGTTTGTGAAACAAATTCTCTACTCTAGAGCTCTGCCTAACTCCTAAACCCTACACTCCTCAACAGCTGCCAGCAAAGGTCTCATCATCAACTCTGGAAGTTGGTCTTCAATCTCTGGATCTCCAATGGCTTCATCATCACAAGTCTTCAGCTCTCCCAATCCCCAAGCAAACCCAATACCCACACAGACAAACCATAATCCCCAGAAAGGGCACACCACACCAGTCAAGCAAATACAGACAGTATACTAATAGCAGTAGGGGAATCCTAATAATTTCTAAGGGATCTAATAACTACCCATAATCCCTATAGTCCCATACCCCAAAGATTCAATTTCTAACTCCTAAGGGAAATGAACTAATTCACCTATGTTATCCCCTAAACCCTAGTTTTGTTCACATTATTCACACCTAAACAAATCTCCTAAAATTAAGTCCTAAAAATATGAACTAAATTTTATATACAAGATAAAAGTCTAAACTAACCCACCTAAAAAGAATGGATTAAAAATGGTAAAGCATCTATTCAAACTAAAATTAACAAATTCATGCACTAAACAAACCATTATTTAAACCTATTTAATAGAAAAATATGCTAAAAATACTATAAAAAAATGAAATATTAATTTTTTTTGTATGATATTTTTCTTGACAAAATTATGAATAATATGCAAAAAGAACCAATGAAAATCATGCATTTTTCTATTTTTTATGAATTTTGAAAGAATTAAAAAAAAAATATGAATGAAATAATATGAATTAATTGAAATGGGGTGTAGAAAGTAGTGAAAAGCAGTTAAAATAACAAACTGGGCCCAGACTGGGGGGCGCGCATAGCAAGCGCGTGTGGGCCCATATGCATCAGAAAATTCAATCAAAAAATAAAAAACTCAGAACGGTGCCAATAGCAATTAATCTAGTTATAATTGGGAGTGGGCTTGGTCTGGGGGTGGCAATAGCAAGCAATTCCAAAGCCCATCAGATGGATTTAAATGAAACGGTGCGTTGCACCATTTGAATTTCCCTCCGTCTCCATCTTTTAATCGTGGCCGTTGGATCCAAAACCCAGTCAAAGGTCAATGCCTGATCGTGTGGCCCAGGGGTTGTCTTCAACCTCCAGCAAACCCTAGGTTCTGCAACTTCATCACCATGCACGAATTTTCCCTCGTTCTGTTCTCTCTCCATTCACCATGAAATCACACCATTCCAAAAGCAAAGTTGCTCTAAATCCTTCTCTCTACACAACCATAACAATAACTTCCTCTAAAACTCAAACAATAAGCAAACCCGATAGGCATAACAATTTGAATCCACCATGATCACCTGATATCAAATCTCCCAATTCTCTCTAATTCTTGCCCTAAACTAATCCACATCTTATGCTGATCATTACAAGCTATTAACCTAAGATTATCTTGCATTATCATTGATGTTATAAGCTCCAACAGAATTAGTGCATCATGATCAACATCCATGAAACTTGTTCAAACTTGGTGAAATTCATCATCTAACTTAACTTAACCATTCTATGCTAACAAATCACTAACATGCTGGCTGAATCATGCAATTCGAATAGAAATCCAACCTGGTATAAAATGAAGAAAACAACTATGAAATTCTCTGATCTGATGCTTGTACTGATTGGAAATGAATCAGGGGACTTGATGATGAGTTCTGTATGCACTGAATCTTGTTCAATTCTCTTGGATCTTGCAATTCCAAATTTCTTGCTTCTTGGATGATGGAAGTGTATGGCACGAATTCTCCTCAATTCTAACCAATCTTGATGTGAATTCTGATCTATGGACAATGGTGATGATGATCAAATAAGAAAATGTGGAAATTGAGAGAGATTTTAGAGAGTTTGAATTGATTTTGCAAAAATGGAAGAAAGGTGTGAAACTTGGTGTTATGAGCAATGTGGTTCACCAACCATGGCATGGAATTCTTCAATCCAATATATACATGAGTTTAGAAAGTCCTAGAAGTTTGGAGAAGCTTCCCATGCACTCTTTCCTTGCATTTTGGATTATGTAACTTTCATTGTAAGTAACCATGCATAACTCCTAATTCTTGAACCAAACTCAAAATTCTACTTTTGCCAATGTTCTCAAAATGATTTCTCCAATCAAAATGACCTATAATTTCACCTCATTTGGCCAAAGTATGAAAAATCTCATTTTTAGGTCATTTTTCATTCATTAAATTCACCAATTTTGAAACCTTGTGTTATGAGTCTTTCCAATCTTTCATGGTCACTTTTCTAGACTCAAAATTTCATTTGGAGCAAGTTTGATGTTGTGAAGTTTTTTCATTTGAAGCTTCCTTGTATGAGTTTTGGGCATAGGCTTGAAATGACCTGTAATTCTCAAATGACCAAAATACCCTTTGCTTGCCAAGACCATAAGTAGAGTTCCACAAATCATATGAAGGCATACCATACCATTCTAGAAAGCTAAGACAATGAGGAACAACGCTTATGTTGACCAGAAATTCATTTGAAATCTCCTTGAGGGGTAAACGTTGCTTGGAAGACAAGTAACTTTCACAGACAAAATTTCAGATACCTCAGATGACCTGTAACTTGTAAGGACCATAACTTGAGTTCTACAAATCTCCTTGATGGCTTCCACCACTCAAATTAAAGGTCTTGAGATCCTCTACAGGTTTCATGTTGACCAAGGATCCATTTGAAGCTTGCATTTTGACTTATCTTGCTTGGAAATTTGACCTAAATTAGGGGATTTTACACAGCAACCCTAATTTAGAAACTCCTCTCCTCCTTGATTTCTCTTGATTTCTTCTTAGTACAACAACATATCCTTCTTTACATGCCAAATGATGAACCCCACATCTCTCCAATAGCCCTTAATGCCTTTCAATCAATCAATTGACCTAGAGTTGACCCAGGGTTGACCCAGATGAAACCCTAGTTGACTGTCTTCAACTGCAATCCTTGTGATCATATCAATGACTTGTCTCCTTTTCCAAATGACTTTCTAAGTATCCCATGATGTCCACATACTCCCCATGCTCAGCCCCCAGCTCACAATTTCTTTGATGACCCTCAGATATCCTCAGATAGGAGATGGATGCACTGCTTGATCCATTGACTTCTTTATCTTTCCAATTCTTTCTGATGACTTAAATGAGATTGAATTTGAATAATAACCTCTTGATAGGCTCATAGAGATGAGAATAATGCTTGGTCCCCTATTGGATGACTTGCTATGCTTATGCTATGCAGATGATTAGACTATGTACATGACTCTATATGCAAAATGCTAATGATATTGAAACCTAAACCAAGTGAATAAGGTTGAGCAAATTTTAGGGTGCAACAGCTGCCCCTATTCAAGCGACTTGGACCCGATTGGGTGAAGAGCGAACGACCTTCAAACATTCGAGGTACGAGACGGTTGAATACTAAGAACCCGGAAATTTGCCAACCGCAAAAATGAACTACGCCACTGCTTGGGGATTATTTCATCAGCCTGAAAAGCTTCTATAATCGCAAGGATATAACCTTGTCCACGTTAGGACGCCTGTGTCGTCAACACAAGGAAATCGCAACCAAGATTTGTCCACGTTAGGACTCCATCTGTCGTCAACCCAGCAAAATATCGGCAACTTCACTGGTGGATAATTCGTCTGCACTTCATCAGAAATAAATCGTCCACGTCAGGAATAAATTCTTCCACGTCAGGAATAACACCGTCCACGTTAGGATTAAGACTTCGCCTGGATCCGTCCACGTCAGGACTAAACTCTCTAGGTTATGAATACTTCGTCCACGTTAGGACTCACCCTTCCACGTTAGGAATACACTCTTTTGTACCTGTCCACGTCAGGACTAAATTCTTCCATGTTAGGAATACCTCTTCTTTTCCACGTAAGGAAACCTCTCTTCTTTCCACGTAAGGAATACATCGCTCTTCCACGTAAGGAATCAATCTTTCCACGTCAGGAATGCTATCTTTCCACGTAAGGAATCACATTTTGATTCGTCCACGTAAGGTCTCCAACTTGTTCCACGTAAGGAATCAACTTCTTTCCACGTAAGGAATAAACTCTCTTCTAAACCTGTCCACGTCAGGACTAAACTTCGTCTGGATCTGTCCACGTCAGGACCAACACATATCGTCAACTTGAGGAAATGTCCACGTCAGGACTCCCCGTTCCATCAATCCTGAGAAATCGAACCTGTCCTCGTTAGGACTAGCACCTCCCATCAGCCCGGGGAAATAAAACTGTCCACGTCAGGACACCCACTTCTCTAGCACGAAGAAATCCCGTCAATATCGGAATAAGTTGTCCACGTCAGGACTTATTTCTCCACTGGTCCCAACCCACAAACTTCTTAGCACCGACGTTACAGCAACTTTGAAGCGGACTCTACTGGGGATATCTGAAACCAAACTACCGGACGCCTGTTCTGATAACCGACGGCAGCCTCTGAAATTCTGATTCAGGAAACCCTTTGATAACAAATAACTCTGCTTGAGAGTGAAGAGAAATCTTGCCTACTAACTCTGGCGGGGGAAACAAGAGAAATTGCCACAAATAACCCTGCTCGGAGACAAAGAGAACTTCATCGTGATAACTCTGTGGGGAATAGTGCCAAAGCTGACACTTTCGTTGAATGTCTCACGTCGAGATCCTGAATGTTTGGTAATTCATTTGAGCATGAGCTCCTTCCACCTGCAAGAGAGCAACACTTGAAACAAACGGTTAGCCGACCTGGTTCATGTTTCAAAATGCATATGTTTGACAATGACGCAGTGCTCCATTCGACATGGAAATGCTACGCTTTTATTTGGTGGATGCGAATATGATACTATATGCCAATGCCAATGCAGATTCGAACTGCTGGGATACAGGATCTGCTCCAGCAAAATAAATGCTGAAGATAATGCCAACTCCGCCGGGGATAGCCAGATGCTAAAAAATTATTCCAGCAAAATAAATGCTGGAAGAGTGAAGTCGAATCAGCTGGGAAATTGGGAACTTAAACCAAGAACCTTATTGAAGTAACACCCTGCTGGGGAATATAACTCTGCTGGGGAATAGCAGATGCGCCTGGTATGATTGAACTTCTGTTGAGGAATGAACGGATAACACACGGTGTTCTGACAAAGTAAATGCCAAGGCGCAACCAACTCGGTTGGGGAAAGTCTTAATCTTCGAGTTCCACTGAGAGGAAAGAAAATACTTGCTGAAAAGAGCACTCCCCTGGGGGTGGGATGATTCTCTTGGGGAAAACCAACTGACTCCGCTGGGGGAGAGTGCCTGACCCTGCGGGGAAAGGGGGACTGCCTGAATACAGCTCACCAATTGGAAATATTAATCTTCTGCGGCTAAACCACTCTGCTTGAGATGCACTGTCTGAATACAGCTTTCGATCTAGGAATCGCTAAACTCTGCTAAGGATAAACGACCTTGTTGGAGCCTGTCCTTTGGATAAGCTATGACTAGCTGGGGAATTCGACCCTTCTTCAGTAAGGGACAATGTTATCTCGGAAACATGACCTGCATGGGGGTCAAGTTCTCGTTACGAGCTTCTGGTCCATACTGCAATCTTTTGATCGTCCTCTCGTACGGCCATGAACCCTGCAACACCACAAACAAGACAAGACAAGTCTATACAACCAAATTTATTCAGGTTAGCGTTAGTGACATTATTTTCAGTTAATTCAAAGTTTTAGCAATTGTTGGCAAGGGCCAGTGACGTTATGCACATGCTAGTTTCAGTAAACTTAGGCGTTTATCATGCTCAAAACAGTAAAGAACCAGCATCAAGTACTGAATAACACATTTTATTGATTAGACCCCTGAATGGGCGGAATTTTTGTACACGGGATGTAACTCCTGAAAAGAGGAAGCTACGCACAACAAATATACAAATATGCACAAGAAGCATAAATATGTTGACAAATTAAATTTGTACACATGTCGGCAACGGGATGCAGACGAACATCACGAACTGATCCTCCTATGACTCGCCCGACTCTAATGCTTTCCCCGGTATCCACACTTCCGAAGAGATTGTATCTGATAATCGACCCCCTCGAGTATATTCTCCCGCACCAATGCTCAATGCAGTATCAAATTCGGACCGCAATCATTTGCTTTTCAAATCCCTAACTTTTGCGTGAACCGCCCTTTACGGGTTTTCAGTTCACCGGGATACCCCTTTTTTCCGAAGCCGCCCAGTGTAGGTTTTCAACTTCGCGGGTGTACATTTTTTCCAATCTTATCCCTAACTTTTGCCCGAACCTTTCATTCTGTTTTTTGGTTCGCCAGGATGCCCCATTTTTGCCTGGACTCTCTTTTTTCTGTCCAGCGGGTCAATTTCAAGCAAAGTATTTTTTAACTGCGTCCGAATTCACAGGCGACGTAAAGTCTTCACCGTCCATGGTGGACAACAATAACGCTCCTCCTGAAAAGACTTTTCTGACAACGTATGGCCCTTCGTAGTTGGGGGTCCACTTGCCCCTGTGATCTGCCTGCGGCGGGAGAATCCTTTTCAGCACAAGGTCGCCCGTCTGAAAGCTCCGAGATGTATCTTCTTATCATATGCTTTCTTCATTCGGCTCTGGTACAAACGACCGTATGCTAGAGAAGCTAGCCTCTTCTCATCCATTAAACTCAGTTGGTTCAACCTGTCTTTCACCCATTCTGCCTCATCTAGTTGGACGTCTCGCAATACCCTCAGAGAAGGGATCTCGACTTCCAATGGTAGCACTGCTTCCATTCCGTATACTAACGAGAACGGGGTTGCCCCGGTTGATGTGCATACCGTCGTACGATAACCATGCAAAGCAAAAGGTAGCATCTCGTGCCAATCCTTGTAGGTCACCACCATCTTCTGAACGATCTTCTTGATATTCTTATTGGCCGCTTCGACAGCGCCATTCATCTTAGGTCGGTAAGGGGAGGAGTTGTGATGTTCGATCTTGAAATTCTGACAGAGCTCCTTCATCATTTTGTTGTTCAGATTTGAACCGTTGTCAGTGATTATCCGCTCGGGGATTCCATATCGGCAAATGATATCTCTCTTGATGAATCTGGCCACCACTTGCTTCGTTACATTTGCGTAAGACGCCGCTTCCACCCACTTGGTGAAATAATCGATTGCTACTAGAATGAACCGGTGCCCATTAGAAGTTGTCGGCTCGATCTTTCCAATCATATCGATTCCCCACATCGAGAATGGCCATGGCGATGACATCACATTCAGAGGACTCGGAGGCACATGGATCTTATCAGCGTATATTTGGCACTTGTGGCACTTCCTCGCAAACTTGAAACAATCAGTTTCCATAGTCAGCCAAAAATAACCTGCCCGCAGCAACTTTCTCGTCATAGCATGCCCACCAGCATGCGTGCCAAAGGTA
Source organism: Lathyrus sativus (assembly GCA_963859935.3). Classification (NCBI taxonomy): domain Eukaryota; kingdom Viridiplantae; phylum Streptophyta; class Magnoliopsida; order Fabales; family Fabaceae; genus Lathyrus; species Lathyrus sativus. Next base: position 791,455,057 of record OZ012735.1, on the reverse strand, counting down.
CCTTCATGTATTTCCTCCATGAGCAGCTTTGCCTCCTTTTCATCCACGCAACGCAACAGCACCAAATCGTGATTTCTTCTGTATAAGACACCATCCGGATTCAAATAGAAATTACCCGCTAATCTCCTGAGAGTCTTCTGATCTTGACTGGATGCCCCAGCCGGATACTCTTTGTTCTTTAGGAAATTAAGGATATCAAAATACCATGGTTTACCGTCAGATGCTTCGTCAATAGCAAATACGAAGGCTGGTCTGTCAAGCCGAGAGATAATGATTCTGGGAGCCTCGTTCCAGAAGTTGACTTTGTACATGGAAGACAAAGTGGCAAGGGCGTCAGCCATTTGATTCCCTGCCCGCGGTACATGATGCAATTCAACCTTGTCAAAGACAGGCAACAATCTCCTTGCATAATTCATGTAATGTATTAAATTGGGCTGACGTGTCTCCCATTCCCCTTTGATTTGATTCACCACCAAAGCTGAGTCTCCGTATACGTCCAGATTCTTGATTCGCAAATCAATGGCTTCTTCAAGCCCCATGATACAAGCTTCGTATTCGGCTTCATTATTGGTAACTGCAAAGGTCAATCGAGCAGTAAACGGGATGTGCGACCCGTGTGGAGTAGTGATGATTGCCCCTATTCCGCTACCGTAAGCGTTTACAGCTCCGTCAAATATCATCTTCCATTTGGAACCCAACTCTGGTCCTTCGTCTGGCAACGGCTCTTCACAATCTTTCATCTTTAGGTACATGATATCCTCGTCAGGAAAATCAAACCTCATCGATTGGTAATCTTCAATAGGCTGCTCCGCCAGATACTCAGACAGTACACTCCCCTTTATAGCCTTTTGCGAGACGTATTGGATGTCATATTCAGTCAGAACCATCTGCCAACGGGCAATTCTCCCTGATAACGCTTGCTTTTCGAATACATATTTGATAGGATCCATCTTCGAGATGAGCATGGTTGTATGATTCAGCATGTATTGCCTCAATCGCTTGGCGGCCCAGGCTAGCGCGCAACAAGTTTTTTCAAGCATTGAATATCGAGATTCACAATCTGTAAATTTCTTACTCAAGTAATAAATCGCATGCTCTTTTCTTCCTGTCTCGTCGTGTTGACCGAGAACACAACCCATGCTTCCCTCAAGAACTGTCAAATACATGATCAAGGGTCTCCCTGCCATTGGAGGTATCAAAATAGGAGGCTCCTGCAAATATTGCTTTATTTTATCGAACGCCTTTTGACAATTTTCGTTCCACGTTACAGCTTGATCTTTCTTCAACAGCTTGAATAATGGTTCACACGTGTCCGTTAGGTGAGATATGAACCGAGCGATGTAGTTCAACCTCCCTAAAAACCCGCGCACCTCTTTTTCTGTTTTAGGCGTCGGCATCTCCTGAATTGCCTTTATTTTTGCAGGATCAACCTCTATTCCTCTTTCGCTTACGATAAACCCCAGCAGTTTACCCGACCTCACCCCGAAGGTGCACTTGTTAGGGTTCAGTCTCAGCCTGAACTTCCTAAGCCTTTTAAATAACTTCAGCAGATTCACCAGATGCTCTTCCTCCGTCTGGGATTTGGCAATCATATCGTCAACATAAACTTCGATCTCTTTATGCATCATATCATGAAAAAGAGTCGTCATTGCACGCTGATACGTTGCCCCAGCATTCTTCAATCTGAAGGGCATCACTTTATAGCAAAATGTTCCCCAAGGCGTTATGAAAGTAGTCTTCTCCATATCCTCTGGCGCCATTTTAATCTGATTATAGCCTGAGAAACCATCCATGAAGGAGAATACGGAGTATTGAGCAGTGTTGTCAACTAGCACATCGATATGAGGAAGTGGAAAATCGTCTTTTGGGCTCGCTTTGTTTAAGTCACGGTAATCGACGCACATTCTCACCTTACCGTCTTTCTTTGGCACTGGTACGATGTTAGCGACCCATGAGGGATATTTTGTCACAGCCAGGAAACCAGCATCCCACTGTTTTTGAACCTCTTCTTTGATCTTCACTGCCATATCTGGCCTAGTTCTGCGGAGCTTTTGTTTGACCGGCGGGCACTCCTCTTTCAACGGCAGACGGTGCACAACCATATCTGTATCGAGCCCTGGCATGTCTTCATACGACCAAGCGAACACATCACTATACTCTCTGAGCATTTCAACCAGTCTTCGCTTGATATCGCTCTGCAGCGAGGCTCCGATACGAATATTCTTTTCAACCCCTTCCGACCCCAGATTAATGATTTCGATGACCTCTTCGTGAGGCAGAATGACTCTTTCCTCTTGCTTCACCAACCAAGACAATTCTTCAGGAACGTCACCATCTTCAACAACCTCTTCTTCGGCCTGAAATACCGGGTGTTCAAAGTCGGGACGAGTCATGGGTGGTTCAAGGATGTCATCTGAAAATGTTATCCTGCAAAAAGAATGGTTAAATGCTTCAAAACGCGTATAAAGCGAATAACCACGCTGCCATTTTATTGAAAAATACAAAACAAGAAAAACAGAGATCGAAATATTTGCACATGAAAAACGCCTTTTATTTAATGATAAACACGCAATATTCATAACAGCACAACCCTAAGCAAATCCTGATGCCCCGGGCAAGACACCAGATTGTTCAACAATTAATAAAACAAAACATTATTGTTTAAGAGTCACAGGAACAAGCTCCTGAATAGACCAGTTGCACAAGCCATGTCCTGGCGCGCTCGGCTGAATCCAGGCATCCATATCGCAATCGCTGTCTCCTTCGTCAGACTCTGAAGAAGCATTGATGGTTTCATGGCATACTCCACTGGCAGAGATGGTTATTGGCCCTCTGAAACGGGGTGCCCCCACAGCAGGTGCTGACGACGACGGTTGGTACCCCAGTCCAAACCGGTCCATCTTCACAGGAATGTCCAGCACTTTGCCCCAGCCCTTCGTCTCACCAGTCTCTACCAGAGCTTGAGCTTCTTTATATGACGAGACGGCTATCTCCGACACTTTGCTCGGCCCGGGACCTTTGTCCTTGATGCGCAATCCCTCAAACGCCTGATAGGGCGTTTCGTGAATCTCTCCATCGACCTCCACATATTTAAATGACGACAGATGGCTGACCAGGATGTCTTCTTCTCCGCATACCGTAACCACGCTGTCTCCGCCCATATATTTTAATTTTTGATGCAGGGTAGACGTGACTGCCCCGGCGCCATGAATCCAGGGTCGCCCGAGCAGGCAGCTATATGCAGGCTGGATGTCCATGATATAAAATTCAGTTGCAAACACCTCCGGCCCCACCTGTAGAGGCAATGTTATCGATCCAAAAACTGTTCTCCGCGTGCCATCGAATGCCCTGACTACCAAGTCACTGGGCGTGCACAAGATTCCTCTGACATCTAGCTTCATCATCGCTTTCTTGGGCAGCACATTTAAAGACGATCCGGTATCGACCAGTACATGCGACATGACTGATCCTCTACACTCGACAGATACGTGCAGCGCCATATTATGATCTCTCCCCTTAGGGGTCAAATCGAAGTCGGTAAAAGCCAAGCTGTGGCCTGCATTTACATGTGCCAACACTCCTTCCAGCTGATTCACGGAGACGTCTTGGGGTACGAAGGAAGTATCCAGGACTTTCAACAATGCGTTTCTGTGAGCTTCTGAGCATAATAGCAACGACAGGATAGATATCTTTGACGGCATCTGTTGCAGATGCTCCACAATCTTATAATCACTTTTACGGATCAAGCGCATGAACTCTTCTACATCCTTCGATGCCGCTTCTTTTTCATTTCCCTGTACTGGGATATTCTCAACCATCTTCCCCTTTCCTTTTGCCAGTCTTTCGGCCTCCACCTCAGGCGATATGAAGATCCTACCACTCCTTGTCATACCTCCTGAACCAACAACATTGTCTACAGTCTCGGCTGGCTGCTTATCGATATCAATCTTTATTCCGTCACAATACACTTCCAACCCATAGGACCATGGGACTGCTTTTGTGCTCTCGTACGGGATTGGTCCGGCCTTAGTTATGGTGATCGGCGGTCGCTGGACCGGTGCTGTTATAGTGATTGTCTTTCGAGGAATCGTTACAGTGGCCACGTCACTCTGATTATCTGCTAATGCCCCTGCAGGTTCTTCAATTGCTGCTCGGTCAAACTGCAGTGTGCCTCCATCAATTAAAGCCTGAACACCTTTCTTCAAATCATCACACCCCCCATCTAGGGTCCAGCATTCCAAGCAGTACTCGTCACAACCAGGATACACACCACCTCGCAATAATCGACTCTTTATCTCGTTCAGCGGCGTCTTTAAATCCTCGACATTCATAATCAGATTCAACCCTTCCTCGGTTAGAATGGCATTTGCCCCATGATTGGGCATGGGCTTCTGCACTATATTTGGACCCGCCGTTCCAAAATTGATAGCCTTGTTGTCCAATAGATCCTGCACAACGTGCTTAAACGCATGGCAACCCTCTACATCATGGCTCGGGGCCCCAGAGTGAAATTCGCAGTGCCTGCTTGCATCATACCCATACGGGGGAGTGCCTGTTATTGGTGCCAGAGTTCTCTTCTCTACCAGGTTCAAACCCAACAGTGTCTGTAACAGATCTGCGTACGTTGACGGAGGCTTCTCAAACACTCTCCTTGGTTTACCTCCCTGGAATCTTCGCTGAGCGGGCTGTGCCCCCTGCTGTGGCTGCTGGTGCTGTTGCTGTTGTTGTTGCATTGGCTGTTGCTGAAACGGTTGTTGTTGATATGGAATAGTAACACTCGCCACCTGCTGCGGCTGATTATATTGGTTTCGTCCTCTTCCCCGGCCTCTGCCTCGGCCTCCAAACACTGCGCTTGCCTCGCCCTGACGGCGCCCACCAAAAGCCTTCCTATTACTGCCAGATGCAGTTGATTCCTCAGCTTGGAATCTTCCTTGCTTAATGTTGTTTTCAATCTTTTCTCCCATCAGAATTAAGTCTGAGAAACTGGCCAAAGATGTGTGAAACAACTTGTCATAAAACATGCCTGTGAATGTTCCAATGAACATGTCATTCATTTCCTTGTCTTCTAAAGGAGGACGGACCCTAGCAGCCATATCGCGCCACCTTTGCACATACTCTTTAAAGCTCTCACCCTTCTTCTGAGACAGCCCTGTCAATTGGACCCGATTGGGCGCCAAGTCGTTGTTATACTTGTAGTGAGCTACAAATGCCTCTGCCAGTTGCTTCCACGTCTTTATATTAGTTGGCTCCAACCCTATACCACTCTAGGGAAGGGCCCGACAAACTATCTTGAAAGAAGTGCATTAGCATTCTCTCATCAGTTGAATATGCAGACATCTTTCTGTAATAGGCCCGCACGTGCACTTTTGGACAAGTGTCCCCTTTATACTTATCAAACGTAGGAGCTTTGAATTTAATTGGCACCCTCAAGCCAGGTACCAGACCCATTGTTGACATGTCTAAGCCCACAGCACTTTGGTTCAGGACCCCCCTCATCTGCTCTTCTAGCATTCTGATCTTCTGGGAGTCATCCATCGGCCCTTCGAAACCTCCGCCGAAGAAAGCGTCCTCCTGCTGATCCTCTTGCCACATACCATTCCCAGCTCCATACCCATCGTATCCATTATTACGGCCAGCTCTGATCTGATTCATCACTGGGCCTCGCCCTCTGTTGCCGTACCCCGGAGCAATTCCAGCAGGTCCAACAGTCATCAACCCAGCGCCATTGCCATTTCCGAATCCTCCGTAACCCTGATTGATCATACCATAACCATCTTGCCCAAAGCCTTGAGCATTGAAACCATATTTCCCAGCATTATCGAATCCCTGATCATTGAACCCGAATCCAGCATTACCGAAGTCGTTGCCTCCCATATTATCACCCAAGTTGACATCACCAAGCCCAACGTTATGGACAGCAGTCTCGTTCCCAACTCCGACGTTACCGTTCCCAGCAGCGGTAACGTTGTTGACATTAGCAGCAGGTATATTGACTACAGGTGGAGCCACTGGCGTGGGAGTGCCATCCCCATGAACAGTGTCGACTCGCATAGACTGATGATCCTCATTACCGTGACCAGCACTTCTGACCAACAAAGGCTGCACCATAGCTTGCAAATTCTCCTGACCCTTTGCAATAGTCTCCATGGTCTGCATGAAGAGTGCTAGCTTCTCGCACATATCTTGCATCTCGTTCTGCATTTGATCCATGATTCTTCGACAGTTGGTGCGAGTGGAGTATCTGTGCGGGCGCTGATCTGCAATCCTGAAAATACCTAGTACAGAGCAGGAAATAAGATACCATCCAAAAATTACCTGTAATGCAATATGAATATGAATGCAATGCAATGTGTGTCTGTGCATTAGGGAAGATCATTTCCCGATTCTAGTGTGAGGTGCAAGTGCAGTGACAGTGCTAGCAATATGAAGATCGGAGCTGAATCATAGAAAGCCTCATATATTGCAGAGAAGACCAATAAGCCAAGAATACAATATCACTGAGTACAATAAGAAGGCATGACCTCAACCAACAATCCTGGTGATGGTCAGCATTATGCGAATAAAGCATACAAGTTAATACATGACATGATCAAGTACACCCATAAGCCTGGTACTCTTCTATTAACTTCTTGGTCTCTGGATGACCTGGTCGGGTAAGCAGCCCTTCAACAAGTTGGTTTCTTCGTTTGAGCACACGTCGCACGTCACCAGCAGATTCTTCCCATGCCCCTTCTCCGAAGCGATCCTCTAGCTTACGCTTCTGAGACACAGCTTCATCCCTGCCTTTGATGGCCTTGTTCAATGCATTCTGGAGACTATATCGGGTCATAACTTCTTCTTCATACTTCTTGATGCTAGCTTTCAACTGCTCTTCGAGGTCGGAAATTTGCTGCTTCAACTTATCTTCCCTCTTCTTATTGTTGGTGAGCGTAGCATTCCAAGTCTTGTTACAAGAAGAGATCTCCCGGTGAGCGGCGTCAAGTGCTTTCTTTTTGGATTCCAGCATGTCATGGGAGCTCCTGAACTCTTGCCCCAGACGCTCGCGCTTCTTTTTCTCCTCAGTCAACTCAGCCCCTAGTCTGTTTACTAGCTCGACCTGCTGTTGGAAAGCATGCACGGCCTTGTTTTTCTCACCGCGTATCTGGGCTAGCTCTTGTTCTAACCCTTCATTGATCTTCATCAAGGCTTCTTTTTCTTTCACAACTTGCTCGTAGGCCTCCCTAGTAACAGTAGTTGGCTCTTCTACCGGAATAGGAACAAGGATTGGCGCATCTGGAAATGGCATCCGCAACTGACTGGCTCTCTCTTGGACCCAAACTCTGTATGGTGCATAAGCCTGACAATCGTTCTTCCCTAACAGTGGCTTCCCCCTTCTGTTAATACGCGTCCAGGCATGCTGCAGCTTGGCTAGTAACTCTCCCTTCAAATCACCGGTGAAGTACAGAGATTCTTGTACTTCTTCCTCCTTTAGTGGGTTCTTCAGCGCATATCCGAACTGGCGAATGAACAGAGAAGGGTTGTAATTGATACACCCTTTTCTTCCTATCAGCGGAACATTGGGATACCCAGAACAACTGAAGATGAGCTCAGACCCCAGCAAGTCTCGATCAAACCACTTTATGTCTTCAGAAGATAGCCTCATCAGGCGCTCTGACCAGCTAGTTGTGGTTGCACTCTCCACAAAAGATCCCTTCAGGGGAAGGTGGCTCTTAAACCACATATTCAACAGAGGCGCACAGCAGTAAACAACCTTTCCCCTTCTGTTTTCATTCTTGTAGTGCAATGAGTGGTAGAAGTCTCCGATCAACGTAGGCACCGGGTTGCCAGCAGCAAACAGATGGAAAGCGTCTAAGTCCACAAAATTAGGCAGGTTAGGAAACAGCACAATTCCATAAATGCATAGAGCCAAAATAGCATTGAAAACCACCCAACATCCGCTCTTGGCATACTCCTGAGCCTTGCCAACCAGAAAATCAAGAGAGAAACCTGAAACCCCAAGCCAAGAAGTCACTAACAGTTCTGCAGCGTTCATGTGCAAGGCTTTAGCTAAGTCCTCCAACTTGGGCTCAGCAGCAGAGTGAATAAAGGGAACCTTGTTCTGCACCGGTAGCTCAGTAAACTCCACATACTCCTCAATGGTAGGCCCCAGAATAAAATCAGCAAACGTGAAACATCTCAATGCAGGGTCATAGAACTGCATCAAGGTGTACAGCCCATTCATCTCATCAGCAGTGGGCTTGCAGACTAATCTCAGTAATCTCCCATGACTCATTCTGAAGCTTCTCCTAACCTCCTCATCAGCAAGAGATATCAGACCAAGCAAAGGAGTAATATCAGGTGTGGGTAGCTTATACGCCACTGTCTTCCTCAAACCAGCCATAATCAATACTCAGAAGTCTGGGCACTAGAACCGGGGGATATGCAAATGCACCTGCAGCACAGACACACGTTAATGGGATGCAATGATAATGGGTATGCAAACAATGCAATGCAAGTAATATGCAACAGGGACCAAATGCCATAGCTGAATAGCCTGAACCATATCAAGAAGTCTCAGATAGACTCTCCAGAAGTCCTCAAACTCTGGTCTCAGATAGACCTAAAATAAAGCTCCAACATTGGTCTCTGACAGACCCACAGCATAACTCCGACTGGTCTTTGATAGACCTCATATCATATCTCCCACTGGTCTCTGACAGACCTCAGAACTCTCCGACTGGTCTCTGACAGACCTCAGAACTCTCCATAAATATCCAGGATCTCAGATCAAGAAACAAACCGGTAGTCTGAAAGTCTAGTTACCTGCATGACCCCAAATCCTCTCACAGGTGGATGTCCTAGTAACTGACAAAGGGTACGGCATCCTATGCGGTCGTCGGCGTCACAGACTTTCAGGGTTGATGATACGATTCCCAGAAGGAGTGGCATCATCAAGTCCTGAAGAGGCCTCACTTAGCCAACTTCCAAATGATCGGTCCCCGGAGTCGACAATTCAGCTGACCAACAACCCCTTCGACCCAAAGGGTAGAAAAAGAAGCCAACCAGAAGAACCTCGTCCGAGTGTAGATTTCATGAGACACTAATGCAAGCAAAGTCGGCACGCGCCCACTACTTTCTACTCTAATTCTAGGTGCACTCAAGCCCAGGTCCGGCTTATCTCTCAATCATAGAACCACCCATCACACCTCAATACAGCAATAATAACAATATATATAATGCTGAAAATAAAGGTCAGAAATATAAATCCATACAAAATCCTCGACGGGAAAACAAGCGTTAGGATTGACTCTCTTAAGGGACGTTGGATCCCAAATGCATAAGGACCATCGCAGTCCTTAGCAGCCAGGGGACGTTGGGTCCCCAGCAGAGTCGCCACCTGTCGCTACTGCGAAAATCGGCGCCGGCTGAACAGAAGAGTCGCCACCGTGCGTTATTTATCCCCAACAGGAGGGAAAGGAAACGCTCGAGGTAAACCTACCGCAAAACGGGGAAAGGAATGGTCATCGCAACCAAATCCTGGATTCGGGAGTCGGTTACGCAAGGGGAAGGTATTAGCACCCCTCACGTCCGTCGTACTCGACGGGATCCACGCTTGTTTTCGGGTATGGATTGTTATTCTATCTACTCTACAGGTTAAGGGTTAAAAGAAAATAAAATGACTCGGCAAAGTATCGCACTTTATGCCTACGTATTCCCGTCTGGAACGAGAAATCAGAGTCAACGTAGTTCGCCTACCTACTGGAAAGGAGGGGAAGGTTGCTCGCTAGGATATCGCATCCTATGCCTACGTACTTTCATACAGCATGAAAGATCAGAGCAAACGTAGTTCGGGCCACGTACGACACCAGTCTGTTTTGATTGTTTTTATTCCTTCTGAAAAAGGGTTTTTCTGATTACCGGTCCAAGCGGACAAAAATTGACGTTTTGATGAGTTCACATTCTTTTACGGAAGAAGTGTCTTTTATTGTGTTTGAAATCTTATTGTATTTTTCAGTTTGTTTTGAGAAAGAAGAGACAGAACTCTAACCTACGGTTGCGAAGGGAATTAGACTAACCTAATGTTATCATGCATGGGTTAAGACCTAATGTCTATCATGCTCCTCTCTTGCGCAGAGAGAAACAGAGATCCTAAGGGATAAACGGAAACAGAAACAATAGCATATATACAATAAAGCAGTAAAATGCATGGATGCAACAATACAAGCGAGGCAAGGGAGTCCCACTCAACCTCGAACCTAGAAAACAACAGGCAAAAGCGAACAAAATTCGCTTTCAACCTAACAGATTAATGGAAAACAATACAGTCAGGGAAATTCAAACAATACATCAGAAATGAATAACAGCTAAAAATAAACAGCCACAGCAGCTCTGCATCCACATCTGTCTTCAAGTCATCTTCAACCAGCTACAAGCTTCAGCAAGCATCAATCTCCATCCCTACATGCTTCAAGCAAGGTCTTTGTCATCAGTCTTCCATCTGCAATGGCTTTTCTTCAAGTCTCAATCTTCAGGATGAACATCAGTCAACCAGATGAAGTGAATGAATGTTAAACAGTAAATTGCCTACCAAGGGTGGCTCATTAACTGTCAACATTATACAGACAATTTTCTCTCAAACGTTCTATCTTTCAAATACATTCACTGATCCTTCCAAGGGAAGGAGGTGGACATTTGAAAGAGACTTTGAATCATAGAGAAAGAATGGGGGCAGACAAGGCCTTCCATGTTTGTGAAACAAATTCTCTACTCTAGAGCTCTGCCTAACTCCTAAACCCTACACTCCTCAACAGCTGCCAGCAAAGGTCTCATCATCAACTCTGGAAGTTGGTCTTCAATCTCTGGATCTCCAATGGCTTCATCATCACAAGTCTTCAGCTCTCCCAATCCCCAAGCAAACCCAATACCCACACAGACAAACCATAATCCCCAGAAAGGGCACACCACACCAGTCAAGCAAATACAGACAGTATACTAATAGCAGTAGGGGAATCCTAATAATTTCTAAGGGATCTAATAACTACCCATAATCCCTATAGTCCCATACCCCAAAGATTAAATTTCTAACTCCTAAGGGAAATGAACTAATTCACCTATGTTATCCCCTAAACCCTAGTTTTGTTCATATTATTCACACCTAAACAAATCTCCTAAAATTAAGTCCTAAAAATATGAACTAAATTTTATATACAAGATAAAAGTCTAAACTAACCCACCTAAAAAGAATGGATTAAAAATGGTAAAGCATTTATTCAAACTAAAATTAACAAATTCATGCACTAAACAAACCATTATTTAAACCTATTTAATAGAAAAATATGCTAAAAATACTAAAAAAAAATGAAATATTAATTTTTTTGTATGATATTTTTCTTGACAAAATTATGAATAATATGCAAAAAGAACCAATGAAAATCATGCATTTTTCTATTTTTTATGAATTTTGAAAGAATTAAAAAAAATGTGAATGAAATAATATGAATTAATTGAAATGGGGTGTAGAAAGTAGTGAAAAGCAGTTAAAATAACAAATTGGGCCCAGACTGGGGGGCGCGCATAGCAAGCGCGTCTGGGCCCATATGCATCAGAAAATTCAATCAAAAAATAAAAAACTCAGAACGGTGCCAATAGCAATTAATCTAGTTATAATTGGGATTGGGATTGGTCTGGGGGTGGCAATAGCAAGCAATTCCAAAGCCCATCAGATGGATTTAAATGAAACGGTGTGTTGCACCATTTGAATTTCCCTCCGTCTCCATCTTTTAATCGTGGTCATTGGATCCAAAACCCAGTCAAAGGTCAATGCCTGATCGTGTGGCCCAGGGGTTGTCTTCAACCTCCAGCAAACCCTAGGTTCTGCAACTTCATCACCATGCACGAATTTTCCCTCGTTCTGTTCTCTCTCCATTCACCATGAAATCACACCATTCCAAAAGCAAAGTTGCTCTAAATCCTTCTCTCTACACAGCCATAACAATAACTTCCTCTAAAACTCAAACAATAAGCAAACCCGATAGGCATAACAGTTTGAATCCACCATGATCACCTGATATCAAATCTCCCAATTCTCTCTAATTCTTGCCCTAAACTAATCCACATCTTATGCTGATCATTACAAGCTATTAACCTAAGATTATCTTGCATTATCATTGATGTTATAAGCTCTAACAGAATTAGTGCATCATGATCAACATCCATGAAACTTGTTCAAACTTGGTGAAATTCATCATCTAACTTAACTTAACCATTCTATGCTAACAAATCACTAACATGCTGGCTGAATCATGCAATTCGAATAGAAATCCAACCTGGTATAAAATGAAGAAAACAGCTATGAAATTCTCTGATCTGATGCTTGTACTGATTGGAAATGAATCAGGGGACTTGATGATGAGTTCTGTATGCACTGAATCTTGTTCAATTCTCTTGGATCTTGCAATTCCAAATTTCTTGCTTCTTGGATGATGGAAGTGTATGGCACGAATTCTCCTCAATTCTAACCAATCTTGATGTGAATTCTGATCTATGGACAATGGTGATGATGATCAAATAAGAAAATGTGGAAATTGAGAGAGATTTTAGAGAGTTTGAATTGATTTTGCAAAAATGGAAGAAAGGTGTGAAACTTGGTGTTATGAGCAATGTGGTTCACCAACCATGGCATTGAATTCTTCAATCCAATATATACATGAGTTTAGAAAGTCCTAGAAGTTTGGAGAAGCTTCCCATGCACTCTTTCCTTGCATTTTGGATTATGTAACTTTCATTGTAAGTAACCATGCATAACTTCTAATTCTTGAACCAAACTCAAAATTCTACTTTTGCCAATGTTCTCAAAATGATTTCTCCAATCAAAATGACCTATAATTTCACCTCATTTGGCCAAAGTATGAAAAATCTCATTTTTAGGTCATTTTTCATTCATTAAATTCACCAATTTTGAAACCTTGTGCTATGAGTCTTTCCAATCTTTCATGGTCACTTTCCTAGACTCAAAATTTCATTTGGAGCAAGTTTGATGTTTTGAAGTTTTTTCATTTGAAGCTTCCTTGTATGAGTTTTGGGCATAGGCTTGAAATGACCTGTAATTCTCAGATGACCAAAATACCCTTTGCTTGCCAAGACCATAAGTAGAGTTCCACAAATCATATGAAGGCATACCATACCATTCTAGAAAGCTAAGACAATGAGGAACAACTCTTATGTTGACCAAAAATTCATTTGAAATCTCCTTGAGGGGTAAAAGTTGCTTGGAAGACAAGTAACTTTCACAGACAAAATTTCAGATACCTCAGATGACCTGTAACTTGTAAGGACCATAACTTGAGTTATACAAATCTCCTTGATGGCTTCCACCACTCAAATTAAAGGTATTGAGATCCTATAAAAGTTTCATGTTGACCAAGGATCCATTTGAAGCTTTCATTTTGACTTATCTTGCTTGGAAATTTGACCTAAATTAGGGGATTTTACACAGCAACCCTAATTTAGAAACTCCTCTCCTCCTTGATTTGTCTTGATTTCTTCTTAGTACAACAACATATCCTTCTTTACATGCCAAATGATGAACCCCACATCTCTCCAATAGCCCTTAATGCCTTTCAATCAATCAATTGACCTAGAGTTGACCTAGGGTTGACCCAGATGAAACCCTAGTTGACTGTCTTCAACTGCAATCCTTGTGATCATATCAATGACTTGTCTCCTTTTCCAAATGACTTTCTAAGTCTCCCATGATGTCCACATACTCCCCATGCTCAGCCCCCAGCTCACAATTTCTTTGATGACCCTCAGATATCCTCAGATAGGAGATGGATGCACTGCTTGATCCATTGACTTCTTTATCTTTCCAATTCTTTCTGATGACTTGAATGAGATTGAATTTGAATAATAACCTCTTGATAGGCTCATAGAGATGAGAATAATTCTTGGTCCCCTGTTGGATGACTTGCTATGCTTATGTTATGCAGATGATTAGACTATGTACATGACTCTATATGCAAAATGCTAATGATATTGAAACCTAAACCAAGTGAATAAGGTTGAGCAAATTTTAGGGTGCAACATTAAGGAGTAACATCTATCATTGTATAAGAGCTTGCTCTTGTAAAGAATAAACTTTATAGTTTTTAAAAGCAGAAAGAAGCTCTGCAAAAAATCTTTTCTTCTCCTATTTTGCCTAAACACTAATTTCTTCTTCAATTTTATCTTTTCTTCTTTCACCATCATTGTGCAACGATATAATCTTGTAATTAAAATTAATTGATTCACTCAAGTAAAAAGTGAAAAACAAGAGAAGTGATATCAATCAGAAAGATTAATTTTTATTCATCAATATTTATTTAAAATTCATAAGTTTGAGTGAAATTCATTAATAGAAATTGATCTGACCTGATCAGAAGGGGATCACGGGCTGGCCACACGCTGTTGGACTACTACCTGTTCGCTGGTGATGAGGAGAAGAAAGGGGGGTGTACCTGCAAGACACTCTGATGCCAAAGTAAGGAATCGGGCAGAGTGAGAGCAAAGTACAGAAATAAGGTAAGAAGTGAATTACCTGACCCTCTTGAGGAAGAGGGTATTTATAGAGAGACCCCAGCGTTGGGCCAACGGTCACTTGTGTTGGGCTGGATGGCCAGGCCCAACCCAGATGGCTGCTAGGGCTTACGTGGCGTAGTGAAGACCAGGACGTGGTCTTCGCCCTAGTCCAACTGTCCCGTGGTCTCCAGAAAGTGGGTTTGACCTGCTCTTTCGGAGGTGGGCAGTTGGGGGATGACGTGTCCCTGCGGAGGGGAGCACGTGGAGAACGTGCGCATGGTACGTTGTCCTCCCCGCGAAGGGGAGCTCACGAGGTTCCCCAGAGGTGTGTCATTCTCCCTACGGAGGGGAGCATATGAGGGCGTGGAGGAGACACGTTGTCCTGCTCGACGGCATGGGGATTCTGCCCGAGGAGGGCTATTCTGCCCGACGAGAGGAGAGTGCCGAGGGTGCCTTGAGGCACGCTGTCTTGCTCGGCGGGAGCGATTCATGCCCGTCGAGGGGATCGCGTGCCCGACCAGCCTAATTAATCATACTGGGCCTTGGTTGCGCATCATTGGGATGGGCCGCGAGGCGAGGTCGGGCCCAAGCCGGAACAGGAGCCCCCCAAGTCGAAGCTCTTCGGCGGGAGAGCGAGGACTTGAGATCGTTGCTTCGGGGAAGGAGATAGCGAGCCCGCAGGCTTGTGTTCAGCGTGGCGCGCGTGCGCGAGGGTCTCTTCATGTCGTCGAGTGCGCAAGGCAGAGGCATTTGAAAGGACACGACTGTCAGCTTACCGCCACGTGTCACGCGTCGAGTGGGCGTGAGGGCGGCTACCCTAGGGCACTCAAAGTCTTAGTGTCGCTTCGATTTCTGTGTCGGGTTATAAATAGGGGGTCCCCGTGCACTTTTTACTTTTCACCTTGCTTTCTCACATGCGAAGCTCTGTAACTCTTCCCCGTCCACCGTTGCTGCGAATCACCGTCGCGTCGTTAGTTTCGCATCCCGTCCCTCGCCGTTTATAAAGCGAGTTTTCTTCTTCTCTTCTTTTATTTTCGCTGTTTAATTTGGGTATGTGGTCGGGGCACGATGAATGCCCCGAGGAGAGATGCAAGTTTTCGCCGTATCTGGTGGATTATTAGGGTTGTTTGGATGAATGCCCCGAGGAGGACCGACTGTTCCGATGAATGCCCCGGGGATGGGCGTTTTCTCCGATGAGGACCCCAGGGAGGGGCGATAGGTTAGATTTGAATTCCCCGAGGGAAAGTGACGAGGAGTGCCCTTCGGGGGTTGCCCGGGCGTTCGTCTTTTGTTTGCGGGCCCGCCGTCATCGCCCTTTCACTTGACCTGCGGTGGAAGGGTGGATTTGATTTTGGCTATCGAATTCACCATTATCCTCTGCTTTTCAGGTGTTCATGTCGGCCTTGATACCGGGGACGATGGTCGAAGACAACGAGCCCGAAGTCCCAGATTTTGACGAGAGGGTTCTCCCCGTCAAGGAGTGGGTGGCCGAAGAGCCCCTGTCCACCCCGTCTTGTTTCGCCTTTGATACGTCTGGTGCCCATACTACTGTAGAGGATCGGGTGGAGAGGGAGCCGCAACACTGACAGGTGTGTCGTTCTAAGGAGCATCATCGTATCTGCTCGAGCTATGGTCGGTGGACGTTTCCTATGCACGAGTTTTATTTCAAACAGGCTCGGCTTAGATTGTCGTTCTCCGCTTTCCATTTGGGCCTCTTCGACTGGTTACGTTTGGCCCCGTCCCAGCTGCATCCCAACGCCCTGGCCTTTATCCGTGCATTCGAGCTGGTGTGCTACTTTCTCCAGGTCGAGGCCACGGTGCCCTTATTTTTCTGCATCTTCCACCTGCAGCGTCAATCGGTGAACGATCGCCAGGGTTGGGTCTCGTTTAAGCAGGCGACCGCGCTTTTTAAGACGTACAACGATTATGTCCGGGACTTCAAGGGTCGGTTCTTCCTCGTGCGGTCGATCACCCGGGAAGAGTCGGATTCTCTTTTTACTGAGGGGGGAGCGAGTGGTGGACGACCAGCGGTTCGTCGCGTGGCTCCCGAAGGTGCATTTGTTGTGGACCTCGGAGCACTTCAACCGCGGAACCGACCGGTATATAGTGCGGGCAGGGACCCTCGACGAGAGGGACATGGCCGCCTATATGAAAATAGTGGCGTTTGTGCGGGGTCTGCCCCCGTCAAAACTGGTGACGCCTGATGGTTGGTATATCTTTGACGCGCAGGGGAACATGCGGACGAGGAAGAGGCTGATTAACACGAAGACCTTGCTCAGTTGCGCCACGGGGGCGGACGCTCTGGAATACCTAAGTAGGGACGCTTCTTCTTTCTCATGATTGTATGTTTTGTATGTTGCTGACTCTTTTTTTTTTGCTTTTTTGCAGCGAGCATGTCGTATGTTGAAGAGCGGGTGAAGAAGCTGCGCGCCTCGAAGGTCGTCGGCGCTGCGAAGACGCGAGTGAGCCAATTGGTCGGGCAGGAAGCTGTGGTCCAGGGTGGTCAGAGTTCCTCTTCGTCTCAGGGAACTGCGAAGAGGCCAAGAACCGAGGATCCCAGTGGCCTGATTGATCTGACGACCGGGTCATCCGAGGAGGGTTACGTCGTCCCGCCGTGCCACCAACACCCGGGTTATTTTCACGGGGCCCGATCTCCCACTATTTCTGCCGGTGAAGTGAAGGTTATCTGGGATGCCGATCGAGAGTCTCGTCGTCGCATCTTGGCGGAGGATTTGGCTGCGATGATGCGGACCTTTACCACGGCAATGGTCTTGAGTGAGGAGGGTTGCTCTGCCGCCGAGCTGACCAAGTTGCGGGGAGATCTCACCTTCATGAAGTCGCGCCTGGCCAAACTCACCAAGGATCTGGAGAAGAGTCAGAAGGATCCTGCTGACCAGCGAAAGCGGGCGGAAGATGCCGAGGAGAAGGCGACGAAGGTCGAGGAGAAACTAGGGGCGGCGGAGGCTGAGGTGCAAGTGCTGACGGTTCGCCTAGAGGTTCTGGATAGCGCCCTCCGTCCGGCCGAGGATGAGACTGAGGAAGACAGGCGGATGATTACGCGTGCTGATTTGATCGCCCGGATTCGGGTGCTGGAGAGCGATTGCCTGGACGCTGTCGAGGTCGGGTTCAAGAGTGTTGTTGTGCAGCTTCAAATCGTTAACCCTGGCGTCGCTCTGGTCGTGGACGGGATTGGGCCCTATCATGAAATTGTCGACGGGAAGGTGGTCGACCCGGAGCTCGTCGTCCCCAACGTCGTCGTCGTAGATGCTGAGAAGGAGGGCGAGGATGTGTAGATTTTCCCGGGCCTGCGTGCTCGTAGTTTTCTGGGCCTGCGTGCCGATGTTTTATAATTTTCCTTTAAGTGTTTTGTTTTGACGGGCCTGCGTGCCCTTGATGATGTAACATAACTACTGGGCTGGTACCCTTTTATAATTCTTGAGATTTTTCTAAGTGTGCACTCGGTTTTGTTTTTTGCATGTTTGTTTATGCTCGTCTTATTTCTGCACGTACTTGTATACTCAAAATGTATGTATGTTTGAAATGGATGTTTAGTATGCCTTTGGGCCTGTTCGGGGTGGTAGCTCGACGACGATTGTTTCCGGCTGTGTGGGGAACTGGCCGGCTGGTCGGCTTTGTTGCCTGACTGGATTGGGGGTAGTTCTCCCCGTGACGTGAATGTCCCATTGCGAGCTGGGTGTCCTGCCGGTGTTGGTACGTCGGTGGGGAATCTCGATCGAGGTGTTCCCCGCAGAGCAAGGCCTTCTGCCCGCAGAGCAAGGCCTTCTGCCCGCGCACACAAGAGGCAGGGCTTGCTTTTGCTCTGGTCGTTAGGAGACGCGAGGAGGTGAGGTAGTACCATGTCGCCCCCCAGTGGTCTCACCATGAATCTTATTTGCAAAAGCAACAACTTAATTCAACAAGGTATTAAAAATGTCTTAGTAGATAACAATTTGGATCAAAGTCTCACACTAATAATAGAGTAGAATCTTTTAAATTATCAACCACATTCTAAAGTAACATTTCTAACTCAAATGCTAACAAAAATCTTAGGGTGTGTTTGGTTCGGAGTAGATGGAGGGGAGGGGGAATTTTTAATTAAATATGTTTGGTTCAAATTTTAAGAGAGAAGTGTTGGTGATTTTGTATCATCAATGTATTTTAGTAGTAATGTGATTTACTGTAGGCCGATGCAATTATGTGTTAAGCTTGGAAACGAGTTAGGGTAGTGCGGAGTGCACGCTCGTCGAGCCAACGTGTAATTGAATGCGAATAATTGAAAAGGGGTTCTGAGGGGCGAAGCCCCTAGCGGGGTGTGGGGCAGCGCTCGTTCGAATTTTTTGAACAGTTTCTGAACAGTTGAACTCGTTCGAAAGTTTTTTGAACAGTTGAACCCTTTCCCAACCGACTTAACCGTTTTTTGAACAGTTGTGTCTTTTCGGTTTCTGTTATTAATCTCCTATATAAGGAGTCATTTGGCCTCAATTTAAAACACTTAACAAAAACCATACTTTCTCTCTGCATTCCTGATTTGTTCTCTATTGCCAGAAGCAGATTGTTCTTCAAGAATTATCCCCACAAAGATTTCATGAATCCAGACAATAATAGGATCAAAATACTTTGTTCGGAAAGTGTACGAACACGATTCCTCGAAGTTATCCAGGATTATCATACTCAAATTTCTAACAAGAAGGGGAGGGGAGGGGAGCAAAATCCCCTCAAAACACACTTTTTGGTTCCCTCCTTCTGGGGGGATTTGGAGGGGAGGGAAGGGAATATGAGTTTTGATATTTAAAAATTATTATACTTACTAAAATATCCTCAGTTTAATTTTAGTATTTCAAAACTATTCATTATCTTTCTTGTTAATATTTTTTCTCGATTGTTTCCATCAACTTATTATAATTGTTCTCCACCTTCAAATTATTTTATTATTTCTATACTTAATATAAATCATAATCAATGTATTTTTTTTATAAAAAAAATATCATGTTTAGTTATATTTGTTTTCTTCTTTTAGTTTTGTTATGTATTCTATCATATTTTCTTTTATATCAAATTGTAAACCATTTATTTTATTTATTTTTGTTTATTCATTTTATTAAATATTTTGAACCATTAATATTTAATAATAAGTTATTTTATATATTTGTTTTGTTATATGATTCATCACAATTTAAACGATGTTATTGGCATATAGTTTAATTTATGTTGGAAAGCTATAAGTCAAATCAATTGTACTCAATTTTTTAACTTTATGTGACAAATAAATACTTTTTTAATCACTCAATATTAAAAAATTTATTACCAACAAAAATACGCATGAATTTTTCACATTTTAATATCATAGGACTTATATAAGATCATAAGGATAAAAATGTAAATTATTAATAAAACTCCTCCCCTCCCCTTCTGAACCAAACACATTTTTAATTAAAATCTCTCTCTTCTCCTCCCCTCCTCTCTTTTGAACCAAACACGTATCTGATTAAAAAAGTACTTCACCTCCCCTCCCCTTCCCTTCATTAAAATTCCTCCCCTCCCCTCCCCCTCATTTGAACCAAACAGACCCTTAATTGCAAAAGCAGAATTAAAAAAATTTCAATTCATAACAAACAACCACATGCTATAGAATTGAATATATGTGGTGAGAGTAACCGCTCGATAGATAGCTGAATATCAAACAAACCGAGTTCATTACAGAAAATTCTATATCTAATATTTAAATATCAACAAATTTTCATTGTTAAGTTACCTTTATAATCTCACTAGCCTCTTGCTTTAAAGCTTGTCGGTGACAATAATCCAATAATTTAGCATGAGAGACAAATGGTAACTTCTCCTAAATAGAAAAAAGAAATCATGCTAATAACAAATTTCACGCACATATAAAAAAATTTAAAAAATTAAAAATGAAATATATACATTTACCTCGTTAGACATATTTTGCCACATTTGAAACACTAATCTCTCAACTTCAATATAACTTTCCATCTCTTTTCCTTTGTTGAAGCTTTCCCTGATAAAGAAAGTTAATGAATAGAATATATAAGATGAGAAAGAAAGAAAAAAAGAGTATGGGATGAGAATGAATGTTAGTACATAAAAAGACGGTAAGGTGAACGTGGTTGATCCTTGAATTGAGGAGCTGGTTCTGGTTGGAAATATTTGAACTGAATTTTGTTGGATTCACAAAAATGCATATCAGCCAAAGAAATAGCAACATAACCCTAATTAGTAATCAAATGAAACAAACGACAATCTTTGTATATCTAAATAGGTTAGTGATGAATAAAATTATATACATGTATGATGCTAATGAAATTCAAATGATGTGGGATCTTAGGGTAAAAAATTAGGGTATGACAGAGGGTTTCAAAATTCACGTGGAAGATAAGATTTTGCGCGTTGTGGATGCAAACGATGTTTTGATACTTAAGGCTCCTATGGCTGCCAATAGGACTTTCAAGGTGTAGTTGAATGTTATAGAGCATAGGTGTTTAGCTACAACGGTAAGTCGAGAAGAGTGGTTGTGACACTACCGTCTTGGACATCTCAATTTTCATGATCTTGACGCGTTACAAAGGAATGGTATGGTGATCGGGCTGCCAAGAATCAACATTCTAGCTGAGATATGTGAAGAGTGTGTACAAGGGAGCACAACAGTAATTTTAGCAAGAAGGCAGATCATATGACCAAGCATCATCTTGAGGTGGTGTATTTTGATGTGTATAGACTGATGCAATTCGATTCGTATGGTGGCAATAGGTATTTTGTCACATTTATCGATGACTTTAGTAGGAAGCTATGGATATACCTAATCAAGAGGAAGGATGAGGTTTTTATGTGTTCAAACGATTCAAGTCCATGGTTAAGCGACAATGTGGTCGGAATCTCAAACTTCTCAAAACGAATGGTGGAGGTGAGTATACCTCAAATGAGTTTGAGAAGTATTGTGATGAAGAGAGGATAATGCGTGAGATTGTGCCACCCTATATGCCAAAACATAATGATATTGCCGAGAGGAAAAATCGTTCGATAATGAACATGGTTCAAAGCATGATAAAGGGTAAAGACTTGTTGAAGAAACTATGCGGTGAAGTCGTTTCTACAGCCGCTTATTTGTTGAAGAGGTGCCCTACAAAGAAGCCTTATAAGGTGACTCCAGAAGAGGTATGCTTTGGATTTAAACCAAGTGTGAGTCATTTGAAATTTTTTGATTCGATAGCATTTTGACACGTTCCGAGTCAGCTCTGAAAGAAGTTGGACAGCAAGGGTGAGATGATGTTACTCGTTAGTTATCACCCTACTGGAGGTTATAAGTTGTTTGATGTTACAAACAATAGGATCGTGATAAGCCGAGATTTTGTGGTTGACGAGCTGCAAAAGCTTGACAACAGCAGAAAATTTACTGATGTAGGCTCTGTAATCGATTACGGGAAAAATGGTAATCGGTTACCACATGTATTTTTGGATTCTGAGTCTACTAGATCTGGTTTTGTAGAAGGCGTAACCGGTTACGAGAATCTTGTAACCGGTTACGGGTTGGAAAATCAGAATTTTTAGAATTCTTGAGGTGCAGTGCAACAACAGGTCGAAGCCAAAACCGGAGGAAATGTTAGACGACCAACAAGGCAAAAACAATTGCCTCATAGACTCCAACAATGTGAAGTTTTCTGGGATAACGAAATCAATGATTTATGGTGATTTCGTTCACTTTGCAATAAAATGGCCGAATCCAAACCGATGAACACGGAAGAGGCTCTAAGCGATCCAAAGTGGATATGTGCAATGAAGAAGGATCTGGAATCTATTAAAAAGAATGGTACTTGGGAGTTGGTCGATTTACCGCTTGGAAAGAAGTCAATAGGTGTACGATGGGTCTATAAAGTGAAGGCAAATCCCAAAGGCGGGGTGATCAAGCATAAGGCTCGATTGGTAGTGAAGGGATTCTTGCAACGTGAAGGTATTTACTTTGAGGAAGTGTTTGCACCTGTGGCTAGGCTTAAAACCATCTGATTAGTTGTTAGCATTGCGAATAACCATGATTGGACGATATATCAAATGGACGTCAAATCTGCATTTTTGAATGGTCCACTTGATGAAGAGGTTTATATTGAGCAGCCCTCTTAATTTATAGTGAAGAATCAAGAGTTGAAGTACTACAAATTTCATAAAGCTTTATATTGTTTGAAATAAGCTCCAAGAGTTTGGAACAAACGCATTGATGGCTTTCTTGTTGATATTGGTTTCAAGCGGTATGTGTCCGAACATGGAGTTTATGTGAGATCGGATGCAAATGATGGTGTGATCATTCTTTGTTTATATGTGGATGATCTATTGATTACCGACAGCTTTGAGAAGAGTATCTCTAAGTTCAAGAGTAAACTTATGGATGAATTTGAGATGACGGACCTTGGCATTATGACATATTTTATTGGCATAGAGTTCCATAAGTCAAAATGGGACTGCTCATGCATCAAAGGAGATACGTTCTTGAGGTCTTGAAGAGGTGTGAAATGGAGCATTGCAATGCTGCCATTACACCATGTGAAGCAAGGTTGCAGTTGTCCAAGAGTGAGGATGAGCAAGATATTGATCCAACGCAATATAGGAGATTGATTAGATTATTGCGGTATTTGTGCAATACGCGACAAGACATGGCATTTAGTGTCAGTATTGCTAGTAGATTCATGGAGAGACCGAAAGTGTCACACTTGGAAGTAGTCAAGAGAATCCTTAGATACATTAAAGGAACTCTTGGTTGTAGAATTATTTTTCCTGCATCGGATATGGGCCGAAAATATGATTTACTTGGTTTCGCCGATTCCAATTGGTGTGGTGATAAGGATGATAGAAAGTAAACGGCTAGATACATCTTTATGTTTGGTAGGACACCAATCTCTTGGTGTTCGAAGAAGGAACCAGTGGTAGCACTATCGTCTTGTGAGACCGAGTATATTGCGACTTCGTTGTGTGCTGATCGGAGAAATAGCAAGTGTACTATTTTCACCGATGTAGTGATAAGGGGAAATTCCCCGAATGTCGAACTCTAAGGACTGCATGTAAATTTTTAGGAAAAACTTGTTATTTCAATCAGATAAAATAACCTTGGGTTTCATTTGGCAACAGGATATAGGAACAAGTAAAATAATAGACTTTATAGATTAAAATAAGATCAATGTTAGGGACGTCGATAAATTGCTAGTAAAGACCTTAAAGAATTCTTCTGAGATATTTGTTTCCAACCTTAAAAAAAAAATTTCAAAAGTAGTTTTCCTTAATTCCTTAATGAAAAACCCTTTGATGAATTTCATGCACACTAATTCCTTAGTTGCCCACGAAAATCATCAAGCAATAGTTCTGACATAAAAAACACGTTGCTACGGGATACCCCTATTCCTAGGCAATATCAACCGTAACATTATTTTGCAAAAGCATTAGGTCGACTTTCCAGATAAAACCTAATCGTAAATCAAATTCTATTTTCCAATATGAATTAGCATAAAGATCGTTGCAAAATAAAAGCCATAAGGTGAACAACAAAAATCTCATAGAATAATCCCAACAAAGGTCAATACATCGCAATTTAGGACCACCCCCTAACAATTGAGGGTTTAGCCACTCATAATATTTGATAAAAACAACATGATAATTAGAAACATTACAATGTTATTAGGAGTGAATTCGATCTTCAATTTCTTCCGAGCATGAAAATCTCCTTGTCCTCCCAATTCTCCAGAGCTTCAATCTCTCGTTGTATTTTTTCGTTTAATCCAAAAGTGTCTTCTCCTTTCTCCAAACACGTAATAAATAGTCACAATTCCAACTCAGCACTAGGGAAATACCCACAATACCCTCGGGGATCACAAGAGTCAAAAATACAAGAAAAATAGGGAAAAAAGCGCATCCTGCAACACGAGCCGTGTCAGGCAACACGGGCGGCTGTGTTGCCTTTCTGACACATTTTTCGCGTGAAACTTCCACGTCCCAGGTGTCTCGACACGGGTCGTGTCACACAACACGGGCACCCGTGTCAGACCACTGTTTTCCACCAAAAATCACCTTTTCTGAGCACATACTGCAACATGGGCTGTGTCATACAAAACGGGCACCCGTGTCAGGCCTCTGTTTCGAATTTGACTTTGACTCCAACACAAAAGGCGTAGCTCTCTCTCTTAGCTTTCCGACGGTTTTTAAAACGCCTCAAATGGATTCCCGGAACTCCAGTTATGATCGTTTTCGTGCAGACTGCTAAAGATTTCACAACAAAACTCTTCTGAAATCTTGCAATTTTTCCCCGGTTTTCGCTCTGCTTCTCCTTTATTGTATACCTGAACCTAGAAACAGTGAAAATACCAAATAGACGCGTAAAATGTAATAAAAACAACTACAATGCGACAAGACAAAACAAATGATTAACTGAAATAAACGGTAAAATAACGTGTAAAAATCACCGATCAAACTCCCCCAAACTTAAACCATTGCTTGACCTCAAGCAAAAAGCTTGGATAAATAATTTTCAAGTCAAACAGCACATCAAGGGAAGGGTTCAGGGTGTAAGGTGTGTCGATACTCATACGTGAGTCTTAGTTCCGATCGGCTCAAACCAGCTCTCTCGGTACTCATCCGTTAACAAAGGCATTACATAAACACATACCGCAGTAAACTTACGGACCTAAATCTCCCTTTCGGCCACCTCTCCAACTATGCTTTGGGCTTAAGTCTTTTATTCGATTTTCTACCCCTTTCATTCGGATAATTAGATTAAGGCATGCACATTTTTGCTCGAGATTTTTTTCTATGGCACCTTTATTTATTTATTTTCCCGCTCACAAGCGTTTATTAGTCCACTTTGGGACGACTATAGAGATTCAACCGCCGTTAGGCTAAATAACCGGGTGAGGGTTACCCAACTTAGAAGGACAGATTGTCTTTATGTCATTATTCAACTTTCTTTTTTTTGGTTCCACAAGTCATTTTCAATCATGCCGGACTATCACAATGAACTAATTGGGGAATACTTCTCAAATCCGAGTACTATGGCATAAATTTACACGTTGGACTCGTTTCCTTACTCCGGGGAACCTAGGGTGTTCACATTATACCTTAATTTCCAAACTTTCCCAAGTTCCTTAGTTCAAACTCCTCTTCCCTTGAACTCTAAATACTTTCTTGACTACCTTACTGTTGCACCCCAAAAGTTGCCAAACCTTTTCTTACTTGGTTTATGTTTCATTGCATTAGCATACCATTGTTCTAGCATTATCATAAGCATTGAATTAGCATTTATGCAGGGGATCAAGTGTGATATATATATATATATCAAGAGGAGCCTATCTAGAGATTTTATTCAAGCTTGAGAAGGTCACCAAAGTCATCAGGAAATGGTTTGCGTTTTCGAGAAGTTTGGATGCTGGTATGTGGTTCATCTCCTAACTTGGGAGTCAATTGAAGGCCATCAGTGGATTGTTGTGAAGCATTGTGCATGGATAGAGTGCGGATAGAGCTCATGGAGTGCCTTGAGGGTCATGGTGGAGCTCAGTCAAGTCATTATGCCAAGAGTGAAGAGCCACAGTTGAAGGCGTTGCAATTAGGGTTTTTGTCTGGTCGACCCTAAGTCAATTGTTGATTTCAAAGGAGTTCAAAGCTTATTTCTAAGTCATGGTGATCATGGTATGTTGTATTGAGGCATGAGATGTTATTCCAAGATCAATCCAAGAAGAATTCAGAGTGTGAGGAGTTGCTAAACTAGGGTTCTCAGGGTAAAATCCCCTATTTAGTGCCAAGTTCCAGGCCACTTATCTCAAGATACACGTTTCATATCAACTTTTGGCCAACATGAAACTTGTAGAGAATTCTCTTAGATTTAATTTGAGTACTATAAGTCCTTGATTGGATTTATAGAACTCAAGTTATGATCCAGACAAGTTACAGGTCACCAGAGGAATGTGAAACTTGTATACAAAAGTCAACCAACTTCCAGGACATTTTGACCTAGAAGGGTGTTTCTCATCAACTTTTGACCAACATGAAAGTTGTAGATCTTGATCCTAGCTTTCCATATTGTACTAGAAGTCTTTCATCTGATTTGTAGAACTCAAGTTATGAGGTTTACAAGTCAGAGGTATTTTGGGAAAGTAAGATTACAGGTCATAAAATTACAGGTCAAGTTCACCACTTTGCATAACTCAAATGAACTTTTTTCCAACAAGAAAGTTGCTCCAAATGGGGTCATTTGATCAACCAAACCTCAAGTTATCAATGGGATAGCTCGTGGTTGAAGATTGGTGAAAGGAATTTTGGTAAAAGCATGTGAAAAGCCTAATTTGTGGTCTTGCCAAAATTAAATCAAATATGGTCATATTTGTGCTCATTTTGAAGGGAAAATATGTTTTAAGATCATTGGTGACAAAATCAATTGCATTTGAGGCATGGTTCATGGGTTATTTCAAGCTTTCTTCATAATTAAGCAACACTTTGGATCTTGGCCATTGAGATTGAAACAAGGAGCAATTATGAGTCATAGATCTCCACAACATCACAAGGAACTGAATTGAATAAAAAAACAAGGGATTTTGGCCATGAATGAGTGCAATTCCATGAGCTTCCAACTTCAAAAATGTAAAAATCCAATTTTATGATCAAGCCACAATTGGGCCCCCAAAACTCCACAAACTTATTCTATAAAGGATGTGGATGAATTCTATGATTTTTTTGGATGATTTTGGTGTAGAGAGAGTGATATAGTAATTGAAAAAAGTGAGCTCCAAGTGATTTTTGAGTTCATCATTTTTCATCAATTCAAGCCTTCTCACCTATCCAAACTTCTTCAACAACTATCATTGAGTGATTCTACACAATTTTCTAGAAGAATTTGTGTCCCATTGAAGCTCCACAACTCCATTTTCAGAGGTATCGCAAAATCAAGATTACTCATTAATTATGCATCTTTCTTGCACCATTTTTGCACCACTACATCACCCTTGGTATGAATCACGTTTATGGTAATGTTTGGGAAAATTTCATGAAGAAATTATGTTCTTGATATTTCTTGAGAGAGTCACGGGTTTTGAGTTTAAGAAGGTTTCACTTCATTTCAATGGGATATTCTTATTCCTTGCGAAACATGCTTCAATTTCGGTTCAAGAAACGTTCGATTTCATGGAGTTTTGAGAGAGATAGGTGGTAGAGAAGAACTCTAGCGCACTTCCGGCCACCATTCGCGGTCGATGCTGCGTTTCCCTCTTCCAATTTTCAAAACAAAGAAGATGATCTATTCACCGTTGGATTAGATGGAAAATCATGACTTTATACTCACATCTAACACTCACCAGTGCGCCACCTCACCATTCACTTAAGTGACTCAGCATGGGCTTAAGTGAACTATTACTCACACCCCCATTATGTCAGGCCCAATGGATTAGACTGAGTATTCTTGCTATTTACCACGCAGATTTGTCTATTTTCATGTTTTTCCTTATTTTTCTTATTTCTTACTCGTTTTCTTTAATTACGTGAAAAATAGTAATATTGCTTATTTTTTCTTGAGATTTTTTCCTGTTATTCTTGAACACTTTAGGAGATTCCAGAAATTGGAATGGTATTTTTAGGATTTATTTTCATTTAGTTATGATTTTTCTTAGTTCAGTATCCATTAAGATCATGAATTTGTACCTCTATTCTTGTAGAATTTTGTTGAGGTATCAAAACCAAATATTTTTGCCTAATATTTTATGGGATCTTGGTACACATCTTGAGGGTTCCAAATATAATTTCCTATGGATTTTATACTATGATTTGTATAGTTTTTGAACACCATCTTTGGGCATGCTCTAGATTGCTTAGTTTTGAGATATCTCTGGATGTTTACTCTTTGTTTGAACACCTCCTCTTGGATTATTTTTCCATCCTTTTAACCTTTTATTGTGGAAATATTTTAGGTGCTTGGAGAATTGATTTGGCATTTTTAGATACATTTTACTATTTTTGCTTTATTTTGCAATTGGACTCATAATTTGGCACTTTCACTTGGACACTTGTATTGTTTTGGCTCCAAAAGCCATGTATTGCTTGTGTGATGGATATTATAGTGATTTCTTCTTATTGTGGACTCATTATAAGTCATGTGGACAATTTGGTGGCTTTTTATATTATGCATAGCTTGCCCATTTGATGTTATACTTTCATGGTTGTGCATTGTGATTCCATATAGTGGTTTATGTACCTTCCTTGCTCATTTCTCTTGATGCCTTACTACTTTTCCCTTGATATTCATTTGTGGAATAGGTTATATGATTAGAATGTGCTACTCTCTGTCCCATGACCTTGTTGTGCCATTTAAGGAAGTTTTAGGTATCTCCTTTGGAGGTCTCTAAGGCATGCCTAAAGTGGTGAATCCTTGAGGACTTCCTTTGTATGCTTTACTGATTTGCTCCTGTTGCATTTCCTCTCCTATTATATTTCATTATTTCATGATTGGCTTGAGGTTGAGATGGACTTATGGAGGCTCCTGCCCCACACTATTTTCCTCCCTCACTTGCATTGCATCTTTACTTTCTATATTTGCATTTCATGTATGCATTTGTACACTTGTTTTCTTCTTCTTTCTTTTGTCTTCCTTCCCTTAGGATTTACATTCTTTCTTGCTCAAGATAGAATGTGATAGAAATTAGGCCTTTAACCATGCATGACAACAATAAGTAGTTCCCTCTTAACCTTGACTATAGGATGAACTTTGCATGACAACTTTAGGATTGAACTAGTTTTCCCTTAGTTGTGTTTTTTCTCTTCTCATCTTCAAACATCTTTAAAACACCTAATAAAGATTAGTTGAGGTTGTACGCTACGAGCCTTAAGATACTTGAGAAAGGGTTGTTGGAGAGTTTCTTTCCAATAGTCTGGATGTTTAGTATGGCACCCTTTGGGTGACATGCGACGCATTCACTCTCAGGTCATAGTCTCTAGTGCGATATTAGTTGCAAACATCCATAAAAGGTACTTCTTCTAAAAAATAGAAAACAAAGATCAAACATCTTTTTGTCCTCTTGGACCTTTAATCCCTGGAAACCCTTTTCGTAAGGAGAGTTCTGTTAACTCTCGGTTCTACCACAAACGGTAAATGCCTAAGTCTCCAAAGGTCGAGCTGCATACGCCAAACTGCTGGAACCGTCTGTTAACCTTACTCAGATAAAAACAGTTAGACAAACTTGTGTCTCTTTTGGCCCGAACTACGTTTGCTCTGATCTTTCATGCTGTGTGAAAGTACATAGGCACGAGATGCGATATCTCGGCGAGCAACCTTCCCCCGTAACCCGTAGTTAGGCGAACTACGTAGACTCTGATTTCTCGTTCCATACGGGAATACGTAGGCATAGAACTGGTGTGTTATGCCGAGTCATTTTCTTTTCTTTTAGACCAGACTTTTAGCGTTGATAGTTAAAACAACCCATCATATAAACACAACAAGTGTGGATCCCATCGAGTACGATGGACGTGAGGGGTGTTAATACCTTCCCCTTGCGTAACCGACTCCCGAACCCAGACATTGGTTGCGATGACCTTGTCTTATACCCTTTTCGTCAGGTTTTTCCAATCGTTTCTTTTCCTGTTCTGAGGGATAAATAACGAAAGGTGGTGACTCTTCTGTTTTGCCGGCACATTATTTTCGCAGTAGCGACACTTACACACAGCCCACACACAAGAAAAATTCTTTTATGGTTTTCGTAGGGGCGAATATGTCGTGGTATTTACTGAACTTAAAATAAAAAGGGCTTAACTTGACAATACAAAACGGTAAAACCTCCCCCAAACTTGAACTAAACATTGTCTCAATGTTCAAGAACAAGAGAAGAAGAGGTGTACTCACAGAGATCCTCACAGAGCGATCGACAGGTAATGCAACACCTCTTCGCTGCTACCACGTTTTCCCTTGCGAAATCTCATTTGTTCCTGCAAAAACAATAACCACATAAAAAGAAACAACATCAATTCATAAAACCGTGGGTTTCCTCCCACGCAGCGCTTCGTTTAACGTCGCATGGCTCAACGATAGACTCCCCATTATTATGGGGGGAACTTCAGCCTTCAAACTCTATTGCTCGACTTCTTCGTAATAGAATATTGTGTCGGTTCAGAGATAAGAGCAACTTGAAATGGTTTTGATCGTTCTCCTTTCTTAGTTGTGTTGATCTTCCCAACTGAAAGTTTGACATCTTTCTCCTTACCTTTCTTTCGACCCTCTTGAGTTTTTAAAGTGATTTCCTCATCAAAAAATTTCAAAGTAAGTGTACCTTTTTCCACATCAAGATTGCACCGACTAGTAAGCAAGAACGGCCGGCCAAGTATGATCGAAGTTTCTTCATCCTCGGGTATATCCATGATTTGAAAATCAACTGGGTAAGTGAAGTTATCGATTGTCACTAGAACATCCTCTGCTAGCCCATATGCCATCTTAGTTGTGTGGTCATCAAACTTCAAGCTTGTTCCCGTATCGCTCACTTTTCCAATATCCAGCTTTTTGAAAATTGATAACGGCATGAGACTCACACTAGCACCTGAATCAATTAGGACTTTCTTAAAAGTTCAATCCTTTATAGTACATAGGATTACAACTGGTC
This sequence comes from Lathyrus sativus, assembly GCA_963859935.3. Lineage (NCBI taxonomy): Eukaryota > Viridiplantae > Streptophyta > Magnoliopsida > Fabales > Fabaceae > Lathyrus > Lathyrus sativus. The sequence goes on along the minus strand of OZ012735.1, from coordinate 791,423,906 downwards.
CAGGATCCTTCATCTTGATTGGCATTTTCCTTTCTTGTGTTATTTCCTTGCATTGCTCAGTTGTGGTCTTCGATTCTTCACCCATTGGTCTCTTTTTACCTATAACCTCTTTCATGAATTTCTTGTACAAAGGCATTTGCTTAAGTGCTTCAAAGAATGGCATGTTGATTTCCAATTTGTTGAACATTGCACTGAACTTTCCGAAGTCTTTCTCGTTCTGATCATTCTTTGTAACTCTTTGAGGGAACGATAATTTGATTTTCGGTTTGACCTCCTCTTTCTTTTTCTCTCCAGTTGACTTTTCAGATAGTACAGCTTCTTCTGGTTCTTTTATTTTTTCTCTTACCTCAAGTTCCACCTCTATGCATTCTTCCTCCTTTGTTTCCTCCTCTTCTATCACTTTCTGATTTCTTGTTGTGACAACATTAATACTCTCTTGATTTTTCAGATTCGGTACTGTCGCGCTCGGGAGGGTTCCTTGAGCGTGTGTTGAGAGGTGTTGGGCTATATGTCCCATCTGCGACTCAAGGTTTTTGATGGAAGTTGTGTTGTTCCGTTGAATGTTTCGGGTCTCTTCTTAGAATTGCATACTTTGAGCTGCCATTCTTTCAGTAGCTAACTCCCATTCTGCTTTTTGAGGGGCCTGTTGTTGTTGATATGGAGGTTGGTTTTGGTCCTTCCAGGAAAAATTAGGATGATTCTTCCATCCTGGATTATAGGTCCGAGAATACGGATTGTTCTGCCTCAACACTTTTATCTCTTCGACTTGTTGAGTAGTAACAAGACAATGCACAGTAAAATGGGGACCATTACAAACCTCACAACTCACATCTTGGACCGGTTGAACTTGAGCTCCAGTTGCATTACTCACATTCATCCCTTTTAGCCTTCTTTCCACTTCAGCCTTGATTTGATCTTCCATGTTCACAACTTGTTCCGCTAGTTTCAAATCAATCTTACCCTCTGGTTGGTTCACAGTGCGATCATACAACTCAAGATGCTCGTTGGCGGCAATTGCTTCTATAATCCTCTTGATACCAGTGGCTGTTGAAAAATTAGTTGAGCCACCGGCAGCAGTATCTATAAGCTGTTTTGTCTTGATTCTCAAACCATTCACATAATTATGCATCTGCTCAGTGGCATCCATGTTATGAGTTGGGCATGCAGTCAGACACCTCTTAAACCTCTTGTATGCATCTCCCAGAGATTCCCCTTCTTTTTGTTTGAAGTTGACAATGTCGTACCTTTTTCGAATAAACACGGAAGCAGGGAAATACTCGTTAAGGAATGTAGTTTCCATCTCTAGCCATGTGGTAATACTCCCAGCTGGAAGTGAATAGAATCATTCCTCCGCATTATCGGTCAGTGTGAACGGTAACATAACAAGTCTCTTTGCCTCTTCAGAATGCCCTTCTATCTTCAAAGATGTGGTAGTTGTTAGGAATCTCTGTAGATGTTTGTTTGCATCTTCATTTATTCTTCCTGCGAAAGGCTTGCTCTCCAACTGGCGAATGGTGAAAGGATGTAGCTGAAAGTGTGCCACATTCACCGGTTGATTTACGACAGTCATCCGGTTTGGTTGAGCATTGGCCCCTCCATAGTCTCCCAAAAGTCTTTCAGATGGAGGTGGGTTTCTGTTCATGATGAAAGTTTCGAGCTCTGTCTCTGTGCCCGAATCAGTATTTTCGGAAAGAACCACAACTTCTTCTTTGTTATTTGAAATTTCTGCTCCTGAGTTTGAAGCTGTCAATGTTTCCAACTTAGCTTTTCTACGTCTGGAGTGTAACAATCTTTCAGGTTCTGAGTCAAAAGAAAATAAAGCTGAGGTCTTACCTCGCATACACAGGTTAGGAAATTATTAGTAATAACAGAAATATAATCAGAAAAATAACTTAAAATTTTAGTCACAGAGTGACAAAATTCTAATTGAACGAACAAGATACTTAAAAATTTTGGCAGTCCCCGGCAACGGCGCCAAAAACTTGATCGGAGAAATAGCAAGTGTACTATTTTCACCGATGTAGTGATAAGGGGAAATTCCCCAAATGTCGAACTCTGAGGACTGCGTGTAAATTTTTAGGAAAAACTTGTTATTTCAATCAGACAAAATAACCTTGGGTTTCGTTTGGCAACAGGATATAGGAACAAGTAAAATAATAGACTTTATAGATTAAAATAAGATCAATGTTAAGGACGTGGATAAATTGCTAGTAAAGACCTTAAAGAATTCTTCTAAGATATTTGTTTCCAACCTTAAAAAAAAAATCAAATTTCAAAAGTAGTTTTCCTTAATTCCTTAATGAAAAATCCTTTGATGAATTTCATGCACACTAATTCCTTAGTTGCCCACGAAAATCATCAAGCAATAGTTCTGACATAAAAAACACGTTGCTACGGGATACCCTCATTCCTAGGCAATATCAACCGTAACATTATTTTGCAAAAGCATTAGGTCGACTTTCCAGATAAAACCTAATCGTAAATCAAATTCTATTTTCCAATATGAATTAGCATAAAGATCGTTGCAAAATAAAAGCCATAAGGTGAACAACAAAAATCTCATAGAATAATCCCAACAAAGGTCAATACATCGCAATTTAGGACCACCCCCTAACAATTGGGGGTTGAGCCACTCATAATATTCGATAAAAACAACATGATAATTAGAAACATTACAGTGGTATTAGGAGTGAATTCGATCTTCAATTTCTTCCGAGCATGAAAATCTCCTTGTCCTCCCAATTCTCCAGAGCTTCAATCTCTCGTTGTATTTTTTCGTTTAATCCAAAAGGGTCTTCTCCTTTCTCCAAACACGTGATAAATAGTCACAATTCCAACTCAGCACTAGGGAAATACCCACAATACCCTCGGGGATCACAAGAGTCAAAAATACAAGAAAAATAGGGGAAAAAGCGCTTCCTGCAACACGGGTCGTGTCAGGCAACACGGGCGGCTGTGTTGCCTTTCTGACACATTTTTCGCGTGAAACTTCCACGTCCCAGGTGTCCTGACACGGGCCGTGTCACACAACACGGGCACCCGTGTCAGACCACTGCTTTCCGCCAAAAATCACCTTTTCTGAGCACATACTGCAACACGGGTCGTGTCACACAACACGGGCACCCGTGTTAGGCCTCTGTTTCAAATTTGACTTCAACTCTAACACAAAAGTCGTAGCTCTCTCTCTTAGCTTTCCGGCGGTTTTTAGAACGCCTCAAACGGATTCCCGGAACTCCAGTTATGATCGTTTTCGTGCAGACTGCTAAAGATTCCACAACAAAACTCTTCTGAAATCTTGCAATTTTTCCCCGGTTTTCGCTCTGCTTCTCCTTTATTGTATACCTGAACCTAGAAACAGTGAAAATACCAAATAGACGCGTAAAATGTAATAAAAACAACTAAAATGCGACAAGACAAAACAAATGATTAACTGAAATAAACGGTAAAATAACGTATAAAAACCACCGATCATGTGTGTGTCAAGCTATGTGGCTCATGAATCTATTGAAGGAGTTGAGTAGCAATGAGGGTGAGGCTACTACACTTCTAGTTGATAATGTTCCTGCAATCAATCTTGTGAAGAATCTGATTGCACACGGAAGAAGCAAGCGCATAGAGATGTGGTTTCATTATTTGAGGGAGCCAGTGAGTGAAGGCAAGTTACAATTGGAATATTCTCGAAGCGAAGACCAAGTTGCATATTTGTTGACCAAGGGGGTAACAAATAAGGTGTTCAAAAGGTTGAAGAAAAGCTTGAGCATGCTGGACTTGGAATAACTGAAATGAGGTGGTGTCTTGAAAACAATTTTTTGGCATTTCAGTTGTGGTAACCGGTTACAGATTTTGGCGTAACCAGTTACGGAGTTGTATTTTGGCTGAGAAAGTGCTGGCACGGACTCGTAATCAGTTACAACATTTTGCATAACTGGTTACGGAGGTGTTTTTTAGTTTTTCTGTTTTCTGTTAGTTTCAGCTTATGGAGTTAAGTTGTTTTTGTTGTATCCAATTGTTTGTATGTACTTGTCATATAAAAGACCTTGTAAGCTCCCACATAATAGTTAATGCCAATTATTTTTCTCACTTTCAATTACTCTCTCACCTTTTTAACTTCATCTTCTTTAAATTAATTCAATTTTCCATTAATTTAGTATTATAGTTTATATATGTTCTACCATAAAGAATATTAAGAATGGTGTTAAAAATATTTTAAAATGTTTTTTATGATGTGAAATTACAAATCATAATAAAGTATGTAATTTAAAATTATAAATATAAAAAGTGTTTGAATTGAAATCAAATCAAGAAAATGGAATATTCTTTTTATAAATCCTTCGGTTACATTTTTTTAATTCTAATAGTCAACAATTTTCCCACTAAATAATTTTAAGTAATTAATTGTTATTATTTCTATACTCATATGCCAATTTTGTTTAACTATAATTTCACTCTTAGTCAATTCAGACTATTTAAATATTTTAAAAGAGAGCTTTGCTTATTATGATTCATTATGATTCTCTCGAGGGATTAATTTTTTTAATTGTACATTTAATTGTCATTATTTTTAAACTTTTTTTTAAAATCTAATTTCATTCTTCTTAAACTCATAATATTTAATTTCAATTCCAAACACAAGGATCAAGAAATAAAAGAATCACAAAAAATATTACCATTTAAGATAAATATCTATTGAATTGTAATTTGTTATGTCAAAATTTGTTGTTCAATAAAATCAAGAAAATGTCAGAACCTCAAAGTAGTGTACCTCAACAGAATTTTCTACTTAAATAATGTTAACAAAATTATAGGTATTTTGGATTTTGCTTAAGGAGTAAGCTCTATCATTATATAAAAACATGTTCTTATAAAAAATAAACTATATAGTTTTTAAAAGTAGAAAGAAGCTCTGCAAAAAATCTTTTTTTTCTTATTTTGCCTAAACACTAATTTCTTTCTTCTTCAATTTTATCTTTTCTTTTTTCATCATCATTGTGCAACGATATAATCTTATAACTAAAATTAATTAATTCACTCAAGTGAAAAGTGAAAAACAAGAGAAGTGATATCAATCAAAAAGATTCATTTTTATTCATCAATATTTATTTGAAATTCATAAGTTTGGGTGAAATTCATTATCGGAAATCAAGTATATTTCCAACCATTCCTAACAAAATTGTTAATTCAATGAGAAGTACAAAAATTAAGTTCTAAATTGGAAACAATTAGTAGACCTAAATAAGAGTGAAAAAAATATTTAAACCTAAAAAAAACTAGAAGAATCAATTAACATTAGCTCAAAACAATCAAAATAAGAACAGGTTAAGAACAATCAAAGTTTTGTATTCTTACAAAATGTCAAATTAACCATAAAAAAGTGTTCACATAAAAAAAAAAAAAGTTAGTCTCATAGCATCCTCTATCATAAGTAAGCATAAGATAACCACAAAAAAAATATGAACAACTCTAATCTACATCCTATATCATAATAACTCAGCACAAGATGATATGCCTAATTTATGATAATTCACCACAAGATAACCAGCAAAATATACTCCATGACCCCTGTACAACAATCAAATAATTTATATCTTTTAGAAAGTAGTCCATAAAATCAAATTTTTCATTATCATTCAATAATAAGTCATACATACGTATATAAAAACTTATGCTTGGGAGTCTTTGGAGGATTCTCTAAAGTTTTTTGAAACTGCATATCATTCAAACAAACCAAAATGTAATACTTCGTATAAAAGTAGTAAACATCCACAAAAATTAAAATATATATGTGTAAAAGTAACCGAGTAGAAGAATTAAAAAAAACATTGAGATTTGATATACAAACCTTAAAATTCTCGACCAATGGTGACTCAGCTCCATAATTTATCTAAAATAATTACTTTGTTAGAGAGTGAGTATCTCATAATTTCATTTCATCATAAATAACCAGTAAAGAGGTGAGGGCTCACAACTAAATATTACATATAATTGTTAGTAATCAAAATACCTTTCAATTTGAAGGATATTAAATCTAAATTCATATGGAAATAACATGAACAAAACATAATTCACAAGCTATATTCCACTTCTGCAATTTCGTTTGTCACATTTGTTTAAATTACCAAAATTTGAGAGCAAATACAATCTATTATTTAGTTCAATGTCTCACTAATAATCATGTAAAACTTTTTACATTCTAAACTAACATTTCTATTTCAAATACTATGAATAACATATGATTCTAAAAAAATAAAAAGTAATAAACCTCTTATTTGCAAAAGCAAGAACTTAATTCAACAAGGTATTAAAAATGTCTTAGTAGATAACAATTTGGATCAAAGTCTCACACTAATAATATCAACAAATTTTTCATTGTTAAGTTACCTTTATAATCTCACTAGCCTCTTGCTTCAAAGCTTGTAGGTGACAATAATCCAATAATTTAGCATGAGAGACAAATGGTAACTTCTCCTAAATAGAAAAAAGAAATCATGCTAATAACAAATTTCACACACATATAAAAAAATTAAAAAATTAAGAATGAAATATATACATTTACCTCATTAGACATATTTTGCCACATTTGAAACCCTAATCTCTCAACTTCAATATAACTTTCCATTTCTTTTCCTTTGCTGAAGCTTTCCCTGATAAAGAAAGTTAATGAATAGAATATATAAGATGAGAAAGAAAAAAAAAGAGTATGGAATGAGAACGAATGTTAGTACATAAAAAGCCGGTAAGGTGAACGCGGTTGATCCTTGAATTGAGGTGCTGGTTCTGGTTGGAAATATTTGAACTGAATTTTGTTGGATTCACAAAAATGCATATCAGCCAAAGAAATAGCAACAGAAATTCCACATTTTTCACTACAAACAACATCGAATCAACTATTCGTAAGAACAAAAATCAATGAAATGAATGAAAGAAACTCAAGACAGAAAGTAAAATAAGAGTCACCAGTTGAAAAAAGCACTTCCATCATGAGCGCGAGGAATAGCGTAAACCCTTTTTCTAACTCTTCGTGCCATTGGAGAGAGGGATAGAGATGATGAACGCTGTTGTTGTTAGGAAGAAAGAAAATAAACTTTTTATTTCCCGAATTGCCCTTCAAAGTTGTAATTTGATTTTCATCTCAAAAGTGTAGAAACTTTTCCCGCTATAAACGAAATCAACCTTTCGTGTGGCAGAATATGATGGGACACTTACTTTTTAGAAGAGGAGTTTCCTAATTTCTTTTAACATAGCATGTACTATTAAATTCAGATCAAATATTTTTTTAAATAGAAAAATGCTTTTTTTAAGAGACGGTTTATTAAAAATTATTTACTATTAGTCACGAAAAATCATTTTAATTCTATCACATGAGTTTATTTAAATAAAACAATACTATTGTCTCAGCCTCAAATTATATATTCTTTTATGAATTTTAATGTTTATTATTTATTATTTTCTTTTTCTATGAAAATCAAATTTTATTCAGTAATATTAAAAAATATTTTTTTTTTTGAATTATTTTTTATATATGAAATTAGTTATATTCTTAAGTATGTATCAAATAAATAAAACATTTTAAAATTTAAAACAGAAGAACTATTGTAATTGTTAAAAAAATAAAATAATAATAATTATTATTATTATTAAACATTAATATATTTTAGTAATATCAATTAAAATTTTGTTTTTATTTAACCTTCATTTATAAATAATAATTAAAATATTTTTTTATTAACTTTTTTAATCCTCATAAAGAAGTTAATAATGGATAGAAATAATTAATTGTTGATCTTTGATATATGGTTGATTTTTTAATTACGTACAGTGTTTACTTTTAGTGGTGCGTCAATTGAAATATTTTGAAATGGTTATAATAAATAATTTTGAGTGCTATCAACTGAATTGAATTTATTTGATTCACTTTTATATCAATTTAACTCTATTTATACAATATTTTAAATAATTGAATTAGAAGATATATTCTAACTGTTTGATTTTAGGCAAATTAATATTTCTGATCAGTAACAGATTCTTAATAATGCCAAAGTCCAAAGAAACTTCAATTTTGTCAATTATTTTTTAAATACTATTAATTTATTAACATAATTTTAACGGGTTGTACTTTATCAAGGAAAATAACAACAGAGGTCTTGAAACAATTTTTTAGAATTAATATTTTTTTCAATGAAATTTGACGTGTCTCTTTAAAATAAAAAACAAAGATCAATTTATAGATAATTTTCTTGTACGTTTTAAATCCTCAATTTTAAGATAAGAGTCTTATAAATCCTAGAGGATTAGCATATAACACTAATTTTATTTTGCACGTCTTCATAGCAATATCAACAACAAGAATAATTATATTAAATTTGGGTATGATTTTCACTCGTCAGATTTTTTTACTTCACAATGTCAAATATAAATCTTCTCTTTTCCATTTTATTTTTAATAACGGTTAATATTTTAAAAACATGAAAGACCTAGATTTCTTTAGAGAGATGTACACTAGATAAATTGGCTTATAGATTTTTTTTATAATGTAAAGTGGAAAATTGTTTTTTTATTTATAATTTTGGTATAGACGGTCCAACACATAGATCTTTAGCACTTCGAACCTAAAACTTTGAGAAAACACACTCTCGAGACTCAAACTTCCACCAATAGCTCAATCCTTAAAAGTTAAAAAATTTAATTATTAGTATTTTTATATATATTTTAATCACACATCATTTCTTATAAATATAAGGCTCATCACTAATTTACATTATTTTTGGATCAATTTTGTTGAATTTCGTCTTTCAAGTTTATAGTTATATATTTGTAAATATCCATAAATGGAGCGACTTTGGACCTGTTCTCATTAAGTGTCCTCCCCATAATGTTACCTAACCCATATGCATTAAGTGGCTCGCCCTGAGGAGAAACATGGATGATAATGTGTACATAGCCTATAATCGCATGTGCAAGAAGTCCTGGTCATGATTCCCTAAGAAGTAAGCAGTTCACAATTTCTCTAATCAAGGTGGAAATGTTACTACTTCTTAGGGGTCCCTGGATCTAGGCCCATAAGCCTTTATAAATAACTCATCCTTAGGATTGAGGAGTACAATGGCACCCATGGCGGACCCCAGTAACACTAATTTGGGTCACACCTTTCATTGTCACCACTTTGACACTCGCCAAAATCTTCATTTCTATCCTTAACTATTCCCAATTGTGGTTGCTAAGAGGGTGTAATCCCCCGCACATGAGGATTATGGAGGTAGCAGGGATCCTAATGCCACAATGAAGTTGTGTGTCACCATCGATGAACTACACCACCATAATTAGAGCATGTAATATAATGTCCTCAACATCCAACAATGTCAACATGAGACTATCCCCACGGAAGAGATGGAAGAGTTGGACCTCAGCGACTTTCAAACGAAATATGGGAAACACCCGTTCTCTAAGGTTTCAAGCCTTCCTCCCTTGAAAAGTTTGATAGGCGTAGTGATCCTTACAAGCATGTCACCTCCATCAACATGCAGATGGCCACCATCGGAGCGCCCGACTCTTTGAAACGCAAGATTTTATCTGCAAGTTTCAAAGATGTAGCCTTACGATATGGAAAGTAACAGGTTTTATCTCTCTAAGCACAACTGCCCCAACACGAACAAGATAAGGCAACAAGTGGGCATAAGACACTGGGATTTTATCGAAGCGAAAACGTCTCATCTTCTGACCGTTGTTTCATTGTCTACTCTAACCTTGGCCCTGGTTTTGATTATTCTATGCGGTTTGTTGATTCCGTGGAGTACGAATTGGAGGAGGTTGTTGGTACTCTGGTGATGTTTGATATTGAAACGAAGATTGTTGATAGTGTGTTGAAGCGACATACGAGAATGGATAGTACGACATGGGAGCCATGGGTGCCTGGTATTGGGGGTGAACATTGGTCGTCACAACACTAGTCTCTCCCTCTTTCTTTTTTATAAAGTTGCCTTGAGGCTTCTTAGATTCTGCTTGATTACCAGCCACAACACTTGGAATCTTACCTATTTTTAGCTCGTTCTCTATGCGTTCAGCGATCGTGACCAAGTTTGAGAAGTTAGATGACATGCTTTCAACCATCTTCTCGAAATACGAACCCTATAGCGTATTCATTAAAATGACTACAAGTTCAGACTCATATGAAGGTGGTTGAACTCGAGTTGTCATCTCCTTCCAACATTGTGCATATTTGTTGAAGGACATTATTTCTCTGAGCTTGGTTTTGCAGTTGTAGTCTAGTTAGAGCCATATCGAGGTTGTATTTATATTGCTTTAGGAAAGCATAAGAGAGATCTTTCCAGGTTCAGAAGAGGGAGAAATAACCTTAATCCAAATATGAATTTTTATAAGAAACTTAATGTAAGGAGGGAGAAAGGACTTTCTCTATGGTTGTATAACATGAAGGGTGGAGAAGAGAAGTTCTTACTCTCATTAGGATTGTGTAATTTATATGTTGATGTGTTCTTGTTGTGTTAAAATATGAAATTTAATGATTGATTATGTTGATTATATGACTATTATGACTGAATTCATGTGTGAACCATCTATTTATGAATACAAGATTTTCTGCCATTGTTGAATATTTGAAGCTTTGAACACGAGTATAAATATTAGTGAAAGTAAGGATTGAATTGTATGTTAAATTGTCATGATCCATGATTGATATGTGCATTATGTCGCTACTCGAAAAATGCGACGACGTCGAGGCGAAAAAGGAAAATAGGAGAGTCGTCATCGAACTTTATTTATCCCAAAAGAGGAAGGGAAAACATCGAGAAAACTCCAAGACGAAATGGATAAGATGGTCTCACAACCAAGAGAAATGGTTCGGAAACCGGTTATGCGAAGGAAAGGTATTAATACCCCCCATATCCATCGTACTCGATGGGAACCATTCGCTTGTCTTATGCGTAAGGATGTTTGCTAAAGGTATTGCTTAGAGTGTGTTTTAAGAGGGAGAAAGAAGGGTTGAAACAAAGATAAAAGAAAAGAATAATGGAAAAAAGGAAAGAAAAGGTGGAAAAAGAAAAGGGAGACTCGATAAGACTTCACAGTCCTATGCCTACGTATTCCCTTATGCAATGGGAATCAGAGTCAACGTAGTTTAGAAGAATACGGGTGAAGAAAATGGAAGGGTACTCGCCAAGGATTGGGGGCCTCGTGCCTACGTATCTTCACTTAAAAAATGAAGAATCAGCGTGTCCGTAGTTTAGACTAGGACTTGTTGGTGTTTTTATGGACGATGCTATGGTGCGCATTCTAGCAGTTAGGTGTTTTGCAACTCGCTTGTGGAGTCTTAGGCATTACATGTATTGCATTAGAACAGACGTAACATGTCTTTTTTGAAAAGGTTAAGTTTACGCTGTCAAGGCAATATGTCACATTTGATTGGTGAGGGTTGATTTTAGGGGTGAGATAAGTCCTCGGATAGTAACCCATGGCGGGTAGTACCCAATTCTTTACCTTAAAAGATTTATTGTGAAAATGGTATGGCGAATATAGTCATGTCTTCGTATTGAAATACGACATCAAGACCATACACTCTAAAGTGAGCATCCTAATACTCAGAGAGGAAGAAGTCTTCATCAATCCTCTCTCTTTAGTTCAATACAAAGAGAACTTTATTCTCTTATTTAAGAAGTGTTTTGATTTTGGATGGTAAGTGATTTACGACAGCGAACCCTAAAGGTAATGTCAAGCACTCGGGATAGGACAAAGCCTTCACCTAACCACTCCACAACTATCCAAGTTTATTGAGAAAAATAAGTTTGAAAATGCACTTGGTACAAGACCAAGGTTTTTAGACTCAAGGAGACAAAAGAAATAGAGAAAAGGTATTGAAAATAATGAGTGATGAGTAGAGCAAGGTAGGTTGATGGCGATGCAAGGCAATCGACTTACAAGGGTGAGATTCATACAAGGTTAGTGTGGTTTGATGAAAGAGATGAGATAAGAGATAAGAGGATAAAAGAGAAACCCTAAGGTTATTCAAGTTAATGATTTTGAAAATGACTTGATGTTGGATCAAGTTTTATTTGTTCTTTACTTTGAAACGGTGTTCTAACCTAATTTATTTTATCTTTCTTAACAAGCAAGCAAGCATAAAAATTAAAAATACCTAGACTATTACATTGCAATGGGAAAAGGGATACATGTAAAGTACACGGGATTGCGAGAAATAAATGGGGTTATTGTCAGGTAGCCCAAGAGGAAGTCGTGTGTGTGCGAGGTGTCCTAAACTAAACAATGAACAAGAGTTTAGAAGAAAAAAATCTCCAAGCTAGGGTTTCTGTACAAGGTCTAACTCTAATGCTCGGTATCATAACCACAACCCACCAATTGAACGTTTTTAGGGTTTCGATATCTTTATTATGTTTTTGTGTTTTGAATGAGATATGAACAAGATAAGATGACAAGATGAATATAATAAACAAATAATAATATGAACAATTGTTTCCCTTGAAAATCGGAAAACAACCGCTGATCTTCCAAATCTAACTTTGGTGGCTCACAGGATCGATCAGATTAATCCTAGGACATGTGCTAAAAGGCTTTTTGATTTGAAAATCTATCCAAGTTCCACACTCGAACAATATTGGGGTAAAGGAATCTTAAAGAAACATCTATTCGACTACGGAATAACTTAAAAGATAAAATAAAGCTTTCAATAAAAGAAAGAAGAAAGTTTGTTTAGAGAGGCGAAGTTAGATTGAGGACGAAGAGAAGAGAATTGCATAAGAAAAGAGGATAAAGGAAGAGAGTAAGGAAGAAAGGTGCAAAGACAATAAAAGATTTTGTAAAGTTTAAATCAAAATAAAGTAAATTTCATTAAGTTAAAAGATGGTGTGTTTACATCACGTACATTCTCTATAATACTCGCTTTCTTTACGCTCGGATACTTGGAGTAATTCTAAGAGTAATTTGTACAATAGTAAATTACAACACACTTTGGCTATGTCTAAGACATCCTATTTATAGTAGTAAAAAAATAACTTCTAATAACCTCCAACATCACCTCCTCTCGCCACTTGTCACAATGCATGGATTCTACTGATCACAAGGTGCCACATGTCTTCTTTAGGTATTTGGCAAACAAAACCGTTCCCTCTAACTTTTGAATTTCAAATCCTTCGACGAACCATCCCCAACAGCAAGCGGTCGAACTCCTAGTTTCTGGGTGAGTTCTTCGACTTCTTCTTTTGGCTGTTTTACATCTTTCGACCAGTATTTCGTTCTCAACTTACCCTTGGCCTTTTATCTTGAATTCATTTCTTCTAAACGGGGCATCGAAATTAGGAGCTAACAAATTGCCCCCCAAAAATGTTTTTTCGACTTCAAATGTGGAAAAGCACATTTTTTGACAGCGTCTAACCTTCGACGCCGCTTGTCCTCATACATGTCGTCTGATATCCTTTCAACCAATACACGCTTAGGAAGGTGAAAGGGAAGAAAGAGAAGTAAGAAAAATATAGAGGAACATGTAAGCTACTGTTCCGCCACCTTGATGCACGTTCCTGACGTCACTCTCATCATGGCGATTTTCTCAGGAACCACCAAAATCGTGGGCCATCATCACCTTTTCAACCTCGGGGTCGTGAATTGCAACTGCTACCTCTGCCACCCTACATCCAAGCGCACACGTGGCCCACTAACTCTAGCCCCTTAATGATGAAAACTTTCAATCTTCCATACACTATATAAGTAATCCTCCCCTGATATTTTCATTTTCCCCAACTTTTCTGACTCTTAACAACATCCTTACTTTTTCTTCCTCTAATCTTCTGCTTCCCAACCAGCAAACTTTTTACTTCCTTTAAAAATGGCTGATCATCAAAAGAAGAAAATGCAACTCAAAGGACAAACATCTACATTAACTCTTCCTCCCTTTGCCAGCTTGAGCGGTCCCCAGGGAGTGAAGAACCAACAGTTCATCTGCGAACCCTTGACAGAGGAGAAACGCCACATTTATGAATCGCAGGTAATCATTCCCGTTACTATTGCAGGTAAACCTTTGGCCATGTCTGGCCCTTTACCCCCTCTAGGTCTTGACTATTCCGCCATTAAAGACTTATTCCCTTCCTATAGAGTCACGAAACCCTTAGGGCAAAAAGATTCTAGCAAAATCCCTGCTGATGGCACTGATAGCCTAACCCTCTTCGATGTAGATCTCAAGTACCTCCATGATGGTTCCAGGTTATTTAGGGTTACCCCCTACTTTAAAGATTCTGAACTTTACCTTAATTGGCTGGCAAAAATAGAGAAAGTGAAAGCCCAAGATTGGAAGGACACTGGGATTTATGATCTGATAATGATGTCGAAGGTAGGTCCTACTTACTGCCCCCTTATGCTGGCTTCTTCCTTATTTTTCTGGGATAGAACTCACAATACTTTCCACCTCCCTTGTGGGATGATGACACCCACATTACTTGATGTAGCTGCCATTGTAGGCCTAAAACCATACGGCCTTGTTTACGACCCTGAGATTGATAGCCACGACACCATCGGTTTCGTCAATACCAAACACACTTACACAGCTTTTGTCCAACATTATCATAATAAAACCAGCACCTCAGTTGATGACGAGGAACATATAGCCTTTCTGGCCATGTGGTTATCTCGTTGTGTATTTTGTACAAAGTTCTTGCAGGTGGCACGAAAATACCTTGTTTTGGCCAACCAACTGCACCTGAAGAGAGGCATCTGCCTAAGTGAGATGATTCTGGCCAGTCTTTATGAGGCCCTGGGCGAAGGTGCTAGCAAATTGAAGGACCCTGAAAGCCACGACAATTTGCTGTTATCAGGCCCCTTTTGGCTCCTTCAATTATGACTTAATGCCACTTTTGAACATAATCTCCCCAACAAAGGCGAAGTTAACGAAGGTTCGTCTTCAGTCGCTGAGAGAAGAGTCGAATGGCCTCGCTTGGCCCAACTTACTCCTATCAAAGAAGGACACACTCTTCGATCCAACTTATCCAGCTTTATTCACATGTTCGCAAAACGGTACGAGTTTACCTCGAAGATGGCTCCTTTTGCAGAACGAAGATGCGGCCCAGAGTGGTTTACCAGACCCTTCCCTGCTCCCCTAAAGAAACAAGAAGAGGAGTCGAAGTTGATTTGGGAACAATTCCTCATTCCTCGACTACTGGTTCATAAGTTAAACCTTGTTAGAGGTCACTCCAGCTTAATAGCCTACCAACCAAACTTGGTGTCTAGGCAATTTGGGTTGATACAGACTTTGCCCAAGTGCCTATATGACAAGAAATCACATATCATACTCCCTTTAGCAGTGTTATCTCCCCTTGACTGTTCGACGCAATTGGCGCGCCACGCCCATAAGTCTTTTCTTACACCTGTCCACTTTGAACCTTCTTATTTCTACTCCCAAGACTTCTACGACTGGTGGTCGAAACATTATGCATCAGAGTTTCTTGACGCTTCTAGTTTTGCTTGCCTTATTGACCAAGCTTTCGTTGATGTGCAGAAGAAGATCAAGAAAGGTACGTCTGCCCATATCAAAGAGATTTAAGCCTTCCAGAAGTACTTCGAAACTGCCTATCAACCAGTTGATGTTAGTCGAACCATCCGTGAGGCTGCTGTAACTTTGAAAGAAAAGTTTTCTAAAAAATTGGATAGTTTAAAGATTCCCTCTTCTGTTCCTCGTGAGAAACGGTATGAGGTTGCCTTTAAACTTTTTCCCCCAAAAGTCCCTCGACTACCAACTATTGGTTTTGGTGTGGCTCTTGCCCCTCCGTTCCCAGATTGGTTTATTTTTGGAGACGCCATAAAAATTCTTCGACAGCAGTCGAAGCCCAAAGCGCAGCGGGTGGTCCCGACTAAACATACACTCGATATGTTTAAAGGGCACCTTCATGCTAGTATCGAAGATGTTCGCATCAAATCCGACATTCTTGAAGGTTCATCCCCCTTCGATTTGGACTTTCCTCTCTGAGCTTTATTGTTGCTAACTGGCTTTGGTATTATTTATTTTTCAGCTGCTCCAAAACATGCTGCCCCAGCAACCAAAACTGAAGGTAGGGTTGAAGACCAGAAGGTAATCCTCCGCAATTTTCTACTATTTCGACCCCCTTAATCACTCTTAACACGTCATGTTACTTTCAGGTTAGTCGAAAACCACCCACCCCTCAAAAGAGACTAAAAAGGGCTTCTCCTCAGATTATCATTGATTTTGATGACGAAGATGGATCTCCTCGTGAGAGTCTTCAAGTAAAAAGAAAATGAAAGATCGTCCATGATGTGGATACTCCTGATGCTCCATCCGCTCCTCTTGCAACCAACATACCTCAGATCAATACTCCCCCTCAAGACCCCACTCAGGCTCCCATAGGGGATGCTTCGATCCAAACTGTTGTTCCCATGGAGAGTGACAACTCCAGCCCTGCTGACGAAAATGTCAAGGTATATTGCGCCTCTATCTTTCTTTGGGTCTTGTACTGATTTTTTGGTCCCACTCCTTCTAATGTCTGTCTTTTCTAGGCTGATGCTAGGGCTCCTGGATCTGATCCCACCAAGCTTCCTCTGTCGCTTTATCCTTTGAATATCCAAGGTGAGCCTACCTATCACCCCACTTCTGATTTGGGTTCTGATATGAGTTCCCTTGGTGAGATTAATAAACCTGATTCTTTCACAGTCCCTGCTTCTCCCGCAAAGAAAACTACCCAGCAGTCTCAAACTGATGGTTCTGACCATGAAGACAACAATATTCGGGTCGATCCTATCACAATAGATGATGAAGTCAACACTCTGGAGGGGGCACAAACTTGATTGATACAAACAGTTTTCCTTTGGGACAAACAATAACTGTGGACGAAAAATATGTCGAAGGTGATCATGTTGTTGAGGATCAAGCCATGCCTCAGTGTGAACTGAACGAGTCCAGTGATGAAGGTACTGGAGTTGAAATGGAAGAGGATGGAGCAAAGGCAAAAGAAGGCCAAGATAAAGAATTGAAAACTGTGGAAATCCCTGTCGAAAAAACCACAACTACTGAAGTGACAAAGACTCCTGTTTCTTCTACCCCCAAGGATACTCCAACAATCCCCCTCCAAGGCGAAACTCAGCTTACCTCCGCCGAACTGGATGCGTTGAAGGTTTCTAACCCTCGACAATACATCAGGCTTTTGTTGAGCAGGCAAAGTCATTCTTCTGGCCGAACTCCTAGTACCTCAACATCTGAAGGGCAAACCTCGAAGCAGCCAGCTGACAGTGCCCTCAATAAGATTAAGAAGAAAATTTTCAAAGGGGACCTTTTCACCCTCCTGCAGATGGGCCCAGCCATCCATCTTCCCCTCAAAGCTCTTCTTCAACAAGTGGATATTAAATCCCTTACTCCTGAAGCCGCGAATTTTATTCAAGAAGTTGGTACCCTGATTGACCAGGTTTACAAAGACTTTCGATTATTACCCCAAATTGAGGGTGACATTCAGACGAAATCTGGCAGTGAAGCGGCCACTTGGAGTGCTGTTGTTGACTCTGAAGAGAGGATCGTTGCGTTGGAGGAGACGAAGTAAAAAATAAGCAAGAGATCCTTACTAATGAGGTGAACATTGCATGCTGGGAGCGCAAGATAAAGAGACTTCGCAGTAAGATAGCGAAAGCCAAGAAGAAGAATACTGAACTGTCTTCTTTCGATGATTCTTCCCTAACAGCTGAACTTGAACATGTCGTTACCTATGCTGAGGACGCCCGTCGTTTGGAATATGAAATTGCCCAGCTGAGGGCAGACAAAACTCAATGCCAGAGCCGTCTCGAACTACCTTAAAATTAAGGCAAATCTTTTTTTTTTATTTATTTAGGTTTTGTAATAGAGCAGACTGTACTGGCCTTTGTAAGCCATTTAACTTTATTTGTAAGATACTGAGCCATTTTGGCGCATTTTGCTAATCACCATTTATGGCTTCGTTTTATATTTGACTGTTATTCTGCTAATATTTTTACCTCTTGAAGTGCAGGCTTATATTTCTTTAAATATTTGCCATTTACTTTTAATATTCTCTCGTCTTTACTCAACTCTGTCACTTCATATGCCCCATTAAAGAACAGTTTCGATACCTGGAATGGTCCTTCCCACTTTGGAAACCACTTGCCTAAAGACCTAACCTTTCGATCCATAGGCAGAATTACTCTCCATACTAAATCTCCGACCAGGAAAGCCTTTGCTTTGACCTTCTTGTTATATGATTTCTCCACTCTTCTCTTTTGTCTTCTCAAGAGTTCTAGAGCTTTTAATCTTTCCTCGTCTAAATCGACTAACTCATTAAGCATCATGTCCCAATAAATCTCTCGAGGGATTTCGTGATGCCTTTGAATTCTGACCGACTGTATGTGTATCTCAACTGGCAACACTGCGTCATGGCCAAAGGTCAGTTGATAAGGGGAAGTGTTGGTTGCTTCCTTTGGGGATGTTCGACATGCCCATAGGACTTGATCCAATGTCTTATGCCAATTCCTAGGCTTGCTTCCAATATGCTTCTTTATCATGCCAATTATCACTTTGTTTGCCGCTTCGACTTGGCCATTGGCCTGGGCGTAATAAGGTGTCGAAGTAAGGAGTTTAAATCCCATTTCTTTGGCGAACTCCTACATCTTTCTACCTGTAAACACTGACCATTGGTTTGTCGTTATTGTTTCTAGTATCCCAAATCTGTAGATGATATACTTCTGAATGAATTCGATGACATCTTCTTGGTCTACTTTTGGTAGAGGTATAGCTTTGATCCACTTGGTAAAATAATCTATCCCTACCAAAATATACTTCTGGTTTTTGGAAGACGTAGGTCTAATCTCTCCTATTAGGTCTAAAGCCCAACCTCTGAATGGCCATGGCTTGACTATGGAGTGTAACTCGCTTGCTGGAACATGTTGTATGCTAGTGTTGGGACAGTGGTTAAGTGTCGGGTTTTTGTTATCGTCTCCACAAGGAATATGAGATATTGCCGCAGTTCGACAGTTATCGAGTTCTTAACTTTTTAGTAACAAAAGGGGTTTGTTTTTAGTAACGATATCTTTGCATAAAAAGTGATGAATCGCAGTAGAAGGTTGATTTTACGATTTAATGAAGATTGTTAAAGTTAGGGTTCGGTAATCACTTTGCTTGTATATGTCCGATCAACAATAAGCATAAGCTTCTTTAGATGATAAACACATTCACAACATCCTCCCAATGTGATTATTTCTAACTCACATTGTGATTTTTCCCATTTTGATCCATTGTTGATTTCTCACACAATCTATCAAAATGACAACATTTAGGTTTAACATTTTTCATGACAACCACCTTCGAAACTATCTCTAGCTTAAGAAAATAGAAGGATGAAAACCTAGGTCAAAAGTTGGAAAATATCTTTCGATCATAAACCAACACAAAGAGTTAAAGATAAAGCAAGGTTTTCATCATATATTCATCATCCAAGAGTTTACAAATGAAGATCATCCATATACTTACAAAGATTAATGATCACCTACATCTAACCTTGACAAAATGAAAAACTTAGCTACTCATTTTCATGGTAGCTTGCAAAAGAAGTTTTGGAAGAGGGTTGATGAACATCCGAGTCAAAGAATCCAACTTGGATGAGAATCCACCTTCCTTTTGTAGATTAATGTTTTGAAATGAAGAAAAATAAGAGATAAAGTGTTTCTAGGTCAGAAAATCTCTTATGCAGCAAAACAAAGTAAAATATGATATATTGTTCAAAAAGTACAAAGGGCTATATATAGAAAAAGTTGATGTCCTGTCACGCTCGCGACTTCATTCGCCTAGCGAGCTAACAGCGAACGTTCGCTACAGCTTCGCTTAGCGAACATGCTAGCGAGGGCTGAGGAAAAGATTCTGGAATGCTTTGCTACTTGCTCGCTAGGTGCTCGCCTAGCGAGTTCTTCACCACCTGCCTCGCTGCCAGCGAATAATGCCATTTTGCTTCTGCCCAAATCTGGGAGTGTTCGCTAGTGGCTTGCTAGATGCTCGCCTAGCGAACAACTCCCTGCAACATTCGCCAGATGTTCGCCTAGCGAACATGATTTTTCTCTTGTTCTTTCTTGATTCCTTTGTCAACTTTATTGTGTCTTCAAATTCTATTCTTTTATGCTCAAATACTGCACAATAACACACAAATTAAAAGGACCAAGAGCATTTCATACCATATCGCATATCACCAAAAGTAAAGCGGTTTTGAATCGAAATTAGACCAAAAATGAGTGAAAGATTCCCATAATTGATAGCTCAAATAAGCACAATTAGGCATCTAACAACTCTCCCCAACTAGAATCTTTCTTGCCCTCAAGCAAAGTATGCCTCTCGAAGAACAAGAGGATTTGCTTAAAGAAAAAAGTTTTTCCGAAAGTGGATCAAATGGCTCAAACACAAGCAACTCAACTAGATACAAGTCTACAATGGTTAGAATAACATAATACACAAAAACTAAAATCTTAAAGCAATGCAAAACATGTATCAATCAACAACAATGATATCCTGAATGAATCACCCTATCACTCCTCTTCGAATAAAGATTGAAGAGATCACGCGTTTACAACTGCGGGTGCAATCTCACTCTCCAACCAACAATGCCAAACTCAATTCAATTCATACAATGTCTAACAATTATAAATGAAAATGCGGAAGCACAAAGATCACTAAGGTCTTTTCCGGTTGTAACTTGGTCAGGTTACCAAACAAGGGATATACCTAAAGCCATTGAAAACGAAGTTGTCGATGCAAAAGAGACATTCACTGTACAATTATTTACACATCTCAACTTCATCTGACTTATTTCTCATTTGAACCCTTCACAACTCTTATTTCACAACTTCAAAAAAATTTAATATTTTTCTTCCAAGCAAGCATTCATTTTTATTCTTTTCTTTTGATCAAATTTTTTTCTTCACACCGTATTTACAAAACAAGTGTTTCCCTTTTTATTTAATTTTTCTAATTTCTTTTCAATGCTTGCTTGGTTTTTCAAGAGTTGTGGCAAACTACCAACTACAATTTCGTTCTCCCCAACTTATCTTCTACTTCCTTCTTTTGTGAATGCTCTTTACTTTTGATGGAAAAAGAGCAATAATAAATTTTTTTTCAGGTTTTCAAGAAAAAGATTTTTGAAATCTCGCTTTGTTTCAAACTGAGATTCAACAGTTTAAGCTCAAGGGGGTTAACAAATACTCTCTGCTCACGGGTAGTTTGTATTTGGAACTGGTTGTGCTCGAAAGAAACAAATGCCTTGATCATTTCTAATTGCTTCTACAAGTTCACAATAATAAAAGACAAAGCATGAATTAAACGAATCAACACAGTTCATTAGAATCCAACATTTATTTGAACAATTGAGGTTTCCTCACAATCTGTGGTCTTAAGTACTAAGTGAATCATTCATTCAATCATGTTGCAAAAAGAACAATATTCAATTACAACAAGAATAAAGTTCTTCATGCATTCTAAAGTTCTAACCGAAGGTAACCATGTACCTTAGTCGTATTCGCTTGTTTATTTTATCATTGTCATCCAAGCTCGGATGCACCTTCATTTGATATTTCTTTCAGAGAGCAACCAATCTAGAAGGTTTTGACACCCAGCAACCACAAAAATTATTAAACAGAAACATTTAAAATAAACACAATAATTTAAAACAAAGCATTAACCATACAAAAATAAAAATAGTGTGCGTGGGGGACTAAACACCCCAAAAGTACAACCCACAATACTGAAATCGAAATAGAATATCCGAAAATAAATCAAAATACTAAAACTGAAAAGATAACAACTTAGTCCTCTTCGGACTCAGACTCCTCCTCAGAACCATCATCATCATCATCTCCTCCCCCTCAATATCATCAGACTCATCATCATCGTCAGCATCATCATCATCAATAGGACCACCAGCACCCGCCCCCTCTCCAAAAACAAGCCTGTCCACAGGCCAGTTCGCGTGCTGCAAGAACTGCTAACGCGTCATCATAGGACGCTCAACGGAGGGGTCTCGGATCTGAAGCTGCAAGACCTGCATAGAATCATGGATATCCATCATAGCCCGCTGTGATGCCACCGTCCAATCCCAATTATAGTTGCACACTGCTTGCTGAAAAGGGTCGAACCCTTGAGAAGAAGCACCGGAACCATCAGTAGTTCTGGCACCAGCAACTGCACCACCCCTGTAGTTCCTAGACCTATAGTACTTGTCCACATATTTATCATCAATGGGGGCCGGGATCTTCACCAAACTGTGGGAAGGAATCTTCATCCGCGACTGAGTGCATAAGGCCATGATGAGGCAGGGAAAAGCAAGGGGGCAGTTAACTCGCGACCCCGACTTAAGACCACTCTCAACAATGGACTTCATCTCATTGGCAATAATCCTGGCCCTATGAACTTTTCCGTATCGAATTGAATTGGGGCCGTATGGGAGGTGCTGGCAACCTTTCTTTTTTTACTGTGACTACCTGAGGCAATCTGCAAAACAAACATAGAATACACCAACGATCAGCAGCACAAGATTATCAGTAATCAAAAATAAAAACCAAGTTCTGTCATGCTCGCTGGCTTGCTCGCCTAGCGAGTCCATAGCAAATGCTCGCTACTGACTCGCCTAGCGAACGAGCTAGCGAGCATTGCGAAAATTTTAAAAACAGCCACTGTGTTGGACCCCAAACATCCAAAATCCCAAATTTGATGAATACATTTCAGAACTACTTGATTAAACATGAAAGGAATTGTTCTTGATACACATGCAAACCTAAAGTTTCACAAATCTCTAACTAGCAAAATCTAACCTAAACCCTAATGTTCCTACAATTACAACAATGAAGAACAAAAAGAGAGGAGATTGAGCAAACCTTACTGCAGCAGAGAGAATGGTGTACACAGATTAGGGCTTGCAAGAGAAAAATAGAGAGGAGAGTTCTGGTGCTTGTGTTTTGCAGTGGAAGTGTGAAAGTGAGAATGAGTGGGAAAGACACGGTTACAAAAGAAAAACTAATTTTGGGCCTACAAGAGTGGCCCACTAACAACTTAAAATTCCAGATACGCGTACGTTTTCCTAGCGAACGGATAGCGAAGGCTCGTTGCATGCTCGCCTAGCGAACGTGCTAGCGAGCATGACAGAATTTTCAAAAAAATCAGGACAACAACCAAAGTTCAATTTCAGCATGCTTCCTCATGTAGGCTCCCACAAACACAAGCAATAAACAACAAATACTTACAACGTTGAGGTGCCTCTCAACAAGCGCTTGTTTAACGTCGGATAAGCTCGACGGTCCAGGATGCTCACACCGGAACATCCATAAGAAAGGCACAACTGTCTCGATCAATTAGGCCGCCAAGATACACCTTTAAACGTTGGCCATTTACTGTCCAACTGTCCTTCTTTTCCAAGTCTTCAATCACAACAGCCCCAAAAAATTTCACCTCTTTTACACGAAATGGCCCGGACCATTTTGACTTCAATTTTCCGGGAAAGAGTCTCAACCTGGAATTAAACAACAATACCAACTGCCCCGACACAAATTCTTTTTTTTGAAGCTTTTTGTCATGATATTCCTTTACTTTTTCTTTGTACAACCAACTTGAGTGATATGCGCCATTGCGCATCTCTTCCAACTCAAGCAGTTGCACCTTTCTTTTTTCACCGGCCAACTCATTATCAAAGTTCAAAAATTTTAAATCCCATAAGGCTTTGTGCTCCATTTCGACCGACAAATGACAAGTTTTACCAAAAACCAGTTGAAACGGAGTTAGCCCAATTGGAGCTTTATAAGAAGTGCGGTATGCCCATAAAGCTTCATCCAATTTTTGCGACCAATCCTTTCTAGAGTTAGACACGGTTTTTTCAAGTATTCTCTTAATCTCCTGATTAGAGACCTCAGCTTGACCATTGGCCTGCGGGTGGTACGGAGTTGCCACTCTATATGTTACACCGTAATGTTGCAAAACTTTTTCCAACGGTGCATTACAAAAGTGTGACCCTCCATCACTGATCAACACACGGGGGGTTCTGAAACGGGAAAAGATATTTTTCTTTTAAAAAAATTATGACCGTTTTAGAATCTGCCTGAGGTGAGGCAATCGCCTCAACCCACTTCGACACGTAGTCAACAACAACCAGCAAGTATTCATTTCTAAAAGAGGGTGGGAATGGTCCGACAAAATAGATACCCCAATGTCGCTACTGCGAAAATCGGCGCCGGCTGACAGAAGAGTCGCCACCGTGCATTATTTATCCCAACGGAGGGAAAGGAAACGCTCGAAGTAAACCTTGCAAAAAACGGGAAAGGTATGGTCGTCGCAACCAAAACCTGGGTTCGGGAGTCGGTTACGCAAGGGGAAGGTATTAGCACCCCTCACGTCCGTCGTACTCGACGGGATCCACGCTTGCTTGGTTTGTCTAAAGGATGCAAAACAATCTATCTACGGCTGCTAAATCTAAACGGAAGGGAATTGACTCGATAGAGCGTCGCACTCTATGCCTACGTATTCTCAAGAGAGAAAGTCAGAGTCAACGTAGTTCGGGAAACTACAGGGCATTGGCTCGCCAAGACTTCGCGTCTTGTGCCTACGTACTTCCACACAGCATGGAAGATCAGAGCTTTCGTAGTTCAGGCTAACTACGGCTAAACAGGGTGTTCTCGATCACACAGGAAGTGAGAGATTAAGCTGGTTTTAAAGGTACGGGAACCTATGGGAACTAAAACTACGGTCTGGTCTCAAATGCACTCGGGCAAGAGAAAAGGATAACATCAGTCGTCAGCGGGAAAGTCTCGATCGTACGACAGCGAGAGAACAAAAGGTTAGTTGTTAGTGTGCTCGCTAGGATATCGCATCCTATGCCTACATATTCTCGCTCAGTACGAGAAATCAGAGCAGCTGTAGTTCGGCTACTTCGGGACCACAGCTCAAATCTCGTTTTATTAACATTCTGAAAAGGATTACAATGATTGAATGCGGGAAATAAACTCCTAGAAAATACTATCCTATCCATCTATAATGGAAAATCAAGTGAAAAATAGTCCCCTAACAAATGGACTTCTAAAACTACCTCTAAAAAGGTAAAATAAACTCTATGAAAAATTGTATCCTAAAAGAAAAAATATTAAATCTACAAACTAATATTTTTATACTCTTTTTTACTATTTTTTCTTCTATTCTTTTCATATTTCTTTTCAATATTTTCTTTATGCTTTTTCCTCTTCTCTTTTTCTCATATATATTTTTTCATATATGCTTTCTCAACATATTTTTTTTTCTATTTTCTTTTCCAATATATTTTTCCTTTTCTTTTTTCTTTATTTTTTTCTCTAAAAACTAATAAAAATATTACAAAAGAAAAAATGATAAAAGAAAAAACAAAAGGGAGGGGGGTACAGTTTGTTACAGGGGTACAGTCTGTAAAAACTAAAACAGAATTAAGGGCCCAGCCCAACAATACACTTCAGCCAAACAAAACAATGGGGGAGGGGGTGCAGAAGTGAAGCAGAGGGGTATCCACCAGCAAAAATCACGTTGGGCTCAGGCCCATCAACCAAGGAAAAAAAAACGGAGGGAAGGCGTAAGAAACAAAAAAAACTCTGGGCCTCGTGGCCCCAAACCCAAACCGGTCCAATCCCCAACACTCTCCCCAGAAACCCTAATCCACTCTCTCCACTCCAATTCACTGTTCATTGTTCACAGTCGTCCTCTCCTCTCTCAAACTTCTTCTCCCTTGTTTCATCTCTAACTCTGTTCTTCCTTCCTCCTTCAATCTCACTCAATCCGTTTCTCCCAACTCTTATCACAACTCATTATCATCCCAAAAACCTGTAGAATCTTGTAGTATCCAATGAAGTAACAAACTACTCCACGATTGGTCAATCTTAGAAGGAATTCCTGAAGAACTCGTGGTCCACGTCCTTGACGAAGATCCAACTATGACGATCTTAAAAAAAACTGGAGAAGGTGAAGGATGTTGATGTGTTACCGGAGGAGCTTTGAAGAGCTTGCTGAACGGATTTTGAAAGATCTACTGAGCGGTGAACGGGTGAAGAAATTGGAGTAGTTCTTGAGGTCACTGAAGATTGGATGATGATCGTAGATTTCTGGAGAATACAATTTACGAACGACGATTGATGTTGAGTATGGAGGGCGAAATCTAGAAAAATACTAGAGATGATGAGGATCGGAGATCTAGATGATGAGCCTTGACCAGATCTTTGATGAAGGCCTTAGGTGTTGATGCATCTGATGAATCCTTGGTAGTTTCTGGTGATGAATACTACGAAGAGGATGATGATGTTGTATCTCCAAGAACTTCTGGAAGAAACTAAAAGATCGTGCGAGGATCTTCTACGCCAAATCTGGAAACTTATCGTTGATGATCTTGATGATGATGTTTGATAATCAGTTGAAGATTTAGATCGGAGTAGAAGGATGAAGTTTTAGAAAAATTTCTGGAAAAAAATGGTTTCCGACGAAGTTTACGGCGGAGGGCGGTGGTCGGAGAGAGTTGGAGGTTGGTTAGGGGTTACCGGAGTTGGTTAACGGTAGCCGGAAGGAGTCAGGTGCGGTGGTTGCATGGTCGCCGACCATGCAACCGGTGAAGTTCCGGTGGTGACAAGTGTCACGGGGGAGTCAGAGGGAGAAGCCGCATGAAGGCCACGTGGTGAGGGGGAGAGAGAGAGAGAGAGAGAGAGAAAGTGCCAAGTGGCACTCATGCATCAGAAGAGGAATAATGGAGTGGCCAGCCCCAGGATCCACACGTGTACGCAGCTTTATAGGACATGTGCAATTGGACTCTGACTTGGGCTTTTGGATGATTATGGATAATTGTGGCCCAATACGCAATTCTGAAGGATTAAAATGGACTAATGATGGATTAACGTGGATAATGAAATGCTAAAATGAGTTAATGACTAATGGAATACTAAGATTAACACGAGAGGTACTGAAATGGAAATGGATTAACAATGATTAAGGCTAATTAAATTCTAAAC
The DNA here is from genome assembly GCA_963859935.3 of Lathyrus sativus. NCBI lineage: Eukaryota > Viridiplantae > Streptophyta > Magnoliopsida > Fabales > Fabaceae > Lathyrus > Lathyrus sativus. Next base: position 791,396,909 of record OZ012735.1, on the reverse strand, counting down.
TATTCAATTAATCTAATATAACCTCTAATTAAATCTAATAAAACCATATCTAAACTATTTAAATCTAGAAAATCCTATAATAATAAAATCTATTAAATTCTAGAAATAACATCTATAATATCTAATATCTAAAACTCTACTAAAACCTAATTAAAAGCTATTCAACTATTTAATATCTATATAAAAATCTATTAATATTCTATACCATCTATTAAAAACTATTAAAAGAAAAATCTATATCCTATATCGAAAATTAATATCTATTAAAAGATAGAAAAGCCAATAAACCCTAATAAAGCTGTAAAATGCCATTTACTCAATTAAAAAGGAGATCGAGACCAAAGCGGAACCAGCGATAAAAACTGGACATAGGAATGTCCTCAAAAACTACAGCGTGAGCTGAAAACACCCGGGAAGCGCACAACTTCCCAAAAAAAAACCTCTGATTATCTGAATCGGTCTGGAACACCTGAAATGCGAAAAAAGGGCTGTAATCCCGATAAAATCACCATGATTGAGGAAATGCACTATATGCAGTATGTAAATGCGAATGCGAAATGCGTCGAAACATCGAGCCAGATACGGGACCCGGTTGGTCAAATTTTAGGGTGCAACAACTGCCCCTATTCAAGCGGCTTGGGCCTGAATGGGTGAAGAGCGCTCAGCCTTCAAACATTCAAAGGTAGATGACGGTTGAATACCAATGAAACCCTGAAATTTGCCAACCGTGGGAATATACTGCAAAATTGCTTGCGGAATAGACTCCAATGGACTGAAGTTTGGTTGTCACGGCAACAACTGGTCAATTATCTGATAAAAATTTCTCTCCTTTTCAACATCAATCACCTGTGTGACGCCACAAGTATTGAAATAATGCTTCAGACAGCAAACACCTTGATTCCCATCTCACTTATGGGATCAAATCCTGTCATCTCACAGTTCACGGCGAACTTGAGGACAATTCTCCTGGGGAACTTCTGAATCGACTGCTCGGCACCCATTCTGTCAACAGGAGGCAGCTTCAGAAATCTGATATATGTCAATCTTTCTTTTTTCAGTGCTGACGTAACAACCAAATATGAAGAAGTACTCCGCTGAGGAAGAAGAGAAGCTTAACCAAACAACTCTGCAAGGGAACATACTCGAAAGCCATGAGGTAACCAACCTGGTCCATGTTTCGAAATGCATATGCTTGAGAATGATGCAATGTTCCATACGGCATGGAAATGCTATGCGTTTGTTTAAATGCTATGACGATATATGCAAATGTAAATGCAGGCTCGAGCTGCCAAAGAACACCAGGTCTGCAACCACTTGGCAAAATAGATGCCGAAGGCAACGTCAACTCCACGGAAGGTAACCTGATATCACAGAATCATCTCAGCAACATAAATGCTGGAAAAGGGAAACCAAATCCGCTGGGGATAACCATCCTGCTGGAGAAATGGAAAGGCAACCCTGCTTGGGGAGAAAGAAAAAACAACCCTGCTTGGGGATGCTCTCTTCAAACCATTGGCAACTGATTGTGCTCTGTGGGGATTGACCCAAACTGGGGTTGATTGCGCGCAGCACGCTGCTGGAAATGCCCCTACTATCAAGGATATCAATCTTAATCTGCTGGGGATACTCTTGATCCTACTCTGATACGGGGTAAAATGCAATCTCAACCCTTGCGGGGATAATACGTGGCTTCCATCTGTTGAAGAAGAGTAATCCTGATTTAACAACATTCACAAGGAATTCAAACATTAATCGGAGCACTGGTATCCGTCGAGCTTCGTATCGGGGAACATGACAACATGCGAGTCCTTGGGAATTACTGTGTCAGATACCTTTAGGTTTTTGCTTTTCTGGTTTAGGATAAACATGGATTATGTACACAGTGGAAGATATGGAAAATACTAGACGAGAACTAGCATTCAGAGGTAGACTACCAGGCGAGAACTGATAGCAAAATAAATTAGGAAAATTGAACAAAAATTGATTTTTGGACATCAGACGGGGCTGACTGGATAACAGACTGAGGCATAGACAACCAGACGAGAACTGGTTGAAAGCTGACGTACACCAGACGAGAACCGGCATAACACATAGGTTAGGAAAACAGTGACCAGACGAGAACTGGTTACGCAACGACATGTACCAGACGAGAACTGATACAACACTTGAAGAAACGGTGACCAGACGAGAACTGGTTAAACGAAGACAGGTACCAAGCGAGAACTGGTTACGCAATGACATGTACCAGACGAGAACTGATACAACACTTGAAGAAACGGTGACCAGACGAGAACTGGTTACAATAAACTACACCAGACGGGAACTGATGCTTACAATAAACTACACCAGACGGGAACTGATGCTTACAATAAACTACACCAGACAGGAACTGATGCTTACGGAAAGGTGGGTCAGACGAGAACTGGTTACCAGTTTGCCAGGTGAGAACTGGACTTGGGAAACGACCATTTACGAAATTCTGACATGTAACAAATTTGGGCTGTAGGATAACGATCCAACGACAGCAAGGCCTTTTTCGGAATGCTAATGCTTCTGATAAGAGTAATGACATGATTCCCCGATACTCAACTCCGGCTGGGGATAAACAGACTGGTTTGAATGACTTGCCCCAGTGCACTCAACTTGCCCCAATTTAACTCTTGGGAGTATTGCTCTGAACAGCTTGCCACGAGACGACCTCGAGATTACTTGCCCCGGTATCTGTACGACAAAAGGATTCAATCTCCCTTAAACCCCTATCAACCCAGTTGGTTTCAACATTCTCTGCATTGACTTGCCCCTAAATGAGCGTTCTAGCGACTTAACCTGATCGGATTATCCACCTGAAGTACCTGCCTTCAACTCTCAACGCTCTGTATACTTGCCCCTGATTGGCTCTCGAGAAGATTCACTTCTGATCAACTGCTTCTCAAGCAAACTGCCCCTGATCAACTGAAGCTTCGGGACTTGTCCTCAGACTGATTGATTCTGAACTTATTGCAAATTAATGCCCCTGATTCACAGGTCTTCACAACATACACCATTCTGGTTCAGACTACTGTATTTTTCAGTCCTGTTCGATTATTCCCTGTTGGAATTTCCTTTGTGTCAACTACTAGCCTGCAAGTAAAAATCGTCTGTTCACGAATGGTAATTTTAATGCAATGTTTATGCAAATTTTGAATATTTTTGTGCTGTCACTCATTTACATGTCATGATTGTGAGTGACGAATGAACCGGAGTTCAAACGTAGTGCTGATTTGATCAGTGAAAAATACAACAAGGATGTGACTAGCAAGTCATGAAGGAGTCAGGTTACTCAACCTTATCGTAATGCGCTTTTAGAATAAACCCTACCTCAATTAGGTCTTTTAAGGGTTGTATCGTGGTCGGGTTCACGGTTCGTGAAACAAAGGATATTTGGCTCAAATTTTGATTTATACCCATCCCTTCTACGTGATGATCTCCGATCCTAAAGTTCAGTTAACCTGGCACAAGCGCTCGACTCTTCGAGAGGTATGTTGAATGGTAAGGACCAGAATTAAGGAACTCACAGGGCTTTTTCGGAGTGATAGTTACTCCTTTTCGTTTTCGGTGTCTGTGTACACGACTTTGTCTTTCCCTAGGGATCTGTTTTTTCTATCCCTTCTTTTTCATTCTTTTTGATTCCCTAATTTTTGCCTGGACTGACTCCTTTTGAGTTCTTTTCGTTTTTTCGTTTTCTTTTGAAGTCCATCGGGATGCCGTGATTTTTGCCTAAGTATTAGCTTTCCAGCTTTTTCTTTCTTTTTACTTAGCGGGCTTTCTTTTTCTTTCTTTTGGAACAAAGTCGTGTGAAACTGGTTGTCTTGATTGCTCCGAAAGGATTGTAACCGTCTCACTCCTGATTGGTGAGGTTTAACCACTGTGGTTGACGAGGTACGACCTCTTGAGAGGCATAAACTGTAATTGGTCCTCGAAAGACAACACTTCTCTGCAAGACTTGAATGCTCGGTCAAGCTAACTGACAACTACCCTGCCCCGGGTTAAGATGTGAGGGTTAAAAAGTCTGAAAAAACTTCTACTTCCTGGCTCGAAGTGGTTAACAAGGGACTAACTCCTTATATCTCCAGTGTTTAGGGGATTTGAAACAATGCCTTGTACGTCATCGGCAAGGTTTTATTTGAAAGCATACGATCATCGGTTATGAGTTTAGTTTCGCCATCCTCCCTCCAATCTTTGCTAGTCACAGTGACAAAGTGGAGTGAATAAAATGCAAGTGTTAGTGCAATGCAGTAAATGAGCGACATCGACATGATTAATTCAGAAAAATGCATAGTCACCTTATTAATATCACCATTCGAAACATACAATGTTTAAAAACAAGTAGTAACTAACAGAAAAGAAACTGCAAATGATATAAAGTCTGAGGACTGCCAATGCTGAGGGCGCCTGCCTGTCTAGACCACTGGATTTTGCTAGGGAATACTTTCCGAATCTACAAGCTTAGACAGCTGAGAAGTTGGTATGAACAAACAGAAATCCTTCTCGAAAAGAAATGCAATCCTGGTCGATCAACTGCTGTACCTTCGCCTGAAACGCTTTACAATCTTCAGTTGCATGTCCTGGGGATCCGCCATGGTAACCACACTGAACATGGGGATTGTACCCAGGAGGGTAAGGTTCTGGCACGGGCTTGAGAGCTTTAGGTTCCACCAAAGAACTCTGGACCAACTATGGCAAAAGCTGACTGTACGGCACATGAACTGGATGAGAAGGAGCATTCCTTCGTTCCAAATTGCTACGAGGTTTGTTCTGATTCTGAAAGCCTTCGTCAGACGTGGAATCATACAAAGGATTGGTCGTCATAATAAAGCCTGACAAGGCATCAGAAATCTGGAAGTCGTTTCCTGACATGACTATCAGCAACTTTCAACTGACGGCACTGCTTGATTCTGCTTGATCCGTTTCAACCCCTTGGTCGTCTTTTAACAATCCACACTTGCCTCGAACAATTCCCCGAGAATCACCCTCTGGTTCAAAACAAAGGCTGGATAAGAGCTCTGGCCAGCTAGAGAAATGCTATGCAATATGATGCAAAGATGCTTATGCAAATGCAATGCAATGCAACAAACACGGGATCACAGCCCCCACAACACGCTCTGAATACTGCTGTACTGTTGACGGAGATAATCACTCTGAAGCGAAAACCAAAAAAACCGGGTCGTCTGGAGGTTAAGTTTCCTGCAAAAACTCTCCCCCTCACAGGTATGGACCTAATCTGACAAGGTACGACATCCTATGCGGTCATCAGCGTCACAGACTTTCATAAGCGACGATACGATTCCCAGAAGGAGTGGCACCATCATCTCATGAAGCGGCCTCACTTAGCTGACTTCCAAATGATCGGTCCCCAGAGTCGACAATCCTCACGTCTGGACTCCTCTCAGATCCTCAGGACCGGAAAGAAGCACCTCGGAGAGAATCTCGTCTGAGCGCGGATTTCGTAGGGAACTTGTGTCTGCTCAACAAACAGGTTCGTCTACTAATCTCCACAACTATGTCTAAAATGCATACTCAAGCCCAGGTCCGGCTTATCACTCAAAGTATCACCCTCTCCAGCACAACAGTAATAGGTAATAGCAATGAAAAAATAAACACCCAAAAGACAAGCAAACAAGCGCTAGGATTGACTCTCTTAGGGGACGTTGGATCCCACATGCGTGGGGAACTATCGCAGGTCCCCAGAAGAGTCGCCAGCTGCTGGGGATGACCCCAAACAGCTAGGAAAAAAACCTAAGGCGTAGGGAACCGTTGGATTCCCCAGCAGAGTCGCCAGCTGTCGCTACTGCGAAAATCGGCGCCGGCTGACAGAAGAGTCGCCACCGTGCGTTATTTATCCCAACGGAGGGAAAGGAAACGCTCGAAGTAAACCTCGCAAAAAACGGGAAAGGTATGGTCGTCGCAACCAAAACCTGGGTTCGGGAGTCGGTTACACAAGGGGAAGGTATTAGCACCCCTCACGTCCGTCGTACTCGACGGGATCCACGCTTGCTTGGTTTGTCTAAAGGATGCAAAACAATCTATCTACGGCTGCTAAATCTAAACGGAAGGGAATTGACTCGATAGAGCGTCGCACTCTATGCCTACGTATTCTCAAGAGAGAAAGTCAGAGTCAACGTAGTTCGGGAAACTACAGGGCATTGGCTCGCCAAGACTTCGCGTCTTGTGCCTACGTACTTCCACACAACATGGAAGATCAGAGCTTTCGTAGTTCAGGCTAACTACGGCTAAACAGGGTGTTCTCGATCACACAGGAAATGAGAGATTAAGCTGGTTTTAAAGGTATGGGAACCTATGGGAACTAAAACTACGGTCTGGTCTCAAATGCACTCGGGCAAGAGAAAAGGATAACATCAGTCGTCAGCGGGAAAGTCTCGATCGTACGGCAGCGAGAGAACAAAAGGTTAGTTGTTAGTGTGCTCGCTAGGATATCGCATCCTATGCCTACATATTCTCGCTCAGTACGAGAAATCAGAGCAGCTGTAGTTCGGCTACTTCGGGACCACAACTCAAATCTCGTTTTATTAACATTCTGAAAAGGATTACAATGATTGAATGCGGGAAATAAACTCCTAGAAAATACTATCCTATCCATCTATAATGGAAAATCAAGTGAAAAATAGTCCCCTAACAAATGGACTTCTAAAACTACCTCTAAAAAGGTAAAATAAACTCTATGAAAAATTGTATCCTAAAAGAAAAAATATTAAATCTACAAACTAATATTTTTATACTCTTTTTTACTATTTTTTCTTCTATTCTTTTCATATTTCTTTTCAATATTTTCTTTATGCTTTTTCCTCTTCTCTTTTTCTCATATATATTTTTTTCATATATGCTTTCTCAACATATTTTTTTTTCTATTTTCTTTTCCAATATATTTTTCCTTTTCTTTTTTCTTTATTTTTTTCTCTAAAAACTAATAAAAATATTACAAAAGAAAAAATGATAAAAGAAAAAATAAAAGGGAGGGGGGTACAGTCTGTTACAGGGGTACAGTCTGTAAAAACTAAAACAGAATTAAGGGCCCAGCCCAACAATACACTTCAGCCAAACAAAACAATGGGGGAGGGGGTGCAGAAGTGAAGCAGAGGGGTATCCACCAGCAAAAATCACGTTGGGCTCAGGCCCATCAACCAAGGAAAAAAAAACGGAGGGAAGGCGTAAGAAACAAAAAAAACTCTGGGCCTCGTGGCCCCAAACCCAAACCGGTCCAATCCCCAACACTCTCCCCAGAAACCCTAATCCACTCTCTCCACTCCAATTCACTGTTCATTGTTCACAGCCGTCCTCTCCTCTCTCAAACTTCTTCTCCCTCGTTTCATCTCTAACTCTGTTCTTCCTTCCTCCTTCAATCTCACTCAATCCGTTTCTCCCAACTCTTATCACAACTCATTATCATCCCAAAAACCTGTAGAATCTTGTAGTATCCAATGAAGTAACAAACTACTCCACGATTGGTCAATCTTAGAAGGAATTCCTGAAGAACTCGTGGTCCACGTCCTTGACGAAGATCCAACTATGACGATCTTAAAAAAAACTGGAGAAGGTGAAGGATGTTGATGTGTTACCGGAGGAGCTTTGAAGAGCTTGCTGAACGGATTTTGAAAGATCTACTGAGCGGTGAACGGGTGAAGAAATTGGAGCAGTTCTTGAGGTCACTGAAGATTGGATGATGATCGTAGATTTCTGGAGAATACAATTTACGAACGACGATTGATGTTGAGTATGGAGGGCGAAATCTGGAAAAATACTGGAGATGATGAGGATCGGAGATCTAGATGATGAGCCTTGACCAGATCTTTGATGAAGGCCTTAGGTGTTGATGCATCTGATGAATCCTTGGTAGTTTCTGGTGATGAATACTACGAAGAGGATGATGATGTTGTATCTCCAAGAACTTCTGGAAGAAACTAAAAGATCGTGCGAGGATCTTCTACGCCAAATCTGGAAACTTATCGTTGATGATCTTGATGATGATGTTTGATAATCAGTTGAAGATTTAGATCGGAGTAGAAGGATGAAGTTTTAGAAAAATTTATGGAAAAAATGGTTTCCGGCGAAGTTTACGGCGGAGGGCGGTGGTCGGAGACAGTTGGAGGTTGGTTAGGGGTTACTGGAGTTGGTTAACGGTAGCCGGAAGGAGTCAGGTGCGGTGGTTGCATGGCCGCCGGCCATGCAACCGGTGAAGTTCCGGTGGTGACAAGTGTCACGGGGGAGTCAGAGGGAGAAGCCGCATGAAGGCCACGTGGTGAGGGGGAGAGAGAGAGAAAGTGCCAAGTGGCACTCATGCATCAGAAGAGGAATAATGGAGTGGCCAGCCCCAGGATCCACACGTGTACGCAGCTTTATAGGACATGTGCAATTGGACTCTGACTTGGGCTTTTGGATGATTATGGATAATTGTGGCCCAATACGCAATTCTGAAGGATTAAAATGGACTAATGATGGATTAACGTGGATAATGAAATGCTAAAATGAGTTAATGACTAATGGAATACTAAGATTAACACGAGAGGTACTGAAATGGAAATGGATTAACAATGATTAAGGCTAATTAAATTCTAAACTATTCAATTAATCTAATATAACCTCTAATTAAATCTAATAAAACCATATCTAAACTATTTAAATCTAGAAAATCCTATAAAAATAAAATCTATTAAATTCTAGAAATAACATCTATAATATCTAATATCTAAAACTCTACTAAAACCTAATTAAAAGCTATTCAACTATTTAATATCTATATAAAAATCTATTAATATTCTATACCATCTATTAAAAACTATTAAAAGAAAAATCTATATCCTATATCTAAAATTAATATCTATTAAAAGATAGAAAAGCCAATAAACCCTAATAAAGCTGTAAAATGCCATTTACTCAATTAAAAAGGAGATCGAGACCAAAGCGGAACCAGCGATAAAAACTGGACATAGGAATGTCCTCAAAAACTACAGCGTGAGCTGAAAACACCCGGGAAGCGCACAACTTCCCAAAAAAAAACCTCTGGTTATCTGAATCAGTCTGGAACACCTGAAATGCGAAAAAAGGGCTGTAATCCCGATAAAATCACCATGATTGAGGAAATGCACTATATGCAGTATGTAAATGCGAATGCGAAATGCGTCGAAACATCGAGCCAGATACGGGACCCGGTTGGTCAAATTTTAGGGTGCAACACCCAACAATCAAATAGTTCAACCTCTTAGATGTTTTGGAGAGGCATCTCGTCTCTCTTACCTATCCCACCACTTCGTTGGCAACTGTCACAACTTTGCGCATGGGCATTTGCGTCTTTAAAAATAGAAGGCCAATAAAATCCTAATTGAAGGACTTTATTTGTCGTTCTTGCCCCATTGAAATGTCCGCCATAAGGCAAGTTGTGACAATGCCATAGAATACTTTGTGCTTCATCACCGGTAACACACCTTCTCAGAATGTTATCACCACCCAACTTAAACAAGTATGGGTCATCCCACACATAATACTTACAATCCGAGATGAATTTCCTTTTTTGGTTCAGAGTTAGGTCGGGAGGCACAAAACCACTCGCCTTGTGGTTTGCAAAGTCAGCAAACCACGGCCTAACTTGAACTTTAAACAGTTTTTCATCAGGAAATTCTTCTCGGATTTCCTTTTCAACAGATGTAACCTACACATTCACAAGGCGAGATAAATGATCTGCCACCAAATTTTCCGATCCTTTCTTGTCCTTAATTTCAATATCAAAATCTTGTAACAAGAGGATCCAACGGATGAGCCTTTGCTTCGAATCCGGTTTGGTGAGCAGATATTTAATCGTCGCATGGTCGGTATACACAATCACTTTGGAACCAATAAGATAAGACCGAAATTTTTCTAGCGCATACACTATCGCAAGTAGTTCTTTTTCGGTGGTAGCATAATTAATTTGTGCTTCGCTTAGAACCTTACTTGTGTAGTGTATAACATGAAAAAAATTTCTTTCCTTTGTCCCAATACCGCTCCAATAGCATAGTCGCTCGCATCACACATTAGTTCAAAATTCAAATTCCAATTCGGAGCGACTATAATTGGAGCGGTAACAAGTTTTTCCTTCAAAATTTTAAAAGCATGTAAACAATCTTCAGTTAAGAGAAATACCTGATCCTTGGCGAGCAAATTAGTCAAAGGCCTAGCTACCTTTGAGAATTCTTTGATAAATCGCCGGTAAAAACTGGCATGCCCAAGGAAGCTTCGAATCCCCTTCAGATTAACCGGAGGAGGCAACTTTGCAATCACGTCAACTTTTGCTCGATCCACTTCAAGCCCTTTTGAAGAAACTTTGTGTCCGAGCACTATCCCCTTAGTTACCATGAAGTGGCATTTCTCCCAATTAAGCACGAGATTTGTTTTCACACACCGTTCAAGCACCGTTTCCAAATTTTCCAAGCATAAACCAAAAGAACTTCCAAACACGGAGAAGTCATCCACGAACACTTCCATCGTTTTCTCGATCAAGTCGGAAAAAATGACTTGCACACATCTTTGGAAAGTTGTCGGTGCGTTGCATAACCCAAAAGACATTTTTCTATAAGCGAAAATTCCAAACGGACATGTGAAAGTAGTCTTTTCGTGATCGGCCGGGTCAAGTGCAATTTGGTTGTACTCGGAATAGCCATCAAGGAAACAATAGTATTCTTGGCTCAAAAGTCTTTCCAACATTTGGTCCATGAACGAAAGTGGAAAATAGTCTTTTCGAGTTGCGGTATTCAACCGCCTATAATCAATACACATTCTCCACCCCGTTGCCACCTTCGTCAGAATCAATTCATCTTTTTCATTTCGAATGACGGTCCTTCCACCCTTTTTCAGAACCACATGCACAGGACTCACCCAAGGGCTATCCGAAATTGGGTAGATCATTCCCGCATCCAAAAGCTTAACAACTTCTTTCCGAACAACCTCCTTCATAGTAGGATTTAAGCGGCGTTGAGGTTGAGCTACCGGCTTAAAATCCTCTTCCATTAAAATCTTGTACATAAAATAAGAAGGACTAATTTCTTTGAGATCAGAAAGATTCCATCCCATCGCTTCTTTATTCTTTTTCAACATATCAATTAAACGGGATTCTTTGTTTTCAGACAAAAGGTTGCTTATGATAACCGGCTTCTCTTTGGTTTCATCAAGGAATGCATACTTCAAGTTAGAAGGTAGCATTTTCAATTCAATGGGTGGTTTTTCTTCATGAACCTCCTTTTTCAACACTTCCTTTTCGACTTCCCATGGTTGCAACTCTTTAAAATTATCAAGTTCTCATAAACATTCCTCAAGAGCTTGCTCTTCTTCAATGGTGAAAACGTCAAAAGAGTCATCAAGGGCTAATTTCATAGGTGAGGTCACATGAATATGCTTAGATACTTCCAATGTTGCTTCTTCAACCACATCAATTCAGAAACTATCACGATTATCTTTTGAATGCTTCATAGCTTCAAAAAAACCAAAAATGACTTCTTCATTTTGTACTCGCACTTTCAGCAAACCGTCATCAACATCAATCATCATTCGAGCGGTTTTCATGAAAGGTCGGCCTAAGATTAGCGGAGCATCATCATCCTCTTCCATGTCAATCACAATGAAATCAACCAGAAAGAAGAATTTGTCGACTTTAACTAATACATCTTGAGCTAACCCATGAGGATGGGTAGTCGACTTATCGGCCAATTGCAACGTCATCCGTATGGCTTTCATTTCAATGTTGCCAAGCCTTTTTACAATAGACAAAGGTATTAAATTAATGCTTGACCCCAAATCAATTAGCCCTTTTCCGACATATTCATTACCGATAGTAACCGGCAAAGTAACTCTTCCCGGATCAACTTCTTTTCTTGGAAGAGTCCTTTGGATGATGGCACTACAACTAGCATCAAGAACAATTGTTTCCGGTTCTGTATACCTCTGGTTTTTAGTTAGTATGTCTTTCATGAACTTGGCATACTTTGGCATTTGTTCCAAAGCTTCAGCAAACGAAATGTTTATTTGTAGTTGTTTAAAAATATCCATGAACCGGGCATAATGCCGTTCATTTTCCCTCCGAGATGGAGCATGCAGATATGGTAAGTTTTGGACCGGAGTAGTGCTCACTACCTCCTTTCCTCTAGACGCTCTAGAATTCCTCTCTTTTTTCTTCTTCAAAAACTCCACCTTCACTTTTTCACTCTTATCATTTTCTAGTTCTTCACTTTCTTTATTTTCAACTTCAACCTTTTTTTCATTATTTTCAACTTCTTCCTCACTTTCCTCCTCAACTTCACCATCAATTCTATCATCAATTTTTTTCTCATCCTCTCTTTTTTCACTCTCATCTCTTTTTTTACTCCCACTAACCAACTCCCTTCCACTTCTCGTCGTGATTGCTTTACAATGCTCCTTTGGATTTGTTTGCGTGTTCGCCGAAAAAGAAGGTCCGAATTGTTGTTCCTCTAGTTGCTTAGCAAGTTGTCCAACTTGAGTTTCAAGATTTTTGATTGTCGCGTCGTTGCTCTTTTAATTAGCCATTGACAATTGCATGAATTACGTCAATGTATCTTCTAATTTTGAAGTTACGACCGGCAGTTGTTGAGGTTGATAAGGATTTTGACGGCTAGAATTACCACCCCTATAACCTTGGTTATGGTGATAGTTACTCCTTGGTTGGTACCCTTGATTTGGTTGATAGTGTTGTTGCGGTTGATTTTGAGAATGTTGTTGATACGGTGGTTGTTGTTGTTGCCTCGGTTGGTAATCTCGTTGATTCGCCATATAGTTTACCTCTTCGAACCCGGGAGGTGGACAAAATCCGGTATCATATTCACCTTTGCAAAGCTCATAACAAGCTATTTGTTTAGCTTTTGACGACTCTTTCATCTCTTTGATTTGTTGAGTTAAGAGTTCCACTTGTTGTGAGATGATTTTGTTTTGTGCAAGGATAACATCATTTGTCCTAAGTTCAAGCATTCCCGGTTTCTTCAAAGTGTTTCCTCTACTTTGGCTTTGAAGGTCATTTAGAGCCATACGGTTGATGATATCCGTAGCTTCATCGGCGCTTTTTGACAACAAAGAACCACCCGAAGTGGCATCCAACAAGGTCTTACAGTTTGGTTGAAGGCCATTCTTGAAAATATGGATTTGCGTCAATTCATCAAATCTATGACCTTTGCACTTTCAAAGCATGGATTTAAATCTTTCCCATGCCTCATTCAATGATTCGTTGGCTCCTTGGGAAAACACGGAAATTGCTGTTTTAGATTCCATGAATCGGTTGTGAGAGAAAAATCTTTCAATGAATTTCTCTTCCAACACGTTCCAATCCGTCATGACCGCCGGTGTTTGATCCAAGTACCAATCTTTCTCTTTGCCGAGCAAAGCATGTGGAAAAAGTCTTTTGAACAATGGTAGCTCTTGAGCTTGATCAACTCCCGCCACCAACGCTATCTCATAAAATTTGGTGAGAAAAGCAAAGGGGTCTTCATGGTCCATTCCGGTGAATGGACTTCCATATAACAAGTTGAGAGTTCCCGTCTTCATCTCTGCTTGCCTTCTTGTGTGGTTGGCAAACTGAGTAGTATTCCGTGGACTGTTGATACACGGGGTAGAAACGGGCGGTGGTGGTGGTGGATACATGATAGGTATGAAATGAGGTGGTGGTGTTGTAGAAGAAATTTCTCCTTGTTCTTGTCATTGTCGAGCAAGTTGCCTCCTCCGTCTTGTTCTACTATTCAGTCTCCTTGCGGTTCTCTCGATCTCGGGATCAAAAAGAAGTTGGTCCTCAGGAATCTGTCCTCGCATAAAACGAAAGCTGCACACTAAACCAAACAAATTAACAAGCACAAGTCAAAATTTCAAGAGTTAACAATTCAACAACTATTGCGATGCTCATTTTGTTGATGCGGTAAAGCAGCAAGCAGCAAGCAAAAATAATATTTAGTAACCAGTTTTGTCGTCTCCATAGGGATTAGTGCGATCTGAATGCCGTTCGACGATTTCTACATTTCTAAGCTTAATTTCAAAAGGTTTGGTTTAAAAGGGTTCAGGGAACCATAAATAAAAACAGAAATTATAAAATAAAGACTGAAATATAAACAGAGCCTTGTTGGGATTGGATTTCATCAATTGATAACATATGCATTCTTCTGAACAAATTAAACACAACGCAATCATTCATCTAATATCATCACGTATCACTCACGACAAAGCTTATCTCTAACGCGGCGTCAAGAGAAAAACAATGTTGTCTCATTAGTGATCTCTCACCCAACAAAAACACAACACAAAGCATTAAGATCTGATACTCAAGCAAATGCTAAGCCTAAAACTATCTCTAGCATTCAGGACCTAACAGGTAATCATCCTAGATCCAGATCCGAAAAGTATATCTCTATCACGATTCAAATCAAAGATTAACAGGTAAACAAGAATGAAACCCATATCAGATAAACAATTGTTTTGTATAAAATACAATGATCAGAATACGTACACACGCTTAACCCTTTTTACATGTATTCATCTAATCTGCCAAATGTCAGTGAACATCATTCTTCATCACTATTATCACATACCCACACAATATCATGTTGATCCTACCCATGCTACCCATGATACTTAATCAACACAACACCATAAAAGATAAAATGAATATCAACTTCAAAACCATGTCAAAAGTTTGTTCATTGATAGAAGAAGATCTGAGATCAAAGATGTGAAATTTTTTGTCAAGACCCATAAATATATAATCAAAGATATTCAATCAATAGAGAATCCAAAATAAGTTCACAAACATATATTAGATGAAATACATAAGGTATCAAAAGATTACAATCCAAACCCCAACAAGAGATCGAAGATCTTACCTCCTCCCTCTTAGGGTTTTGTGTTTCTCTCTCTAGAAGAAATGAAGAAAAATAAGTTCTGATGTCTAGAATGGAAAAAATACAAGTTATCGAAGTTATGACCTAAAAAACACTAAAAACACTTAAATACCCCACTCAGTCTGGGAGCGTTCGCTACCTGCTCGCCTAGCGAACAGCTAGTGAGTGTTCGCTTCTTTATTCGCTCCAGCGAAGTTTGGCACTTTTGGCTCTGTCCCATTCTGGGCGCGTTCGCTGGCCTGCTCGCCTAGTGAACAGCTAGCGAGCGTTCGCTACCTTGCTCGCTATCAGCTCGCCTAGCAAGCATGACAGCATTTTGGTGGTTTTGCATGTTGTCTTGGTTTCCTTGCCCATTTCTTGTGTCTTACTTTTCACTTGTTTTGTGCCTAATTCCTACACAATAACACACAAATCAAAGGTACCAAGAGATTTTCTCATAATGTTGCAAACCAACCAAAACAAGAGTTGTTTTCATCACTTTCATGACAAAAATGAGTGAAAAATGCCAACATTAGATAGATCAAATAAGTGAAATTCGACATCTAACAGATTCCTAACCTATAGGAACCTGAATGCATAATATGAGTTAACTGAGCGTAGGACTGAAGATTATCATGTAGATTGGGTGGGTACAAATAAATTTTGAGCCTTTATCCTTTGTTTCATAAACCGTGAACCAGGCCACGTTACAACCCTCAAAAGACCTAATTGAAGCAAGGATATTTTGAAAGCATACTACAACAAGGTTGCGTAACTTGACTCATAAAGATCTTTGCGAATCATTTATTTTGGCAATACACTTTTGTTTAAACTTTAAGCGTCTAGAACCGTCGTGTTCTAACCGACAACTCATTTATTTTTCACCTTTTAAAAATAATTTTGATTTCAAAAGTTGCGTGAACTCTGCATTACCGTGTTGGTATGAATATTTTTGTTTGCAAACTGACTTTCCTCTAAGGAATTTTTAAACAAACGAGAAACTTGGTCGGTGATCCTCTCAGGGGCAAGTTCATCTTACATCAAGATTTGGTTTATCCTAAGGATTTTTTCAAGACTCAGACTGGGGCAAGCCTCCGAAGGCACAGTAAAATAGTCACTTTCATGACTCAGACAGGTTGAAGCAACTATCTGGGGCAGTTTACTTGAAATATCTCCAAGCAGCTCTCCATCCTTACTACAAGGACCATCAACTTAATACAATTTACCAGTATGGCAGAGATGTGCCCAGCAGTAACATCTTCGGTCTCCGAGCAGTAACCTTGATCTTCGTGTTGAGGAATCAATTTTCTAATCTTGTCATCTTACCAGAAGAGTCGATCCTTGTCGTCGATATCTACATTTGCATTTGATCATATCTCATAACATAGTTCATATGCATAGTTCAGATACATATACATATCATGAGTGTTCATCCTCATTTGCATATCTCCCGAGGTCGTGTTTTATCCACGTCTTACCTTGTGGTCAAAGTCCAACTCACTTGGCACCTACCAAATATTTTTATGTCGTGTCTATGTGATGTTCTTCCAGATATGGCTTCAACTTGTCCCATACATTTATGGCTTTCCTAAATGTTTCGGGTTTATCTTCAGAAACTTGTCTTCATCTCATGCTCCTATAGATGTTGTTCTTTTGTTTCTGGATGCAGCCCAGAGTTTATTCGAAGTTCTTTCGAATACCTCTGGTATGTTTCAGAGTTCATTTGATGTTCTTCCGAATGTCCCTGAAATGTGTTTTCTTTGTCCCCGAGTTTATTCGAAGTTCTTCTGAATACCTCTGGTATGTTTTAGAGTTCATTCGATGTTCTTCCGAATGTCCCTGAAATGTGTTTTCTTTGTCCCTGAGTTTATTCGAAGTTCTTCCGAATACCTCTGGTATGTTTCAGAGTTCATTCGATGTTCTCCCGAATGTCCCTGAAATGTGTTTTCTTTGTCCCTGAGGTTATTCGAAGTTCTTTCGAATACCTCTGGTATGTTTCAGAGTTCATTCGATGTTCTTCCAAATGTCCCTGAAATGTGTTTTCTTTGTCCCCGAGTTTATTTGAAGTTCTTCTGAATACCTCTGGTGTGTTCCAAAGTTCATTCGATGTTCTTCCGAATGTCCCTAAAATGTGTTTTCTTTGTCCCCGAGGTTATTCGAAGTTCTTCCGAATAACTCTGGTATGTTTCAGAGTTCATTCGATGTTCTTCCGAATGTCCCTGAAATGTGTTTTCTTTGTCCCCGAGTTTATTCGACGTTCTTCCGGATACCTCTGGTGTGTTTCAAAGTTCATTTGATGTTCTTCTGAATGTCCCTGAAATGTGTTTTCTTTGTCCCCGAGTTTATTCGAAGTTCTTCCGAATACCTCTGGTGTGTTTCAAAGTTCATTTGATGTTCTTCCAAATGTTTCTAATGTTGGTTCTACGGATTCCCGAAAATTCCATTCGGTCCCGTCACGAGGGGAAGTTCCCAGAAGCTCGGATGTTATTCTTTGCTCAATTCTCCAAGCATTCTGTTTACTTGCTTTGATGTTTACCCTAGAGTATCAGTCGGTCACGCCTAAACCTGTTGAACAACTACTCTCAGATATTTCCCAGTAGAGGTCGTCTCGTCGGTGCCATCTCCATTAAGGATTCCTTTCTTACAGTCCTTTCTAAAAGTGATAGTTGGTCGTGTTCGCACCAGTTGGCCATCACTTTAGGTTTCCCCAGTGTCGTGTTGTCTCCCAGTACGTCGTATTCCCCAGTGCAGTTACTCGTCGCGTCTGTCCCCTGTGTCGTCGTGCCATCTGCATTCTTATATTTATCATTCTCATCATACGCATCATATTAAAGTCATGGCATTTTCAGCATTATAGTTTCGTTTCATTTTTTCCATAACATTGCATATCGCTGCGTCTAAGGCAAAAAAAATCGGTTATCTGTATTTAAATCCCTCCACCGTGATTTCTCGAGTCTCCGTCACTCAAATCACCCGGTGAAGCTATTTAAATAAGGGCAGCTGTAATACCCCAAATTTTACCCTCAAATTTAGTCGATTTATGTCGCATGGCATCTCATTTTTGCATCAGCTAACTACTAACGGGTTACGTAGTCTGTTTATTTTGCAGGAACCACGTCAGGTGCGCTTTACCGGTGAAAGGGGCAAAATGGTCATTTATACGTTGTTTACTGACAGTCCATGAAGTTTAGTCATCAGGGATTTATTGAATAATTAGAGCCTCCTCTTCTGAGTATTTTATTTTCTTTGAGGATGAACAGAGATTCACAGTGATTTTGGCATTAGGGTTTTTTTCTAAGGAGGAAGAAACTGAACTTTGACCAGCCATAACTCTCACATATTTCATCAAAAAGTTCCCATCCAAAGCTCATGTTGAAAGAAATTTCATTCTCTAAAACTTTGTCTCTCTGAGGCCAAGTCCAAATTTGCTTCATTTGAGAGATATGGGTCAAGACATTATAGGTCCTTTTGAAAAGTCAACAAAAACACCTTTTGGGTCAAAGCTTGGTACATGAACATGGAAACTCCAATTGAGATGAGACCAAAAGGAGCTCTTAGAGGACATCTTGAGGTTTCTAAAATGGATAAGAACACTTTCATAAGGTTAAAATTGAGAGACTCATGGCTTGCTAAAGTTGGGCATTTTTTAGAAGATACATGAAACAAATTTTGTGCAAACTTGGATTTTTTTTTCAAATGGGCTTATCTTTTTATGATTGAAGTTTGTTCCTAGCATGGTCCACGACCTCCAAGCCCATCTTTTGCATTTTTCACTTATTTATTTTATTTATTTTGGATTTTATTCATTTAAATTCAAATTAAATCAAAATAAATCAAATTAAAATGCCAATTAACACATGAAAGCTCATGGATCTGATTTTGTTCAATCAAAATCAATCAAAGGAATTTTGAGGCCAAGTAAGGATGTTTGGATGCATGATTGAACATAATTGGGGACCAAAATAGAAATTTTCAAATCTCCTCCAAATCAAATCTCCAATTATTCAATCACAGGGATTTAATCAGTTTTATTTGACCTAAATTGTTCCTCTATATATACACTACTATTCCAGCTCCACAGGGACGGATTTTGGCAGCCAAGGAACCCTGAAATTCATTGGGAAAAAAACGTGTGTACAAAGCATTGGCAAACCAATTTCCAGCCTGTTTCAATCCATTCCAAGCATTCCAACACGTTTCTTGAAGGTTCCTGATCCAATTTCAATACTAACACATGCCTGAAACCTTCAGAATCGCGAAATCACCATTAACGGTTTACACTTTTTTTCAATTTTTGATTATCGCGATTCATGCATCATATACATGTTATGATTACATATTTATGTTTGTATGGATGTGTATGATGTTTCTGGTTTGTTTATTTGAAGTTTAAGTGCAAGGAACACGAGATGCCAATGTTAGGGTTTTGGGCTTCAAATTGGGGTTTTACGAATTCGGAACAATTGGACAAAACCAAAGACATATGCTTACTCAGAAGCTTCGTCCCAATTGATCTATGGTCATGGAACTAATTTATTTTGAGATTTTTGATTTCAGGTGCTATGGCAACGCAAAAAAAATCGTGGGTGAAGGCCTGAATATTTAGAACGAGGAAGACGACTCCCCCTCTGCGCGCGCGTTTCAGATTTGAATTTTTTGTTTTATTATATAATATTTGTTTTGAATATCATTGATAAATAACTCATGTAGCACAGTTGGTTAGGACATGGAGCATGTGAACCAAAGGTCCTAGGTTCGATACCAGCCTCATGCATTTCAATTTTATTTTCTTTCTTTTTCTAACCCTATCCACACTGTTTGCATTTTATTTTTTATTATTAATTAAAGTTATTTAACTTTTCCATTTTATTTGTAAAAGTGTTTATTAATTCCTTTTTTTTAAATAAGTAATTAGGTTAAATTAACATTAGGTTAAAAAAAAATTTAAAAGCTAACTTTTTTTAAGCTTAAAAATTAAAATATCTTTTAAGATTAAAGCTAAGTTTCTTTCTAATGAGAATAAAATTTCTTTTTTAAAATTCAAGACTAAATCCTTTTTTATTAAGACTAAAATTCTTTTTTTGAAAAATTAAAACTAAAACATTTTTTTTGTAAGATTAAAATTAAAACATTTTTTAATTAAAACTAAATCCTTTTTTTAAAACTAATTTAATTTCTTTTTTTTTAAAACTTAAGTTAAGATCCTTTTTTTAAAAAAATTATTAAAAAGAATAAAGAAGATTCCAGATTTGCATCTTTTCCTTCGCGATCTCATTATCCGTTTTGTTTCTGCCTAACCCTATTAACATTCTCCGTTTTGTTTTGCAGCTGATTACGTTTAATTTCATTTATCATTAGTGAAATATTTAATTATTGTATTTGTATCTGTTCACGGGTTGTAATTTTTGCGAGACAATCGTCGCACTTTTTTCTTTTCAGCGCTTTACATTTCAGTATTGTATGCCTGTTTATTTTTTCTCGCAATTTATTTTACTATTAATTCTATCACCTTTCGAAGGATTAGGTCTAGCAATTTGACCGCCAAGTCAATAACCCTAACCTTTGACGTTTTCAAACCCTGATACTTTTAGGCGTCCCGCCTTGGACAGTTTTACCCTTTACCCTAGCATTAGGTCATAGAGTCGCCGTACTCTGTTTTAGGGTTTCCCGCCGTGGAATCCCTAATTTAACCCTAATTCAATTTAACAATTTCAACGTAGAAATAAGAGTTTCAAGACT
The DNA here is from genome assembly GCA_963859935.3 of Lathyrus sativus. Classification (NCBI taxonomy): domain Eukaryota; kingdom Viridiplantae; phylum Streptophyta; class Magnoliopsida; order Fabales; family Fabaceae; genus Lathyrus; species Lathyrus sativus. The sequence goes on along the minus strand of OZ012735.1, from coordinate 791,376,279 downwards.
CCACGTAAGCGCTTCCTTATGAAAGTTTACTCCCCTTTGAAACCTTGACCACAGTCAAGAAGTTTCTAACCTCCCTTTTGAGGGGAACTACAATTACTCTGATTCCATTCCCGTCAGGATATGTAGGCACAAGATGCGATGTCTTGCCGAGTAAACTTAGATTTAACCCCTTAGGTCTTCTCTTTAACTTTTAATCCCTTTGTATATACCTTAAAGCAAATAATAAAGCAAATAGTAAAAAATGAACAAAAGGTTCCTGTAGAGTACTACAGAAGTTTAGGATGCTAATACCTTCCCTAAGCTTAACCAACCCCTTACCTATATTTCTCCCCGCATTGTCTTTACGATGCAAAAATAGGTTTTTCCTCTTTTGACCTTTTCCTTCGGATAAATCAAATAGTGGTTGTGAACTAAAGATGCGACTCAAATTAATTAATAATTTGATATCCTATTTCCACCGCAACAAATGCATATTTGTATATGTTGTTCAATGTGATGTTCATCCTTTTTTACTTGAGCGAAGAGCTATGGTCGAGATGCGCTTGTGGCGGTTGCTGCCCCACACTTCTTTTCCTCCCATTTTCTTTGATGATTGATGGTCGACGGTTGTAGAGGATTGTTTTCTCCCGTTACATCTCATCCGCTCATTTTCTTTTTGCATTTGCATGTTCATGTTTGCTTGCATCTTTGCATGTGCATTTCATCTTGTGTTTTGCATTTTTGTTTGCTCCAAAGGGGTTGAGATGTGCTTCTGGCGGCTGCTGCCCCACACTTTGTTCCTCCCTCTTTGCATGTTTTCTTCGTGTATGCATCTTCTACTTGTGATTGAATTTACTTGGTGCTTTCTTGTACTTTTTGCCATGATCCCCATAGGGTTCATAGTCCCTCAGTTTAGGATGGGAGTAGGAGAGACATTAGGTGTTCAATCCAAGCATGTTAACATTAGGGTAGATGTTTCCCCTTTTCATCCAAACTTTAGGACCACTTTGCATGACAACGTTAGGGCCGAGTTTCCCTTAGACCTTCTGTGCGTTTCCCTTAGACCTTCTGTGCACTACGACCCTTAAGCTACATGGGGAATGACGAGTGAGGGGTCTCCTCTCGCTTATCTAGAGTGTTTAGTGTACGTCCCGTTTGGGGGCGATACACGACGCATTCGCCTCTATGTCATAGTCTTTAGTGCAACGTGAATCACAAACCGAATTAATTCACTTCACTAAAAAACACAAAACAAATTTCAAACCTTTTTTCCTTCGGGATTAATCGGAAACCTTTTTTCAGAAAAGAGTGTTGTTAAGCTTCGGTTCTACCGCAAACAGGCTTAGTCCCTAACTGGTGGAACGAAGGTTTAACCCTACTCGGTTAAAACACTTAATCAACTTGTGGTTTCGTGTCGCTTGAACTATGTTTGCTCTGATCTTTGATACCAGATGAAAGTACGTAGGCACAAGACGCGATGTCTTGGAGAGCAACCTTTCCCCTTTTCCTCCGTAGTTAGCCGAACTACGTTGACTCTGACTTTCCCATTGCAGGAGGGAATACGTAGGCACAGAGCGGCCATGCTCTGCCAAGTCTCTTTTTCTTTTCTTTTGTCCTGCAAGCCTGTAGTGTACATAGTTAAATACACCCTTAGATAGACAACAAGCGTGGATCCCGTCAAGCACGACGGACGTGAGGGGTGCTAATACCTTCCCCTTGCGTAACCGACTCCCGAATCCAGGACTTGGTTGCGATGACCTTGTCTTTCCCTTTTTCGTCAGGTTTTTCCGATCGTTTCGTTTCCCTCTCTTTGGGATAAATGACGAAAGGTGGCGACTCTTCTATTTTCCGCCGGGTGTTTTTCGCAGTTGCGACACCTATCAACAAAATACTAGTGGATTATGGCGCAACTGTAAATCTGATTCCCCGTTTTCTACTAGGTAAGATTGGAAAATGTGACGAGGACACCAAGCCCCATAACATGGTTCTGTCGAACTATGAGGAAAAAGTTTACTCCACTTCGGGAGTTATCTAGGTTGATCTTACGGCAGGGACAATAACTAGACCCACAGTTTTCATGGTTGTCGTAACCAAAGCAAACTACAATCTGCTCTTAGGAAGAGAGTGGATTCATGGTGTAGGTGATGTACCTTCGTCAATGCATCAAAGAATTACTATTTGGAGGCCATATGGTATAGTGGAGAACATTGAAACTGATCAAGGATACTTCAAAATTCCTATTAATTACATTGATGGGAAGCAATTTGATAAGCATTTGGCAAATATTGCTCAATGTCCTCCAGCAGAGTTTGAGTTTACTCCTGACGAAGCAATGTTCCATTCATCGTACTTACATCATGTCGAAGGGTTTAGATGAGATAGTGAGGTACCAGGAGGAAAGCTTTCATGTTTGGGCGGGCCTTTAGTAGACCCCATGGGGTGGGGAGGTGAATTTAGTGACCATGACCGAGTTTGAAGTCTTGAAGAAAATTTCGGCCTATGTGGCTGAAACGAAATTACAAGCGGATCTGGAAGCTGCTAATAACTACTTGGCTAGCGAAGCCATTTCTGAAATTCACCAAGAGTGTCATGTTGAGGACTTCAGTCCTAAACCTCCAGATAAGGTGCAAACTGGAGAGCAAAGCCAGAAGTTCGACGCCATCTATGAGGATGAGCCTTTGGGGTTTGAAAAAGATATGCTAGCCAAAAATGTTAATATGCTAGCATAGGATATGTTAGAAGAAATTGATCTTAGTAGGGGGCACTCAAAAGGCCTACGTACATCAGCGCTAATTTGAACCCCCAATTAAAGGTCAAAGTGGTCTAGTTATTGAAGGAATTCAAAGACTGTTTCGCCTGGGACTATGGCGAGATGCCTGGTTTGAGCAGGGAGTTGGTCGAACACAGGTTGCCTATGACATCTGGGAAAAGACCAGTCAAATAAGGTCCAAGACGGTTTGCACTAGAAATGTTTTCAAAGATTCAAGAGGAAGTCGAAAGACTGCTTCGCTGTAGATTGATCCACACAGCCAGGTATGTTGAATGGTAGGCTAATATAGTACCTGTCATACCCCAAATTTTACCCTTAGATTATTAGGTTCTTTTCGTATTCATCTCATTTTGCATCGCATTTTAACTGACCGCTAACCAGTTTGTCCAGCTTGTTGGTTTTTTGCAGGAAAATCACGATGTGTGCGATTTAATCTATGAAGGGCAAAAGGGATTTGTTTGAACTCAGCAACTACGTCAAATTTAAATCGTGCAAGATGATTAATTGTCAAATTCGGAGTTTGGAACGTCAAAGCTTAATCAGATAATTTTAATTGGATGAGTTTAATCGGATGAAATTAGTCGTTTGAATTTAATCAGATGAATTTTAAGCGAATGAATTTAATCAGACGAATTTATCTGGACGAATTTAGTTGGAGGAACTTAATCGGATAAATTTAATTAAATGAATTTAGTTGTTTGAGTTTAATCGGATGAGTTTACACGGAGAAATTTGATCAGAAAAACAAATTTAGAGTATCAAGAAAGAATTAAATCTATTTATTTAAATTCTATTTTTTCTTTTATTACAAGGATAAGAACAATTACAAAATCAAATCCTAAGTGTCCTAAAATGCCTAATTTTTCTAAGTTGAAAAAGTGTTTTTTTTGGAGAAGGGATTATTTGAAAAAAGTGGTTTTTTTGTTTTAGCCAAACATAACTTAAGACATCCATAATACATAGAACCAAAGTGGATATCCAAATCCATCAAGAAAAAATGGATATCCAAGTTCAGAAACAACTTTCCCAAAATCCTTGCAACTAAATAGGATAGAAACAACTTTCCCAAAATTTTAGCAAAACAAGGTCAAAGAAATCAACAAACCAACCTTGAAAATTGCAACAACCAGAATGCCCATCCCCAAGCAAACAAGTATTATATAAACAGTAGCTTCACCATCCGTTGAGAAAGAAAAAGAAAATCCAGAAAGGGGAAGAAAAAGGGAAGTTCAATCAGCAGAAAAATAAGGAAAAGGAGGCGAAAAAGAACCAACTTAAATCGCTTCAAACCTCGCGAAAAAGGTGAATAATTTTGATACTAACCTGTTTTTTATTTTACTTTGTGTTTTTAGAACCCTACCGGGAAGAGCAAGAATGGCGGCGGAGAAGAAGCAAAAGCTTCAAAGAAGGCAACAATGAAGGTCAGCGGCGCCGCGTGTGGAAGAGAAAGAATTGGTCAAACCTTATTCCTTATTTTTTTCTAATGTTGTAATTTAGTTTAATTAGGTTAAATTAAAACCCTTCTTAAATCTAAACCTTTCATAAAGTTAAAACTTTTTTATTATTTTTATTTTACATTTTAGTTTAATTAGGTTAAATTAAAACCTTTTTTAATTAAAAACATTTTCTAATTAAAACCTTTTCTTAAATCTAAACCTTTCATAAAGTTAAAACCTTTTTATTATTTTTATTTTACAATTTAGTTTAATTAGGTTAAATTAAAACCTTTCTTAAGTTAAAACCCTTTTCTAAAATTAAAACCTTTCTTAAACTAAAACTCCTTTTTTGAAGGTGAAAGCATTTGTTTTTAAAAAAATCAAAACCCTTTGTTAAAATTAAAACCCCTTTTTTAAAAACCTTTTCTTAAAGTTAATTAGAAACCTTTTTAAAATTTTGATTATAACATTTCTTTAAAATTCAACATTCCTCAATTGAAAAAATCTTTTTTGAAAAAATCCATTAAAATTAGGCGAAATTAAAAATTAACATTTTAAATTCAAACTCTTTTTTGTAAATTCCTCATTTAGTTTTAAATCCCTTTCCTAAAATCGTCTAACGTTGCACTTTCAATTTTACACTGAATCTTGCCGGTTATTCTCGTATAATTTTTATGTCGGTCCATTCATTGCTTTCTCAGTTGTACAGTTATAATACATTATTTTTCGTATTTCTTTTTATAGTTGTAATCTTTGTGAGGACATCGTCGCTTTTATTTCGTTATTATTCTTACATTTTTTGGGTTGTAATTTATGCGAGTATATCGTCGCTTTGCAATTTCTTTACTATTTTCGTGCTTTCCCATATTTCATTCTGCCACGTAATTAATTTGTCATTTGCATTATTCACCGTCAAATCCTTCCGAAGGAATAGATCCAACCGTTTGACCGCCGCGTCAATAGTCCTCACCTTTGAACATTTCACTTTTCAAACCCTAATTGCGTAGGTGTCCCGCCGTGGAATACCCATCTTACCCTTTTTAAATTCAATTCAACTTTACAACCTAGAGAATTCAAGTCGCCGTACTCATATTTTTAGGCGTCCCGCCGTGGACCAAATTACCCTTTACCCTAACATTAGGATAAGGAGTCGTCGCACTCCATATAGGTTTCCCACCGTGGAATACCTATTTTAACCTTTTAATTCAACTATTTTACAACATAGAAGTAGGAGTCGCCGTACTCCACGTAAACGCTTCCCTATGAACGTTTATTTCCCATGGAACCTTGACCACAGTCAAGAAGTTTCTAACCTCCCTTTCGAGGAGAACTACGATTACTCTGATTCCATCCCCTACCTCGGATATGTAGGTACAAGATGCAAATCTTGGCGAGTAAACTTAGGACTAACCCTTAGGTCTTTCTTTTCGCCTTCTAACCGTTAGCAATATACCTTGAGGCAGATAAAAAGTAAATAGTAAACTTTAAACAGAAGGTTCCTGTAGAGTACTACAGAAGTTTAGGGTGCTAGTACCTTCCCTAAGCTTAACCAACCCCTTACCTAGGTCTCTCCCCGCATTATTTACAATGCAAAAATTAGGTTTTCCCTTTCTTTGACTTTTCCTTCGGATAAATTAAAGACCGGTTCTGAACTAAAGATGTGATTCAAATTAATTAATAATTTGATATCCTATCCTTACCACAACAATACCGGTTATTAAAAAGAATGGTTCTTTAAGAGTTTGCATAGATTTTATAGATCTAAATGCTGCAACTCCTAAAGACGAATATTCAATGCCAGTAGCAGAAATGTTAGTGGATTCTACAGCGGGACATGAATATCTTAGCATGTTAGATGGATATTCTGGTTACAACCAAATATTCATTGCTGAAGAAGATGTTCCTAAAACTACTTTTAGATGTCATGGGGATTTAGGCACCTACGAATGGGTAGTGACTCCTTTTTGTCTTAAAAATGCTGGTGCTACTTACCAAAGAGCGATGAATTCTATCTTCCATGATTTTATAGACACTTTCATGCAAATTTACATTGATGATATTGTTATAAAATCTATTTCTGGGAAGAGTCATATCGATCATCTTCGACAATCATTCTTAAGGATGAGAAAATTTGGTCTCAAAATGAATCTCCTTAAATGTGCATTTTGTGTACATGCAGGAGACTTTCTGGGCTTTGTGGTCCACAAGAAAGGGATCGAAATAAATCAAAATAAAACCAAAGCCATAATAGAAGCGAAAGTGCCGTCAACTAAGAAGGAGTTGCAGTCATTATTGGGAAAGATCGACTTTTTGAGAAGGTTTATATCCAACCTAAGTGGCAAGACACAAGCATTTTCGCCATTACTTTGTTTCAACAAAGATGGTTTCAAGTGGAGGCACTTACAACAGGAACCCTTCGACAAGCTCAAGGATTACTTAAGTCACCCACCAATCTTGTCACCACCTTGTAGAAATAAAAGTATGAGATTATATATAGCTGTATCTGATAGAACTTTAGGGAGCATGTTGGCTCAATAAGATGAGAATGGAGTCGAAAGAGCCATTTATCATCTTAGTAGAGTTTTAAATTATGCAGAAACTAGGTATAGCATGATTAAAAAGTTATGTTTATTCTTGTATTTCTCTTACACCAAATCAAAGCAATATATAAAGCCTGTTGATGTGTATGTTTCGTCTCATTTTGATGTTATAAAATATATGTTATCTAAACCTATCTTTCACAGTCGAATTGGCAAGTGGGCTTTAGCCTTAACAGAATACTCTTTAACATATCAACCTTTAAAGGCTGTGAAAGGGCAAATGGTGGCGGACTTCATAGTTGACCATTCTATCAACGAAAAGGATTTGAATTATGTTGAATTAAAATCGTGGAAGTTATACTTCGACGGATCAAGCCATAAAAATGGAACAGGAGTAGGTATACTTATTATTTCTCCTGAACAAATTCCAACAAAATTTAAATTTAGAATCATAGGGCCTTGTTCTAACAATGAGGCTGAATATGAGGCACTGATTGCTGGCCTTGAAATTTTGTTAGAATTGGGGGAAACTAGAGTCAAAATAATGGGAGACTCAAATGTGGTGGTTAAGCAAATCACAAAGGAATACAAATGTGTTAAAGAGAATCTCATTATGTACTTTATGGTATCAAATAGGCTATTAAAGAAGTTTGAAGAAGTGGCCATCCAACACATACCCAGAATAGAAAACCAGATTACTAATGACTTAGCTCAAATTGCTTCTGGACACAGAGTGTCGAAGGAAAACCTTCAAGAAGTCATTGAAGCAAGAGGGAAAGTGGTAGCCGTTGGGTTATGCCCATCAGACTTGGAAACAACTAAACTTGGGTGCTTGGATGGCGAAAATTTCGAAATTTTTTCCATAGACGGTCTAACGGATAAGGATTGGAGAAATCCCATAGTCGAATACCTGCAAAACCCAACAGCTTCGACATAACGAAGATTCAGGTATCAAGCCTTAAGTTATATGCTCATGGGTAATGAATTGTTTAAAAATACCCCTGCGGGAGTCTTGCTAAAGTGCCTTAGTGAAACAGAGGCATACTTAGCGCTTTCTACAGTTCATAGTGGGGCCTGTAGAGCACACCAAGTTGGCCATAAAATGAAATAGTTGTTGTTTCGACAAGTAATGTATTGGCCCATTATGCTAAGGGATTGCATAGAGTTTGCCAAGGGTTTTCAGGAGTGTCATATCCACGCTAGCATACAGCATATTCCTGCAAGTGAGTTACACTCCATAGTAAAACCATGGCCTTTCAGAGGATGGGCTGGATATAGTAGGAGAAATTCGACCAGCACCGTCAAAAAACCAAAGGTATATCTTGGTTGGCATTGACTACTTTACCAAATGGATTGAAGCAATACCATTAGTAAATGTAGGTCAAGAGGAAGTTATTGAATTCATCCAAAATCACATCATCTATAGATTTGGTATCCCCATAACAATTACAACAGATCAAGGATCAATTTTTACTGGTCGAAAGATGCAAGTGTTTGCCAAAGAAATAGGTTTTAAACTCTTAACTTCTACGTCGTATCATGCTCAGGCGAATGGGCAAGTCGAAGCTGCTAACAAGGTGGTAATTGGACTAATTAAGAGGCATGTGGAAAAGAAACCTAGAAATTGGCACAAGATGTTAGACCAAATCCTTTGGGCATGTCGGACGTCCCCCAAGGAGGCTACTAAAACTACGCCATTTCGACTTACCTTTGGTCATGATGCAGTCTTGCCTATCGAGATGTGTTTGCAATCTATAAGAATCCAAAAACATCATGAGATCCCTGCTGAATCTTACTAGGTAATGATGATGGACGAACTAGTGAACCTGGATGAAGAGAGGCTTAGAGCCTTAGAGTTGTTAAAAAGACAAAAGAGAAGGATCGAAGAATCCTACAACAAAAGGGTTAAGTTTAAATCCTTTCTATATGGTGATCTAAGGTGGAAAGTAATCTTGCCCGTGGATCGAAAAGATAGGACTCTAGGCAAATGGTCTCCTAAATGGGAAGGTCCGTTTCAAGTCATACAAGTATTCTCCAATGGGGCCTATTGTCGCTTCCGCGAAAATAAGGTGCCGGCAAAACAGAAGAGTCGCCACCTTTCGTTATTTATCCCTCAGAGCAGGAAAGGAAACGATCGGAAAAACCTGACGAAAAGGTATAAGACAAGGTCATCACAACCGTTGTCTGGGTTCGGGAGTCGGTTACATAAGGGGAAGGTGTTAGCACCCCTCACGTCCATCATACTCGATGGGATCCATGCTTGTTGTGTTTATCTGACGGGTTGGTTTTATCTATCTACCTATCAAGGCTGGCTTAAAAAAGAAAAGAAAATGACTCGGCAAAGCGTCGCACTTTATGCCTACGTATTCTCATCAGAGAATGAGAAATCAGAGTCAACGTAGTTCGACTAACTACGGGTTACGGGGAAGGTGGCTCGCCAATACATCAGTATTGTGCCTACGTACTCTCAACAGGTATGAGAGATCAGAGCTTACGTAATTCGGGATAATACGGCTTACGGGGATTCAGATTCATCTGTTTTATCGAGTAGGGTTAACAAATAGTTCCAGCAGTTGGATGTACGCAGCTCGACCCTTGGAGGCTTAAGCATTACCGTTTGCGGTAGAACTGGGAGTTAACGACACTCTTTTCTTCAGAAAAGCTTCCTTTGAATTACGGGCCCACGGGGCAAAAAGGTTTGAAGTTTGTTTTCTGTCTTTTACGGAAGAACTGTTTTTTATGGATGTTTGCAACCAATATCGCACTAGAGACTATGACCCGAGAGTGAATGCGTCGCATGTCACCCAAAGGGTACCATACTAAACATCCAGACTGTTGAAAAGAAACTCTCCAACAATCCTTTCTCAGATAGCTTAAGGCTCGTAACGTACAACGTCAGTTAACCTTTATTACTATATTTTAATTTGTTTTGAGATGAGAAGAGAGAACGAACAGGTTCAACTAAGGGGAAACTATCAAGTCCTAATGTTGTCATGCCAAGGATTCATCCTATGGTTGAGGTTTGAAACAGGGAACTCCTAGAAGTTATCATGCATAGGTTTCAACCTAAAGTTCTATCATCACTTCCTTATCAAAGGAAGTGAGATTCCTAGGGGATCATGTCAATGATAAACAGAAACAGATAAAGCATCAGCTTAAACAGTAAACAGTAAACGATTGTAAAATGCATGCAATGCAAGTGAGGGAGGAAATGTGTGTGGGGTGTCAACCTCCACAAGCTCGTCTCGACCTCAAGCCAGATATGAATAACTGCAATCATACAGAAGAAAAATAAAATAAAATGCCATCAAGCAAAATCACAAACCACATAGGCAAGGGAGCTGAGCTCTACCGAATACCCACAAGCAAAGCCATACAGTAAAAGTACAAGCAGAGGGAGCAACTCAACCTCTAGTGCAATCATGCTCCTAGCTTAAATCAGTCTAGATATGAACTTATTCTAATGCATCAAGCAAATCAAACAAGGCATATCAATACAGTTGCACAGAAAGCAAACAGACAGGAAAGAAAGCAGATCAACAGCTTCCACAGCTTCACAGCAAAGCTCCTCTGACATCAGTTCAGTCCTCAGCAGCTCTTCAGGGATTTCATCTTCAATGGCAAGTATCAACTTTCTTCTTCAAGCTTTAAATACATCAAACATAAGTATCAACTTATTCTTCATCTTCTCCCAGCTTCAGCTCCACAGTAGACTCCACCTTCAGGCTTCAATCCCAATAGCAAGTATCAACTTGGTCCTTCAGGCTCTCAATGTATCAAACACAAGTATCAACTTGTTTTCCTCAAGCTTCAGCTCTTTCTTCAATCTCAATTTGACCCTCTTCACAAGTATCAACTTGTTCTTCTTGGTCTGCAAGCTTCAGCTCCAACTGCAGTCTTTAAACAAAGGGAAGCGGCAACCTCTAGCATCTGCAATCTTCTAGCAAGGAACTCCATCCTCTAGAAAGGGAGAAAGATTCATCTAACAAGAGCAGGGTTTGGATGATTGACAGCAGAGTGAAGACCAAAGGTCACCACTAAGCATCCTATCATCAGAGAAAAGGACCCTCAAAGGTTCTACCAACTTGTGAAGAGCCACACATCCTACCAAAGGAGGGATGAGGCCTTCACAAGGGGACCTTACATCATAGGGAGGAATGGAAGTGATCAACACCTTCCATGTTTATGAAAGAAGAGAATCTATCCTAAAGCTCTACCTATAAACCCTAATCTTAACACCTAATCAACTCTACACCAAAAAGAAGGGAAAGATCTTCATATCCAAGCTTTTTCAAGCATTCCATTGCATCTTCAACTTGCCTTCATCTTCAACCAAGGGAAAATAAAGCAAAACCCTAATCTAAGGGAACTAAAGGAACCAATCTAGTCAGATTAGTGCATTAGAATCATCCAAAGTTAGCACCTAAACCAAAATCAAACTAAAATAGTAAACTACATTATAAATTCCTACAAAAATTCCTAAGGGATCCTAAGTCTATCAAGACTAACCCATACAAAATCTAGGGACTAATTCATCCATTAAGTCCTAATATTAAATCCTAAATCACAAGGTACTAACCAAAAATCCTAAAAATGGAGCTCCTAAAGTTTCAACCTAAAACTACCACTTAATTTCATCACAAAAATGTGAGAAAAATCTAAGGGGAACATGCATATCTATGCTAGCTATCCACAAAAAATCCAGGCAAGAATCATCACCAAATGATCAAACCAAATTCATCAAAACAAAACAAGGTATCAACCATGGTTATTTTAATATCAATTAAAATTCAACAAATGCAAATAAAATCAAAAATGCATGAAATATTAATACTTTTTATCTAAAAAAACTAGATTCAATCATGAATCAATGGAAAAAAGAATGGAATTAATTGAGTTGTTCTTCAATTTTTTATGAATTATTTCCTAAGTCACATGAAATGCACAAAATAAAGAAATTCAATGGAAATTATTAAGAACGCGTGGCAGATAGCAAAAATATTCAGTTCATTTCACCATTTGGGCCAGAAAGGGGGTGTAGATAACAATCAGTACAAGGCCCAGATGCTCACATTTATCTCCAATTTTCAAACTGAAACAAAAGAAAAGATATGCACACCAGGTTTCGAACCCATGCTCCCTTGGATGCACGCCTCTCATCACAAAGCCTGAACTCCCATAAGTGAAACGCAGCGTTGAGGGGAGGGGGGTACGTGGCGCCACACACGCGCTTGGATCACCAAGCCAAGTCAACATTTCTACGCAGATGAAAGGTGAAGATTTCATCTTCTTCATTTTGAACTCTGCAAGTCCCCAACCTGCGCGCGCGAACCGACCGTCGACGGTGGCTTCTCCTGTCACCATCAAGCAACCCTAACTCTCTCTATAGTCAACCTTTGGCCACGATTTCTTGATGAAAGTTGACCAGAATTTCCTCAGGAATTCAACCATACTATTTATTCCTCCTCAAAACTCATGAATCATGAAATAACAATCTCAACCGAAAATGGCATCTGACCTAAATCATCTCTAATCAAGCAATTAAACATCCTAAATCCAACTACTCATCATCAGGATCCTAACCGCATGTGAATTTCTATCTATCACTGCCTAAATCATGAGAAATTTACCAACCTGTGTTCAAGCTTGCTACAGAAGTGATTCTTGCACGATTCAACCTCCACAACAATCCAGATTCACTCCAAATTTCCCTCTGAAGCTAATGCACACCTCAAATTGGCTTGGTTCTTCCTTGAATTGAAAATTCGATCTCAACTTACATTCATGAAACTTTGATCCCTCTCTCTGCAATCAGCACCAATCTCTTCCAAAAAAAGCACTGAACTCACTCAATAACTTATATAGAAGTGATTGGGATCATCTAGAAACTTCTGGATCCATCCAAATGAGATTTTGGATTTTCAATTTCTCTTCAAAATACCATTCATGGCATATGCAATATCTCCTCTGTTTGGGCCTCAGCAACCTTGGTTTCAAGCTCTCATGAGATAAGGAATTGAATGATGATGATTGTTTCCTTGTTTGCAAGCCAAAGGTGTGTGTTGCTTATGTTGCTTCACCATGAAGTAACAAAGTAAAAGTGATTGAAATTGGGCTCAATTGAAAAATGTAATATTTCCATTGTTTCTAAAATGTATTTTCCAATCAAAATGACCTATAAGTTTGTCTCATTTGGTCACCAAATGAATTATTTGAATTTTTGACCATTAAATCCTTTTAATTCTTCCTTTTTCAAAATTTCTTGAACCAAGTATCTCCTTGAGCCATTTCAATGTCTTCTTGATGCATGGTCAAGGTTAAAAACCCATTTTGAGCAAATTTCTAGTTGAAAAAAATTTCATTTGAGGCCTCTAAGTTGGTGAAAATGGCCTATGACCACAAATGACCTATAATCACCAAATGTCCAAAATACCCTTGACTTGTCAAAGCCATAACTTGAGTTCTACACATCCTATCAAGGACTTATAGTACTCTCTATAAATATAAGAGAATGGGGAACAACATTCATGTTGACCAAAAGTTCATAGGAATCATCCTTCTAGGGCAAAAGTTCCATGCAAGTTGGGTAACTTTCAAGCTCCAAATTCACATACCTCAGATGACCTGTAACTTGTCAAAGTCATAACTTGAGTTCTATAAACCCTATCAAGGACTTATAGTACTCAAATTAAAGCTAAGATCATGCTCTACAACAATCATGTTGGGGGCAAGATGAGATGACAATCACATCTTGAGCTAAACTGCCTTGAAGATGGGGTTCAAACTAGGGGATTTTACACTATCAAGCCTTAGAAACCCTAGCTTGAAACTTCTCAAACTCTTCAATCATGATGAGTTAACCTTGGAATCATCCTTATAACATCTCAATGTATCAATCCATGATCACATGGTTCTTGAATTAAGTCTCAGCCTCTTTCAAATCCTCAGTTGACTTAGGGTTGACTCAGTCAAACCCTAGCTGCACCACTCATGGCTGAGCCCTCTTAATCTTGCACAATGACCTGCCTAGGCCTCAAAGTGATCTTAAACACTTCTCATGAGCTCTCTCAAGACCTCAAGTCCATCTCCAAGGCCTCAGAATCATCTGATGGTTTTCCACAACTCTCAAGTTAGGAGACCTACATACTTGGTTTCAACCACTCTCTCTGAGGATCATTTAACTTCTCTGACAAGGATATCAACCCTTGAACATTTGAATAACCTTCTTAGCTAGCTTCATAGTCTTGTATAGCTTTTGTTTGGTAATCATACCTCTTGATCTCCTGCATACATGTCAATGAAATGCAAATGATAATGCTAATGTGAATGAAATGAAACATGAGCTAGGTAAAGCAATGTTGGGCAAATTTTAGGGTGCAACAGCTACCCCTATTCAAACGGCTTGGGCCTGACTGGGTGAGATGCGAACGACTCTCAAACAATCAAGGTACGAGATGGTTGAATACCAATAAACCCGGAAATTTGCCAACTGCGCAAGTACACGGTACTCTGATGGGAACAAATCTTCGGAAACTGAAATAATAGCTGCGCGGCAACTAGCTGGAGAAATACTGATCTGAATCTCCGTCAAGATGATTCTCTGACTTATCTGATATCATTTCATCCTCAAATCATCAAGGGGTCACCAGTTACACGATAACTGGCGATCTGCCAACCGCACAGGTAAACGATACTTTGATTGGTAGGAACATCTTCAAAACTGAGCCTGACAGTTGCACGATAACTCTGCTGGGGAATTGGTCACACGGTAACCGGTGAAAGGTCTAATCTCAAATCTTCGTTAGGATGATCATCAGATTTCGCTGTAGGTCTTCGTCCCCAAGTCATCAGAGGATCACCGGTTACACGGTAACTGGTAATACCTAGCTGGTATTGCCGTCAGGCATTCTGCGACACTATGGCAGAAGGATTCCTCGGGACTCATAAGGTCATTAGGAACTTCTTAACGATCAAGTTAATCATGTCGTCGGGTATTCAAACAGATTCTCAGGCGTCAGCCAGATTTCATCAAGAGGTCGGGAATAGAATTATTGGTTAATCATGAACCAAATAGTGATATCCAATCTTCTGCCATCAGGCACTCCGCATCAGCTGAGAGAACTGCTTCGACATCACGGCTGGACTTCATCAGTAAGTCTTCAAATGGAATCACTAAGGATGTACATTCTTTTGCCATCAGGCACCCTGCGTCAGCTAGGCACACTGCTTCGACATCGCAGCTAGACTTCATCAGTAAGTCAGGGGTTTCAGCACCGCTGCCGGACTTCAATCATCAAGTCTTTAAGGGAAACTTCAGCTTCTCTGCTCAACAACCTGCTGGGGATGACACATCTCCGCTGGGGATTCTGGAGAACTATCAAGTAACTCTGCTTAGGGGATCCAGAAATCATTCTGGGTGAATCAACTCTGTTAAGGAAATCAAGAATCATCTTGGACGAATAACCCCGCTGGGGATTTCAAGACTCATCTTGAACCAATCAACTCTTCTGAGGAAATCAAAAATCATCTTGAACAAAAACTCCATCGGGATCTTCAAGAATCATCCTGAACCAATAACTCTGCTGGAGATTTCAGGAATCATCCTTAGCAAACGCTCTGCCGGGGACTCTAAGCATCAACTTGAGCAACCCTCTCTGGCGACTTCACTAGGGATTTTAAGAATCATCTTAAGCGCACAACTTCGCTGAAGAATTCAAGAATCATCTTGAGCAAACCATTCTGCGTAGGAACACCTGCAAAACAAGAACGGTAACGACCTAGCTCATGTTTCATATGCATATGTTTTGATAATGGCGCAATGCTCCACACGGTGGAAATGCTACGCGTTTAGGGTAAAAGCTATGCAATCATGCAAAATGTTATGACCCCATCAGCAAAATAAATGCTGAAGGGAGAATCCTCCTGTCAAGGAGAAAGAACCACTTTGGTGGAGGAAGGAATCATCCTGCCGAGGAGAAGAAGTCACACAAATCTCAATTGGATTCCGCCTGGGGAAACGAACTTCAGTCGACTGCTGCAGGGGAACAAAGTTCTTCGAGAACTTGAACCCACTCAACCAGGTATTCAAACCACAACCTGTCGAGGAAACGATATCAATCGTAGAAATAAACTGCGCGGTCTTCGCGGCTAAACTTTCCTGGAGATAACGACTCCGATGGGGAATACAGCGTCAGCTATTCAACACTCTACTGGGAAAAATCAATCATGGCCACAACGGCTTCCAAGGACTCGACTCTCTTGGGGATTGGCCAACTCGGCTGGGGAATAAGGAATCATCCTGCTTGCTGGGGAGAATACAACTCTGTAGGGAATTTCAATTCTGCTGGAGACTTCAGTCTAGATTACCGGCAGTTGTATACTTGCGACTAGTCTTCTACGAGACCTGCATTTTTTGACCCAGTGCTGGGGAATGAACGTGCACTTCAGCACCTGACTCAGCTGGGGAGATGGTGATCCTTCGGGATACATCTGGTTGGGGAGAGAATCTTCTCTGCTTGGGGAATACATATCAATGTTCCTGGTCCCGTATTCAGACTCTGCGGGGAGATGCTGCTACACTTACTAGAGAAGAAGGAATCATCCTGCCTGGGGACGCATATGGCGTACTGCCTGGAACGTGCCACCTACAACAACACAAATAAACAGACAAGATACCCTTCTCAAAGGGACCTATCAAGGTTATCATCTTGTGACAATATTCAAGTAATTCATTGTTTCAACAATTAGTGGCCTAGGCCAGTAAGTTTATGTATTCGCATTTTATCAAAAACGTCGGCGTTCTTTTTCGCAAAAAAACATATGGATGCTAAACAAGCAAACAGAATTGCTGGATAGTATACATTTTATTGATAACGAACCCCTGAATGGGCAAAAATGTTTTACAACAGATGCAAGCTCCTGGAATGAGGAAGCTGCATAAAACATAAATATACATCAGTATATACACAAATGTCGGCAATGTGGCGTAGACGAACACCATGAGTTGATCCCTCTATGACCCACTCGACTTCGATACTTCTCCGACGCTTCAGCTTCAGAAGAGATTGATTCAGACAAACGGCCCTCAGGTCTTCCAAACCACTAAACAAATACAGTCCACACGCGGACCGCAGTCATTTGCTTTTTCAAATCCCTAACGTTTGCCTGAATCGCCCTTTCGGGTTTTCGATTCACCGGGATACCCTTTTTTGCCAAAGCCGCCCTTCCAGGTTTTCGACTTTGCGGGTGTACATTCTTTTCATTTATATCCCTAATTTTTGCCCGAACCTTTTTTTCCTTTTTTATGGTTCGTCGGGATGCCCCATTTTTGCCTGGATATTCTTTTTCTTTCCAGCGGGTCATTTTTTAAGCAAAGTATTTTTTAACTGCGTCCGCGTTCACCGGGGATGCAAAATCTTCACCATCCATCGTGGATAATAACAAGGCTCCTCCCGAGAAGACCTTGTTGACGACGTACAGACCTTCGTAATTGGGAGTCCACTTGCCCCGGTGATCGGAGTGTGGAGGAAGAATCTTCTTCAGGACGAGATCACCCGTCTGAAAGCTTCTAGGACGCACCTTCTTATCATAAGCTTTCTTCATTCGGCTTTGGTACAGATGACCATATGCAATCGATGCTAACCTCTTCTCGTCCATCAGGCTGAGTTGGTTTAGTCGGTTCTTAATCCATTCTGCCTCGTCGAGTTTCACATCAACCAAAACTCGCAAAGAAGGGATCTCAACTTCTAACGGTAGGACAACTTCCATACCGTACACTAGCGAGAAAGGAGTTGCCCCGGTTGATGTACGCACTTTTGTACGATAACCGTGCAATGCGAATGGCAACATCTCATGCCAGTCCTTATAGGTCACAACCATCTTTTGTACAATCTTCTTAATGTTCTTATTGGCCGCTTCAACGGCGCCATTCATCTTCGGCCGATAAGGAGATGAGTTGTGGTGCTCAATCTTGAAACTCTGGCACAGCTCCTTCATCATCTTGTTATTCAGATTCGAACCATTATCAGTAATGATCCGCTCGGGAATTCCGTATCGACAGATGATGTCCCTCTTTATCAATTTAGCCACCACCTGCTTGGTCACATTAGCATATGAGGCTGCCTCCACCCACTTGGTAAAGTAGTCGATAGCTACTAGAATGAAGCGATGACCGTTGGATGCAGTGGGCTCGATCTTGCCTATCATGTCGATGCCCCACATGGAGAACGGCCACGAGGAGGACATGACATTCAACGGGCACGGCGACACGTGAATCTTATCAGCATAAATCTGGCATTTATGACATCTCTTCGCGAATATAAAGCAATCTGATTCCAACGTCAGCCAGTAATATCCTGCTCTCAGGATCTTTCTCGTCATAGGATGCCCGCCGGCGTGCGTACCAAATGTGCCTTCATGGACTTCTTCCATGAGCATACTCGCTTCTTTCTCATCTACACATCTGAGTAGCACGAGATCGTGGTTTCTTTTATACAAAACTCCATCAGGATTGAGATGAAAATTTCCAGACAGCCTCCTCAGAGTCTTCTAATCTTGGGTTGACGCTCCCGCGGGATACTCCTTAGTCATAAGGAAGGTCTGGATATCGTGGAACCATGGCTTGCCATCGGAGGCTTCCTCGATCGCTAAGACAAATGCAGGTCTATCAAGACGAGAAAGGACAATTCTTGGAGCTTCATTACAAAAATTGACTTTATACATCGAAGCCAATGTGGCTAAGGCATCAGCCATCTGATTTTCAGCCCTGGGCACATGATGGAGTTCCACTCGATCAAAGAACGGAAGTAGCCTCTGGCATAATTCATGTACGGAACCAAATTCGATTGACGAGTCTCCCACTCCCCTTTAATCTGGTTAATCACAAGTGCCGAATCACCATATACATCTAGGTTCTTGATTCTCAAATCAATCGCTTCTTCTAGACCCATAATGCATGCTTCGTACTCCGTTTCATTATTGGTGACCGGAAATGTCAGTCTCGCAGTAAACGGGATGTGGGATCCATGGGGAGTCGTGATGATCGCCCCAATGCCACTTCCATAAGAATTAACCGCCCCGTCAAATATCAATTTCCACTGGGATTTCCTATCTGGACCCTCGTCGAGCAACGATTTATCACAATCTTTCGCTTTTAGAAACATAATATCCTCATCAGGGAATTCAAATTTCATCGGCTGATAATCCTCGATCGGTTGTTCGGCAAGGTATTCAGACAATACGCTACCCTTGATGGCCTTCTGGGAAACGTATTGGATGTCATATTCCGTCAACACCATTTGCCATCTGGCAATCCTGCCCGAAAGCGCTTGCTTCTCGAAGACGTACTTGATCGGATCCATCTTCGAAATTAGCATGGTCGTGTGATTGAGCATGTACTGTCGTAAATGTTTGGCAGCCCAGGCTAGTGCACAACACGTTTTCTCCAACATTGAGTAACGGGATTCACATTTTGTGAACTTTTTACTCAAGTAGTCAATGGCATGCTCCTTTCTGCCCGTCTCGTCGTGCTGACTGAGAACACACCCCATACTGTTCTCAAGAACTGTCAAGTACATGATTAAGGGTCTTCCGGCCACTGGGGGTATCAAGATCGGAGGTTCTTGCAGATACTGTTTTATCTTATCAAATGCCTTCTGGCAATCCTCGTTCCAGATAATCGCCTGATCTTTCTTTAGTAGTTTGAACATCGGTTCACACGTGGCCGTGAGCTGAGAAATAAACCTTGCAATGTAGTTTATTCTGCCCAGGAAACCACGAACTTCTTTTTCGGTTTTTGGCGCTGGCATTTCTTGTATTGCTTTTATTTTCGCAGGATCAACCTCGATGCCTTTTTCACTCACGATAAACCCCAGTAGTTTTCCAGACCGTACTCCGAAAGTACACCTGTTAGGATTCAGCCTCAACCTGAATTTCCTAAGCCTCTCAAAAAGCTTCAGCAAATTGACCAGATGTCTCTCCTCCGTTTGGGACTTCGCAATCATGTCATCAACATAAACTTCAATCTCATGATGAATCATATCATGAAACAAAGTAACAATTGCTCGTTGGTAAGTGGCCCCTGCATTCTTCAGACCGAAAGGCATTACCTTGTAGCAAAACGTTTCCTAAGGTGTAATAAACGTAGTTTTCTCCATGTCCTCCGGCGCCATCTTGATCTGATTGTAGCCGGAGAAGCCATCCATGAATGAAAATACGGAGAACTGGGCTGTATTGTCGACCAACACATCAATATGAGGGAGCGAGAAATCATCCTTAGGGCTCGCCCTATTCAAATCCCGATAATCGACGCACATTCGCACCTTACCGTCCTTCTTCGGTACAGTCACTATGTTGGCGACCTACAGAGGGTAAGTAGTGACCGCTAAGAAGCCAGCATCAAGCTGCTTCTGCACTTCTTCTTTGATCTTAACGGCCATGTCTGGTCGCGTCCTCCTAAGCTTCTGCTTAACGGGAGGACAATCTTCTCGCAGCGGCAAGTGATGGACCACAATGTCAGAATCAAGTCCGGGCATATCTTCGTATGACCAAGCAAAGATGTCACTATACTCTCGAAGCATCTCGACCAATCTCTGCTTGACATCACTCTGCAATGCTGCCCCTATTCTGACGTTCCTGACCAGTTCCTCAGAACCCACATTCACAATCTCAATCTCTTCCTCGTGAGGCAGAATAACTTTCTCTTCTTGTTTCAACAAGCGGGCCAACTCTTCGGGAAGGTTTTCGTCTTCCTCAATCTCTTCTTCAGCTTGATAGATCAGAAAATCGAAGTCGAAGTGAGTCGTAGAAGGTCCAGAGTCGATGTCACCTGTTATGTGGATCCTGCAATAACAAGGGTTAAGCTTAAGACAAGAATATGCAGGTTAGCACAAACCCCATTGCCATTTTATTGTTTTTCAAAACAAATATAAAACAGGAATAACAGAGATCACAATATTTGAATGCGAAGAAAAAACGCCTTTTGATTTATTGGTAAAATGCATGTACATAACCAAACAAGGCCCTGACAATAAAACCACTATGCCCCGGGTAGGACATAGGGTTGTACAACAATTGGAGAAAGTAAATCATTACTCTTTGCCTGTCACTTGGATGGTATCCCTGATGGACCAGTTGTTGAGGCTCTCGCCTGGTTTGCTTGGCTGGATCCAAGAGTCTAGGTCGCAATCGCTGTCTTTGCCGTCTTCAGACATCGCGTTGACACTTTCAAATATCACCCTGCCGCTTGTAAACTGGATCGGCCCTTTACCTCGCGACGCACTGTGAGAAGAGGAGGCTTCAGCCGTAGGAGAGTATCCTAACCCAAACTTGTCCTGTTTGTTAGGTATCTCTAGAATTTGCCCCCAGCCTGGGGTAGATCCGGCTTGAACAACGGCCCGGGCTTCCTTGAAGGAAGAGAGAGTCATCTCTGGTTTCTCGGTCGTTACAGGAGCCACGTTCTTGACTTTAACTTCTTCGAACGCCTGACATAAGGTTTCGTGGATTTCCCCGTCCATCTCAACATATTTGAAGGACGACAAATGGCTCACCATTATATCTTCCTCGCCACAAACAGTCACGATGCTGCCTCCGACAGCATACTTGAGCTTCTGGTGCAACGTGGAGGTCATGGCGCCAGCGGAATGGATCCATGGCCGGCCTAAGTGACAGCTGTAGGCAGGCATGATGTTCATGATATAGAAGACTGCATCGAAAGTTTCCGGCCCGACTTGGATTGGCAGAGTTACTTCTCCAAAGACATGACGCTTGGTTCCATCGAACGCCTTCACCACCAGATCACTGGGTGTGCAGATCAATCCTTGAGTATCTAACTTCATAAGTGCTTTCTTCGGAAGAACATTAAGTGACGACCCCGTGTCCACCAACACATGAGACATAATTTTTCCCCTACACTCTATCGAGATGTGCAGGGCACTGTTGTGGTTTCTTCCCTTCGGCGTCAGCTCCAGGTCAGTGAACCCTAACCCGTTTCCAGCATTCACGTGGGCTACGACCCCTTCCAACTGGTTGACCGATATTTCCTGCGGTACATACGTGGCATTCAAGACCTTTAACAGGGCGTTGCGATGTGCCTCAGAACACAGCAACAAATTCAGAATGGAAATTTTCGAGGGCGTTTGATGAAGATGATCGATGATCTTGTAGTCACTCTTCTTGATCAACCTCATGAACTCTTCAGCGTCCTTTACAAGTAAGTCCTTCTCTACCCCATGAGGGGTTTCCTCAGCGACTTTACTCTTTCCCTTATCAGTTCTCTCAGCTTTATCTGCTCTGTCCACTACAATCTCAGGTGGAGCAAATACTCTTCCGCTGCGTGTAATTCCGCTAGTTCCCACTAGGTTATCCACAAATTGCCCAGATGGTTCAAGTTCCAACTTCTGTCCGTTACAATAGACGTCTGCCCCATAGTGCCACGGGACAACGTTAGTGCTTTCAAAAGGTATCGGCCCAGCCTTGGTGATGGTAATCGTGTGCGATCTGGGTGCAGAAATGGTGACCGTCCGACGAGGGATGGTGATGGTGGCAACCTCATCATCTTGCTTCAGCATTACCTCTCCAGATCCATACTCGGCCCTTCGGCTAAACTGCAAGACTCCTTCGGTCATCAGACTCTGAATCCCCTTTATCAACTGTTCACATCCATCAGGACTAGTCGCACAACCCATACACAGTTCTCCACAGCCCGGAAAAAAGCCTTTCTTCATCAGCTTGGTTTTAACGAAGCTAAGCGGTGTCTTCAGATCCTTGACATCAATAAGCAAATCTGAGCTCTCGTCTTCAATAATGGCATTCACCCCACCCCCCTATGATTCGGCATAGGGTTCTTCGTGACATTCGACACATTATCTGAGAAATTGATGATCTTAGCATCCACCATATCTTGCACCTTGTGCTTGAAGGCTTTGCAATTCTCTATCATATGGCCTGGTGCCCCTGAGTGAAACTCACAAGTTGCATTCGCATCATAACCTGGCGGCGGTGCCCCTGTCAAGGGAGCCAAGGTTCTCTTCTGGATTAGCTGTAACTGAAGCAGAGTCTGTAACAGCTGTGCATATGACATAGGCGGTGTCTCAAGGTGACGGCTTGACAGAGGTGCCCTGTTTTGATACTTTCTGTATCCTTGCTGATTCGGCTGCTGCTGCTGCGGCTGTTGGACAGCAGGGATGGTTATGCTAGCCACCTGCTGGTGCTGGCCTTTACCTTTCCTTCGAGCGTTCGACACGGCGCTCGTCTCTCCTTCATGCCTTTTGTTACCATACAGTTTCTTTCCTCCTCCGGCTGAGGATAGATCTCCTTGAACTTCCCCAATTTGATCCCATTTTCAACGTGCTCGCCCGTAATGATGAGATCTGAGAAGCTTCCAGACATACCGCTGACCAATTTCTCATAATAAACCCCCGGGAGGGTGGCTACAAACATTTCAACAAGCTCCCGTTCAACCATCGGCGGCTGAACCCTAGCTGCCAATTCACGCCACCTCTGGGCGTACTCCTTGAAGCCTTTGTTGTTCCTCTGTGACAAATTCTGCAGTTGGACTCTGTTCGGAGCCAAGTCGCTGTTATACTGATAATGGCGCACAAATGCTTCAGCAAGTTCCTTCCACGTGCTCACACTGGCGGGTTCCAAACTCATGTACCATTCTAGGGACGGCTCGGACAAACTGTCCTGAAAGAAGTGCATCAGCAGCTTCTCGTCTTCGGAGTGAGCGGACATCTTTCGGTAGTATGACCTTAAGTGGACACGAGGGCAAGTGGTGCCCTTGTACTTCTCAAAGTCGGGTACCTTGAACTTGGGAGGCACCTTGAAATCAGCAATCAATCCCAATTTGGACATGTCGACACCCATAGTATTCAGGTTCTCGAAATTCCTCATTTTGTCCTCGAGTGCTTTAAACCTCAGACGTGCTTCAGCAGTCAACTCTCCTTCAGCACCCTTCTGGGAGAACAGATCTTCTTGACGGTCTTCTAACCATGGTTGAGGCCCGTACAGATTTCCAACACCTGTGTTGCCGTTGCCCAGTCCAGCATTGACATTAGCTTCAAAATTTTCATTACTGACGCCAGTCGTATTACCATTGAGCCCCATGTTAGCGATCACGTTTCCGTTGCCACTGCCATTCCCCCCGGTCACGGGGATGCCATTCTGAGGAGTTTCAACAGGTGGAGGGGTTGGGACAGTCCCACCATGGAGTACACCATTGCTGTCAACCCTTGAAATCAGAGGTTGGACCAATGTTCTGAGCTGGTCTTGGCCGTTGGCGACCACTTGCATGAGCTCCATGAAGCGGTCCATCCTCTCTCGGAGTTCCTGAACATCAGTCTGCACTTGCTCCATTGCTCTAGCTTGATTTGCTCTGGTCGGATAGCGGTGGATTGGTCTTTGATCAATCCTAGAACAACCTGTATACACAAAAGGGTTAGAAAAAATGACAAAGTGCGCGCTATGCAGATGCTTCATGCAAATGCAAACGTGTGTCTGTGTGTTAGGGAGATTTCCCCCCGATCCTAGTGCCTGAGTGCCAGTGCTGATAATAAGAAGTCCAGATCCAGTCATGGAAATAACATCTCATATATATAAAGAAAGCCCATCAAGGCGGTACACAACGTCACTGAGTACAAGCAAAATCAACAGCATGACCTCGACCAACAAGCCTGGTGATGGTCAGCATACAACAATGATCAAAACAAAAGGATTACAAGTATAGTCAAGTGCGGCCACGGGCGCGAAACTCTTCTAACAAATCCCTCGTTTCTGGATGATCAGGCCGAGTGAGCAACCCTTCGACGAGTAACTCCCTTTGCCTAATAGTGTACTGAAGACCTTCGACCGAATCTTCCCATGCTCCTTCGCCGAAACAGTCATCTAGCTTCCGCTTCTTGGACTCAAACGTCAGTTTGCGCTCCTTCAGGTTAGCAAGGGCCTTGTTGAGCAGGCCTTCAGCGGCGTATCTACGAGCGGTTTCTTCATCAAACCTCTTCTCACTAGCCTTCACCTGGGCTTTCAGCTTGGAGATCTGTTGCTTCAGCTTATCCTCCCGTTCTTTGCCGTTGGCTAGGGTGGCCTTCCAGTGCTGGTTAAACTTGGATATTCTCCGATACGCTTCATCTAAGTGCTGCTTCTTAGTGGCCAGTACGTCATTGACAACTTTGAAGTCCCGACCCAAACGCTCACGCTCGGCCATCTGCTTAGTCAAATCCGTACCTAACTGGTTCACCAGCTCTGTTTGCCTCTTGAAGGAATGGACGACTTCACATCTCTCGCTTCTGAGCTGAGCCAATTCTTTCTCCAGTTCCTCATTTGCCTGCTTCAGCACATCTCTCTCAGCTAACACCTGATTATGCTGCTGAATAGGCACGGTGGTAGGCTCTTCAATCATTGGAGGGCTTTCTGGCTTGGCAGGAGGAAACGGTATCCCTATGATCTCTGCTCTGGCTCTGATCCAGGTCACATACGGAGCGTAGGCTTGGCTGTTACTTTTTCCCAGCAACGGCTTCCCTCGCCTACTGATACCGTTCCAAGCGCGCTGAAGCTTAGATAACATGTCCCCCTCTAGAAGACCAGTGAGGTACAGAGATTCCTGCACCTCCTCTTCCTTCGGTGGAGCTCTCAAAGCATAAGCAAACTGTCGGACCAACAGAGATGGATTGTAGTTGATACACCCCTTCCTGCCTATCAAAGGCACATTCGGAAATCCGCTGCAGCTGAAGATAATCTCAGTACCCAACCTATCTCTGTCAAACCAGGCAACATCCTCTGCAGATAGACTCATCAGACGCTCAGGCCACTCAGCTGTGGCTGCATACGAAGCAAAGGGACCCTCCTTGGGTAGGTGACTATCAAGCCATCTATAGAGCAGGGGTACACAGCACGAGACGTTCTTACCCCTTCTGTTCTCGTTTTTGTAGTGGACGGAATGGTAAACATCTCCAATCAAGGTAGGGACTGGATTCCCTGATGCAAAGATGTGGAAGGCGTCGAAGTCCACAAAGTCGGGCATATTGGGGAACAGAAGGATGCCATATATGCACAGAGCAAGGATGGCGTTGAACACGATCCAACATCCGTCCTTGGCACACTGCTGGGCCTTTCCCACTAGGAACTGCAAGGAGAAACCGGGAACCCTGTTCCAACTAGACAAGACCAACTCGGAGGCATCCAGATGAAGTGAAGGGGCTAGACTAGCTAGATCAGGCTCAGCATCCATATGAACAAAGGGCATTTGACTCTTGATAGGCACACCTAGCAAATCAGCGTACTCTTCCAGTGTGGGTGCGAGAACAAAGTCCTGGAAAGTAAAGCATCTCAAAGGAGGGTCATAGAACTGCAGCAAGGCGTGCAACCCGTTCAACTCAAACACAAAAGGTTTACGAACCAAGCTGAGCAGTTTCCCATACGACTTCCTGAATTCACCCCTTACAAACTCATCTGCCAAAGCAATCAAACCAGTCAGCTGAACAACATCAGGAGCGGGGAGCTTGTAGGCTACGGTCTTCCTCAGAGAACCCATAATAGCACAATAGGAGGCAAGAAAACCTGAACCGGGGGAAACGGTACCTGCAACACAGACACACGTTAATGACATGCAAATGAGTATGCAAAACAATGCAAAATGCAATCATACAGCAGGAGATCAAGACGACTATGCTGTGGAAGAGATGAAGGTTCTGTATCAACAAAACCACAATACTGCTCTGTCAAGAACAACCCTATCTCTGATGAGAAGAAAACCCTGATATCTGACCATAAATCTGCTCTGTCAAGAACAACCATATCTGATGAGAAACCCTGATATCGGACCATAAATCTGCTCTATCAAGAACAAACACATATCTGAAGATAAGGACCTCTGATACAGGACCGTAAATCTGCTCTGTCAAGAACAAACACATATCTGAAGATAAGGACCTCTGATGCAGGACCATAAATCTACTCTGTCAAGAACAAACACACATCTGAAGATAAAGACCTCTGATACAGGACCATAAATCTGCTCTGTCAAGAACACACATATTAGATGAGAACCTCTGATACCAACAAAATTGATTCACTATCAAGAAAACCAGGTAGTCTGAAGGTTAAGGTTTCCTGCAACAAACCCGACCCTGCTCACAGGTATGGACCTAAACTAACACAAGTTCGGCATCCTATGCGGTCATCAGCGTCACAGACATTCAAGAGGGATGATACGATACCCAGAAGGTGTGGCATCATCATCTCCTGAAGCGGCCCTCCTCAGCTGGATTCTAAATGATCGGTCCCCAGAGTCGACAATCCTCCAAACCAACAACCCCTCAGGCCCAAAGGGCCGGAAAAGAAGTCAACCGGGAGAACCTCGTCTGAGCGTGGATTTCATGAGACACTAGTGCCTGCAAAGCAAGCACGCGCCCACTAATTTCCACAACTAATGCTAGGTACACTCAAGCCTGGGTCTGGCTTCTCACTCATCAGAATGCCCCTCCCACAACAGCACAAATAATCATATCATACTGAAAATAAAGTGCGGGAACTAAAATGCGATAAATAAACACAACCCAACAAGTAATCATACAAGCGCTAGGATTGACTCACACAGGGAACCGTTAAATTCCCCAGCAGAGTCGCCAGCTGTCGCTTCCGCGAAAATAAGGTGCCGGTAAAACAGAAGAGTCGCCACCTTTCGTTATTTATCCCTCAGAGCGGGAAAGGAAACGATCAGAAAAACCTGATGAAAAGGTATAAGACAAGGTCATCGCAACCGTTGTCTGGGTTCGGGAGTCGGTTACGCAAGGGGAAGGTGTTAGCACCCCTCACGTCCATCATACTCGATGGGATCCACGCTTGTTGTGTTTATCTGACGGGTTGGTTTTATCTATCTACCTATCAAGGCTGGCTTAAAAAAGAAAAGAAAATGACTCGGCAAAGCGTCGCACTTTATGCCTACGTATTCTCATCAGAGAATGAGAAATCAGAGTCAACGTAGTTCGACTAACTACGGGTTACAGGGAAGGTGGCTCGCCAATACATCAGTATTGTGCCTACGTACTCTCAACAGGTATGAGAGATCAGAGCTTACGTAGTTCGGGATAATACGGCTTACGTGGATTCAGATTCATCTGTTTTATCAAGTAGGGTTAACAAACAGTTCCAGCAGTAAGATGTACGCAGCTCGACCCTTGGAGGCTTAAGCGTTACCGTTTGCAGTAGAACTGGGAGTTAACGACACTCTTTTCTTCAGAAAATCTTCCTTTGAATTACGGGCCCACGGGGCAAAAAGGTTTGAAGTTTGTTTTCTGTCTTTTACGGAAGAACTGTTTTTTATGGATGTTTGCAACCAATATCGCACTAGAGACTATGACCCGAGAGTGAATGCGTCGCATGTCACCCAAAGGGTACCATACTAAACACCCAGACTGTTGAAAAGAAACTCTCCAACAATCCTTTCTCAGATAGCTTAAGGCTCGTAACGTACGACGTCAGTTAACCTTTATTACTGTATTTTAATTTGTTTTGAGATGAGAAGAGAGAACGAACAGGTTCAACTAAGGGGAGACTATCAAGTCCTAATGTTGTCATGCCAAGGATTCATCCTATGGTTGAGGTTTGAAACAGGGAACTCCTAGAAGTTATCATGCATAGGTTTCAACCTGAAGTTCTATCATCACTTCCTTATCAAAGGAAGTGAGATTACTAGGGGATCATGTCAATGATAAACAGAAACAGATAAAGCATCTGCTTAAACAGTAAACAGTAAACGACTGTAAAATGCATGCAATGCAAGTGAGGGAGGAAATGTGTGTGGGGTGTCAACCTCCACAAGCTCATCTCGACCTCAAGCCAGATATGAATAACTGCAATCATACGGAAGAAAAATAAAATAAAATGCCATCAAGCAAAATCACAAACCACATAGGCAAGGGAGCTGGGCTCTACCGAATACCCGCAAGCAAAGCCATACAGTAAAAGTACAAGCAGAGGGAGCAACTCAACCTCTAGTGCAATCATGCTCCTAGCTTAAATCAGTCTAGATATGAACTTATTCTAATGCATCAAGCAAATCAAACAAGGCATATCAATACAGTTGCACAGAAAGCAAACAGACAGGAAAGAAAGCAGATCAACAGCTTCCACAGCTTCACAGCAAAGCTCCTCTGACATCAGTTCAGTCCTCAGCAGCTCTTCAGGGCTTTCATCTTCAATGGCAAGTATCAACTTGCTTCTTCAAGCTTTCAATACATCAAACATAAGTATCAACTTATTCTTTATCTTCTCCCAGCTTCAGCTCCACAGTAGACTCCACCTTCAGGATTCAATCCCAATAGCAAGTATCAACTTGGTCCTTCAGGATCTCAATGTATCAAACACAAGTATCAACTTGTTTTCCTCAAGCTTCAGCTCTTTCTTCAATCTCAATTTGACCCTCTTCACAAGTATTAACTTGTTCTTCTTGGTCTGCAAGCTTCATCTCCAACTGCAGTCTTCAAACAAAGGGAAGTGGCAACCTCTAGCATCTACAATCTTCTAGCAAGGAACTCCATCCTCTAGCAAGGGAGAAAGATTCATCTAACAAGAGCAGGGTTTGGATGATTGACAGCAGAGTGAAGACCAAAGGTCACCACTAAGCATCCTATCATCAGAGAAAGGGACCCTCAAAGGTTCTACCAACTTGTGAAGAGCCACATATCCTACCAAAGGAGGGATGAGGCCTTCACAAGGGGACCTTACATCATAGGGAGGAATGTAAGTGATCAACACCTTCTATGTTTATGAAAGAAGAGAATCTATCTAGAAGCTCTACCTATAAACCCTAATCTTAACACCTAATCAACTCTACACCAAAAAGAAGGGAAAGATCTTCATATCCAAGCTTCTTCAAGCATTCCATTGCATCTTCGACTTGCCTTCATCTTCAACCAAGGGCAAATAAAGCAAAACCCTAATCTAAGGGAACTAAAGGAACCAATCTAGTCAGATTAGTGCATTAGAATCATCCAAAGTTAGCACCTAAACCAAAATCAAACTAAAATAGTAAACTACATTATAAATTCCTACAAAAATTCCTAAGGGATCCTAAGTCTATCAAGACTAACCCAAACAAAATCCAGGGACTAATTCATCCATTAAGTCTTAATATTAAATCCTAAATCACAAGGTACTAACTGTCGCGGTGAAATTTGGATACCAAACTATTGATTAGTTTGAATCTTTAATTCATTTTTGCAACCGAACTTTGATTTGTCCAAAGGAAGGGATAAAGATCGAAATTCCCACAATGCAATGCAAATGCAAGGTTTAGATTGTTTAGGTTCGGGGGTTGGTTAAACTTAGGGAAGGTACTAGCATCCTAAGTTTCTGTAGTACTCTACAAGAACCTCTTGTTTTATGTTTGTTTACTGCTATGTGTTATCTGCTTAAAGGGTTAGAGACCCTAGTGGTTTATTTCTAAGTATACTCGATAAGATGTCGCATCTTATGCCTACATATCCTTACGGGAGTGGAATCAAAGTATGTTGTAGTTCACCCTAAAGGGTTAGAGGAGTCCTTTGACTGTGGTCAAAGTTCCTACGGGTTTAGGGTAGTTGTTTTGATTGGGTTTAGGAGAAGAGATGAGTCTTCATGTTAAGGGAGATATAACCACCTGTTGCACCCTAAAATTTGCTCAACCTTAGTCACTTGGTTTATGTTTCAATATCATTAGCATTTGCATATAGAGCCATGTACATAGGCTACTCATCTGCATAGCATAAGCATAGCCAGCCATTCAACAGGGGACCAATCATCATTCTCATCTTTATAGGCCTATCAAGAGGTTATTATTCAAATTCAATCTCATTCAAGTCATCAGAAAGAATTGGGAAGCTATCAAGTCAGTAGATCAAGCATTGAGTATATCTCATAACTGAGGGTGTCTGGGGATCATCAAGGAAAGTATGAGCTGTGAATTGAAGGCATGGGGAGTATCTAGACATCTTGGAGGACTTAGAAAGTCATTTGGAGAAGGAGACAAGTCATTGGTGTAGTCACAAGAGTTGTGGAGGAAGACAGTCAACTAGGGTTTCATCTGGGTCAACCCTGGGTCAACTCTAGGTCAAATGACTGATTGAAAGGCATTAAGGGCTATTGGAGATGTGGGGTTCATCATTTGACATGAAGAATAAGGATATGATGATATGCTAAGAAGAATTCAAGAGAAATCAAGGAGAAGAGGAGTTTCTAAATTAGGGTTTCTGTGTAAAATCCCCTAGTTTAGGTCAAATTTCCAAGCAAGATAAGTCAAAATGCAAGCTCCAAATGAATCCTTGGCCAACATGAAACTTGTATAGGATCTCAAGACCTTTAATTTTAGTGGTGGAGGACATCAATGAGATTTATAGAACTCAAGTTATGGTCCTTGCAAGTTACAGGTCATCTAAGGTATCTGGAATTTTGTCTGTGAAAGTGACTTGACTTCCAAGCTATTTTTACCCCTCAAGGACATTTCAAATGAATTTCTGGTCAACATAAGAATTGTTCCTAATTGTCTTAGCTTTCTATAATGGTATAGTATGCCTTCATATGATTTGTGGAACTCTACTTATGGTCTTGGAAAGCAAAGGGTATTTTGGTCATCTAAGGTTTACAGGTCATTCTTAGCCTATGCCCAAAACTCATACAAGGGAGCTTCAAATGAAAAACTTCCCAACATCAAAGTTGCTCAAAATGCCATTTTAAGTCAAGAAAAGAAGTCATGAAAGGTTGGAAATGCATGGAGATCATATTTGCAAAATTGACCTAAAAAAGGCATGATTTAAGTCCATTAAAGTGGCATTTTTGGGGATTTCTCATTACAAGGCCAAAATGAGCAAATTTATATATGATTTTGAGTGGAAAACATGTTTGGAGATGATTGGAAATATTAGATTTTTCATTTGGAGGTCAATTCTTGGAGCTGTCATGAGTTTGCTTGCATTTCAAGTAGCATATGCCAAATCATATAGGAATCAATGGGCAAGCTTGCAAGGCTTTTCAACACATCCAATATGTCACCTAATGAGAAATTCAAAGGAGAATGAGAGGCTGTAATGGTTAGAACTGAAAGTGACCTATGTATGGCTTGGATTCCAAAAATATCATGAGATGAGAAACTCATTTTCTCATTAGAATGTTCCAGTTGCTTCTAGACCTTTCCAACATCATCTATATATGAAATAGAACCTGCTCAAATGAGAGGTTAGCCATAATTGAGAGAGAATTGGGTGAGTGAGATCAAGAAGCTTCAAGTGCAAGTCATAAACAACTTCTGATTTCTACATCATTTCAGTTGATAATCTCCATTGCAACAAGTTCCATCATCATCATTGAGTGTGTGGCAACCAGAATTGGAATGGATCCTTGGCTAAATCGTGTTGTGGCAATCTCAAAAACTCATCTGCAATAAAAATTCTGTTTCAAGAATGCAAGCTGTTTGAGCAAGATTTAGTGCATACAGAAGCAATAACTCAACATCTTGAGTGAATCTGCATAAGTACAAGCATCGATTTGGAAGATTTCATCATCTGGTTAGCACTTTGTCTCAGGTCTGCATCTTGCTCTCTAACTCTTAATTTATGCGCAATCAATTAGTGTTAGTAGGTTAGAATGACTGGAGATTAGTAGTAGCTCATTTCTGGGAACTTTGGTTTGATTTAGTGATGGTTGTTAGGTTGGTACAATTTCTGTTAGGAGCAAGAACTCCCTTAATAGCGAGGGATAATGTTGATTCTTTAGTTAGTTTTGATCAGGGTAAAGAGAGGAACAGGTTTATGCCATTAATTTTGAGGATCGTGAGAGTTGGTTCTTGATTATATTTTGGGGATAGCTATCGGGTTTAGGGTTAGGATGAATTTCAATTAGTTCTGAAACCATGATCGAATTACTGGTGGAATTTGGAGTGAGTTTGGTCTTTGCACTTTGGATTTTCATCAAGAACTGAGGGAGTTCGTGTGGGGATTAGTTTGTGTTCTTGGAGCATCCATCCATGGAGTTTGGCTCCAAAACTGATTCAATTGGGGAAGAAGGGTTCTGAACCCTTGGATCATAATAAAACCATTGACCGAGACCATGATCCAAAGGCTATGCGTGATCCAAAATTTGTGAAGGATTCTTGATGAGCAAAACGCACCGTATCACTTAATCTGACCATTGGGCTTAAGTGAGCATTGCTACCAACACCCCCAGATGCAGGCCCAAACCTAAAATGAACTATAATTCTCGCTATTTGCACCGTTAGTGTTTTTTTTCTTTTTTTTCATTTTTTCTGATGGTGTTGGGCCCAGACGCGCTTGCTATGCGCGCCCCCAGTCTGGGCCCAGTTTGTTTTTTAATTGGTTTCTCACTACTTTCTGCACCCCATTCCATTTAAATCCATTTTATTTTCTTTCAAAAATATTAATTCTTTAAAAATTCATAAAAAATAGAAAAATGCTAGTTTTTAATTGGTTGTTTTTTCACATTATTCATAATTTTGTTAAGAAAAATATCATACAAAAAAATTCCAATTTCATTTTATTTTAATATTTTTGGCATATTTTTCTTTTAGATAGGTGTAAAAATCATTTTGTTTGATACATGAAATTGTTGATTTTAGTTTGAATAGATGCTTTACTATTTTTAATCCATTCTTTTTAGGTTGATTAGTAGATAATGTTAGCTTGTACATGCAATTTAGTTCCCATTTTTAGGAATGAATTTGAGGTGATTAGTTTAAGTAAAAACAACATGAATAAAGTTAGGGTTTTAGATCAACTTAGATGAGATAGTTTAATTCTTTTAGGAAATTTTCATTTGATTTTTGGGGTATGGATTATAGGGGTTATGGGTATAGGATAGATTCCCTTAGAAATCACTAGGATTCCCCTACTGCTATTAGTGTATACTGCTATATTTGATTGGTTGGTGTGGTGTGCCCTCCGGGGAGTTATTGATTTGTCTGTGTGGGTATTGGGATTGTCTGGGGATTGGGGAAGCTGAAGACTGATGATGATGAAGCCATTGGAGATCCAGAGCTTGAAGACCAACTCTCAGAGTTGATGAGAAGATTCCTGCTAGCAGCTGTTGAGGAGATTAGGGTTTAGGAGCTAGGCAGAGCTCTAGATTAGAAAGCTTGATTCTTAAACATGGAAGGTTTTGACTGCCTCCATTCCTCTCTGTGATACAGAGTCTCTCTAAGACATTCACCCCCTTCCTTTGGAAGGCTTGGTGCTATTGTCTAGGGGATAGAACTCTTGAGAGAGAATATCTTATGTGTTAGTAGCAGTTGGTTTACCACCATTGGTAGTCAACTAATTGCTTAACACCCAATCCACTCTGGTGATTGATCCCTCAGCTTGGAGGATAGGACTTGAAGAAAAGCCATTGTAAACTGAAGATTGGTGACCAGAGACCTTGCTTGAAGGCTGTGGAGATTGGGATTAATGCTTGCTGAAGTTTGTAGCTGATTGGAGATGACTTGAAGTCTGATATTGATGCAGAGCTGCTGTGGCTGTTTATTTTGTTGTATTTCATTTCTTGATGTATTGATTGGTTTTCCTGACTGTATTGTTTGCTGTTTACCCTGTTGGGTTGAAAGTGAAGTCTGTTCACTTTTGCCTATTGTTTTCCAGGTTCGAGGTTGAGTGGGACTCCCTTGCCTCGCTTGTATTGCTGCATCCATGCATTTTACCTTATTACTGTATATATCTGATATTGTTTCTGTTTCCGTCTATTCCCTTAGGATCTCTGTTTCTCTCTGTGCAAGAGAGGAGCATGATAGACATTAGGTCTTAACCCATGCATGATAACATTAGGTTAGTTTGTTTCCCTTCGCAACCGTAGGTTAGAGTTCTGTCTCTTTCTTTCTCAAAACAAACAGAAAAACACAATAAAAATTTCAAACTCAATAAAAGACACTTCTTCCGTAAAAGAATGTGAACTCATCAAGACGTCATTTTTTGTCCGCCGGGACTGTTAATCAGAAAAACCTTTTTCAGAAGGAATAAAATCAATCAAGACAGACTTGTGTCGTACGTGGCCCGAACTACGTTTGCTCTGATCTTCCATGCTGTGTGGAAGTACGTAGGCATAGGATGCGATATCCTAGCGAGCAACCTTCCCCTCCTTTCCCGTAGGTAGGCGAACTACGTTGACTCTGATTTCTCGTTCCAGGCGGGAATACGTAGGCATAAAGTGCGATACTTTGCCGAGTCATTTTTATTTTTATTTTATTTTCTTTTTAACCCCTGACCTTTAGAGTAGATAGAATAACAATCCATACCCGAAAACAAGCATGGATCCCGTCGAGTACGACGGACGTGAGGGGTGCTAATACCTTCCCCTTGCGTAACCGACTCCCGAACCCAGGTTTTGGTTGCGATGACCATACCTTTCCCGTGTTGTGCGAGGTTTACTCTGAGCGTTTCCTTTCCCTCCCGTGGGATAAATAACGCACGGTGGCGACTCTTCTGTCAGCCGGCGCCGATTTTCGCAGTAGCGACAGCTGGCGACTCTGCTGGGGATCCAACGTCCCCTGGCTGCTAAGGACTGCGATGGTTCTTATGCATTTGGGATCCAACGTCCCTTAAGAGAGTCAATCCTAACGCTTGTTTTCCCGTCGAGGATTTTGTATGGATTTATATTTCTAACCTTTATTTTCAGCATTATATATATTGATTATTATTGTTGTATTTTGGGGTGTGACGGGTGTTCTGATATTGAGTGAGAAGCCGAACCTGGGCTTGAGTGCACCTAGAATTAGAGTAGAGATTAGTTGGCGCCCGCTTGCTTTGCTTGCTTTGGTGTCCCGCGAAATCTACACTCAGACGAGGTTCCTCTGGTTGGCCTCCTGCCCCTTCCTTTGGTTGGCGTGGGTTGCTGGTTAGTTGAATTGTCGACTCTGGGGACCGATCACTTGGAAGTTGGCTAAGTGAGGCCTCTTCAGGATTTGATGATGCCACTCCTTCTGGGAATCGTATCGTCAACCCTGAAAGTCTGTGACGCCGACGACCGCATAGGATGCCATACCTTTGTCAGTTACTAGGACATCCACCTGTGAGAGGGTTTGGGGATATGCAGGCAACTAGACCTTCAGATACCGGTTTGTTCCTTGATCAGAGATCCTGGGTATTTATGGAGAGTTGTGAGGTCTGCCAGAGACCATTTGGAGATGTGTTACGAGGTCTGTCAGAGACCAGTTGGATAGTTCTGGGGTCTGTCAGAGACCAGTTGGAGATGTGACTTAAGGTCTACCAGAGACCAGTGAGAGTTATGATTTGAGGTCTGTCAGAGACCATTATTGGAGCTTTGTTTTAGGTCTACCTGAGACCAGGGTTTTAGGATTTCTAGAGAATCTATCTGAGACCTCTTGATATGGTTCAGGCTATTCAGCTACGGCAGTTGGTCCCTGTTGCATGTTACTTGCATTGCATTTGTTTGCATACCCATCATCATTGCATCCCACTAACGTGTGTCTGTGCTGCAGGTGCATTTGCATTTCCCGAGTTCTAGTGTCCGGATTTCTGAGTGTTTGATCATGGCCAGCTTAAGAAGAACAGTTGCTTACAAATTGCCTACTCCTGATGTTGTTCCCCTGCTTGGGTTGATCTCTCTGGCTGATGAGGATGTTCGTAGGAGCTTCAGAATGAGCTATGGAAGACTATTGAGATTGGTGCGCAAACCCACGGAGACAGAGCTAGATGGGTTGTACGCCTTGATGCAATTCTATGATCCCGCATTGAGATGTTTTACATTTGCTGATTTCATTATTGGGCCTACCATTGAGGAGTATGTGGAGTTTACTGAGTTACCCGTGCAGAACCAGGTTCCATTCATTCATTCCGGCATTAAGCCCAAGCCAGAAGACTTGGCAAAAGCTTTGCATGTGGATGCTTTTGAGATGTTGACTACTGTTTCCCGTGGGGTGCCAGGCTTCTCGCTCCAATTCTTGGTTGGTAAAGCCCAAGAGTACGCTAAGAGCGTGTGTTGGATTGCCTTCAATGCTGTGCTGGCCCTGTGCATTTATGGCATAATATTGTTTCCCAGTGTACCGGATTTTGTGGACTTCGATGCCTTCTACTTGTTTGCCGCTGGTAATCCTATACCGACCTTGCTCGGAGATTTCTACCACTCACTGCATTACAAGAATGAGAAGGGAAGAGGAAAGAATGTTCATTTCTGTGTACCATTGCTGGATATGTGGTTTAAAAGCCACCTTCCCATGAAGGGATCTTTGGTGAAGAGTGCAACCACCGCTAGCTAGTCAGAGCGCCTGATGAGGCTATCTTCCGAAGACGTTGAATGGTTTGATAGAGATCTGCTGGGATCCGAGCTTATCTTCAGTTGTTCTGGTTACCCTAATGTCCCGCTGATAGGAAGAAAAAGGTGTATCAACTACAACCCATCGTTGTTCGTCCGTCAGTTCGGATATGCGCTGAAGAGCCCGCCAAAAGAGGAAGAAGTACAAGAATCTCTGTACTTCACCGGGGAGTTAAAGGGGGAGTTATTAGCCAAGCTGCAGCATGCCTGGACACGTATTAACCGAAGAGGGAAGCCGTTGTTAGGGAAGAATGACTGTCAGGCCTATGCACCTTACAGAGAGTGGATCCAAGAGAGAGCCAGTCAGTTGAGGATGCCATTTCCCGATGCACCAGTTCTTGTTCCTATTCCGGTAGCAGAGCCAACTACTGTTTCTAGGGAAGCCTACGAGCAAGTTGTGAAAGAAAAAGAAGCCTTGATGAAGATTAACGAAGGGTTAGAGCAGGAGCTAGCCCAGATACGCAGCGAGAAAAACAAGGCCGTCCACGCGTTCCAACAGCAGATTGAGCTAGTGAACAGATTAGGGGCCGAGTTGACTGAGGAGAGGAAGAAGCGCGAACGTCTGGGGCAAGAGTTCAGAAGCTCCCACGACATGATGGAATCCAAAAAGAAAGCGCTTGACATCGCTCACCGAGAGATCTCTTCTTGCAATAAGACCTGGAATGCTACGCTCACCAACAATAAGAAGAGGGAAGATAAGTTGAAGCAGCAAATCTCCGACCTCGAAGAGCAGTTAAAGTCCAGCATCAAGAAGTGTGAAGAAGAAGTGATGACCCGGTACAGTCTCCAGAACGCACTAAACAAGGCTATCAAAGGCAGAGATGAAGCTGTGTCCCAGAAGCGTAAACTAGAAGATCGCTTCGGAGACGGGGCATGGGAAGAAACTGCTGAAGACGTGCGGCGTGT
Source organism: Lathyrus sativus (assembly GCA_963859935.3). NCBI lineage: Eukaryota > Viridiplantae > Streptophyta > Magnoliopsida > Fabales > Fabaceae > Lathyrus > Lathyrus sativus. Next base: position 791,338,348 of record OZ012735.1, on the reverse strand, counting down.
TCTTAAGAAAAGGAATCAACTTGTTGAAGGGCTGCTTGCTCGACCCAGTCATCCGGAGACCAAGAAGCTGCTAGAAGAGTACCAGACTTATGGGAGGATTTGATCATTTCATGTAGTAACTTGTGTGCTTTATTTGCATAGTGCTGACCATCACCAGGATTGTTGGTTGAGGTCATGCCTTCTTGTTGTACTCTCAGTGACATTGTATTCTTGGCTTATTGATTTCTCAGCAATATATGAGGCTTTCGGTGATCCAGCTCCGATCTTTGTATTGTTAGCACTGGCACTGCACCGGCACCTTCACACTAGAATCGGGGAATGAATTTCCCTAATGCACAGACACACATTGCATTGCATTCATATTCATATTGCATTACAGGTAATCTTTGGATGGTGTCTTATTTCCTGCTCTGTAACAGGTACTTTGTCTCAGGATTGCAGATCAGCGCCCACACCGCTATTCTACTCGCACCAATTGTCGAAGAATCATGGATCAAATGCAGAACGAGATACAAGATGTGCGCGAGAAGCTAGCTCTCTTTATGCAGACCATGGAAGCTATTGTAAAAGGTCAAGAGAATTTGCAAGCCATGGTCCAGCCTCTGTTGGCCCGAAATGCTGGTCACGGCAACGAGGATCATCAGTCTGTGCGAGTCGATACCGCTCATGGAGATGGCACTCCCACGCCAGTGGCTCCACCTGTAGTCAATATACCTGCTGCTAATGTCAACAACGCTACCGCTGCTGTGAACGGTAACGTCGGAGTTGGGAACGAGACTGCTGTCCATAACGTTGGGCTTGGTGATGTCAACTTGGGTAATAATATGGGAGGCAACGGCTTTGGCAATACTGGATTCGGGTTCAACGATCAGGGATTCGATAACGCTGGGAAATATGGTTTCAATGCTCAAGGCTTTGAGCAAGATGGTTATGGTATGGCCAATCAGGGCTACGGAGGTTTCGGAAATGGAAACGGCGCTGGGTTAATGGCTTTTGGGCCTGCTGGAGGTGTTCAGGGATACGACAACAGAGGCCGAGGTCCGGTGATGAATCAAATTAGAGCTGGCCGTAATAATGGATATGATGGGTATGGAGCTGGGAATGGTATGTGGCAAGAAGATCAGCAGGAGGACGCTTTCTCCGGCGGAGGTTTCGAAGGGCCGATGGATGACTCCCAGAAGATCAGAATGTTAGAAGAGCAGATGAGGGGGGTCCTGAACCAAAGTGCTGTGGGCTTAGACATGGCAACAATGGGTCTGGTACCTGGCTTGAGGGTGCCAATCAAATTCAAAGCTCCTGCGTTTGATAAGTATAAAGGGGACACATGTCCGAAAGTGCACGTGCGGGCTTATTACAGAAAGATGTCTGCGTACTCAACTGATGAGAGAATGCTAATGCATTTCTTTCAAGATAGTCTGTCGGGCCCTTCCTTAGAGTGGTACATGGGGTTGGAGCCGACCAATATAAAGACGTGGAAGCAGTTAGCAGAGGCGTTTGTAGCTCACTACAAGTATAACAGCGATTTGGCGCCCAATCGGGTCCAATTGGCAGGACTGTCGCAGAAGAAGGAAGAGAGCTTTAAAGAGTATGCGCAAAGGTGACGCGATATGGCTGCCAGGGTCCGTCCTCCTGTAGAAGATAAGGAAATGAACGACATGTTCGTCGGCACATTCACAGGCTTGTTTCATGACATGTTGTTTCATACATCTCTGGCCAGTTTCTCCGATTTGATTCTGATGGGAGAAAAGATTGAACGTAACATTAAGCAAGGAAAGTTCCAGGCTGAGGAATCAACTGCATCTGGCAGTAATAGGAAAGCTTTTGGTGGGCGCCGTCAGGGCGAGGCAAGCGCAGTATTTGGAGGCCAAGGCCGAGGCAGGGGATGAAACCAATATCATCAGCCGCAGCAGGTGGCGAGTGTTACTATTCCATATCAGCAACAACCACTTCAACAACAACAACCGATTCAGCAGCAGCCAATGCAACAGCAACAGCAGCAGCAGCCTCAGCAGGGGGCACAGCAGGCTCAGCGAAGATTCCAGGGTGGTAAACCGAGAAGAGTGTTTGAGAAGCCTCCATCAACATATGCAGATTTGTTGCAGACATTGTTGGGTTTGAACCTGGTAGAGAAGAGAACTCTGGCACCGATAACGGGAACTCCCCCGTATGGTTATGATGCAAGCAGGCACTGTGAGTTTCACTCTGGGGCTCCGGGCCACGATATAAAAGGTTGCCATGCTTTTAAACATGTTGTGCATGATCTTTTGGACAACAAGACTATCAATTTCGGAACGGCAGGTCCGAATATAGTGCAGAAGCCCATGCCCAATCATGGGGCGAACGCCATTCTAACTGAGGAAGGGTTGAATCTAATTATGAATGTCGAAGATTTAAAGACGCCGCTGAGCGAGATAAAAAGCAGACTGTTACAAGGGGGTGTGTATCCAGGGTGTGACGAGTATTGCTTAGAATGCTGGACCCTAGCTGGGGGGTGTGATGATTTGAAGAAAGGCATTCAGGCTTTAATTGATGGAGGCACATTGCAGTTTGACCGAGCAGTAACTGAAGAGCCTGCAAGGGCAGTAGCAGATGATCAGAGTGATGTGGCCACTGTAACGATTCCTCGGAAGACAATCACTATTGCAGCACCGGTTCAGCGACCACCGATCACCATAACTAAAGCCGGACCGATCCCGTACGAGAACACGAAGGCAGTCCCATGGTCATATGGGTTGGAGGTGTATTGTGACGGAATAAAGATTGATGTTAACAAGCAGCCAGCTGAGACTGTCGATAACGTCGTTGGTTCAGGAGGTATGACAAGAAGTGGTAGGATCTTTATATCGCCTGAGGTGGAGGCCGAAAGAATAGCAAAAGGAAAAGGGAAGATGGTTGAGAATGTCCCAGTACAAGCAAGCGAAAAAGAAGCGGCATCGAAAGATGTAGAGGAGTTCATGCGCTTGATTCGAAAAAGTGATTATAAGATTGTGGAGCATCTGCAACAGACGCCGTCCAAGATATCTATTTTGTCATTGCTCTTGTGTTCGGAAGCTCACAGAAATGCTTTGTTGAAAGTCCTGGATACTTCCTTTGTACCCCAAGACGTCTCTGTAAATCAGCTGGAAGGAGTGTTGGCACATGTAAATGCAGGCCACAACCTGGGCTTTACCGACTTCGATTTGACCCCGAAAGGGAGAGATCATAATATGGCGCTGCACATATCTGTCGAGTGTAGAGGATCAGTAATGTCGCACGTATTGGTCGACACCGGATCATCTCTGAACGTGATGCCTAAGAAAGCGATGATGAAGCTAGATGTCAGAGGAATCCTGTGCACGCCCAGTGACTTGGTAGTCAGAGCGTTTGACGGCACGCGGAGAACAGTCTTTGGATCGATAACATTGCCCCTGCAAGTAGGGCCGGAGGTGTTCGCCACTGAGTTTTATATCATGGATATACAGCCTGCGTATAGCTGCTTGCTTGGAAGACCTTGGATCCATGGGGCTGGGGCAGTCACGTCTACCCTACATCAGAAGTTGAAATATATGGTCGGAGACAGCGTAGTCACCGTATGCGGAGAAGAAGACATCCTGGTCAGCCATCTGTCGTCATTTAAATATGTGGAGGTCGACGGAGAGATCCACGAAACACCCTGCCAGGCATTTGAAGGGGTGCGTATCAAGGACAAAGGTCCCGGGCCGAGCAAAGCGTCGGAGATAGCCGTCTCATCGTATAAAGAAGCTCAAGCTCTAGTGGAAGCAGGAGAAGCAAAGGGCTGGGGCAAAGTGCTGGATATTCCTGTGAAGACGGACCGGTTCGGGCTGGGATACCAACCGTCGTCGTCAACACCTGCTGTGGGGGCGCCCCGTTTTAGAGGGCCGATCACCATCTCTGCCAGTGGAGTATGTCATGAAACCATCAATGCTGCTTCGGAGTCTGACGAAGGAGACAGCGACTGTGATATGGATGCCTGGATTCAGCCAAGCACGCCAGGAAAAGGACTGTGCAACTGGTCTATTCAGGAGCTTGTTCCTGTGACTCTTAAACAGTAATGCTTTGCTTTATTAATTGTTGAATAATCTGATGTCTTGCCCAGGGCATCAGGATTTGCTTAGGGCTGTGTTGTTATGAACATTGCGTGTTAATCATTAAATAAATGGCGTTTTTTCATGGGCAAATACTGTAATCCCTGTCTTTCTTGTTTTATGTTTTTCAATAAAATGGCAACGTGGTTATTCGCTTTATACGCATTTTGAAGCACTTAACCATTCCTTTTTGCAGGATAACATTTTCAGATGACATCCTTGAACCACCTATGACTTGTCCCGACTTCGAGCACCCGGTATTTCAGGCCGAAGAAGAGGTTGTCGAAGATAGTGACGTTCCTGAAGAACTGTCTTGGTTGGTGAAGCAAGAGGAAAGAACCATTCTGCCTCACGACGAGGTCATCGAAGTTATCAACTTGGGGTCGGAAGGGGTTGAGAAGAATATTCGTATCGGGGCCGCACTGCAGGGCGATATCAAGCGAAGACTGGTTGAAATGCTCCGAGAGTATAGCGATGTATTCGCTTGGTCGTATGAAGATATGCCAGGGCTCGATACAGATATGGTTGTGCACCGCCTGCCACTGAAAGAAGATTGCCCGCCGGTCAAGCAAAAGCTTCGCAGAACTCGACCAGACATGGCGGTGAAGATTAAAGAGGAAGTTCAAAAACAGTGGGACGCTGGTTTCCTGGCTGTGACAAAATATCCCTCATGGGTTGCCAACATCGTACCAGTGCCAAAGAAAGACGACAAGGTTCGAATGTGCGTGGATTATAGAGATTTGAATAAAGCAAGCCCAAAAGACGATTTCCCACTTCCTCATATTGACGTGCTAGTTGATAATACTGCTCAATACTCTGTATTCTCCTTCATGGATGGCTTTTCGGGCTATAATCAGATAAAGATGGCGCCGGAGGATATGGAGAAGACTACTTTCATAACGCCTTGGGGAACATTTTGCTACAAAGTGATGCCCTTTGGTTTGAAAAATGCTGGGGCAACATATCAGCGTGCGATGATGACTCTTTTCCATGACATGATGCATAAAGAGATCGAAGTTTATGTTGACAATATGATTGCCAAATCCCAGACGTAGGAAGAGCATCTGGTGAATCTGCTGAAGTTATTTAAAAGGCTTAGGAAGTTCAGGCTGCGACTGAACCCTAACAAATGCACCTTCGGGGTGAGATCGGGTAAACTGCTGGGGTTTATTGTAAGCGAAAGAGGAATAGAGGTCGATCCTGCTAAAATAAAAGCGATCCAAGAAATGCCGACGCCTAAAACAGAAAAAGAGGTGCGCGGGTTTTTAGGGAGGTTGAACTACATCGCTCGGTTCATATCTCACCTAACTGCTACGTGTGAGCCATTATTCAAGCTGTTGAAGAAAGATCAAGCTGTAACGTGGAACGAAAATTGTCAAAAGGCGTTCGATAAAATAAAGCAGTATTTGCAGGAGCCTCCTATTTTGATACCCCCGGTGGCAGGGAGACGCTTGATCATGTATTTGACGGTTCTTGAGGGAAGCATGGGTTGTGTTCTCGGTCAACACGACGAGACAGGAAGAAAAGAGCATGCGATCTATTACTTGAGTAAGAAATTTACAGATTGTGAATCTCGATACTCAATGCTTGAGAAAACTTGTTGCGCGCTAGCCTGGGCCGCCAAGCGTTTGAGGCAATACATGCTGAATCATACAACCATGCTTATCTCGAAGATGGATCCTATCAAATATGTGTTCGAAAAGCAGGCGTTGTCAGGGAGAATTGCCCGTTGGCAGATGGTCTTGACTGAATATGACATCCAATACGTCTCTCAAAAGGCTATAAAGGGGAGTGTGCTATCTGAGTATCTGGCGGAACAGCCTATTGAAGATTACCAATCAATGAGGTTTGATTTTCCTGACGAGGATATCATGTACCTAAAGATGAAAGATTGTGAAGAGCCGTTGCCAGACGAGGGGCCAGAATTGGGTTCCAAATGGAAGATGATATTTGACGGAGCTGTGAATGCTTACGGTAGCGGAATAGGGGTAATCATCACTACGCCACACGGGTCGCACATCCCGTTTACTGCCCGATTGACCTTTGCCGTTACCAATAATGAGGCCGAATACGAAGCTTGTATAATGGGGCTTGAAGAAGCCATTGATTTGTGAATCAAGAATTTAGACGTATACGGAGACTCAGCTCTGGTGGTGAATCATATCAAAGGGGAATGGGAGACGCGGCAACCCAATTTGATACATTACATGAACTATGCAAGGAGATTGTTGCCTTTCTTCGACAAGGTGGAATTGCATCACGTACCGCGGGCAGAGAATCAAATGGCTGACGCCCTGGCCACTTTGTCTTCCATGTACAAAGTCAACTTCTGGAACGAGGCTCCCCGAATCGTTATCTCTCGGCTTGACAGACCAGCCTATGTGTTTGCTATTGATGAAGCATCCGACGACAAACCGTGGTATTTTGATATCCTTAACTTCCTGAAGAATAAAGAGTATCCGGCTGGGGCATCCAGTCAAGATCAAAAGACTCTCAGGAGATTAGCGGGTAATTTCTATTTGAATCCAGATGGTGTCTTGTACAGAAGGAACCACGACTTGGTGCTGTTGTGGTGTGTAGACGAAAGAGAGGCAAAGCTGCTCATGGAGGAGATACACGAAGGTACCTTTGGTACGCATGCTGGCGGGCATGCTATGACGAGAAAGCTGCTGCGGGCAGGTTATTTTTGGCTGACCATGGAAACTGATTGTTTCAAGTTTGCAAGAAAGTGCCACAAGTGCCAAATCTATGCTGATAAGATCCATGTACCTCCGAGTCCTCTAAATGTGATGTCATCACCATGGCCCTTCTCGATGTGGGGAATCGATATGATTGGAAAGATTGAGCCGACGGCTTCTAACGGGCATCGGTTCATTCTAGTAGCAATCGATTACTTCACCAAGTGGGTGGAAGCGGCGTCTTACGCAAATGTAACTAAGCAAGTGGTGACCAGATTCATCAAGAGAGATATCATTTGCCGATATGGGATCCTCGAGCGGATAATCACGGATAATGGTTCAAACCTGAACAACAAAATGATGAAGGAGCTCTGTCAGAATTTCAAGATCGAGCATCACAACTCCTCCCCTTACCGACCCAAGATGAATGGTGCTGTCGAAGCGGCCAATAAGAATATAAAGAAGATCGTCCAGAAGATGGTGGTGACCTATAAGGATTGGCATGAGATGCTACCTTTTGCTTTGCACGGTTATCGTACGACGGTACGCACATCAACCGGGGCAACCCCGTTCTCATTAGTATACGGAATGGAAGCGGTATTACCATTGGAAGTGGAGATCCCTTCTCTGAGGGTATTGCGATACGTCCAGCTGGACGAGGCAGAATGGGTGAAAGACAGGTTGAACCAATTGAGTTTGATGGATGAGGAGAGGCTCGCTTCTCTAGCATATGGTTGTTTGTACCAGAGCCGAATGAAGAAAGCATATGATAAGAAGATACATCCGCGAAGCTTTCAGACGGGCGACCTTGTGCTAAAAAGGGTTCTCCCGCCGCAAGCAGATCACAGGGGCAAGTGGACCCCCAACTACGAAGGGCCATACGTTGTCAGGAAAGTCTTTTCAGGAGGAGCGTTATTGTTGTCCACCATGGACGGTGAAGACTTTACGTCACCTGTGAATTCGGACGCAGTTAAAAAATACTTTGCTTAAAAGTGACCCGCTGGACAGAAAAAAGAGAGTCCAGGCAAAAATGGGGCATCCTGGCGAACCAAAAACAGAATGAAAGGTTCGGGCAAAAGTTAGGGATAAAATTGAAAAATGTACACCCGCGAAGTTGAAAACCTACACTGGGCGGCTTCGGCAAAAAAGGGTATCCCGGTGAACTGAAAACCCGTAAAGGGCGGTTCACGCAAAAGTTAGGGATTTGAAAAGCAAATGACTGCGGTCCGAATTTGATATTGCATTGAGCATCAGTGCGGGAGAATGCCTGAGGGGTCGATTATCAGATACAACCGTTTCGGAGGTATGGATACCGGGAAAGCATTAGAGTCGGACGAGTCATGGGAGGATCAGTTCGTGGTGTTCGTCTGCATCCCGTTGCCGACATGTGTACAAAATTTAATTTGTCAAAGTATTTATGCTTATTGTGCATACTTGTATATCTGCTTTGCGTAGCTTCCTCTTTTCAGGGGTTACATCCCGTGTACAAAACTCCGCCCATTCAGGGGCCCAATCAATAAAATATGTTATTCAGTATTTGATGCTGGTTCTTTACTGTTTTGTGCATGATAAAACGCCTAAGTTTATTGAAACTAGCATGTGTATAACAACATTGGCCCTTGCCGATAATTGCTAAAGCTTTGAATTAACTGGAAATAACGTCACTAACCTGAATTGATTTGGTCGTATAGGCTTGTCTTGTCTTGTTTGTGTTGTTGCAGGTTTCATAACCGTACGAGGAAGATGATCAAGAGACTGCAGTAATAAAAGACTCGACCCTCACGCAGGTCATGCACGTTCTTCCTGAAGAAGGATCGAACTCCCCAGCTAGTCGTAGCTTATCCAAAGGCATGCTCCAATAAAGCCACTTATCCTCACCAAAGTTTGGCGATTCCTAGATCGAGGGCTGTATTCAGACAGTGCATCGCAAGCAGAGTGGTTTAGCCTCAGAAGATTAATATTTCAGATTGGTGAGCTGTATTCAGGCAACTTACCTTTCCCCACAGGGTCATTTACTCTCCCCCAGCGGAGTCAGTTAATTTTCCCAAGAGAATCATCCCATCCCCAACGGAGTTCTCTTTCCAGCAAGTATTTCCATTCCTCCTAGTGGAACTCGAAGATTAAGGCTCTCCCCGGCAGAGTTGGTTGCGTGCCCAGGCGTATTCTGTCAAAATACCATGTGATATCAGTTCACTCTCCAGCAGAAGTCCAATCATACCAAGCGCAGCTGCTATTCTCCAGCAGAGTTATATTCCCAGCAGGGTGTTACTTCAACGAGGTGTGTTGTATCAAGTTCCCCATTTCCCAGCTGAGTCGATTTCACTCTTCCAGCATTTATTTTGCTGGAACAATTCTGTAGCATCTGGCTATCCCCAGCGGAGTTGGCATTATCTTCAGCATTTATTTTGTTGAAGCAGTTCTTATATCTCAACAGTTCGAGTCTGCATTTGCATTAGCATACAGTGTCATACTTGCATTCACCAAATAAAAGCGTAGCATTTCCATGTCGAATGGAGCATTGCATCATTGTCATACGCATCTTTGAAACATAAACTAGGTCGGCTAACCGTTCGGTTTCAAGTATTTGTTTCTCTTGCAGGTGGGAGGAGTTCTTGCTCCAATAAATCAATGAATTACTGAACATTCGAAGTCTCGGCATGAGACATTCAACGAAGTGTCAGCTGTGGCGCTACTCCCCACAGAGTCAGCAGGATAAGTTCTTGTTGTCTCCAAGCAGAGTTACTTATTTCCCCGCCAGGATTTCTTGTTGAAGTTTCTCTAGTCCGACCAGCGGATCTTTTCCTTCAAAGTTGTTGTTACGTTAGCATTAACAGGTTTCAGGAACCAGAATTTCAGAGGCTACTGCCGGTTATCAGAGCAGGCATCCAGTAATTTGGCTTCCGAATATCCCCAGTAGAGTCAGCCTCAAAGTTGCTGTAACGTCAGTGATGAGAAGTTTGCGGACCAACGGAAAGATGAGTCCTAACGTGGGCAATTTCTTGACGGGCTTTCTTCATGCTAGAAAAGTGGAGTCCTAACGTGGACAGTTTTATTTTATGGGCTGATGGGAGGTGCTAGTCCTAACATGGACGGGTTCGATTTCTCAGAATTGATGGAATGTGGAGTCCTAACGTGGACATTTCTTCAAGGTGACGATGTGTGTTAGTCCTAACGTGGACAACTTCGAGCTCTCGGTATTGATTGAGTGTGGAGTCCTGACGTGGACAAAAGTGGGTTACCCTTCGTGTTGGTGTCCTGATATGGACAATTGGTTTCCAGCAGATAGCTTTATTCGTACTGGTGAAGTGGGTGTCCTGACGTGGACGAGTTTGCATTTCTTTGTGATGACGAGATACGAGAGTCCTGACGTGGACAAATTTATCCTTCTTCGTGTTGGTGGCAAAGGGTGTGTCCTGACGTGGACGGAGTTTTATTTCCCCAGCAAGTCGAAGGCGCGCAAGTCCTGACGCGGACAAATTTATTTCTTCAGCGGGTTGAGATATGGGTCCTAACGTGGACAGGTTTTATTTCCTCAGCAAGTCAAGATATCGGAGTCCTTACATGGACAAAGCATATCAAGTTATTCCTTACGTGGAAAAATTTAGTTCTGACGTGGACAGATCAAGTTATTCCTAACGTGGAAAAAGAAGATAGTGTTCCTTACGTGGAAAGAGGTTTGTATTCCTGACGTGGAAAGAAAGAGTGTGTTCCTGACGTGGAAGGGGTGTAGTCCTGACGTGGACAGATTCAAAAGAAGACGTATTCCTTACGTGGAAGAGTTTGACGAAGAAGAAGTTCATTCCTAACGTGGAACGGTTATTCCTAACGTGGACGGTGTTATTCCTAACGTGGAACGGTTATTCCTTACGTGGAAGGGTGAGTCCTAACATGGACAATGTTATTCCTAGCATAGACAAGAATTTACTCCTAACATGGACAGTTTATTTCTGATAAAAGGCAGACGAGCCATCCCCAGTGAAGCTGTCGAGATTTTTCCTAACGTGGACAAGTTTGGTTGAGATTTCTTTGTGTTGACGACACAGGCGTCCTAACGTGGACAGGCACAGTTTTATTCCTGCAATGATAAATGTCTTTTTCAGGCTGATGAAAATAATCCCCAGCACGAGATCAGTGGGTTGTCGTAACAGTCAGATTCAGCTGATGAATGTCGTTCCCCAAGCAGTGGCGCAGTTTATTTCTGCGGTTGGCAAATTTCTGGGTTCCTAGTATCCAACCGCCTCGTACCGCGAATGTCTGAAGGCTCTGGGCTCTTCATCCAATCGGGTCCAAGTCGTTTGAATAGGGGCAGCTGTTGCACCCTAAAATTTGCTCAACCTTAGTCACTTGGTTTATGTTTCAATATCATTAGCATTTGCATATAGAGCCATGTACATAGGCTACTCATCTGCATAGCATAAGCATAGCCAGCCATTCAACAGGGGACCAATCATCATTCTCATCTTTAGAGGCCTATCAAGAGGTTATTATTCAAATTCAATCTCATTCAAGTCATCAGAAAGAATTGGGAAGCTATCAAGTCAGTAGATCAAGCATTGAGTATATCTCATAACTGAGGGTGTCTGGGGATCATCAAGGAAAGTATGAGCTGTGAATTGAAGGCATGGGGAGTATCTAGACATCTTGGATGACTTAGAAAGTCATTTGGAGAAGGAGACAAGTCATTGGTGTAGTCACAAGAGTTGTGGAGGAAGACAGTCAACTAGGGTTTCATCTGGGTCAACCCTGGGTCAACTCTAGGTCAAATGACTGATTAAAAGGCATTAAGGGCTATTGGAGATGTGGGGTTCATCATTTGACATGAAGAATAAGGATATGATGATATGCTAAGAAGAATTCAAGAGAAATCAAGGAGAAGAGGAGTTTCTAAATTAGGGTTTCTGTGTAAAATCCCCTAGTTTAGGTCAAATTTCCAAGCAAGATAAGTCAAAATGAAAGCTCCAAATGAATCCTTGGCCAACATGAAACTTGTAGAGGATCTCAAGACCTTTAATTTGAGTGGTGTAAGACATCAAGTAGATTTATAGAACTCAAGTTATGGTCCTTGCAAGTTACAGGTCATCTGAGGTATCTGAAATTTTGTCTGTGAAAGTGACTTGACTTCCAAGCTATTTTTACCCCTCAAGGAGATTTCAAATGAATTTCTGGTCAACATAAGAATTGTTCCTAATTGTCTTAGCTTTCTAGAATGGTATAGTATGCCTTCATAGGATTTGTGGAACTCTACTTATGGTCTTGGCAAGCAAAGGGTATTTTGGTCATCTAAGGTTTACAGGTCATTCTTAGCCTATGCCCAAAACTCATACAAGGGAGCTTCAAATGAAAAACTTCCCAACATCAAAGTTGCTCAAAATGCCATTTTAAGTCAAGAAAAGAAGTCATGAAAGGTTGGAAATGCATGGAGATCATATTTGCAAAATTGACCTAAAAAAGGCATGATTTAAGTCCATTAAAGTGGCATTTTTGGGGATTTCTCATTACAAGGCCAAAATGAGCAAAGTTATATATGATTTTGAGTGGAAAACATGTTTGGAGATGATTGGAAATATTAGATTTTTCATTTGGAGGTCAATTCTTGGAGCTGTCATGAGTTTGCTTGCATTTCAAGTAGCATATGCCAAATCATATAGGAATCAATGGGCAAGCTTGCAAGGCTTTTCAGCACATCCAATATGTCACCTAATGAGAAATTCAAAGGAGAATGAGAGGCTGTAATGGTTAGAACTGAAAGTGACCTATGTATGGCTTGGATTCCAAAAATATCATGAGATGAGAAACTCATTTTCTCATTAGAATGTTCCAGTTGCTTCTAGACCTTTCCAACATCATCTATATATGAAATAGAACCTGCTCAAATGAGAGGTTAGCCATAATTGAGAGAGAATTGGGTGAGTGAGATCAAGAAGCTTCAAGTGCAAGTCATAAACAACTTCTGAGTTCTACATCATTTCAGTTGATAATCTCCATTGCAACAAGTTCCATCATCATCATTGAGTGTGTGGCAACCAGAATTGGAATGGATCCTTGGCTAAATCGTGTTGTGGCAATCTCAAAAATTCATCTGCAATAAAAATTCTGTTTCAAGAATGCAAGCTGTTTGAGCAAGATTTAGTGCATACAGAAGCAATAACTCAACATCTTGAGTGAATCTGCATAAGTACAAGCATCGATTTGGAAGATTTCATCATCTGGTTAGCACTTTGTCTCAGGTCTGCATCTTGCTCTCTAACTCTTAATTTATGCGCAATCAATTAGTGTTAGTAGGTTAGAATGACTGGAGATTAGTAGTAGCTCATTTCTGGGAACTTTGGTTTGATTTAGTGATGGTTGTTAGGTTGGTACAATTTCTGTTAGGAGCAAGAACTCCCTTAACAGCGAGGGATAATGTTGATTCTTTAGTTAGTTTTGATCAGGGTAAAGAGAGGAATAGGTTTATGCCATTAATTTTGAGGATCGTGAGAGTTGGTTCTTGATTATATTTTGGGGATAGCTATCGGGTTTAGGGTTAGGATGAATTTCAATTAGTTCTGAAACCATGATCGAATTACTGGTGGAATTTGGAGTGAGTTTGGTCTTTGCACTTTGGATTTTCATCAAGAACTGAGGGAGTTCGTGTGGGGATTAGTTTGTGTTCTTGGAGCATCCATCCATGGAGTTTGGCTCCAAAACTGATTCAATTGGGGAAGAAGGGTTCTGAACCCTTGGATCATAATAAAACCATTGACCGAGACCATGATCCAAAGGCTATGCGTGATCCAAAATTTGTGAAGGATTCTTGATGAGCAAAACGCACCGTATCACTTAATCTGACCATTGGGCTTAAGTGAGCATTGCTACCAACACCCCCAGATGCAGGCCCAAACCTAAAATGAACTACAATTCTCGCTATTTGCACCGTTAGTGTTTTTTTTCTTTTTTTTCATTTTTTCTGATGGTGTTGGGCCCAGACGCGCTTGCTATGCGCGCCCCCAGTCTGGGCCCAGTTTGTTTTTTAATTGGTTTCTCACTACTTTCTGCACCCCATTCCATTTAAATCCATTTTATTTTCTTTCAAAAATATTAATTCTTTAAAAATTCATAAAAAATAGAAAAATTCTAGTTTTTAATTGGTTGTTTTTTCACATTATTCATAATTTTGTTAAGAAAAATATCATACAAAAAAAATTCCAATTTCATTTTATTTTAATATTTTTGGCATATTTTTCTTTTAGATAGGTGTAAAAATCATTTTGTTTGATACATGAAATTGTTGATTTTAGTTTGAATAGATGCTTTACTATTTTTAATCCATTCTTTTTAGGTTGATTAGTAGATAATGTTAGCTTGTACATGCAATTTAGTTCCCATTTTTAGGAATGAATTTGAGGTGATTAGTTTAAGTGAAAACAACATGAATAAAGTTAGGGTTTTAGATCAACTTAGGTGAGATAGTTTAATTCTTTTAGGAAATTTTCATTTGATTTTTGGGGTATGGATTATAGGGGTTATGGGTATAGGATAGATTCCCTTAGAAATCACTAGGATTCCCCTACTGCTATTAGTGTATACTGCTATATTTGATTGGTTGGTGTGGTGTGCCCTCCGGGGAGTTATTGATTTGTCTGTGTGGGTATTGGGATTGTCTGGGGATTGGGGAAGCTGAAGACTGATGATGATGAAGCCATTGGAGATCTAGAGCTTGAAGACCAACTCTCAGAGTTGATGAGAAGATTCCTGCTAGCAGCTGTTGAGGAGATTAGGGTTTAGGAGCTAGGCAGAGCTCTAGATTAGAAAGCTTGATTCTTAAACATGGAAGGTTTTGACTGCCTCCATTCCTCTCTGTGATACAGAGTCTCTCTAAGACATTCACCCCCTTCCTTTGGAAGGCTTGGTGCTATTGTCTAGGGGATAGAACTCTTGAGAGATAATATCTTATGTGTTAGTAGCAGTTGGTTTACCACCATTGGTAGTCAACTAATTGCTTAACACCCAATCCACTCTGGTGATTGATCCCTCAGCTTGGAGGATAGGACTTGAAGAAAAGCCATTGTAGACTGAAGATTGGTGACCAGAGACCTTGCTTGAAGGCTGTGGAGATTGGGATTAATGCTTGCTGAAGTTTGTAGCTGATTGGAGATGACTTGAAGTCTGATATTGATGCAGAGCTGCTGTGGCTGTTTATTTTGCTGTATTTCATTTCTTGATGTATTGATTGGTTTTCCTGACTGTATTGTTTGCTGTTTACCCAGTTGGGTTGAAAGTGAAGTCTGTTCACTTTTGCCTATTGTTTTCCAGGTTCGAGGTTGAGTGAGACTCCCTTGCCTCGCTTGTATTGCTGCATCCATGCATTTTACCTTATTACTGTATATATCTGATGTTGTTTCTATTTCCGTCTATTCCCTTAGGATCTCTGTTTCTCTCTGTGCAAGAGAGGAGCATGATAGACATTAGGTCTTAACCCATGCATGATAACATTAGGTTAGTTTGTTTCCCTTCGCAACCGTAGGTTAGAGTTCTGTCTCTTTCTTTCTCAAAACAAACAGAAAAACACAATAAAAATTTCAAACTCAATAAAAGACACTTCTTCCGTAAAAGAATGTGAACTCATCAAGACGTCATTTTTTGTCCGTCGGGACTGTTAATCAGAAAAACCTTTTTCAGAAGGAATAAAATCAACCAAGACAGACTTGTGTCGTACGTGGCCCGAACTACGTTTGCTCTGATCTTCCATGCTGTGTGGAAGTACGTAGGCATAGGATGTGATATCCTAGCGAGCAACCTTCCCCTCCTTTCCCGTAGGTAGGCGAACTACGTTGACTCTGATTTCTCGTTCCAGGCGGGAATACGTAGGCATAAAGTGCGATACTTTGCCGAGTCATTTTTATTTTCATTTTATTTTCTTTTTAACCCCTGACCTTTAGAGTAGATAGAATAACAATCCATACCCGAAAACAAGCGTGGATCCCGTCGAGTACGACGGACGTGAGGGGTGCTAATACCTTCCTCTTGCGTAACCGACTCCCGAACCCAGGTTTTGGTTGCGATGACCATACCTTTCCCGTGTTGTGCGAGGTTTACTCTGAGCGTTTCCTTTCCCTCCCGTGGGATAAATAACGCACGGTGGCGACTCTTCTGTCAGCCGGCGCCGATTTTCGCAGTAGCGACACCACCACAAGTGTAAAGGGGGTTTGTAGGAAATGGTCTTTGCATCGTCTTAAGAAAAGGTCTTACATACTCGGATGGTCGCCAAGTATGCCTTTATCGCTCTTAAGGCAAAGTCCCTACATGTTTGATTGTGTTGTTTGTGGGGTGGAGATTATATCTCACTTAAGATGATTAACATCTATTCTCTATTGTGTGTGAAAAGTTGTATTGTTTTGATTGTGTTGTTTCTATGTTGTAAGGATAAAGAACAGTCCTTCCTATGGGGTAGGATCTATCCTAAGTGATCAACTTGAATGGGATCAAGGATCGAGGGGAATATGATGCATATGATGTGCAACTACACACAAGTGTTGACTTATGTGTAGGTTTTTCCTTTGGACGGAATGCAATGAAGTGAATAAATGCGACAATATTAAATAACTGTAAAGTAAATTGCGGAAAAATAAATCATACACACGCATGAAAGCGCTAAGTGAATTGTGTAAGTGTCGTGAGGTATGAATGTGATCGATTTGTATGATGTTGATTGGTTTTAATCGATTAAATTGATTTTAAAATTGGATGTTGGATTGTTTTTAGACGAGGTTGAATTGATTTTAAAAAATGTTAACTTAATTTTATTGGCAAGAGGTTAAAAAAGATTATAGTAAAGTTATTATAATTTATTTAGAAGTTGTATTTGATTTTAAGAAAAGTTTACTTATTTCTAGACTTAAAATAATACTTTAGATATATTTTTTAGTAAGAGTTTTATTTATCTATTTTTTTTTAGCCTTAAAATAATAATTAGATTTTTAATAGAAAATATTTTGATATATAAATTTGAGAAAATTGAATAGAATGAAATTTTTTTATTGAGCAAAATAAATCATTATAAAATAAAAGGTTTGATAAAAAGAAGTAGTAAGAAACATGTTTAATTAAGAAGTTAATAAAATGAGTGATTAGTTATTTATAAAATTGATTAAGGATTGATTAAAAAAAGTTTAGTTTAATTTTATAAAAAAAGGATTAGAGTGTACGTGAGTGATATTGTGTGTGTGTGGATTAATAAATTACAAAATAATAAAAATTAAATAAACATAAAAAAAGAAGGACGGGAACCCTAGATCCCTTTTTCCTCTCCGTCAACCGCTATTTCTCCCTCTCTCTCCGACGGCGACTTCACTTTCTCTTCGATCATGGTCGATTTCAAATCATTCATCATCTCCTTCTATACGTCGAACCCTGAAATCAAAAACCAGAAACATTTAGAGATCGATGATATTAATGAGAATGGAGGCTTACCGAATTGTTGGCGACGGCGGATGGAGGACGGCCTTTTCCGGCGAGTCTTTTCGATGATGGTTCGTGAGGGTTCGCGGTCAATAGCGGTAATGATGATGATTCACGGCGGCGATGGCTCCAAAAGCTAAGTGTCTCCTCCTTCGATTTAGGGTTTCGGTTTGGGGAATTTCTGCTGAATTTGGGATTTTGGAATTTCTGTGATTGTTTGTGATTGTGACTCTGAGATTTCGTCCCCTTTTGCGATCTCCGAACCCCTCTTTATATAGAGGCTCTACTCTGCAAAACTGCCTTAATTACAATTGAATGTCGATTTGTATTGTTGATTTGGATTTCCAATTTGGGGACAATCAAATTGAAACTTTCCATTTGTGTTGGTCCGTATTGATGTTTGCTTAATGAGAGATTTCAATATGTAATCTTGCTATCAATTCGTCTCATGGCTTTGTCTGTCTAAGATTTGGATCTTTTCAGGATCTTTTGTGGAATATTCTTGGTTAGTTGCTAACTCATGTTTTGGGACTTTGCAGGTGTAGATAGTAAGTGATTCGGGCCAAGGAAGAATTAGCAGCCCATAGTAAATTCTTGCTTGATGCGCGTGGGAATCTCACGAAGAGCAACGTTGGTGGTGAAGAATAGCAACCGCAAGCCTTCTCAGGGTACTTCAAAATCGACCTTTGTCCTTCTTGTCTGGTTATCCTTCTGGTTCTTTACAAAATTTTTAGCAGAGACTGGCTTGCTTTTTGTGTAAAATCATGTAATTACAATACTTGCCGTTATCATTATTCTATTTGCTTGCTTGTCACGGTTTGATGAAGTTTGTTATATGTAGTCTATACTTTCATTGTAGCTACGTGCGTTTGTACTTTCATACTCATGGCCTTGCAATTCGACTAAGCATTCTCAATCTTTAACAATGAGTTTTCTCCCATTTTCTCTTTTGCAGGATCATCGGTACGTGCACAGCTGAAGGACGTCGTGGTTGGTGAAGTATTGTTGTTATGATCATGTGGAATAGGATGGTGTAGGATTTAGGGCTGACTTGATGATGATAACTCTCCAAAACAGGCGCAGATGTTGTTGACTCGGCACGTTATTAATATGACCAACAACTTAAGCGGCTCTGTCATCCAAAGTTTGGCAATCAAATCTACAGATCGGTTGGAATTCTATCGCTGCAGTTTCACTTCTACTGAAGTTGTGTAGGCTTAGTGTAAGGTAGTCACCCTCGTATTACTTGCTGCTTGAATGAGAAACCTCTGCTAGCAATTTGTTCTAAATCTTATGTAGTTGTGTTGCCATCGAACGCATTGCTTTTCTTATGCTGCAATTGGGTTTTGATTTGTTAGTGACAGGTCCAGTGGTTAAGGGGATGCTTCGGAGCGACATAGTAGGTAATACGCTTGTCCCTACTTCTATCTTCAATTCGAAACCAACCTTGATGGTATGTGTTATTGTGTAAACTCTGAACGTTTGTCGCATTTGTGCAGAAATTTATCTGCTTCCCGATTGAACAGGCCGAGTTTGCGGAAGAGGAGTTTGAAACCTGTTGTGGATTTAAAGGTCTTGCTGCTGGTTGTCCTAAGTAATTCTCAACTTCAATTCGAGACGAAGCCAGATTCAACTTTCACTTCAAGGATTATGAGACCTGGTTAGTTTTGGTTGATTCTTTTGCATCTGGTTTTGATCGTGTTCTGCAAGCCTCTGTTGTTTTGGCTGTGAGCATATTTGATGATTTGCAATTAAGTGCAGGTAGATATCTTGGACAGGAAGTAAGTCGTAATCTGAGCACATTGATTGCTGGGAAAACCTGATGAGGTAAATGATTTGTTCTTATGTCGGTTCGCCTGCCTTTGGTTAACCTTCTTCTTTGTTATGGATGCATGAGATTGTAATAGCTTGATGTGTTTTGTTTTGAGATTCCATGCGCGGTGCAGGTTGTGCGGAGCTTATAGCAGCTGGTATGCAGCTGATGATGTTGATGCGGTTTCAGTTTTCAAGCCTTTCGCTGGAGATACTTCGAGACATAAACTATGCATGTAATAGCACAACTGGGACTCTTATTTTCTTTCCTTTTTTCTTTATATGTATTTTGAACTTCTATTCATTTAATGGTAATCCTGTCTACCAATTGTCTCGCAGGCGAGCTCGCGACTGTGATGGCGTACGGGATTTCTGTCTGTGCTGTGCGAGCAACTGGTGCGAGTAAAATAATTATCCCTTTTTTGCAGATGTGCAGCTGTCTTGAGTTCCAAATCACCGTTGATGCGAACCTTGCGTAGCGCCTAGTCATGGCTGATTTGGTAACCTCAAAATTGCAATGCAGCCATGGGATACCGTCGGGGAGAAACTTGGTCTGCATGAATACGGTCATAGTCTCCATTCTATCAATTTCCACAGAGACATGCAGAACTTTCTTCTCTTATCCAAGCTTCGGTGGTGTTAAGTCTGTTATTGGCGAGAGTCCTTCTCTTCTTAGTGTTGATGATATATCAATTTTGTAGCGTTTTACAACCAGGATGTTTGATATACGATCCTCTTGTTAGCCTTGTAACATTAATTGTAAGCCCATGCGGCAGCGCTTAATTTTGTGGCTTTGGTAATATATCTCTTGTAATAAACACAATAAAACAAATTTGCTGAAATAAACTTTCATGCTTTCCTATTTAGTCTTTGAATGGTAGAAGCTCAAGCATGAATTGTGTTCATGATTGATGAATTTGAGCTTGTTCTTGTAACTTGAATGGACTTTAATTCTATGATGTATGTATTTGAATCTATCTCGCAGCTTTGTGTGAACAAGACCGCGTGTCCAGATGAGACGAGATCCAGTAACTTCGAATGATTTTCATGTCGTACGATTTGAACGAAATCTTGCGCTTTGAAATAGTGAGATCGGGCATGTATGTAAGTCTTTAAAATAAATTGTAGACCTTCAACATTTACTTTAGGAATTTCTGCCAGCTCGTATTAAGATCTTGAATGTGTATCGCAAGAACTGATTGGCTTTCATACATCACATCATCAGAATTTCAACCCAAAGTATTCTTGTCTTACCGTGAGTGTGAAGTTTCATACAATCCACAGTAGCATCTTGATCTTTGTAATAGCTTGACCTTTATTGTGAGAATAATTTATGCGAAATCCTTGAATTTGGTACATGAAAAAGGGATATTAGGACCCTAGGCGTTATTGCGCCTGCGTCAGTTGGTTAGTCGCAAAAAGAACATAAATATTAAAATAAAGTTAAATAAAAAAATGCGAAAAAAAAGAGGTGGGATCTTATGGTCAAAAATTAGGGTGCAACAGATACCCCTATTTAAGTTACTTCTATCCGGAGATATGGAGATTGAAATCTTCGTATCGACGAGATAGGAGGGACTTAAATACAAACATTGCACGGATTTTTGACCCTATGAAGCCACCGAATGCAATATGATATGAAATGAAAGACAAGGGTCCTGTGGGGAAATGATGTCACAGGGGAACAAATAGACACAACAAGACTCCGCGGGGATGGGAAACCAACATCACTGGGGAATACTCGGAAGTAAAACAGTATCTCATACATCAAGGACATGGTGATGGGAAATAAACTTTTAGTCGAAGGATATGTTTATTATCATAATGTTGCGGTTGGTAATAATCCAGATGAATTGAGTTGATGGTTCATCCTTATTTTTTCTTTTTCTCTCTTTTTTTTTTGTTTTTCTGTATATCTTTTCTTTTGGAACTCAACTTGAAATAATAAAATGTATGACTTCCCCGAGCATCATGATATGGATACCATGAGCCGGTCTCGGTCTCTGTCTGAAATGTCAAAACTTTGTAGATGTAGATGTAATCACTGTAGGTGAAAATGTCGTTGTAGATGTTGTAGTGGTAGAGCTTCCCCGAGCATCATGATATGGGAATTATGAGCTGGTCTCGGTCTCTAATGTCGAACTTCCCCTTGCACCATGGTATGGGAACCATGAGCTGGTTTCGGTTCCTGATGTCGAACTTCCCCTTGCACCATGGTATGGGAACCATGAGCTGGTCTCGGTTCCTGATGTCGAACTTCCCCTTGCACCATGGTATGGGAACCATGAGCTGGTCTCGGTTCCTGATGTCGAACTTCCCCTTGCACCATGGTATGGGAACCATGAGCTGGTCTCGGTTTTTTGGTGTCGAACTTCCCCTTGCACCATGGTATGGGAACCATGAGCTGGTCTCGGTTCCTTCCCGAAATGATGAAAACTCGTGAGAGCACCTTCATAGGGGGTTGTGATTTGTAGATTGTAGGTGTAACTGTAGTTGCAAGTTGTAATGTTGATGTAGATGTTCGGCTGTGAGCCATAGTGTCATTGTAGATTGTATGTTGTAAATTGTAGAACTGTAGAATTGTTGATGTAAATGTTGTCGATGTAATCTGTAATTGTAGAATTTTGTAGATGTGATCTTGTACTTGTAATTGTAAATTGTAGATGCAGTTTGTATTGTATTGGCAATTTGCAGAGCATGCACCGGGGATCTTCAAAGGAGCTGTAAACCGGTTGATTTATGGAGTGTCCTCTTGTAAGGAGATATATCGTTGTTTGTACTCGTAATGAACCCTCTGGGGAAGATCATTTTTTTTTGAGGAGTATCTTTGCTGTAATTGTAAAAATATGTGAGTTTGTTGTAGCAGAAATCCTCAAATGGGGAAGTATCTGTAATGTCCTCTGTTTTGACTTGATAATCTTGAGATAATCCACTGGGGAAGGACAGATTGTCTCGAGGAAATTGTTGTTTGTCGTTTTGAGCATAAATCTGCCCAAGACGAGTTGCTCAAATAAAGAGATCTTCTGTCATTCAGCTGTAAGTTATCGAGTGGATCTTGTAATGTTGTTGAAGAAACGTTGCGCCTTCAATGGTGATCCTTATGATGTCAAAGTGCAAAATAAATGCACCCTTGATCCATGCTCAAATGCTGGAGATGTTCATAGCGTGATTGTCAAAGACCGAAGTTCAATTCGGGAAACAACCGAAGAGAAACTGTCAAGCAAGACTCAACCATAGAGGCATAAACTCCAATGGGAATGTACTGAAATAACTGTCTTCCACGAGGATCGAACATCGTGGGGAAATAGAAATATTGAGTTTTTTATGCTTAGGGCTGACAACTCTATTTGGAAGGAATAAGACACGCCCAAATACCCAAGGGTAAACGCAATTGAAGAGATAGATTAAAACATACAAAGGATGCACAAATGCAAATGTTATGCTATCTACTTATATGTGTATGCTTATGCTGACAAGACAGACGAAAGCAACGACCGAATACGGGATAAACGTCTCGAAACAAACATCCGACCAATCTTCGAAGGTAGAAGTATCACTGAGGATAAATGAAGAACTAAGTATAAGATCCCATTCCTGCTTCAAAACTTCAAAATTTCTCTTGAGGAAGAGTGATCAATCCACTCGGGGATGTAGCATCTTGATAAGTTTGGCGTGTTGTATGAAACTGTAGACGGAGGTACCTAAACCGAAGTTTCATAGGGGATAAAATAAATATCCTGGGTCTTCGTAGTTATTGAACATGTTGGTGTTGAGCTTCCTGAGGATGAAATATACATCTTTTTTGCTCCAATCTTCAAATTCCCCAAGTCACATAGTTAAGAGAAAAAACGTCTTGAGAGGATTTTATAGAAAACATGATGTCCAAATGCCCCACTGTTTTCAAACTCTCTAGAGATTCGCCGAATCTTGACGTGACTTCCCCTGATTGATGATATAACCGAGTTTTCCAGTTTGTTCTTTAGAGGAAATTAAACTCGTACGGATCAAACATCTTGAAAAATAACTTGCCCCAGGTTAGCAAGGTTTTCGAGTCCATTGGAGTCCGTGTATTCTTTCTAAGATGTCAAGCGTATCTTAACAAGTTAGAAATATCAATTTCGAAATGGTTAATGCAACACACATTTGTCTTGAAGTTTTGAAAAAGGATATCGCCATAACTTGTGACGAAACCACTAGTTAGGATACAAATTGAACATTATTTATAAAGCCGATTTAAATTTGAGCATAGCTCAAGGAGTCAGGGAACAATATCTCATCGAGTATGCTTTCGAATTAAACCTTCCTTCAATTAGGACATTGAGGGTCGTATATGGGTTTAATTTGTGATTTGTAGAATGGAGGTAGAAAAGGTTAGTATATTTGTGTCCACCCAATTTTTGAAAGATGTTTATTATTTTGATATCACCCTGCCCCAGGTTAAGAAAATGATGTTTGAAAGGGTTTGGGAGAAAAAAACGGATCTTTTCTCAAGGATTAAAAGAAAGGGTTGACTATTTTGGCGTTTAGGAGGTTTAAAATAATGCCTTACATCATCAGTAGGGTTTTTATTCGAAGCATACAACAAGAGACCATATGTTTTACTTCATCATCCTCCTTCCAATTCTCTGTCAGAGCAAGAGATCGGGTAAAAGTCGGCATTATAAATAATTTTGAAAAACTATTTGAGTGAAACGAATGGATTTCTTCAAGACAAACAGTTATTGCATTACTTATTCAAAATAGAAAGTTCTTACATGCCAAAAATACTCTTGACCAAAGAAATAAACACGCAAACAAACGAAAGAAATAGAAAGTTCTTTTGGAGTTTTCACTTATATCAGCGTAATGGTACTCCATTCAGGATCGGTCTTTCTCCTTTGAAGGTTAGCACTTCATTATCGATCATTTCTTGAACTTTCCCTTGAAAAACCTTGCAATCTTCGATCAAATGCCCCAACACTCCATCATGAAATTCACAGCTGGTGTTCGGGTTGAACCATGGTGGGTGAGAGTTCATGGTTCTAGTCTTTCTAGGTGTCATTACCGAGTTTCGGATGAAATAAAACCATAATTGACGGTAGGTCAATGGGATAAGATCAAACCAATGGGTCTCTTCTTTCAGAGTATTCAGAGGTATTTTCTGATTCGGAAACTGTTTTCGAACATGTCGATGCTGATCTGGAGATGGCATCCTTCGCTTAGGAGGCAATTGCTGCTCGCGCCGAGCGGGCATTGCATACTCATGTTGAGGACGGGATACCGAAGCTGTGGATTCTTTGGGAGATCCTTTATCACCTGTTT
Organism: Lathyrus sativus; assembly: GCA_963859935.3. NCBI lineage: Eukaryota > Viridiplantae > Streptophyta > Magnoliopsida > Fabales > Fabaceae > Lathyrus > Lathyrus sativus. The sequence goes on along the minus strand of OZ012735.1, from coordinate 791,314,035 downwards.
TATCGGGAACTATTCCCAAACTATAATTATACTGCTTTACAAAAGCAACAGCTAAGTCTTCCCAAGACTGGATGTGATTCACTTGTAGCTTCATATACCATGTTAACGGTGCTCCACCCAAACTTTCTTGAAAGCAATGAATCATTAGTTTGTCGCTCCCAAGGTAAGCGATCATCTTTTGACAAAACATCATCAAATGATACCTTGGACAAATTGTACCATCGCACACTTCGAAGGCGGGCATTTGGAATCCCGGGGGGACAAATAGGTTTGGAACTAGGCGCAGGTCACGAGCACGAAAATCAGGCGCACGGTTCCTCTTCATCATTTTCCATCGTTCCTTGAAGTCACGAAACTCATTCTCGAATGCTATAAGCCCAGGGTCGTCCACTTCTTTCTTAGCATGAATATTCCGCAAGTTAGCAAACGGGTTTTCTTGCATAGGTAGTGGCGCAGGAACAAAGTCGTCGGAGGGGCGGAGAAATGTCGGCTTAGACCTTACTCTGAAGCTAGTCATGCGATCCATGTCTTTGTTCTCCTTACTATCCTTTAATGGTACTTCCGGCTTGGTCAGATGGTCGAGACGGCGACTGACAGCAAAAGATGGAAAACCGAAATGAGCCACAACAAAGGAAGGACACATGCACAAATGTAAAATGCCATGCTAAATGCACAATGCTAATGCGAAAATGCAGATGCAGGAGGAGACTTCAAGAAACTCAAAGTGTTTTTCGGTATTATAATGTAGAATAATTGAAAAACTTTTTATTCTTGAGAAACAATGAAAACAAAGTACTCTTTCAAGAGTTTATTACAACGAAAGCAAAAGAAAACTTAGAACTCTACTTCACGGTCTTCTCCTTTTGTACGGAGCTCCTCGGTCAGCTGGTCAATACACTCCTGCAGCGCTGCTTTCTCGATGATGAGTCGTTCCACACATTCCTTCCAAGCCATGGTAGTTGAGGGGAGATCATCACTGGTGACAGCACTTAAAGAGGCATAAGGAGAAAATAAATCTCCTTGCGCCTTTCTCTTTCTGGCAACTTCTAATTCTGGTGTCTTCTGAAGTCTTTCCTTCTCTACTTTGAGGGTGAGGAACTTGTTCTTCCAAGCAGTCCTCAATTTCCGGGCTTCATCTAAAGCAATTTTTACTTGTTCTAATTCCTCTTCCTTGAACCAATCGGGGTCATGAGGAGACAATACCATAGGTTCATGGAAAGGAAAAGGCATCTTGAGATCGAGAGCCCTTTCTCGCACCCAATGCAGATAATCCTCAGAAACAGCACAGTTGGGGTATCCTGAAGCAGCTGTTCCTTCCCTATCAATATATTTCCATGCATAAATGATGACAGTCTTTAGGTCTAGGTCCTCTTCTCCTTTGAAATAGATCTCCTCCCACGAAACTGGGTCAGGTATTTGGATCATAGGGTGTCCAAACTGTCTACGGGCTAAAGAGGGATTGTAACTTATACATCCTTCTCTTCCAATAAGCGGTACGTTGGGGAATCCTCCGATGCTAGGAATCATAGGCACGCCTCCATAGGCGGGATCATACCAAACAATGTCCGAATGGGTGAGGGCCATAAGTATCTCGGACCATCGAGGTGTTGCTACTTCGTCCCAAAGGGACGGATGCCAAGTCAAACGAGCGATGAACCATGAGTACAGCAAAGCGGTACAACATACAATGTGTCCTCCTCCTTCGGCATTCTTCGAGTGAATCGAAAAGTACGTATCAGCAAGCAAGGTGGGTACTGGATTCTTGAGTATGAACAGCTTGATTGCATCCATATCAACAAAATTGTCAATTTTAGGGAACCAGAAAGTCCCATAGACCAACAAAGCGAAATTGGATTTCAGGATGAGAGCCTCCTTTCTTTCAGCATGGTAACAGACTTTTTCGACCAAAAAGTCGGCGGGAAAACCAAGGACTCCTTCCTTAGTGATCAAGTGTGCTTGAACATCTTCAATGCTAAGATGAGTGGCATTTGCAATTTCTTGGTGACTAGGCGTGTCTTCCCTTCCGGTGAATAGAGGTCGAACAGTCACAGGCATCCTTAAGAGTTCTGAGTACTCTTCTAAGGTCGGCATCAATTGGTAGTCCGGAAAAGTGAAGCAGTGATACATCGGGTCATAAAATTGAACCAATGTTTCCAACAATCCTTCTTTCATCCTTAGCTCAAGGAAACGGAAAACTCCTCCATATTCTGCTGCGAAGGCAAAGCGATCCTCGACGAGTTCGGCTAGTTCTCTCAAGTTTTCGAGGTTGGGACTCTGAAAAGTGTACTTCAGGGTTTCTCTTCTGAAATCCATGATTACAACACCTACAGAACGAATTTGAGTTTCTTGAAGTGAACAATGGAAAAGAATGCAATGCAAGATGATTAGGACTTCATGGGATTCCTCTATTTATGGGCATTGCGGTAAAAGGAAACGTTTTATTAAATTTGAAACGGACTACATAAATATTCTTTTAAAGAGTCCCAAATAAAAGCTAAATAAAAGCTAGTAAAGACACTAAAGAAGCTTTGAATGCTGCTGCTTGAGCTGCTCTTCTAGTTGCGCCTTCTCGCGGATAAGGTTGTCCACAATTATTTTCCAAATAGTGCATTGTGGGTCGGAGAAAAATAAATCCTCCATGACTTTCCTCTTCTTGCAGGGGAGTAGCTCTTCATCCTTCAATTGTAGTTGTTTCTGAAGTTCATCCTTCTCCTTTTGAAGTTCAGCCTTCTGCTTTTGAAGTTCAGCCTTCTCCTTTTGAAGTTCAGCCTTCTGCTTTTGAAGTTCAGCCTTCTGCTTTTGACACTCATCATTTTCTGCCATTGCTACATGGTACTTGTTCTTCCAAGACTCCAGCTCATGTTGAGACTTTCTTAAGGACACCCCTAACTTCTCGGCCTCGGACATAAAGACATAAGTGGGCTCTCTCCTTGGAGCCATGGGATCTTGACGGGAATAGGGCATCTTTAGCTTGGTTGCCCTTTTTCTGACCCACTGGAGGTATGGTTCTAAAGACACACAGTTAGGCTTCCGTAGACTTCTCTTCCCTTTCTTGTGTACATTACGCCATGCATGTAGAATCTTTCCTCGGAGTTCCATATCATCTTTGAAGAACATACCCTCTACTTGAACACTCTTGGGAGGTTCCTTCAACGGGTATCCCAACTGTCGACGAGCTAAAATAGGATTGTAGCTGATTCCTCCATCAAAGCTGAGCAACGGTACATTAGCAAATTCACCGCAGCTATCAATGATTAATACTCCATCATACACTCGGTTGTACCAATCAATGTCGGAATAGGTCAAAGCCATAACCCTTGGAGACCAATGCTCTTTGCCAATGTTTGTAAAAGAGCTAGACTTCGGCAAGTGCGAAATAAACCACTTGTAAAGTAAAGGTACACAGCAAGTAATCATCCCTCCACCACGGAGGTTTCGAAGATGTATAGAGTGATATGCATTTCCCAACAGAGTTGGCACTGGGTTGTTCTTCATAAAGATCTTGAATGCTTTGAGATCGATGAAACCTTCAAAACTTGGGAATAAAAACAGCCCATAAACAAGCAAAGCAAAAATTGCCTCAAACGGAGCCTTATTAGAATAATCAGCATAGAATGAAGCCTTCTCGATTAGGAAACCTGTCTTTAAACCAAGAATTCCATCCTTAGTAACTAGGTTGGCTTTGACGTCAGATACCTTCAAACGGAGGGCTTTAGCAATATCTTTCTCATCGGGGTCCTTCTCCAAGAAGGGAAAAGGAGATTCCTCAAGGACAGGTAAACCAACCAAAAAAGAATACTCTTCCAATGTAGGTAACAGCTGAAAGTCTGGAAAGGTGAAACAATGGTAAAGAGGATCATAGAATTGTAGCAAAGTGGCAAGAAGTCCTTCATTCACTGAGCAACCCAACAAGGATATCAGCTTCCCATACTTGTTCTTGAATTCTTTTTGATCTTTGATGAAACCCCACAACTTCTTTAGGTCATCCAATTTGGGACTCTTAAAAGTATATTTCATAGTATGTCTTTTATCTGAAGCCATAGTGACCTACAATGTTCATAAACGAAAGTAAATCCCATGAAGTCCAATGCAGAATGATGCTATATGAATGCAGCAAACACAAGTATTCACATAAGGACAATAAAGATAAACAAACAAAAGGGGTGCCCTAGGTTCGCAACGAGCATGGAGTAAAGGTGTACCCTTCCCAAAGGTCTAAGGACTAAAGGTTGTTTGTACCTGCATAACAAGGTTCTAATGGGACTCAGAATCATCAGCCCATCCATCGGATATTATCAATTTTCCCAATTACTCGAGGATTAATAATATTCTCAAGAGAACTTCTTTTGAGTGTAGCTTCGCGTAGCACTATTTCGGAAGTACTTCCTCATAGTCTCGCACTACGTCCTAATAAAGGCCAAAGTTGGGTTAAGGTAACTACGGTCTTCAACATCATAGGCTCCAAAGTCGAAAGTAGTGAGTGTCTTCACGATTAATCGTTCAACAGTACTATTTCGAAAGGGCCTCGACTGAGCGGGATTCTCGATTCAACTTAGTAGAGATTCAACTCCCTATAAGCCTCCTCGACTATATCACCATCCTATCTTAATTTCTCTCAAGTTCGGGTGTAGAACTTTATCTCACCACTCAAGAACAGTAACCCCAAAAGAAAAACAAGAGAAAGCATGTAAACAGTTAATCAAGTAGGCAGATATATAAAGCAGTAAGCAAAATAAAATAAGATAGGGAAACCCACTAGAGAGTTCCCCAGTGAAGTCGCCATTTCTGTCGCGGTGAAATTTGGATACCAAACTATTGATTAGTTTGAATCTTTAATTCATTTTTGCAACCGAACTTTGATTTGTCCAAAGGAAGGGATAAAGATCGAAATTCCCACAATGCAATGCAAATGCAAGGTTTAGATTGTTTAGGTTCGGGGGTTGGTTAAACTTAGGGAAGGTACTAGCATCCTAAGTTTCTGTAGTACTCTACATGAACCTCTTGTTTTATGTTTGTTTACTGCTATGTGTTATCTGCTTAAAGGGTTAGAGACCCTAGTGGTTTATTTCTAAGTATACTCGATAAGATGTCGCATCTTATGCCTACATATCCTTACGGGAGTGGAATCAGAGTATGTTGTAGTTCATCCTAAAGGGTTAGAGGAGTCCTTTGACTGTGGTCAAAGTTCCTACGGGTTTAGGGTAGTTGTTTTAATTGGGTTTAGGAGAAGAGATGAGTCTTCATGTTAAGGGAGATATAACCACCACAAGTGTAAAGGGGGTTTGTAGGAAATGGTCTTTGCATCGTCTTAAGAAAAGGTCTTACATACTCGGATGGTCGCCAAGTATGCCTTTATCGCTCTTAAGGCAAAGTCCCTACATGTTTGATTATGTTGTTTGTGGGGTGGAGATTATATCTCACTTAAGATGATTAACATCTATTCTCTATTGTGTGTGAAAAGTTGTATTGTTTTGATTGTGTTGTTTCTATGTTGTAAGGATAAAGAACAGTCATTCCTATGGGGTAGGATCTATCCTAAGTGATCAACTTGAATGGGATCAAGGATCGAGGGGAATATGATGCATATGATGTGCAACTACACACAAGTGTTGACTTATGTGTAGGTTTTTCCTTTGGACGGAATGCAATGAAGTGAATAAATGTGACAATATTAAATAACTGTAAAGTAAATTGCGGAAAAATAAATCATACACACGCATGAAAGCGCTAAGTGAATTGTGTAAGTGTCGTGAGGTGTGAATGTGATCGATTTGTATGATGTTGATTGGTTTTAATCGATTAAATTGATTTTAAAATTGGATGTTGGATTGTTTTTAGACGAGGTTGAATTGATTTTAAAAAATGTTAACTTAATTTTATTGGCAAGAGGTTAAAAAAGATTATAGTAAAGTTATTATAATTTATTTAGAAGTTGTATTTGATTTTAAGAAAAGTTTACTTATTTCTAGACTTAAAATAATACTTTAGATATATTTTTTAGTAAGAGTTTTATTTATCTATTTTTTTTTAGCCTTAAAATAATAATTAGATTTTTAATAGAAAATATTTTGATATATAAATTTGAGAAAATTGAATAGAATGAAATTTTTTTATTGAGCAAAATAAATCATTATAAAATAAAAGGTTTGATAAAAAGAAGTAGTAAGAAACATGTTTAATTAAGAAGTTAATAAAATGAGTGATTAGTTATTTATAAAATTGATTAAGGATTGATTAAAAAAAGTTTAGTTTAATTTTATAAAAAAAGGATTAGAGTGTACGTGAGTGATATTGTGTGTGTGTGGATTAATAAATTACAAAATAATAAGAATTAAATAAACATAAAAAAAGAAGGACGGGAACCCTAGATCCCTTTTTCCTCTCCGTCAACCGCTATTTCTCCCTCTCTCTCCGACGGCGACTTCACTTTCTCTTCGATCATGGTCGATTTCAAATCATTCATCATCTCCTTCTATACGTCGAACCCTGAAATCAAAAACCAGAAACATTTAGAGATCGATGATATTAATGAGAATGGAGGCTTACCGAATTGTTGGCGACGGCGGATGGAGGACGGCCTTTTCCGGCGAGTCTTTTCGATGATGGTTCGTGAGGGTTCGCGGTCAATAGCGGTAATGATGATGATTCACGGCGGCGATGGCTCCAAAAGCTAAGTGTCTCCTCCTTCGATTTAGGGTTTCGGTTTGGGGAATTTCTGCTGAATTTGGGATTTTGGAATTTCTGTGATTGTTTGTGATTGTGACTCTGAGATTTCGTCCCTTTTTGCGATCTCCGAACCCCTTTTTATATAGAGGCTCTACTCTGCAAAACTGCCTTAATTACAATTGAATGTCGATTTGGATTGTTGATTTGGATTTCCAATTTGGGGACAATCAAATTGAAACTTTCCATTTGTGTTGGTCCGTATTGATGTTTGCTTAATGAGAGATTTCAATATGTAATCTTGCTATCAATTCGTCTCATGGCTTTGTCTGTCTAAGATTTGGATCTTTTCAGGATCTTTTGTGGAATATTCTTGGTTAGTTGCTAACTCATGTTTTGGGACTTTGCAGGTGTAGATAGCAAGTGATTCGGGCCAAGGAAGAATTAGCAGCCCATAGTAAATTCTTGCTTGATGCGCGTGGGAATCTCACGAAGAGCAACGTTGGTGGTGAAGAATAGCAACCGCAAGCCTTCTCAGGGTACTTCAAAATCGACCTTTGTCCTTCCTGTCTGGTTATCCTTCTGGTTCTTTACAAAATTTTTAGCAGAGTCTGGCTTGCTTTTTGTGTAAACATCATGTAATTACAATACTTGTCGTTATCATTATTCTATTTGCTTGCTTGTCACGGTTTGATGAAGTTTGTTATATGTAGTCTATACTTTCATTGTAGCTACGTGCGTTTGTACTTTCATACTCATGGCCTTGCAATTCGACTAAGCATTCTCAATCTTTAACAATGAGTTTTCTCCCATTTTCTCTTTTGCAGGATCATCGGTACGTGCACAGCTGAAGGACGTCGTGGTTGGTGAAGTAATGTTGTTATGATCATGTGGAATAGGATGGTGTAGGATTTAAGGCTGACTTGATGATGATAACTCTCCAAAACAGGCGCAGATGTTGTTGACTCGGCACGTTATTAATATGACCAACAGCTTAAGCGGCTCTGTCATCCAAAGTTTGGCAATCAAATCTACAGATCGGTTGGAATTCTATCGCTGCAGTTTCACTTCTGCTGAAGTTGTGTAGGCTTAGTGTAAGGTAGTCACCCTCGTATTACTTGCTGCTTGAATGAGAAACCTCTGCTAGCAATTTGTTCTAAATCTTATGTAGTTGTGTTGCCATCGAACGCATTGCTTTTCTTATGCTGCAATTGGGTTTTGATTTGTTAGTGACAGGTCCAGTGGTTAAGGGGATGCTTCGGAGCGACATAGTAGGTAATACGCTTGTCCCTGCTTCTATCTTCAATTCGAAACCAACCTTGATGGTATGTGTTGTTATGTAAACTCTGAATGTTTGTCGCATTTGTGCAGAAATTTATCTACTTCCCGATTGAACAGGCCGAGTTTGCGGAAGAGGAGTTTGAAACCTGTTGTGGATTTAAAGGTCTTGCTGCTGGTTGTCCTAAGTAATTCTCAACTTCAATTCGAGACGAAGCCAGATTCAACTTTCACTTCAAGGATTATGAGACCTGGTTAGTTTTGGTTGATTCTTTTGCATCTGGTTTTGATCGTGTTCTGCAAGCCTCTGTTGTTTTGGCTGTGAGCATATTTGATGATTTGCAATTAAGTGCAGGTAGATATCTTGGACAGGAAGTAAGTCGTAATCTGAGCACATTGATTGCTGGGAAAACCTGATGAGGTAAATGATTTGTTCTTATGTCGGTTCGCCTGCCTTTGGTTAACCTTCTTCTTTGTTATAGATGCATGAGATTGTAATAGCTTGATGTGTTTTGTTTTGAGATTCCATGCGCGGTGCAGGTTGTGCGGAGCTTATAGCAGCTGGTATGCAGCTGATGATGTTGATGCGGTTTCAGTTTTCAAGCCTTTCGCTGGAGATACTTCGAGACATAAACTATGCATGTAATAGCACAACTGGGACTCTTATTTTGTTTCCTTTTTTCTTTATATGTATTTTGAACTTCTATTCATTTAATGGTAATCCTGTCTACCAATTGTCTCGCAGGCGAGCTCGCGACTGTGATGGCGTACGAGATTTCTGTCTGTGCTGTGCGAGCAACTGGTGCGAGTAAAATAATTATCCCTTTTTTGCAGATGTGCAGCTGTCTTGAGTTCCAAATCACCGTTGATGCGAACCTTGCGTAGCGCCTAGTCATGGCTGATTTGGTAACCTCAAAATTGCAATGCAGCCATGCGATACCGTCGGGGAGAAACTTGGTCTGCATGAATACGGTCATAGTCTCCATTCTATCAATTTCCACAGAGACATGCAAAACTTTCTTCTCTTATCCAAGCTTCGGTGGTGTTAAGTCTGTTATTGGCGAGAGTCCTTCTCTTCTTAGTGTTGATGATATATCAATTTTGTAGCATTTTACAACCAGGATGTTTGATATATGATCCTCTTGTTAGCCTTGTAACATTAATTGTAAGCCCATGCGACAGCGCTTAATTTTGTGGCTTTGGTAATATATCTCTTGTAATAAACACAATAAAACAAATTTGCGGAAATAAACTTTCATGCTTTCCTATTTAGTCTTTGAATGGTAGAAGCTCAAGCATGAATTGTGTTCATGATTGATGAATTTGAGCTTGTTCTTGTAACTTGAATGGACTTTAATTCTATGATGTATGTATTTGAATCTATCTCGCAGCTTTGTGTGAACAAGACCGCGTGTCCAGATGAGACGAGATCCCGTAACTTCGAATGATTTTCGTGTCGTACGATTTGAACGGAATCTTGCGCTTTGAAATAGTGAGATCGGGCATGTATGTAAGTCTTTAAAATAAATTGTAGACCTTCAACATTTACTTTAGGAATTTCTGCCAGCTCGTATTAAGATCTTGAATGTGTATCGCAAGAACTGATTGGCTTTTATACATCACATCATCAGAATTTCAACCCAAAGTATTCTTGTCTTACCGTGAGTGTGAAGTTTCATACAATCCACAGTAGCATCTTGATCTTTGTAATAGCTTGACCTTTATTGTGAGAATAATTTATGCGAAATCCTTGAATTTGGTACATGAAAAAGGGACATTAGGACCCTAGGCGTTATTGCGCCTGCGTCAGTTGGTTAGTCGCAAAAAGAACATAAATATTAAAATAAAGTTAAATAAAAAAAATGCGAAAAAAAAGAGGTGGGATCTTATGGTAAAAAATTAGGGTGTAACACTAACCAAACACCCTAAAAATGGAGCTCCTAAAGTTTCAACCTAAAACTACCACTTAATTTCATCACAAAAATGTGAGAAAAATCTAAGGGGAACATGCATATCTATGCTAGCTATCCACAAAAAATCCAGGCAAGAATCATCACCAAATGCTCTAACCAAATTCATCAAAACAAAACAAGGTATCAACCATGGTTATTTTAATATCAATTAAAATTCAACAAATGCAAATAAAATCAAAAATGCATGAAATATTAATATTTTTTATCTAAAAAAACTAGATTCAATCATGAATCAATGGAAAAAAGAATGGAATTAATTGAGTTGTTCTTCAATTTTTTATGAATTATTTCCTAAGTCACATGAAATGCACAAAATAAAGAAATTCAATGGAAATTATTAAGAACGCGTGGCAGATAGCAAAAATATTCAGTTCATTTCACCATTTGGGCCAGAAAGGGGGTGTAGATAACAATCAGTACAAGGCCCAGACGCTCACATTCATCTCCAATTATCAAACTGAAACAAAAGAAAAGATATGCACACCAGGTTTCGAACCCACGCTCCCTTGGATGCACGCCTCTCATCACAAAGCCTGAACTCCCATAAGTGAAACGCAACGTTGAGGGGAGGGGGGTACGTGGCGCCACACACGCGCTTGGATCACCAAGCCAAGTCAACATTTCTACGCAAATGAAAGGTGAAGATTTCATCTTTTTCATTTTGAACTCTGCAAGTCCCAAACCTGCGCGCGCGAACCGACCGTTGACGGTGGCTTCTCCGGTCACCATCAAGCAACCCTAACTCTCTCTATAATCAACCTTTGGCCACGATTTCTTGATGAAAGTTGACCAGAATTTCCTCAGGAATTCAACCATACTATTTATTCCTCCTCAAAACTCATGAATTATGAAATAACAATCTCAACCGAAAATGGCATCTGACCTAAATCATCTCTAATCAAGCAATTAAACATCCTAAATCCAACTACTCATCATCAGGATCCTAACCGCATGTGAATTTCTATCTATCACTGCCTAAATCATGCATAATCAAGAAATTTACCAACCTGTGTTCAAGCTTGCTACAGAAGTGATTCTTGCACGATTCAACCTCCACAACAATCCAGATTCACTCCAAATTTCCCTCTGAAGCTAATGCACACCTCAAATTGGCTTGGTTCTTCCTTGAATTGAAAATTCGATCTCAACTTGCATTCATGAAACTTTGATCCCTCTCTCTGCAACCAGCACCAATCTCTTCCAAAAAAAAAGCACTGAACTCACTCAATGACTTATATAGAAGTGATTGGGATCATCTAGAAACTTCTGGATCCATCCAAATGAGATTTTGGATTTTCAATTTCTCTTCAAAATACCATTCATGGCATATGAAATATCTCCTCTGTTTGGGCCTCAGCAACCTTGGTTTCAACCTCTCATGAGATAAGGAATTGAATGATGATGATTGTTTCCTTGTTTGCAAGCCAAAGGTGTGTGTTGATTATGTTGCTTCACCATGAAGTAACAAAGTAAAATTGATTGAAATTGGGCTCAATTCAAAAATGTAATATTGCCATTGTTTCTAAAATGTATTTTCCAATCAAAATGACCTATAAGTTTGTCTCATTTGGTCACCAAATGAATTATTTGAATTTTTGACCATTAAATCCTTTTAATTCTTCCTTTTTCAAAATTTCTTGAACCAAGTATCTCCTTGAGCCATTTCAATGTCTCCTTGATGCATGGTAAAGGTTAAAACCCCATTTTTAGAAACTTTCTAGTTGAACAAAATTTCATTTGAGGCCTCTAAGTTGGTGAAAATGGCCTATGACCACAAATGACCTATAATCACCAAATGTCCAAAATACCCTTGACTTGTCAAAGCCATAACTTGAGTTCTAAACATCCTATCAAGGACTTATAGTACTCTCTAGAAAGCTAAGAGAATGAGGAACAACATTCATGTTGACCAAAAGTTCATAAGAATCATCCTTCTAGGGCAAAAGTTCCATGCAAGTTGGGTAACTTTCAAGCTCCAAATTCACATACCTCAGATGACCTGTAACTTGTCAAAGTCATAACTTGAGTTCTATAAACCCTATCAAGGACTTCTAGTACTAAAATTAAAGCTAAGATCATGCTCTACAACAATCATGTTGGGGGCAAGATGAGATGACAATCACATCTTGAGCTAAACTGCCTTGAAGATGGGGGTCAAACTAGGGGATTTTACACTATCAAGCCTTAGAAACCCTAGCTTGAAACTTCTCAAACTCTTCAATCATGATGAGTTAACCTTGGAATAATCCTTATAAAATCTCAATGTATCAATCCATGATCACATGGTTCTTGAATTAAGTCTCAGCCTCTTTCAAATCCTCAGTTGACTTAGGGTTGACTCAGTCAAACCCTAGCTGCACCACTCATGGCTGAGCCCTCTTAATCTTGCACAATGACCTGTCTAGGCCTCAAAGTGATCTTCAACACTTATCATGAGATCTCTCAAGACCTCAAGTCCATCTCCAAGGCCTCAGAATCATCTAATGGTTTTCCACAACTCTCAAGTTAGGAGACCTACATACTCGGTTTCAACCACTCTCTCTGAGGATCATTTAACTTCTCTGACAAGGATATCAACCCTTGAACATCTGAATAACTTTCTTAGCTAGCTTCATAGTATTGTATAGATTTTGTTTGGTAATCATACCTCTTGATCTCCTGCATACATGTCAATGAATTGCAAATGATAATGCTAATGTGAATGAAATGAAACATGAGCTAGGTAAAGCAATGTTGGGAAAATTTTGGGGTACAACACCTATGAGATTGAAGAATTAGACAAAGATAAAAGAATATTGAAAGTAAATGGAAAATATTTGAAAAAATATAGGCCTATTTTGCAAGAAGTTCATATCAAAACGTAAATTTCATTAATGGGCGCAAAGGCCAAGACAGACCAAACAAGGCTAACATGGCATACAAAAACAATAGGGGAATCAATACAACAATTCATATCGCAAACAAGGATCACTCAAAATCCCTCAAATTAAAGGACTTGAGGAACTCCATGTAGTCCTCATCAGCTTCATCGTCAGAAGTATTAGTATGATGATGCCATTTTTTTGAACACCTTCATCTTGGTTTCTTTGGTCTTCGCGCGGAAAGGTGCCCCATTAGAGGCTTCAGGTTTGTTGGCCTCCTCAGCCGTTGTCGCCACCACAGGTTTCTTGGAACCCTCTGCGTGCTCCTTGATGACAGGTTTTTTTGAATGGGTATTCATACTTGCTTCTGTGAGTACAAAACGTGGTTCAGGAGAAAGAAGGATTTATAGAGGAAGGATTGGACATAGATTGGTCAGTTAAACGATGGAAGATTAGAGATTGGTCTTGGGAGTATGCCTAAGAAGACTACGCTTTAAATGCTATGGTAAAGCTAGGAGCATATGTCGTTGGAGCATTAAGTGAAACTAGGAAAATGGTGTTTTCTAGAAAAAAAAGAAGGTAAAAGGCCTTAATTACAAAATGGACTCAAAATTGAGGCCATGGATATAATACATCATACATGTGCCATAAAAATACGTGTCGAAAGATGTGATTTGGTGCAAATGATTAATAAAAATATAAGAAAGAAAAATATTGTCATTACATAAGAAGGCTTGAAAAACCACGAAATAAATGATGATTACAAAGACAGAGGTCAGTAAGATATTAGAAGGGAAGCTTTGACTTCAGCTGAGCAAAAGTATTCACATGATGGCTGAGGCGAGCCTCACATAGAGATTTGTCGAGCCTGGCTGCGGCAAGCTCCTTTTCAAGCTTCTGGGCTGCATCAATGAGGTCGATAGTGCTCTTCAGCTCTTGGGCCATATCAGGATCGACGAAGCGTTGCAACTCAAGATTTCGTTTTTCAGCATCACAAATCTTCGTTTGAAGTTCCTTAAGTTGCTGCTTCCACGCCTCAATGTCCTTCTGGTTAGATGCTATCTCCTCTTGACGTTGTTTGTGAGCAACCTCTAGCTGTTCGACCTTAGCTTCTGATTCTTGTGCACCAGTCCAGGCTGCACGTTCACGACCAGATGTGGCCATAATTTTTTTCGATAGAGGGGAGTCGTTGAATCTCTGAAGACAAGTCATCCACCACAACCGTCAAATCAATCAAGAAACCATGAACTTCTGGACTAAGAGTAGTAAGATCAAGTTTCTTGAGTTGGTCCTTTAAAAAGAGACGGGATGTAGGGTCTGAAGCCAGGAAATTGTGAATATCTCCTCTGAAGAATTTCTTCTTGATGGACTGGAGAATAGGACCAACAAAGTCATATGAGGTTGGATGACTAGGAGGGGTCGAAGAACTGGAAGAGAAGCTACATTTTTGCCCAAGGATCTGTCTGGCATATTCTATGGGGTTCGACCACTTAAGAGCCGTCAAAGAATCCTCAGGGAGTCAAGATATGAGCTGGAGTCCTCTTCACCACAGGTGAAGTTTGATGGTGTGCAGGACCTTCTTGGTCTTCAGCGTCCTATTCTTCTTCCTCCACTTCTTCATCTTGATCTTTAGAATCGCCTTCTTCTTCTTCTTTGTCTTCTTCCTCTACTTCATCTCTATTGTCGGTGGATGGATGTTCGTCTTGATTATGAATTGGTTCAGGGTGCAATTCCTTTAGTTCCTTATGAATGGTTCAACTAAGATCATTTGGTTGATAGACAGTTTCAAAGTATTTCTGAAAAGCTTGAATTTCTTGGATATGAGCGAGCTTACTCTTCTTCGTCTTGTCCTGCACATCAAGGAAAGCTTGGTAAAGTAATGAAGAAAAGGTGGTTACATTAAGAAAATGTTCATTTTAATGTTTCGACGACCAGTGGTGGAATAAAGAAGTGCATAGAAAAGAAGGCTCAAAGAACACAGGCGAAAGAACTCCTTTCTTTTTACTCAAATCGACGAAGATAGCGGCAACCGTTTCTTTGTCGAAACTAGTAGTATGAAGGATAACTTGGCCCTTCTTCTCATGTAAACACCTAGGAAAACTCTGGGCCAACCCAAGCTGGCGAGAAACGAGGTTGGGTTGGTATGCAATCAAGGCTGCTAGACCTCTTCCCAAGTTGAGCCTATTGACAATAAACCTGGGAATTAAAAAGGCTTCTCATATAGCAATAGATTCATTATCAAAATCCCCATGAGAATTTGGAAATGGACTCTTAAACCACACGGGGCCATACTTCCTTTCAGCAAATGGTGTCATGCTAGGAGTAAACTCATGGCGCTTAGCAAACATCATGATATAACTGGTGAATGCTCCTCCAACAGTTTCGCCATCATCTGTATGAGTCAACTGGACTAGATGAGGTCCTTCGATGCTCCTCTCTATGATCACAACAGAGGTTTCATCAACTAGGCCTTTTCTGGGAAGGCTAGCTTCAAACGTTGCGTTAAGCCACAACTGAAGCAGCCAAAGAAGACCACTCAAGTATACATAATTGTGGGCCTCCATGTGCTTCAGTCGAGAAGCTCCTTCACTGAGAGACTCATAGAGGTTTGCCAAAATGATCTCACTCAAGCAGACCCCTTTGTTGTGATGAAGCTGGTTAGCAAGAGGCAAGTATTTTTTAGCTACTTGCAAGGATTTTTTGCAAAACATGTATCTCGACAGCCATACGGCGAGAAACGCTATATGCACTTCGTCAGAAACGTCTTCTTGATTTTGGTTGAAGTGGTGTTTGATGAAATGAGTGTAAGTGAGTTTGGAGTTGGAGATATTGATATAGTCTTCAGCGTCTATGTCGGGTTGGTAAGAGACACCATCAGGACGAAGGCCTGTAATAGCGGCAATGTCGAAGAGGGTTGGTGTAACCATCCCACAGGGAAGATGAAAGGTGTAGTGAGTACTATCCCAGAAGTATAAGGACGATGCCAGCAAGTTCAGACAATATGGTATGTTAGTCTTCGACAACATCAAGAGGTCATAAATCCTTATGGATTTCTAGTGATCAGCTTTAACCTTCTCCAACATCGCCATCCAAAGATCAAAGTCCTTAAGGGGA
The DNA here is from genome assembly GCA_963859935.3 of Lathyrus sativus. Lineage (NCBI taxonomy): Eukaryota > Viridiplantae > Streptophyta > Magnoliopsida > Fabales > Fabaceae > Lathyrus > Lathyrus sativus. The sequence continues at coordinate 791,298,146 of OZ012735.1, read as the reverse complement.
CTGACAACTCTCACTAGCCTAGTACCATCAGTAAGGTATTTTAGGTAAATCTTAGGCAATGAGGGTTCTTCAGCAGCAGTAGTGGCTAGTCTGGGAAAGCTTTTTTGCCCTAACGGCCTGGATCTCCGGTACGAAGGTAGAAACTCACTCAGCCTCTCGTCAAAAGTACCAACCTGAGCTAAAGGACCAGAAAGTGCGTAGGGTTTACTTGAAACAATTAAAGGGATCATTACCTGACACTGGTAGATGCTCTGGGCCGCTTCAGTGGTAGGTTCCGACACACAGTGGCAATTTTCCACTAGTTGAGGGCCAGGAATATTTGCAAAAGGAGGTATGGTTTTTTTGAAATGAGTAACTCGACCCTTCTGGGTTTTCTTTTCCTGAACCTTGGATTGGGAAGATGCCATTGTTGAAGGAAGTGAAAGAAAATGGTTTTTTCTCTAAGTTTGGTAAAGAAAACTGAAGAGAGAAACAAGATGCTTGAGATTCTGGAAAGTGTAAAAAGTTGACAAAATGGTGAAGGAAGGTATTTATAGGCGTTTGGGAATCCTGAAAGGTTTAAATCCACCGTTGAAGTTAATCAGATAGTGGGACGCGTGTTTTGTTTTGAGAAATGATGAGTGTTGGCAGTTATGGTCAGATTGCAAAACATACGTTTTCAAGAAAAAGTAATGATAAATACGGCTGAAAAGATGTTTAAGGATTTGTCATGATGGCGTGATGTCATAAGCATGGGATAAAAGAAGGTGAATAGTGTCGCTACTGCAAAAATCAGCGCCGACTATGACAGAAGAGTCGCCACCGTGCGTTATTTATCCCACCAGAGGGAAAGGAAACACTCAGAGTAAACCTAACGCAAAGAGGGAAAGGAATGGTCATCGCAACCAAATCCTGGATTCGGGAGTCAGTTACGCAAGGGGAAGGTACTAGCATCCCTCACGTCCGTCGTACTCGACGGGATCCACGCTTGTTTTCTATCTAAGGGTGTGTTATTCTATCCATTCTACAGGTCTGGGTTAAAAAGAAAAGAAAATGACTCGGCAAAGTATCACACTTTATGCCTACGTATTCCCGTTTGGAACGAGAAATCAGAGTCAACGTAGTTCGCCTACCTACGGGAAAGGAGGGAAAGGTTGCTCGCCAAGATATCGCATCTTGTGCCTACGTACTTTCATACAGCATGAAAGATCAGAGAAAACGTAGTTCGGGCTACGGAAGACACAAGCTTGTCTGACAGTTTTTATCTCCTTCTAAAAGGGTTTTCCTGATTAAGGGTCCAAGCGGACAAAAGCAGAGTTTGAACATTTGTTTGAGTTTTTTACGAAAGAAATGTTTTTTAGTCTGTTTGCAACTTGTACTACACTAAAGACTTGTGATCTGAGAGTGACTACGTCGCATGTCACCCTAAGGGTACCATACTAAGCAGCCAAATTACTGAAGAGTGACCCTCCAGCAACCTTTTCTCAAATAGCTTAAGGCTCGTAGCGTACAACACGCGTTATCCTTATTACTGTGTTTTTGAATTGTTTTGAGATGAGAAGAGAAAGACGCTCTAAAAAGCCTATGGTTGAAAGGGAAATTAACCTAATATTATCATGCATGGGTCAGAACCTAATGTCTGTCATAATTTCCTCTTGCATAGAGGAAATCATAGATCCTAGGGGATAAACAGCAAAAGAAAGCAAGCAGTTACAGTAAACAGTAAACAGTAAACAGTAAACAGTAAACGGTAAACATGCATGCTATGCAACAATACCAGAGAGGCAAGAGAGAAAACAACAGGCAAGAGGAGACAAGCTCCACCTCAAACCTAAGGATAATCAACACAAGCAAAAAGACAATACAGAGAAAGAACCAGAGATACAGAGGAGGGGGCAGCCCAAGCAGCAGTACCAAACTCCTACAACAACTAGCAACAACAGCTCTAAATAGCAAAGTTGGATAGACAGCAGAGTTGACAGCAAGACTTCATCTTCAAGAAAGCTTCTATCTTCAAGCTTCATCAATTCACAAGCTCCAAAAAGCACACTCCAAGAGGAGGATTAATCATCAAGATCAAGTTATAATGTTAAGAAACTTAATGACAACCAAAGGAAATCACTAAGAACTCAACATTGCAAATGAAAGGTATCCTCAAAATTCTACTCACTTGGGCATACCACTCATCCCTCCTAAGGAGAGATGGAGCTTCCCAAGGAGGACTTTATGTCATTGGATAGAATAGAGGCAAACAATGCACTCTATGTTTGAAGAAATAATCAAAACTAGGTCTAAGGCACTTTCTAAAACCCTAATTTCTTAAGCTCCTAAGAAACTTCCACAAGAAGAAAATCCTTCAACTCCAAGCTTCGATCTTCAATCCCAAGCATCTTCAATGAATCCAAAAGCTCCACCAAAAAGAACTCAAGCTTGAACCCACTCCAAAGCAACCAACCAAATCAAACAAACCAAAGCACTCAAGAGAGGAAACCACAAATACAAGCCACTTGCAAAATACAACTAAAATAGAAAATGAAATTGAAAAATTCTAATAAAATTCCTAGGGGAACATACATGTTTTAACAACCTAGTGTAAAAAGATTGAAGCCTAAATCAACATCTAAGTTATCTAAACAATTCCTACATTGAAATAGATCAAGGGAATCCACAATTTTGGGAGGGTCCTAATGTCAACACCTAAAACAGAATCTAATGTTGTTCTAAAAATCCACCAAATATTCTAAGGGAACATACATGTCTACCCTAACAAATACTAAAAAATCAAAGCCAAACTCATCACCAATTGGAAGAACTAAATTCAACAAAACAGATGGTCAACTATGCAAAATTAAAAGAATTAAACAAAAATAAGAAAAATCAAATTAAATTGAAAAATGCATGAAATTACTTTTTGTTAATCCCAGAAAATCATAAGTTCCATAAGGATCATGAGGATATTTTTAAAATAATTTTTGGATCAAAATTAGAATTAATATGATTTTTGGAATCAACAAACAATTAAAATAAAACAAAATGAAATAAAAATTGAATTAAAGCTGCGAAATAATGAGAGCCATTGGATCTGGAGACTGGTCAATCCATCCAAGCGCGTGAGAGAGTGCCAGCGCATAAAATGAAACTCTGCGTTTTGGCTTCAGAAATTTCAAAACAAACTTTAAGTCGTGGCCATCAGATCCAGGCTGTGGTCAAAGGTCCAAGTTCAATCCAACGACAATGAGGTTATCTTCTTCATTTTTCAAATCATCTGAGTAGAGACACAGGGCAGTGGTGCGTGGTGGCCGGAGAAGACTCCGACTGTCTTCTCCGGTGAGGGTCCAGGTTCAGGCAACCAAAAATAACAAACTATATACCAAATCAACTCAGTTTTTCACGTACATTCCAAATCTCCACTCAAAATCATCCAATTCTTAACAAGTAAGCAAACACGAATCAAAGCTCAGAAATGGCATCATCCACAACTCTCACTAAACTTGAAATTAATGGTATAAATCTCTTCATCTTGTTTCGTACATCAACCTAATCTAAACAACTAGCATTGAAACCTTATGAATCAAGAGATTCAAGTCCAAATAGTTATGGCATGTCATCTTCAATCATCATCAATTGAGTCCAAATCAAGCCTAAAACGATCTATGTCATGTGTAGATCCTAACCACAAGTCTAAATCTAATCATCTCATGCTAAATCATGCTGAATTTTGAGAAATGCAAACCTGGTATAGATCTTAAACAGAGGTACTTATAGCTCGTGGCTTGCTTCCAAATGCTCCAGATAGCTTCAATGATCCATAAGGAAGAGATTGCACACCTCAATTTGGCTTGAATTGGCTCCAAACTCAGAATCCGATTTCAAGTTGCAGCTGTGAAATTTCAATTGCTCTTTTTGGTTCTGGCTCGAAATGAAGCTCCAACTTGATTTGAACTCACTCTAATGAATATATAGAATCATTTCATGGGCTTTTGGATCCAAGTTGAAGCCCAAAACAATGGTTTGCATTTTCTGGTTTTTTCATCCAAAGGCAATGTATCAGTCGTGTATTGCAAGCTTTGCATTGGTTCTAGAAGTTTCTCACACCTTGCACATGTCATTTAGAATGAGTTTGGATTGATAGAATGGCATGAATTGCCTTGTGCATTGATTTTGATATGTGACTTGTTTATGAAGTAACAACATTGAAAGTCATGGAATTATGCCTCAAATCAAAAATGTAAAAGTGCCAAAGTGTTCAAAATGAAATTTCCAGTCAGAAAATGCACCCATTTGCTTGGTTTGAGGCATCTAGCACAAAATTCCATTTTCCCCTCCTTTCCATATTTGAAATTTCTTCCTTTTCAAGCCATTTCAAGTGACTTTTTAATATGAGCCAAACCAAACTATAATGACCACTTGGTTTCACTCAAAACATCATTTTAAGCAAGTTCCATGTTGAAAAAATTTCCATTTGAAGCTTGCAAGTTGGAGATTTTGGCCTATGATTGAAAATGACCTATAATCTCACTTTCCCAAAATACCCCTGACTTGTAAACCTCAAACCTTGAGTTCTACAAATCAGATGGAAGACTTCTAGTATAATTTAGAAATATAAGATCATGAGGAACAACTTTCATGTTGACCAAAAGTTCAGGTGAAACCTCCTTCTAGGTCAAAAATAGCCTTGAAGTCAGATGATTTTCACAGACAAATTTCAGAAGCATCTAAGGACCTGTAACTTGTCTGGACCATAACTTGAGTTCTATAAATCCAATGGAGGACTTCTAGTACTCAAATTAAAGGTATTGAGATAATCTATAAGTTTCATGTCGGCCAAAGATCCATTTAAAACTTTTATCTTGACTTATGTGGCCTTGAAGTTAGGCAATAAATAAGGTAATTTGCACTGAAACCCTAATTTAGCAACTTCCCACATTCTTGATCCTTCTTGATTTGATCTTGGAAAAACACCACAAATTTCTTATCACATCATTCCATGAACTCCATGACCTCAAAGTAGGCTTGAATGCTTTTCAATTGCACAATTGACCTAGGGTTGATCCAGATGAAACCCTAATTGTCTGCACTTCAACTGTGGCTCTTGCATTTGACACAATGACTTGATTTAGCTCCAACATGGATATCTAGGCACTCCATGAGCTCTATACACATCTCATACTTCACATCCCATTGATGGTCCTCAGCTGATCAAGACCTCCCACCACCTCCTGATGACTTGGATGACTTCTCAAGCTTGGATAAAATTTCTTGCTAGGCTTCTCACACTTGATCCCCTATTGGATGAATGATATGCCATGATATGCAAATGATAGAACTATGAAAATGATAATGCAATGTGTCGCGGTGAAATTTGGATACCAAACTATTAATTAGTTTGAATCGTTAGTTCAATTTGCAACCGAACTTTGATTTGTCCAAAGGAAGGGATAAAGATCGAAATTCCCACTATGCAATGCAAATGAAAAGTAGATTGTCTAGGTTCGGGGGTTGGTTAAACTTAGGGAAGGTACTAGCATCCTAAGTTTCTGTAGTACTCTACAGGAACCTCTTGTTTTATGTTTGTTTATTGCTAAGTGTTTATCTGCTTAATGGTTTAAAGACCTAGGGGTTTATTTCTAAGTATACTCGATAAGATGTCGCATCTTATGCCTACATATCTGTACGGGAGTGGAATCAGAGTATTTGTAGTTCCCCTAAAGGGTTAGAGGAGTTCTTTGACTGTGGTCAAAGTTCCTACGGGTTTAGGGTAGTTGTTTTGATTGGGTTTAGGAGAAGAGATGAGTCTTCATGTTAAGGGAGATGTAACCACCACAAGTGTAAAGGGGGTTGTAGGAAAATAGTCTTTGCATCGTCTTAAGAAAAGGGCTTAAGTACTCGGATTGTTTGACGAGTATGCCTTTATCACTCTTAAGGCAAAGTTCCTACATGTTTGATTGTATTATTGTGGGGGTGGAGATTATATCTCACTTAAGATGATTAACATCTATTCTCTATTGTGTTTGAAAAAAGTTGTATAGTGTTGTTTGTTTGTCTAAGTTGTAGAGATAATGGTCCTTCCTATGGGGTAGGATCTATCTTAAGCGATCAACTTGAATGGAATCAAGGATCGTGGGGAAATGATGCAAATGACGTGCACTACACACAAGTGTTGACTCATGTGTAGGTTTTTCCTTTGGACGAAATGCAATGCGGAAAATAAATTGCGGTAATGTAAATTGCTGAAAGGTAAATTGCGGAAAAGTAAATCATACACATACGCATGAAAGCGCTGAGGTGTAGGTGTAAGTGTCGTGAATGTAAATGTGCACGATTAGTTTTTAGACGAAGTTTATTTATTTTAAGGGAGGGGTTAATTGATTTGGCTTTTATTAGTAAAAGGGGTTTCAGGTTATAAATCGATTAAATTCTAATAGGTAATTTGGAAAGATCTTAAGTAAAATAAGAGGTTTCTAATTTTATTTTAATCTTATTAAATAAAAGTTAGTATGAAAAAAAAATTAACTCAATTAAAGATTTCTTTTTATTAAATAAAATAGCTTTGTTATTAATATAAATATATAAAAGATTTTTACTGGTCTATTATATTAATAAATAGAAGGTTATTTTAAACTTTGAAATAGATCTTAGTGAACAACCTTAATTAATCTGAGATATCAAATTATTTATGATTATTAAATATGATAACCAATTAGTTAAATATAGGGGATTAGTTCAAATTAATTAAAAATGATTTAAGGACACAAAAAGATTACCGGTTGATTAATAAAAAGATTATAGTTTGTTTTAGTTTAAATAAAGGTGATTAGTGATTAATTAATTAATTTAAAGGTTAATTATGATTAAGGGGATTAACGGTGCAGCGTGGTGAGTGAGTGTGTAATTAGTGGATATACTAATTACAATAATAGAAAAATTAGCACAGTAACAAAAGAAACCCTAATCCCTAAATTGCCCCCCCAAACCACTTTCGCGCCGTTTGGTTTCTCCTCCCTCGATCTCTTCACTTCTCACTCTCTTCCTTGCATTTCTTCTTTCACTTTTTCTTTTCTATTCTTCTCTCATCGCCTCTCTGTCTTCTCTCTCTTCCGCCTTTGTTCTCTTCTCCGCTTCGATCTTCCATTCTCTCCTTCGATTCTCATCTCTGTCTTCCGCCATTTTTCGAACTTTCTCCTACATAAGACAAGCAAGACAAAACGAAATCAATAGATTAACAGAGTTAACCTAAAGCACTTACGGTTTTAGCATTTTTTCGCAGGTTTTTGCCGGTGACGGTGTAAGACGGTAATGCGAGGGTCTCGAAAGTGACGATGACGGAAAGGGGAACGGCGACAAGGAGTTTTGCGGAAAAAAGGGTTTGAAGTCGCGATACCGCGGCAGAAATTGCAACAAGATAAGTGCTTATTCGTTCTCTTTATTGATTTTAGGTTTTTGAAGGGATTTCGGTGGCTCGGTTGTGTTTGTGAATCCGCCCCCTTTTACTTTGCAAATGGTGCACTCTTATATACTCAGCGAATTGATCAGTGAATTGATGAGTATTCCTTTTTCGAAACATTCTGTCGGCGACCAATATGGGAACAGATTGAAAATGTCTGAATCTTGTTGGGAGAGTTTCCGTTTTCACATTGACAGATCAAAAACTTTCCTCTTTTACATTTGATCACGTTAGTGATGATATTCCTTCCAAAGTTGAACATGTTTATTCTGTATGGAAACTAATTAAGTCAATTGATTCTGCAGGAACACAATGTGAGTGTAGGGCCAACTTCAATCATCGCCTTAAACTTGAATCAATGATGGTATGACTTTCTCCATGCTATTAATGTTTCTCTTTCCTATGGGTAAGCTCAAGTCTGCTTTCTTTTGGTTCAGGAGCAAGCGACGTCTTCTTCACAATGTGACTTCGTCTCGATAACTGGTACTTCAGCAACAAATGGGGGTCGCATACGGTGGCCTGGACCCAGAGAAGCTTGAGCGAGAGACTCGGGAGGGCCGGTTTTAATTGAATTCTGTTGGTCGCAGTGTTGTTGTAATAACCTTGTATGTTTTTTGATAGCATGAATTGACCTGTACTATGAATTTGTCTGATGATTTGCTTTGGTTTAACATGTAGGGGTAGCAGTGTCTGTTGGCTCTCTTAAATTCAAATGAAACAGTGATGACCTATCATTAACGTCTCGACGCCTCTTCCTCTCTTGCAATGCAGAAACGGTAATGCTGCGTCCCACCTGCAACTCGTGGATTGAGTTCAAAATATGGTGTTGCCGGCGTGGATGCTACCTGAAGTCCCAGGAAGAAATTTCAGACGACGGGTTTGCTCTGTTCTAACGGGTGAGTCTTACCTAGTAGTGGTTTTAATGATAAGCAGTCAAAATAATCTTCTCACATCTTTAAATTCTCTTTCAGAAAACTGTTGTAGACTTGGAAACTTGATGCGATGCTGCCGATACCGTCAACCAACGTGAGGCATTTGGTTGGATCTTAGTGCTTTTCAAATTACCAGTTTCTAATTGCTCATACAAATTCAGTTAAATGTGATAGCGTACGATTGCAGGTTATTGCAGAATTTAGAAAGGTGAAACTTGGTTGCCAAAGATGAGATATAACTTACAACCTGTTCGACAGCCGGAATAAGTATGATGGCTACAAATGCTAAATTTCACAGGAAATCTTTGGTTGTTGGTGCGTGAATTAAGGTCGCTTCTAATGGCTGAGAAGGATACCAAACTGGAGCATTCGGTTGCATTTGTGGATGAACTTGAGGGCGAGGTTACTGACATTTGTTGTTTGTTGTTGCAGGTGAAGGTCTTGCTATTATTGATTTCATCCTGAGGGCCGTTAACTTCGGCGGTAACTTGGTTCTTCTTGTAGGACAACAAAACAAGTAATGACTGTTGATATGAGGGTGGTGGTTATAAAGCTAACTCTGCTTAGATCCTCTTTTATGCATGATTTAAATAACTTCCCTTTTTATTGACAGGTCTACAGGTTACGGTGATGCAGCAGGTCGCGGCGCTGCCGTTGGTGCTGAGGACTTTGCCACTGAGATCTCACAATAAGTACCGCTGCTGCCAGTATTTAGAAGGGTGTAACGGTGATTCGTCTTGAACTAGTTGTAATGCAAACTGCTTTCTAGCTTCTCTTACCCATGGTAATACCTCGCGACCGTCGCTAACATTCGTTTTGTTTTGCAGGCTGCTATAGCCTCTCTTCAAGCTCCACATCTCTCTACCTAATATGTCAAGAATGATGTCGGAAAGGCCTTGATTCACATGTATCTTTCATCTCCTCTTTGACGGCGCATGGATTATGGTGGCAAAGCAAGCAGTGTTCAAGTATTCCACTGTAAGGGGTATGCAATGTGTGAAAGGCACAAGGTTTTTGATGGCACACAAAGTGGTGAAAAGGCTCTGATGCATTTTAATGAGTTCCTGTTTTCAAACATGGTCGGCTGATCTCTGTTGCTCTGCAGGAGAGGGTTATCCGTCTTGAGGGATATAACCAAGGCCAACACAGATGGAACAAAGGTTCCTACTGTGCCTGCTATGTGTAATACTAAACCACGTGGCACTTTTAGTTATAATTCACTGACTCTAGCTTTGTCTCTAGCTTTAAGTAATTAATTGGTTTAGAAGTGATCAAAGTTGTACTTCTTTTCCATATGTCCGACGTGTGAACTGATATAATTGTCCACAAATGCAAATGATCAAATGTTGGGGTTTTCTAGTTAAATGTAATTCGTATTTAATCTCGTAATGTTCGAAATATGCGTTCTTAGATCTTGCGATAGCGGTTGAAGTGCACTGTAATTATAACGCTTTAGAAATAAGCTTGCTACTCACAATGAAGCCTTAAATTATGAATTCTTAAGATTTGGGCCAATGGACCGAACATGGAGACTTGGATTTGAGTTCTAATCCGAGTTTGTTGAAGAACAAAAGCCTTGAAATTAATACAACCAACACAGGCCGGGTAATGGGATATATGTCGATAATAACTGTAATCCATATGAATATGACTTTAGGGATTTCCGTATTTGGATGTTACAACCTTATTGTTCACCCAATAAATCCATATACAGTGCATTGAGTCAAATCCAACGTGATATGAGTTAGACTTCTCCACCGCGGACCAAATACCGCTTGATCGAATTGCAGCCACTGAACTTAAAACTCAAACTAATGATCCTCAAATATTGAATCCCGAAACTATCCTGTGCTACAAATGCCTCTATCACCGCGAGCCCGTGATCTCAATTCCTGTACAAACCTTGTCTTGACAAATCTTCCTTGACAAAGAGGGAAAAAACTTTGAAAGGGGCCAAAATCCTGATTTAGAGGGATTTAAAAAAAACTCCACCCGAGACGTCTTTAAAACTAAATAACCCTGCACGCACTCGTTAGTTGCGCACAAATGTAAAAAGATAAAGCATGAGAAAACACTCAGGGAGGTGGATCTTAAGGTCAAAAATTAGGGTGCAACAGATGCCCCTATTTAAGTTACTCCTATTCGGAGATATGGAGATTAAAATCTCCGTCTCGACGAGATATGAGGGACTTAAATACAAACATTGCATGAATTTTTGGCCGTAAGAAACCACCGAATGCGTATGATAGGAGAATGCAAGACGAAAGGTCCTGTGGAGAAATGGCGCCACAGGGGAGAAATTAGACACGACACACGGGAAAAACAGGCTTGACAAAGCGAGATTCCACGGGGAAAGATTGACAATCACAATGTGTTTGTAAATATGCTGTGAAGAGCCTGCGAGAAAAATCTATTTGGAGGACCTGCTGCATAGGTCGAATGTAATGATTTCAAGATGTCAGCTGGAGAAATCTACTGCTGAGACTTGTAAACTTGATAGTGAGGATACTTTTGCCAAAGTATCTGCTGTAAAAGAAAACTGTAAGGAATCTACTGTCGAGATTCTGTGTTGGAGTCTGTTGGAGAAATATTTCTGACGAAGTCTTTTGGAAGTCTACTGCCGAGATTATCCAAGAACTGGAATATGACTACCTACTGCCGAGGTCTTCTGGGAATCTACTGCCGAGATTAACCAGGGACTGAAAGGTGTTGGAATGATTGTCGTTGTAGACTGTAGTTGTTGTTGATGTAAATGTTGATGTAGTTGTAGAACTTCCCCGAGCATCATGGTATGGGAACCATGAGCAGGTCTCAGTCTCTATTGTAGAACTTCCCCGAGCGTCATAGTCTGGATGCTATGAGCTGGTCTCAGTCTCTTCCCGAAATGATGAAAACTCGTGAGAGCATCTTCATAGGGGGTTGTAAATTTTGTAGATGTCGTTGTAGACTGTAAGTGCAGTTCGTTGTAGAACCCTGTAGATGTAATTGTAAAGTTTCACCGGGGATCTTCAGAAGAGATGTAAGCCGATTGAATTGTAATGTATGTCTTCTCAAGTACGGAGACTATTATGGTAAACTTCTTTGACTTCTCTGGGGAGATGCCACTTGGCGGAAGTTATTCTTGAGGGAAATGTTTGTAACTGTCTAATGTTGAAGGATCCACTGATGGTAAATGATCTGTCTTGTGAAAATTGTCGTTTTGAATAAGATCCTAATCAAAACGAGTTGCTCAAATAAAGAGATTGATGTTCGATAAAATCCTGTGATGCTATTGTTGAAGAGATGTCTGTCTCTAGGAAGATTCTTCTTGGGGAAAAGGGTGCAAAATAAATGCACACTTAATCCACGTTCATGGTGTGATTTCCGAAGACCGAAGTTCAAATCGGGAAGTAGCCGAGAAGAAACTGTCAAGCCAGACTCGACCAATGAGGTATGAACTCAAATGGAGTTGTACTAAAATAACCGTCTTCCATGAGGGTTGAACTTCATGGGGAAAATGAAACATTGTGCTCTTTCTGCCTAGGGTCGAATCTAATTGGAAAGATAAGACACACCCAAACACCTAGGGATAACTACAACCAAAGTGATAGAAACAAACACAAAGAATGCGAAAATGCACATGCCATGCTGTCTACTTATATGCTATGCGTATGCCTATGCTGACAATGCGAACAGAAAGAGGTGATTGAAGATGGAATAAACGTCTCGGGATAAACATCTCGACCAATCTTCAAAGGTAGAAATATCACTTGGGGATAGGCGGAGAACTGAAATTATGGGATCACCATTCTGTTTTGAGGCTTCAAAACTTCTCTTGGGGAATGGAGATCATTCCACTTGGAGGCGTAATATCTTGATAAGTCTTGTTGAAGATGAGAATAAAGATCTGCCAGGGGTGGATCAATCTCATAATTGGAGGCATTTTGTGGATAAAAAAAATATCCGCCTTACTGGAGAGACTCATGCTGGAGAAGAATTTCGTTGTAGAAGATCCATTGAGGAGTAAAACACGTCCATTTCACTGGGAAGGTGAAGTTGGAGAAGAAAACCACTGAGGATTAAAATATCATCCACTTCATTGAGGAAGTGAAGTTGAGCAAATCACTGGGAATTCTGCATCGAAAAGCTTTATCGAAGGATTGTCATGACCACCAAACATAAAATTCATTGGGGACATGAAGAATGTTGCAAGAACAAGGTAATTCTATCTTGATGAACTGTGTAATAGTCGCCATTTGAATAATGGTTGTTGCACATGGGTAAGATAATCTTTATTTCTCAGATGCCCCAAGTCACATGGTTATGAGGAGAAGTCGTTCTAAGAGGATTTTACAGAAAACATGGCGTCCCATTGTTTTCCAACTCTTCGAGAGATTCGCCGAATCTCGACGTAATCGGCTCTGATTGATGGTACTATCACTGAGTCTTCAAAGATAGCTCTTTAGACGAAGTCTAATTTGCACAGAATAACTACTTGGAAATAACTTGCCCCAGGTCAGCAGAGTCTTCAAATTTTAATAGAACAAGCTTAATGTTGATGCCCGTATACAAAACTTTCTATGATCTCGGCAAAGATCAACACGTATGAAATGTTAATTCTGAAACCGTTAATGCAACATATATGTTTTTCTTGAAGTTTTGAAAAGAGATATCCCAATAACTGGTGACCGAAATCACTAGTTAGGATATGAAAGCCAATACCAAATTGAGCATAGCTCATAGGAGTCAGGAAGCGTTATCTCACTGAGTATGCTTTCAAAGTAAACCTCACTTCAATTAGGACTTTGAAATGTATATTGTGGTTTAGTTTACAATTTGTAAAACAAAAGGAATAAGGGCCAAAGCGTATTTGTACCCACCCATTTTGAAAGATGTTCACTATTTGGAAAGGTTTTAAGTGTTCAATCGAGCTGACTGAAAATTTCCTGCCCCAGGTTTAAAAATGAGGTTGGAAAGGGTTAAAAAGGATTTAACTTCCTTATGTCTTTGGTGTTTAGGAGGTTTGAAAAGAATGCCTTACATCATCAGTAGGTTTTTTTTCAAAAGCATACATCAAGAGATCTTGCGTTTTACTTCGTCATCCTCCTTCCAATTCTTCACCAAAGTGAGAAAAATTAAGAGTGAAACGAATGGATTTCTTCAAGACAAACACTTATCGCACTAATTATTCAAAATAACATGTTATTACATGCCAATTATGCTTTTAATCAAAGAAATAAAACACATAAGCAAATGAAGTAAATAGCTGATGAGCCCTTCTCGGTATCTTCTAGAGTTTTCACTTATATCAGCGTAACGGGGTTCCATTCACGATTGAGATTCCTCCTTTGAAAGTTAGCACTTCGTTATCAAGCATTTCTTGTACCTTCTCTTGAAAAACTTTGCACTCTTCAATCGAATGTCCTAACACTCCATCATGAAAATCACAGCTGGTGTTTGGGTTGAACCACGGTGGGCGGGATTTCATGTTTCTAGTCTTTTTGGGAGTCATTACTGAGTTTCTAGCAAAATGAGACCATAACTGACTGTAAGTCATTGGGATAAGGTCAAACCAACGAGTTTCTTCTTTTGGAATATCCAGAGGTGTCTTCTGATTCTGAAACCGTCTTCGAACCTGTCGATTCTGATGCTGATTTGGAGAAATTAACCTTCGTTTATGAGGTAGTCGTCGTTTACGCTGAGCAGGCGCCACATACTGATGTTGAGGATAAGGTACTGGAACTGGATCAGGCAAGATTGCATTAACATCAACACTTCCTTCCTCTTGGGAGTCACTAACTGAAATCTCTTTGTCAGCTTGGTCATTCAAGTTATCATGAATTCTTCCACTTTTGAGTGCATTCTCAATGTTTACTCCGACTTCTATAATTTTGGAGAAATCTAATGGCACAACGCCCACCATCCTATCATAATAAGAGTTTGTCAGTGTTCTTAGAAACATCTTGGTTAAGTCTCTCTCTGGAAGTGGTGGACGAACTTGGGCTGCCAACTCTTTCCATCGCTGAGCATATTCCCTGAAAGATTCATCATCATTCTTACTCATGTTCATCAATTGATCACTGTCTGGAGCCACGTCCAAATTATAAATGTACCGCTTTATAAAAGCATCAGCTAAATCTTTCAAAGACTGAATGTGATTCCTTTGAAGCTTCGTATACCATATCAAGGATGCCCCAGATAAACTCTCTTGAAAGCAGTGAATCATCAGCTCATCGTTGTCAATATAAGCAGCCATCTTCCGACAGAACATCGTCAAATGATCTCTTGGACAACTAGTACCCTTGTACACTTCAAAGACAAGCATCTTAAACTTCGGAGGAATAATTATACCTGGAACCAGACATGACTCACGAGCATTAGAATCAGATGCATCAGCTCCTTTTGTCATCTTTAATTGCTCTTTGAGATCACAAAGTTCTTTCTCCATTGCTATAAATCTAGGATCGTCCATCTTTTTACTTGTACGGGTATTCTGAAGATTAGGTACATGCTGTGGAAACTGGGAAACTCTTTTTTCAACTTGAACAACTAGATTGTCTTGCACAGGCTGGCGTTGTGTTGAAATATCCACTTGTTGAACATTATCAGAGGGTAGATCGAATAACGGATTAGTCCTTGTTCTAAAGCCAGTCATAGAATCCATATCTTTGTTCTCTTTGCTATCCTTCGGTAATACTTCGAGCTTGGTCAGATGGTCAAGATGTCAACTGACAAAGACAGAAAGATGGATGAGGATGCAACAGAGAAGAGACACATGTATGTGCAAGATGCTAGATGCTAATACAGAAATGAAAGGTTTCATGGAACTCAAGTTCTTATAAACTTTACAGAATTACCAAGTAAAATTATTTGGATTACAAGTGAATATTCTTATAAGAGTCCCAACATAAAAGCTAAATAAAGCCCTAAGGAAATCCTTCATTGCTTCTTGATTCGCTCTTCTACTCGGATCTTCTTGAATATACGTAGTCCATGATCAACGTCTAAAGATTAGTTTGATAGAGGAAAATAAATCCTCCATCTCTTGTTGGAAAGTGAGGAATGAATCCTTTGTTTTCTTGGATCTTCAATATGGATGGAAGTATTTTTGAACTTCTAACAATCCTTCATGATAAGGGAAGTCTCTCGTATTTGTCTTTTGAGTTTTCTTCAATCTGAACTTCTACTTCCTTAGGCCATCCAAGTTAGGACTCTTAAAAGAATATTTCCACAATATTTTCTTTTGTAATACATATTGGTTTCTGTAATGTTTATAACTAAACTAGGAATCCCATGAAACCAATGCAAAATGATGTTTTATGAATGCAACAAACACAAGTAAGCACATAGATAGACAAGGATAAACGAACAAAGGGGACTCTAGGTTCGCAACGAGCATGGAGCCAAGGGTATACCCATTCCCAAAGGATAAGGACTAAAGGTGGATGGTACTTGCAGAACTGGGTTCTAAAAAAGGTCCCAAAGTCATTAGTCCATCTATTGGATGTTATCAATTTCTCAACTAACTTGAGGATTAATAATATTCTCAAGAGAACTTCTTTTGAGTGTAGCTTCGCGTAGCACTATTTCGGGACTTACTCCCTCATAGCCTCGCACTACTTCCTAATAAAGGCCAAAGTTGGGTTAAGGTGACTACGGTCCTCAATATCATAGGCTCCAAGGTCGAAAATAGTGAGTGTCTTCACGATTACTCGTTCAACAGTACTATTCCGAGAGGGCCTCAATTGAGCGGGATTCTCGATTTAACTTAGTGTAACACGGTGGGAGAACTGACTTTAAACAATGTTGCGGATAGCAAGAGTCGCCACCGACTTTTATTTTATCCATAAGGAAAGGTTATAAAAGAACAGGAAAGACCTTAGAGAATATTTTGGGTCCGGGGGGTAGGTTATGAAAAGGGAAGGTGTTAGCACCCTTTTCATCCATGGTTATCCATGGGCTCTTAGGTACTTAAGCTCACTTTTGAATTGTTTTGAAAGTGTAGTGTGTGAATAGAAAATTTTCAGAATAGTTAATAAATAATCCATGTAAGGATGTGTTAAGAACTTGTTTGAAAACTTGTTGAAAATTTGTTTAAGTGTGAAACAGTTTTGAAGTGAGCAAGCACCTAGGAGTAACCTACCCTAATGTTTAAAGGTCTTTCTTATTCTTTATTCTTTCCTTTAGTAAGACTATCCCTACTATAATGGAGTAGGTAGTCCTTACTTTGGATGTTAAGGGATATGTGAGGGACAATTTGTCTTTGAAGGCCATTGTGGGATGTAATAAGCACATATAAGGGACCATCATCATTTTTCGAAAGGGACTCGATTCGTAAAGGCAACCATAAGGGACTTTGATGATTTTTCTATTTGAGGGACTTGCTTTATACACCCCACTTAACCATTATTCGTAGGCAACTTGAGGGATATCCTTAGGAAGTGAGACGGCGATTAAAATCGACTTACGTGTGTGACGTGTTTATTTTAATTATCTTTATTTAAAAGTGATCTAAATTTATTTTAATATTACATACATGTTGTTACACTCCCTAATTACTAACCATAATAATAATTAAATAATTAAACAACTTTACATCCAAGAAACAATTACAAAATAATAAGCAAAATAATTAAATAGCAAAGATAAATAAAATATAAATAAGCAATAATAAATAATAAAGGGGGTTAATTCTAAGTTTACTCGGCAAGACATCGCATCTTGTGCCTACGTATCCTTACGGGAGTGGAATCAGAGTAATCGTAGTTCCCCTCAAAAGGGAGGTTAGAGACTTCTTGACTGTGGTCAAGGTCTCAAGGGGAATAAACGCATCTTAAGGATACGCTTACGCGGAGTGTAGAAACTCCAAATCTCTACGTTGAATTGTTAAGTTGTAATTAGGGTTAAATTAGGGATTCCACGGCGGGAAACCCTAAAATGAGCGCGGCGGCTCTTTGACCTAATGCTAAGGGTAAAATTGTAATTTTGCCTGCGGCGAGGCATTTGTGAAAATTAGGGTTTGTAGTTTGTAGTTTTGAGGATTTAAATTGAATGTGTGAAGTTTTACGGACTATTGGCGCGGCGGCCAAACAGTTAGACCTAACCTTCGGCTGTGTGCAATGTGACAGAAATAATAGTAAACGCGTGAATCATGCAAACAGAGAGATAATGTCATAATTTAAACCATGCAAGCAGAAATTTAAAGGCAGAATTTAAAGAGCGATTGTTAAGTTCGCGAGGTTACATGAGAGGAGCAGATACAATATGATAATGAAATTTGAATTGAACAATAATAAAATAAAATAAATAACGGTTCTAGTTATTATTTAAAAAAAAAGATTTTAGTTATTATTTTAAATTTATCTAAAAAAAAGTTTTTCTCAAAAATAATAGGTTTTCATATTAATTTGGAAAAGATGTTAATGTTATTTATTTTAAAAAAAACAGATTTTTATATTATAACAAATTTTAATAAATTAATGATAACAATAATAATAATAATGGTAATAATAATGATAATAATGATAATAATAATAAATAATGATAATAATAATAATAATAATAATAATAATAATAATAATAATAATAATAATAATAATAATAATAATAATAAAGCAATAATGAATTTTAAATGTGCCAAATAACCCAACAACGTTGCTAACGCAGAAGTGCGCTCATCGCAACCAGATCTAAATCGGACGAAACAAAATTTATCGCAAAGAAAAAGAAATTAAGCAAAAAATAGTATTATTGCTCACACAAAAATGCGATCATCGCAACCAGATCGAACTAACACAAATGTCACGCGTCATGCACACAAATGTGCAAACATCGTATCGACATAATTCGATCAAAAATCTTATATATATAAACTCTAACAATTTAAAAATTATATATATATATAAACGTAACAGTAATAGATAAAGAAAAAGAAATAACGGTAATAGATGAAGAAAAAGAAATAACGGTAAAAGATGAAGAAAAAGAAACAACAGTAATAGATGAAGGAAAAGAAATAACGGTAAACGATGAAGAAAAAGAAACAATAGTAATGGATGAAGAAGAAAACTAAATAACGGCAAACGACACTCACTCCTCTTAGGTTTTTTTCCTTCTCCCTTTTTTCCAACAAGGCAACACATGTATATATAGGGAACAAATTAGGGTTAACACCAAATTGTCAATAATGTCCCTAAAGCCCATTTTAAAGCCCAAACTAAATAATTAGTTAAGAAAAAATAAAATTTAAATAATTTAAAATAATTAAAATAAACTTAAAATAAAAACTAATAATCCTATTGATTCCTAAAATAAAAAATATTATAAAAAGAACAAAATTTTTTTCAATATTTTTTATTTTATGATTTTTTGGATATTTTTATGAATAATTTAGAAAAAAGTGAAAAAAATAATATTTTAAAAAATGATTTAATTAAAATACGAAAATAATAATTAAATAATAATAAAAAACTATTTTTGTTATTTTTTTTAATGAAAGATAGAAAAATTTAGAGTAAAAATAATAAAAAACAAAAAAAATGACAAAGGTGAGATTCGAACTCTCAACCTCTCACACTCATAACTCCTTACACATGTCCTCCTGCCAATTGTGCCATTTTTACTTTTTAGAAAAAAAATGCATGCCATATGATATTTACCTGCAAAAAGTCAAACGACTACACAAATTTGTTAGTAATTGATTAAATGTAATGAAATGCGACGACAAATCTTAGGGCAAAATTTGGGGTATTACAGTTATTATGATAATATTTCACACCCAACCTCTCTTTGATGTTGGCAAAAAAAAAAAAAAAATCATGAAGTTTGACTTTGGTTTGACCACAGTTGACCTCAGTTTGACCTTTTAACTGCATTGACTGCTTTTGACTTATCTGATCATCTGACTGAGCAAACTTTTGAGAAAAGTCTTGAAACTTGACATGGGGGTTCTTATACACATATAAGATGTTATGAAGCTCACTTGAAGTCTTGGAAGTCCATTTAGCCTGATTAAAGTCAAAACCCTAGTTTTGGATGCACTGCTTAGGAGGTGCATTGTCTGAGGGAATTGTCAACTCTTCTGACCAATTGTGAATTTTGTGAACCTTGTGAACCTTCTTGGAACACAAAGTCTTGTATTGTGAGGGCAAATTTTGGGGTGCAACAGCTGCCCCTGTTCAATTTTCTGAAACCTGAGGGGTTAGATTGGTATATTTGCCAGTCGTAACCTGGAAGGTTGAAGGGGATTGAACACAAAAGCCCAAAAATTTGCACTCACCAGTGCGTGGAGTGATATTGATGGTTGGTTGAACATGATTGAGTGGGCTTAAAGATGCCACTAGGGGAAAGTTCTTCAGTAGTATAATGAGAACTGTCAGGAGTCTGGAGTAATACTGATGTAACAGCATGTCTTCATGAGGATAGAGCAATCAATAATGATAACCCTAAAGCAGTCTTGAAGTGATAAATCTGACCTCAGGAGGATAGAGCAATCAATAGCTCTAAAGCAGTCTTGAAGTAATAATGGCTTCAGGAGGATAGAGCAATCAACAGCTCTAAAGCAGTCTTGAAATAATAATGTGATATGTCTTCAGGAGGATAGAGCAATCAATAGCTCTAAAGCAGTCTTGAAGTAATGATTTCAGGAGGATAGAGCAATGGATAGCTCTAAAGCAGTCTTGAAATAATAATGTAATTTCAGGAGGATAGAGCAATGGATAACTCTAAAGCAGTCTTGAAATAATTAGATGGCTTCAGGAGGATAGAGCAATGAATAGCTCTAAAGCAGTCTTGAAGTAGTAATATGACCTCATGAGGATAGAGCAATGAATAGCTCTAAAGCAGTCTTGAAGTAATAGGATGATTTCAGGAGGATAGAGCAATCAGTAGCTCTAAAGCAGTCTTGAAGTCATGAGAGGCTATCAGGAGGATAAAATAACCCTGAGGTTACAATAAAGCAGTCCCAAAGTAATAAGAAGCTCATCAGGAGGATAAAGTAACCCTGAGGTTACAATAAAGCAGTCCCAAAGATCATAAGATTGTTTGTTGGATAATTAACCTGAAAACAAGGTAGCATTCTGTATAACAACATTAGTTTATGCTTTATGTATGCATGTATGACATGATGCACTTAGGTAATGTACTATAGGCATATATGTTATGGTATGATGTAAATGATGTATGTATGCTATGACACTGCTGGAAGTGTCTGGATATCCTTGTATAACAACTGCTGGCCAAGGAAAATAAATCCCGATTCGTTGTTGAAGAATATATAACCCTCCGTCTGCTGGGGATAACAAGGTATAGATAACCTCCCGTTGTTGGGGGATAACAAGGTATAGATAACCTCCCGTTGTTGGGGATAGTAGGGTATAGATAACCTTCGTTTTCGTTTGATAGTAGGATAAGTATAACATCCCGTCTTCGTTCATCGTGCCCTTATTGGAAAGTAATTTCCCGTATATCCGTATGAGGATAAAAGAGATGGATATAAATTCCAGGGGAGATTAGACTTTGTGAAAATGGATTAGTCCTACTGATGGTTTGTAACTGTCTTGTAAAGATGAACCGGCGAAGCTTCGTTGAAATCCTTCCCTCGTTCGTCCTTAGTAAATACTATTACTGCATTTTCATGCATTTCTGGTAAACATCAATCATATTAAAAGCATACATGCGTTTCTGGTAAACATCAATCATATTCAAAGGCATACATACATTCAAACACAACCAATGGACGTTTCGCTTATGTAAATAGGGTAAAAGTAAATCTGGATTCAAAAGATGGAATTTATTTATATCAAAAGTGACCCATACACGGGTAAGTTTGTACAAGGAGACATAAACCCTAGTAAGAGAATTTTGTCATGAAGTTTTACAAAAAGAATCAGCTATGTGGGAAATAATCCTATTGAGTTTCAATTCTACTATTGCCACTCAAGTATCTCATCTTCTTGCTGTTGAGACGGAAACGATTGGATTGAGCTTTATCTGTTTGAGCTTGAGTAAGTAGTACAACTGGTTGCAGTTTCATGAGTGATCCAAACGAGACATAGTCATACGCTTTAATCCCTAACTTTTGCCTGGATTGCCCTTTCAGGTTTTCAATCCACCGGGATACCCTTTTTTGCCCAAGCCGCCTTTTCAGGTTTTCGACTTGCCGGGTGTACATCTTTTTATATATATATCCCTAATTTTTGCCCAAACCCTTTTGGTTTGCCGGGATGCCCTTATTTTTGCCTAGGCCTGTCAACCTAGCGGGTCTCTTTTTATGCGTAGTATTTTTTAACTATGTCTGCGTTTACAGGTTGTGGGAAGTCTTCACCATCCATTGTAGTCAGTATCATGGCACCTCCTGAGAACACTGTCTTGACTACAAATGGTCCCTCATATGTTGGAGTCCACTTGCCCCTAGGATCACCCTGTGGTAATATGATACGCTTGATTACCAAGTCACCAGCCTGATATACCTTTGGCTTAACCTTCTTGTTAAAAGCTTTGATCATCCGTTTCTGGTAGATCTGGCCATGACAAACTGCTGCTAACCTTTTCTCATCAATCAAATTTATCTGGTCAAGTCGAGTCTGAATCCACTCATCTTCATCCAAGCCTGCATCCTTCATAATTCTCAAGGAGGGGATCTGAACTTCAATAGGCAGAACTGCTTCCATACCATAGACTAAGGAGAATGGGGTTGCCCCTGTTGAAGTACGTATTGTAGTACGATAACCATGCAGAGCAAATGGTAACATCTCGTGCCAATCCTTGTAAGTAACAGTCATCTTCTGTACAATCTTCTTAATGTTCTTATTAGCAGCTTCAACTGCCCCATTCATCTTTGGACGATACGGAGAAGAGTTGTGATGCTTAATCTTGAACTGCGTACAGAGATCAGTAATCATAGTGTTGTTCAGATTAGAGCCATTGTCAGTGATAATCCTTTCAGGGATACCATACCTACATATGAGATTATTCTTAATGAACCGAGCCACAACATTCTTAGTCACAGATGCAAATGAAGCTGCCTCTACCCACTTCGTGAAGTAATCAATAGCAACCAGGATGAAACGATGCCCATTAGAAGCAGTAGGCTTGATCTCACCAATCATATCAATGCCCCACATGGCAAAGGGCCAAGGAGCAGTCAACACATTCAATGGAGATGGAGGTACATGTACTTTATCAGCATAGATTTGACATTTGTGACATGTTCTGGAGTGTTGATAGCAATCAGCTTCCATGGTAGACCAATAGTAACCTGCTCTCAAAATCTTCTTTGCCATGGTATGACCACTAGAATGAGTGCCAAAGGTCCCATCATGCATCTCTTCCATAATTTCTGTAGCTTCCTTCTTATCCACACAACGAAGCATAGTTGAATCATGATTACGCTTATACAGAATGCCATTACTCAGAAAGAACTTAGCAGAAAACCTTCTCAGGAACTTCCTATCTTTGACAGATGCCCCTTCAGGGAACTCCTGAGCTTCAAGATAGTTTTTCACTTCATAGAACCAAGGCTTCTCCTCTGCCCCTTCAGTGTCAATCTCATTGCAGTATGCAGGCTTCTCAAATCTATCAATGGTAATCTTGGGAGCTTCATCATCCCAGCTGATCTCAAACATAGATGCCATGGTGGCCAATGCGTCTGCCAACTGATTCTCTCTTCGTGGAATATGTCCAAAAGTAATCTCTTTGAAATGTGGGATCAAAGACAACACATGTTCTCTGTAAGGAATGAGATTATCATGCTTTGTATCCCAATCTCCTTTAATCTGACTTACTACCAGAGCTGAATCTCCATACACCTCAAGGAACTGAATCTTCATATCAATAGCAACTTGCATACCCATGATACATGCCTCATACTCAGCCATGTTATTGGTACAATAGAAACAAAGTCTGGCAGTAATCGGGGTATGACAACCTTCAGGGGAACTAATCACAACACCAACACCATTACCATGTGCATTGGAGGCACCATCAAAAACCATAGTCCATCGGGATCCTTGTTCAGGTCCGTCATATTGTCCAGGTTCTTTGGTAACAGACATAATGTCTTCATCAGGGAACTCAAAATTCATTGACTGATAATCATCCACTGCCTGATGAGCCAAATGATCAGCAACAACACTTCCCTTAATGGCCTTCTGAGTAGTATACTGTATGTCATATTCTGTCAAGATCATTTGCCATCTTGCAATTCTTCCAGAGAGAGCAGGTTTCTCAAATATGTACTTGATTGGATCCATCTTCGAAATCAACAAGGTAGTATGGGTCAACATATACTGTCTTAGTCGGCGAGCAGCCAAAGCGCAGCAAGTTTTCTCGAGCAGTGAGTATCTTGTTTCACAGTCGGTAAACTTTTTGCTAAGGTAGTATATTGCCTGCTCTTTTCGACCAGACTCGTCATGTTGCCCCAATACACACCCCATTGAGTTGTCTAATACTGTTAAATACATAATCAAGGGTCTTCCATCAACTGGTGGCATTAAAATTGGAGGTTCTAGCAAATATCTCTTGATTTCATCAAAGGCAGTCTGGCACTCATCATTCCATTCCATCACCTGATCTTTCTTCAACAACTTGAAGATTGGCTCACAGATGGTAGTTAATTGGGAAATAAATCTTGCAATGTAGTTCAATCGTCCCAAGAAACCTCTAACCTCCTTCTCAATACGGGGAGCTGGCATCTCTCGTATAGCTTTCACTTTTGCAGGATCCACTTCAATACCTTTTCCACTGACAATGAAACCCAAGAGTTTTCCAGATCTAACTCCAAAAGTACACTTGTTTGGATTTAATCTCAACCTGTATTTCTTCAACCTCTCAAACAACTTGTGCAGATGATCAAGATGTTGTTCTTCATTCTGAGACCTGGCTATCATATCATCCACATATACCTCTATCTCATGATGAATCATATCATGAAACAAAGCCACCATGGCACGCTGATATGTTGCCCCTGCATTCTTCAAACCAAATGGCATTACCTTATAGCAAAAGGTGCCCCACTGTGTCACAAATGTAGTCTTCTCCATATCTTCAGGTGCCATCTTGATTTGATTGTAACCAGAGAAACCATCCATAAAAGAGAATACCTTATGCTGAGCAGTGTTGTCTACCAGAATATCAATATGAGGAAGTGGAAAGTCATCTTTAGGGCTAGCCTTGTTCAGATCTCTGTAGTCTACACACATACGTACCTTACCATCTTTCTTAGGAACTGGTACCACATTTGCAACCCACTGAGGATAAGAAGTTACGGCCAAGAACCCTGCATTGAACTGTTTCATTACCTCTGCTTTGATCTTTTCTGACATTTCAGGACGCATACGACGAACCTTCTGCTTCTTTGGACGACAATCTTCTTTCACTGGCAAACGGTGAACCACAATGTCTGTATCCAACCCTGGCATATCTTCATAAGACCAAGCAAAGATCTCCACATAGTCACGTAGCATCTGAATCAACCTGCTCTTGACACTGTCCTCTAAATCAGCCCCTATCTTGACCTCTTTTCTGTTTTCTTCAGTTCCCAGATTCACAACTTCGACTGGCTCTTCATGTGGCTGTATAGCTTTCTCTTCTTGTTGTAACAACCTAGCAAGCTCTACAGGTATTTCACAATCGTCCTCGTTTCCGTCTTCAGTTTGATAGATCAGATTCTCGAAATTGTAATTGGCAATAGTAGAACTGTTATCAACTGGATCCAGAGTGGATGAGGATCTGCATTTTAGTGACGTGGGTGTGTGTGAGAACACATAGCTGATAAAGCAAAAATAAAAGAAAAAGAAAGACAAGGAACACAATATTTACGAAAACGAAACGTCCACTGATTTTATTGAATGAAGTATGCAAATGAAATGACAACCCGTAACAAGCACACCATTGTGCCCCGGGTAAGGCACATGGCTTGAAAGTTTTAATTGTTCCAGAAATTAAAAATTTAAAAACATAACACAGTAATAGTATTTACTCCTGACTAAAGGAGATAGGGATAACATCTTCAGCTTTCCAATTATTGAGTCCAGCACCCACAGTAGGAAAAATCCATGCCTCCAAGTTGTAGTCTTCATCTTGATCTCCCACAGCATTGATAACCCCTTGATTGGTGATACGAACAGCACGGGCACGACGGACAGCCTTCTGGGACTCTGCAGTGAAACCCAAACCAAACTTGTCAGACTTGTATGGAATATCAGGAAGCTGACCCCAAATAGTACAACCACCTTCTTCCACCACAGCTTTTGCATCATTGAGGGAGGCCATTGCCATTGTTGGAGGGTTTCTGATGACCACAGGAACCTTCTTCACAGCAGGAGGAGTCACACAATCCTTAACAGCCCAGGGAACCACTTCAAATGACTGACATGGAGTTTCAATGTATTCACCTTCTACTTCCAGATACTTGAAAGTGTTTACATGGCTGACAAAGTATTCTTCCTCTCCAAAGACAGTAACAACTTTTCCATTCACCGGATATCTCAACTTTTGATGTAATGTGGAGGTCACAGCACCTGCCCCATGGATCCAGGGACGACCAAGCAGACATGAGTACGAAGGACGAATATCCATCACATAGAATGTAGCGGTAAACACCTGAGAGCCAACCTTGATTGGAAGATCAATTTCCCCATGCACTACTCTTCTAGAACCATCAAAAGCCTTTACCACAATATTACTGGGCTTCAATACCGTATCTTTAGGACTCAGCTTGTTCAGGACTTCCTTAGGCAACACATTCAGAGAGGAACCATTGTCTATCAGCACATGAGACAGGGTAGTGCCCCTGCATTCAATTGAAATATGCAAGGCCCTGTTATGATCCCTCTTGGCAGGGGTCAAGTCAGCATCAGAAAATCCTAACCCGTTGTCATAGGTCAGGTGAGCAACACAATTCTCAAACTGGTCCACAGAAATTGCACTGGGTACATGAGCCATCTTTAGAAACTTGATCAATGACTTGGCATGAGCCTCAGAACATAATAACAGGGAGAGCATAGAAATCTTTGAGGGAGTATGCCCCAGCTGATCAACAATATCATAATCACTCTTGCGAATGATTTTCAATACTTCTTCCATCTGCTTAGAGAGGTCATCAGCAGCTGGCACATCAGTAGATACAGGCCCAATAACAGGACCCTTGCCCCGAGCATCAGTGGTGGAAGTAACAGCAGGAGTAACTGCACTCTTAGAAGCAACTGGAGGAGAGAAGACTCTTCCACTATGAGTGATCTTGCTAGATCCAGCAATATTATCAATGTCAACAGGAATATCAGGTAAAGGCTCCTGCTTGACACCATGGATGTAAACATCAGACCCATAGTGCCAAGGCACAGCTTTGTCAGATGTATAAGGAATAGGACCAGGAGTGGTAATGATCAGAGGAGCTACTCTGGCTTCAGCAACAACTTTCACAGGACCTTCAGCAATAATCTTGATTGGGCCCTGATGAGTGATTTTAATGGGACCCTTTGAAGTGATTCTTAGTGGTACTTTGTCAACCATGTCAACCTCTTCAATCTTCTTACCCTGAGTCAGATGATCCACCATACTTTCTACAGATGCTGGTCTTCTTTCAAACACTATAGTATATTTATCCATGAGACGTTGAATCCCATCTCTCAAAATGAAGCAACTATCCGGCTTATAGGTACAATATAGACAATCTTCATGACAACCTGGAAAGATCCCAGCTTGTACTAACCTCTTTTTGATAACAGACAATGGTGTGCTCAACTCCATAACTGAATAGACATGCAGATCTTCATCAATATCTTCATCAATGGCGTTGACAGTCTTCTCGTGATTTGGCATTGGAGCTGTAATCACATTTGGAGTACCTGGTGGATCAAACTCAATTTCTCCAGCATCAATCATATCCTGAATTTTGTTCTTCAAGACCCAGCAGTTATTAGTATCATGTCCTGGACAGTTTGAATGATATTTACATCGTGCATTGGGATTGTACTTGGGAGAGGTAACATTGGGATTCTGAGGAGCCTCCCTCAGGGTAATAAGTTCAGCCTTCAACAAGTGTTGCAATGCCTGAGCCATTGACATGTTGATCTTCGTGAACTGTCTTCTAGCCCTCTGTTGGTTGCCTTGAGGCTGCTCTGTTGTTGCAGGAGTTGGATTTGAAATATGAACTGCACTAACAGACTGATGCCTTCTGTTACGATCAGGCTGACCATACACAACATTAGATTCTTTCTTCCCAGTGGGAGGCTTCTTTGCAGCACCTGATGAAGAAGTGCCCACTTGGATCTTACCACTCTTGATACCATTCTCTACTCGCTCTCCTGTCATGATCAACTCAGTGAAGCCAGATGATGAGCTTCCAATGAGATGACTGTAAAACGGACCATTCAGCGTACACATGAACATATCAACCAACTCCCTATCAGTCAAAGGGGGTTGAACTCTTCCAGCTAAGTCTCTCCACTTCTGAGCATACTCCTTAAAGCTTTCTTTGGCACCCATAGACATGCTTTGAAGCTGCATGCGAGTGGGGGCTAAGTCAGCATTGTATTGATACTGCTTGTAGAAAGCTTCAGCAAGGTCATTCCAATCTCTGATGTTGACACTCTCCAACTGATAATACCACTCTAGCTGAGCTCCAGATAAACTCTCTTGAAAGAAATGGATCCACAACTTTTTATCAGCAGTGTGAGGTTGCATTCTTCTGACATAAGACCTCAGATGCAATTTGGGACAAGAGACCCCATCATAGACAACAAATGTAGGAACTTTGAACCCAATGGGTATGACCACCCCAGATATCAAGCTCAAATCCTCAAAACCCAGCCCAGATGATTTCTGTAATTCCATAGCATCCATTCTATCCACCAGCATCTTGAATTTGTCTTCGTTAGGCTCATGGTAGTAGTTAGCCTCAGAATCAGAGTCCCCCATAGTGTTGTGGAGACTGCCTCTCTCCTGCTCAGATTCTTCAGATTCATAGTCTTCAACATGTTCCTTGGTCTTGACAGGACCTTTGAACCTTCTTCCCATGTTGAGCAGCCCAGCAGACCTTCTAGCCTTCTTAGTCTTCTTGGCCAGCAGTGTCTTCAATTCATCCTGCCCCTTGGATAGGTTCAGGATCAGCTCTTGGAACTGTGCATTCTGTGCCTGGAGATCCTTAACTGATTGTTCAAGAGCCATTGCTGAAATAAACAGCGAGAAGATGAGAAACCTGTGCACAATTATAAACCTGTGATGCAATGATATGGAATGCATATGCAATGTTTTCAAGGACCGCAGGATTTAAATTTGCTTAAACAAACAAGAAAGTAACTTTTTATTAGTAATAACTTGTTTTGCCTTTTAGGCTTACAAAAATGAAAACGAAATAAGTACAAAAGATGGGGTTTTAAGTCTCCCATGGACGTTTCCTCTTTGTGTTGAGGTATGAGTTGAGGTTTCGTTCCTCATGAAGTAGCTTTGTTAGCTCTAGGATCCTTGCTTGGCTTGCTTTGTAATGAGCCTCGAAAGTATCCCTTTGCTCTTTCAGTTGGATCCATGATCTCTGCAAGTCTTCCATATCAGTAGGCATGTCTGGGTGAAGGATGGTATAAGCTGTGTCTCCTTCAGCAACAGGTTCCATGGTAACTGGTAGGACGGCAGGATACGGCATCATGAGTGTCTGAGCACGAGATCGTACCCATCTGAGATAAGCCTCCATAGGAATAGTGTACTTAGGCTCCAGTGTCTTGCTGTCAATCCTGTTTACCTTTCCCCAAGCTCGTATGAATCTCTAATGGTAACTCTGAAGATCGTTGTCGTAGTCAAACACAATGCCCTGAATCAACATGTCATGTGGACCATCGCTCCGGGCGTAACCAAACTGTCGTAAAGCTAGAGATGGGTTGTAGGTGATGCCTCCTCTTATGCCTAGAAGTGGCACATTAGGAAACTCCCCACAACGGTCAATGATGGTGACATTCTCCATAGATCTGGAGCACCAATGGATGTCTGAGTGAGAAAGTGACATGATCCTCTTGGACCATCTGAACCCTTGCTCATTCTTCATTACTGAGCGAGGAAGGTGAGAAATAAACCACCTAGAAAGTAAAGGTATGCAGCACATCAAAGTTCCTCTTGCCCTTGTAGTACGGGTGTGAAGAGCATGTAGGATGTCTCCAAGTAAGGTAGGCACTGGATTGTGACTCAGGAATATGTTGATGGCATGAACGTCTATGAACTGATCAGGATTGGGGAACAACACTAAGCCATAAATCAATAAGGCTAAGATCTCCTCAACAGCATCGTAGCTCATAGCCTTCAAGAACATTTGAGCTTTATCCACTAATACCTTGGCAAGAATACCTTTAACTCCACTTCTCGTCTCTAGAACAATGTCAGACTTCTTCAGATGTAGAGCTGCAGCAATAACTTCTGGTTTAAGCTCCTTCTCTAAGCCTGTGAATGGCTTCTGATCAAGAACAGGTATACCCAGAAGTTTAGAGAACTCCTCCATGGTTGGAACCAGCTGATAATCAGGAAATGTAAAGCAATGGTGCTTAGGGTCAAAGAACTGAAACAGCACACTCATCATGTCTTCACTGAACCCTGAAGTAACTAGATCCAATAAGTGACCATGTCTCTTGTTGAACTGGAAATGATCAAGCACTAGGGAAACCAACTCCTTGAGCTTAGCAGGTATCCCTACAAAGTTGATCCTGATGGTGTTTCTACGAGCAGAAGCCATGACCTGCAACAAAGAACAAAGATAAATCCTTTGGTCCTTGAAATGGTTAGGGAAAATGATATGCTTATGATGCATGATGATGTCATGATGTCATGCTCAATCACAAACATGTGGCACACACAAACAAGTCACACCATAGCCCTAGGTTTAAAGGCTTGCATGAGGTTCAAAGGCAAGTACCCTCCCCTGAAGTTAGATGGTTCATCCTGTCCTACAAAAGTAACCAGGTTCTAAGGGATCTCAATATCATTGATCCTTCACAAGGGTGGTTGTTCAGAAGGCAACTTACTTGCCAACCAAAACCCTCCAAGTTTAAGATCTCAATGAGCGTAGTATCGAGTGTCAACCAACTTCAGTCTGCACCAAAGCCGGTTACCTCACTACTTTCTAAAGGCCAAGATGAGTTAACTAGGGTTCTAAAAGTCAGTTAGTGCATTGACAACATATGGCAGCCTCAATATTATCCTCAACTTGACTTAAGGAATATAAGCACCAACCAAGAAGTCGCACTAACTATGGCCACCAGATCAACCGTATCGATATACGTCGTACAGTTTCCTTGGTCTATTGCCATTTACCTAAGGTACGCTAGATCCGGGTTAGGACCTTTCACACATAAGAGCACCCCAACAATATAATAATAAAGCAAACAAGGCAAACAATTTAAAGTGATCTTAATTCCTAAGGGTACCCCTCTTAAATAGGTCCCCAGCAGAGTCGCCAGTTCTGTAACACGGTGGGAGAACTGACTTTAAACAATGTTGCGGATAGCAAGAGTCGCCACCGACTTTTATTTTATCCATAAGGAAAGGTTATAAAAGAACAGGAAAGACCTTAGAGAATATTTTGGGTCCGGGGGGTAGGTTATGAAAAGGGAAGGTGTTAGCACCCTTTTCATCCATGGTTATCCATGGGCTCTTAGGTACTTAAGCTCACTTTTGAATTGTTTTGAAAGTGTAGTGTGTGAATAGAAAATTTTCAGAATAGTTAATAAATAATCCATGTAAGGATGTGTTAAGAACTTGTTTGAAAACTTGTTGAAAATTTGTTTAAGTGTGAAACAGTTTTGAAGTGAGCAAGCACCTAGGAGTAACCTACCCTAATGTTTAAAGGTCTTTCTTATTCTTTATTCTTTCCTTTAGTAAGACTATCCCTACTATAATGGAGTAGGTAGTCCTTACTTTGGATGTTAAGGGATATGTGAGGGACAATTTGACTTTGAAGGCCATTGTGGGATGTAATAAGCACATATAAGGGACCATCATCATTTTTCGAAAGGGACTCGATTCGTAAAGGCAACCATAAGGGACTTTGATGATTTTTCTATTTGAGGGACTTGCTTTATACACCCCACTTAGCCATTATTCGTAGGCAACTTGAGGGATATCCTTAGGAAGTGAGACGGCGATTAAAATCGACTTACGTGTGTGACATGTTTATTTTAATTATCTTTATTTAAAAGTGATCTAAATTTATTTTAATATTACATACATGTTGTTACACTCCCTAATTACTAACCATAATAATAATTAAATAATTAAACAACTTTACATCCAAGAAACAATTACAAAATAATAAGCAAAATAATTAAATAGCAAAGATAAATAAAATATAAATAAGCAATAATAAATAATAAAGGGGGTTAATTCTAAGTTTACTCGGCAAGACATCGCATCTTGTGCCTACGTATCCTTACGGGAGTGGAATCAGAGTAATCGTAGTTCCCCTCAAAAGGGAGGTTAGAGACTTCTTGACTGTGGTCAAGGTCTCAAGGGGAATAAACGCATCTTAAGGACACGCTTACGCGGAGTGTAGAAACTCCAAATCTCTACGTTGAATTGTTAAGTTGTAATTAGGGTTAAATTAGGGATTCCACGGCGGGAAACCCTAAAATGAGCGCGGCGGCTCTTTGACCTAATGCTAAGGGTAAAATTGTAATTTTGCCTGCGGCGAGGCATTTGTGAAAATTAGGGTTTGTAGTTTGTAGTTTTGAGGATTTAAATTGAATGTGTGAAGTTTTACGGACTATTGGCGCGGCGGCCAAACAGTTAGACCTAACCTTCGGATGTGTGCAATGTGACAGAAATAATAGTAAACGCGTGAATCATGCAAACAGAGAGATAATGTCATAATTTAAACCATGCAAGCAGAAATTTAAAGGCAGAATTTAAAGAGCGATTGTTAAGTTCGCGAGGTTACATGAGAGGAGCAGATACAATATGATAATGAAATTTGAATTGAACAATAATAAAATAAAATAAATAACGGTTCTAGTTATTATTTTAAAAAAAAGATTTTAGTTATTATTTTAAATTTATCTAAAAAAAAGTTTTTCTCAAAAATAATAGGTTTTCATATTAATTTGGAAAAGATGTTAATGTTATTTATTTTAAAAAAAACAGATTTTTATATTATAACAAATTTTAATAAATTAATGATAACAATAATAATAATAATGGTAATAATAATGATAATAATGATAATAATAATAAATAATGATAATAATAATAATAATAATAATAATAATAATAATAATAATAATAATAATAATAATAATAATAATAATAAAGCAATAATGAATTTTAAATGTGCCAAATAACCCAACAACGTTGCTAACGCAGAAGTGCGCTCATCGCAACCAGATCTAAATCGGACGAAACAAAATTTATCGCAAAGAAAAAGAAATTAAGCAAAAAATAGTATTATTGCTCACACAAAAATGCGATCATCGCAACCAGATCGAACTAACACAAATGTCACGCGTCATGCACACAAATGTGCAAACATCGTATCGACATAATTCGATCAAAAATCTTATATATATAAACTCTAACAATTTAAAAATTATATATATATAAACGTAACAGTAATAGATAAAGAAAAAGAAATAACGGTAATAGATGAAGAAAAAGAAATAACGGTAAAAGATGAAGAAAAAGAAACAACAGTAATAGATGAAGGAAAAGAAATAACGGTAAACGATGAAGAAAAAGAAACAATAGTAATGGATGAAGAAGAAAACTAAATAACGGCAAACGGCACTCACTCCTCTTAGGTTTTTTTCCTTCTCCCTTTTTTCCAACAAGGCAACACATGTATATATAGGGAACAAATTAGGGTTAACACCAAATTGTCAATAATGTCCCTAAAGCCCATTTTAAAGCCCAAACTAAATAATTAGTTAAGAAAAAATAAAATTTAAATAATTTAAAATAATTAAAATAAACTTAAAATAAAAACTAATAATCCTATTGATTCCTAAAATAAAAAATATTATAAAAAGAACAAAATTTTTTTCAATATTTTTTATTTTATGATTTTTTGGATATTTTTATGAATAATTTAGAAAAAAGTGAAAAAAATAATATTTTAAAAAATGATTTAATTAAAATACGAAAATAATAATTAAATAATAATAAAAAACTATTTTTGTTATTTTTTTAATGAAAGATAGAAAAATTTAGAGTAAAAATAATAAAAAAACAAAAAAAATGACAAAGGTGAGATTCGAACTCTCAACCTCTCACACTCATAACTCCTTACACATGTCCTCCTGCCAATTGTGCCATTTTTACTTTTTAGAAAAAAAATGCATGCCATATGATATTTACCTGCAAAAAGTCAAACGACTACACAAATTTGTTAGTAATTGATTAAATGTAATGAAATGCGACGACAAATCTTAGGGCAAAATTTGGGGTATTACAGTTATTATGATAATATTTCTCACCCAACCTCTCTTTGATGTTGGCAAAAAAAAAAAAAATCATGAAGTTTGACTTTGGTTTGACCACAGTTGACCTCAGTTTGACCTTTTAACTGCATTGACTGCTTTTGACTTATCTGATCATCTGACTGAGCAAACTTTTGAGAAAAGTCTTGAAACTTGACATGGGGGTTCTTATACACATATAAGATGTTATGAAGCTCACTTGAAGTCTTGGAAGTCCATTTAGCCTGATTAAAGTCAAAACCCTAGTTTTGGATGCACTGCTTAGGAGGTGCATTGTCTGAGGGAATTGTCAACTCTTCTGACCAATTGTGAATTTTGTGAACCTTGTGAACCTTCTTGGAACACAAAGTCTTGTATTGTGAGGGCAAATTTTGGGGTGCAACACTTAGTCGGGACTCACTCCCTATAAGCCTCGTCGAATATATCACCATCCTATCTTAATTTCTCTCAAGTCCGGGTGTAGGACTTTGTCTCACCATTCAAAGATAACAACCCAAAAGAAATAGAGAAAAAATATACAAGTAAACAAGTAAGCAGACATAAAGCAATAAACAAGGAAAATAAAACAAGATAGGGAAACCCACTAGAGGGTCCCCAGTGAAGTCGCCATTTCTGTCGCGGTGAAATTTGGATACCAAACTATTAATTAGTTTGAATCGTTAATTCAATTTGCAACCGAACTTTGATTTGTCCAAAGGAAGGGATAAAGATCGAAATTCCCACTATGCAATGCAAATGCAAAGTAGATTGTCTAGGTTCGGGGGTTGGTTAAACTTAGGGAAGGTACTAGCATCCTAAGTTTCTGTAGTACTCTACAGGAACCTCTTGTTTTATGTTTGTTTATTGCTAAGTGTTTATCTGCTTAATGGTTTAAAGACCTAGGGGTTTATTTCTAAGTATACTCGATAAGATGTCGCATCTTATGCCTACATATCCGTACGGGAGTGGAATCAGAGTACTTGTAGTTCCCCTAAAGGGTTAGAGGAGCTCTTTGACTGTGGTCAAAGTTCCTACGGGTTTAGAGTAGTTGTTTTGATTGGGTTTAGGAGAAGAGAAGAGTCTTCATGTTAAGGGAGATGTAACCACCACAAGTGTAAAGGGGGTTGTAGGAAAATAGTCTTTGCATCGTCTTAAGAAAAGGGCTTAAGTACTCGGATTGTTTGACGAGTATGCCTTTATCACTCTTAAGGCAAAGTTCCTACATGTTTGATTGTATTATTGTGGGGGTGGAGATTATATCTCACTTAAGATGATTAATATCTATTCTCTATTGTGTTTGAAAAAAGTTGTATAGTGTTGTTTGTTTGTCTAAGTTGTAGAGATAATGGTCCTTCCTATGGGGTAGGATCTATCTTAAGCGATCAACTTGAATGGAATCAAGGATCGTGGGGAAATGATGCAAATGCCGTGCACTACACACAAGTGTTGACTCATGTGTAGGTTTTTCCTTTGGACGAAATGCAATGCGGAAAATAAATTGCGGTAATGTAAATTGCTGAAAGGTAAATTGCGGAAAAGTAAACCATACACATACGCATGAAAGCGCTGAGGTGTAGGTGTAAGTGTCGTGAATGTAAATGTGCACGATTAGTTTTTAGACGAAGTTGATTTATTTTAAGAGAGGGGTTAATTGATTTGGCTTTTATTAGTAAAAGGGGTTTTAGGTTATAAATTGATTAAATTCTAATAGGTAATTTGGAAAGATCTTAAGTAAAATAAGAGGTTTCTAATTTTATTTTAATCTTATTAAATAAAAGTTAGTATGAAAAAAAATTAACTCAATTAAAGATTTCTTTTTATTAAATAAAATAGCTTTGTTATTAATATAAATATATAAAAGATTTTTACTGGTCTATTATATTAATAAATAGAAGGTTATTTTAAACTTTGAAATAGATCTTCGTGAACAACCTTAATTAATCTGAGATATCAAATTATTTATGATTATTAAATATGATAACCAATTAGTTAAATATAGGGGATTAGTTCAAATTAATTAAAAATGATTTAAGGACACAAAAAGATTACCGGTTGATTAATAAAAAGATTATAGTTTGTTTTAGTTTAAATAAAGGTGATTAGTGATTAATTAATTAATTTAAAGGTTAATTATGATTAAGGGGATTAACGGTGCAGTGTGGTGAGTGAGTGTGTGATTAGTGGATATACTAATTACAATAATAGAAAAATTAGCACAGTAACAAAAGAAACCCTAATCCCTAAATTGCCCCCCCCCCCAAACCCCTTTCGCGCCGTTTGGTTTCTCCTCCCTCGATCTCTTCACTTCTCACTCTCTTCCTCGCATTTCTTCTTTCACTTTTTCTTTTCTATTCTTCTCTCATCGCCTCTCTGTCTTCTCTCTCTTCCGCCTCTGTTCTCTTCTCCGCTTCGATCTTCCATTCTCTCCTTCGATTCTCATCTCTGTCTTCCACCATTTTTCGAACCTTCTCCTACATAAGACAAGCAAGACAAAACGAAATCAATAGATTAACAGAGTCAACCTAAAGCACTTACGGTTTTAGCGTTTTTTCGCAGGTTTTTGCCGGTGACGGTGTAAGACGGTAATGCGAGGGTCTCGAAAGTGATGATGACGGAAAGGGGAACGGCGACAAGGAGTTTTGCGGAAAGGGGGGTTTGAAGTCGCGATACCGCGGCAGAAATTGCAACAAGATAAGTGCCTATTCGTTCTCTTTATTGATTTTAGGTTTTTGAAGGGATTTCGGTGGCTCGGTTGTGTTTGTGAATCCGCCCCCTTTTACTTTGCAAATGGTGCGCTCTTATATACTCAGCGAATTGATCAGTGAATTGATGAGTATTCCTTTTTCGAAACATTCTGTCGGCGGCCAATATGGGAACAGATTGAAAATGTCTGAATCTTGTTGGGAGAGTTTCCGTTTTCACATTGACAGATCAAAAACTTTCCTCTTTTACATTTGATCACGTTAGTGATGATATTCCTTCCAAAGTTGAACATGTTTATTCTGTATGGAAACTAATTAAGTCAATTGATTCTGCAGGAACACAATGTGAGTGTAGGGCCAGCTTCAATCATCGCCTTCAACTTGAATCAATGATGGTATGACTTTCTCCATGCTATTAATGTTTCTCTTTCCTATGGGTAAGCTCAAGTCTGCTTTCTTTTGGTTCAGGAGCAAGCGACGTCTTCTTCACAATGTGACTTCGTCTCGATAACTGGTACTTCAGCAACAAATGGGGGTCGCATACGGTGGCCTGGACCCAGAGAAGCTTGAGCGAGAGACTCGGGAGGGCCGGTTTTAATTGAATTCTGTTGGTCGCAGTGTTGTTGTAATAACCTTGTCTGTTTTGTGATAGCATGAATTGACCTGTACTATGAATTTATCTGATGATTTGCTTTGGTTTAACATGTAGGGGTAGCAGTGTCTGTTGGCTCTCTTAAATTCAAATGAAACAGTGATGACCTATCATTAAAGTCTCGACGCCTCTTCCTCTCTTGCAATGCAGAAACGGTAACGCTGCGTCCCACCTGCAACTCGTGGATTGAGTTCAAAATATGGTGTTGCCAGCGTGGATGCTACCTGAAGTCCCAGGACGAAATTTCAGACGACGGGTTTGCTCTATTCTAACGGGTGAGTCTTACCTAGTAGTGGTTTTAATGATAAGCAGTCAAAATAATCTTCTCACATCTTTAAATTCTCTTTCAGAAAACTGTTGTAGACTTGGAAACTTGATGCGATGCTGCCGATACCGTCAACCAACGTGAGGCATTTGGTTGGATCTTAGTGCTTTTCAAATTACCAGTTTCTAATTGCTCATACGAATTCAGTTAAATGTGATAGCGTACGATTGCAGGTTATTGCAGAATTTAGAAAGGTGAAACTTGGTTGCCAAAGATGAGATATAACTTACAACCTGTTCGACAGCCGGAATACGTATGATGGCTACAAATGCTAAATTTCACAGGAAATCTTTGGTTGTTGGTGCGTGAATTAAGGTCGCTTCTAATGGCTGAGAAGGATACCAAACTGGAGCATTCAGTTGCATTTGTGGATGAACTTGAGGGCGAGGTTACAGACATTTGTTGTTTGTTGTTGCAGGTGAAGGTCTTGCTATTATTGATTTCATCCTGAGGGTCGTTAACTTCGGCGGTAACTTGGTTCTTCTTGTAGGACAACAAAACAAGTAATGGCTGTTGATATGAGGGTGGTGGTTACAAAGCTAACTCTGCTTAGATCCTCTTTTATGCATGATTTAAATAACTTCCCTTTTTATTGACAGGTCTACAGGTTACGGTGATGCAGCAGGTCGCGGCGCTGCCGTTGGTGCTGAGGACTTTGCCACTGAGATCTCACAATAAGTACCGCTGCTGCCAGTATTTAGAAGGGTGTAACAGTGATTCGTCTTGAACTAGTTGTAATGCGAACTGCTTTCTAGCTTCTCTTACCCATGGTAATACCTCGCGACCGTCGCTAACATTCGTTTTGTTTTGCAGGCTGCTATAGCCTCTCTTCAAGCTCCACATCTCTCTACCTAATATGTCAAGAATGATGTCGGAAAGGCCTTGATTCACATGTATCTTTCATCTCCTCTTTGACGGCGCATGGATTATGGTGGCAAAGCAAGCAGTGTTCAAGTATTCCACTGTAAGGGGTATGCAATGTGTGAAAGGCACAAGGTTTTTGATGGCACACAAAGTGGTGAAAAGGCTCTGATGCATTTTAATGAGTTCCTGTTTTCAAACATGGCCGGCTGATCTCTGTTGCTCTGCAGGAGAGGGTTATCCGTCTTGAGGGATATAACCAAGGCCAACACAGATGGAACAAAGGTTCCTACCGTTCCTGCTATGTGTAATACTAAACCACGTGGCACTTTTAGGTTATAATTCACTGACTCTAGCTTTGTCTCTAGCTTTAAGTAATTAATTGGTTTAGAAGTGATCAAAGTTGTACTTCTTTTCCATATGTCCTACGTGTGAACTGATATAATTGTCCATAAATGCAAATGATCAAATGTTGGGGTTTTCTAGTTAAATGTAATTCGTATTTAATCTCGTAATGTTCGAAATATGCGTTCTTAGATCTTGCGATAGTGGTTGAAGTGCACTGTAATTATAATGCTTTAGAAATAAGCTCGCTACTCACAATGAAGCCTTAAATTATGAATTCTTAAGATTTGGGCCAATGGACCGGACATGGAGACTTGGATTTGAGTTCTAATCCGAGTTTGTTGAAGAACAAAAGCCTTGAAATTAATACAACCAACACAGGCCGGGTAATGGGATATATGTCGATAATAACTGTAATCCATATGAATATGACTTTAGGGATTTCCGTATTTGGATGTTACAACCTTATTGTTCACCCAATAAATCCATATACAGTGCATTGAGTCAAATCCAACGTGATATGAGTTAGACTTCTCCACCGCGGACCAAATACCGCTTGATCGAATTGCAGCCACTGAACTTAAAACTCAAACTAATGATCCTCAAATATTGAATCCCGAAACTATCCTGCGCTACAAATGCCTCTGTCACCGCGAGCCCGTGATCTCAATTCCTGTACAAACCTTGTCTTGACAAATCTTCCTTGACAAAGAGGGAAAAAACTTTGAAAGGGGCCAAAATCCTGATTTAGAGGGATTTAAAAAAAACTCCACCCGAGACGTCTTTAAAACTAAATAACCCTGCACGCACTCGTTAGTCGCGCACAAATGTAAAAAGATAAAGCATGAGAAAACACTCAGGGAGGTGGATCTTAAGGTCAAAAATTAGGGTGCAACACAATGAAACATAAACCAGGTAAAAGATGTTGAGCAAATTTTGGGGTGCAACAGCTGCCCCTATTCAAACGGCTTGGACCCGACTGGGTGAAGAGCGAACGGCCTTCAAACAATCGAGGTAAAAGACGGTTGAATACCAAGAAACCCAGAAATTTGCCAACTGCAGACACGAACTGCACAAATTTCTTGGTGAACAACATCCATTGTGCTGAACCCAGTTGTTACGACAACAACTGATCAATCTTCTAATAAAACTTTTGATTTCAACATTAACTCCCTGTGTGACGCCACAGGCATCGAATTAACTTTACGAGAAACAACTCCGTCCACAACGGGACTAAACTTCGTCAACACGAGGAAGGACTCCATCAACATGGGTACAATTCCGTCTATAATTGGAATAACGATCTCTGTCAGTCGCAGGTAACAACTCCACTGGGGATAATCCATCGATTACGAATAATAACTCCGTCCACACGGGTAGCAATCACTGTCAACACAGGTGCAAATCACTGTCAATCACAGGTGACAATCTCTGTCAACACAGGCGTGATCTCTGTCCATTACAGGTAACAATCTTTTCTGACGCTTTTACTGGGGAAATAACTCTGCCAACAACACAGGGAATAACTTTGGCGACTTCCACTGAGGAAATAGTTTTATCAACAAATAAGAAATAACTCTGCCAACAACACAGGGACTAACTCCGTCAACACTACGGGAAATAACTCTGTCAAATACAGGAAAGTAACTCCGTCAACACTACGGGGAATAACTCTATCCGAATACAGGAAAATAACTCCGTCAACACTACGGGAAATAACTCTGTCCGAATACAGGAAAATAACTTCGTCACCACTACGGGAAATAACTCTGCCAAATACAGGAAAGTAACTTCGTCAACACTACGAGGAATAACTCTGTCTGAATACAGGAAAATAACTCTGTCACCACTACGGGAAATAACTCTGTCCGAATATAGGAAAATAACTCTGTCACCACTACGGGAAATAACTCTGGATACCGCTTATCTGCCTATCTTTGCAGTAGCTAACTCCATCAATCAAATGGGAAACAAAATACTGGTCCAACCTTCAAACTTTTAGCGCGGACATGGCAGCAAATCTGAGAAGGACTCTACTGGGGATTTTCTAAACCCCAAACTGCCAGACACCTATTTCGATATAGGCGACAACTTCCAAAAAATTAATTCACGAAATCTTTTGATACTGTCATAACAATAATTTTGAAGAAATACTCCGCTGGAGGGGTAAGAGAAACTTAACCAAGCAACTCTGTGGGGAATAATGACAAAACGAACATTATCATTACATGTCTCACGCCAAGACCTTGCTTATCTGGTAATTAATCTGAGCAAGGGCTCCCTCCACCTGCAGGGAAAATAACACTTGAAAACAGAAGGTTAACCAACCTGGCTTATGTTTCAAAATGCATATGTTTGACAATGGTGTAATGCTCCATTCGACATGGAAATGCTACGCGTGTGGGTAGATGCAAATATGATGATATATGCAAATGCTAATGCAGGCTCAACTGCTGAGAAACACTCTGGTATGAAATGGCTAAGAACAAAACCAACTCCGCTGGGGATGAACGGGTATCACAAGGTATTCCGGCAAAATAAATGCCGGAAACAACAACCAACTCTGCTGGGGGAGAGATCAAACATTTCTGGGGGAAGAACTACACTGTCGGGACACAGTCTACAAACTCAAAGCTACACACTCTGCTGAGGATAATCATCCTGACGAAAGAATGACGACCTGCGGGGAAAGGGAATAACCATCCTCTAGGGAGGCGTCCTCTACCGGGGATATTGCTTTTGACCGGATGGGGATGTACTATGAACAACTTCCATGAGGATACTCTTCAGGCGACGTTCCTGGTGATACTCTCTCGGGGAGGACGATTCCACATCTGGTAGGAATAAGCGCCGTCTCCGCTCTTTGGGGTAAGATACGACTTGCTAAGGAACGACATCAACTGAAGCCAAGCCCTAAGTCAAGAGACTTTGGTTGGGGAATACAATTCCTGACCGTTTGCTTCAAAGGTAAGGACCCTGCAAAACACAA
Source organism: Lathyrus sativus (assembly GCA_963859935.3). NCBI lineage: Eukaryota > Viridiplantae > Streptophyta > Magnoliopsida > Fabales > Fabaceae > Lathyrus > Lathyrus sativus. The sequence goes on along the minus strand of OZ012735.1, from coordinate 791,256,514 downwards.
ACAATACAAAACAAATCTACACAACAAGATCTATCCGAGTTAATATCCGTGACGTTTATTCAGTCAATTCGAAATTTTAGCAACTATTGGCAAGGGCCAGCAAGTTTATGCAAGTGCAAGTTCATCAAAACATCAGCGTTTTTCACAAACAAAACAGTAAAGAACAAGCATCAAGTACTGAATAACATGCTTTATTGAATGGGCCTGTAAATAGGCAAAGCTTTGTACACTGGATGTAACTCCTGAAAAGAGGAAGTTACACACAAGCAAAATACAATATATGCACAAGAAGCACAAAGAAAGATACAAAACAAATTTGATATACATGTCGGCAACGTGGTACAGACAAACACCATGAGCTGATTCTCCTATGACTCGCCCGACTCTGGCGCTTTCCCGGTACTCGATCTTCGGAAGTGATTGTTTTAGATGAACGACCCTCAGGTATTCCCAAACCACCAAGCAATGCAATATCAAACTCGGACCGCAGTCATTTGCTTTTTCCAATCCCTAACGTTTGCGTGAATCGCCCTTTGCGGGTTTTCAGTTCACCGGGATACCCTTTTTTTTTCGAAATTGCCCTTTTCGGGTTTTCAACTTCGCGGGTGTACATTTTTCAATTTTATCCCTAACTTATGCCCGAACCTTTTATTCTTTTTTATGGTTCGCCGGGATGCCCCATTTTTACCTGGACTCTCTTTTTTCTGTCCAGCGGGTCACTTTAAGCAAAGTATTTTTTAACTGCGTCCGAATTCACAGGAGACGTAAAGTCCTCACCATCCATGGTGGATAACAACAAGGCTCCTCCAGAGAAAACCTTTCTGACGACATATGGACCCTCGTAGTTGGGAGTCCATTTTCCCCTGTGATCCGATTATGGTGGGAGAATCTTTTTCAACACAAGATCTCCCGTCTAAAAGCTTCGAGGGTATACCTTCTTATCGTAAGCTTTCTTCATCCAGCTCTGATACAACCGACCATATGCGAGAGAAGCCAGTCTCTTTTCATCCATTAAACTGAGCTGGTTCAGTCTATCTTTTACCCATTCTGCCTCATCAAGTTGGACATCACGTAAAACACTCAAAGAAGGAATCTCAACCTCCAATGGTAACACTGCCTCCATACCATATACCAGTGAAAAAGGAGTTGCACCGGTTGATGTGCGTACCGTCGTACGATAACCGTGCAAAGCGAAAGGCAACATCTCATGCCAGTCCTTGTAAGTCACAACCATCTTCTGAACAATCTTTTTTATGTTCTTATTGGCCGCTTCGACAGCGCCATTCATCTTGGGCTGATAAGGGGAAGAATTGTGATGCTCGATCTTGAAATTCTGACACAGCTCTTTCACCATCTTGTTATTCAAGTTTGAGCCATTGTCGGTGATAATTCGCTCTGGAATTCCATATCTGCAGATAATATCTCTTTTGATAAATCTGGCTACCACTTGTTTGGTGACATTAGCATATGACGCTGCTTCCACCCATTTGGTGAAGTAATCAATAACTACCAAAATAAACCGGTTCCGTTTGATGCCGTGGGCTCAATCTTGCCAATCATATCAATGCCCCACATCGAGAAAGGCCACGGTGATGACATAACGTTCAAAGGGCTTGGAGGCACATGAATCTTATCCGCATAAATTTGACATTTATGACACCGCTTCGCAAACTTGAAACAATCTGTTTCCATCGTTAGCCAATAGTAACCTGCCCGCAACAGTTTTCTCGTCATTGCATGTCCACCATCATGCGTACCAAATGTACCTTCATGGATCTCTTCCATGAGCAACTTAGCCTCTTTCTCATCCACACATCACAACAACACCAAGTTGTGGTTTCTCTTGTACAGGACGCCATCCGGATTCAAATAGAAATTGCCAGCCAATCTCCTAAGAGTCTTCTGATCACGACTGGATTCCCCAGCCGGATACTCTTGGTTCTTCAGGAAATTCTGGATATCGAAATACCACGGTTTGCCATCGGATGTTTCCTCAATGGCGAATATGAAGGTGAGCCTATCAAGGCGAGAGATAACAATCATGGGAGCCTCATTCCAGAAGTTAACGTTATACATTGAAGACAACGTCGCAAGAGCGTCGACCATCTGATTTTTTGCTCGTGGCACGTGATGCAATTCTACTTTGTCAAAGAAAGGCAACAATCTCCTTGCATAATTCATACAGGGTATCAGATTGGGCTGCCGCGTCTCCCATTCTCCTTTAATCTGGTTGACCATTAGAGCAGAGTCCCCGTATACATCAAGATTTTTAATTCTTAGATCAATAGCTTCTTCGAGACCCATGATGCACGCCTCATATTCAGCCTCATTATTAGTAACTGGAAAGGTCAATCTGGCAGTAAAGGGAATATGCGTCCCTTCAAGAGTAGTTATGATTGCCCCTATTCCACTACCGTAAGAGTTAACAGCGCCATCAAATATCAACTTCCATTTGGAACCCAACTCTGGACCTTCATCCGGCAACGGCTCATCACAATCTTTCATTTTCAAGTACATGATATCCTCGTCAGGAAAATCAAAACTCATCGACTGGTAATTATCAATTGGCTGCTCCGCTAGGTACTCTGACAGAACACTACCTTTGATAGCCTTTTCAGAAACATATTGAATATCATATTCTGTCAGCACCATCTGCCATCGAGCAATCCTCCCGGAGAGTGCTTGCTTTTCAAATACGTATTTGATCGGATCCATCTTTGAAATTATCATGGTTGTATGGTTTAACATGTATTGTCTTAAACATTTGGCAGCCCAGGCTAGCGCACAACATGTTTTTTCGAGCATTGAGTAACGGGATTCATAATCTGTGAACTTTTTACTCAAGTAGTAAATCGCATGCTCTTTACGTCCAGTCTCGTCATGTTGACCGAGAACACAACCCATACTTTCCTCAAGAACCGTCAAATACATAATCAATGGTCTCCCGGCTACTGGGGGTATCAATATTGGAGGTTCCTGCAAATATTCTTTTATTTTTTCAAACGCCCTTTGACAATCTTCATTCCAGGTCACAACCTGATTCTTTTTCAACAATTTGAATAATGGCTCGCATGTAGCGGTTAGGTGAGATATGAACCGAGCAATGTAGTTCAACCTCCCTAAAAACCCACACACTTCTTTTTCTGTTTTAGGCGTTGGCATTTCTTATATTGCTTTTATCTTAGCAGGATCAACCTCAATTCCTTTTTTGCTCACAATAAACCCCAATAGTTTACCGGACCTCACCCTGAAGGTGCACTTGTTAGGATTCAACCTCAGCCTGAATTTCCTAAGCCTTTTGAACAATTTCAACAGATTAACCAAATGCTCGACCTCCGTCTGGGATTTGGCAATCATATCATCAACATAAACCTCGATCTCTTTATGCATCATGTCATGAAAGAGCATCGTCATTGCACGTTGATATGTTGCCCCAGCGTTTTTCAAACCAAAGGGCATCACTTTGTAGCAAAATGTTCCCCAGGGGGTAATGAAGGTTGTTTTCTCCATGTCTTCTAGCGCCATTTTTATCTGATTGTAACCCGAGAAGCCATCCATGAAGGATAACACGGAGAATTGAGCAGTGTTATCGACCAACACATCAATATGAGGAAGCGGAAAGGCGTCCTTTGGGCTCGCCTTATTCAAATCACGATAGTCTACGCACATCCGCACCTTACCGTCTTTCTCTGGTACCGGTACTATATTGGCGACCCATGAGGGATAAGTTGTAACAGCAAGGAAACCGACATCCCACTATTTTTGAACTTCCTCCTTAATCTTCACAGACATATCTGGTCTGGTTCTTCTGAGTTTCTGCTTAACAGGCGAACATTCTTTTCGCAATGGCAGACGATGAACAAGCATGTCAGTATCCAATCCTGGCATATCCTCGTACGACCAAGCAAAGATATCATTGTACTCTTGCAACATCTCAATCAGACTTTGCTTGATGTCGCTTTGCAGCGCAGCCCCTATCCGGATGTTCTTGACAACTCCCTCGGACCCCACATTGATAATCTCAATCTCTTCCTGATGAGGTAGAATGATTCTTTCTTCTTGTTTCAACAGTCGAGTCAACTCCTCTGGCAAGTCGCTATCCTCAACCATCTCTTCCTCAGCTTGAAATACCGGGTGCTCGAAGTCAAAGCGAGTCATAGGAAGTTCGTGTTCGGTGTCATCTAAAATATGAATCCTGCAAAGGAAATGGTTAAATGCTTCAAATGAGTGCAAACAAAGCTCATAACCACGTTGCCATTTATTGTTAAAATAAAAACAGGAAAAACAAGGAACACAAAATTTGTATGAGAAAAACGCCTTTATTCAATGATTAAATGGTGCATACACATAAGCAGGCGGCCCTAAAACAAAATCACTGTGCCCCGGGTAGGACACAAGATTATACAATAATCAAGAAAACAAATCATTACTGTTTTGTAGTCACTGGGACAATTTCCCGGATGGACCAGTTGCAGAGACTTTGTCCTGGCATGCTAGGCTTGATCCACGCGTCCATGTCGCAATCACTATCTCCGTCTTCAGAGTCGGAAACAGCATTAATCGTCTCAAAGCAGACTCCCTTTGGAGTAATCACCACCGGTCCTTTGAACTTGGGCGCGCCTGATGCGGAAGGTGCTGATGTAGGGTGATACCCCAAACCAAACTTGTCCATCTTGACAGGAATTTCTAGTACTTGACCCCAACCCTTGGTCTCACCAGTCTGAACCAACGCTTGAGCGTCTTTGTACGAAGCCACAGCAACCTCTGGCCCTTTGCTGGGAACACTGGACTTGTCTTTGATTTGCAACCCTTCGAAGGCTTGGCAGGGCGTTTCGTGGATTTCTCCATCCACTTCAACGTACTTGAATGATGAGAGATGACTGACCAAGATATCCTCTTCCCCACAAATAGTAACGATGCCACCACCGGCTCCAAACTTAAGCTTCTGATGCAGCATGGACGTCACATCCCCTGCAGAGTGTATCCACGGACGCCCAAGTAAACAGCTATAAGCTGGATGAATATCCATGATATAAAATTCAGTGTCAAATATTTCCGGCCCGACCTGCAGCGACAGCGTTATCGATCCAAACACCGACCTTCTCGTTCCATCAAACGCCCTCACCACCAAGTCACTTGGCGTGCAAATAATTCCCCGGATATCCAACTTCATCATAGCCTTCTTAGGCAATACATTCAGAGATGATCCGGTATCCACAAGAACGTGCGACATTACGGTGCCCCGACACTCCACCGATATGTGCAAAGCCATATTATGCTCTCGGCCTCTGGGTGTTAGATCAAAATCAGTGAAACCCAAACTATGTCCAGCATTGACATGCGCCAGTACCCCCTCTAGCTGATCGACAGAAACCTCCTGAGGCACAAATGATGTGTCCAATATCTTCAACAAAGCATTTCAATGAGCCTCAGAACAAAGCAACAAAGATAGGATTGAAATTTTTGAGGGTGTCTGTTGTAAATGCTCAACAATCTTATAATCGCTCTTGCGAATTAGCCTCATGAATTCTTCTACGTCATTGAGCGATGTGTCTTTCTCTTTCAACTGGGATGGTCCACTTTTATTCACCTTGGTTTTGCCTTTAGCAATCCTCTCTGCTTCAACTTCAGGTGCGGTGAAGATTCTTCCACTACGGGTCATGCCTCCCGTTCCAACAACATTGTCAACTGCCCCTGCCGGCCGGCTATTCACCTCAATCTTTTCTCCATTACAGTATGCTTCTAACCCATATGTCCATGGAACAACTTTTGTACTCTCAAAAGGAACAGGTCCTGCTTTTGTTATTGTGATAGTCGGTCGCTTGGCAGGTGCCGATATCGTAATAGTCTTCCTTGGGATCGTAACAGTTGCAATCTCATCCTGCTTTTCAAACAATGCCTCAACAGGCTTCTCAACCGCAGTCCGATCAAATTGCAAAATCCCCTCATCCATCATGGCTTGGACACCTCTTTTTAAATCAGCGCAACCCCCTGGTTGGGTCCAGCAATCCAGACAATATTCATCACTGTCGCTACTGCGAAAATCGGCGCCGGCTATGACAGAAGAGTCGCCACCGTGCGTTATTTATCCCACAAGAGGGAAAGGAAACGCTCAGAGTAAACCTAACGCAAAGCGGGAAAGGAATGGTCATCGCAACCAAATCCTGGATTCGGGAGTCGGTTACGCAAGGGGAAGGTATTAGCACCCCACACGTCCGTCGTACTCGACGGGATCCACGCTTGTTTCTGGTACGGATTGTTACTCTATCTACACTAAAGGTCAAGGGACAAAGGAAAAGGAAATGACTCGGCAAAGTATCGCACTTTATGCCTACATATTCCCGTCTAGAATGAGAAATCAAAGTCAACGTAGTTCGCCTACCTACGGGAAAGGAGGGGAAGGTTGCTCGCTAGGATACGGCATCCTATGCCTAGGTACTTTCATACAACATGAAAGATCAGAGCAAACGTGGTTTGGGCTACGGAAGACACAAGCTTGTCTGACTGTTTTTTTATTACCTTATGAAAGGGTTTTTCTTGATTAAGAGTCCAAGCGGACGAAAATGACACTTTGATGTTTGTTTTGAATCTTTTAGGAAAGAAGTGTTTTTTAGTTTGTTTGCAATCTCTGACGTACTAGAGACTACGATTTGAGAGTGACTACGTCGCATGTCACCCTAAGGGTACCACACTAAGCAGTCAGATTACTGAAGAGTGACCCTCCAACAACCTTTTCTCAAATAGCTTAAGGCTCGTAACGTACGATGTCGATTAACCTTATTACTGTATTTTGAATTGTTTTGAGATGAGAAAAGAGAAAGAAGCTCTAAAAAGCCTATGGTTGAAAGGGAATAAAACTAACTTAATGTTGTCATGCATGGATAAGAAGCCTAATGTCTGTCATAATTCCCTCCTGCACAGAGGAAATCAGAGATCCTAGGGGATAAACAGAAAATAAAGCAAGCAAATACAGTAAAATGCATGCAATGCAGCAATACAAGCGAGGCAAGGGAGTCCCACTCAACCTCGAACCTGGGAAAACAACAGGAAAAGTGAATCAACATTCACCTCAAACCTAGGGGGCAAGCTGCACAAGCCAACAAACAATACAGAGAACAAAACCCAAAGCAGAGGAGGCAGCCCAGACAGCAGCACCAAACTCCTACAATTGATAGCACAAGCAGCAGCTCTGAACAACAACAGTTGATTAAACAGCAGAGAGTTGACAGCAACAACCTTCATCTTCATGAATAACTCCTATCTTCAAGCTTCAATACTTTCAATCTTCAGCAAGCACCTAAACTTCAACAAGCTTCAAACTTCAACAAGACACCAGCTCTAATCAGCAGACTTCAACCAGTAACCAGCTTCAACAAGCAAGCAAAACCCTAGCTTCAACTTCAATAGGCTTCAACAAGCACAAACCTCATCTTCACCAAGCTTCAACAAGCAACCTCCAAGGGAGAATCATTCGACAAGATCAGATTATAATGTTAAGAAACTTAATGACAACCCAAGGAAATCACTAAGAACTTAACATTTCAAATGTAAGGTATCCTCAAGGTTCTACCCAACCAAAGCATGCTCTACATCCCTCCTAAGGAGAGATGGAACTTCTTTGGGGGACCTTGTGTCATGGGATGGAATAGAGGCACAAGAAGCTCTCTATGTTTGAAAGAAGCAATAAGACTAATCTAGAGTTCCTCCTATAAACCCTAACTCCTAAGCCTTCAAAAGCAATCTTCAAAGAGAAAGATCTTCATTCCCATGCTCCAAGCTTTATCTCCAAGCATCTTCCAAGCCTCCATAAGCTCCATCAAGAAAAACCCAAGCCCAAAGCCCAATTAAGATAGGCCAAACAAAGTAACCAAACTAAACATCCAAGGGGAAAACCCACAATCAACACACAAGTTGCAAAAATCAAATAAAATGCTAAAACTCATCATAAAATCCTAAGTAAAATTCTAAGGGAACCTAACCCTATACCCAATACCCCATATAAATTCCAGAACCTAAATCAAACACTAAGTCCCTAAACTATGCTCTAAACTACAGCTAGTTGGTTTAAAACCCTAAACCTAACACTCCTTATGTTCACCAATCAAATTGGCCTAAAATTTAATCACAAAAATATGATAAAATTTCTAAGGGTACATGCTTCTCTAATTTAATCGTGGCCCTTGGATGGATGGTTCAGTCAATGGTCAATGTAGATCCTATGGTCAATCCATCATCTTCTTCATTTCAAATTCTGGGAAGAAATGAACTAGGACGGTGGTCGGAGGTGGCGCCGTCCCCAAATGCTTACACCACAAAACCTCACCAAAATCTAAACATGAGTACATCATTCAACTCGTTTTCTCTCACTGAATCCAACCATGCCCTCCATTCTCATTGAAAACCACTATATCTCAAAACACGACTCCAAGTTCAGAACATGCTCCACAATTCAATCATCAGGATTCTCAAAATTAATGAGTCTATCATCATCTACACACTTCACTGAGTAATTATCACCATTCAACTAAGCCTAATTCACCAAGAATCACAAAATATATCCATCCCAAGAAATCTGGTCAATCCTATTTTTGTCTCTAAACCTTGAACTATGGTACCAGAATCCACCTAGCCAACATCTACAATGCATCTACACATCTAATTCCTATCAATTACACCTAAATCATGCTATGAGTTGAAATTTGCAAACCTGTAAAAAGTGGATGAACAGAGGTATCTTGGCTTCGAATTACACCTCAATCTTCTCCAGATACGATCAACAATGCCCTGTGAATCTTCTGTATGCAATGAATTGCTTTGAATCCCTCCCAATCAGCAAAACCGATTTTGAGTTGCAAGGTTGAAACTCACTATGCTCTCTCTCAATTCTTCAGAGTTCTTGGCCAAAAAAATAACTGAATCAGTTACACTCTTTATATAGAACATGTTGGAATGATCAAGAAAGTTCTGGAATGATCCATGTGAGAAATCCAATTTCTCTTGCATTTGAAAATTTCATCTCATGACAGTCGGGTTCATCTTAGTTCCACAGCTTGATTTTGATCCAATTTCTCTCCACATGACATATTGAAGTGATTGAGATTGGTTAATGCCTTGGTTCTGATCTCATGAGTGATTTGGCAAGTGTTACTTACATGTGAAGTTACCAAATGCAAGTGTGTTCAAATGACCTCAATTGCCAAAAGTGAGAGTTTCATTATCTTTAAAACATCATTTCTAATCAATTTGATATGCCATATGCCTTGTTTTGACCATAAAACATAAAATCCCATTTTTGGCCTTTTAAATGACTTTAAATTCTTCCTTTTTAAGCCATTTTTAGCAACCTTGTGATACAAGCCAATCCAATCCCTCATGACTTCTTACCTGACCTAAAAACATCATTCTAAAGACATTTCATGTTGAACACTTTTTCATTTGAGGAGTGGAAGATAGAGATTTTGGCACCTGCTTGAAAATGACCTATAATTCAACTTTCCCAAAATACCCCTGGATTGCCAATACCATAACTTGAGTTCCGTAAATCCCTTTGAGGACTTATAGTATTCAAATTAAAGCTAAGATCAAGATCTACCACTATTATGTTGGACAAGAATCCATTTGAAAACTCCTTGAAGGGAAAAAGTTGCTTGGAAGTCAAGTGACTTTCACAGATAAATTTCAGTGTCCTCTGATGACCTGTAATTTGCAAGAACCATAACTTGAGTTCTACAAATCTTCTTGAAGACTTATAGTAATCAAATTAAAGGTATTGAGATGCTCTACAAGTTTCATGTTGGCCGAAGATCCATTTGAAACTTGTATTTTGACTTGTGTGGCTTTGAAGTTAGGCACTAAACAGGGGATTTTACACTGAAACCCTAATTTAGCAACTTCCCACATTCTTGATCTTTATTTGCTTAATCTTGGCACAACACCACACATGTATCAACATACCAATACATAAACCCCATGACCTCAAGGTAGGCTTTGACACTCTTCAATTGCTCAGTTGACCTAGGGTTGACCCAGATGAAACCCTAATTTCTTGCACTTCAATTGTGGCTCTTACACTTGAATCAATGACTTGATTTAACTTCAACATGTCCCTCTAGGCACTCCATGAGCTCTACACACATCTCAAATTCCCAATCCATGCTCCACATCTCCTTGATGATCCTCAATAAACCTCAAGATAGGAGAAAAACCCACATACAAGCATTCACATCTCTTAAGACCTCAAATCACCTCTTGATGGCTTCGATGACTTCTCAAGCTTGGATAAGACCTCTTGCTAGGATTCTTTTGATAAGACTCATATTTGATCCCTTGTTGGATGACTTGCTATGCTATGATATGCAAATGATTGACCTATGTTCATGATGTAACTATGCAAATGATAATGCAATTGAAACATAAATCAAGTGAAATAGGTTGGGCAAATTTTAGGGTGCAACAGCTGCCCCTATTCAAACGGCTTGGACCCGACTGGGTGAAGAGCGAACGGCCTTCAAACAATCGAGGTACGAGATGGTTGAATACCAAGAACCTGGAAATTTGCCAACCGCAGAAATAAACTGCACAACTGCTTGGGAACAATAACCAGATAACTGAATCGGGTTGTTACTGAAACAACCGATCAGTCATCCAATATCAAAATCTGATTCAATGTCAACCGCCTGTGTAACGCCACAGGCTTTGAACTCCCTCTTGTCAAAACACCCCGCCTTTTGTCCACGTTAAGACTCCGCATTCTGTCGATACAGAAAAACAAATTAGCGACCATACTGGGGGATCATTTTCATCAACCCGAAAAAGATTCCATCATCGCAAGCACAAACTTCGGCTTCGTCTGGGCACGTTTCGCCAATACGAAGAAATCTCGGCGACCTCGCTGGGGAAAATACTTTTGTCAAATATCGGAACACAACTCACATACTCTGTCTATCACGGGAGAATCATCTATCTGGATACCGGAAAGTTCATCCGTCCACTTCATACGGGAAAATCCATCCGCCTGATTCATACAGGAAAAGGTCATCCGCCTGCTTCATACGGGAAAATCCATCTGCCTGATTCATACAGGAAAAGTTCATCCGCCTGCTTCATACGGGAAAATCCATCTTCCTGATTCATACAAGAAAAGTTCATCCGCCTGCTTCATACGGGAAAATACATCTTCCTGATTCATACAGGAAAAGTTCATCCGCCTACTTCATACGGGAAAATACATCTGCCTAATTCTTACAGGAAAAGTTCATCCGCCTGCTTCATATGGGAAAATACATCTGCCTGATTCTTATAGGAAAAGTTCATCCTCCTGCTTCATACGGGAAAATACATCTGTCTGATTCTTCCAGGAAAGTTCATCTGCCTGCTTCATACGGGAAAATACATCTGCCTGATTCTTACAGGAAAGTTCATCCGCCTGCTTCATACAGGAAAATCCATCTGCCTGATTCATACAGGAAAAGTTCATCCGCCTGCTTCATACGGGAAAATACATCTGCCTGAATCATATAGGAAAAGTTCATCCGCGTGCTTCATACGGGAAAATACATCTGCCTGATTCATACAGGAAAAGTTCATCCGCCTGCTTCATACGGGAAAATACATCTGCCTGATTCTTACAGGAAAGTTCATCCGCCTGCTTCATACGGGAAAATACATCTTGGATATAGCTTCCTTGCCTATTCTTGGTAGTAGCTAACTCCACTAGGGATATTCTGAAAATAACTGCCCGACACCCGTTTCGACAACAAGTGACCACTTCTGAAATTTTGATTTATGAAACCCTGTAATGCTGCCGCGACAGCAAACCTGAAGAAAAACACTCCGCTGGTCGGATAAGAGAAACTTCAACTAGTAACTCTGTGGGGATAATAATAAGAACTGTATCATCACATGTCTCACAGCGAGACTTCGAATATCTGGAAATAGATCCAAGATAGAACTCCATACTCCTGTTGAGAAACACACCTGAAAGCAAAAAGTTAACCAACCTGATTTATGTTTCACAATGCGTATGTTTGACAATGGCATAATGCCCCATACGGCATGGAAATGCTACGCGTTTTTTGGGTAGATGCAAATATGATAATATATGCAAATGCAAATGCAGGTTCAAGCTGCTGGGGAAGCTCTGATAAGCTTGCTTCATCCACACGACTGCTGAGGACAAATACAACTCTGTTGGGGATGAACGGGTATCACAAAGTATTCCGGCAAAATAAACGCCGGAAATATCGCCAACTCTGCCGAGGAGAGATTAACGTCTAGTTCCACTGGGAGGAAAGAACAACACCTCTGCTGGGGAGAGAAACTCAGCTGGGGAAGAGGTGACCCTTCTGGGGCCTACTATCTGGGCACAATTTACATACTCAGAGCTACCACTCCGCTGGGGATAATCATCCTGATGAAGGCATGACGACCTGTGGGGAGAAAGAAAACCATCCTCGGTGGGGATAATCCTTATGAACCTACTATGACTTGGTTACGCGCCGCAGAAATCCTCCCAGCTGGGGATTGAACGTGCACATACTCGACTCTCTAGGGAGTATAACCTCTGCATGGGACACTGATTTTGCCTTGCTGGGGATATCCTGTGGACAACTTCCATGAGGATACTCTTCTGGGGAAAATAATCCCTCCTTCGGTAAGGGATAACATCATCTCAACCTCCGGGGATGAGGTGCGACCTGCTGGGAAATAGCGTCAAGTAAGGTCAAGTCCTTCATCCAGAGCCTCTGGCTGGGGGATACAATTTTCTGACTGTCTGCTCCAAGGGTGAGAACCCTGCAAAACACAAACGAGACAAAACAAATCTATACAACCAAATCTATTCGGGTTAATATCCATGACATCCCCTCAGTCAATTTGAATTTTTATCAATCATTGGCAAGGGCCAGCAAAGTTATGCAAATGCGAGTTTATCAAAACATCGGCGTTTTTCACATACAAAACAGTAAAGCACAAACATCAAATACTGAATAACATGTTTTATTGACTGAGCCTGTAAATAGGTGAAGCTTTGTACACTGGATGCAACTCCTGAAAAGAGGAAGTTACGCACAAACAATATACAAACATGCACAAGAAGCATTAATACAAATACAAATCAAATTTGTACATATGTCGGCAACGTGGTGCAGACAAACATCATGAGCTGATCCTCCTATGACTCACCTGACTCTGGCGCTTTCCCAGTATTCAATTTTCGGAAGAGATTGTGTTGGATAAACGAACCCCCAGGTACTCCCAAACCACTAAGCAATGTAGTATCAAATTCGGACCGCAGTCATTTGCTTTTTCAATCCCTAACTTTTGCGTGAACCGCCCTTTGCGGGTTTTCAATTCACCGGGATACCCTTTTTTGCCGAAGTCGCCCTTTGCGGGTTTTCAATTCACCGGGATACCCTTTTTTGCCGAAGTCGCCCTTTGCAGGTTTTCAACTTCGCGGGTGTACATCTTTTCAATTTTATCCCTAACTTTTGCCCGAACCTTTTATTCATTTTTTTATGGTTCACCGGGATGCCCCATTTTTGCCTGGACTCTCTTTTTTCTGTCCAACAGGTCAATTTCAAGCAAAGTATTTTTTAACTGCGTCCGAATTCACAGGTGACGTAAAGTCTTCACCGTCCATGGTGGACAACAACAAAGCTCCTCCGGAGAAGACTTTTCTAACAACGTATGAACCTTCGTAGTTCGGCGTCCATTTGCCCCTGTGATCCGTTTGTGGCGGGTGAATCTTTTTCAGCACAAGGTCGCCCGTCTGAAAGCTTCGCGGACATATCTTCTTATCGTACGCTTTCTTCATCCGGCTCTGATACAACCGATCGTATGCTAGAGAAGCTAGCCTCTTCTCATCCATTAAACTGAGCTGATTCAGTCTATCCTTTACCCATTCTGCCTCGTCAAGTTGGACATCTCGTAACACCCTCAAGGAAGGAATCTCAACCTCCAACAGTAACACTGCCTCCATTCCGTATACCAACGAGAAAGGGGTTGCCCCGGTTGATGTGCGTACCGTCGTACGATAACTGTGCAAAGCGAAAGGTAGCATCTCATGCCAGTCCTTATACGTCACTACCATCTTCTGAACGATTTTCTTTATGTTTTTATTGGCCGCTTCGACAGCGCCATTCATCTTGGGTCGGTAAGGAGAGGAGTTGTGATGTTCAATCTTGAAATTCTGACACAGCTCTTTCATCACCCTGTTATTCAAATTCGAACCGTTGTCGGTGATAATCCGCTCAGGGATTCCATATCTGCAGATAATATCTCGTTTGATAAATCTGGCGACCACTTGTTTGGTGACATTGGCATATGATGCTGCTTCTACCCATTTGGTGAAGTAATCGATTGCCACCAAAATGAACCGGTGTCCGTTTGATATCGTAGGCTCAATCTTGCCAATCATATCAATCCCCCACATCGAGAAAGGCCACGGTGATGACATCACATTCAAAGGACTTGGAGGTACATGGATTTTGTCCGCATAAATCTGGCATTTATGACACCTCTTTGCAAACTTGAAACAATATGTTTCCATAGTCAGCCAATAGTAACCTGCCCGCAGCAGTTTTCTTGTCATAGCATGCCCACCAGCATGTGTACCAAATGTACCCTCATGTATCTCTTCCATGAGCAACTTCGCCTCTTTCTCGTCTACACAGCGTAGCAACACCAAGTCGTGGTTTATTTTGTACAGGACACCATCCGGGTTCAAATAGAAATTGCCAGCCAACCTCCTGAGATTCTTCTGATCTCGACTGGATGCCCCAGCCGGATACTCCTTGTTCTTCAGGAAATTCTGGATGTCAAAGTACCAGGGTTTACAATCGGGAGCCTCGTCAATGGCAAATATGAAGGCAGGCCTATCAAGCCGCGAGATGACAATCCTGGGAGCCTCATTCCAGAAGTTAACTTTATACATTGAAGACAATGTCGCCAGGGCGTCAGCCATTTGATTTTCTGCTCGTGGTACGTGATGCAATTCCACCTTGTCAAAGAAAGGCAACAATCTCCTTGCATAATTCATATATGGTATCAAATTCGGCTGACGTGTCTCCCATTCTCCTTTAATCTGATTCACCACTAGAGCTGAGTCTCCGTATACATCCAGGTTCTTGATTCGCAAATCAATGGCTTCTTCCAGACCCATGATGTAAGCCTCATATTCAACCTCATTATTGGTAACAAGAAAGGTCAATCGGGCAGTAAATGGGATGTGCGACCCATGAGGCGTAGTGATAATTGCACCTATTCCGCTACCATAGGAATTAACAGCTCCGTCAAATATCAACTGCCATTTGGAACCCAACTCTGGTCCTTCGTCCGGCAACGGTTCGTCACAATCTTTCATTTTCAGGTACATGATATCCTCGTCAGGAAAATCAAACCTCATCGATTGGTAGTCCTCAACAGGCTGCTCCGCAAGGTACTCAGACAGAACGCTACCTTTAATAGCCTTCTGCGAGACTTATTGGATATCGTATTCTGTTAACACCATCTGCCATCGGGCAATTCTTCCGGTGAGTGCTTGCTTCTCAAACACGTATTTGATTGGATCCATCTTTGAAATTATCATGGTTGTATGATTCAGCATGTATTGCCTCAAACGTTTGGCGGCCCAGGCTAGCGCGCAACACGTTTTCTCGAGCATCGAGTACCTGGACTCACAGTCAGTAAACTTCTTACTCAAATAGTAGATCGCATGCTCTTTACGTCCGGTCTCGTCATGTTGACCGAGAACACAACCCATACTTTCCTCAAGAACCGTCAAATACATAATCAAAGGTCTTCCGGCCACTAGGGGTATCAAAACAGGAGGTTCCTGCAAGTATTCTTTTATCTTGTCGAACGCCCTTTGACAATTTTCATTCCAGGTCAACACCTGATCCTTTTTCAACAACTTGAATAACGGCTCGCATGTCGCAGTTAGGTGAGATATGAACCGGGCGATATAGTTCAACCTCCCTAAAAACCCACGCACTTCTTTTTCTGTTTTAGGCGTCGGCATTTCTTGTATTGCTTTTATTTTCGCAGGATCAACCTCTATTCCTTTTTCGCTCACAATAAACCCCAGCAGTTTACCCGATCTCACCCCGAAGGTGCACTTGTTAGGGTTCAGTCTCAACCTCAACTTCCTAAGCCTTTTGAATAGTTTCAGCAGATTAACCACATGCTCCTCCTCTGTCTGGGATTTGGCAATCATATCATCAACACAAACCTCGATCTCTTTGTGCATCATGTCATGAAAGAGAGTCGTCATAGCACGTTGATATGTTGCCCCAGCGTTCTTCAGTCCGAAGGGCATCACTTTGTAGCAAAATGTTCCCCAGGGAGTAATGAAGGTAGTCTTCTCCATGTCTTATGATGCCATTTTGATCTGATTATAGCCTGAGAAGCCATCCATGAAGGAGAATACGGAGAACTGAGCAGTGTTATCAACCAGCACATCAATGTGAGGAAGTGAAAAGTCATCTTTCGGGCTCGCCTTATTCAAATCACGGTAGTCTACGCACATTCGCACTTTACCGTCTTTCTTCGGCACTGGTACTATATTGGCGACCCATGACGGATAAGTTGTAATGGCTAGGAAACCGGCATCCCACTGTTTTTGAACTTCCTCCTTGATTTTTACAGCCATGTCCGGTCTGGTTCTCCTGAGTTTCTGCTTAACAGGCGGACATTCCTCTCGCAACGGCAGACGGTGCACAACCATGTTCGTATCTAACCCAGGCATATCCTCGTACGACCAAGCAAATATATCACCATACTCTCGCAGTATCTCAATCAGCCTTTGCTTGACGTCGCCCTATAGCGCAACCCCTATACCGATATTTCTCACAATCTCCTCCGACCCCAAATTGATAATCTCGATCTCCTCCTGATGAGGCAGAATGATTCTTTCTTCTTGTTTCAATAACCAGGTCAGCTCTTCTGGTACGTCGCCATCTTCAACAATCTCTTCCTCAGCCTGAAATACCGAGTGCTCGAAGTCGAAGTGAGTCATAGGCGGTTCATAGATGTCATCTGAAATAGTAATCCTGCAAAGGAAATGGTTAAATGCTTCAAAACACAGACAAAGCAAATAACCACATTGCCATTTTATTGTTAAAAACAAAAACAGGAAAAACAGGGATCACAACATTTGTATATGAAAAAACGTCTTTATTTCATGATTAAACAATGTAATGTACATAACCAAATGGCCCTAAGCAAAATCACTATGCCCCGGGTAGGACACATGATTATTCAACAATTAAGAAAACAAATCATTACTGTTTAGTTGTCACAGGAACAATTTCCTGGATAGACCAATTGCAGAGACTTTGTCTTGGCACGCTTGGCTGGATCCAGGCGTCCATGTCACAATCGCTATCTCCGTCTTCAGCATCGGAAACAACATTAATAGTCTCATAGCATACTCCATTTGGTGTAATTGTTATCGGCCCTCTGAACTTGGGTGTTCCTGAAAAGGATGTTGATGACGAAGGATGATATCCAAGCCCGAATCTATCCATTTTTACCGGAATCTCCAACACCTGACCCCAGCCCTTGGTCTCACTTGTCTGCACTAAAGCTTGAGCTTCCTTATAAGATGACATGGCCATATCTGGCGCTTTGCTGGGCACTGGAGCTTTGTCTTTAATTCGCAACCCCTCGAAGGCTTGACAGGGTGTTTCGTGTATTTTTCCGTCGACCTCAACATATTTAAACGAAGACAGATGGCTAACCAAAATATCTTCTTCCCCGCAAACAGTGACAACACTATCCCCAACCATGTACTTCAGCTTTTGATGCAATGTGGATGTGACTGCCCCTGCAGCATGAATCCATGGGCGCCCAAGGAGGAAACTATACGCTGGATGGATGTCCATTATATAGAATTCAGTTTCAAATATTTCAGGCCTCACCTGCAACGGTAATGTTATTGATCTGAAAACCGACCTCCGCGTTCCGTCGAACGCTCTCACCACTAAATCACTGGGCGTGCAGATAATCCCCCTGATATCCAATTTCATCATGGCTTTCTTCGGTATCACATTCAGGGAAGATCCAGTGTCTACTAAAACATGGGACATGACCGTGCCTCGGCATTCTACTGACACATGCAATGCCATATTGTGCTCTCGCCCTCTCGGAGTCAAATCAAAGTCTGTGAAGCCCAAACTGTGCCCCGCATTGACATGCGCCATCACCCCTTCTAACTAATTAACAGAAACTTCTTGAGGAACAAACGACATGTCTAGAATCTTCAGCAAAGCGTTCCGATGGGCCTCAGAACATAATAGCAATGATAGGATGGAAATTTTTGATGGCGTTTGCTGGAGGTGCTCAACGATTTTGTAATCACTTTTACTAATGAGCCTCATAAACTCCTCCACATCTTTAAGTGACGTTTCCTTTTCGTTTAGTTGAGAAGGGCCACTCTCAGTTACCTTGGCTTTACCCTTGGTCAATATTTCTGCCTCTACCTCGGGCGATGTGAAGATTCTTCCGCTTCTGGTCATACCCCCTGTTCCGACAACATTATCTACAACCCCAGCTGGTTGTCCATTGACTTCAATTTTCTCACTGTCACAATATACCTCCAACTCGTAAGTCCACGACACTGCTTTAGTACTCTCAAAAGGGACTGGCCCTGCTTTGGTAATTGTGATCGTCGGCCGCCTGGCGGGCGCTATTATCGTTATCGTTTTCCTCGGAATCGTCACCGTCGCAACATCGTTCTGCTCATCACATAACGCCTCTACAGGCTTTTCAACCGCGGTTCGATCGAATTTCAAGGTACCTTCATCCATCATAGCCTGAATGCCCTTTCTTAATTCAGCACAACCCCCTGACTGGGTCCAACAATCTAAGCAGAATTCGTCACAACCCGGGAATACACCCCCTTTTAACAACCTGGTTTTAACCTTACCCAACGGTGTCTTCAGCTCATTGACATCCATCACTAGATTCAAATTTTCTTCTGTCAAGATGGCATTTGCCCCGTGATTGGGCATGGGCAGTTGTACTATATTTGGACCCACCTGTCCAAAGTTGATAGCTTTGCTGTCCAACAAATCCTGAACTTTGTGTTTAAATGCCTGACAAGCTTCTACATCATGCCCGGGCGCCCCAAAATGGAATTCGCAATGCTTGTTAGCATCATACCCATAAGGAAGTACCGACCCTGTAGGCGGTGCCAAAGTCCTCTTTTCAACCAAGTTCAACCCTAGCAGGGTCTGAAGGAGTTCTGCATACGTGGAAGGAGGTGCGTCGAACACTCTTTTCGGTCTCGTATTTTGTATCCTTCTCTGACCAGGATTCTGTCCTTGCTGTTGATGTGGTTGTTGTTGTTGTTGTTGTTGAGGCTGCCCTTGTTGAGGAAAAGGGATAGTGACACTAGCTATCTTTTGAGGCTGAACATACTGATTTCTTCCTCTGCCCCTGCCCCTGCCACCAAACACAGCACTAGTATCACCCTGTCGTCTACCACCAAATGCTTTTCTTGTACCTCCTGCTGAGGTAGACTCACCTGCTTGGAATCTTCCAACTTTAATCCCGTTCTCGATCATCTCCCCCATAAGAATCAAATATGAGAAACTGCTCAACGACACACTAAACAATTTTTCGTAGAACACCCCCGTAAATGTCCCAATGAACATGTCATTCATCTCCCTTTCAATTAAAGGAGGATGCACCCTCGCTGCCATATCGCGCCACCTTTGCGCATACTCTTTAAAACTTTCACCATTTTTCTGCGACAAACCCTGCAATTGGACCCTGTTTGGCGCCAGATCGCTGTTATATTTGTAATGCGTCACGAAAGCATCGGCCAACTGCTTCCAGGTTTTGATCTGAGTGGGCTCCAGCCCCATATACCATTCAAGTGACGGTCCTGACAGGCTATCCTGAAAGAAATGCATGAGCATCCTTTCATCATCTGAATATACGGACATCCTTCTGTAATACGAGTGCACATGGACCTTTGGGCAGGTGTCCCCTTTATATTTGTCAAAAGTGGGAGCCTTGAACTTCAATGGTACCCTCAGCCCTGGTACCAAGCCCATCGTAGTCATATCCAAACCAGTGGAGTTCTGATTAATCATACCTTTCACATGCTCTTCAAGCATTCTGATCCTCTGAACAGGATCAACAGGTCCTTCAAATCCCATGCCTCTTCCAGAAAAGGCGTCCTCCTGGCGGTCTTTGCCCCAATTCACATTTTCATTTCCATATCCGTCGTAACCAGTGTTACGACCAAACCCTTGTTGATTGATCATGGGACCTCGTCCCCTGTTACCGAAACCCTGGTTGACCCCAGCAGGTCCAAACCCAGTGTTGACAGGGATCACTCCTGCCCCATTATTATTCATATTACCAAAGTCGTCATTTC
The DNA here is from genome assembly GCA_963859935.3 of Lathyrus sativus. Lineage (NCBI taxonomy): Eukaryota > Viridiplantae > Streptophyta > Magnoliopsida > Fabales > Fabaceae > Lathyrus > Lathyrus sativus. The sequence continues at coordinate 791,236,128 of OZ012735.1, read as the reverse complement.
CGTAACCATACCCCTGATTAGTGTTACCAAAACCGTCATAATCGAAACCCTGAGTGTTGAAGCCGAACTTCCCGTCCTGATTGACGTAATCAAATCCCTGATCATTATAGCCGAAACCATTGTTGCCAAAACCATTACCGCCATTGTTATTACCACTGCCTTGGTTGGCGTCCCCAAATCCAACATTGTTAACAACAGTCTCATTTCCATTCCCTGTGTTGCCATTGCCAGCGCCAGCGCCATTGTTTACAACCACAACAGGTGGGGTCACTACAGGTGGAACCACAGGCATAGGGGTCCCCTCCTCCAGAAGAGTCTCAACGTGCACAGAATTGTGGTCATTGTTGCCATTCCCATTAGTCCGCGTCAGCAGCGGTTGTACCAAAGTCTGGAGGCTCTCCTAGCCCTTAGCAATGTTCTCCATTGCTTGCATGAACAGAGTCAGCTTCTCGCGGATTTCCTGCATCTCGTTTTGCATCTGGTCCATTATCTTCTTGCAGTTGTTTCTGGTTGAATAGCGGTGGACTCTCTATTCGTCAATCCTGAAAAACCTGGAGATGCAGGAAATAAGATACAGATTCAACAAGTAACTGGCAATGCAAAAATGAGGATGCAGATGCAAATGTATAAATATGCTACAGGTTATATTCCCCCTCGATTCTAGTTTCGAAGAGAAGGCCATCACGACAATGGAGTCCCCATCAAGCAAGCAAGGAATCAGGAAACCCTCATATATAAACAAATGCCAAGAGGCTGAGTACAAGAGTACAACTGAATACAACTGAAGAGACCTCGGCCAACAAGCCTGGCGATGGTCAAAATATAAGTACAGACAACAAAAGCAATGCAAAAGACAACTCAGGCCGAACGGCGCTCTCTAACACCCTCCAATATCCTCAACGTCTCTGAACGACCTAGTCTGGAGATTAGCTCTTGTATCAGTAAGGCATGCCGCTCGGCAGTGGATCTCAGCTTTTTGGCGTCGTTCTTGCAGGTTCCTTCGCCAAAACACTCGTCGAGTCTGCATCTCTTGAAGTCGGCCTTCAATTCATAACCTCTCAGCTTCTCGTCAAGGTCACTTACTCTAAGCTCAACAGTGCTCCTAAGTGATGTCTCTTCAGCAATCTTTGCGTCCTAGGCTCTAATCTGCGCCTCTAGCGTGGCAATCTGCAGCTTCAGTTCCTCTTCACGCTCCTTCCGCTTGGTAAGCGTGGCATTCCACAATGTTTCCCACTTGCTGAGGCGGGAATAATCTTTGTTTAAGAGTTCCTTCTTGGAAGCAAGCACCTTGCTAACACCGTTCAAGGCTATTCCCACTTTTTCCCTCTTGTTGGTCTCTTTCGTCAACTCTGAACCCAACCTATTAATCAATTCAGTTTGTTCCTTCACAGTGAAGGTAGCTTCATTCTTCTCATGACACAACTGGAAGATCTCCTTCTCTAACTCATCATTGGCTTTCTTCAATTCTTCGTTTTCAGCCAACAATTTGTTATACTTTTCAATCTCTATCGAAGTAGGTGCCTCAATCACTGGAAGATACAGAGGTTCCACAGCAGGATATGGCATCAAGGAAATACTAGCTCTCTCATGGATCCAAGCCAAATAAGGATTATAAGCTTTGTTGTTACTCTTACCAAGCAAAGCTTTCCCCCTCCTATGGATGTTAGCCCATGCATGTCTCAACCTGATCAAAACAGCCTCGTCTAATAAGCCCGTGAGATACAGAGATTCCTGTATCTCATCCTCAATAGGAGCGTCCCTCAAAGTATAACCAAACTGTCTCACCAGCAGAGAAGGGTTATAGTTGATACAGCCTTTCCGTCCAATCAAAGGGACATTCGGAAAGCCACTGCAACTATATATAATATCGGTGCAAAGCATGCTCCAATCAAACCAAATGACGTTCTCAGCAGACAGCCCCATCAACCGGGAAGACCAGTCCAAAGTACCAACAGCATCAACAAAAGGCCCTGTCTTCGGAAGATGTCCCTGAAACCACCTGTACAAAAGAGGAAGACAGCAGGGAACATTCTTGCCACGATGTTTCTCATTCTTGTAGTGAATAGAATGATAAACATCGCCCAAGAGAGCAGGAACTGGATTCTTCGAGGCAAGAATCAAGAAGGCATTTGAGTCGACAAAATCTGGCACATTAGGAAACAAGACAATCTCGTAGATGCAGACAGCTAGAATGGCACTGAAGGCAACCCAACATCCGTTCTTCGCGCACTGTGTAGCCTTCTCAACCAGGACAGACAAGTGAAAACCATAAACTCCGTTCAGCTTGACCAACCCTCCATGGAACTCAGAAGCATCCAAACTGACAATCTCAGCAAATGTAGCCAAATCAGGCTCAGCATCAACATGTATAAAGGGCATCTGGTCTAACACGGGAACTCCCAACATAGCAGAATACTCCTCCAAAGTGGGTGCCAGAATATAGTCGGGGAATAAGAAATATCTCAGCTGCGGCTCATAAAACTGCATCAAAGTATACACCCCAGTCGTCTCAAATGCGGAAGGGTTGTACAACAAACTAAGCAATCTCCTATAGGATACTCTGAACTCAGACCTGACTCTCTCATATGCTAGAGCAACTAATCCCTGCAAGGAATTGATATCTGGCAAATGCAACCGATAAGCAACTGTCCTCTTCGTGGACTCCATGTCTGGCCAGAAGATACACTAGAATCAGAGGGGAATGAACACACCTGCAACATAAATACACGTTAATGATATGTAAAATGAGTATGCAATAATGTAATATGCGAATAATGCAACAGGGATCAAGTGATATATTGCTGAGGAGATCCATCCATAATATTTGTCTCCATAGACCCACAATACTGCTCAAACCTGGTCTCAACCCATAACAATGCTCCAACCTGGTCTCAACAGACCCATAACACTGTTCTGATGAAGAAACCCAGGTAACCCCACATACTGATCCAATATCAAGAAAACCGGGTAGTCTGGAGGTCAAGTTTCCTGCATGCCCCAACCCCTCTCACAGGTAGGTGTCCTATCAACTGACACAAGGTACGACATCTTATGCGAGTTCAACGTCACAGACTTTCAAGAGCGATGATATGATACCCAGAGGGTGTGGCATCATTGTCTCTGGAAGAGGCCTTCCTCAGTCGAATCCCAATTGATCGGTCCCCAGAGTCGATAATCCTCGGGTCAGACAACTTGTCGAGCCCTAAGGGCCAGGCAAGAAGCATCAAAGAGAATCTCGTCCGAGCGCAGATTTCGCGGCTAGCTGGTGCGAGCTAAGCAAGCAGGCTAACCACTACTCTCTACTTCTAGTCTAGGTGTACCCTCAAGCCCAGGTCCGACTTATCTCTCAACAGATCACCCCCTCCCCACAACAGCAATAACAATATACAGCTGACAATACAATGCGGAAAGTAAAGACAGAAATGTAAATCGATACAAAACCCACGACGGGAAAACAAGCGCTAGGATTGACTCACGTAGGGAACCGTTGGAGTCCCCAGCAGAGTCGCCAGCTGTCGCTACTGCGAAAATCGGCGCCGGCTATGACAGAAGAGTCGCCACCGTGCGTTACTTATCCTACAAGAGGGAAAGGAAACGCTTAGAGTAAACCTAACGCAAAACGGGAAAGGAATGGTCATCGCAACCAAATCCTGGATTCGGGAGTCGGTTACGCAAGGGGAAGGTATTAGCACCCCTCACGTCCGTCGTACTCGACGGGATCCATGCTTGTTTCTGGTACGGATTGTTACTCTATCTACACTAAAGGTCAAGGGACAAAGGAAAAGGAAATGACTCAGCAAAGTATCGCACTTTATGCCTACGTATTCCCGTCTGGAACGAGAAATCAGAGTCAACGTAGTTCGCCTACCTGCGGGAATGGAGGGGAAGGTTGCTCGCTAGGATACGGCATCCTATGCCTAGGTACTTTCATACAGCATGAAAGATCAGAGCAAACGTAGTTCGGGCTACGGAAGACACAAGCTTGTCTGACTGTTTTTTATTATCTTATGAAAGGGTTTTTCTTGATTAAGAGTCCAAGCGGACGAAAATGACACTTTGATGTTTGTTTTGAATCTTTTACGAAAGAAGTGTTTTTTAGTTTGTTTGCAATCTCTGACGCACTAGAGACTACGATTTGAGAGTGACTACGTCGCATGTCACCCTAAGGGTACCACACTAAGCAGTCAGATTACTGAAGAGTGACCCTCCAACAACCTTTTCTCAAATAGCTTAAGGCTCGTAACGTACGACGTCGATTAACCTTATTACTGTATTTTGAATTGTTTTGAGATGAGAAAAGAGAAAGAAGCTCTAAAAAGCCTATGGTTGAAAGGGAATAAAACTAACCTAATGTTGTCATGCATGGATAAGAAGCCTAATGTCTGTCATAATTCCCTCCTGCACAGAGGAAATCAGAGATCCTAGGGGATAAACAGAAAATAAAGCAAGCAAATACAGTAAAATGCATGCAATGCAGCAATACAAGCGAGGCAAGGGAGTCCCACTCAACCTCGAACCTGGGAAAACAACAGGAAAAGTGAATCAACATTCACCTCAAACCTAGGGGGCAAGCTGCACAAGCCAACAAACAATACAGAGAACAAAACCCAAAGCAGAGGAGGCAGCCCAGACAGCAGCACCAAACTCCTACAGTTGATAGCCCAAGCAGCAGCTTTGAACAGCAACAGTTGATTAAACAGCAGAGAGTTGACAACAACAACCTTCATCTTCATGAATAACTCCTATCTTCAAGCTTCAATACTTTCAATCTTCAGCAAGCACCTAAACTTCAACAAGCTTCAAACTTCAACAAGACCCCAGCTCTAATCAGCAGACTTCAACCAGTAACCAGCTTCAACATGCAAGCAAAACCCTAGATTCAACTTCAATAGGCTTCAACAAGCACAAACCTCATCTTCACCAAGCTTCAACAAGCAACCTCCAAGGGAGAATCATTCGACAAGATCAGATTATAATGTTAAGAAACTTAATGACAACCCAAGGAAATCACTAAGAACTTAACATTTCAAATGAAAGGTATCCTCAAGGTTCTACCCAACCAAAGCATGCTCTACATCCCTCCTAAGGAGAGATGGAACTTCTTTGGGGGACCTTGTGTCATGGGATGGAATAGAGGCACAAGAAGCTCTCTATGTTTGAAAGAAGCAATAAGACTAATCTAGAGCTCCTCCTATAAACCCTAACTCCTAAGCCTTCAAAAGCAAGCTTCAAAGAGAAAGATCTTCATTCCCATGCTCCAAGCTTTATCTCCAAGCATCTTCCAAGCATCCATAAGCTTCATCAAGCAAAACCTAAGCCCAAAGCCCAATTAAGATAGCCCAAACAAAGTAACCAAACCAAACATCCAAGGGGAAAACCCACAATCAACACACAAGTTGCAAAAATCAAATAAAATGCTAAACCTCATCATAAAATCCTAAGTAAAATTCTAAGGGAACGTAACCCTATACCCAATACCCTATATAAATCCCAGAACCTAAATCAAACACTAAGTCCCCAAACTATGCTCTAAACTACAGCTAGTTGTTTTAAAACCCTAAACCTAACACTCCTTATGTTCACCACTCAAATTGGCCTAAAATTTAATCACAAAAATATGATAAAATTTCTAAGGGTACATGCTTATCTAAGCTAACTAATCAAATAAGAACCACTCAAAAATTCCTCACCAAACTCTCATACAAAATTCAGAAAGTAAGCAATAAACCAAAATGCCAAAATAAAAGCAATAAAACTATAAAATATGCCATTAAAAATAAAATACATGATATTTATATTTTTTTGTCCTATAAAATTCTAGACTCTCTAAGGAGTCAGGGGGGAAAAACCTGGCCTAAAAATGTTTATTTTTCTATTTATTATGATTTATTTTCTAACTATATGCAAAACATAAAAATAAAAGAAAAACAATTAAAAACAATAAAGGGGCGTGATGAATACCAATTAATTCAAGTGGTTTTCCAGACTGGCCCCAGAGAGGGGTGCGCGTAGCAAGGCGTTACTGAGGCCCAAACCACACAACAACAATTCAGGAAAATATAATGAAAATGGAAAATCTCTGTGTCAAATAGCAACAAAATTGCGTGTAAATCCTCATGTGGGCCTAAGGTGGTGTGTGATTAGCAAAACTCATACTACGCCCAAGCCAAGATGTTAAATGAAACGGGGCATTTTGTTCATGTTTCAGACTCCTTCACAAACTCAAATTTAATCGTGGCCCTTGGATGGATGGTTCAGTCAATGGTCAATGCAGATCCTATGGTCAATCCATCATCTTCTTCATTTCAAATTCTTGGGGGAAATGAACCAGGACGGTGGCCGGAGGTGGCGCCGTCCCCAAATGCTAACACCACAAAACCTCACCAAAATCTAAACATGAGTACATCATTCAACTCGTTTTCTCTCACTGAATCCAACCATGCCCTCCATTCTCATTGAAAACCACTCTATCTCAAAACACGACTCCAAGTTCAGAACATGCTCCACAATTCAATCATCAGGATTCTCAAAATTAATGAGTCTATCATCATCTACACGCTTCACTGAGTAATTATCACCATTCAACTAAGCCTAATTCACCAAGAATCACAAAATATATCCATCCCAAGAAATCTGGTCAATCCTATTTTTGTCTCTAAACCTTGAACTATGGTACCAGAATCCACCTAGCCAACATCTACAATGCATCTACACATCTAATTCCTATCAATTACACCTAAATCATGCTATGAGTTGAAATTTGCAAACCTGTAAAAAGTGGATGAACAGAGGTATCTTGGCTTCGAATTACACCTCAATCTTCTCCAGATACGATCAACAATGCCCTGTGAATCTTCTGTATGCAATGAATTGCTTTGAATCCCTCCCAATCAGCAAAACCGATTTTGAGTTGCAAGGTTGAAACTCACTATGCTCTCTCTCAATTCTTCAGAGTTCTTGGCCAAAAAAATAACTGAATCAGTTACACTCTTTATATAGAACATGTTGGAATGATCAAGAAAGTTCTGGAATGATCCATGTGAGAAATTCAATTTCTCTTGCATTTGAAAATTTCATCTCATGACAGTCGGGTTCATCTTAGTTCCACAGCTTGATTTTGATCCAATTTCTCTCCACATGACATATTGAAGTGATTGAGATTGGTTAATGCCTTGGTTCTGATCTCATCAGTGATTTGGCAAGTGTTACTTACATGTGAAGTTACCAAATGCAAGTGTGTTCAAATGACCTCAATTGCCAAAAGTGAGAGTGTCATCATCTTTAAAACATCATTTCTGATTAATTTGATATGCCATATGCCTTGTTTTGACCATAAAACATAAAATCCCATTTTTGGCCTTTTAAATGACTTTAAATTCTTCCTTTTTAAGCCATTTTTAGCAACCTTGTGATACAAGCCAATCCAATCCCTCATGACTTCTTACCTTACCTAAAAACATCATTCTAAACACATTTCATGTTGAACACTTTTTCATTTGAGGAGTGGAAGATAGAGATTTTGGCACCTGCTTGAAAATGACCTATAATTCAACTTTCCCAAAATACCCCTGGATTGCCAATACCATAACTTGAGTTCCATAAATCCCTTTGAGGACTTATAGTACTCAAATTAAAGCTAAGATCAAGATCTACCACTATTATGTTGGCCAAGAATCCATTTGAAAACTCCTTGAAGGGAAAAAGTTGCTTGGAAGTCAAGTGACTTTCACAGATAAATTTCAGTGTCCTCTGATGACCTGTAATTTGCAAGAACCATAACTTGAGTTCTACAAATCTTCTTGAAGACTTCTAGTAATCAAATTAAAGGTATTGATGTGCTATACAAGTTTCATTTTGGCCGAAGATCCATTTGAAACTTGTATTTTGACTTGTGTGGCTTTGAAGTTAGGCACTAAATAGGGGATTTTACACTGAAACCCTAATTTAGCAACTTCCCACATTCTTGATCTTTCTTTGCTTAATCTTGGCACAAAACCACACATGTATCAACATACCAATCCATAAACCCCATGACCTCAAGGTAGGCTTTGACACTCTTCAATTGCTCAGTTGACCTAGGGTTGACCCAGATGAAACCCTAATTTCTTGCACTTCAATTGTGGCTCTTAGACTTGAATCAATGACTTGATTTAACTTCAACATGTCCCTCTAGGCACTCCATGAGCTCTACACACATATCAAATTCCTAATCCATGCTTCACATCTCCTTGATGATCCTCAATAAACCTCAAGATAGGAGAAAAACCCACATACAAGCATTCATATCTCTCAAGACCTCAAATCACCTCTTGATGGCTTGGATGACTTCTCAAGCTTGGATAAGACCTCTTGCTAGGCTTCTTTTGATAAGACTCATATTTGATCCCTTGTTGGATGACTTTCTATGCTATGATATGCAAATGATTGACCTATGTTCATGATGTAACTATGCAAATGATAAGGCAATTGAAACATAAATCAAGTGAAATAGGTTGGGCAAATTTTAGGGTGCAACAATCACATCCAAGGAATACACCCCCTCTCAACAATCTGCTTTTAACACAACTCAACGGTGTATTCAATTCATTCACATTCATAACCAAGTTCAAATTCTCTTCCGTTAGGATATCATTCACTTCATGATTCGACATGGGTTGTTGTACAAAATTGGGACCATCTCGACCAAAGTTAACGGTCGTACTATCAAGCAAATCTTGAACCTTATGTTTGAATGCGTGGCGACCTTCAATATCATGTCCGGGCGCCCCGGAATGAAAATCACAATGTTTACCAGCGTCAAAACCAAATGGAGGAGTGCCCGTCAACGGGGCCATCGTTCTCTTTTCAACCAAATTCAAACCCAACAGCGTTTGAAGAAGTTCAGCATAAGTTGAAGGAGGTGCTTCAAATACTCTCTTTGGCCTACCCTCTTGAATTCTACGCTGAGTAGGGTGCATTCTCTGTTGTTGTGGTTGTTGTTGTCGTTGCTGTTGTTGTTGTTTTTGCTGAGGTATCGGGATAGTAACACTAGCAACTTGTTGTGGCTGATACTGATTCCTACCTCTTCCACGACCTCGACCACCATATACCGCACTGGCGTCGCCTTGTCTCTTTCCACCAAAGGCTTTCCTTGCACTTCCAGCTGAGGTGGATTCACCTTCCTGAATCTTCCCAATCTTAATTCCATTTTCAATCCGTTCTCCCATGAGAATCATGTCAGAGAAACTACCCATCGAGACATTGAGCAATTTGTCGTAATACATTCCAGAGAATGTTCCAATAAACATATCAATCAACTTTCTTTCAACCAAAGGGGGATGAACCCTAGCTGCAATATCACGCCAACGCTGCGCGTACTCCTTGAAGCTCTCACCATTTTTCTGAGACAAACTTTGCAGCTGGACCCTATTTGGTGCCAAGTCACTATTATATTGGTAATGTTTAACAAAAGCATTGGCCAATTCCTTCCAGCTTCTAATTTGGGTGGGCTCCAGTCCCATGTACCATTCCAGCGATGGTCCCGATAAACTGTCCTAAAAGAAATGCATAAGCATCTTCTCGTCGTCAGAGTATGCAGACATTCTTCTGTATAAGAACGTACATGAACTCTAGGGCATGTATCCCCTTTATACTTGTCAAATGTTGGAGCTTTGAATTTCAAAGGCACCCTCAGCCCAGGCACTAGTCCCATGGTAGTCATATCCAACCCAGCAGAGTTCTGATTGGCTAATCCTTTGATCTGCTCTTCTAGCATTTTGAACCTCCTATCATTGTCATTAGGTCTTTCAAATCTCACGCCTTGTTCGGAGAAAGCGTCTTCCTGGCGATCCTCGCCCCAGTTCAAATTCTCATTGCCATATCCCTCGTAACCAGTGTTACGGCCATATCCCTGTTGATTGAAAATAGGATCCCGTCCTCTGTTACCGAATCCTTGATTGACCCCACCTAGTCTATAACCGGTGTTGAAAGGCACCATCCCAACACCGTTGTTGTTCATGTTTCCAAAGCCAACATCACTGTATCTATACCCTTGATTGTTGTTACCATAGTCATCGTAGCCAAAGCCTTGATTGTTGAAACCAAGATTACCATCATGATTACCAATGCCAAACCCTTGGTTATTGTTTCCAAAACCAGTGTTATCACCGAATCCTTGATTAGCATCTCCAGCATTGCCAGTATCGTTAACAACATTCCCATCACCATTTCCAGCGTTTCCAATACCAGTGTTACCAATACCAGTGTTACCATTACCAGCACCAGTGCCAGTATTTCCATTGCCATTGCCATCACCAGCACCAACTCCACCACTTGTGGGAACGACCACTGTAGGTATCCCATCCTCCCTGTGAGGAGTTCCAACAGAATGATAATCAGTATTTCCATTCGCCCGCACCAGCAGCGGTTGCACCAGAGTCTGGAGATTCTCTTGGCCCTTGACCACAATTTCCATTGCTTGCATGAAAAGTGCCAACTTCTCACGAATTTCCTGCATCTCGACTTGAACTTGATCCATGATTCTCTTGCAGTTGTTCCTGGTAGAATAACGATGCGTTCTCTGGTTGTCAATCCTGAAACCTGTGAGATGCAGGAAATAAGATACAGATTCAAAAAATATCGGCCATGCAATATGAGTATGCAGATGCAAATGTATAAATATGCTACAGGTTATATTCCCCTATGATTCTAGTTTCAGAGAGAAGGCCATCACGACAATGGAGTCCCAATCAAGCAAGCAAGGAATCAGAAAACCCTCATACATAAACAAATACCAAGAGGCAAAGTACAAGAATACAACTGAATACAACTGGAAAAAAGACCTCGGCCAACAAGCCTGGCGATGGTCAAAATACAAATGCAAATAACAAGAGCAAAGAAAAGATAAATCAGGCCAAATGGCGCGCTCTGACATCTTCTAATATCCTCAACGTCTCCGAATGACCTAGTCTGGAGATTAGCTCCTGTATCAGTAATGCATGTCGCTCAGCCGTGGATCGCAGCTTTTTGGCGTCGTCCTTGCAGGTTCCTTTGCCAAAACACTCGTCGAGTCTGCATCTCTTGAAGTCGGCCTTCACTTCACAACCTCTCAGCTCCTTGCCAAGGTCACTCAATCTAAGCTCAACAAAGCTCCTAAGTGATGTCTCTTCAGCAATCTTCACATCCTGGGCTTTGATCTGCGCCTCTAGCGTGGCAATCTGCAACTTCAACTCATCTTCACGCTCCTTCCGCTTGGTAAGCGTGGTATTCCACAATGTTTCCCACTTGCTGAGTCGAGAATAAACTTTGTTTAAGAGTTCCTTCTTGGAAGCAAGCACCTTGCTAACACCGTTCAAGGCTACTCCCACCCTTTCCCTCTTGTTGGTCTCTTCAGTCAAATCTGAACCAAACCTATTAATCAACTCAATCTGTTCCTTCACAGTGAAGGTAGCTTCATTCTTCTCATGACGCAACTGGAAGATCTCTTTCTCTAACTCATCATTGTCTTTCTTCAATTCTTCGTTTTCAGCCAACAATTTGTTATACTTCTCAATCTCTATCGAAGTAGGTGCCTCAATCACTGGAAGATACAAAGATTCCACAGCAGGATATGGCATCAAGGAAATCCTAGCCCTCTCACGGATCCAAGTCAAATAAGGATCATAAACTTTGTTGTTGCTCTTTCCAAGCAAAGCTTTCCCTCTCCTATGGATATTAGCCCATGCATGTCTCAACCTAATCAAAACGGCCTCGTCTAATAAGCCTGTGAGATACAGAGATTCCTGTACCTCAACCTCAATAGGAGCATCTCTCAAGGCATAACCAAACTGTCTCACCAGCAAAGAAGGGTTATAGTTGATACAGTATTTCCCTCCAATCAAAGGGACATTCGGAAAGCCACTGCAACTATATATAATATTAGTGCCAAGCATGCTCCGAGCAAACCAAATGATGTTCTCAGCAGACAGCCCCATCAACCGGGAAGACCAATCCAAAGTATCAACAACATCAACAAAAGGCCCTGTCTTCGGAAGATGTCCCTGGAACCACCTGTACAAAAGAGGAAGACAGCAGGAAACATTCTTGCCATGACGTTTCTCATTCTTATAGTGAATAGAATGATAAACATCGCCCAAGAGAGTAGGAACTGGATTCTTCGAGGCAAGAATCAAGAAGGCATCTGAGTCAACAAAATCTGGCACATTGAGAAACAAGACAATCCCATAGATGCAGACAACTAGAATGGCACTGAAGGCAACCCAACATCCACTCTTCGTGCACTGTGTAGCCTTCTCAACCAGGATAGACAGGTGAAAAACATAGGCTCCGTTCAGCTTGACCAACCCTCCGGGGAACTCAGAAGCGTCTAAACTGACAATCTCAGCAAGTGTAGCCAACTCAGGCTCAGCATCAACATGTATAAAGGGCATCTGGTCTAACACAGGAACTCCCAACATAGCAGAATACTCCTCCAAAGTGGGTGCCAGAATATAGTCGGGGAACAGGAAGCATCTCAGCTGAGGCTCATAAAATTGCATCAAAGTATACACCCCAGTCGTCTCAAATGCTGAAGGTCTGTACAACAAACTAAACAATCTCCCATAAGATACTCTGAACTCAGCCCTCACTCTCTCATCTGCTAGAGCAACTAATCCCAGCAAGGAACTGATATCTGGCGAATGCAACCGGTAAGCAACTGTCCTCTTCATGGACTCCATGTCTGGCCAGAAAATACACTAGAATTAGAGAGGAACGATCACACCTGCAACATAAATACACGTTAATGAAATGCAAATATGAAAATGCATATGCATATGCAAACAGGAGATCAAGTGCAATGCTGATGAACTGTGCTGCTCTGTACTGAAGCCTGAGAACCATCAAAACTTCTCCTCAAACCAAACCAACCACTCAAAAGAACCATGTAACCACCTCTCACTGACAGAGATAAACCAGGTACTCTGAGGTCAAAGGTTTCCTGCAAACAGACCTACCTACCCCTCACAGGTATGTACTTAACTCGCAGACGAGGTACGGCATCCTATGCGGGTTCAACGTCACAGACTTTCAAGAGCGATGATACGATACCCAGAAGGTGTGGCATCATCATCCCTTGAAGCGGCCTCACTTAGCTGAATCCCAATAGATAGTTCACCAGAGTCGACAATCCTCGGGTCAGACAACTTGTCGAGCCCTAAGGGCCAGGCAAGAAGCATCAAAGAGAATCTCGTCCGAGCGCAGATTTCGTGGCTAACTGGTGCGAGCTAAGCAAGCAGGCTAACCACTACTCTCTACTTCTAAATCTATGTGCAAACTCAAGCCCAAGTCCGGTTTATCTCTTAATCTAACCCTCTTCCCAGCACAACAACAATAATAGAGTACTGGAAGTAAAAGCAGAAAGGTAAATACATACAAAACCCCATACGGGAAAACAAGCGCTAGGATTGACTCGCATAGGGGATATTCCTGTCCCCAGCAGAGTCGCCAGCTGTCGCTACTGCGAAAATCGGCGCCGGGTATGACAGAAGAGTCGCCACCGTGTGTTATTTATCCCACCATAGGGAAAGGAAACGCTCAGAGTAAACCTAACGCAAAGAGGTAAAGGAATGGTCATCGCAACCAAATCCTGGATTCGGGAGTCGGTTACGCAAGGGGAAGGTATTAGCACCCCTCACGTCCGTCGTACTCGACGGGATCCGCACTTGTTTTCTATCTAAGGGTGTGTTATTCTATCCACTCTACAGGTCTGGGTTAAAAAGAAATGAAAAATGACTTGGCAAAGTATTGCACTTTATGCCTACGTATTCCCGTCTGGAATGAGAAATCAGAGTCAACGTAGTTCGCCTACCTACGGGAAAGGAGGGAAAGGTTGCTCGCCAAGATATCGCATCTTGTGCCTACGTACTTTCATACGGCATGAAAGATCAGAGCAAACATAGTTCGGGCTACGGAAGACACAAGCTTGTCTGACAGTTTTTATCTCCTTCTAAAAGGGTTTTCCTGATTAAGGGTGTAACACCCCCTTCTATACCCCAAATAAATGCATATAAAACATTTAAGCATGTACAAATTCATCAGAGTAAAAGTTTTAGAATAAGGTATAAAAGAAGAATGTCACAACTTCACCAATAAAACACTTTAACATTTTTGCTCCATAAAATATGTAACATTTTCGTAGTTTTAGAAATCACATTTCAACATTTAATTTAATTTAATTTAAGCGGAAGATAACATCATTTAATCAGTTCCAAAATATTAATTCAAATGCACATAAGTCATCCAGATTAATACATCATATCAGTTAGATTTACAAAACCACATAAGCTGATACATCGCAATGTATCACAAAAGAATGACTATACTAGTCTAACTACCCGGTGTTACATATCAGAGCAGCCGACTCAAAAGAATGAAGACTAACTTCACAAAAGGACTCCAGCATCCTAATCTGCAATGCCTCGTAGAGCATTATAAAACAGCAGAAGGGTGAGAAATATTACCATAATAATCAAAGCATAAGATTACGTATATATAGGTATCATATAACACATATTCACATTTCTCACCGCACTTCATTCTCATAGTCATAATCATATCACGTTCACATATATCAACATTATGAACATCCACAAGCACATCCCTTCATGCTTGACTTCACAATCACTCACAAGCACATTTGTACCATAACAATATTATGCAATGTGACTCAACATATTCAATGCAACTCAATGCTATGCGGTACCGACTCTCGTTATCTTTTTTTTCGGTTTTCACTCTAAACCGGGTCCACCATTCTAGACCGATAACTCGTTATCATTTTTTCGGTTTTTACTTTAAACCGGGTCCACCCTTCTAGACCGATAACAACCAAGCCCGTCCCCTAGGCTTCAAACCCACCCTTCTAGGTTTGGGACAATCCACTAGTTTCCACGAAACTAACAGACATTGCCTCTTGACTGAATGATGCATGTACAATCAACCAATCACAATAAATGCACTTAAGACCGTTCCCGCGTCTTAATCCCATGCATTCGAATAATTCACCCCTTCGAGAATTTCATCATGATTGCACATACAACATATATCAAACATTTATCAATGTATTCATTTCACACATCATCATATTCAACAACAATGCACACATATCACATATGTTCCCATGCATTCACACAACAATCGCATACATATATGCACTCACAATTCATTAGACGATACACATACATTCCTCATTGTATTCCCATGTATTTCTAATTATCACAACAATCAAGGTATTCACATCGCAATACCAATCATACAATTATAAGTTATGCACACATATTCAAAATGTTCTCATGCATACTCATTACATAATTGTATACCCATTAAGCATTCGCAAGTTCATTGGACAATACACATACATTCATCATTGTATTCACATGTATTTCTAATTATCACAATTAATGCGCATCGCATATCAACTAGGTTTCACGCCCGGAGGCTACCCACACCATACATCATCACAATAGATCATATCTATATCACATCATAAGAATATCAATCTATGTGAAACCACCAAACTATCACCACATGAGCAAAACAGCAAAAGAGAAATGCTGTCAAATTCGCCTTCGTTCGCCTGGCAAACCCTCGCCTGGCCTTCGCCTGGCGAACTCTCTCAGCGAACACTCGCTAGGCTTCGCCTGGCGAGACTTTCCAGCAAGCCCAAGTCAGTAGCTACTGACTTCATTCGCCACCATTCGCCAGCACCTTCGCTGGGCGAACCTTCGCTTGGCAAACTCGCCAGCGAAGTCCACTGGGACTTAATCATAATTATTCGCCAACATTCACTGGGCTTCGCCTTTGCTCGCCTGGCGAGAGCCAGCGAACCTGCGCAGAACAGATTCACACTCTGTTCCTCCTTCACCAATCCATCATCAACCCTCTCTTACACATCCAAATCAGTATAAACAGCATCAATACATGTTACCCGACTATTCTACTGCATTATTACTCAGTTTCAACCGATTAAATCATCAATCTACCGATTATCCAACATTTTGCCCTAAATGGAAAGTAATGGAAACTCTACCAAAACCCCAACCCAACATACATAACATCATACAATGATCGAATAGAAACATTTCTCACCCTTACCTCGATTAATCGGAGCTTTGATGTTGGTTCTTGATGATTTCCACTTTTCCTCTTCTTCTCCTCTCTTTCTCTTCTTTCTTCTTTCTTTCCTCTTTCTCTCCAAATGTTTCTCTATCCTTCTTTTCTTTTCTTTCTCTCTTATATATTTCCTTCATTTTCCTTCCTCTCCAATTCCTTCTTAATTTTCTATCCATACCAATTAATAAAATTAATTCCAATTAATAAAAATTAATTTCCAACATTAATAAAAATCCCACTAAATCAATTAATTACTACAATTAATTATTTAATGAAATTTGGGCTGTTACAAAGGGTCCAAGTGGACAAAAGCAGAGTTTGAACATTTGTTTGAGTTTTTTATGAAAGAAATGTTTTTTAGTCTGTTTGCAACTTGTACTGCACTAAAGACTTGTGATCTGAGAGTGACTACGTCGCATGTCACCCTAAGGGTACCATACTAAGCAGCCAAATTACTGAAGAGTGACCCTCCAACAACCTTTTCTCAAATAGCTTAACGCTCGTAGCGTACAGCACGCGTTATCCTTATTACTGTGTTTTTGAATTGTTTTGAGATGAGAAGAGAAAGACGCTCTAAAAAGCCTATGGTTGAAAGGGAAATTAACCTAATGTTATCATGCATGGGTCAGAACCTAATGTCTGTCATAATTTCCTCTTGCACAGAGGAAATCAGAGATCCTAGGGGATAAACAGCAAAATAAAGCAAGCAGTAACAGTAAACAGTAAACAGTAAACATGCATGCTATGCAACAATACCAGAGAGGCAAGAGAGAAAACAACAGGCAAGAGGAGACAAGCTCCACCTCAAACCTAAGGATAATCAACACAAGCAAAAAGACAATACAGAGAAAGAACCAGAGATATAGAGGAGGGGGGAGCCCAAGCAGCAGTACCAAACTCCTACAGCAACTAGCAACAGCAGCTCTAAATAGCAAAGTTGGATAGACAGCAGAGTTGACAGCAAGACTTCATCTTCAAGCAAGCTTCTATCTTCAAGCTTCATCAATTCACAAGCTCCAACAAGCACACTCCAAGAGGAGGATTAATAATCAAGATCAAGTTATAATGTTAAGAAACTTAATGACAACCAAAGGAAATCACTAAGAACTCAACATTGCAAATGAAAGGTATCCTCAAAGTTCTACTCACTTGGGCATACCACTCATCCCTCCTAAGGAGAGATGGAGCTTCCCAAGGAGGAATTTATGTCATTGGATAGAATAGAGGCAAACAATGCACTCTATGTTTGAAGAAATAATCAAAACTAGGTCTAAGGCACTTTCTAAAACCCTAATTTCTTAAGCTCCTAAGAAACTTCCACAAGAAGAAACTAATGTTGTTCTAAAAATCCACCAAAAATTCTAAGGGAACATACATGTCTACCCTAACACATACTAAAAAATCAAAGCCAAACTCATCACCAATTGGAAGAACTAAATTCAACAAAACAGATGGTCAACTATGCAAAATTAAAAGAATTAAACAAAAATAAGAAAAATCAAATTAAATTGAAAAATGCATGAAATTACTTTTTTTTTAATCCCAGAAAATCATAAATTCCATAAGGATCATGAGGATATTTTTAAAATAATTTTTGGATCAAAATTGGAATTAATATGATTTTTGGAATCAACAAACAATTAAAATAAAACAAAATGAAATAAAAATTGAATTAAAGCTGCGAAATAATGAGAGCCATTGGATCTGGAGACTGGTCAATCCATCCAAGCGCGTGAGAGAGTGCCAGCGTATAAAATGAAACTCTGCGTTTTGGCTTCAGAAACTTCAAAACAAACTTTAAGTCGTGGCCATCAGATCCAGGCTGTGGTCAAAGGTCCAAGTTCAATCCAACGGCAATGAGGTTATCTTCTTCATTTTTCAAATCATCTGAGTAGAGACACAGGGCGGTGGTGCGTGGTGGCCGGAGAAGACTCTGATTGTCTTCTCCGGTGAGGGTCCAGGTTCAGGCAACCAAAAATAACAAACTATATACCAAATCAACTCAGTTTTTCACGTACATTCCAAATCTCCACTCAAAATCATCCAATTCTTAACAAGTAAGCAAACACAAATCAAAGCTCAGAAATGGCATCATCCACAACTCTCAATAAACTTGAAATTAATGGTATAGATCTTTTCATCTTGTTGCATACATCAACCTGATCTAAACAACTAGCATTGAAACCTTATGAATCAAGAGATTCAAGTCCAAACAGTTATGGCATGTCATCTTCAATCATCATCAATTGAGTCCAAATCAAACCTAAAACAATCTATGTCATGTGTAGATCCTAACCACAAGTCTAAATCTAATCATCTCATGCTAAATCATGCTGAATTTTGAGAAATACAAACCTGGTATAGATCTTGAAACAGAGGTACTTAGAGCTCGTGGCTTGCTTCCAAATGCTCCAGATAGCTTCAATGATCCACAAGGAAGAGATTGCACACCTCAACTTGGCTTGAATTGGCTCCAAACTCAGAATCCGATTTCAAGTTGCAGCTGTGAAATTTCAATTGCTCTTTTTGGTTCTGGCGCGAAATGAAGCTCCAACTTGATCTGAACTCACTCTAATGAATATATAGAATCATTTCATGGGCTTTTGGATCCAAGTTGAAGCCCAAAATAGTGGTTTGCATTTTCTGGTTTTTTCATCCAAAGGCAATGTATCAGTCGTGTATTGCAAGCTTTGCATTGGTTCTAGAAGTTTCTCACACCTTGCACATGTCATTTAGAATGAGTTTGGATTGATAGAATGGCCTAAATTGCCTTGTGCATTGATTTTGATATGTGACTTGTTTATGAAGTAACAACATTGAAAGTCATGGAATTATGCCTCAAATCAAAAATGTAAAAGTGCCAAAGTGTTCAAAATGAAATTTCCAGTCAGAAAATGCACCCATTTGCTTGGTTTGAGGCATCTAGCACAAAATCCCATTTCCCCTCCTTTCCATATTTGAAATTTCTTCCTTTTCAAGCCATTTCAAGTGACTTTTTAATATGAGCCAAACCAAACTCTCATGACCACTTTGTTGCACTAAAAACATCATTTTAAGCAAGTTCCATTTGGAACAAATTTCCATTTGAAGCTTGCAAGTTGGAGATTTTGGCCTATGATTGAAAATGACCTATAATCTCACTTTCCCAAAATACCCCTGACTTGTAACCCTAAAAACTTGAGTTCTACAAATCATATGGAAGACTTATAGTACAATTTAGAAATCTAAGATCATGAGGAACAAATTTCATGTTGACCAAAAGTTCAGGTGAAACCTCCTTCTAGGTCAAAAATAGCCTTGAAGTCAGATGATTTTCACAGAGAAATTTTAGAAGCATCTGAGGACCTGTAACTTGTCTGGACCATAACTTGAGTTCTATAAATCCAATGGAGGACTTCTAGTACTCAAATTAAAGGTATTGAGATACTCTACAAGTTTCATGTTGGCCAAAGATCCATTTGAAACTTGTATATTGACTTATGTGTCCTTGAAGTTAGGCACTAAACAGGGTAATTTGCACTGAAACCCTAATTTAGCAACTTCCCACATTCTTGATCCTTCTTGATTTGATCTTGGCACAACACCACAAATGTCTTATCACATCATTCCATGAACTCCATGACCTCAAAGTAGGCTTGAATGCTTTTCAATTGCACAATTGACCTAGGGTTGATCCAGATGAAACCTTAATTGTCTGCACTTCAACTGTGGCTCTTGCATTTGACACAATGACTTGATTTAGCTCCAACATGGCTCTTTAGGTACTCCATGATCTCTATACACATCTCATACTTAACATCCCATTGATGGTCCTCAGCTGATCAAGACCTCCCACCACCTCCTGATGACTTGGATGACTTCTCAAGCTTGGATAAAATTTCTTGCTAGGCTTCTCACACTTGATCCCCTGTTGGATGAATGATATGCCATGATATGCAAATGATAGAACTATGAAAATGATAATGCAATGAAACATAAACCAGGTAAAAGATGTTGAGCAAATTTTGGGGTGCAACAAATAGTTAGCCACTAAACAAGTAGTGGATTGTTCAGCCAAGGCCATGCAAATTCACACGCGTCGAAACGGTTGGAAAAAATGACCTTCCTACCAAGACTGGCGAAAGGACATTTCTTGGGGGCAATTTGTTAGCTCTCATTTTTGACGCTAGTAGAATTCATAATTATCTTAAGTCAGAATGTCATTCTAAAAACATGTGAAGGCTTCGACACAACTATAGGGAAATATGAGTCGAAGAAAGGTGGATAAAGTTTTTGGAAAAAATACTAAGTGTTGGAGAAGCTCTCGACTAGTATCATGTTAAGGAAAACGCAAGGCAGTTACCATCAAAGCTGGAGGGAATTCTTAGTGTCTAAGTTCAAAGTGATAGTGGGCGAACGTGAGTTGTGAAAAAGCGCCAAAAAGACACGTTGTGAAGCCATAACCGTCATCTAGTAGTTACTTGCTAGCATTATAAATAGTTGTCATTTTTATGTAATAAGGGTGTTCATTCATCTTGTACTAGTCACTCCAAAACACTCAAAGTACCCGCGTGTTGAGAAACGAGTTAGCGAGAATGTACGTGATACAACACTAACTCCTTTTCATTAATGCAATTTACTTGCCTTTACCATTTATGCGTTTTTACTAATTCTGCACTTTAACCATCAGTTGTTACATTTAAACTGCCTTTTTCTTTTCAAAGTCTTTATGCAAACTTACTTTCATTTACTTTTCACGCAAATTTAAACATTCTTCACTTATTTCAAGCTATTTATGTTAAAGCCATTTACCTTACAAAGATTTTCTGGTCGAACGTGGAGTTCATATTAGAATCTTTTGCACCTTTATTTTCAAAGTTATTTACAATTATTGCATTTACTTTTGAAGATTTCATAGTCGAACACGGAGTTCAGATTATAATCTTTTGCATAGTTACATTTGTAAGTTATAAAAGCACCTAAGAGGGGGGTGAATTAGGTGTTTAGAGATATTTTCCAATTTTTCGACGGTTCTGATTTTTACTTTCCTAGAACCTTCTAAGTGAAGAAATGTTGTAAAGGCTTAAAGTAAAGAACGCCAGGAAGTATACTGGTTCCCCTCACAGGTCGAGAGTACTCCAATCCCCTTTCAACATGAAAGAGATTTTACTATAATTTTAGACTTTAGACAAGACTCGCTAGTCTTTCTAACTAGATGCTAACAACTCACCAAGAACACCCCTCTTGGATTTTACAAGTTTAAAGTCCAGTCAAGAACAAATTCTTACAAAGGACCTCTTGTCTCCACAATCCGAATAACAAGGATTTTATCACACCCTATAAGAGAAACAATCCTTCTTCTTATAGTAAGTACCTAAATCCAAACAATACTTGGAATTTTAGGATTTCACTTAATTCTGAATTTTGATAGGAAGATGAAATTTTGATATCAATAACAAGATTGATCTTCTCCTTTGTAATACTCAAATCTCAAGATAGTAATACAAGTGTTCTCTTTATGATTTTGAAAATATGGAATTTTATGCAGATTTTCTCTTTCAAAAATTCTGAAGAACACTTTGAAAGTTTTTGAAGATTTTTAGAGAAAATGAGAGATGATTTGAAATTTTTGTAAGGAGGTGGAGTAAAAAAAACTTGAAATGAGGTTTATAAATGCCTATGACATCTCTTTAGAAAGGCACAAACCATGAAAGGATGCCATGGTTGATCAGACACAATAATAGAAAAATTTATGAAGGGATGCAAAATTATTTTTGATTCTGCTTCAGTGGTAACCGGTTACTCTCTAGAGGGTAACCGGTTACTTGACTGTAACGTACAAATTTTTTGAAAAATTTGAAAGGGTAACCGGTTACTTGAAATAGTGTAACCGGTTACTTGGAAAACAGAATCAAAAGTTTGATAAGGTAATCGGTTACCTTCTAGAGATTAACCGGTTACTTCAAAAAAAGTTTGAAAAAAACTTAAAAAAATAAGTTTCAAAAACTATTTTGAATGCAACCAGAAAGTGTCGTGATGATCATGGCAAGAAAAAAATGTTTGAACGCTTGTAGCACAGCATAAGTTTAAGTATTAACCTTTTCCTCTGAACTCCAATCTTCATAGAGCTTGATATTTGATTCTTTGAGTCTTAGACTTTGATCAATCCTTTTTGTTCATTCTTCTTGACTATTATAAAAAGCTTTGTAGGAGAGTCTTTATCAAAACATCCGAGAAGCCATGTCTTCACATTCTCCCCCTTTTTGATCATGACAACCAAGCTTTTGAAAGTTTGAAACAGTTTTGAAATGGTCTCTTGTGTGTTTTTAACAAGCTCCCCCTCAGATTACCATTTGAAGGAGTTTTTTAAAATGCTGCAATTTAGAGAAAACATGCAAGAGATATAGACATGCAATTCTTCTCCCCCTTTGTCATTAACAAAAAGGATGGGAAGAAATATGAACTTAAAAAAATTTGTTTAGAGCAACTTACCAAGGAAAGAAATCATTTCACGCAGATTACTTGAAATAAAAAACATAAACGAAATACCAGTATCCAGTAGTGACAGGAAATAAAAAATATAATTAAAAAAACATAACATGCAAGAAAATAAAGGATTAACATAGAAGTTCAATCATCCGAAGCCATATGGTATTCTTCACCTTCATCATCTTCATCGTCATCTTCATCTTCATCACTATCCTCAATAACAGCTCGGAAACAGTTCATAGATCAAAACATTTTTCTAAGAGCATTAATTCCTCGAGTAGTTTCGCGATGATTTATGTCCATAGTTTCTTTGATGGAGCGGATTTCAGAATATAGGAGTTCATTTGTGATATTGCCTTCCGGAGTAGGAGGGTTTTGAGGTGGGTTGTGAGGTGCAAGCTCTTCTTTGTACCAGAACTCTCCATTTGGTGCAATCATAATATCAGTGTTTTTAGTCGCCGTTATTGCATTGATCTCACATGCTTTTGCAGTCATTTCTGTTTTTGGTTCCCGTTGAAGTAAGACATTCTTGTATTCCAAAAACATGGAAATGATACGAGCATATGGTAATCCGTCGTTGAGGGAGAGTTGATGTCGCATATTATGCACGATGACGTAAGCCCAATTAATCTCTTTATTCAGCTTCAAACACCTGATTAGCTCCATTTCCAATGCACTGACATGTGAGTGATTCGAGTGTTTTGGTACTAGAATATATGCCAAAACATAACGAAGCATATGATCACTCACAGTCAAATGGTTATCATATTTAACTACCCGACTAGAGTTGTGAGATTGTTTGCTCATAACATCTTCGTGATTTCCTCTACAGATAGAAACAAAGTAGTCCAAACTATCAAAGTTTTTCCAAAATGGAAGAACCGGAAGGACTCCGTGACAACGTTCTTCCCCTTTTGAAGGAATTCCTGGGCAGGTTCCAATATCAGATAAGTCCATCACAATGTCTACCTTTTTAACTGTAGCTGAAATCATAACATCTCCAAACTCATCTATGCCATATTTTAAGGTAGAGTAAAATTCCCTAACTAAGTCTGGGTAGTAGAATCCCTTTTCAGCAACCAGATTTTTAACACCAGAGTTTTCTAAAAGAGTGTTAAAGGAAAAGCTGTGATTAGGGAAGGCACTGAAATTAACATACTTTACCACCATTAGAGGTCGAGTGCGTACAGCAAAATCCAATCTCCGAGACTTTGTTGGTGCAGCATGTTCTTTGATTGTATCTGAACTGCCTTCAGCCATCTTCTTTTTACCTTTATCTGCTTTGGGAGTTGTTAGATGCCCAACTTTGCTTATTTGATCTATTAAATGTGGGCATCTTTCACTCCTTTTTGTCAAGAAAGTGTTGAAAACCACTCTTGCTTTGGTTGGTTTGCATTATATTGTGTAAATGTCTTGGTATCTTTGATTTGTGTGTTATTGTGAAGGAATTAGGCATGGAAAAAATGGAAATTAAGACACAAGAAATATGACAAAGAAATCAAGACAGCATGCAAACAACAGCAAGTTCGCTAGGCGGACTTGCTGGCAAAGCTACCATTAAAACATCATCAAGTTTGCTAGGCGAACTATGTAGTGAAGGCCATGAATCAATGCACTGTTCACAACAGAATGGAAAGGGCCCTAAACTCGCTAGGCGAAGGAGGCAGTGAAGAACTCGCTAGGCGAAGTGGTAGCAAAGCTCTAGCGAACACTCCCAGACTTGAGACAAAGGCAAAAGGACCATAAACTCGCTAGGCGAAGTTCACAACGAAGGCTTCGCTAGGCGAAGGATTGCTCGCCCAACGAATATTTGGAAATATCTCAGGGGCGGTTTAACTGTTCAGAGGCACCTCAGGTGCCTAATTTGTTGTTCGCTAGGCGAACATGACAGATCCTGAATGTACTATATAAGTATTTTTATTGCTTTTTAGGTCATAATCTATTTTGTAACATTTCTTACATCAGAACTTATCTCTCTTCATCTATTTTAGAGAGAGAAACACAAAACCCTAAGAGGGAGGAGGTAAGATCTTTGATCTCTTGTTGGGGTTTGGATGTAATCTTTTGATACCTTATGTATTTCATCTAATATATTTTTGTGAACTAGTTTGGATTCTCTATTGATTGATTATCTTTAATTGCTTATTTGTGGGTCTTGACAAAACCTTTTCACATATTTGATCTCAAATTTTCTTCTATCAATGAACAAACTTTTGACATGGTTTTGTAAATTGATATTCATTGTATCCTCTTTGGTATTGTGTTGATTAAGTAGCATGGGTAGCATGAGTAGGATCAATACGATATTGTGTGGGTGCATGATAATAGTGATGAAGAACGATGCTCACAAATGTAGCACCCCAAAATTTGCCCTTCTATTTTAACCTTAATTGGATTTTGCTTCTCTGCATTTTCGTATTTCTGCATATCATAGCATTTGTTCTGGAGGCATGGGATCAGGATATTCATGTGGCTCAGATTTCATTTTGGTGCAAAAGACTGAGCAACGAGCAAAAGCAGCTCTGGCATTTATTTTGCCCAGCAGTCGAGCGACCGATTTTATTTTGTAGGTTATTTTCAGATCAAGAGGCGGCACTCAGGCTATCTCGAGCATTCTCAGGGTTATAGCATTCAAAGACAAGTTTCAGAGGCTTATCAGGACCTATAACAGTTGAAAACGGGCAAGTGTTCAGATTTCCCTCCAAAAGGCGCCAAATTCAAATTTTTAAAGGTGTTAATCGATTAACCTTATTGGTTAACTGATTAACCAAAGCAAAATCAGGCCAAATTTGAATTTTTGAAGGTGTTAACTGATTAACCGGTGCAAATTTCAGCTCTGCACGTGAATTTTCAAGAGAAATCATTTTGGGGTCCAAATTTAATCACATGAGAAGTTGATTTTACACTTAAGAAGGATCTAGAACCACTTCAAATTTTGGTTAATTTCATTTTCTCTCCAAATTCCCATTCCTAATCTCATTCCATGTTCTCACAAATCACATTCCAAACCTCATTTGGATCCAAACCTAAGGGGTATTTAATTAATTTACTCCAAACCTCACAAAGAGAATCCTCATAATTTCATTCTCATATCAAAATTCACTCTCATTCTCTCTAGTTTCTCTCAACCTTTTCTCACCAAAACTCCATTAAAACTCTTTCTTGGAATTCTTTGATTCTCCATTGGAATCAATGAATTCTTGAGCTCAAACCTGTATCCATCATCCTCATTGAATCAATTTTTTCATCCAATTTTCGTGCATGCTTGGATCTGAATTTTGAAGTGGATCTAGAAGTGATTATTTGGATTATTTCGGCTTAATTTTGGTGGATCTCCATTATTACTACAAGAACTCAACTGGATCTTGAAGGATTTCCGAATTTCTTGCTTGGATCTGTGTAATTGAGGTTGAATTAACATTAACCGAACCAATTCTCTGCTTCGAAGGTTGGAATTCTAGATCCATTGTTATTTCGAGCTTATTGTGCATTATCATGTGGATCTTCATTTTTTATTGAATTTTGTTTGATTTGATTCATGTGAATTGTGATTGTGCTGTGTAAATGCATTTACATGTGGATTGAATCCTTGTTTTCTGGTTTAAATTCGTTCTTAATTGGTTGTATGATCATTGGAGTGATTTCACCTTGGATAAGTTGCTGAAAAGTGCTTTTTAACTGTTGTTTTCTGTTGTTGGAACAATGTTAATCGGTTAACCAATTGGTTAATCCATTAACGAGTACAAATATTCAAATTTTCAAACATTTTTCAATGGTTAATCGATTAACCCCTGGTGTTAATTGATTAATAATGTGCCAGCAGGTCTGTTTTGTTGTTTTTCAAGGTTGTTTTGGTATCGTTTCACTTCAAATCATCATGGACCGGTATGATGCATTAGGAGTGAGATGTTTTAAACATATGTCGTTGTTCTTGATTGTTTAATCATGATTTCTTCAACACGAGTGTTTGTTTTCTACTTGAATGCATACTCTCGTATATGTTGTTCAAAGTGATGTGCACTTTTCTTTTGCTCTGCTTGACTGTGAGAATCGAGTGGTCGAGATGCGCTTGTGGTGGCTGCTGTCCCACACTATTTTCCTCCCACTTTTCTCCGTTGATTGATGGTCGATGGTTTTAAGAGCTCGCTTCTCCCTTTTCATCTCATTCTTGTTTCCTTTGTGCTTGCATTTTCATGTTTGCTTGCCTTCTTGCATTCCTCTTTTGTGTTTTGCATCTTTTTGCTTGATGTTAAGATGTCGAGATACGCTTGTGGCGACTGCTGCCCCACACCTTTTTCCTCCCTCTTTTCATGTTTATTCTCCATGTTTGCATCTATTATTTGTGTTTGACCTCTCTTCTTTTGTATTCCTTTGCCATATTCCCTTAGGACCTCTAATCTTTATTGTTCAAAGATGGATTATGATAGACATTAGGTTCAAAACATGCATGCCAACATTAGGGTAGATTTTCCCCTCTTTAATCCAAACTTTAGGTCCACTTTGCATGACAACATTAGGACCGAGTTTCCCTTAGACCTTCCGTGCGTCTCTCTTCTCATCTCGTAACATCCTAACTCACTTAATAAAGGATAACAATTGTTGTACACTACGAGCCTTAAGCACATGGGAAATGATGAGTGAGAGGTCTCCTCTCGCTTGTCTAGAGTGTTTAGTGTACGTCCCGTTTGGGGGCGATATGCGATGCATTCATTCTCAAGTCATAGTCTTTAGTGCAACATGGGTTACAAATCTTAACTCAATTCACTTCTTTCTAAAAAACACAAAAACAAACATCAAATCTTCTTTTCCTTCGGGATTAATCGAAACCTTTTTTCAGAAAAAAATGTTGTTAAGCTTTAGTTCTACCACAAACAGGTGTCGTCCCTAACTGCTAGAACGAAGGTTTAACCCTACTCGATTAAAACTTTTGAACCAACCTGTGGTCGTGTCAGCCCGAACTATGTTTTCTCTTATTTCTCATACCATATGAGGATACGTAGGCACAAGATGGCGATGTCTTGGAAAGCAACCTTCCCCACCTTCACCCGTAGTTTCCCGAACTACGTTGACTCTGACTTTCCCATTGCACGAGGGAATACGTAGGCCTAGAGCGACGATGCTCTATCAAGTCTCTTTTCTTTTCTTTTGTCCCTGTGGCTTATAGCTTATATAGATAAACACGCCCTTTGAGTAGACAACAAGCGTGGATCCCGTTGAGTACAACAGACGTGAGGGGTGCTAATACCTTCCCTTTGCGTAACCGATTCCCAAACCCGAGATTTGGTTACGATGACCTTGTCTTTTCCCTTTTCGTCAGGTTTTCTCTGATCGTTTCCTTTCCCTCTCTTTGGGATAAATAACGAATAGTGGCGACTCTTCTGTTTTCCACCGGGTGTTTTCGCAGTTGCGACAACAACCATTTGGCAGATTAGGTGAATACATGTAAAAAGGGTTAAACGTGTGTATGTATTATGATCATTGTGTTTTATACGAAACAATAATTTACCCGATACGGGTGTCCTCTTTGCTTACCTGTTTATCTTTGATTTGAACCGTGATAGAGATATACTCTTCATATCTGAATCTCGGATGATTACCTGTTAGGTCCTAAATGCTAGAGATAGGTTTAGGCTTAGCATTTGCGTGAGTATCAGTTCGTAATGCTTTGTGTTGTGTTTTTGTTGGATGAAAGATCACCAATGAGACAACATGGTTGTTCTCTCGACGTTACGTTAGAGATAAGGTTTGTCGTGGGTGATACGTGAGCATATCTGACGAATGATTGCATTGTGTTTAACTTGATCAGAAGAATGCATGTGTTATCAATTGATGAGATCCAATCCCAACAAGGCTCCGTTTATATTTCAGTATTTACTTTATATTTTCTATTTTTATTTATGGTTCCTTGAACCTTTTAAACCAAAACTTTTGAACAATAGGCTTAGAAATGTAGAGGCCGTTGAACGGTGTTCGTATCGCACCGATCCCTGTGGAGACGACAAAACTGGGTACTTAATATTTTTTGCTTGCTGCTTGACCGCACCAACAAAATGGCGCCGTTGTCGGGGACTGGTGTTGAAATATTAAAGTGCATTGCAACGGTTCTATATTTTTAAGCTTTGTATATTTGTTTACATTGTATATATTTGTTTCTTGTTATGTTTTCTCTAGTGTGCTCAGGAATGATGAGAACTCCTTCTAGAGTGGTAGCTATTTGTATAAAAGCATTCAATGAAGTTTCGACCGAGTTTGGATGGTGATGATAGTATGGAACAAGTGAATGTTGTCAAGGTACATGGTTTCTTTTGTTTAGAATTTTAGAATGCTTAAGAACTTAAGTCTTTGTGCAAATGAAATTTGTTATTTTAGCAACTTGTTTAAATGATTGTTTCACTTAGGACCAAAACCACAATTTGTGAGAAAGCTTCCATTGTTTACTAAATGCAGGATTTCTGATAAACTTTGTTGATTCGTGTGATTCATGCTTTATCTTGTTATCATTGTGAATTTGTGGAAGCAATAGAAATGATCAAGGCACTTATTTTTTATTGAGCACAACCATGTCCAAATGTAACTTACTGTTGTACCCCAAAATTTGCTCAACCTTTTTCTTCACTTGGTTTATGTTTCATTTCATATTCTAGCATATTGCATTGCATAGCATTATTCATTTAACAGGGGATCAAGAGAGGTGTTCCTAGAAAGATAAGGTTACCAAGAGTGTTGAGCCTAAGCAAGGGGTTCTACTCAAGAATGAATGCTCATCAAAGTCATCAAGAGGTGGTCAGTGTTCTTTGGGAGAGTTGGTGGATGTATGTGGAATATCTCCTAACTTGGAGGCCAGTTGAAGATCATTAGAGGATTGTGAATTCATGATTATGGATATGGGATGTTGAGAAAGCTCATTGGAGGCTTTGAGAGCCACGTTAGAGTTTATTCAAGTTGTTGTGTCATGTGTAAGAGGCCACAGTCAAGAGTGGTGTATCTAGGGTTTTCATCTGGTCAACCCTCAGTCAATTGTGAAATTGAAGGAGATTAAGACTCAATTCCAAGTCTTTGTGATCATGGAATTTTGTGTTGAGATGTCTAATATATCATTTCAAGATAAATTCATCAAGAATCAAGAGTGTGAGAAGTTACTAAATTAGGATTCTCAGTGTAAAATCCCCTATTTAGTTCCTAACTTCAAGACCACATATCTCAAGATACAAGTCTCATCTCATCTTGACTCAAACATGAAACTTGTAGAGCATGTTTCTAGATTTCTTTTGAGTACTAGAAGTCTTTCATCTGATTTCTAGAACTCAAGTTATAATGCTGACAAGTTACAGGTCATCAGATGAATGTGATTTTGGTCAACAAAAGTCAACCAGCTTCCAAGACATTTTTGACCTAGAAGGATGTTTCTACTCACCTTGACTCAAACATGAAAGTTGTTCCTCATGATCTTAGATTTCCAAAAAGTACTAGAAGTATTTCATCTGATTTGTAGAGCTCAAGATATGAAGCTTGCAAAACAGGGGTATTTTGGGAAACTTTGATTATAGGTCATTTTCATTATAGGTCCATTTCACAACTTTGCACACCTCAAATAGAACTTTTCCCAACATGAAACTTACTTCAAATAGTCCCAATTTCATCATAAAACATCAACTTATCTTTGGATTGGCTTGGGTTTGAAGATTGGTGAAAGGATTTTCATAAAAAAGCCTTAAAAGGGGAAAATGCAATTTAATTGATTTTTAACCATTACAAGGCATGTTTATACATATTTTGAGTCACAAGAATATAACAAACAAGATGCAAGAAATGGATTTGAGTTTTGGTATGGTTTACACGTGTATTTCAATGGCCATTTCAAGTGGAATTTTTGCATTCCAATCTCAACCATTTGATCAAACCAAGGCATAAATCTCATCCACATGATCAAAGTGAAGTCTCAGCAAGCATTTCAAATGAAAAATAAGGAGAATTGAGGCAGTTTGTACGTGTGCATGAGAATGGAAAGTGAAATTGGGCATTTCAAAACTTTTCACAATTGAGATGCATTTGGGCCTCCAAACTGATCCTAACCCATCATATATAATGTGTAAATCATTTCTGAGCATTCATTAGAGGCATTTTCGTGGAATTGAAGCAGATTGAAGTTCAAGCAAGCAAGCAAAAATTCCAAATCGTGAATCCTGAATTGGCCAATTTTAAGCAGAATTGAAGCTTCCATATTCATCCTCAAGTGAATTGGAACGTGTCTGGACCATTTGCATCAAGCTTGAGCCACTGAGAAGGTCCAACGGAGCTATTCTGTTAGGTAAACTTCAGATCCAAATTTCTCCTTTAATATGTACCTATTTCACTCCATTTTTGGTTCATTCTGGAGTCCTACTCATGTAGGCAAATGCTGGATCATTGTTGTGTTTGATTGTTGCATTTTCTATTTTGAACTCATTCCTTATTTTCTTCGATTTGGCTTATGTATGCATGATTAATGAATTTTGACTATGGATTTGAGATCTACGTGACTTGTAGATGAGTTTTGACTATAATTTTGTGAGATTCAGTGAAGTTGAGTTCCACCTGATTTTTTATCTCACCGGAGAAGATGACCGAAGCCACCGTGCTCCGGCCACCTGGTTTCTCCCTCTTTTTTTTTCATTTTTAAACCTTGCCTAAGCCACGTGTTTTGTTTTGATCCGTTTGATTTGTTGACCAAGCCATCCAACAGCCTAAAACATGATTCACTGTGTGCCTCTTTTGACATGCCCCACAGGATCTGACCAAAACTCTGCGTTTCATTTAAATGCTTTTGGACCTGGGCCTCTCATTTGCTTTCCATACCCCCTGCAGCTGAGGCCCATTGATTTGCACGCTTCTGGATTGCTTTTTACACCACTGTTTTTTTTTTTTTTTATTTTCTTTTCTTTTTTATTTTGTATATATCTGTTTAGAATTAATTCAATTAAAAATACTTTTCCAATTGATAAAAATCCCCAAAAACATTTTCTGGACACTTTGAGATGTCTTTTATTTTTTAGAATTTTTATTTTATTTTTTAGATTTATTTTTCATTTAAAAAAGGAATTATTAATTGGAGGTGTTTTGTTTGAACTATTTCTTGACATGTTTTAGTTCTTGATTTGTTTTTGCTTCTTCCTTTTGATCCAATGACTGAAAATCAATCCTCATATCCATGATGAGTTGAGTGATTTTTGAGGACCATTTTGCCCCTGTTTTCTTGAGTTTTGGTTTGACTTTGACCTTGCTTTTGTTGATCCTCGATAACCCTCTCTCAAATTGGTGCATCCATGTGAATCAATTTCTTTGATGATGATTTGAGATGACTTTGGTTATGATTTCTTGGCCTCTATTTTCCAACATGTTTATGAGCTTTTGACATTTTATTTGGCCTTTTTTGAATCATTTTCCTAATTTTGAGGTAACTTGCAAGTCAAGTTACCCCAAAGGAAGGTTCATACATACACATTGACCTAGTTTGTCTTGGAAATGACTTTGATGGATCCTTTGAGCCTTCAATTCCTTTTTATTCATGTTGCTTACATGTTAAGGTTGCTGGTTGCTCAATTTTAGGTCATGACATTGTGTTTTGCTTGTTCAAAACTTGTGTTCCTTTTGGAGTTTCCATTTAGGGTTTTCATGTGTGACATGTTTGCATTCCTTTATGTATGTGCTTGTATTTTCTTTTGATGTGATTGCTTTTGCTTTTAAGCACTCTTTACTCATCTTCCCTTTTGTCCCATGACCTAGGAGTCTCATTTAAGGTGGCTTAGTCCCTCCTTAGGAGGTACTTGAAGCCTACCTACAATGATGAATCCTTGAGGACTTATATGTGTTTTCTTTTGCACTTTGTTTGTGATGCTTATGGTTGAGTGCATCCTCACTTTGTTTTAGGCTTTCCTTTCATTTGTTTTGCTTTATGGCATTGTGGTTGATGTCGTTTGGTTTAGGCCATTTCATCCCACTTTTGGTGCATTTTATGTGATTTTCTTCTTGTTGTGTGATCTCATCTTGTGCATTTCCTTATCTCTTCTTCTTTTTCATTTCTCATATGTTGCTTGAGGTTGATATGAGCTTGTGGAGGCTAATGCCCCACACTATTTTCCTCCCTCACTTTCATTTTATGTGTGCATCCTATGTTTGCATTCTTGCATTTTCATGTTCTTTCTTCTTCTTCTTCTTTTGTGTTCTTTCCCTTAGGATCTCTAATCTCTCTTCTTCAAGAGAGGTTATGATAGACATTAGGTGCTAAACCTTGCATGATAACATTAGGTAGTTCCCTTTTGTATCCCAACTTTAAGTCCACTTTGCATGACAACTTTTAGATTTGAGTAAATCTCCCCTTAGTAGGTCCTTTCTCTCCTCATCTTCAAACATTTTCAAAACACATAATAAACGCTAATGAATGTTGTACGCTACGAGCCTTAAGCTACTTGGGAAATGGTGATTGAGTGGATTCCTCTCAATTTCCTAGAGTGTTTAGTATACACCCTTAGGGTGATATGTGGCGCATTCGCTCCTAAGTTATAGTCTCTAGTGCAACAAGAGTTACAAATCAAACTCAAGACATTTCTTCTCTAAAAAACACAAAAACAAATCATTGAACTTATTTTGTCCTTTGGGACTTTTTAATAAAGAAAATCTTTTCAGATAAAAGAGTATTGTTAACTCTTAGTTCTACCGCAAACGGTAACGCCTAAGTCTCCAATGGTCGAGCTACATACACCAAACTTCTAGGACTATTTGTTAAACTTACTCAGTTAAAACACTTGAACCAACCTGTGGTCGTGTTAGCCCAAACTACGTTTGCTCTTATCTCTCATACCTGTTGAGAGTACGTAGGCACGAGACGGCGATGTCTCGACGAGCAACTTTTCCCCCTTTTGCCCGTAGTTAGCCGAACTACGTTGACTCTGATTTCTCGTACCAGACGGGAATACGTAAGCACGGAGCTGCGATGCTCTTCTGAGTCTCTTTCTTTTCTTTTGTCCCTGAGATCTTTAGCTAGATATTTTTATCACCCTTTTAGATAGACAACTAAGCGTGGATCCCGTCGAGTACGACGGACGTGAGGGGTGCTCATACCTTCCCCTTGCGTAACCGACTCCCGAATCCAGGACTTGGTTGTGATGACCTCGTCTCTTCCTTTTTCGTTAGGTTTTTCCAATTGTTTCCTTTCCCTCTCTTTGGGATAAATAACGAAAGGTGGCGACTCTTCTGTTTTCCGTCGGGTGTTTTTCGCAGTTGCGACAGCTGGCGACTCTGTTGGGGATCGAACCCAGAATCTCTGGTTCCCTATGCGAGTTAATCCTAGCGCTTAGTTGTTTGTCTTTTTGGGTGGTATATATGTACTTTATTTATCTTATTGCATTTACTTTCCGCATTGTATCATTATTGTTGTGCTGTGGGGAGGGAATGTTTTTTTGAGAGATAAGCCGGACCCGGGCTTGAGTACAAACCTAGAATTAGTAGTGGAGATTAGTGGGGGACCTGCTTGCTTAGCAGGCACAGTTCCCCATGAAATTCACGCTCAGACGAGATTCTCTTTGATGATTTCTTTTTTGACCCTTAGGGCTCAAGGGGATTTGGGATCTGAGGGTTGTCGACTCTGGGGACCGATCATCTATGATTTAGCTAAGTAAGGCCTCTTCGGGAGATGATGATACCAAACCAGAAATGGTGAATGTATCATCATTTTTCAAAAGTCTGTGACGCTGATAAACGCATAGGATGTCAAACCTTACCAGTGGATAGGTACATACCTGTGAGAGGGATTGAGTTATGCAGGAAACCTTAACTTTCAGACTACCCAATTTCTTTACAGTGTGAATATGTGTTCTTGGTACAAGGGGTCCTAATGTCAGTGTTATGTTCTTGCTAAAGCGAAGCGCTGGTTATTCTCGATCAAACAGCACAGCAATCTTGATCCCCTGTGTGCATTTGCATTTGCATTTTCATCTGCATTTTCATTAACATGTATTTATGTTGCAGGTGCATATTTCTTCCACGATTCTAGTGATCTTGTTATGGAGCCCTTGAAGAGGACAGTAGCTTACAGGTTCCCTACTCCAGATGTTAGTTCTTTGCAGAGTTTGATTGCCATGGCCGACGGGAAGGTGATGGAGGATTTTAGACTGTCTTATGGGAAGCTAGTGAGATGTATATGCAAGCCTTCAGCATATGAGATCAGTGGTGTCTATACTCTTCTGCAGTTCTATGATGCCCAACTGAGATGCTTTATCTTCCCTGATTATGTTCTAGCTCCTACCCTAGAGGAGTTTCTGAGATGTTAGGTGTGTCTATTCTTGATCGGATGTCGTTCTTCCATATTGATATTGAGCCTGATCTGGCTAAGCTTGCCGTTATATTGCATTTGGATGCTTCAGAGTTAGAGGGGAAGCTAGTTAAGAGGAGTGGGACGTATGGTTTTCTTTTGCCTGTTCTGGAAGAGAAAGCTCAACAGTGTGCCAAGGATGGATGTTGGATTGTGTTTAGCGCCATTCTAGCTCTCTGTATCTATGACATCATATTGTTTCCTAACCTGCCAGACTTTGTAGATGTGGATGCTTTCTACCTACTAGCTTCAGGGAACCCGGTACCCACACTTCTAAGAGATGTCTACCATTCTGTTCACCACAAGAATGAGAACCGAAGGGGAAAGAATGTTTCTTGCTGCATTCCTTTGTTATACAGGTGGTTTGCTAGTCATGTGCCCAAGACAGGTCTGTTCGTTACTACTACCAGTACTTCTGAGTGGTCGAAGAGGCTGATGGGTCTATCTGCAGAGAACATTACTTGGTTTGACAGGGATATACTCGGTTCAGATATTATTTATAGTTGCGGCGGATTTCCTAACGTCCCTTTGGTCGGAAGGAAAGGATGCATCAACTATAACCCATCTCTGTTGGTTAGGCAGTTTGGATACGCGCTGAGAGATCCTCCTAAGGAAGAGGAGATACAGGAATCTCTGTATCTCACTGGATTGTTGAAAGGTGACACCTTAGCCAGACTTGAGCATGCCTGGAACAATATTCACAGGAAGGGAAAAGCATTGTTGGCGAAGAGTAATAGTCGAGCCTATGACCCTTACCTGACTTGGATTCGTGAGAGAGCTGCGAAGTTTTTGATGCCGTTTCCTTCTGTGAAGCCTTTGTATCCTCTCATGATTGAGGAGCCTACCACCATGGACATTCAGAAATACAATTAGTTATGGTTTGAGAAGGAAGAGTTGAGAAAAGTCAATGAGGAGTTGGAGAAAGAAATCATTCAGCTTCGAAGTGAGAAGATTGAGGTTGTTCATTCCTTCAAGAAGCAAACTGAGCTTGTAAACAAATTGGGTACTGATCTGACTAAGGAGACCAATTCTCAGGAGCGTTTGGGTTTGGATTTCAAGGCTGTTAATAGTATTCTTGCTTCCAAGAAGGAAGATTTGGATAGAGCTTACTTAGAGATTTCTAAGTTTAACAATCAATGGAACGCTATGCTCACCAACAACAAAGAGCGCGAAGACAAGTTAAAGCTATAGATCAGCAAGTTGAAGACGCAGCTCAATGGCAAGGACGAGAAGATTTCAGTAGAGGCGTCACTCAGACGGGATAGTGAATACAGACTGAACGAAGCTATTGCAAACTTGAAAGATTGCAGGTTGAGAGCTGATTCCAAGAGATGCAAGTTCGAGGCGTGCTTTGGGGAAGGAGCTTGGGAAGACCATGTTGAGAGTCTGCAGCATACTATTAGCCAACGAGAGCTACTTATTCAGGGGATACTTGCTAGACCAGATCATTCTGAGACGCAAGAGTTTCTAGAGGACTTTCGATCTTGTAATCCAGCTTGACTATCTTGTTTGTCTTGTTGTAGCTTGTTGTACTGGCCATCATCAGGCTTGTTGGTTGAGATCCTTTCTATTATACCCAGTTGTTGATTATACGTTGCCTGTTGGCCTGTGATTATATACGAGGAGGTTATGTTATATGTTTGTCTGTAGGGTTCTCCAATGTTGTGTTTTTCTCCCGGAAACTAGAATCGAGGGGGAAATTTCCCTGTTGCATACATACATGTCTGCATTTTTGCATTGCAGGTGCATCGGAACTGTTAATCTTATTTCCTCTGGTTCGTTAGTGTGTTTCAGGATTTCCGATCAAACAACTCACCGGTATGCTACCAGGGGGAATCAGAAGAGAGTAATGGAGCAAATGCAAGCAGAGATGCAGGAAATGAGGGACCGGATGGCCCAGTTCATTGAGGTAATGCAGGGAGTGGCTAATGGACAAGAGCAACTCTGTACTTTGGTGCAGCCCTTGATTTCACGTGTTGATGGCAATAGTGTGTTGCATGGTGGGAACGCTGTTAATCCTCCACATGTTGAGACTCCTCGAGCTGATAACTCCATGCCTACTTTGGTTATCCCTACTGCTGGAGGGAATGGTAATGCTGCTGGTGCTGGTAACGCTGCAGGTTTCAACAACACTGGTCTTGGTAATGTTGGAAATGGTAATATTAATGGGAATGGTTATGGTCCTGACACCACTTGTGCTATACATGGTAATATGGATCACCTCTGGAACAAAGACAGACAAGATGATGTGTTCTCGCCAAGGGTTGTGGTTGCTGAGTTACCCTCCGAAGCTGATAAGAGGATCAAGATGATTGAAGAAAAACTGAAGTCCCTTGAAAGTCAAAATTCCATGGGCCTTGATATGGCTAATCTGGGACTGATCCCGGATCTGAGAGTGCCGTTGAAGTTTAAAGTCCCAGACTTTGACAAATATAAGTGTTACCACCTTCCTGAGAGTTCATTTGAGATCCTACTACCGTAAGATGTCCGCCTACTCAGACGATGAGAAATTGCTCATACATTTCTTTTAGGACAGTTTATCTGGCCCTTCGTTGGAGTGGTACATGAGTCTGGAACTCGTAAATGTCCGCAGTTGGAGGGACTTGGCTGAGGCCTTTGTGAAACATTATCAATACAACAGCAACCTTGTTCCTAACAGGGTCCAGGTTCAGAATCTTTTGCAAAGGAACAATGAGTGTTTCAAGGAATATGCTCAAAGGTGGCGAGAGTTAGCATCCAGGGTGCAGCCGCCCATGGTGGAACGTGAGCTCATTGATATGTTCGTCGCCACTTTGCCTGGCATCTATTACGAGAAGCTCATTAGTAGCATGTCGGATAGTTTTTCTGACTTAATCATCACCGGAGAGATGGTGGAAAATGGTATCAAGTTAGGAAAGATAAGTGTTGGTGAAATTCCCTCAGCTGCAGGAGTAGGTAGGAAAGTATTTGGTAATAAGAAACGAGAAGGGGATACCAATTCCGTGTCCAGTTCTTATGGGAGAGGTAGAGGTCAGAATCGTCAGCAACAACAGGTTGCTAGTATTACAATTCCCGCAGTTCAGCAACAACCACAGCAACAACAACGTCAACAACAACAACAACAACCGCAGCAGGGTTATAGAAGATATCAGGACCGAGGTCGGACGACAGTAAATAGACATTTTGACGCTCCTCTCATGCCGTATTCTCAGCTATTGCAAGCTTTGTTGCAACTGCAGTTGATTCAAAAGAGGACCATGGCTCCCCTGACTGGGCCACCTCCACCCGGGTATGACGCAAATGCTCGTTGCGAGTTTCATTCAGGTGCTCCGGGGCACAATATCGATAATTGTAAGGCCTTTAAGCATAAAGTGCAGGACATGATTGATAGTAAAGCAATTAACTTCTCCAATGACGTTCCCAATGTCGTACAAAATCCTATGCCAAATCATGGGCAAGTTGGGGTCAATGCAATTATTGAGGAGGATGTTTTAGATTTGGTAACAGATGTTAATGAGCTGAAGACACCATTGATCTTTGTGAAAGCTAGACTGTTGAAGGGGGGTGTTTTCCCAGGTTGCGCTGAAGATTGTGCTGAGTGTCTGAAGAATCCTGAGGGATATATGCAGTTGAAGGGCTATATTCAAGATATGATGGATAGTGGAGTCTTGCAGTTTGACCGGTCGGTTGAAAGTAAGTCTGAAGAGTTGGTAGCTGAGGAAAGGGATGAGATTGCAACAATTTCCATTTCATACAAAACTGTTACCATTTATGTGCCAAAACCACCAACAATAACCATAACTAAAGCAAGTCCCATACCGTTTGAAAGTACCAAAGCTATTCCGTGGAACTACGGAGCTGAGGTATACTGCAACAGACAGAAACTAGATTTGAATGGTCCCCCTGCGGGTTCAGTGGATAATCTTGTGGGAGCAGGAGGAATTACCCGTAGTGGTCGGGTCTTTTCGTCACCTGAAGTGGTTGTGGATAGGGTTGACAAAGAAAAAAGTAAAGTCGTGGTAGAAGAAACTTCTTAGGCTGGAGAGAAGGAATCTTTGTTAAAGGATGCATAAGAGTTTATGAGGCTGATACGAAAGAGTGACTACAAGATAGTCGATCATTTACAACAAACTCCTTCTAAGATATTCATCCTGTCTTTGTTACTATGTTTTGAAGCGCATAGGAATGCACTGTTGAGGATACTGAATACCGCTTACGTGCCGCAAGAAATTTCGGTTAATCAACTCAAAGGGGTTGTTGCACACGCAAATGCAGGAAACGGCATGGGTTTTACAAACCTAGATTTGACGCCAAGGGGCAGGAACCATAACTGTGCGTTGCACATATCATTAGAATGTCGAGGGACTGTTATGTCTCATGTACTCGTTGATACATGTTCGTCTTTAAATGTAATCCCGAAGAAAGCCCTTATGAAGTTGGACATGCAGGGATTGATTTGCATGCCAAGTGATTTGGTGGTGCGCGCTTTTGATGGTACCCAGAGATCTGTGTTCGGAGAAGTGACATTGCCTATTCAGGTGGGACCGGAAGTATTTGATGTGGTGGTCTACATTATGGACATCCAGCCTGCCTATAGCTGTTTATTAGGCCGTCCATGGATTCATTCAACAGGGGCTATGACCTCCATGCTGCATCAGAAGCTAAAGTATATGGTTGGCGGTAATGTTGTTACAGTGTGCGGAGAGGAGGATATAATGATCAGTCACTTATCATCCTTCAAGTACGTCGAGGTAGATGGAGAAATACACGAAACTCTTTGTCAGGCTTTTGAAACAGTCCAGATTAAAGATAAAGCTCCTGCTGTAAGCAAAACGTCGGAGGTGGCCATGTCTTCTTTTAAGGAGGCCCAAGCAGCAGTACAGGCTGGGGCAGCGCAAGGTTGGGGCCAGGTATTGGAGATTCCCCAC
This sequence comes from Lathyrus sativus, assembly GCA_963859935.3. NCBI lineage: Eukaryota > Viridiplantae > Streptophyta > Magnoliopsida > Fabales > Fabaceae > Lathyrus > Lathyrus sativus. Next base: position 791,196,279 of record OZ012735.1, on the reverse strand, counting down.
AAGCAGGACAAGTTTGGTTTGGGGTACCGCCCGTCATTTTATTCTTCTTCATCCTCGCAGAGCGCGTCACGCTATAAAGGACCTGTGCAGTTCACTAAAGGAGGAGTTATCTTCGAAAGGATCAACGCGGTTTTAGACGAAGAGGGAGATAGTGATTGTGACATGGATGCTTGGATCAAGCCTTGCACTCCAGGACAGAGTCTGCGCAATTGGTTTGTTGAAGAATTCATTCAAGTGACAACAGAACAGCAATGCTTTGTTTTTTCTGATTATTGTACTACCCTATGTTCTACGCAGAGCATAGCGGTTTCGTTTTCAGGGCCTTATTGTTTATGTTTGAACTTTGCTTTATCAATTAATCAAAGGGCGTTTTTTCTCATTCAAATTTTGTGATTCTTGTCTTTCTTATTTTCGTTTTTCACAATAAAATGGCAATGTGGTTTGTACTTGTTTGCATATCCTTTGAAGCATTTAACCATTTTTTATTGCAGGATTCCTATTGCATATGACACTAATTCAGAACCTCCTATGACTCACTTCGACTTTGATCACCCGATATACCAAGCTCAAGAAGAGATTGATGAAGATGAAGACTTGCCATAAGAGCTAGCTAGAGTCTTGAAACAAGAAGAAAAGATTATTCTACCTCATCAGGAGGAAATCGAGGTTATTAACTTGGGTTCTGAGGAAGTTGTCAGAAATGTTTGGATAGGGGCTGCGCTGCAAAGTGACATCAAACAAAGACTGGTTGAGATGCTTCGAGAGTATAGTGACATCTTTGCTTGGTCATACGAAGACATGCTTGGGCTTGACACTGATATAGTGGTTCATCGTTTGTCGTTGCGCGAGGAATGTCCACCAGTCAAGCAGAAGCTTAGAAGGACAAGACCAGACATGGCTGTAAAAATCAAAGAAGAAGTCCAGAAGCAGTTGGATGCAGGATTTTTAGCTGTAACAACTTACCCTTCGTGGGTCGCCAACATCGTGCATGTACCTAAGAAGGATGGGAAGGTACGAATGTGTATAGATTACAGAGATTTGAATAAGGCGAGCCCAAAGTATGACTTCCCGCTCCCTCACATTGACGTATTGGTTGACAATACTGCTCAATACTCTGTATTCTCCTTCATGGATGGTTTTTCCGGGTATAATCAGATCAAGATGGCACCGGAAGATATGGAGAAAACAACGTTCATTATGTTGTGGGGGACTTTCTGTTATAAGGTAATGCCTTTTGGGTTGAAAAACGCAGGGGCAACCTACCAGCGGGCTATGGTCACTTTGTTTCATGATATCATTCATCATGAGATTGAGGTCTATGTTGATGACATGGTAGCAAAGTCGCAAATGGAGGAAGAGCATCTGGTCAACTTGTTGAAGCTGTTCGAGAGGCTCAGGAAGTTCAGATTGAGGTTGAATCCAAATAAGTGCACTTTTGGAGTTCGGTCTGGAAAGTTATTGGGGTTCATTGTCAGTGAAAAAGGAATCGAGGTCGATCCTGCAAAAATAAAAGTTATACAAGATATGTCAGTGTCGAAGACAGAAAAAGAGGTTTGTGGTTTCTTGGGGAGGTTGAACTACATTGCTCGGTTCATATCTCATCTCACGGCCACGTGCGAACCAATGTTCAAATTTCTAAAGAAAGATCAGGCGGTCGTCTGGAATGAAAATTGTCAAAAAGCATTTGATAAGATAAAAGAGTATTTGCAGGAACCTCCGATACTGATACCCCCAGTAGATGGAAGACCTTTAATCATGCACTTAATGATTCTTAAGAACATTATGGGTTGTGTTCTTGGTCAACACGACGAGACTGGAAGAAAGGAGCATGCGATCTATTATCTGAGTAAAAAGTTCACAGACTGTGAGTCCCGTTACTCGATGCTCGAGAAAACGTGTTGCGCACTCGCTTGGGGTGCCAAACATTTGAGACAGTATATGCTTAATCATATAACCATGCTGATTTCGAAGATGGATCCAATCAAGTATGTCTTCGAGAAGCAAGCGCTCTCAGGAAGAATTGCCAGGTGGCAGATGGTACTGACAGAGTACGATATACAATATGTTTCCCAGAAAGCCATCAATGGAAGTGTTATGTCAGAGTACCTTGATGAACAACCAATCAAAGACTACCAACTGATGAAGTTTGAATTTCCTGACGAAGATATCATGTTCCTCAAGATGAAGGACTGTGAAGAGTCATTACCTGACGAAGGTCCAGAGAAGGGTTCCCAGTGGCAGATGATATTCGACGGTGCTGTCAACTCCTACGGTAGTGGAATTGGGGAAATCATTACAACTCATCATGGCACTCATATTCCCTTCACTTCCAGGTTGAAGTTACCTTGCACTAATAATGAAGCCGAGTACAAAGCATGCATCATGGGTCTGGAAGAGACTATTGATTTGAGAATCAAGAATTTGGATGTATATGGCGATTCAGCGCTAGTGGTTAATCATATCATGGGAGAATGGCAAAATCTTCAGCCAAATATAATTCCTTACAAGGATTATGCAATGAGGTTGTTACCTTTCTTCGATAGGGTAGAGTTTCATCATGTGTTGTGAGTAGAGAATCAGATGGCAGACCCTTTGGCAACGCTATCTTGGATGTATAAAGTGAATTTCTAGAATGATGCTCCAAGAATAGTCATCTCTCGCCTTGATAGGCCCGCTTTTGTATTCGCCATTGAGGAAGATGTTGATGGCAAGCCATGGTTTTACGACATACATAATTTCCTTAAGAACCAAGAGTATCTGCCAGGGGCTTCGCCTCAGGATAAGAAGACTCTGAGGAGGTTGTCTGGTAACTTTTATCTGAACCCAGATGGTATGCTTTACAAAAGGAACCATGATTTGGTGTTATTGAGATGCGTGGACGAAAAGGAAGCAGCGTTGCTTATGGAAGAGGTCCACGAGGGTACTTTTGGTACACATGCCGGTAGGCATGCCATGTCTCGGACACTACTACGAGCAGGGTATTATTGGCTAACCATGGAGTCAAATTATTTCAAATTTGCGAAGAAATGCCATAAATGCCAGATTTATGCAGACAAAATTTATGTACCGCCGAGCCCGTTGAATGTTATGGCGTCCCTGTGGCCCTTCTCTGTGTGGGACATTGACATGATTGGCAAGATTGAGCCAACCGCATCCAATGGTCATCGTTTCATCTTGGTCGCCATTGATTACTTCACTAAATGGGTTGAAGCAGCCTCGTATGCCAATGTCACAAAGCAAGTCGTAGCCCGGTTCATAAAGAAGGACATCATCTGCAGATATAAAGTACCCGAAAGGATCATTACTGATAATGGTTTGAATTTAAATAATAAGATGATAAAGGAATTGTGCTAGAATTTCAAAATCGAGCATCACAACTCATCTCCCTATCTTCCGAAGATGAATGGCGTTGTTGAAGCGGCCAACAAGAATATCAAGAAGATAGTGCAAAAGATGGTTGTCACTTACAAGGATTGGCATGAGATGTTGCCCTTTGCTTTACACGGTTATCGTACTATGGTACGTACGTCAACTGGGGCAACTCCTTTCTCGCTGGTATATGGTACGGAAGTTGTCCTACCATTGGAGGTCGAGATTCCTTCCTTAAGAGTTCTGGTCGACATCAAGCTCGATGAGGCAGAATGGATAAAGAACAGATTGAATCAACTCAGCCTGATGGATGAGAAAAGGCTAGCTTCTATTGCATATGGTCGGTTGTATCAGATCCGAATGAAGAAAGCTTTCGACAAGAAGTTGCGTCCTCGAAGCTTTCTGGACGGCCAATCTTGTTTTGAAAAAGATTCTCCTACCACAATCAGATCACAGGGGCAAATGGACTCCCAACTATGAAGGTCCATATGTCGTTCGAAGGGTCTTCTCTGGAGGATCCTTGTTATTGTCCACCATGGATGGCGAGGATTTTACATCCCCGGTGAACGCAAACGCAATTAAAAAATACTTTGCTTAAAGAGACCTGCTGGAAACAAAAAAGAATATCCAGGAAAAAATGGGGCATCCCGGCGAACAATAAAAAAGGAATTGGGTTCGGGCAAAAATTAGGGATAAAAATGAAAAAGATGTAAACCCGCAAAGTCGAAAACCTGAAAAGGCGACTTTGGCAAAAATGGGTATCCCGATGAATCAAAAACCCGAAAGGGCGGTTCAGGCAAAAGTTAGGGATTGAAAAGCAAATGACTGCGGTCTGCGTTTGAACTTCATTGCTTAGTGGATTGGGAGGACCTGAGGGCCGTTTATCTGAATCAATCTCTTCCGAAGACAAAGCGTCGAGAAAGCATCAAGGTCAGACGAGTCATAGAGGGATCAGCTCATGGTGTTTGTCTGTGCCACATTGCCGACATTTATGTACACTTTTGTATATTTCTGTGCATATATATATTGTTTTTTGCAGAGCTTCCTCTTTTCAGGGGTTGCATCTGTTGTAAAACTTTGCCTATTTACAGGTCATTTATCAATAAACATATACTATTCAGTATCTCTCTTGTTTTGTTTTAACTTTTACTGTTTTGTTTGTGAAAACACCCAATGTTTTGATAAACTTGCACATACATAAACTTGTAGGCCTTGGCCGATAATTGTTAAAACTTTGAGTTAATTGAACAACGTCACGAATGATGACTAAGATAGTTTCGTTTTTGTAGGATACCTTGTCTGTTTGTTCAGTTTTGCAGGGTCGTTACCCTTGGGGCAAAGAAGTATGAAATTCGTTTTATTTTCGGCCAAAGTCTATTCCCCAGTAAGTGGAGTTGGCATCTCTATCCCCAGTAGAGTTTGTATGCAGTTTAAGTGAGCAGGTAGCGTGTACGCTTTCCCTCGGCAGTTAGTGCATATTTAATCCCCGCAAGGTGCATGTTTATATGCACTCCCTAGTGAGTTGTGATTGGATTTTATTCTCACTGAGTAAGCTACAGCCTAGGTAGATTCGCTCCCAGCTGAGTAATCCCCAACAGGATAGAGGAATATTGTTACCCTGACATTTTCTTTGCAGGAAGCCAGCAAGGGCTCGTTTCCTCGGCATAAGTCCAATTGTTATTGGCATGAGTAGGTTGTTTCCCCAGCAGGGTGGTTTCTGTATCTATAGCATTTATTTTGCTGATTCAGTTCTGTTGCATCTGCATGCGTGCATGGCATTTACCCAAACGCGTAGCATTTCCATTTTGTATGAAGCATTACGCCATTCTCAAACATGTGCATGTGAAACATAAGCCAGGTTGTTACCTCTCTGTTCTCAGGTGTATCTCCGGAGAATTGACATTTGTGCCATTATGGTATCCATATCTTGGCAACTAATGATTCCTCTTAGCCCGTGTGGTATCCAGACCCCGGCTCATGTTATTCCCCAGCAGTGTCGTTGAACTTCGGTTGGTGGTATGTGTGACGATTCTTTTGTTCGTTGAGTATCCAGACTCCGGTAAACTTCCAACTAATGGATCCCTTTGTCCGTTGAGTATCCAGACTCCGACAAATGTTATGATATATTCCTCTTTTACGTTGAGCGTTCAGGCTCCGGTCCCTTCGTCGAGCGTACAGGCTCCGGTTCCTTTTTCCATTGAGTAGCCAGACTCCGGTCAATTACGTCAAGCATCCAGGCTCCAGTTTCTTTGGTTGGGTATCCAGACCCTGATGAATATGTTTGCGGCCAATTCTGTCGAGTATCCAGACTCTGATAAATTTCCAGTGGGTATTTTCTCTTGATCCGGCGAGTGTTCAGACTACGGTAATTTTCCCTTCTCCGTTGAGTATCCAGGCTCCGGTCACCTATGTTGAGCATCCAGGCTTCGGCTTCTCCGTTGAGTATCCAGACTCTGGTGAATTTGCAAATGGTATATTCTTTTGTTCGTTGAGTATCCAGACTCCAGTAAGTTTCATATGGTAACGATTTCCTTTGTCCGTTGAGTACCCAGACTCTGGTCAATTTTGTTGAGCATCCAGGCTCCGGTTTATTTTCATTGAGCGTCTAGGCTCCGGTTTATTACGATCAGTATTCAGGCTCCGGCTTTTATGTTGAGTATTCAGACTTCGGCTTTTACATTGAGTATTCAGACTCCAGCTTTTACTTTGAGTATTCAGACTCCGGCTTTTATGTTGAGCATTCAGGCTCCAGATTTTACGTTGAGCATTATGGCTCCGGTTATTTCATTGAGCATCCAGGCTCCGGTCATTTTTGTTGAGTATTCAGACTCCGGCAAATGTTGCCTCATTTTGCTCGTTGAATATCCAGATTCCGACAACTTGAAATGTTACTTTTCAGACCATGGCACAATTTTGATGGACGTGTTCATCTTATTGTGTTTCCCCAACAGAGTTACTTGGTTAAGTTTCTCCTTTTCCTTGCCAGAGTTTTTTGGTTAAGCTTCTCTTTTCCCCAGCGGAGTATTTTTGTGATCAGAGCAATTATCTCTAGAGGTTCTTGTTTGCAGTTTTATTTTCTGCGGTTCGTAAATTTTCGGGTTCTTTGGTATACAACCGTCTTTACCTTGATTGTTTGAAAGTCGTTCGCTTCTCACTCATTCAGATCCAAGTCGTTTGAATAGGGGCAGTTGTTGTACCCCAAAATTTTCTCAACCTTTTTCTTCACTTGGTCTATGTTTCATTTCATATTCTAGCATATTGCATTGCATAACATTGTTCATTTAACAGGGGATCAAGAGAGGTGTTCCTAGCAAGAGAAGGTTACAAAGAGTGTTGAGCCTAAGCAAGGGGTTCTACTCAAGAATGAATTCTCATCAAAGTCATCAAGAGGTGGTCAGTGTTCTTTGAGAGAGTTGGTAGATGTATGTGGAATATATCCTAACTTGGAGGCCATTTGAAGATCATCAGAGGATTGTGAATTCATGATTATGGATATGGGATGTTGAGAAATCTCATTGGAGGCTTTGAGAGCCACGTTGGAGTTTATTCAAGTTGTTGTGTCATGTGTAAGAGGCCACAGTCAAGAGTGGTGCATCTAGGGTTTTCATCTGGTCAACCCTCAGTCAATTGTGAAATTGAAGGAGATTAAGACTCAATTCCAAGTCTTTGTGATCATGGAATTTTGTGTTGAGATGTCTAATATATCATTTCAAGGTCAATTCATCAAGAATCAAGAGTGTGAGAAGTTACTAAATTAGGATTCTCAGTGTAAAATCCCCTGTTTATTTCCTAACTACAAGACCACATATCTCAAGATACAAGTCTCATCTCATCTTAACTCAAACATGAAACTTGTAGAGCATGTTTCTAGATTTCTTTTGAGTACTAGAAGTCTTTCATCTGATTTCTAGAACTCAAGTTATAATGCTGACAAGTTACAGGTCATCAGATGAATGTGATTTTGGTCAACAAAAGTCAACCAGCTTCCAAGACATTTTTGACCTAGAAGGATGTTTCTCCTCACCTTGACTCAAACATGAAAGATGTTCCTCGTGATCTTAGCTTTCCAAAAAGTACTAGAAGTATTTCATCTGATTTGTAGAGCTCAAGATATGAAGCTTGCAAGACAGGGGTATTTTGGGAAACTTTGATTATAGGTCATTTTCATTATAGGTCCATTTCACAACTTTGCACACCTCAAATAGAACTTTTCCCAACATGAAACTTACTTCAAATAGTCCCAATTTCATCATAAAACATCAACTTATCTTTGGATTGGCTTGGGTTTGAAGATTGGTGAAAGGATTTTCATGAAAAAGCCTTAAAAGGGGAAATGCAATTTAATTGATTTTTAACCATTACAAGGCATGTTTATACATATTTTGAGTCACAAGAATATAACAAACAAGATGCAAGAAATGGATTTGAGTTTTGGTATGGTTTGCACGTGTATTTCAATAAGTGGAGTTTTTGCATTCCAATCTCAACCATTTGATCAAACCAAGGCACAAATCTCATCCACATGATCAAAGTGAAGTCTCAGCAAGCATTTCGAATGAAAAATAAGGAGAATTGAGGCAGTTTGTACGTGTGCATGAGCATGGAAAGTGAAATTGGGCATTTCAAAACTTTTCACAATTGAGATGCATTTGGGCCTCCAAACTGATCCTAACCCATCATATATAATGTGTAAATCATTTCTGAGCATTCATTAGAGGCATTTTCATGGAATTGAAGTAGATTGAAGTTCAAGCAAGCAAGCAAAAATTCCAAATCGTGAATCCTGAATTGGCCAATTTTAAGCAGAATTGAAGCTTCCATATTCTTCCTCAAGTGAATTGGAACATGTCTGGACCATTTGCATCAAGCTTGAGCCACTGAGAAGGTCCAACGGAGCTATTCCGTTAGGTAAACTTCAGATCCAAATTTCTCCCTTAATATGTACTTATTTCACTCCATTTTTGGTTCATTCTGAAGTCCTACTCATGTAGGCAAATGCTGGATCATTGTTGTGTTTGATTGTTGCATTTTCTATTTTGAACTCATTCCTTATTTTCTTCGATTTGGCTTATGTATGCATGATTAATGAATTTTGATTATGGATTTGAGATCTACGTGACTTGTAGATGAGTTTTGACTATAATTTTGTGAGATTCAATGAAGTTGAGTTCCACCTGAGTTTTGATCTCACCGGAGAAGATGACCAAAGCCACCATGCTCCGGCCACCTGGTTTCTCCCTCTCTTTTTTTTCATTTTTAAACCTTGCCTGAGCCACGTGTTTTGTTTTGATCCGTTTGATTTGTTGACCAAGCCATCCAACAGCCTAAAACATGATTCACTGTGTGCCTCTTTTGACATACCCCACAGGATCTGACCAAAACTCTGTGTTTCATTTAAATGCTCTTGAATCTGGGCCTCTCATTTGCTTTCCACACCCCCTGCAGCTGAGGCCCACTGATTTGCACGCTTATGGATTGCTTTTTACACCGCTGTTTTATTTTTATTTTTGATTTCTTTTCTTTTTTATTTTGTTTATATCTGTTTAGAATTAATTCAATTAAAAATACTTCTCCAATTGATAAAAATCCCCAAAAAACATTTTCTGGACACTTTGAGATGTCTTTTATTTTTTAGAATTTTTATTTTATTTTATTTTTCATTTAAAAAAGGAATTATCAATTGGAGGTGTTTTGTTTGAACTATTTCTTGACTTGTTTTAGTTCTTGATTTGTTTTTGCTTCTTCCTTTTGATCCAATGACTAAAAATCAATCCTCATATCCATGATGATTTGATTGATTTTTGAGGACCATTTTGCCCCTGTTTGGTTGAGATTTGGTTTGACTTTGACCTTGCTTTTGTTGACCCTCGATAACCCTCTCTCAAATTAGTGCATCCATGTGAATTAATTTCTTTCATGATGATTTGAGATGACTTTGGTTATGATTTCTTAGCCTTTGTTTTCCAACATGTTTATGAGCTTGTGACATTTTATTTGGCCCTTTTTGAATCATTTTCCTAATTTTGAGGCAACTTGCAAGTCAAGTTACCCCGAAGGAAGGTTCATACATACACATTGACCTAGTTTGTCTTAGAAATGACTTTGATGGATCCTTTGAGCATTCAATTCCTTTTGATTCATGTTTCTAACATGTTAAGGTTGCTGGCTGCTTAATTTTAGGTCATGACATTGTGTTTTGCTTGTTCAAAACTTGTGTTCCTTTTGGAGTTTCCATTTAGGGTTTTCATGTGTGACATGTTTGCATTCCTTTATGTATGTGCTTGTATTTTCTCTTGATGTGATTGCTTTTGATTTTGAGCACTATTTTCTCATCTTCCCTTTTGTCCCATGACCTAGGAGTCTCATTTAAGGTGGCTTAGTCCCTCTTTAGGAGGTACTTGAAGCCTACCTAAAATGATGAATCCTTGAGGACTTCTTTGTGTTTTCTTTTGCACTTTGTTTGTGATGCTTATGGTTGACTGCATATTATGAGTTCCTTGATATCCTCATATAGCCTCCCATCCTCACTTTGTTTTAGGCTTTCCTTTCATTTGTTTTGCTTTATGACAATGTGGTTGATGTTGTTTGGTTTAGGCCATTTCATCCCACTTTTGGTGCATATTGTGTGATTTTCTTCTTGTTGTGTGATCTCATTTTGTGCATTTCCTTATATCTTATTCTTTTTCATTTCTCATATGTTGCTTGAGGTTGATATGAGCTTGTGGAAGCTACCTCCCCACACTATTTTCCTCCCTCACTTTAATTCTATGTGTGCATCCTATGTTTGCATTCTTGCATTTTCATGTTCTTTCTTCTTCTTCTTCTTTTGTCTTCTTTCCCTTAGGATCTCTAATCTCTCTTCTTCAAGATAGGTTATGGTAGACATTAGGTGCTAAACCTTGCATGATAACATTAGTTAGTTCCCTTTTGTATCCCAACTTTAAGTCCACTTTGCATGATAACTTTTAGGTTTGAGTTAGTCTCCCCTTAGTAGGTCCTTTCTCTCCTCATCTTCAAACATTTCCAAAACACATAATAAATTCTAATGAATGTTGTACGCTACGAGCCTTAAGCTACTTGGGAAATGGTGATTGAATGGATTCCTCTCAATTTCCTAGAGTATTTAGTATACACCCTTAGGGTGATATGCGACGCATTCGCTCCTAAGTCATAGTCTCTAGTGCAACAGGAGTTACAAATCAAACTCAAGACACTTCTTCTCTAAAAAATACAAAAACAAATCATTGAACTTATTTCGTCCTTTGGGACTTTTTAATAAGGAAAATGTTTTCAGATTAAAGAGTATTGTTAACTCTTAGTTCTACCGCAAACGGTAACGCCTAAGCCTCCAATGGTCGAGCTGCATACACCAAACGGCTAGAACTATTTGTTAACCTTACTCAATTAAAACACTTGAACCAACCTGTGGTCGTGTTAGCCCGAACTAAGTTTGCTCTGATCTCTCATACTTGTTGAGAGTACGTAGGCACGAGATGGTGATGTCTTGGTGAGCAACCTTTCCCCCTTTCGCCCGTAGTTAGCCGAACTACGTTGACTCTAATTTCTCGTACCAGACGGGAATATATAGGCACGGAGCGGCGATGCTCTGCCGAGTCTCTTTCTTTTCTTTTGTCCCTGATACCTTTAGCTAGATAGTTTTATTACCCTTTTAGATAGACAGCTAAGCATGGATCCCGTCGAGTATGACAGACGTGAGGGGTGCTCATACCTTCCCCTTGCGTAACTGACTCCCGAATCCAGGACTTGGTTGCGATGACCTCGTCTTTTCCTTTTTCGTTAGGTTTTTCCTATCATTTCCTTTCCCTCTCTTTGGGATAAATAACAAAAGGTGGCGACTCTTCTTTTTTCCGCCGGGTGTTTTTTGCAGTTGTGACACTTACCCGTGAGTAGAGAGAATTCGTTAACCCCTTTGAGCCTAAACAATGTGAATCTCATTCTGAATTTTGTGAGATTCTAAAAATTTTCTTGAACCCTTGAATTTATTGTAATTGTCCTCTTTGCCATAAAAAGCCAAGAGCATTCACTTGAGGATTGAGTAAAAGTTAAGTTGGGGAGAATGAAAAAGAAATATGGTAGGTTGCTACAACTTTTGAAAAATTCAAGCAAACGTTCAAAAAAAATTGTTATGTGAATATGAATGTAAAAAAAAAGAGAAAAAGAATGCTTGCTTGAAAAAGAAAAATAGTGAAAGAATAAGTTGTGAAATAAAGTTAGGAAGGTTTGAAATTAAGAACCAAATGGAATGAAGTTGGGGTGTGTGAATAACATGTACAGTGAATGTTTCTTTTGCATCGGCAATTTCGTTTCAATGGCCTTAGAAATGTCCCTTGTTTGTAAACCCGACCAAGTTACAACCTTAAAGACCTTAGTGATCTTTATGCTCCCATATTTTCACTTTTGATAGATTTTGTATGAATTGAATTGATATTGGCATTGTTTGTTAGGTGAGTTAAATTTTCCACGCGGTTGCAAACGCGTAATTTCTTCAATTCTTATTCGAAGAGAAGAGATAGAGTGATTCATTCATGAAAAACATAGTTGTTGATTGATGCATGGATTTATATTTGCTTTAAGAATTTAGTTCTTGTGCATTGATTCTCAACATTTGAAACCATTGCTTGTGTGCATTCTTTGTGTTTGAGCCATTTTATCCATTCTTGGGTGAATCTTAGTCTTGAGCAAATCCTCTTGTTTGAAATGAGAGGCATACTTTGCTTGAGGGCAAGAAAAAATCTAGTTGGGGAGAGTTGTTAGATGTCTAACTTTGCTTATTTGATCTATCAAATGTGGGCATCTTTCACTCCTTTTTGTCAAGAAAATGTTGAAAACCACTCTTGCTTTGGTTGGTTTGCAACATATTGTGTAAATGTCTTGGTACCTTTAATTTGTGTGTTATTGTGCAGGAATTAGGCATGAAAAAATGGAAATTAAGACACAAGAAATATGACAAAGAAACCAAGACAACATGCAAACAACAGCAAGTTCGCTAGGAGAATTAGCTAGCGAAGCTGGCATCAAAACATCATCAAGTTCGCTAGGCGAACTATGTAGCGCAGGCTAGGAATCAATGCACTGTTCACAACAGAATGGAAAGGGCTCTAAACTCGCTAGGCAAAGGAGGCATCGAAGAACTCGCTAGGCGAAGTGGTAGCGAAGCTCTAGCAAACACTCCCAGAATTGAGACAAAGGCAAAAGGACCATAAACTCGCTAGGCGAAGATTACAGCGAAGGCTTCGCTAGGCGAAGGATTGCTCGCCCAGAGAATATTTGGAAATATCTCAGGGGCGGTTTAACTGTTCAGAGGCACCTCAGGTGCCTAATTTGTTGTTCGCTAGGCGAACATGATAGATCCTGAATGTACTATATAAGTATTTTTATTGCTTTTTAGGTCATAATCTATTTTGTAACATTTCTTACATCAGAACTTATCTCTCTTCATCTATTTTAGAGAGAGAAACACAAAACCCTAAGAGGGAGGAGGTAAGATCTTTGATCTCTTGTTGGGGTTTGGATGTAATCTTTTGATACCTTATGTATTTCATCTAATATATGTTTGTGAACTAGTTTGGATTCTCTATTAATTGATTATCTTTGATTGCTTATTTGTGGGTCTTGACAAAACCTTTTCACATCTTTGATCTCAGATTTTCTTCTATCAATGAACAAACTTTTGACATGGTTTTGTAAATTGATATTCATTGTATCCTCTTTGGTATTGTGTTGATTAAGTAGCATGGGTAGCATGAGTAGGATCAATACGATATTATGCAGGTGCGTGATAATAGTGATTAAGAACAATGTTCACAACCATTTGGCATATTAGGTGAATACATGTAAAAAGGGTTAAGCATGTGTACGTATTCTGATCATTGTGTTTTATATGAAACAATCATTTATCCGATATGGGTGTTGTCTTTGCTTACCTATTTATCTTTGATTTGAACCGTGATAGAGATATACTCTTCAGATCTGGATCTAGGACGATTACCTGTTAGGTCCTAAATGCTAGAGATAGGTTTAGGCTTAGCGGTTGTGTGAGTATTAGTTCGTAATGCTCTGTGTTATGTTTTTGTTGGATGAGATATCACCAATGAGACAACACGGTTGTTCTCTCGATGTTGCGTTAGAGATAAGCTTTGTCGTGGGTGATACGTGAGGATATTGTATGAATGATTGTGTTGTGTTTAACTTGATCAGAAGAATGCATGTGTTATCAATTGATGAGATCCAATCCCAACAAGGCTCCGTTTATATTTCAGTCTTTAATTTATATTTTCTATTTTTATTTATGGTTCCTTGAACCTTTTAAACCAAAACTTTTGAACAATAGGCTTAGAAATGTAGAGGTCGTTGAACGGCGTTCATATCGCACCGATCCCTGTGGAGACGACAAAACTGGGTACTTAATATTTTTTGCTTGCTGCTTGACCGCACCAACAAGAGCCATTATTGGAGTTTAAAGATGTGTAGGGTTTGAAGGAATTTTAAGGGTTTTTAAGAGATGAGAAGCTTGAGAGTTTGAGAGATTTAGGGTTATATGAGGTAAGTGGTGAGTGGGTTTTCAATTCTCCTTTAATTTCTCCTTGAATTTTGGTGAGTGGGATGAGGGTAGTTTGAAGGGTAGAAGAAGAGATGAAGTTTTAGGGTTTTGAAGACCACACGTTTATGAATGAGAGACAGAAGAAAATAAAATACAAAGTAGCATTTATTGTAAAAAAACACGATTTTTTTAATGCAACAGTGGCAACCGGTTACTCTCTGTAGGGTAACCGGTTACTTAATAAAAATTTACGCAGAAACTGGAAAAACAGAGTGGGTAATCGGTTAATCTTTATAAGGTAACTGGTTACCTTATGAAAAAGTTGAAAAACAGCAGCAAAGTAACTAAAAAATTCAGACTTTTTAAAAAATATGTGGCATGATATATGGTATCAACATATTAAGTAATGAATAAAACAATTTTTAGGCAAGAATGTTCAAGGAAGCTAAAGATATAGCACATAAGAGAAATTAAAATGAAAGAATTTTGTGTACCGAAATTCATTAAATGAATAGATATTGAAGATCTATACGTTACTTTCGTCTAGAATTCCAAGTTATCTTCGAATCTTGAAAAATGTTTCTTTTACAAGAGGTTTGGTAAAGATGTCTGCTAGTTGATTATGTGTATTTATAGACGTGATTTCAACGTCACCTTTTGCACGTGATCACGTAGAAAATGGTGTCGAATATCTATGTGTTTTGTACGGGAATGCATGACTGGATTCTTTGTGATATTGATAGCACTTGTGTTGTCACACCGGAGAGGAATGCATCCGAGATTTAGTCCGAAATCAAGAATTTGTTGCTTGAGCCAAAGAATTTGTGCACAGCAGTTTCCTGCGGCTATGTATCGTGCTTCTCTTGTGCTGAGAGCAACGCATGCTTGTTTTTTGCATGCCCAAGATACTAATGCATTTCCTAGTATGTGACATGTACCACTTATGCTTTTTCTATCAGTTTTACATCCTGCATAATCCGCGTCAGAATACCCTACTAAATTACATATACTCCCTTTAGGATACCATAATCCAACGTTTGTAGTTCCTTTGAGATATTTCATGATTCTCTTCACGGCGGTGAAATGAGATTCCTTTGGATTGACTTGAAACCGCGCACATAAACATACGTTAAACATAATATCAAGACGACTTTCCGTTAAATATAAAAGTGAACCAATCATACCTCGGTATTTGTGATATCAAAAGAGATTCCTAACTCATTTTGATCAACATATGTTCCTGATCCCATCGGAGTGAACATAGCCTTGCAGTCATTCATGTCGAATTTTTTCAAGAGTTCCTTGCAATATTTTGATTGGTTGATAAAAATGTCATCCTTCATTTGCTTGATTTGTAGTCCTAGAAAATAGTTCATTTTGCCCATCATAAACATTTTGAACTCTCCTTGCATCATCAATGAGAATTATTCACATAGGTCTTTATTGGTTGATCTAAAAATAATGTCATCAACGTAGACTTGAACTAGCAAAGTATTGTTCTTGATCCGTTTGATGAATAAGGTCTTATCAACTTTACCCTTTTCAAATCCTTTTTCGCACAGAAAGTTGCTGAGACGATCATACCATGCCCTTGGTACTTGCTTTAAGCCATAAAGAGCCTTTCTTAATTTGAAGACATGTGATGGATTCTTGAAATCTTAAAAGTCGGGGGGTTGCTTAACATAAACTTCTTCATGAATGTAACCATTTAGGAAGGCGCTCTTTACGTCCATTTGGTACAACTGCAAATTTAAAGAACATGCATAAGCAAGCAATAATCGAATAGCCTCTAACCTTGCAACGGGAGCGAATGTTTCTTCAAAGTCGATTCCTTCTTCTTGATTGTAACCTTGGTCCACCAATCTTGCCTTGTTTCGAACAATTATTCCATTTTCGTCAAGCTTGTTTTTGAACACCCATCTGGTGCCTATGATATGTTTACCACTTGGTCTAGGAACAAGTTCCCAAACTGGATTTCTTTCGAATTAGTTTAATTCTTCTTGCATGGCAATAGTCCATTGGTCGTCTCATAAGGCTTCATCAACTTTCGAAGGCTCGATTTGAGATACGAACGTCATGTTTAAGCAAGCATCTTTAAGGTTGAGTCTTGTTGCAACGCCTTGATTGATGTCACTAATAACTTTGTCTATCGGGTGATCTTTATGTGTTCTCCATTCCTTTGGAAGGTTATTATCCTTAGCCTCTGGTTGAATCATTTCTTCTTATTGTCTAGATTGATCATTTGCTTTTGAAGTATCTTCTTTAATAGTTTCTACAATATCATCATCATCACACAAAACAGCTTCCTCCTTGGAGGGGTTAGATTCATCAAATTTAACATGCATAGATTCTTCAATAGTTAAAGTTCTTTTATTATAAATTCTAAAAGCCTTACTAGAGAGAGTAGCCAAGAAATATGCCTTCGTCAGATTTCTCGTCAAACTTACCAAGATTGTCCTTGTCATTGTTCAAGACAAAGCACTTACATCCAAAGATGTGAAAATAAGAAATGTTTGGTTTTCTCCCTTTGAAAATTTTGTAGGGAGTTTTCTTAAGAATAGGTCTTATATTAACACGATTACTTACAAAGCATGTCGTGCTCACACCATCCGCCCAAAAATATTTTGGAAGACTCGAGTCGCTTAACATAGTCCTTGCAAGTTCCACCAATGATCTATTCTTTCTTTCTACAACACCATTTTGTTGTGGAGTTCTTGGTACCAAGAAGTTGTGAGAGATTCCGTATTCTTCGCAAAAATCTTTAAATAAGGCATTTTGGAATTCTCCTCCATGGTCGCTTCTTATGGAGACAATTGTTAACGCCTTCTCATTTTGAATTTGTTTTGCAAACTTCTTAAATGCTTTAAAATCATAACTTTTCTACACTAAAAAGTAAGTCCAACAAAATCTAGAATAATCATCAACAATAACCAAAGCAAAAACATTACCTCCGAAGCTTTTTGTTCTTGATGGACCAAATAAGTCCATATGTAACAATTATAGTGGCCTTGTAGTGGTCACCACATTTTTTGATTTAAAAGTTGATTTGGTTTGTTTCCTTTTTTGACAAGCGTCACACAACTTATCCTTGATGAACTTTATCTTAGGCAAGCCAACAACTAGGTCATGTTTAACCAATTTGTTTAAATGTTCCATGTGGATATGTGCAAATCTCTTATGCCATAACCATGAATCATTATCGTTTGCCATGAGACACTTAACCTTCAAAGACAAGTTGTTAAGAGAAATCATAAATATGTTATTAACTCTTTTACCTTTTAACATTACCTCTTTAGTGACTTCGTCTTCTATCAAGCACTCATCTTTTGTGAACTTGATTTTGAATCCTTTGTCACAAAGTTAGCTTATGCTAAGTAAATTGTGTTTTAGTCCTTCGACATAAAGTACATCTTCAATTGATTTGAAAGGTGGTGATCCAACTTTGCCTATACCAAGAATCCTTCCTTTGTTATTGTCACCATAAGTAACATAACCATTGTCCTTAAGATTTAGATATGAAAATTTGTTAACATCACCGGTCACGTGCTTAGAACACCCACTATCAAGATACCAAAGATTTGTAGAGGTATTCAAGCAGACCAACAAAATAGATTATTTCTTGTTAGGTACCCAAACTGCTTTGGGTCCTTCATAATTAGTACCTTTCTTGATCCACACATAATTCCCACTTGCTATACTCTAATTTCTAACATAGCATGAATTAGGAGTATGACCAATAATACCGCAATAAAAATATGTAGGTTCAAAATTACTTTTATATCTTGGAACAAAGGATTTCCTTTTAGGAGCCTTTTTCTTCTTATGATGATGCTGATGCACAATCTAAGGCTTAATTACTTTCTCTTTATAAGTTTGATCACTAGCTTTAACAAAGATTGTTTTGTTAGAACTTGGTTTAGAAAACTTTGAGTAACCAAGTCCGCTTTTATCGTTAGAGTATCTTTGTTGGCTAAGGACTCCTTCTAAACCAATTTGTCCTTTTTCATATCTTTCTAAAACTCTTTTAAGTTGGACAATTTGGAAAGAGAGAGACTCACAGTTTTTGCATACAAGGTCTTGTTTTTCTTCAAAAATATTTTTTTTCTTTTCTAATCTCATCATCTTTTTGAATGATATCTAATTTTTCTTCCAAGGATGATATTTGTTTTGTTTGTGAAGAAATGGTTTTACAGAAGACCTTGCATTCATTCAAGAGTTCATTAATAACCTCTTGTGCATCATTATCATAGATTGAAAAGGAAGTACTAACCTTATCATCTTCGTTATCGGAGTGATGAAAAGCCATCAATGCTAAGTTTGAACTTTCGTCACTTTCGGATTCGGATGACGAACTAATCTCATTATCCTCCCATGCAACGTAGGCTTTCTTGTTATTTGTTTCTTTGTTGCCTTTGAATCCATTCTTCTTTGAGAGTTTTAGGCTGTCCGGCTTTATGTGACCTTGTTTCCCACATTCATAGCATGTAATGTCTTGACTTGATGTGGAGGATTCCTTTTTCTTGAAGTGTTTCTTTCTCTTTGCATAGTTGTAAGATTTGTCATTTTTGTTGAAGAATTTCCCAAGTCTTTTTACAAGTAACATAAAGTTCTTGTCTTCTTCCGAAGCACCATCATCTTGTCTTTCCTTTGTGTCCACTTTTAGAGAAATACCTTTAGACTTCTTCTCTTGATTTTCATGTTTCTCGATACGTCTAAGTTCTAACTCATGTTCTTGAAGTTTTCCGAAGAGTGATGCGGAAGTCATTGTTGTGAGACTTTTCTTCTCCGAGATTGCCGAAACTTTAGGTCGCCACTCTCTTTTTAAGGATCTTAAAACTTTCATATTTAATTCATCATTAGTGAATGTTTTACCTAATGCAATCATATGATTGGTTAAGTGAACAAATCTTTTCTAGAGAGCAACAATTGATTCTCCGGGCAGCATGCGAAACATTTCATATTCTTGACTTAGAGTGTTTAGCCTTGATCTCTTAACTTCGGCAGTTCCTTCATGAGTTTCAACCAAGGTATCCCATATTTCTTTATACGATTTGCATTGTGAGACTCGGAAGAATTCATCCATGCTTAAAGCACTTTGCAAGATGTTGATAGCCTTTTTCTCATTTAATACTCTTTTCTTGTCATCTTCGTCCCATGAAATTTTCATTTTAGGGGTACCTACATCATTGACAACACTAGTTGGTACATTAGGGCCAGTTTTAACGGTTTCCCAAATGCCATCTCCTTGTGCCTCTAAATGTGCTCTCATGCGGATCTTCCAGAAATCAAAATATTCTTCAGAGAACTATGGAGGTTTGTTGCTACTGCCACCGTCTTTAAAAACCGGATATGCGCTAGTGGAAGCCATCTGGATCTTTGCAGGAACAGGTTACCTATAACCTGCTCTGATGCCAATTGTAAGTTATAAAAGCACCTAAGAGGGGGTGAATTAGGTGTTTAGAGATATTTTCCAATTTTTTGACGGTTCTGATTTTTACTTTCCTAGAACGTTCTAAGTGAAGAAATGTTGTAAAGGCTGAAAGTAAAGAACACCAGGAAGTATACTGGTTCCTCTCACAGTCGAGAGTATTACAGTCCCCTTTCAACATGAAATAGATTTTACTATAATGTTAGACTTTAGACAAGACTCCATAGTCTTTCTAACTAGATGCTAACAACTCACTAAGAACACCCCTCTTGGATTTTACAAGTTTAAAGTTCAGTCAAGAACAAATTCTTACAAAGGACCTCTTGTATCCACAATCCGGATAACAAGGATTTTATCACACCCTATAAGAGAAATAATCCTTCTTCTTATAGTAAGTACCTAAATCCAAACAATACTTGGAATTTCAGGATTTTACTTAATTCTGAATTTTGATAGGAAAATGAGATTTTAATATCAATAACAAGATTGATCTTCTCCTTTGTAATACTCAAATCTCAATACATTAATACAAGTGTTCTCTTTATGATTTTGAAAATATGGAATTTTATGCAGATTTTCTCTTTCAAAAATTCTGAAGAACACTTTGAAAGTTTTTGAAGATTTTTAGAGAAAATGAGAGATGATTTGAAATTTTTGTAAGGAGGTGGAGTCAAAAAGACTTGAAATGAGGTTTGTAAATGCATATGACATCTCTTCAGAAAGGCACAAATCATGAAAGGATTCCATGGTTGATCAGATACAATAACAGAAAAATTTATGAAGGGATGCAAAATGATTTTTGATTCTGCTTCAGTGGTAACCGATTACTCTCTAGAGGGTAACCGGTTACTTGACTGTAACGTACAAATTTTTTAAAAAAATTGAAAGGGTAACCGGTTACTTGAAATAGCGTAACTAGTTACTTGGAAAATAGAATCAAAAGTTTGATAAGGTAACTGGTTACCTTCTAGATAGTAACCGGTTACTTCAAAAAGAGTTTGAAAAAAACTTTAAAAAATAAGTTTCAAAAACTATTTTGAATGCAACCAGAAATTGTTGTGATGATAAGAAAAAATGTTTGAGCACTTGTAGCACAGCCTGAGTTTAAGTATTGACCTTTTCCTCTGAACTCCAATCTTCACAGAGCTTGATATTTGATTCTTTGAGTCTGAGACTTTGATCAATCCTTTTTGTTCATTCTTCTTGACTATTATAAAAAGCTTTGTAGGAGAGTCTTCATCAAATTATCCGAGAAGTCATGTATTCACAACATTATTGTCGTTATGTCAAAGTCATTTACTTTTTAAAGCTTTTACGTTATTACCTTTAATCTTCGATGCATTACTTGCTTTCTTTTAGATACTGCCTTTAATCTTCAAGTTACTTTTACTTTACAAAGATTTCATAGTCGAACGTGGAGTTCAAATTAGGATCTTTTTGCATACTTAGCACATCTCCTAGGATTTAGTATGGTCGATCCTGCAATTTACTCAATTTTCCCCTAAATTGATAGACTAGCAGTTGTTTACCAAAATTCACAGTAAACACATACAATGCTTCAAAAGGTGTCATTCCAATACTAGAATGATAACTGTTATTGTAAGTAAATTCAATCAGCGGTAAATGAGTATCCCAAGCGCCTCCTCGCTCGAGTATACAAGCTCTCAACAAATTTTCCAATGACCGAATAGTCCTCTCAGATTGACCGTAAGTCTGTGGGTGATAAGCAGAACTCAATTTCAAACTAGAACCCAAAGCTTCTTGCAAACTTTTCCAAAATCCAGAAGTAAACCTCGGCTCTCAGTCAGATACAATGCTCGACGGAACCCCGTGTAACTTCACTATCACTCTTATATAGATTTTGGCTAACTTCGACAAAGGAAAATTGATGTTAATCGGTATAAAATGCGCCGACTTTGTCAGTCTATCCACAATTACCCAAATCGTGTCAAAACCCCTTACTGTATTCGACAATCCAGTCACAAAATCCATCGCAATACTATCCCATTTCCACTCCCGTATTCCCATCGGTTGCATCAAACCGGATGGTTTTTGATGTTCTACCTTTGACTTCTGACAAGTCAAACAAGCATACACAAACTGGGCTATGTCTTTCTTCATACTCGGCCACCAAAATAATTTCTTCAGGTCTTGATACATTTTCGTAGCTCCTGGGTGAATACTCAAGCTACTCTTGTGGCTTTCTTGCAAAATTACCTTTTTCAAATCAGGGTTATCTGGCACACAAATTCTGTCTCTGAACTTCAACACGCCAGACTCACCTACCTTAAAGTCTTCTTTCTTATCCGTTCCGCCTACAGTCATCAAGTCTACCAATTTCAAATCCAGTTTCTGACCTTCTCTTATTTCACGAAGGAACTCATTATTCACCCTCAGCATCCCCAACATTACACTTTCCGAGGTTAACTCACAAACCATACTCAAGTCTCTAAATTGCTCAATCAAATCCAATTCTCTAATCATCAATGTCGACATATGAATCGTCTTTCGACTCAAAGCATCTGCTACGATGTTAGCTTTACCGGGATAGTAACTCAAACTAAAGTCATAGTCTTTCAGAAATTCCAGCCATCTATGCTGCCTCATATTTAATTCCTTCTGGTCAAACAGATATTTCAAACTCTTATGGTCACTGAACACTTCGAATCTTGACCCGTACAAATAATGTCTCCAAGCCTTTAGTACAAAAACCACTGCAGCCAATTCTAGATCATGAGTAGGATAATTTCGTTCATGTATCCTCAATTGTCGTGAAGCATAAGCCACAACCTTTTCATCTGGCATCAAAACACCGCCTAATCCCATTTTAGACGCATCGCAATATACCACAAAAGGATCATTCAGATTTGGTAAGGTTAACATTGGTGCGGTAGTCAACCTTTTCTTCAGTTCTCAGAAACTTTCTTCACACAACATATCCCATACAAATGCCTAGCCTTTTCTAGTCAACTGGGTCAACGGAAGAGCCAAATTAGAAAACCCTTCGATGAACTTACGGTAATACCCTGCCAAGCCCAAGAAACTTCTAATCTTCGTCACTGACTTCGGAGCCTCCCACTGAAGCACAACACTCACTTTCGATGGATCCACTGCTATGCCCCTTCCATAAATAACATGTCCAAGAAAACTCACTTCGCTCAACCAAAACTCACACTTCGAAAGTTTTGCAAATAATTTATTATCCTTCAACACTTGCAACGCAACTCTCAAATGTCCTACATGATCCGCTTCCGACTTAGAGTAAATCAAAATTTCATCAATGAAAACTACCACAAACTGGTCCAAATAAGCATGGAAGATACGATTCATGTACTCCATGAACACACCCGGTGCATTGGACACACCAAACGGCATCACTGCATATTCATAATGCCCATACCGAGTTCTAAAAGTTGTTTTCTGGATATCATCTTCTTTCACACGGATCTAATGATAGCCTGACCTCAAATCAATTTTGCTGAACACACGAGCTCCCACAAGTTGATCCATCAGATCGTCGATTCTTGGAAGTGGATACTTATTCTTGATGGTGACTTTATTCAACTGGCGATAATGGATGCACAAGCGCATACTGCCATCTTTCTTCTTTACAAACAAAACTGGCGCTCCCCATGGCGACACACTGGGTCTAATAAACTTTTTATCCAACAATTCCCCCAACTGAGATTTCAACTCTGCCAATTCTGACGCCGACATTCTGTATGGTACCATAGATATAGGTCTAGTACCAGGGACAAGATCAATCGTAAACCCTACTTCCCTCTCTGGAGGTAGCTCTGCAACATCCTTTGGGAACACTTCAGGAAATTCTCTCACCACAGGTAATTCCTCAATCGACGACTTACCCTCCATATATAACGAAGCGAACACTGCAAACACTTTAGCTTCGTCTTCTACCAAGATTCTCAACTCCTTAGTAGATATAAGACTATCCATTTCTTCTTCCTCAGGCGTCAGAAATAACAACCTCTTCCTATAACAATCAATATAAACATAGTTGCTCTCAAGCCAATTCATCCCTAAAATAACATCCAGCTCGCTGAGTGGTAGACAAATCAAGTCCATTCCAAAATCTTTACCAAAGATCGACATAGGACAACTCAAACACACTAAAGATGTAGTGATTGATCCAATAGATGGAGTATCAATCACCATCCCTTTACTCAAAGTAGACAGCACAAGCCCCTGTCTCCTCACACAATCCACAGAAATAAACGAGTGAGTTGCACCCGTATCAATAATAGCAATCAAAGGAGTGTTATGAATGTAACACATACCTCTGACCAAACGATCCTCACTGGTAGGCTAAGCTCCCACCAATGCAAACACATTCCCACCTGTCTGAGACTTCTTCGGTTTCTTACAGTGGGTACCGATATGACCTTGCTCACCACAGTTGTAACAGGTTGGTATGTTGGATCTACAATCCGCGACCACATGACCTGGCTTTCCACACTTAAAACACTTCTTCACCTCATTCTGACATTCATTTGCACGGTGACCTGCGCCACCACATCTGAAACACTTGAGAGGAGTGGAAAGATTTCCTCCCCCACTTTGTTTCTTCCCAACAACATCTTTCTGCTTTCCTTTATCAGCCGGAGCATGGCATGGTGTATTCTCGTGTCTCCGCTTACCCCTTCTGTCACTTAGGTTCTTATAGTGATCGATTCTAGCTCTGTTGTCTTCATCATAGATTCTACACATGTTCACCGGCTCAGGAAAGTATCTGATCTTCTGATAACCGACACCCAGTTTGATCTCGGGACGCAGTCCGTTCTCAAACTTAATGCACTTCGAACTCATAGTTGCATCAGTATTGTAATGAGGGCAATATTTCACCAGTTCTTCGAACTTCACCGCATACTCTACCACTATCATATTCCCCTGCTTCAACTCAATAAATTCAATTTCTTTCTTTCCGCGAACATCTTCTGGAAAATACTGTTCCAGAAACTCTGCTTTAAACACTGCCCAACTAATGAGACCCTCACCAGCTTCCAATCTCTGACGGGTGTTGTCCCACCAGTCCTCAGCCTCACTTTCCAGCATATGGGTACCAAACTATACCTTCTGATCCTCTGAGCATCCCATGACTCTAAAGATTTTCTCAATATCCTTCAGCCATTTCTGTGCTGCATCTAGATCATGTCCGCCCTCGAACTTAGGTGGCTTGTTATTCTAGAACTTCTCCAAATTACGGAACTCTTCGTTCCCAGCATTCCGATTGATATTCTAACCAATGTTCTTCACTGCCTATGCAACAACTTGTAACGCAGCAGCCATCCCGGCATCATTCCTACCAGCCATACTGCTTAACATCCACGAAAACACAGGTTAGAAAGACACATGACTATAAACATCTTATAGTCAGACTCTACTACAACACTAGCCGGACTGACCGACCTGCTCTGATACCAATTGTAACACCCACTTTCCCCGTACGCGTATTATAGGAATATTATAGAAAATACATCAGAGTTCTAATATCAATAGGATGTCACACTAAGTCACTTCAGTTTTCATAAATAAACCAACGTTATCTAACTTTCAATTAAACAACGGAATAAAATCAATGTTCAAATATAATCTCCACAACCGGTGGTTACACACTATTAATCCAACAATTTAAAAGATATGTAACAATAAATCAAGAAAATAAGTCAATTAAACGTAATCCCGTCATCCCATGTTACGTATCAGAGCGACTCCTAAGACTCGGTCGAATAGCAACACACTCCAAGCACTACTCAGGTACCTGGTCATCTGCACTCCCCAAGAAGCACAGACACAACAAACATAAAAGGGGTGAGAACTACATTCAATAAATAAGCGGTGAAATACACATGCTAAGGAGTAGTTACACACCACACATACAATCATACACATATAACGCACATACACGTGCCACATCAATTACTCGGCATCAATAGCCCATATTCAATTACAATTATGCAATGTGACTCACTGACTCGACACAATGCATGTGGTACCAACACAATCACATACGGTTCACCCTATAACCCGATTCCCGTCGAAATCCGAATAAGTCGTATACGTTCCTCTGAACTACAACTTATCTCCACAACGACTTCCACATGAAGTCCGGATGAAACTAGGCACCCATCATGGATTCCCACCTAGACATCTCCACAAGACACATGACATAAAATGCATGACGACACAATTATGCAATTATAATAATTCAAGCATAATCCACGATCATTAAAGACCCACATGAGCCAGCCGTTCACCGTAATCCTCTCGGGAATTACCACAATCACACAAGATCATCCATATTCGATAATCATGGCTCACATTCATCATAACACACCCATAAGGGCACACCCATATCATTCCATATTTTATCGATTTAATTCATTACTAATATTTCTTAAGCTCATTTTAGTCCTACTGATCCTACCGCTTAAACGGAATTGCGTTCCAAGCGAAATCTGGACGAAAATCACAAAAATTGGGGAAAACTGAAAAGTCATCCCAGACTGTCCATATGCGTATTGCCTGTTGTCATACGCGTAGGGCCCTCCCTTACGCGTAAGACCAGCGGCTTCTACCTCCCAAACCCCATCAGAGTCACCCCTTACGCATATGACTACCTCCATACGCGTTTTGTCCAGGCTCATACACGTATCACCATATGGTTGTGCTGGCACTAGGGACAGGGCGCGTCTACTACGCGTACAGCCCTTGGGAAGTCCCTCATACGTGTATTGACACCCCCAATACGCGTATGACCAGCAGATCTGTCAAAAAACTCAGATCTCAACATTCTCATGAGTTCCTACTCAAGATTCATCATTCTACCTTCCCATTCATCCTAAAACTCAGATTTTAATCGATTTCAATGAATCCTATCTTCTACCTGTCAAGATTCTAATTATTAGATCTAGTTTCGATTATAGTTAAACCCTTAGTTTCAAATATGTTAAACCACATCATTCCAACACAGATTCAGGGAATTTTTGCACGAATTTTCATATTCATACCAGAATCATACATACAACATCATGAAATGATCATTCAACAAAACAACAATCACAGAGAAATCATAATATCACGAAATAAAAAAGAAGGCAAGAACGGGCAAAATTCCTACGAGAGAAAGGACCTCTCACTACCCTCTCATGTTAAATCACCCATATTGAAATCCATTCTCCCTCCTTGCCTTGGACTTGAGCTATTTCTTGACAACAGTGGAGAATTTTTCTCTCTTTGCCCTAGCTCTCATTTCTCTGCATTTTTCCTCTTTTACGTGTTAACGGTCTAAACCCACTAATCCTCTCTAAACCCTCTTAATCATATTTTATTTTATTTAATTTAGTTACTATTAATTCCAATAATAATAATACTACTACTAATAATAATAACCTCGTTAATAGTAATATTAATAATAATTAAAATAATAATATTAACAATTATGATGCTCTTAGTCTTATTATTAAATTATCCATTATTTTAAATTCATCTTATCCTCAACTAAGGTCAGTCTTATTATTAAATTATCCATTATTTTAAATTCATCTTATCCTCAACTAAGGTCAGGTCTCCTTCTCGCTCTTACCCTCATATCCTTATCAAAGACATCACAACTAATACAACCAATACACATCTCCAAAAAAATACAAGAGCGACTAAATAGTTTAAATGGACTAAATAACCAATACACATCTCAGAAAAATACAAGAGCGACTAAATAGTTTAAATGGGGTTGTTACAACTCTCACTTAACTTTTCACAATAAAAGTTATCATAGAGATGGAAAACTTTTCATTATACAATGTTAAAGAAACAGAAAAACAAAATACTCCTAAAAATGAAATAAAAGTGTAAATTTTTACTCCTTTCATAGAGACTTCTGCAGCACTCGTGAGAAAAATTTTAATTCTAACAATAAATGTTTGTGTTAAGTTTCTTTTTAAAATTGAATTCGTAACATTAAATGTTTGTGTTAAGTAAAACTTAACAAGATTTGTAAAAAAATTTAGATAGCTTAGTAATACTGTATAGGAAGAGTTGAGTTTATGATATTTTATTGAAAGAATTACTTAATTAAAAAATAAATCAATTCAGTTCAAATTTTTTTAAACTGACATTAAAATACATTATTTTCCCATTCTTCCTTCAATTCAAAACCATGATAGTGGGAAACAAACAAAATACAACTTTGCAGAATACTGTCAATCAGACATATACAAAACATTTCAAAATAACATTGGATAGAAATAAACCTTTCATAATGCTATTCAAAATACATTCCAAATAGAGGTTCAAAACACTCTATACATGATTGATGACAGCATCAAAAAATGAACCAGAAAAAAAAAACTATACCCTTTAGTTAGAATTGTTATATGCCTCCAATGTCAAGGAAATCAAGCCCTCGGGCGATAAGCAATTTCATCTCAGCAATTTCAACATTTTTCAATCTCTCTTCCAACACACAGTCAACACAGTCAGTTCCATTTCCATTCCTTTTTCATAGCAGTCATGTTCAACCCATACGAACTCATTTCAACATAATAGATCAATGACAGCATCAAAAAATGAACCAGTTACTTTAGACTAACCAGAAAACCAAGGTCTCAAAACCCTGCAAAAAAAAAAGCTATACCCTTTAGTTAGAATTGTTATATGCCTCCAATATCAAGGAAGCTTGATCTCTAACTAACTCCGCTCGGGCGATGAGCAATTTCATCTCAGCAATTTCAACATTTTTCAATCTCTCTTCCAACACAGCCTTGTTTGATTCTCCAATCAGTTCCATTCCCTTTTTCATAGCAGGCATGTTCAACCCATACGACCTCATTTCATCACCAAACCTAACCATTTCAATAAAAGCCAAACTCTTTTCAAGATCTGAAGTAGAACCCTCCTTTTTCACTTTAAAGTCAATCTTCTGGAAAAGTTCAAAAGCATCCTTATCATGCTGTTTGGTGAAATCTTCATTGCTTTCATACTTGTTCTTCAGACTGCGAATCTTCCGCCTCAGTTGCTCCTTGTTGGAGTCAGCTTGAATAGATTCTTTCACAAAACTGTAAAATGCTCGTGTGTGCTTCACTGGATCTTTTCCGGTTTTGGAAATGAAATCAGCAAGACCTTTCAGAATGGCGAGTTCGTCTTCTTCGCTGAAGAGTCTATGAGATGGTGACTTCTTTAAGTCTTTTTCCTCTTCCTTCTCGTCATCATCGGAACCATTACCAGCGATTGCTTTCTTCTTGGAACGCTTAGAGTCACTTTCAGTGTTGGTGTTCTCCATTGCACGCTTGGTTCCAGATTTGGTAGGAGGTGGAGTCGGTTCCGGTTTCGGTTTGGAATCAGATTCTGATTCAGAAGAAGCGGGTTTAGGGTTTGAAGTTAGAGCAGGTGGTGGAGGTTTTATAGAAGCATGAACTTCCTCTGTTTCTTCCTCGGAACAAGAATCATCGTCAGATGAATCTTCCTCTTCTTCTGGCTTTTGACAAGAAGCGTTCCGAACATGAACTTCATATGTTTCTTCCTCGGAAGAGGAGTCATCGTCAGATGAATCTTCTTCTTTTGGCTTTTGAGAAGAAGCGTTCCGAGCATGAACTTCCTCTGTTTCTTCTTCGGAAGAAGAATCATCGTCAGATGAATCTTGCTCTTCCTCTGGCTTTTGAGAAGAAGCGTTCCGATCATTCTCTTCAGAGGAGGAGGAAGAGGAGGAGGGTGGTTCGACGAGAGGAGAAGGACGGTGTTTCGTGGTTGCCATGGAAATTTGGGATTAGGGATAGGGTTTTTGAGAGTGTTGATAGTGTAAATGTAATAAATCAATTCACACTGAAACTAAATATATAGACAAGTTTTTTTATTTATTTTTTAATTGTCTTTATTCTTTTAATATTCTTTCATTTTAAAAGCTGAAGAAATTGATTATAGAAGGTGAGAGAAGTCTATAGAAGATGAAACAGCAATTCATAAAAAGAAGAAGAAAAAAAAAAGACGAATTTTTTTTATTAAATAACAATAGTATCTTGTTTAGGTCCGTTACGGGTCAATGTCTATTTTACTAATAATAATTGTATCATATTATATATAATTATTTTTATTTTAATAATGATATTATTATTTTAATTTTTTTTAATTACTTAAATTAAATTTCATCCGGTGATACTTAATTTTTTTTTTAATTACATTTTTTAAATCACTTAAATTGAATTAAATTTTTAAATATTACCTAAATTAAAATTATTATAAATTAAATTAAATTAGGTGGTTACTAAGAATTAAAGTACCATAAAGCATCACTATAATTGTCGTAAAAGTTATCGGTAATTAAAATTATCTTTAATGTAATTAACCTTTTTACAAATAATAATTCACTAATTTATTAATATAATAATTTATCATCAAATATTGCATTCTTCCACTTACCCCCATGGCTTCAACGGGACAACGACGAGGCCATGGGGTACGTGGAACTCAAGGTTACATTCGGGGAAAAGGAAATAGCTAGGAAAATCAACGTCCGTTTTCTGGTCGTCGAATGCCCGTCTCTGTACAATTGCATTCTGGGCAGGACAACGATGGTCGAACTTACCGCGGTACCGTCGACCGTCCACCTAAAGATGAAATACAACACTAGGCTGGGAGCCGTTGTCACCCTCAACGGGGATATCGAAGCTGCTCGTCGATGCTTTGACGAAGCGATGAAGTGCCTTAGTACAATCGGTCCCACAACTAAAGCAACTAAGCCACCTCCCGTTCGGGAAGTCAAACCGAAGGATCACGTCGACGTCGTGGACCTTGATTGCCGTCTCACCGAATTGCCTAACCACGAGGACAAAGCCAGCGAAATCAACGGGCAGCATTTCCACCCAACACGCCCCATTCCAGACGGGGCAGACGCAACGAGGACCGTGAAGATTGGGGCAGGGTTGCCCGACTTGGCGAGGAAGCAACTGAAGGCCTGCCTCCGTGAGAATGCTGATATCTTTGCTTGGACCGTCGCAGAGATGCCCGGACTCGACCCTGAGGTCGCCTGCCACCAGCTCTCCGTCAACCCGTCCGCTAGGGCCGTAGTACAACGTAGGCGTAGGCAGTCCTCCGAAAAGTCGGCGGCGTCTGAAAAAGCTGTAAAAGACCTCCTAGAGGAGAATTTTATTTCGGAAGCCCGGTATTCAACCTGGCTGTCCAATGTTGTACTTGTTAAGAAAAATAATGGAAAATGAAGGATGTGCGTTGACTACACAGATCTCAACCGGCCATGTCCTAAGGACGCATACCCCCTCCCCAACATAGACAAGCTCGTTGATAACTCGGTGGGTTTCAAACTATTGTCCTTCATGGACGCGTACTCGGGGTACAACCAGATACCCATGGCTGAGGCCGACAAATAGAACACGGCTTTCATGACCGAGTCGGCCAATTACTACTACAACGTAATGCCTTTCGGCCTAAAAAATGTCGGCGCCACCTACCAGCGGATGATGAACAAAGTGTTCCGAGGGGAGATTGGCGATATGCTCGAGGTCTACATGGATGACATGATCGTCAAGTCCTGCACGGAAGTCGACCACACGACACACCTCGGGAAAGTATTCGAGACAACGAGGAAATACAAGATGCGTTTCAATCAGGAAAAGTGCACCTTCAGGGTGCGCGCGGGGAAGTTCCTCGGATTCTATCTGACCGAGCGTGGGATCGAGGCAAACCCAGACAAGTGTCGGGCCTTCTCCGAGATCGCGACGCCGAGCTCGAAGAAATCGATACAGACCCTCAACAGGATGCTCGCATCACTTTCCCGCTTCGACGCCAAATCCGCGCAGCACGCCCTTACTTTCTTCAAATTGCTGAGAAAGGAAACCGCTTTCGAGTGGACAGAGGAATACGAGCAAGCCCTCCTCCACCTCAAACGCATCACGTCGGAGCCGTCCGTGTTGACGAGGCCGGGGAAACCTTGTACCTGTACCTGGTCGTGGCGAACGAAGCCTTCAGTGTCGTACTGATCTGAGAGACCCCCGAGAGGCAGAAACTGATCTACATCACAAGCAAAGCCCTCCACGGCCCCGAAGTGAGATACCAACAGATCGAGAAAGTCACCTTAGCCCTCGTCACCGTAGCCAGACGACTTTGACACTATTTCCTGGCCCACACCATCGTAGTCAGAACCAAACAGCCTATTAAACAGCTGCTCGGCCGACCCGACATGGCAGGGCGCATGTTGAAATGGTCGTTGGAGCTTTCCGAGTTTGACGTCATCTACAAAGGTAGAAAAGCCCTCAAGGCCCAAGTCTTGGCCGACTT
This sequence comes from Lathyrus sativus, assembly GCA_963859935.3. Classification (NCBI taxonomy): domain Eukaryota; kingdom Viridiplantae; phylum Streptophyta; class Magnoliopsida; order Fabales; family Fabaceae; genus Lathyrus; species Lathyrus sativus. The sequence continues at coordinate 791,164,618 of OZ012735.1, read as the reverse complement.
CGTCGCCGAGATGACCCCCGCACCAGAATCTACCCCAGGGATGCAGAAATGGACCATCTTCGTAGATGGTGCCTCAAGCTCCTCAAGAAGTGGCGCAGGCATCATCCTCGAACACGAGGAAGGCACTGTCGTGGAAGTCTCCCTCACACTGGCCTTCACGACGACGAATAACCAGGCAGAATACAAAGCCTTCATGACCGACCTCCGCCTAGCAGAAGACCTCGGGGCCAAGGAGATAAAAATCTTCACGGACTCCCAGTTGGTCGCCTCACAAGTACGAGGCGAATACCAGGCGAAAAGCGATAACCTGGCCGAGTACTTAGCCCTCATAAAGGAACGGATGAAGAATTTTGACTCCACTGTGTCGCTTTCGCGAAAATAAGGTGCCGGCACAACAGAAGAGTCGCCACCTTTCGTTATTTATCCCTCGGAGCGGGAAAGGAAACGATCGGAAAAAACCTTACGAAAAAGGGTAAGACAAGGTCGTCGCAACCATTGTCTGGGTTCGGGAGTCGGTTACGCAAGGGGAAGGTATTAGCACCCCTCACGTTCGTCGTACTCAACGGGATCCACGCTTGTTGTATTTACTTGGACGGGTTGGTTATCTATCTACCTATCAAGGCTGGCTTAAAAAGAAAAGAAACTGACTCGGCAAAATGTCGTGCTTTATGCCTACGTATTCTCATCAGAGAATGAGAAATCAGAGTCAACGTAATTCGACCTACGACGGGTTATGGGGGAAGGTAGCTCGTCAATACATCAGTATTGTGCCTACGTACTCTCAACAGGTATGAGAAATCAGAGCTTACGTAGTTCGGGACACTACGACTTATTTCCTGTCTTTTACAGAAGAAGTGTTTTTTATTGTGTTTGCAATTTCAATCGCACTAGAGACTATGACCTGAGAGTGAATGCGTCGCATGTCACCCAAAGGGTGCCATACTAAACACCCAGACTGTTGAAAAGAAACTCTCCCACAATCCTTTCTCAGATAGCTTAAGGCTCGTAACGTACGAAAGAAATCATTCATGATTACTGTATCTTAAGTTGTTTTGAGATGAGAAGAGAACAGGCCCAACTAGGAGGGAGACTATCAAGTCCTACTGTTGTCATGCCAAGGATTCATCCTATGGTTGAGGTTTGAAACAGCGAACTCCTAGAAGTTGTCATGCATAGGTTTCAACCTAAAGTTCTATCATCAATTCCTTATCAAAGGAAATGAGAGTCTTAAGGGATCATGTCAATGATACACAGAAACAGATAAAGCATCAGCTCAGACTGTAAAATGCATGCAATGCAAGTGAGGGAGGAAATGTGTGTGGGGCATCAGCCTCCACAAGCTCATCTCAACCTCAAGCCAGAATGAATAACAGTAATCATACTTAAATAAAACATGCTATCAAGCAAGAACAGTAAACTGCAATCATACAGAAGAAATGAAACAAGATGCCATCAGGCAAACAAACCACATGGGCAAGGGAGCAGGGCTCTACCGAATACCCGCAAGCAAAGCCATACAGTAACGGTACAAGCAGAGGGAGCAACTCAACCTCTAGTGCAATCATGCTCCTAGATTCTACTTAGTCTATATATGAACTTATTTTAATGCATCAAGCAAGTCAAACAAAACACATCAATACAAAAAAGAAACAGCAAAGAAAGCAGCTCAACTCCTCTCTCCAAGCTTCAGCTCTTCTAACAGCAACTCAGTCTTCAGACTTCAACAACTCTTGACAAATATCAATCTGCTTCTCCAGGTTTCAACCCTTCACCATAAGTTTCAACTTATCCTCCCTTCCTTAAGCTTCAGCTTCTTAATCAGTTCCACCTTCAGGCTTCACTATTAACCACAAGTATCAACTTGATTCCTTCAGGATCTCCAAGCATCAAAGTAAGTATCAACTTCCTTTGTTCTTCAAGCTTCAGCTCTACACTCAATCTCAATTGAATTCTCTTCCTAAGTATCAACTTAGTCTTCAAGCTCTCTTTGCTTTACCAGTCTCAACTTGGTCTTCTCTCCCTGCAAGCTTCAGCTTCTCAGGGTAATCTTCAGTCACTTAGAAGTATCAACTTCATCCTTCAATCTTTAAGCATCATCTCTTCATTCAGTCTTTACTGGATCTTCATTGGGTCTTCAAGTATCAACTTGCTCTTATTGCTCTTCAAGCTTCAGCTGGAATGGCAATGCTCAAGGACTCATCCTCTTCCACATTCTTCAATGAAGTCTTCATCTTCACACTCAAGCTCAGCATCTCTCAAGATATTCAAACCAGAGGAAATCACTTAACTGGATAAGCTGAGATATTAAACTGCTTATTTACCACCAAAGGTGACCTATAAGGGTTCAACATCAAAAGATGGGTTCCCTCAAAGGTTCTACTTCCTAGGTACCATCACTTATCCCTCCAAAGGAGGGAGGTGAATACCATGGAAGGACCTTGAATCATGGGGAGGAATGGAGGTGAAAGATACCATCCATGTTTAAGAAAGAAGTTAACTAGGTCTGAGCTCTTCCTAATCCCTAACTCAAAAACAACAACAAAACAAGCAAGACTACAAGCTCTCAAGCTCCTTCTTCAATCTCCAAGTCTTCTACTATGCTCCTCCATGCTCCACAAAGCAAGACCAAGCCCACCAAGCCCACAAAGCAAAGCAAGACAAAAATACAAGCCCACAAGGGCAACACAAACAACAATCAACTACAAAAATCACTTAAAAATAGTATACTATCATATTAAAACCTAATATAATTTCTAAGGGATCCTACATGACTACCCTTAACACCCTTATATGTCCCAATATCTAATTTGACCTAGAAACCTAAAATTCTAGTGTTATTGTGGCCTATGTTAAGGATTGACCTAATTTTATACAACCTAAAGTCATCTAATCAAAACCAATCAAACATTCATCACAAAATTATGGAATAAATCTAGAGGGGAGCTAAAGTCCTAATCTAACTATCCTAAAAAGAATGGCCTAAAAATTCAAAGGGAACTAGCTAAACAAAATTCTACAAATCTATGCATCAACATAAAAGAATTAAAAAGCTATTAAAAGAGAAAATACACAAAAAACATTAAAAATGAATGAAATGCAAATATCTTGATTTCATAATTTTCTAGACATTATCATGAAATGGGAGAAAAAATCCTCATACAAAAATCATTAATTTTCTATTTATTATGATTTTTCAAAGATTGAAATAAAATGGAGAAAAAGAAATTAAAATGTGAAGACATTGGGTGCAGATAGCAAGTATATCCAGTTCAAATATGCAATGGGCTCAGAATGGGGGTTCAGAAAGCAATGCGTGCCAGGCCCAATTAACCAGAAAATCATTTCAGAAATTATAAAGAAAAAAGAAAAGGATACAGTGTGGAAAGTAATGAAACATAGTTCAAAACAACCATGGGCCACGAATGGGGGTATGAATATCAATCCAGCCCAAATCCCCTTTTAATGAAACGACGCGTTTCATGGTCTTCAGAATTTCCCTCTCCAAATGAAATTGAATCTCAGCCGTGAGATCTTGGTCTTAGTCAAGGGTCAGCTTATGATCTAACGGCCATCTCCTCATCTTCTTCCTCCAGCTAGGGTTCTAACTGAAGCATCCATGGAAGCAGAGCTTCAAGCTCCATCTTCACCAAACTCGTATCACCCCAAATCTCCATGGAAAATAAAAATTCCAAACCCTAACCTGTCCAGAATTTCACCCTGAATCTACCCATGGCCTTGAAATCAATTGAAACATCCTAAATCTCCAAACCCGATCCAAGGTCAAAGATATGCTCAAACATCAACTTCAACAATTCTTGCAATTAAATACCTCAGATTGATCACCACCTCACACTGGTTGAATCTTGATATCTAATTCATGCTATAGCTCACTATATCTCCTGTTCTTGATCCAAACAAAAATGGTGACACCAACTGAAACTTCACCAATTGCTCCCAAACTTCTCAGAATCCATCACCTAATGGTCTCTAACCGTTCTAACCTAACAATTCTTGCTAATTATGCCTGAATCATGGTGTAGAAGAAAAGTTACTAACCTGTTGAATCTTGATTAACAGATGGTGTAAACCTTCACTGCAAGCCTTCAAACTCTTCAGAATCGATCCTTGAATGATGATCTTGCTACTGTTTGCAAAAGTTTTGATGGAGAATGCTTGAATCTCAGAATTTGATGGTGACTTGCAACCTTGAAAATCCAAATGCCAACTCTTCAATTCTTCAAGAACTTGCCCTCAAATTGGTCTGCACAGCTTCACTATGATCAAAGGAATGTGTTTAGATTGAAAGAATGAATGGAATTGAATCAGAATATGGATTTTGATTTCAACTTGCAATGGAAGCAAGTGAAATGGCTATCTCTCTCTTCTCTCAAATCTCTCACCAACCTTGCATCTGAGCAAGTTCTATACATTATATAGAGTGGTTTAGAATCATCTAGAACCATCTGGAACCATCCCATGAGAAATTGGGATTCTCATGTCATGAGTTTATGAATTCACCTCTTCTCACATATCATCTCATGACATAGCTCCTGCAGCAACTTGCCTTGGCTTGAAATTCTCCCTAAATGAGATATAGGATGTGTTAAAACCCTTAGCAAGCTTGTACATTGAGTTTCCTTAAGTTTTGCATTTGTGCCTTATTATGCAAGCAAGCATTTTCCAAAGCAACCCCATGATCTAGGCCTCAATTCAAAAAAGTGGCTGAACCATTGTTTTTAGAATGTATTTTAGAGTCAAAATGACCTATTATATGCCATGGTTTGGATGTGTAACTTGGAATTTCCAATTTCCAACTTGAACTTATTTAACTTATGCTTCCATTTTAGGTCATTTTTATCACTTTTTGCTAAAAGCCTTTTCAACATCTCATGACCTCCCTAATAGCCTTAAAACATCATTCTAAGCAAGTTTGATGTTGAAGATTTTTCCATTTGAAGCTTGGAAATAGGAGATATGACCTTATGCTTGAAATGACCTATAATCTCCAAATGACCAAAATGCCCTTGACTTGTCAAAGCCATAACTTGAGTTCTACAAATCCTATCAAGGACTTATAGTACTCTCTAGAAATCTAAGAAGATGAGGAACAACGTTCATGTTGACCAAAAGTTCATAGGAATCATACTTCTTGGGCAAAAGTTGGATGCAAGTTGGGTGACTTTCAAGGCCCTAGATTCACATACCTCAGATGACCTGTAACTTGCCAAAGTCATAACTTGAGCTCTACAAATCCTATCAAGGACTTCTAGTACTCAAATTAAAGCTAAGAGCAAGATCTACAACATTCATGTTGTAGGAAAGATGAGATGACAATCACATCTTGAGCTAAGCTGCCTTGAAGATAGGGATCAAACTAGGGGATTTTACACTGTCAAGCCTTAGAAACCCTAGTTTGAAACTTCTCAAACTCCTCAATCATGATGAGTTGACCTTGGAATCATCCTTATAGCATCTCAATGCATCAATCCATGATCACATGGTTCTTGGATTAGGTATCAACCCTCTCCAAATCATCAGTTGACCTAGGGTTGACCCAGTCAAATCCTAATTATACCACTCATGGCTGAGTCTTCTTATTCTTGTACAATGACCTCTCTAGGCCTCATGATGGCTTACAAGACATCTCATAAGCTCTCTCAAAGCTTCAAGTCCATCCTCATAGCCTCAGAATCATCTGAGGGGCTCCCACAACTCTCAAGTTATGAGGCATACACCCTTGGTTTCAACCAATTTTTCTGAGGATCTCTTGAGTTCTCTGACAAAGGTATCAACCTTTGAACACTTGAATAACCTTCTTGGCTAGCTTCCAAGTCTTGTATAACTCTTGCTGGGTAATCATACCTCTTGATCTACTGCACACATATCAATGAGATGCAGATGATAATGCTAGTGAACACAAGCTAGGTAAGTAAATGCTGGTCAAATTTTGGGGTGCAACAGCTGCCCCTATTCAAACGGCTTGAACCTGACTGGGTGAGGAGCGAACGGCTCTCATCCAATCAAGGTGCGAGACGGTTGAATACCGATAAACCCGGAAATTTGCCAATTGCACAAGTACACGGTACTCTGGCGGGAACAAATCTTCGGAAACTGGAATAATAGCTGCACGACAACTAGCTGGAGAATTGGTCACACAGTAACCGGTAGTACATGGTCGATCATGCCATCAGGCATCACGATTCCTCGGGACTCATCAGGTCAACCATCAGGTTGATCATGCCATCAGGCATTCAAAGAAAACTGTCGTGCATCAGCCGGACTTCATCAGTAAGTTGGGAATAGAATTCTTGGTCAATCATGAGCCAATTGGGAATATCTAAACCTCTGCCATCAGACACTCCGCATCAGCTGAGAGAACTGCTTCATTAACACGGTCAGACTTCAATCATGAAGTCTTCAAGGGAAGTTTCAACTTCACCGTTCAGAAACTTGCTAGGGATGACGCATCTCCGCTGGGGAATTCTGGAGAACCATCAAGTAACTCCGCTTCAGGGATCCAGAAATCATTCTGGATGAATCAACTCCGCTGAGGACTTCAAGAATCATCTTGGACAAATAACTCCGCCGGGGACTTCAAGAATCATCTTGGACAAATAACTCCGCCGGGGACTTCAAGAATCATCTCGAACCGATAACCATGCTGGAGCTTTCAGGAATCATCCTGAGGAAACACTTTGCCGGGGACTCTAAGTATCAACTTGAGCAACCACTCTGGCGACTGTACGGGGGTCTTAAGAATCATCTTAAGCAAACGACCCTGCTAGGGAATTCAAGAATCATCTTGAGCAAGAAGACTTCGCTGGGGCATTCAAGAATCATCTTGAGCAGGAAGACTTCGTTGGGGAGAATTTCAGGAATCATCCTGAGCGATCAATTCTGCGGCGGAACACCTGCAAAACAAGAACGGTAACAACCTAGATCATGTTTATTATGCGTATGCTTCGGCAATGGCGCCATGCTCCACACGGTGGAAATGCTATGCGTTTATGATAAATGCTATGCAGCCATGCAAAATGATGCGATCCTGTCAGCAAAATAAATGCTGAAGGGAGAATCCTCCTGTCAAGGAGAAAGAACTACTCAGGTAGAGGAATCATCCTGCTGAGGAGAGTAAGGTCACGCCAATCTCAATTGGACTCCGCATGGGGCACAACTTCAGTTGACTGCTGCGGGGGAACGAAGCTCTACGAGAACCTGGACCTGCTGAGGGAAAGCGATATCAATCGCGGGAATAAACTGCACGGCCTTCATGGCTACTTCTCTGGAGATAACGACTCTGGTGGAGAAACACAGCATCATCTATCCAACATGCTACTGGGAAAAACCAATCATGGCTTGAGCAGCTTCCAAGGATTCGACTCTCTTGGGTATCTGCAAACTCGGCTGAGGAAGGAGAAATCATTCTGCTTGCTGGAGAGTACGACTCTGCGGGGAATCTCAATTCCGCTGGAGAAGGAGGAATCATCCGGCTTCGGGGGAGAGTACGACTCTGGTGGAGAATTTTGATTCCGCTGGAGACTTCAGTCTGGCACCATCAGTTGCTACACACTTCAGTATGACTCAGCTGAGGAGATGACATTCCTTCAGGACGCATCTGGTTGGGGAGAGAATCTTCTCGGCCTGGGGAGACATATCAATGCTCATTATCTCGTGTTCAGACTCTGCGGGGAGAGGCTGCTGAACTTTGCTGGAGAAAGAGGAATCATCCTGCTTGGGGATACGCACGACGCACTGTCTGGAATATGCTACACCTGTAACAACACAAACAAACAGACAAGATATCCTTCTCAAAGGGACCTATCAAGGTTATTATCTTGTGACAATGTTCAAGTAATTCATTGTTTCAACAATCAGTGGCCTAGGCCAGTAAGTTTATGTATGCGCATTTTATCAAAAACATCGGCGTTCTTTTTCGCAAACAAAACAGGTAAATGCTAAACAGGCAAACACCATTGCTGAATAGTATCATTTTATTGATAACGAACCCCTGAATGGGTAAAAATGTTTTACAATAGACGCAAGCTCCTGGAATGAGGAAACCGCGCAAAAATAAAACATAAATATACATCAGTATATACAAATGTCGGCAACGAGGCGTAGACGAACACCATGAGTTGATCCCTCTATGACCCACTCGACTTCGATACTTCTCCGACGCTTCAGCTTCGGAAGAGATTGATTCAAATAAATGGCCCTCAGGTCTTCCAAACCACTAAACAGAGAAAGTACACACGCGGAACGCAATCATTTGCTTTTTTCAAATCCCTAACTTTTGCGTGAACCGCCCTTTGCGGGTTTTCAGTTCACCGGGATACCCTTTTTTGCCAAAGCCGCCCATCCGGGTTTTCGACTTTGCGGGTGTACATTTTTTCAATTTATATCCCTAATTTTTGCCCGAACCTTTTTCCTTTTTTATGGTTCGCCGGGATGCCCCATTTTTGCCTGGACTCTCTTTTTTTTTGTTCAGCGGGTCGCTTTCAAGCAAAGTATTTTTTAACTGCGTCCGCGTTCACCGGGGATGCAAAATCTTCACCATCCATCGTGGATAACAACAAAGCTCCTCCCGAGAAGACCTTGCTGACGACATATGGACCTTCGTAATTCAGAGTCCACTTGCCCCGGTGATCGGAGTGTGGAGGAAGAATCTTCTTCAGGACGAGATCACCCGTCTGAAAGCTTCTAGGACACACCTTCTTATCATAAGCTTTCTTCATTCGGCTTTGGTACAGACGACCATGCACAATCGATGCCAACCTCTTCTCGTCCATCAGGCTGAGTTGGTTCAGTCGGTTCGTAATCCATTCTGCCTCGTCGAGTTTCACATCAACCAAAACTCGCAAAGAAGGGATCTCCACTTCTAACGGTAGGACTGCTTCCATACCGTACACCAAGGAGAAAGGAGTTGCCCCGGTTGACGTACGTACCGTCATACGATAACCGTGCAATGCAAATGGCAGCGTCTCGTGCCAATCTTTGTAGGTCACAACCATCTTCTGAACAATCTTTTTTATGTTCTTATTGGCCGCTTCAACGGCGCCATTCATCTTCGGCCGATAAGGAGATGAGTTGTGGTGTTCAATCTTGAAACTCTGGCACAACTCCTTCATCATCTTGTTATTCAGATTCAAACCATTATCGGTAATGATTCGCTCGGGAATCCCGTAACGACAGATGATGTCCCTCTTTATGAATTTAGCCACCACCTGCTTGGTCACATTAGCATATTAGGCTGCCTCCACCCACTTGGTGAAGTAGTCGATAGCTACTAGAATGAAGCGATGACCGTTAGATGCAGTGGGCTCGATCTTGCCTATCATGTCGATGCCCCACATGGAGAACGGCCACGGGGAGGACATGACATTTAACGGGCACGGCGGCACATGAACTTTATCAGCATAAATCTGGCATTTATGACATCTCTTCGCGAATTTGAAGCAATCAGACTCCATCGTCAGCCAGTAGTATCCCGCTCTCAGGATCTTTCTCGTCATAGCATGCCCGCCGACGTGCGTACCAAATGTGCCTTCATGGACCTCTTCCATGAGCATACTCGCCTCTTTCTCATCTACACATCTGAGTAGCACGAGATCGTGGTTTCTCTTATACAACACTCCATCAGGATTGAGATAAAAATTTCCAAATAGTCTCCTCAGAGTCTTCTTATCCTGGGTTGACGCACCCGCAGGATACTCCTTAGTCATAAGGAAAGTCTGGATGTCATGGAACCATGGCTTGCCGTCGGCGGCTTCCTCGATTGCAAAGACAAATGCAGGTCTATCAAGACGAGAAAGGACAATTCTCGGAGCCTCATTCCAAAAATTGAATTTATACATCGAAGCCAACGTGGCTAAGGCATCAGCCATCTGATTTTCTGCTCTGGGCATATGATGGAGTTCCACTCGATCAAAGAACGGAAGTAGCCTTCTGGCATAATTCATGTACGACACCAAATTCGATTGACGAGTCTCCCACTCCCCTTTAATCTGGTTGATCACAAGCGTCGAGTCACCATATACGTCTAGGTTCTTGATTCTCAAATCAATTGCCTCTTCTAGACCCATGATGCATGCTTCGTACTCCGCCTCGTTGTTGGTGACTGGAAACGTTAGTCTCGCAGTGAACGGGATGTGGGATCCGTGGGGATTCGTGATGACCACCCCTATACCACTTCCGTAGGAATTAACCGCCCCGTCAAATATCAACTTCCACTAGGACTTCCTATCTGGCCCCTCGTCGGGCAACGGCTCATCGCAATCCTTCGCTTTGAGAAACATAATATCCTCATCAGGGAATTCAAATTTCATCGGCTGGTAATCCTCAATCGGTTGTTCGGCCAGGTAATCAGACAATACGCTTCCCTTGATGGCCTTCTGGGAAACGTACTGAATATCATATTTCGTCAAGACCATTTGCCATCTGGCAATCCTGCCCGAAAGAGCCTGCTTCTCGGAGACGTACTTGATTAGATCCATCTTCGAAATTAGCATGGTGGTGTGATTGAGCATGTACTGTCGTAAACATTTGGCGGCCCAGGCTAGTGCACAACACGTCTTCTCCAGCATCGAGTAGCGAGATTCACAGTCAGTGAACTTTTTACTTAAATAGTAAATGGCATGCTCCTTTCTGCCCGTCTCGTCGTGCTGACCGAGAACACACCCCATACTATTCTCAAGAACTGTCAAGTACATGATTAATGGTCGTCCAGCCACTGGAGGTATCAAGATTGGAGGTTCCTGGAGATATTGCTTTATCTTGTCAAATGCCTTCTGGCAATCCTCATTCCAGGTAATCGCCTGATCTTTCTTTAAAAGTTTGAACATCGGTTCACACGTGGCTGTAAGCTGAGAGATAAACCTTGCAATGTAGTTTATTCTGCCCAAGAAACCACGAACTTCTTTTTCTGTTTTTGGCACTGGCATTTCTTGTATGGCTTTTATCTTCGCAGGATCAACCTCGATGCCTCTTTCACTCACAATAAACCCCAGTAACTTTCCGGACCGTACTCCGAAAGTACATTTGTTAGGATTCAGCCTCAACCTGAACTTCCTAAGCCTCTCAAAAAGCTTCAGCAAATTGACCAGATGTCCCTCCTCCGTTTGGGACTTCGCAATCATGTCATCAACATAGACTTCAATCTCGTGATGAATCATGTCATGAAACAAAGTTACCATTGCTCGTTGGTAAGTGGCCCCTGCGTTCTTCAGACCGAAAGGCATTACCTTATAGCAAAATGTTCCCCAGGGAGTGATAAACGTCGTTTTCTCCATGTCCTCCGGCGTCATCTTGATCTGATTGTAACCGGAGAAGCCATCCATGAACGAAAATACGGAGAACTGAGTTGTGTTGTCGACCAACACATCGATATGAGGTAACGGGAAATCATCTTTTGGGCTCGCCCTATTCAGATCTCGATAATCGACGCACATGTGTACCTTACCGTCCTTCTTCGGTACAGGCACTATGTTGGCGACCCACGGAGGGTAAGTAGTGACCGCTAAGAAGCCAACATCAAGCTGTTTTTGCACTTCTTCTTTGATCTTAATGGCCATATCTGGTCGTGTCCTCCTAAGCTTCTGCTTAACGGGTGGACAATCTTCTCGCAACGGCAAGCGGTGGACCATGATGTCAGCATCAAGTCCGGGCATATCTTCGTATGACCAAGCAAAGACGTCACTATACTCTCTTAGCATCTCGACTAATCTCTGCTTGACATCATTCTGCAATGCAGCCCCTATCCTGACGTTTCTGACGAGTTCTTCAGAACCCAGATTCACGATCTCAATCTCCTCTTCATGAGGCAGAATAACTTTCTCCTCTTGTTTCAACAAGCGGGCCAACTCTTCAGGAAGGTCTCCGTCTTCGTCAATCTCTTCCTCGGCTTGATAGATCGGACAATCGAAGTCGAAGTGATTCGTAGAAGGTCCAGAGTCGATGTCATCTGTTATGTGGATCCTGCAATAACAAGGGTTAAGCTTAAAACAAGGATATGCAGGTTAGCACAAGCCCCATTGCCATTTTATTGTTTTTCAAAACAAATATAAAACAGGAATAACAGAGATCACAATATTTGAATACGAAAAAAACGCATTTGATTTATTAACAAAATGCATGTACATATCCAACAAGGCCCTGGCAATAAAACCACTATGCCCCGGGTAGGACATAGGGTTGTACAATGATTGGAAAAAGTAAATCATTACTCTTCGCTTGTCGTCAGGATGATATCCTTGACGGACCAGTTGTTGAGGTCCTCGCCTGGCTTGCTTGGCTGGATCCAAGAGTCGAGGTCACAGTCGCTATCCCCGCTGTCTTCAGACACCGCGCTGATGCTTTCGAAAATCATTCCGCCGCTGGTAAACTGGATCGGCCCTTTACCTCGAGACACACTGCTAGAAGAAGATGAAGCTTCAGCTCCAGGAGAATACCCTAACCCAAACTTGTCTTGCTTGTTAGGTATCTCCAAAATTCGCCCCCAGCCTGGGGTAGATGCGGCCTGAACAACAGCTCGAGCTTCCTTGAAGGAGGAGAGATTCATCTCTGGCTTTTCTGTGACTACAGGAGCTACTTCTTTTACCTTGACAGCTTCGAACGCTTGGCATAGAGTCTCATGGATTTCGCCATCCATTTCCACATACTTGAAGGACGACAAATGGCTCACCATTATGTCTTCCTCGCCACACACGATTACGATGCTTCCTCCGACAGCATATTTGAGTTTCTAGTGCAACGTGGAGGTCACGACACCAGCAGCATGGATCCATGGCCGGCCCAAGAGACAACTGTAGGCAGGCATGATGTCCATAATATAAAAGACCGCGTTGAACGTTTCCGGACCGACTTGGATCGGCAGGGTCACCTCCCCGAAAACATGTCGTTTAGTTCCATCGAACGCTTTCACAACCAGATCACTGGGTGTGCAGATCACTCCACGAGTATCCAACTTCATTAATGCCTTCTTCAGAAGAACATTAAGTGACGAACCCGTGTCCACCAACACGTGCGACTGTAACACGGTGGGAGAACTGACTTTAAACAATGTTGCGGATAGCAAGAGTCGCCACCGACTTTTATTTTATCCATAAGGAAAGGTTATAAAAGAACAGGAAAGACCTTAGAGAATATTTTGGGTCCGGGGGGTAGGTTATGAAAAGGGAAGGTGTTAGCACCCTTTTCATCCATGGTTATCCATGGGCTCTTAGGTACTTAAGCTCACTTTTGAATTGTTTTGAAAGTGTAGTGTGTGAATAGCAAAAAATTTCAGAATAGTTTAATAATAATCCGTGTATGGATGTGAAAAAAACTTGTTTGAAAATTTTGTTGGAAATTTGTTTAAGTGTGGAAAAGTTTTGAAATGAGCAAGTATCTAGGAGTAGTCTACCCTAATGTTTTAAGGTCTTTCTTATTCTTTATCCTTTCCTTAGTAAGACTATCCCTACTAAAATGGAGTAGGTAGTCCTTACTTTGGATGTTAAGGGACATGTGAGGGACAATTGGATTTTTGAAGGCCATTGTGGGGTGTAATAAGCAAACTGGAGGGACTATCATCATTTTTCGAAAGGGACTCGATTCGTAAAGGCAACCATAAGGGACTTTGATGATTTTCTTTTTGAGGGACTTGCTTTATACACCCCACTTAACCAATATTCATAGGCAGCTTGAGGGATATCCTTAGGAAGTGAGACGGCGATTAAAATCGACTTACGTGTGTGAAATGTTTAATTTAATTATCTTATATTAAAATGATCTAATTTATTTTTTTAAATATCATACATATTAGCACTCCCTAATTACTAACTATAATGATAATAATAATTAAATAATTACAATTTACATCCAAGAGGCAATTACAAAATTATAATAAATAAGATAAATAGTAAAATATAATCAAAATAAATATAATAAAAAAAAATAACAAATAAGTAAATAAAATATTGGGGTTAGTAAATAATAAGAAAAATTAAATAAGGTTAGTAGAAATATAAAGTTAATGAAAATAATTAGTTGAAACAATAATAATTAGAAAAATAGACAAAGTTAGAAAAAATAATAAGATAGAAATTTCAAAATAATAATAAGCAACAAAATATGATTAGCAATAATAATTAATTAATAACGTGATTAAACATAAAATTTGATTTTTATTTAGAAACATAAATGATTAAATAATTACTATAATATAAAGTTCTAAATATAACATAATTATAAATTTCTTAATCATTTACAAAATTTAATTATCTCTAATTATATATTAACAATTATTAAGAAAAATATTTACACATTATGATGAAAATAAAATTTTAAATAATCAATAATCACATTCACAAAATTTTACATTAAGTATTTATAAGGTTTAATTTTATTTATAAAAATTTACAAGAATTATAATAAATATATACATAGAATTATATAGAAAATTAAAATTAGGTTTTATTTTTTTAGAAAATAATTTTTAGAGTTTGTAAGAATTAGGGTTTATATATATACAAAAATTTATTTTTAATAATCACAGAACATTATTTTAATTAATATAAACTATACAAATAAAATTTTAAATAAAAAAAAACAAGAGTTTTATATTTTTTTTTTAAAATTTTATAATATTTTCACAAAACAGTTTTTATATTATAGAATAAAATAGTTAAAAAACAATTCAAAATAATAAGAAAAATTTGTTTAAAAAAAGAAAAGGAAGGGGTTGGGCCGGTGGTTGTATTAGCCCGACCCAACGTACACACACAAACGATGTCCTAGAATGTTAGGGTTTCATATTTCCTTCTTCGATTTGGCGACGTCGATTCTCGATGTGTTCTCTCTCGTTCTCTTCGTCTCGTTCACGATCTCTTTCCTCAAAAACCTGAAAAATGACAAAAAACAACAACAAACTTCATGATTAACGGTGATATCTCACGTTTGCGAGGGCGTTTAACGGTGATGATGGCCGAAGATTGCTTATGAGGGCGATGATGACGTCGGTCTGAGCTTCAAAAAGGACTTTGCCCGCCGTTGAAACGAAACGACGCCGGTGATTTCCTTCAGAGGGGTCTTGCTCGCGTGAGGGTTTTGATGATCCTCGTCGCCTTGTCGCCGTTCTCCATTCGTCCTCCTCTAGGGTTTTGAAAGATGTTGTATCATTCCTTTATACTCTTCGTTATTAAATCTTTTGTGGGCTTTTGGACCTGATTGGAATTGATTCTTTAGGTTTAAACGAGTTTCCCTTTTTCAACTGATTGGATTTGATTTGTGGTCTTCCTGATTTTATTTGATGCGATTTGGATTTTATCTGATTTAAACTTTCCTCTTCTGTAACAGATGTTATTTGGATTTTCACATATGTGGTTTTGGATTTCCTTTGGGTAACCGTTTTCCACTTCAGTTTGGATAATCCGTATTGACTTGTATTTCATGGTTTCAGATGTGGTTCCCTTTTCTGGTGGATGGTTACAGCTTGCTTTGCCTTAACTGGTTTCGACGTGGGGGTCTTATTTGAGGCGAATTTCGACTGACCAAGCTTGGGATTCTTGTTGGATTGTTCTGGCACTAAGCTTGTTTCACACTGAACCTATCCTTTTGATTTACTGCACTGTTGCTGTTGTTTCAGATGTGATATGGCTTGTGGATATTGGATATCAGCTCGTCTTGGTTATCAGTTTACCTGTTCTTCTGGTTTTCTGTCATGAGTTCTGTTAACTTCTTTCTCTTCATTTTTTAGGGAGAACATGATATTTCGAATGGACCGACGCCGTCGCGAAGGGTATGCGGCGATGATGACGCTCTGTCTGAGCCATCGGAACATGATGCTACAATTCCTATTGCTGCTTACCTTGTTTTCGATTGTATTGGTTTCAGTTTGAGCAACTTTTGGGTCTAAACTGGTTCCTTTTGGTCTCTCTGATTGGGCTGTGATGCATAGCTGAGCCCTTAGGCTTTTGTATTTGTGGCAACACATGTGCTGGTTTATTTCTGAACTGACTTACTGATGTTTATGGGGACTGGCATGTTGGTTTTTCGAAACTGATGCCTCCTTTCTATTCTCTAAATTCAAACTGATTGTTTTTCGAAACTTATTTACTTTGCTCAGATTTGAACGTTTGGACCTGTTATGCATTGTCTGATGTTTTTTTGTGTCTTTGCAGATGTCAAAACCAATTTTATGTTGGTATTCATCCGGATTTGTTTTGAGACCATTTCCACCATAATTAGTCTTGCTTTTGTCTTGGTGTTGATGATCATGGGCTGTTTCTGATTGCCTTCTGAACTGCATTTTGAATTGAATTATCTCGATCTATCCCGTTAAAATCAACATGATTTGCTTTGATGGGCTGCCTTCGTTTGATTTTTCAAATGCTGATATTGATTCAGCCTTGTCCTTGTATTGAATTCATTCTCAATTCCTCTATTTCTGTGGCTTTTAGTGAATTGAGCTGACTTCTTTTCTTATGAACATGTGTTGCTGTACACTTTGTGAATTGACTTATCTACTCATGTTTTGTGCAGCTTATGGATTTTGTTTGTGAGCCGGTACTGTCTGATTCAGGTGATGAAAAATGGTTCAGACCTATTGGCATTTAGGTCCGAACTCGGGTTGGCTCTGCTGTTCAGCTTTATATCAGTTTGAAAAATAAATTGGAACTTACCATATTTACTTGATGGAATGGTATTTGACTTTGAAACAAAATCCAATTTTCGGCATATGATCCTTTTCGGCAAATCATTTCGGTCCCCACTTCTTTTACTCTTTATCTCTCTCGGTTGTCCCTTAGATAAGAACAGATATTACCTGATCTGACGCCAATGGCGTGGATCGGTAACGGGGGTAGGACGCAGCTTCGGTTGTGCCACTCCCGGCACTCGATGATGACATTGTTCTGAGAGCGTCGAAAAAAAATTCTAACATTTTCTGTACTGTCTGTTCTCTTTTGATGTGCAGGTTAGCTGAGGATTCATGGAGAAGTTCAAATACGAACATGAAGACCTTTAGATACTTTTAGGATTTTGGATAGATGCTTTAATGTAATCCCTTAGGATTTGAGAATTTTAATGTACTTCCTTGTAACAGTACTTTGTAAAATATGAAGCAACATCCCCATTCTTGTATGATAGCATTATTTATGAAATAAAATTCTTAAAGTTTTGAATTTATTTATATTCTATTTATTTATATTCTATTCTTAGTTAAAAAATATAAACAAATGTGAATAAATCCACAAGTATTTAATTCATTAACATAGGCATAAAACATAAATATTTCCAAGTGGTATTTGTGATCCTAATCTCATCATCCGATTAAAATGCTAACCAATTGTTTCATAACCAAACTCATATGGGCACCATGGTCACAACATTTTCAGCGTCAACAGCAAAACTAATCGTAATTAAACTCCACTGACCAAATGCCAAATCTCAATATGATCAGAACTAGTGATTGATAAATGCCTCAAAACCATAACGCATCAAATGCCTCAGAATTTTAATAACAGCCCGTCTTCAAGGAATTGGTAGAATTTGTGTAAAATGACCAAAATACCCCTGGGACCAAATCTCTCTTTGGTGTTGGCAAAGAATCATGAAGTTTGACTTTGGTTTGACCACAATTGACCTCAGTTTGACTTTTTAACTGCATTGACTGCTTTTGACTTATCTGATCATCTGACTGAGGCAAACTTTTGAGAAAAGTCTTGAAACTTGACATGGGGGTTCTTATACACATATAAGATGTTATGAAGCTCACTTGAAGTCTTGGAAGTCCATTTAGCTTGATTAAAGTCAAAACCCTAGTTTTGGATGCACTGCTTAGGAGGTGCATTGTCTGAGGGAATTGTCAACTCTCCTGACCAATTGTGAACTTTGTGAACCTTGTGAATCTTCATAAGATATCTTGCGATACTCATGGGAGGTATTGTGAAGCTTGTGAACCTTGTGAACATCATGAAGTGGCTTTGTAGACCTCATGACCCTTAGGAAAGCTTTGTAAACATTGTGAATCTTGTGAACCTTGTGAACCTTCAAGAAGCAACCTATGGACTTCATGATCCTCATGAAAGGTCTTGTAGATGTTGAGAAATTTGTGAACCTTGTGAACCTTCAAGAAGCAACCTATGGGCTTCATGAACCTCATGAAAGGTATTGAAAGCACTGTGGGACTTGGAAAGGTTATGCAAGTTGTTGGAGAACTTGTGAACCTTGTGAACCTTCTTAGAACACAAAGTCTTGTATTGTGAGGGCAAATTTTGGGGTGCAACAGCTGCCCCTGTTCAATTTTCTGAAACCTGAGGGGTTAGATTGGTATATTTGCCAGTCGTAACCTGGAAGGTTGAAGGGGATTGAACACAAAAGCCCAAAAATTTGCACTCACCAGTGCATTAGAGTGGTACAGATGGCTAGTTGAATATGATTGAGTGGGCTTAAAGATGCCACTAGGGGGGGAGCAGTTCAAAATATGGGTGTATGATGAAAGCTGTCAGGAGTCTGGAATAATAATGATGTAGCAGCATGTCTTCATGAGGATAGAGCAACCAATAGTGATAACCCTAAAGCAGTCTTGAAGCAATGATATGATTTCAGGAGGATAGAACAATGAATGGCTCTAAAGCAGTCTTGAAATAATAATGTGATATGTCTTCAGGAGGATAGAGCAATCAATAGCTCTAAAGCAGTCTTGAAGTAATAATGTGATATGTCTTCAGGAGGATAGAGCAATCAATAGCTCTAAAGCAGTCTTGAAGTAATGATTTCAGGAGGATAGAGCAATGGATAGCTCTAAAGCAGTCTTGAAATAATAATGTAATTTCAGGAAGATAGAGCAATGGATAACTCTAAAGCAGTCTTGAAATAATTAGATGGCTTCAGGAGGATAGAGCAATGAATAGCTCTAAAGCAGTCTTGAAGTAGTAATATGACCTCATGAGGATAGAGCAATGAATAGCTCTAAAGCAGTCTTGAAGTAATAGGATGATTTCAGGAGGATAGAGCAATCAGTAGCTCTAAAGCAGTCTTGAAGTCATGAGAGGCTATCAGGAGGATAAAATAACCCTGAGGTTACAATAAAGCAGTCCCAAAGTAATAAGAAGCTCATCAGGAGGATAAAGTAACCCTGAGGTTACAATAAAGCAGTCCCAAAGATCATAAGCTTGTTTGTTGGATAATTAACCTGAAAACAAGGTAGCATTCTGTATAACAACATTAGTTTATGCTTTATGTATGCATGTATGACATGATGTACTTAGGTAATGTACTATAGACATATATGTTATGGTATGATATAAATGATGTATGTATGATATGACACTGCTGGAAGTGTCTGGATATCCTTGTATAACAACTGCTGGCCAAGGAAAATAAATCCCGATTCGTTGTTGAAGAATATACAACCCTCCGTCTGTTAGGGATAACAAGGTATAGATAACCTCCCGCTGTTAGGGATAACAAGGTATAGATAACCTCCGTTTTCGTTTGATAGTAGGATAAGTATAACATCCCGTCTTCGTTCATCGTGCCCTTATTGGAAAGTAATTTCCCGTATATCCGTATGAGGATAAAAGAGATGGATATAAATTCCAGGGGAGATTAGACTTTGTGAAAATGGATTAGTCCTACTGATGGTTTGTAACTGTCTTGTAAAGATGAACCGGCGAGGCTTCGTTGAAATCCTTCCCTCGTTCGTCCTTAGTAAATACTATTACTGCATTTTCATGCATTTCTGGTAAACATCAATCATATTAAAAGGCATACATACATTCAAACACAACCAATGGATGTTTCGCTTATGTAAATAGGGTAAAAGTAAATCTGGATTCAAAAGATGGAGTTTATTTATATCAAAAGTGACCCATACACGGGTAAGTTTGTACAAGGAGACATAAACCCTAGTAAGAGAATTTTGTCATGAAGTTTTACAAAAAGAATCAGCTATGTGGGAAATAATCCTATTGAGTTTCAATTCTACTATTGCCACTCAAGTATCTCATCTTCTTGCTGTTGAGACGGAAACGATTGGATTGAGCTTCATCTGTTTGAGCTTGAGTAAGTAGTACAACTGGTTGCAGTTTCATGAGTGATCCAAACGAGACATAGTCATACGCTTTAATCCCTAACTTTTGCCTGGATTGCCCTTTCAGGTTTTCAATCCACCGGGATACCCTTTTTTGCCCAAGCCGCCTTTTCAGGTTTTCGACTTGCCGGGTGTACATCTTTTTATATATATATCCCTAATTTTTGCCCAAACCCTTTTGGTTTGCCGGGATGCCCTTATTTTTGCCTAGGCCTGTCAACCTAGCGGGTCTCTTTTTATGCGTAGTATTTTTTAACTATGTCTGCGTTTACAGGTTGTGGGAAGTCTTCACCATCCATTGTAGTCAGTATCATGGCACCTCCTGAGAACACTGTCTTGACTACAAATGGTCCCTCATATGTTGGAGTCCACTTGCCCCTAGGATCACCCTGTGGTAATATGATACGCTTGATTACCAAGTCACCAGCCTGATATACCTTTGGCTTAACCTTCTTGTTAAAAGCTTTGATCATCCGTTTCTGGTACATCTGGCCATGACAAACTGCTGCTAACCTTTTCTCATCAATCAAGTTTATCTGGTCAAGTCGAGTCTGAATCCACTCATCTTCATCCAAGCCTGCATCCTTCATAATTCTCAAGGAGGGGATCTGAACTTCAATAGGCAGAACTGCTTCCATACCATAGACTAAGGAGAATGGGGTTGCCCCTGTTGAAGTACGTATTGTAGTACGATAACCATGCAGAGCAAATGGTAACATCTCGTGCCAATCCTTGTAAGTAACAGTCATCTTCTGTACAATCTTCTTAATGTTCTTATTAGCAGCTTCAACTGCCCCATTCATCTTTGGACGATACGGAGAAGAGTTGTGATGCTTAATCTTGAACTGCGTACAGAGATCAGTAATCATAGTGTTGTTCAGATTAGAGCCATTGTCAGTGATAATCCTTTCAGGGATACCATACCTACATATGAGATTATTCTTAATGAACCGAGCCACAACATTCTTAGTCACAGATGCAAATGAAGCTGCCTCTACCCACTTCGTGAAGTAATCAATAGCAACCAGGATGAAACGATGCCCATTAGAAGCAGTAGGCTTGATCTCACCAATCATATCAATGCCCCACATGGCAAAGGGCCAAGGAGCAGTCAACACATTCAATGGAGATGGAGGTACATGTACTTTATCAGCATAGATTTGACATTTGTGACATGTTCTGGAGTGTTGATAGCAATCAGCTTCCATGGTAGACCAATAGTAACCTGCTCTCAAAATCTTCTTTGCCATGGTATGACCGCTAGAATGAGTGCCAAAGGTCCCATCATGCATCTCTTCCATAATTTCTGTAGCTTCCTTCTTATCCACACAACGAAGCATAGTTGAATCATGATTACGCTTATACAGAATGCCATTACTCAGAAAGAACTTAGCAGAAAACCTTCTCAGGAACTTCTTATCTTTGACAGATGCCCCTTCAGGGAACTCCTGAGCTTCAAGATAGTTTTTCACTTCATAGAACCAAGGCTTCTCCTCTGCCCCTTCAGTGTCAATCTTATTGCAGTATGCAGGCTTCTCAAATCTATCAATGGTAATCTTGGGAGCTTCATCATCCCAGCTGATCTCAAACATAGATGCCATGGTGGCCAATGCGTCTGCCAACTGATTCTCTCTTCGTGGAATATGTCCAAAAGTAATCTCTTTGAAATGTGGGATCAAAGACAACACATGTTCTCTGTAAGGAATGAGATTGTCATGCTTTGTATCCCAATCTCCTTTAATCTGACTTACTACCAGAGCTGAATCTCCATACACCTCAAGGAACTGAATCTTCATATCAATAGCAACTTGCATACCCATGATACATGCCTCATACTCAGCCATGTTATTGGTACAATAGAAACAAAGTCTGGCAGTAATCGGGGTATGACAACCTTCAGGGGAACTAATCACAACACCAACACCATTACCATGTGCATTGGAGGCACCATCAAAAACCATAGTCCATCGGGATCCTTGTTCAGGTCCGTCATATTGTCCAGGTTCTTTGGTAACAGACATAATGTCTTCATCAGGGAACTCAAAATTCATTGACTGGTAATCACCTACTGCTTGATGAGCCAAATGATCAGCAACAACACTCCCCTTAATGGCCTTCTGAGTAGTATACTGTATATCATATTCCGTCAAGATCATTTGCCATCTTGCAATTCTTCCGGAGAGAGCAGGTTTCTCAAATATGTACTTGATTGGATCCATCTTCGAAATCAACAAGGTAGTATGGGTCAACATATACTGTCTTAGTCGGCGAGCAGCCCATGCCAAAGCGCAGCAAGTTTTCTCGAGCAGTGAGTATCTTGTTTCACAGTCGGTAAACTTTTTGCTAAGGTAGTATATTGCCTGCTCTTTTCGACCAGACTCGTCATGTTGCCCCAATACACACCCCATTGAGTTGTCTAATACTGTTAAATACATAATCAAGGGTCTTCCATCAACTGGTGGCATTAAAATTGGAGGTTCTAGCAAATATCTCTTGATTTCATCAAAGGCAGTCTGGCACTCATCATTCCATTCCATCACCTGATCTTTCTTCAACAACTTGAAGATTGGCTCACAGATGGTAGTTAATTGGGAAATAAATCTTGCAATGTAGTTCAATCGTCCCAAGAAACCTCTAATCTCCTTCTCAGTACGGGGAGCTGGCATCTCTCGTATAGCTTTCACTTTTGCAGGATCCACTTCAATACCTTTTCCACTGACAATGAAACCCAGGAGCTTTCCAGATCTAACTCCAAAAGTACACTTGTTTGGATTTAATCTCAACCTGTATTTCTTCAACCTCTCAAACAACTTGTGCAGATGATCAAGATGTTGTTCTTCATTCTGAGACCTGGCTATCATATCATCCACATATACCTCTATCTCATGATGAATCATATCATGAAACAAAGCCACCATAGCACGCTGATATGTTGCCCCTGCATTCTTTAAACCAAATGGCATTACCTTATAGCAAAAGGTGCCCCACTGTGTCACAAATGTAGTCTTCTCCATATCTTCAGGTGCCATCTTGATTTGATTGTAACCAGAGAAACCATCCATAAAAGAGAATACCTTATGCTGAGCAGTGTTGTCTACCAGGATATCAATATGAGGAAGTGGAAAGTCATCTTTAGGGCTAGCCTTGTTCAGATCTCTGTAGTCTACACACATACGTACCTTACCGTCTTTCTTAGGAACTGGTACCACATTCGCAACCCACTGAGGATAAGAAGTTACGGCCAAGAACCCTGCATTGAACTGTTTCATTACCTCTGCTTTGATCTTTTCTGACATTTCAGGACGCATACGACGAACCTTCTGCTTCTTTGGACGACAATCTTCTTTCACTGGCAAACGGTGAACCACAATGTCTGTATCCAACCCTGGCATATCTTCATAAGACCAAGCAAAGATCTCCACATAGTCACGTAGCATCTGAATCAACCTGCTCTTGACACTGTCCTCTAAATCAGCCCCTATTTTGACCTCTTTTCTGTTTTCTTCAGTTCCCAGATTCACAACTTCGACTGGCTCTTCATGTGGCTGTATAGCTTTCTCTTCTTGTTGTAACAACCTAGCAAGCTCTACCGGTATTTCACAATCGTCCTCGTTTCCGTCTTCAGTTTGATAGATCGGATTCTCGAAATTGTAATTGGCAATAGTAGAACTGTTATCAACTGGATCCAGAGTGGATGAGGATCTGCATTTTAGTGACGTGGGTGTGTGTAAGAACACATAGCTGATAAAGCAAAAATAAAAGAAAAAGAAAGACAAGGAACACAATATTTACGAAAACGAAACGTCCACTGATTTTATTGAATGAAGTATGCAAATGAAATGACAACCCGTAACAAGCACACCATTGTGCCCCGGGTAAGGCACATGGCTTGAAAGTTTTAATTGTTCCAGAAATCACAAATTTAAAAACATAACACAATAATAGTATTTACTCCTGACTAAAGGAGATAGGGATAACATCTTCAGCTGTCCAATTATTGAGTCCAGCACCCACAGTAGGAAAAATCCATGCCTCCAAGTTGTAGTCTTCATCTTGATCTCCCACAGCATTGATAACCCCTTGATTGGTGATACGAACAGCACGGGCACGACGGACAGCCTTCTGGGACTCTGCAGTGAAACCCAAACCAAACTTGTCAGACTTGTATGGAATATCAGGAAGCTGACCCCAAATAGTACAACCACCTTCTTCCACCACAGCTTTTGCCTCATTGAGGGAAGCCATTGCCATTGTTGGAGGGTTTCTGATGACCACAGGAACCTTCTTCACAGCAGGAGGAGTCACACGATCCTTAACAGCCCAGGGAACCACTTCAAATGACTGACATGGAGTTTCAATGTATTCACCTTCTACTTCCAGATACTTGAAAGTGTTTACATGGCTGACAAAGTATTCTTCCTCTCCAAAGACAGTAACAACTTTTCCATTCACCGGATATCTCAACTTTTGATGTAATGTGGAGGTCACCGCACCTGCCCCATGGATCCAGGGACGACCAAGCAGACATGAGTACGAAGGACGAATATCCATCACATAGAATGTAGCAGTAAACACCTGAGAGCCAACCTTGATTGGAAGATCAATTTCCCCATGCACTACTCTTCTAGAACCATCAAAAGCCTTTACCACAATATTACTGGGCTTCAATACCGTACCTTCAGGACTCAGCTTGTTCAGGACTTCCTTAGGCAACACATTCAGAGAGGAACCATTGTCTATCAGCACATGAGACAGGGTAGTGCCCCTGCATTCAATTGAAATATGCAAGGCCCTGTTATGATCCCTCTTGGCAGGGGTCAAGTCAGCATCAGAAAATCCTAACCCGTTGTCATAGGTCAGGTGAGCAACACAATTCTCAAACTGGTCCACAGAAATTGCACTGGGTACATGAGCCATCTTTAGAAACTTGATCAATGACTTGGCATGAGCCTCAGAACATAATAACAGGGAGAGCATAGAAATCTTTGAGGGAGTATGCCCCAGCTGATCAACAATATCATAATCACTCTTGCGAATGATTTTCAATACTTCTTCCATTTGCTTAGAGAGGTCATTAGCAGCTGGCACATCAGTAGATACAGGCTCAATAACAGGACCCTTGCCCCGAGCATCAGTGGTGGAAGTAACAGCAGGAGTAACTGCACTCTTAGAAGCAACTGGAGGAGAGAAGACTCTTCCACTACGAGTGATCTTGCTAGATCCAGCAATATTATCAATGTCAACAGGCATATCAGGTAAAGGCTCCTGCTTGACACCATGGATGTAAACATCAGACCCATAGTGCCAAGGCACAGCTTTGTCAGATGTATAAGGAATAGGACCAGGAGTGATAATGATCAGAGGAGCTACTCTGGCTTCAGCAACAACTTTCACAGGACCTTCAGCAGTAATCTTGATTGGGCCCTGATGAGTGATTTTAATGGGACCCTTTGAAGTGATTCTTAGTGGTACTTTGTCAACCATGTCAACCTCTTCAATCTTCTTACCCTGAGTCAGATGATCCACCATACTTTCTACAGATGCTGGTCTTCTTTCAAACACTATAGTATATTTATCCATGAGACGTTGAATCCCATCTCTCAAAATGAAGCAACTATCCGGCTTACAGGTACAATATAGACAACCTTCATGACAACCTGGAAAGATCCCAGCTTGTACTAACCTCTTTTTGATAACAGACAATGGTGTGCTCAACTCCATAACTGAATAGACATGCAGATCTTCGTCAATATCTTCATCAATGGCGTTGACAGTCTTCTCGTGATTTGGCATTGGAGCTGTAATCACATTTGGAGTACCTGGTGGATCAAACTCAATTTCTCCAGCATCAATCATATCCTGAATTTTGTTCTTCAAGACCCAGCAGTTATTAGTATCATGTCCTGGACAGTTTGAATGATATGCACATCGTGCATTGGGATTGTACTTGGGAGAGGTAACATTGGGATTCTGAGGGACCTCCCTCAGGGTAATAAGTTCAGCTTTCAACAAGTGTTGCAATGCCTGAGCCATTGACATGTTGATCTTCGTGAACTGTCTTCTAGCCCTCTGTTGGTTGCCTTGAGGCTGCTCTGTTGTTGCAGGAGTTGGATTTGAAATATGAACTGCACTAACAGACTGATGCCTTCTGTTACGATCAGGCTGACCATACACAGCATTAGATTCTTTCTTCCCAGTGGGAGGCTTCTTTGCAGCACCTGATGAAGAAGTGCCCACTTGGATCTTACCACTCTTGATACCATTCTCTACTCGCTCTCCTGTCATGATCAACTCAGTGAAGCTAGATGATGAGCTTCCAATGAGATGACTGTAAAACGGACCATTCAGCGTACACATGAACATATCAACCAACTCCCTATCAGTCAAAGGGGGTTGAACTCTTCCAGCTAAGTCTCTCCACTTCTGAGCATACTCCTTAAAGCTTTCTTTGGCACCCATAGACATGCTTTGAAGCTGCATGCGAGTGGGGGCTAAGTCAGCATTGTATTGATACTGCTTGTAGAAAGCTTCAGCAAGGTCATTCCAATCTCTGATGTTGACACTCTCCAACTGATAATACCACTCTAGCTGAGCTCCAGATAAACTCTCTTGAAAGAAATGGATCCACAACTTTTTATCAGCAGTGTGGGGTTGCATTCTTCTGACATAAGACCTCAGATGCAATTTGGGACAAGAGACCCCATCATAGACAACAAATGTAGGAACTTTGAACCCAATGGGTATGACCACCCCAGATATCAAGCTCAAATCCTCAAAATCCAGCCCAGATGATTTCTGTAATTCCATAGCATCCATTCTATCCACCAGCATCTTGAATTTGTCTTCGTTAGGCTCATGGTAGTAGTTAGCCTCAGAATCAGAGTCCCCCATAGTGTTGTGGAGACTGCCTCTCTCCTGCTCAGATTCTTCAGATTCATAGTCTTCAACCTGTTCCTTGGTCTTGGCAGGACCTTTGAACCTTCTTCCCATGTTGAGCAACCCAGCAGACCTTCTAGCCTTCTTAGTCTTCTTGGCCAGCAGTGTCTTCAATTCATCCTGCCCCTTAGATAGGTTCAGGATCAGCTCTTGGAACTGTGCATTCTGTGCCTGGAGATCCTTAACTGATTGTTCAAGAGCCATTGCTGAAATGAACAGCGAGAAGATGAGAAACCTGTACACAATTATAAACCTGTGATGCAATGATATGGGAATGCATATGCAATGTTTTCAAGGACCGCAGGATTTAAATTTGCT
The DNA here is from genome assembly GCA_963859935.3 of Lathyrus sativus. Taxonomy (NCBI): domain Eukaryota; kingdom Viridiplantae; phylum Streptophyta; class Magnoliopsida; order Fabales; family Fabaceae; genus Lathyrus; species Lathyrus sativus. Next base: position 791,137,296 of record OZ012735.1, on the reverse strand, counting down.
TAAACAAACAAGAAAGTAACTTTTTATTAGTAATAACTTGTTTTGCCTTTTAGGCTTACAAAAAAATGAAAACGAAATAAGTACAAAAGATGGGGTTTTAAGTCTCCCATGGACGTTTCCTCTTTGTGTTGAGGTATGAGTTGAGGTTTCGTTCCTCATGAAGTAGCTTTGTTAGCTCTAGGATCCTTGCTTGGCTTGCTTTGTAATGAGCCTCGAAAGTATCCCTTTGCTCTTTCAGTTGGATCCATGATCTCTGCAAGTCTTCCATATCAGTAGGCATGTCTGGGTGAAGGATGGTATAAGCTGTGTCTCCTTCAGCAATAGGTTCCATGGTAACTGGTAGGACGGCAGGATATGGCATCATGAGTGTCTGAGCACGAGATCGTACCCATCTGAGATAAGCCTCCATAGGAATAGTGTACTTAGGCTCCAGTGTCTTGCTGTCAATCCTGTTTACCTTTCCCCAAGCTCGGATGAATCTCTGACGGTAACCCTGAAGATCGTTGTCGTAATCAAACACAATGCCTTGAATCAACATGTCATGTGGACCATCGCTTCGGGCGTAACCAAACTGTCGTAAAGCTAGAGATGGGTTGTAGGTGATGCCTCCTCTTATGCCTAGAAGTGGCACATTAGGAAACTCCCCACAACGGTCAATGATGGTGACATTCTCCATAGATCTGGAGCACCAATGGATGTCTGAGTGAGAAAGTGACATGATCCTCTTGGACCATCTGAACCCTTGCTCATTCTTCATTACTGAGCGAGGAAGGTGAGAAATAAACCACCTAGAAAGTAAAGGTATGCAGCACATCAAAGTTCCTCTTGCCCTTGTAGTACGGGTGTGAAGAGAATGTAGGATGTCTCCAAGTAAGGTAGGCACTGGATTGTGACTCAGGAATATGTTGATGGCATGAACGTCTATGAACTGATCAGGATTGGGGAACAACACTAAGCCATAAATCAATAAGGCTAAGATCTCCTCAAAAGCATCGTAGCTCATAGCCTTCAAGAACATTTGAGCTTTATCCACTAATACCTTGGCAAGAATACCTTTAACTCCACTTCTCGTCTCTAGAACAATGTCAGACTTCTTCAGATGTAGAGCTGCAGCAATAACTTCTGGTTTAAGCTCCTTCTCTAAGCCTGTGAATGGCTTCTGATCAAGAACAGGTATACCCAGAAGCTTGGAGAACTCCTCCATGGTTGGAACCAGCTGATAATCAGGAAATGTAAAGCAATGGTGCTTAGGGTCAAAGAACTGAAACAGCACACTCATCATGTCTTCACTGAACCCTGAAGTAACTAGATCCAATAAGTGACCATGTCTCTTGTTGAACTGGGAATGATCAGGCACTAGGGAAACCAACTCCTTGAGCTTAGCAGGTATCCCTACAAAGTTGATCCTGATGGTGTTTCTACGAGCAGAAGTCATGACCTGCAACAAAGAACAAAGATAAATCCTTTGGTCCTTGAAATGGTTAGGGAAAATGATATGCTTATGATGCATGATGATGTCATGATGTCATGCTCAATCACAAACATGTGGCACACACAAACAAGTCACACCATAGCCCTAGGTTTAAAGGCTTGCATGAGGTTCAAAGGCAAGTACCCTCCCCTGAAGTTAGATGGTTCATCCTGTCCTACAAAAGTAACCAGGTTCTAAGGGATCTCAATATCATTGATCCTTCACAAGGGTGGTTGTTCAGAAGGCAACTTACTTGCCAACCAAAACCCTCCAAGTTTAAGATCTCAATGAGCGTAGTATCGAGTGTCAACCAACTTCAGTCTGCACCAAAGCCGGTTACCTCACTACTTTCTAAAGGCCAAGATGAGTTAAATAGGGTTCTAAAAGTCAGTTAGTGCATTGACAACATATGGCAGCCTCAATATTATCCTCAACTTGACTTAAGGAATATAAGCACCAACCAAGAAGTCGCACTAACTATGGCCACCAGATCAACCGTATCGATATACGTCGTACAGTTTCCTTGGTCTATTGCCATTTACCTAAGGTACACTAGATCCGGGTTAGGACCTTTCACACATAAGAGCACCCCAACAATATAATAATAAAGCAAACAAGGCAAACAATTTGAAGTGATCTTAATTCCTAAGGGTACCCCTCTTAAATAGGTCCCCAGCAGAGTCGCCAGTTCTGTAACACGGTGGGAGAACTGACTTTAAACAATGTTGCGGATAGCAAGAGTCGCCACCGACTTTTATTTTATCCATAAGGAAAGGTTATAAAAGAACAGGAAAGACCTTAGAGAATATTTTGGGTCCGGGGGGTAGGTTATGAAAAGGGAAGGTGTTAGCACCCTTTTCATCCATGGTTATCCATGGGCTCTTAGGTACTTAAGCTCACTTTTGAATTGTTTTGAAAGTGTAGTGTGTGAATAGCAAAAAATTTCAGAATAGTTTAATAATAATCCGTGTATGGATGTGAAAAAAACTTGTTTGAAAATTTTGTTGGAAATTTGTTTAAGTGTGGAAAAGTTTTGAAATGAGCAAGTATCTAGGAGTAGTCTACCCTAATGTTTTAAGGTCTTTCTTATTCTTTATCCTTTCCTTAGTAAGACTATCCCTACTAAAATGGAGTAGGTAGTCCTTACTTTGGATGTTAAGGGACATGTGAGGGACAATTGGATTTTTGAAGGCCATTGTGGGGTGTAATAAGCAAACTGGAGGGACTATCATCATTTTTCGAAAGGGACTCGATTCGTAAAGGCAACCATAAGGGACTTTGATGATTTTCTTTTTGAGGGACTTGCTTTATACACCCCACTTAACCAATATTCATAGGCAGCTTGAGGGATATCCTTAGGAAGTGAGACGGCGATTAAAATCGACTTACGTGTGTGAAATGTTTAATTTAATTATCTTATATTAAAATGATCTAATTTATTTTTTTAAATATCATACATATTAGCACTCCCTAATTACTAACTATAATGATAATAATAATTAAATAATTACAATTTACATCCAAGAGGCAATTACAAAATTATAATAAATAAGATAAATAGTAAAATATAATCAAAATAAATATAATAAAAAAATAACAAATAAGTAAATAAAATATTGGGGTTAGTAAATAATAAGAAAAATTAAATAAGGTTAGTAGAAATATAAAGTTAATGAAAATAATTAGTTGAAACAATAATAATTAGAAAAATAGACAAAGTTAGAAAAAATAATAAGATAGAAATTTCAAAATAATAATAAGCAACAAAATATGATTAGCAATAATAATTAATTAATAACGTGATTAAACATAAAATTTGATTTTTATTTAGAAACATAAATGATTAAATAATTACTATAATATAAAGTTCTAAATATAACATAATTATAAATTTCTTAATCATTTACAAAATTTAATTATCTCTAATTATATATTAACAATTATTAAGAAAAATATTTACACATTATGATGAAAATAAAATTTTAAATAATCAATAATCACATTCACAAAATTTTACATTAAGTATTTATAAGGTTTAATTTTATTTATAAAAATTTACAAGAATTATAATAAATATATACATAGAATTATATAGAAAATTAAAATTAGGTTTTATTTTTTTAGAAAATAATTTTTAGAGTTTGTAAGAATTAGGGTTTATATATATACAAAAATTTATTTTTAATAATCACAGAACATTATTTTAATTAATATAAACTATACAAATAAAATTTTAAATAAAAAAAAACAAGAGTTTTATATTTTTTTTTTTAAATTTTATAATATTTTCACAAAACAGTTTTTATATTATAGAATAAAATAGTTAAAAAACAATTCAAAATAATAAGAAAAATTTGTTTAAAAAAAGAAAAGGAAGGGGTTGGGCCGGTGGTTGTATTAGCCCGACCCAACGTACACACACAAACGATGTCCTAGAATGTTAGGGTTTCATATTTCCTTCTTCGATTTGGCGACGTCGATTCTCGATGTGTTCTCTCTCGTTCTCTTCGTCTCGTTCACGATCTCTTTCCTCAAAAACCTGAAAAATGACAAAAAAAAACAACAAACTTCATGATTAACGGTGATATCTCACGTTTGCGAGGGCGTTTAACGGTGATGATGGCCGAAGATTGCTTATGAGGGCGATGATGACGTCGGTCTGAGCTTCAAAAAGGACTTTGCCCGCCGTTGAAACGAAACGACGCCGGTGATTTCCTTCAGAGGGGTCTTGCTCGCGTGAGGGTTTTGATGATCCTCGTCGCCTTGTCGCCGTTCTCCATTCGTCCTCCTCTAGGGTTTTGAAAGAGGTTGTATCATTCCTTTATACTCTTCGTTATTAAATCTTTTGTGGGCTTTTGGACCTGATTGGAATTGATTCTTTAGGTTTAAACGAGTTTCCCTTTTTCAACTGATTGGATTTGATTTGTGGTCTTCCTGATTTTATTTGATGCGATTTGGATTTTATCTGATTTAAACTTTCCTCTTCTGTAACAGATGTTATTTGGATTTTCACATATGTGGTTTTGGATTTCCTTTGGGTAACCGTTTTCCACTTCAGTTTGGATAATCCGTATTGACTTGTATTTCATGGTTTCAGATGTGGTTCCCTTTTCTGGTGGATGGTTACAGCTTGCTTTGCCTTAACTGGTTTCGACGTGGGGGTCTTATTTGAGGCGAATTTCGACTGACCAAGCTTGGGATTCTTGTTGGATTGTTCTGGCACTAAGCTTGTTTCACACTGAACCTATCCTTTTGATTTACTGCACTGTTGCTGTTGTTTCAGATGTGATATGGCTTGTGGATATTGGATATCAGCTCGTCTTGGTTATCAGTTTACCTGTTCTTCTGGTTTTCTGTCATGAGTTCTGTTAACTTCTTTCTCTTCATTTTTCAGGGAGAACATGATATTTCGAATGGACCGACGCCGTCGCGAAGGGTATGCGGCGATGATGACGCTCTGTCTGAGCCATCGGAACATGATGCTACAATTCCTATTGCTGCTTACCTTGTTTTCGATTGTATTGGTTTCGGTTTGAGCAACTTTTGGGTCTAAACTGGTTCCTTTTGGTCTCTCTGATTGGGCTGTGATGCATAGCTGAGCCCTTAGGCTTTTGTATTTGTGGCAACACATGTGCTGGTTTATTTCTGAACTGACTTACTGATGTTTATGGGGACTGGCATGTTGGTTTTTCGAAACTGATGCCTCCTTTCTATTCTCTAAATTCAAACTGATTGTTTTTCGAAACTTATTTACTTTGCTCAGATTTGAACGTTTGGACCTGTTATGCATTGTCTGATGTTTTTTTGTGTCTTTGCAGATGTCAAAACCAATTTTATGTTGGTATTCATCCGGATTTGTTTTGAGACCATTTCCACCATAATTAGTCTTGCTTTTGTCTTGGTGTTGATGATCATGGGCTGTTTCTGATTGCCTTCTGAACTGCATTTTGAATTGAATTATCTCGATCTATCCCGTTAAAATCAACATGATTTGCTTTGATGGGCTGCCTTCGTTTGATTTTTCAAATGCTGATATTGATTCAGCCTTGTCCTTGTATTGAATTCATTCTCAATTCCTCTATTTCTGTGGCTTTTAGTGAATTGAGCTGACTTCTTTTCTTATGAACATGTGTTGCTGTACACTTTGTGAATTGACTTATCTGCTCATGTTTTGTGCAGCTTATGGATTTTGTTTGTGAGCCGGTACTGTCTGATTCAGGTGATGAAAAATGGTTCAGACCTATTGGCATTTAGGTCCGAACTCGGGTTGGCTCTGCTGTTCAGCTTTGTATCAGTTTGAAAAATAAATTGGAACTTACCATATTTACTTGATGGAATGGTATTTGACTTTGAAACAAAATCCAATTTTCGGCATATGATCCTTTTCGGCAAATCATTTCGGTCCCCACTTCTTTTACTCTTTATCTCTCTCGGTTGTCCCTTAGATAAGAACAAATATTACCTGATCTGACGCCAATGGCGTGGATCGGTAACGGGGGTAGGACGCAGCTTCGGTTGTGCCACTCCCGGCACTCGATGATGACATTGTTCTGAGAGCGTCGAAAAAAAATTCTAACATTTTCTGTACTGTCTGTTCTCTTTTGATGTGCAGGTTAGCTGAGGATTCATGGAGAAGTTCAAATACGAACATGAAGACCTTTAGATACTTTTAGGATTTTGGATAGATGCTTTAATGTAATCCCTTAGGATTTGAGAATTTTAATGTACTTCCTTGTAACAGTACTTTGTAAAATATGAAGCAACATCCCCATTCTTGTATGATAGCATTATTTATGAAATAAAATTCTCAAAGTTTTGAATTTATTTATATTCTATTTATTTATATTCTATTCTTAGTTAAAAAATATAAACAAATGTGAATAAATCCACAAGTATTTAATTCATTAACATAGGCATAAAACATAAATATTTCCAAGTGGTATTTGTGATCCTAATCTCATCATCCGATTAAAATGTTAACCAATTGTTTCATAACCAAACTCATATGGGCACCATGGTCACAACATTTTCAGCGTCAACAGCAAAACTAATCGTAATTAAACTCCACTGACCAAATGCCAAATCTCAATATGATCAGAACTAGTGATTGATAAATGCCTCAAAACCATAACGCATCAAATGCCTCAGAATTTTAATAACAGCCCGTCTTCAAGGAATTGGTAGAATTTGTGTAAAATGACCAAAATACCCCTGGGACCAAATCTCTCTTTGGTGTTGGCAAAGAATCATGAAGTTTGACTTTGGTTTGACCACAATTGACCTCAGTTTGACTTTTTAACTGCATTGACTGCTTTTGACTTATCTGATCATCTGACTGAGGCAAACTTTTGAGAAAAGTCTTGAAACTTGACATGGGGGTTCTTATACACATATAAGATGTTATGAAGCTCACTTGAAGTCTTGGAAGTCCATTTAGCTTGATTAAAGTCAAAACCCTAGTTTTGGATGCACTGCTTAGAAGGTGCATTGTCTGAGGGAATTGTCAACTCTCCTGACCAATTGTGAACTTTGTGAACCTTGTGAATCTTCATAAGATATCTTGCGATACTCATGGGAGGTATTGTGAAGCTTGTGAACCTTGTGAACATCATGAAGTGGCTTTGTAGACCTCATGACCCTTAGGAAAGCTTTGTAAACATTGTGAATCTTGTGAACCTTGTGAACCTTCAAGAAGCAACCTATGGACTTCATGATCCTCATGAAAGGTCTTGTAGATGTTGAGAAATTTGTGAACCTTGTGAACCTTCAAGAAGCAACCTATGGGCTTCATGAACCTCATGAAAGGTATTGAAAGCACTGTGGGACTTGGAAAGGTTATGCAAGTTGTTGGAGAACTTGTGAACCTTGTGAACCTTCTTAGTACACAAAGTCTTGTATTGTGAGGGCAAATTTTGGGGTGCAACAGCGACATAATTGTGCCCCTACACTCTATCGAGATGTGTAGAGCGCTATTGTGATTCCTCCCCTTCGGCGTCAGCTCCAGGTCTGTGAAACCTAACCCATTTCCGGAATTAACGTGGGCTACGACCTCTTCTAGTTGATTCACCGATATTTCTTGCGGTACATAGGCGGCGTTCAACACCTTCAGCAGCGCGTTGCAGTGTGCTTCAGAACACAGCAACAAGTTCAGAATGGAAATCTTCGCGGGCGTTTGATGGAGATGGTCTACAATCTTGTAGTCACTCTTTTTAATCAACCGCATAAACTCCTCGGCATCTTTAACAAGCAAGTGTTTTTCTACCCCGCACGGGATCTCTTCAGCGACTTTACTTTTACCTTTATCGGCCGCATCAGCTCTGACCGCTTTACCCGCCACGACCTCTGATGGTGCAAATACTCTCCCGCTGCGAATGATACCACTGACTCCCGCAAGGTTCTCCACAGTCGACCCATATGGTTCTAGCTCCAACCTCTGCCCGTTGCAGTAGACTTCAGCCCCATAATGCCATGGGACAACATTAGTGCTTTCGAAGGGTATCGGCCCAGCTTTGGTAATGGTAATCGTAGGCGGTCTGGGCGCAGAAATAGTTATCGGCCGGCGAGGGATGGTGATGGTGGCGACTTCATCGGCCTGCTTCAGCACTACCTCTCCTGATCCACTTTCAGCCCTCCGGCTAAACTGCAGAATCCCTTCAGTCATCAGACTTTGAATTCCTTCTACCAACTGCTCACATCCATCAGAACATGTGGCACAGTCCATGCATAACTCTCCACAACCTGGAAAGAACCCTCTTTTCAGCAACTTAGCTTTAACGAAGCTAAGCGGCGTCTTCAAATCTTTGACATCAGTCAACAAATCCGGACTCTCGTCCTCGATAATGGCGTTCACGCCGCCTCCCCTATGATTCGGCATAGGATTCTTCGTGACATTTGGCACATTATCGGAGAAGTTGATGATCTTGGCATCCACCATGTCCTGCACCTTGTGCTTGAAGGCTTTGCAGTTCTCGATTGTGTGGCCTGGTGCCCCTGAATGAAAATCACAAGTGGCATTCGCGTCGTACCCTGGCGGAGGTGCCCCTGTCAAGGGAGCCATCGTCCTCTTCTGGACCAACTGTAGCTGAAGCAAAGTCTGCAAGAGTTGCGTGTACGACATGGGTGGCGTCTCGAAGTGACGGTTCGCCAAAGATGTCCGATTCTGGTACTTTCTGTATCCCTGTTGATTCGGTTGCTGCTGCTGCGGAGCTGCCGGGATATTTATACTGGCCACCTGCTGGTGAGGGCCTTTACCCTTTCTTCGAGCGTTGGTCACAGCGCTCGCTTCTCCTTCCTGTCTTTTGCTAGCATAAGGTTTCTTTCCGCCTCCTCCAGCTGAGGATGACTCACCTTGAATTTTCCCGATCTTGATCCCATTCTCGACGTGTTCACCCGTGATGATGAGATCTGAGAACGTCCCTGACATGCCGCTGACTAACTTTTCATCGTAAACCCCTGGGAGGGTGGCTACAAACATCTGCACGAGCTCTCGTTCAACCATTGACGGCTGAACCCTGGCTGCCAACTCACGCCACCGCTGGGCGTATTCCTTAAACCCTTCATTGTTCCTCTGCGACAGATTCTGCAACTGAACTCGGTTCGGGGCCAAGTCGCTATTGTATTGGCAGTGGTGCACAAATGCTTCAGCAAGATCCTTCCATGTGTGCACACTGGTGGGCTCCAGACCCATGTACCACTCAAGGGATGGCCCGGAGAGACTGTCTTGGAAGAAGTGCATCAGCAACTTCTCGTCTTCGGGATGAGCAGACATCTTTCTGTAGTACGATCTCAGGTGGACACGAGGGCAAGTGGTGCCCTTATATTTTTCAAAATCAGGTACCTTGAACTTAGGAGGCACCTTGAAATCAGTAATTAATCCCAACTTGGACATGTCAACGCCCAAAGTATTCTGATTCTCGATATCTCTCATCTTGTCTTCAAGTGCCTTGAATCTAAGCCGTGCTTCAGCATTCAGCTCCCCTTCAGCACCTCTTTGAGAGAACACATCGTCCTGACGATCCTCTAGCCATGGCTAGGGCACAAACAGATTCCCGACGCCTGCATTACCGTTGCCCAGCCCGACATTGACATTAGCTCCCAGACTCCCATTACCGACGCCCATCGTATTGAGTCCGATGTTGGCCATTACATTGCCATTAGCACTGCCGTTTCCCCCGGTCACGGGAACACCATCCTGCGGAGTTTCAACTGGTGGAGGAGTAGGCACGGTCCCACCGTGGAGTACGCCGTTGCTATCAACCCTTGAAATCAAAGGCTGAACCAAAGTTCTGAGCTGCTCCTGGCCATTGGCGACCGCTTGCATGAGCTCCATGAAGCGATCCATCCTTTCGCGGAGTTCCTGAACATCAGTTTGCACTTGCTCCATGATCCTGGTCTGATTAGCTCTAGTAGGATAGCGGTGAATAAGTCTCTGATCAATCCTGGAACCATTGGAAACAACTTGGGACAACCTGAAAAAACCTGTGACAACCTGTAAAACACAAAAGGGTTAGGAAAAACGACAAAATGCTCGTCATGCAAATGCTTCATGCAAATGCATGCGTGTGTCTGTATGTTAGGGAGATTCCCCTGATCCTAGTGCCTGAGGGCCAGTGCTGATAATAATAAGAAGAAGTCCGAGTCCAATCATGGAAATAACATCTCATATATAAAGAAAGCCCATCAAGGCAGTACACAACATCAGCGAGTACAAGATGAATCAATAGCGTGACCTTAGCCAACAAGCCTGGTGATGGTCAGCATACAACAATGATCAAAACAAAAGGAATACAAATAGTCAAGTACGGCCACGGGCGCGATACTCTTCTAACAACTCCTTCGTTTCTGGATGATCAGGCAGAGTGAGTAACCCCTCGACGAGTAATTCCCTCTGCACAATGGTGTACTGAAGTCCTTCGACCAAACTTTCCCATGCTCCTTCGCCGAAGCAATCTTCTAACTTCCTTTTCTTGGACTCAAACGTCAGCTTGCGCTCTTTCAGGTTAGCGAGAGCTTTGTTGAGCTGGCCTTCGGCGGCGTATCTACGAGCGGTTTCTTCATCAAACCTCTTCTCACTATCCTTCACCTGGGCTTCCAGCTTGGAGATCTGTAGCATCAGCTTATCCTCCCGCTCTTTCCTGGTGGCCAGGGAAGCCTTCCAGTGCTGGTTGAACTTGGATATCCTCCGATATGCTTCGTCCAAGTGCTGCTTCTTCGTAGCCAGTACGTCGTTGACAGCTTTGAAGTCTTGACCCATGCGCTCACGCTCGACTATTTGCTTAGTCAGGTCTGTCCCCAGCTGGTTCACCAACTCTGTCTGCCTTTTGAAAGAATGAACGGCTTCGTTCCTCTCGCTTCGGAGCTGAGCCAATTCCTTCTCCAATTCCTCGTTTGCCCGCTTCAATTCATCTCGCTCAGCTAACACCTGATTATGCTGCTGAATGGGCACGGTAGTAGGCCCTTCAATAATTGGAGGGCTTTCTGGCTTGGCATGAGGAAACGGCATTCCTATAGCACCTGCTCTGGCTCTGACCCAAGTCATGTACAGAGGGTAGGCTTGATTGTTGCTTCTTTCCAGCAATGGCTTTCCTCGCTTACTGATACCATTCCACGCGCGCTGAAGCTTGGACAACAGATCCCCCTCTAGAAGACCAGTGAGGTACAAAGATTTCTGCACCTCTTCATCCTTCGGCGGAGCTCTCAAAGCATACGTGAACTGTCGGACCAACAAAGACGGATTGTAGTTTATACAGCCTTTCCTGCCTATCAAAGGCACGTTTGGAAACCCGCTGCAACTGAAGATCACCTCAGTACCCAACCTATCTCTGTCAAACCAGTCAATATCCTCTGCAGATAAACTCATCAGACGCTCGGACCACTCAGCTGTGGCTGCAGACGAAACAAAAGGACCTCTCTTAGGCAGATGGCTATCAAGCCATTTATAAAGCAAGGGTACACAGCATGAGACATTCTTGCCCCTCCTGTTCTCGTTTTTGTAGTGGATAGAATGGTAGACATCTCCTATCAAGGTAGGGACTGGATTCCCTGAAGCAAAGATATGAAATGCATCGAAGTCTACAAAATCGGGCATATTGGGGAACAGAATGATGCCATATATGCACAAAGCGAGGATGGCATTGAACGCGACCCAACATCCGTCTTTGGCGCACTGCTGAGCCTTTCCCACTAGAAACTGCAAGGAGAACCCGGGAACCTTGTTCCAACTAGTCAATACTAACTCGGAGGCATCCAGATGAAGTGAAGGGGCTAAACCAGCCAGATCAGGCTCAGCGTCCATATGAACAAAAGGCATCTGCCTCTTGATAGGTACACCTAGCAAATCAACATATTCTTCCAGCGTGGGTGCGAGAACAAAATCCTGGAAAGTGAAACATCTCAACGAAGGGTCGTAGAACTGCAGCAGAGCGTGCAACCCATTCAACTCGAACACAGCAGGTTCACGAACCAAACCGAGCAACTTGCCATAAGATTTTCTGAACTCATCCCTCACAGAATCATCTGGTAAAGCTATCAAACCAGTCAACTTAACCACATCAGGAGTAGGGAACTTGTAAGCCACGGTCATCCTCAGAGAGCCCATAACAATACAATAGGAGGCAAGAAATCCTGGATCGGGGAAAACGGTACCTGCAACACAGACACGCGTTAATGAAATGCAAATGAGTATGCAAACTAATGCAAAATGCAATCATGCAATAGGAGACCAAGGCAACTGCTGTGGAGATTCTGTATCAACAAAACCATAATCTTGCTCTATCAAGAACAACCACTGCATCTGATAAGAGGAAAACCTTGGTATCGGACCACAAATCTGCTCTGTCAAGAACCATCTGATAGGGCCATATACATAGGATCATAATTCTGCTCTATCAAGAACAAATGTCTGATAATGAGGACCTCTAATGCAGGACCAAGAAATCTGCTCTGTCAAGAACAAACATACATCTGCTGATGAGATCTTCAGACCCCAATCAAAAATCTGCTCTATCAAGAACAAACATACATCTGCTGATGAGATCTTCAGACCCCAATCAAAAATCTGCTCTATCAAGAACAAACATACATTTGCTGATGAGATCTTCAGACCCCAATCAAAAATCTGCTCTATCAAGAACAAACAACCAGAACTCTGCTCTATCAAGAACAAACATCTGATAATGAGATCTTCAGACCTCAGTCATAAACTCGCTCTGTCAAGAACAAGTACACATCCGATGATAAAATCCTCTGATCCAAACCTGCTCTATCAAGAACAAATACATCTGATGATAAGATCCTCTGATCCAACAAAACTGATTCGCTGTCAAGAAAACCAGGTGGTCTGAAGGTCAAAGTTTCCTGCAATGAACCCAACCCTGCTCACAGGCATGGACCTATACTGACTCAAGTTCGGCATCCTATGCGTTCATCAGCATCACAGACATTCAAGAGGGGTGATACGATACCCAGAAGGTGTGGCATCACCAGCTCATGAAGCGGCCTCACTCGGCTGAATCACAAATGATCGGTCCCCAGAGTCGACAATCCACCAAACCAACAACCGTCTCAGCCCAAAGGGTTGAAAGAGAAGCCAACCGAGAGAACCTCGTCTGAGCGTGGATTTCATGAGACACTAGTGCCTGCAAAGCAAGCACGCGCCCACTAATTTCCACAACTAATTCTATGGTGCACTCAAGCCTGGGTCTGGCTTCTCACTCATCAGAATGCCCCTTCCCACAACAGCACAGATAATCATATCATACTGAAAATAAAGGGCGGGAAATAAAATGCGATAAATAAACGCAACCCAACAAGTAATCATACAAGCGCTAGGATTGACTCTCGCAGGGGAACCGGAGAACCAGAGATTCTGGGTTCGTTCCCCAGCAAAGTCGCCAGCTGTCGCTTTCGCGAAAATAAGGTGCCAGCACAACAGAAGAGTCGCCACCTTTCGTTATTTATCCCTCGGAGCGGGAAAGGAAACGATCGGAAAAAACCTTACGAAAAAGGGTAAGACAAGGTCGTCGCAACCATTGTCTGGGTTCGGGAGTCGGTTACGCAAGGGGAAGGTATTAGCACCCCTCACGTCCGTCGTACTCGACGAGATCCACGCTTGTTGTGTTTACTTGGACGGGTTGGTTATCTATCTACCTATCAAGGCTGGCTTAAAAAGAAAAGAAACTGACTCGGCAAAGCGTCGCGCTTTATGCCTACGTATTCTCATCAGAGAATGAGAAATCAGAGTCAACGTAGTTCGACCTACGACGGGTTATGGGGGAAGGTAGCTCGCCAATACATCAGTATTGTGCCTACGTACTCTCAACAGGTATGAGAGATCAGAGCTTACGTAGTTCGGGACACTACGACTTATTTCCTGTCTTTTACGGAAGAAGTGTTTTTTATTGTGTTTGCAATTTCAATCGCACTAGAGACTATGACCTGAGAGTGAATGCGTCGCATGTCACCCAAAGGGTGCCATACTAAACACCCAGACTGTTGAAAAGAAATTCTCCCACAATCCTTTCTCAGATAGCTTAAGGCTCGTAACGTACGAAAGAAATCATTCATGATTACTGTATCTTAAGCTGTTTTGAGATGAGAAGAGAACATGCCCAACTAGGAGGGAGACTATCAAGTTCTACTGTTGTCATGCCAAGGATTCATCCTATGGTTGAGGTTTGAAACAGGGAACTCCTAGAAGTTGTCATGCATAGGTTTCAACCTAAAGTTCTATCATCAATTCCTTATCAAAGGAAATGAGAGTCCTAAGGGATCATGTCAATGATACACAGAAACAGATAAAACATCAGCTCAGACTGTAAAATGAATGCAATGCAAGTGAGGGAGGAAATGTGTGTGGGGCATCAGCCTCCACAAGCTCATCTCAACCTCAAGCCAGAATGAATAACAGTAATCATACTGAAATAAAACATGCTATCAAGCAAGAACAGTAAACTGCAATCATACAGAAGAAATGAAACAAGATGCCATCAGGCAAACAAACCACATGGGCAAGGGAGCAGGGCTCTACCGAATACCCGCAAGCAAAGCCATACAATAACGGTACAAGCAGAGGGAGCAACTCAACCTCTAGTGCAATCATGCTCCTAGATTCTACTTAGTCTAGATATAAACTTATTCTAATGCATCAAGCAAGTCAAACAAAACACATCAATACAGAAAAGAAACAGCAAAGAAAGCAGCTCAACTCCTCTCTCCAAGCTTCAGCTCTTCTAACAGCAACTCAGTCTTCAGACTTCAACCACTCTTGACAAATATCAATCTGCTTCTCCAGGTTTCAACCCTTCACCATAAGTTTCAATTTATCCTCCCTTCCTTAAGCTCCAGCTTCTTAATCAGTTCCACCTTCAGGCTTCACTATTAACCACAAGTATCAACTTGATTCCTTCAGGATCTCCAAGCATCAAAGTAAGTATCAACTTCCTTTGTTCTTCAAGCTTCAGCTCTACACTCAATCTCAATTGAATCCTCTTCCTAAGTATCAACTTAGTCTTCAAGCTCTCTTTGCTTTACCAGTCTTAACTTGGTCTTCTCTCCCTGCAAGCTTCAGCTTCTCAGGGTAATCTTCAGTCACTTAGAAGTATCAACTTCATCCTTCAATCTTTAAGCATCAGCTCTTCATTCAGTCTTTACTGGATCTTCATTGGGTCTTCAAGTATCAACTTGCTCTTATTGCTCTTCAAGCTTCAGCTGGAATGGAAATGCTCAAGGACTCATCCTCTTCCACATTCTTCAATGAAGTCTTCATCTTCACACTCAAGCTCAGCATCTCTCAAGATATTCAAACCAGAGGAAATCACTTAACTGGATAAGCTGGGATATTAAACTGCTTATTGACCACCAAAGGTGACCTATAAGGGTTCAACATCAAAAGAAGGGTTCCCTCAAAGGTTCTACTTCCTAGGTACCATCACTTATCCCTCCAAAGGAGGGAGGTGAATACCATGGAAGGACCTTGAATCATGGGGAGGAATGGAGGTGAAAGATACCATCCATGTTTAAGAAAGAAGTTAACTAGGTCTAAGCTCTTCCTAATCCTTAACTATAAAACAACAACAAAACAAGCAAGACTACAAGCTCTCAAGCTCCTTCTTCAATCTCCAAGTCTTCTACTATGCTCCTCCATGCTCCACAAAGCAAGACCAAGCCCACCAAGCCCACAAAGCAAAGCAAGACAAAAATACAAGCCCACAAGGGCAACACAAACAACAATCAACTACGAAAATCACTTAAAAATAGTATACTATCATATTAAAACCTAATATAATTTCTAAGGGATCCTACATGACTACCCTTAACACCCTTATATGTCCCAATATCTAATTTGACCTAGAAACCCAAAATTCTAGTGTTATTGTGGACCTATGTTAAGGATTGACCTAATTCTATACAACCTAAAGTCATCTAATCAAAACCAATCAAACATTCATCACAAAATTATGGAATAAATCCAGAGGGGAGCTAAAGTCCTAATCTAACTATCCTAAAAAGAATGGCCTAAAAATTCAAAGGGAACTAGCTAAACAAAATTCTACAAATCTATGCATCAACATAAAAGAATTAAAAAGCTATTAAAAGAGAAAATACACAAAAAACATTAAAAATGCATGAAATGCAAATATCTTGATTTCATAATTTTCTAGACATTATCATGAAATGGGAGAAAAAATCCTCATACAAAAATCATTAATTTCCTATTTATTATGATTTTTCAAAGATTGAAATAAAATGGAGAAAAAGAAATTAAAATGTGAAGACATTGGGTGCAGATAGCAAGTATATCCAGTTCAAATATGCAATGGGCTCAGAATGGGGGTTCAGAAAGCAATGCGTGCCAGGCCCAATTAACCAGAAAATCATTTTAGAAATTATAAAGAAAAAAGAAAAGGATACGGTGTGGAAAGTAATGAAACATAGTTCAAAACCACCATGGGCCACGAATGGGGGTATGAATATCAATCCAGCCCAAATCCCCTTTTAATGAAACGACGCGTTTCATGGTCTTCAGAATTTCCCTCTCCAAATGAAATTGAATCTCAGCCGTGAGATCTTGGTCTTAGTTGTTGCACCCTAAAATTTGCCCAACCTTATTCACTTGGTTTATGTTTCAATATCATTAGCATTTGCATATAGAGGCATGTACATAGTCTGATCATCTGCATAGCATAGCATAACAAGTCATCCAACAGGGGACCAATCATTATTCTCATCTCTAGAGGCCTATCAAGAGGTTATTATCCTGATTCAATTTCATTCAAGTCATCATAAAAGAATTTGAAAGATATCAAGTCAATAGATCAAGCAGTTCATCTATCTCCTATCTGAGGGTATCTGGGGATCACCAAGGAAAATGTGAGTTGTGGGCTGAGCATGGGGAGTATCTAGACATCATGGGAGACTTAGAAAGTCATTTGGAGAAGGAGACAAGTCATTGGTGTAGTCACAAGAGTTGCAGTTGAAGACAGTCAACTAAGGTTTCATCTGGGTCAACCCTGGGTCAACTCTAGGTCAACTGACTGATTGAAAGGCATTAAGGGCTATTGGAGAGATGTGGGGTTCATAATTTGACATGTAGAAGAGGATATGGTGATATGCCAAGAAGAAATCAAGAGAAATCAAGGAGAAGAGGAGTTTCTAAATTAGGGTTTCTGTGTAAAATCCCCTAGTTTAGGTCAAATTTCCAAGCAAGATAAGTCAAAATGCAAGCTTCAAATGGATCCTTGGCCAACATGGAACTTATAGAGGATCTCAAGACCTTTAATTTGAGTGGTGGAAGACATCAAGTAGATTTATAGAACTCAAGTTATGGTCCTTGCAAGTTACAGGTCATCTGAGGTATCTGAAATTTTGTCTGTAAAAGTGACTTGACTTCTAAGCAATTTTTACCCCTCAAGGAGATTTCAAATGAATTTCTGGTCAACATAATAATTGTTCCTCATTGTCTTATCTTTCTAGAATGGTATAGTATGCCTTCATATGGTTTTTGTAACTCTACTTATGGTCTTGGCAAGCAAAGGGTATTTTGGTCATTTGAGAATTACAGGTCATTTCAACCTATGCCCAAAACTCATACAAGGAAGCTTCAAATGGAAAACTTTACAACACCAAACTTGTTCCAAATGACATTTTGAGTCTAGAAAAGTGACCATGGGAAATTGTAAAGATTCATAGCACAAGGTTTCAAAATTGTTGGATTTAATGAATAAAAATGACCTAAAAAATGAGATTTTTCATATTTTGGCCAAATGAAGCAAAATTATAGGTCATTTTGAATGGAAAGATCATTTTAAGGACATTGGCTAAAGTAGAATTTTGAGCTTAGTTCATATTTTGGGAGTTATCCATGGTTACTTGTAATGGAAGATACATAAGCCAAATCAAAAGAAAAAAGTGCAAGGGAAGTTTCTCCAAGCTTCTAGGAGTTTCTAACCTCACCTATATATTGATATGAGAGGGTTCATGCCATGGTTGGTGATCACATTTACTCAAAATCACAAGTTTCATACACTTTCTCTCATCTTGCAAAATCAATCCAAACTCTCTCAAATTCTCATCAATTTGCATCATTCTTGATCTGTTCTTCATCATCATCATCCAAGGACCAGAATTCACACATTCATTTGGTGGAATTGAGCAAGGATCGTGCCATACAACTTTATCATCCAAAGTGCAAGAACTTTGGGATTGCTGAATTCAGAAGGATTGGACAAGATTCTTTGCATACAGAATTCATAATCAAGTTCCTTAATCATTTTCCACTCATCACAAGCATCAGATCCAAGGATTTTAGCACCTGTTTTCAAGAATTTGCACCAGGTATGTTTTCCTTCGAATTAGCTAGCATAGTGATCATGGCATAGGATTGTTAGTATATTAGAGACCTAGGTGGTTAGGTGATGAATTTCACAAAGTTTGGAGAGGTTTAATGGAGGTTGCTCATAGTGCACCAAATCTGTTAGGATTGATAACTCACAGTTTATGGCAAGATAATCCTAGATGAATGGCTCAGGTTGATTAGCATGGCTTGTAGATCATTTTAGGGTAAAAATTATGGAGAATTGAAGCAGTTGATATCAGGTGTTAATGGTGGATTTTATCTGTTCTACCTATCGGGTTCCATTATGGCTTGAGTTTTAGGAGGAGGTGTGGTTATGGCTGTGTAGAGGGAGGAATTTAGAGCAACTTTGCTCTTTGGATCGAGGGCATTCATGGAGAATTGAGGGAGAACCAAGCTGTGGAAGGTGCGTGCATGGAGGGAGATTTCTGAAACCCTAGGGTTCTAAGGTTGAAGACGATGGACAGCCGTTGGATGACCCCTTTGACTTGGACCAAGGACCTGATCGTAGGGCTCACGTTTAAAATGAGATTTGGAGGGAGACCCTGGGCACCAAAACGCCCCGTTTCATTTAAGTTTCTGAATGGGCTTTGAATTCCATTGCTAATGGCACCCTCCCCACCGAGGCCCAATCTAAAATGAACTGAGAATTTTACTATCTGCACCGTTTGTACTTTTTTATTTATTTTTTGTTTGTTTCTGATTGCTTCCTGGGCCTTGCGTATCTTGCTACTGACACCCCCACTGCCTGGCCCACCTCTTAATTTCAAATGATTTCTCATACTTGCTGCACCCCCTTTCCATTTAATTCATTTTATTTTTTCTCAAAAAACATTAATTCCTTTAAAAATCATAATAAATCATAAACTTCATATTTTTTAATGATTCTTTTTGCATTAATTTCTTCAAGATGTCTCGAAAATTATAAAAAATAAAAATTGCACTTTATTTTTTATTTGATATTTTTCCCATATTTTCCAAATAAATGCCTATTTTAGGTGTTTCATTTCATGCATGAGTTTGATAATTTTTGTTCTAATAGTTGCTATAATATTTTTTGTCCATTCTTTTTAGGTTGTTTAGTTTAGACATTCAACTTGTATATACAATTTAGTTCCCATTTTTAGGAATTAATTTTAGGTGTTTAGTTAGGTGTGAATAACATGAACAAAATTAGGGTTTAAGTGATAACTTAGGAGAATTGAATCATTTCCCTTAGGACTTAGAGATTGAATATGTTAGATATGGGACTATAGGGAATATGGGTAGTTATTAGATCCCTTAGAAATCACTAGGATTCCCCTACTGCTATTAGTACATACTGTCTATATTTGTTTGACTGGTGTGGTGTGCCCTCTGGGGATTATTGATTTGTCTGTGTGGGTATTGGGATTGCTTGGGGATTGGGAGAGCTGAAGACTTGTGATGATGAAGCCATTGGAGAGCCAGAGATTGAAGTCCAACTTCCAAAGTTGAAGAGGAGATTCCTGCTAGCAGCTGTTGAGGAGACTAGGGTTTAGGAGCTAGGCAGAGCTCTAGATTAGGAAGTTTGTTTCTCAAACATGGAATGCCTTGTCTGCACCCATCCTTTCTCTATGATTCAAAGTCTCTTTCAAATATCCACCTCCTTCCTTTGGAAGGATCAGTGAATGTATTTGAAAGATAGAACTTTTGAGGGAAAATTGTCTGTATAATGTTAACAGTTGATGAACCACCCTTGGTAGGTAATTAACTGTCTAACATTCATTCACTTCATCTGGTTGACTGACATTCCTCCTGGAGTTTGGGACTTGGAGAAAAGCCACTGTAGACTGAAGACTGATGATCAAAGACCTTGCTTGAAGGCTGTGTAGATGGAGATTGATGCTTGCCTGAAGCTTGTAGCTGTTTGGAGATTAATTGAAGATAGGTGTGGATGCAGGGCTGCTGTGGCTGTTTATTTTTGCTGTATTTCATTTCTGATGTATTGATTGGTTTTCCGGACTGTATTGTTTGCTGTTTACCCTGTTGGGTTGAAGGTGAATCCTGTTCACTTTTGCCTATTGTTTTCCAGGTTCGAGGTTGAGTGGGACTCCCTTGCCTCGCTTGTATTGCTGCATCCATGCATTTTACTGTTTTACTGTATATATCTGATATTGTTTTTGTTTCTGCTTATCCCGTAGGATCTCTGTTTCTCTCTGTGCAAGAGAGGAGCATGATAGACACTAGGTCTTAACCCATGCATGATAACATTAAGTTAGTTTGATTCCCTTCGCAACCGTAGGTTAGAGTTCTGTCTCTTCTTTCTCAAAACAAATAGAAAAACACCATAAATATTTCGAACACAATAAAAGACACTTCTTCCGTAAAAGAATGTGAACTCATCAAGACGTCATTTTTTGTCCGCTTGGATTGCTAATCAGAAAAACCTTTTTCAGAAGGAATAAAAACAACCAAGACAAATCTGTATCTTCCGTAGCCCGAACTACGTTTGCTCTGATCTTCCATGCAGTGTGGAAGTACGTAGGCATAGGATGCGATATCCTAGCGAGCAACCTTCCCCTCCTTTCCCGTAGGTAGGCAAACTACGTTGACTCTGATTTCTCGTTCCAGACGGGAATACGTAGGCATAAAGTGCGATACTTTGCCGAGTCATTTTCTTTTCTTTTTAACCCCCTGACCATTAGAGTAGATAGAATAACAATCCATACCCGAAAACAAGCGTGGATCCCGTCGAGTACGACGGACGTGAGGGGTGCTAATACCTTCCCCTTGCGTAACCGACTCCCGAATCCAGGTTTTGGTTGCGACGACCATACCTTTCCCGTGTTGTGCGAGGTTTACTCTGAGCGTTTCCTTTCCCTCCCGTGGGATAAATAACGCACGGTGGCGACTCTTCTGTTCAGCCGGCGCCGATTTTCGCAGTAGCGACAGCTGGCGACTCTGCTGGGGATCCAACGTCCCCTGGCTGCTAAGGACTGCGATAGTTCTTATGCATTTGGGATCCAACGTCCCTTAAGAGAGTCAATCCTTACGCTTGTTTTCCCGTCGAGGATTTTGTATGGATTTATATTTCTGACCTTTATTTTCAGCATTATATACATTGATTATTATTGCTGTATTGGGGTGTGATGGGTGGTTCTATGATTGAGAGATAAGCCGGACCTGGGCTTGAGTGCACCTAGAATTAGAGTAGAAAGTAGTGGGCGCGTGCCGGCTTTGCTTGCATTAGTGTCTCATGAAATCTACACTCGAACGAGGTTCTTCTGGTTGGCTTCTTTTTCTACCCTTTGGGTCGAAGGGGTTGTTGGTCAGCTGAATTGTCGACTCCGGGAACCGATCATTTGGAAGTTGGCTAAGTGAGGCCTCTTCAGGATTTGATGATGCCACTCCTTCTGGGAATCGTATCATCAACCCTGAAAGTCTGTGACGCCGACGACCGCATAAGATGCCATACCTTTGTCAGTTACTAGGACATCCACCTGTGAGAGGGTTTGGGGTTATGCAGGTAACTAGACCTTCAGACTACCGGTTATTCCTTGATCAGAGATCCTGGGTATCCAAGGAGAGTTATGAGGTCTGTCAGAGACCATTTGGAGATGTGTTCTGAGGTCTGTCAGAGACCAGTTGGAGATATGATATGAGGCCTGCCAGAGACCAGTTAGAGTTATGGTTTGAGGTCTGTCAGAGGCCATTGTTGGAGCTTTGTTTTAGGTCTATCTGATACCAGGGTTTGAGGACTTCTATAGAGTCTATCTGAGACCTCTTGATATGGTTCAGGCTGTTCAGCTACGGCAGTTGGTCCCTGTTGCATGTTACTTGCATTGCATTGTTTGCATACTCATTATCATTGCATCCCATTAACGTGTGTCTGTGCTGCAGGTGCATTTGCATATCCTCCGATTCTAGTGCCCAGACTTATGAGTATTGATTATGGCTGGTTTGAGGAAAACAGTTGCGTATAAGCTGCCTTCACCTGATATTACTTCTTTGCTTGGTATGATATCTCTTGCTGATGAGGAGGTTAGGAGAAGCTTCAGAATGAGTCATGGGAGGTTACTGAGATTAGTCTGCAAGCCCACTACTGATGAGATGAACGGGCTATACACCTTGATGCAGTTCTATGATCCCGCGTTGAGATGTTTTACGTTTGCTGACTTCATTCTAGGGCCCACCATTGAGGAGTACGTGGAGTTTACTGAGCTACCAGTGCAGAACAAGGTTCCCTTTATTCACTCTGCTGCTGATCCCAAGTTGGAGGACTTAGCCAAAGCCTTGCATATGGACGCTGCAGAACTGTTAGTGACTTCTTGGCTTGGGGTTTCAGGTTTCTCTCTTGATTTCTTGGTTGGCAAAGCTCAGGAGTATGCCAAGAGCGGATGTTGGGTGGTTTTCAATGCTATTTTGGCTCTATGCATTTATGGGATTGTGCTGTTTCCTAACTTGCCCAATTTCGTAGACTTGGACGCTTTCCATCTATTTGCTGCCGGCAATCCAGTGCCAACGTTGATCGGAGACTTCTACCACTCCTTGCACTACAAGAACGAAAACAGAAGGGGAAAGGTTGTTTACTGCTGTGCTCCTTTGTTGAATATGTGGTTCAAGAGTCATCTTCCCATGAAGGGATCTTTTGTGGAGAGTGTAACCACAGCCAGCTGGTCAGAGCGCCTGATGAGGCTATCCTCCGAAGACGTTGAGTGGTTTGATCGAGACCTGCTAGGGGCTGAGCTTATATTCAGTTGTTCTGGGTACCCTAATGTGCCGTTGGTAGGAAGAAAAGGGTGTATCAACTACAACCCATCGCTGTTGATCCGTCAGTTCGGATATGCGCTGAAGAACCCACCCGCAGAGGAGGAAGTACAGGAATCTCTGTACTTCACCGGAGACTTGAAGGGGGAGTTATTGGCCAAGCTGCAGCATGCCTGGACGCGTATTAACCGAAGAGGGAAGCCGTTGTTAGGAAAGAATGACTGTCAGGCCTATGCACCTTACAGAGTCTGGATTCGGGAGAGAGCGAGTCAATTACGAATGCCATTTCCAGATGCACCAGCCTTTATTCCTGTTCCGGTAGCAGAGCCAACTAGTGTTTCTAGGGAGGCCTACGAGCAAGTTGTGAAAGAAAAAGAAGCCTTTATGAAGATCAACGAAGGGTTAGAGCAGGAGATGGCCCAGATACGCAGCGAGAAAAACAAGGCCGTCCATGCTTTCCAACAGCAGATTGAGCTAATGAACAGATTAGGGGCTGAGTTGACTGAGGAGAGGAAGAAGCGCGAACGTCTGGGGCAAGAGTTCAGAAGCTCCCATGACATGCTGGAATCCAAAAAGAAAGCGCTCGACGCAGCACACCGAGAGATCTCTTCTTGCAATAAGACTTGGAATGCTACGCTCACCAACAATAAGAAGAGGGAAGATAAGTTGAAGCAGCAAATTTCCGACCTCGAAGAGCAGTTGAAGTCCAACATCAAGAGGTGTGAAGAAGAAGTGATGACCCGGTATAGTCTCCAGAACGCACTGAACAAGGCCATCAAAGGCAGAGATGAAGCTGTGTCTCAGAAGCGTAAACTAGAGGATCGCTTCGGAGAAGGGGCATGGGAGGAAACTGCTGAAGACGTGCGACGTGTTCTCAAGAGAAGAAACCAACTTGTTGAAGGGCTGCTTGCTCGACCAAGTCATCCGGAGACCAAGAAGTTGCTAGAAGAATACCAGACTTACGGGAGTGTTTGATCATTTCATGTAGTAACTTGTATGCTTTATTTGCACAGTGCTGACCATCACCAGGATTGTTGGTCGAGGTCATGCCGTTCTCTGTACTCAGTGACATTGTATTCGTGGCTTATTGGTTTTCTCTGCAATATATGAGGCTTTCTGTGATCCAATTTCGATCGTTGTATTGCTAGCACTATCATTGCACCGGCACCTTCACACTAGAATCGGGGAATGAATTTCCCTAATGCACAGACACACATTGCATCGCATTCATATTCATATTGCATTACAGGTAATCTTTGGATGGTGTCTTATTTCCTGCTCTGTACCAGGTACTTTTCAGGATTGCATATCAGCACTCGCACCGCTATTCCACTCGCACCAATTGTCGAAGAATCATGGATCAAATGCAGAACGAGATGCAAGATGTGCGCGAGAAGCTAGCTCTCTTTATGCAGACCATGGAAGCTATTGCAAAAGGTCAGGAGAATTTGCAAGCCATGGTCCAACCTCTGTTGGCCCGAAATGCTGGTCACGGTAATGAGGACCATCAGTCTGTACGAGTCGATACTGTTCATGGAGACGGCACTCCCACGCCAGTGGCTCCACCTGTAGTCAATATACCTGCTGCTAATGTCAACAACGCTACCGCTGCTGGGAACGGTAACGTCGGAGTTGGGAACGAGACTGCTGTCCATAACGTTGGGCTTGGTGATGTCAACTTGGGTGATAATGTGGGAGGCAACGGCTTTGGCAATACTGGATTCGGGTTCAACGATCAGGGATTCGATAACGTGGGGAAGTATGGTTTCAATGCTCAAGGCTTTGGGCAAGATGGTTATGGTGTGGCCAATCAGGGTTACGGAGGTTTCGGAAATGGAAACGGCGCTGGGTTAATGGCTTTTGGGCCTGCTGGAGGTGTTCAAGGGTACGGCAACAGAGGCCGAGGTCCGGGGATGAATCAGATTAGAGCTGGCCGCAATAATGGATATGATGGGTATGGAGCTGGGGATGGTATGTGGCAAGAAGATCAGCAGGAGGACGCTTTCTCCAGCGGAGGCTTTGAAGGGCCGATGGATAACTCCCAGAAGATTAGAATGCTAGAAGAGCAGATGAGGGGGGTCCTGAACCAAAGTGCTGTGGGCTTGGACATGGCAACAATGGGTCTGGTACCGGGCTTGAGGGTGCCAATCAAATTCAAAGCTCCTACGTTTGACAAGTATAAAGGGGACACCTGTCCGAAAGTGCACGTGCGGGCTTATTACAGAAAGATGTCTGCGTACTCAACTGATGAAAGAATGCTAATGCACTTCTTTCAAGATAGTCTGTCGGGCCCTTCCTTAGAGTGGTACATGGTGTTGGAGCCGACTGATGTCAAGACCTGAAAGCAATTGGCAGAGGCATTTGTAGCTCACTACAAGTATAACAGTGACTTGGCGCCCAATCGGGTCCAATTGACAGGGCTGTCTCAGAAGAAGGGTGAGAGCTTTAAAGAGTATGCGCAAAGGTGGCGCGATATGGCTGCCAGGGTCCGTCCTCCTTTAGAAGACAAGGAAATGAACGACATGTTCATCGGCACGTTCACAGGCATGTTTTATGACAAGTTGTTTCACACATCTTTGGCCAGCTTCTCCGACTTAATTCTGATGGGAGAAAAGATTGAAAACAACATTAAGCAAGGCAGGTTCCAGGCTGAGGAATCGACTGCATCTGGTAGTAATAGGAAGGCTTTTGGTGGGCGCCGTCAGGGCGAGGCAAGCGCAGTATTTAGAGGCCGAGGCCGAGGCCGAGGCAGAGGACGAAACCAATATCATCAGCCGCAGCAGGTGGCGAGTGTTACTATTCTGTATCAGCAACAACCACTTCAACAACAACAACCGTTTCAGCAACAACAACAGCAGCAGCAGCAACAGCCACAGCAGGGTGCGCAGCAGGCTCAGCGAAGATTCCAGGGTGGTAAACCAAGAAGAGTGTTTGAGAAGCCTCCCTCAACGTATGCTGATTTGTTGCAGACATTGTTGGGTTTGAACCTGGTAGAGAAGAGAACTCTGGCACCGATAACGGGAACTCCCCCGTATGGTTATGATGCAAGCAGGCACTGTGAGTTTCATTCTGGGGCTCCGGGCCACGATATAGAGGGTTGCCATGCCTTTAAGCACGTTGTGCAGGATCTTTTGGACAATAAGACTATCAATTTCGGAACGGCAGGTCCGAATATAGTGCAGAAACCCATGCCTAATCATGGGGCAAACGCCATTCTGACTGAGGAAGGGTTGAATCTGATTATGAATGTCGACGATTTAAAGACGCCGTTGAACGAGATAAAAAGCAGATTGTTGCAAGGGGGTGTTTATCCAGGATGCGACGAGTATTGCTTAGAATGTTGGACCCTAGCTAGGGGGTGTGATGATTTGAAGAAAGGCATTCAGGCTTTAATTGATGGAGGCACATTGCAGTTTGACCGAGCAGCAACTGAAGAGCCTGCAGGGGCGGTAGCAGATGATCAGAGTGATGTGGCCACCGTAACGATTCCTCGAAAGACAATCACTATTGCAGCACCGGTCCAGCGACCACCGATCACCATAACTAAGGCCGGACCGATCCCGTACGAGAACACAAGAGTAGTCCCATGGTCATATGGGTTGGAGGTGTATTGTGACGGGATAAAGATTGATGCTAATAAACAGCCAGCCGAGATTGTAGACAACGTTGTTGGTTCAGGAGGTATGACAAGGAGTGGTAGGATCTTTATATCACCTGAAGTGGAGGCCGAAAGACTAGCGAAAGGAAAGGGGAAGATGGTTGAGAATGTCCCAGTGCAAGCCAGCGAAAAAGAAGCGGCATCGAAAGACGTAGAAGAGTTCATGCGCTTGATTCGAAAAAGTGATTATAAGATTGTGGAACATCTGCAACAGACGCCGTCCAAAATATCCATCCTGTCGTTGCTACTATGTTCTGAAGCTCACAGAAATGCTTTGCTGAAGGTCCTGGATACTTCCTTTGTACCCCAAGACGTCTCCGTGAATCAGCTGGAAGGAGTGTTGGCACATGTGAATGCCGGCCACAGCTTGGGCTTTACCGACTTCGATTTGACCCCTAAAGGGAGAGATCATAATATGGCGCTGCACATATCTGTCGAGTGTAGAGGATCAGTAATGTCGCATGTATTGGTCGACACCGGATCATCTTTGAATGTGCTGCCCAAGAAGGCGATGATGAAGCTAGATGTCAGAGGAATCCTGTGCACGCCCAGTGACTTAGTAGTCAGAGCGTTTGATGGCACGCGAAGAACAGTCTTTGGATCGATAACATTGCCTCTACAGGTGGGGCCGGAGGTGTTCGCTACCGAATTTTATATCATGGATATACAGCCCGCATACAGCTGCTTGCTCGGAAGACCCTGGATTCATGGGGCTGGGGCTGTCACGTCTACCCTGCATCAGAAGTTGAAATATATGGTCGGAGACAGCGTGGTCACCGTATGCGGAGAAGAAGACATCCTGGTCAGCCATCTGTCATCATTTAAATATGTGGAGGTCGACGGAGAGATCCACGAAACACCCTGCCAGGAATTTGAAGGGTTGCGTATCAAGGACAAAGGTCCCGGGCCGAGCAAGGTGTCAGAGATAGCCGTCTCATCATATAAAGAAGCTCAAGCTCTAGTAGAGGCAGGGGAAGCAAAGGGCTGGGGCAAAGTGCTGGATATCCCTGTGAAGATGGACCGATTCGGGCTGGGGTACCAACCGTCGTCATCAACTCCTACTGTGGGGGCACCCCGTTTCAGAGGGCCAATAACCATCTCTGCCAGTGGAGCATGTCATGAAACCATCAATGCTGCGTCGGAGTCAGACGAAGGAGACAACAACTGTGATATGGATGCCTGGATTTAGCCAAGCACGCCAGGACAGGGACTGTGCAACTGGTCTATTTAGGAGCTTGTTCCTGTGACTCTTAAACAGTAATGCTTTGCTTTATTAATTGTTGAATAATCTGATGTCTTGCCCGGGGCATCATGATTTGCTTAGGGCTGTGTTGTTATGAACATTGCATGTTAATCATTAAATAAATGGCATTTTTGTGTGCAAATATCGTAATCTCTGTCTTTCTTGTTTTGTATTTTTCAATAAAATGGCAACGTGGTTATTCGCTTTATACGCATTTTGAAGCACTTAACCATTCCTTTTGCAGGATAACATTTTCAGATGACATCCTTGAATCACCTATGACTCGTCCCGACTTTGAGCACCCGGTATTTCATGCCGAAGAAGAGGTTGTCGAAGATAGTGATGTTCCTGAAGAACTGTCTTGGTTGGTGAAGCAAGAGGAAAGAGCCATTCTGCCTCACGAAGAAGTCATCGAAATTATCAACTTGGGGTCGGAAGGGGTTGAGAAGAATATTGTATCGGAGCCGCACTGCAGAGCGATATCAAGCGAAGACTGGTTGAAATGCTCCGAGAGTATAGTGATGTATTCGCTTGGTCGTACGAAGATATGCCAGGGCTCGATACAGATATGGTTGTGCACCGTCTGCCACTGAAAGAAGAATGTCCACCGGTCAAACAAAAGCTTCGCAGAACTCGACCAGATATGGCAGTGAAGATCAAAGAGGAAGTTCAAAAACAGTGGGACGCTGGTTTCCTGGCTGTGACAAAATATCCCTCATGGGTTGCTAACATCGTACCAGTGCCAAAGAAAGATGGCAAGGTTCGGATGTGCGTGGATTATAGAGATTTGAATAAAGCAAGCCCAAAAGACGATTTTCCACTTCCTCATATCGATGTGCTAGTTGACAATACGGCTCAATACTCTGTATTCTCCTTCATGGATGGCTTTTCAGGCTATAATCAGATTAAAATGGCGCCAGAGGACATGGAGAAGACTACTTTCATAACGCCTTGGGGAACATTTTGTTATAAAGTGATGCCCTTTGGTTTGAAGAATGCTGGGGCAACGTATCAGCGTGCGATGACGACTCTTTTCCATGATATGATGCATAAAGAGATCGAAGTTTATGTTGACGATATGATTGCCAAATCCCAGACGGAGGAAGAGCATCTAGTGAATCTGCTGAAGTTATTTAAAAGGCTTAGGAAGTTCAGGCTGAGACTGAACCCTAATAAATGCACCTTCGGGGTGAGATCGGGTAAACTGCTGGGGTTTATCGTAAGCGAAAGAGGAATAGAGGTCGATCCTGCTAAAATAAAAGCAATTCAAGAAATGCCGACGCCTAAAACAGAGAAAGAGGTGCGCGGGTTTTTAGGGAGGTTGAACTACATCGCTCGGTTCATATCTCACCTAACTGCCACGTGCGAACCATTATTCAAGCTGTTGAAGAAAGATCAAGCTGTAACATGGAACGAAAACTGTCAAAAGGCGTTCGATAAAATAAAGCGGTATTTGCAGGAGCCTCCTATTTTGATACCCCCAGTGGCAGGGAGACCCTTGATTATGTATTTGACAGTTCTTGAGGGAAGTATGGGTTGTGTTCTCGGTCAACATGACGAGACAGGAAGAAAAGAGCATGCAATTTATTACTTGAGTAAGAAATTTACAGATTGTGAATCTCGATACTCAATGCTTGAGAAAACTTGTTGCGCGCTAGCTTGGGCCGCCAAGCGTTTGAGGCAATACATGCTGAATCATACAACCATGCTCATCTCGAAGATGGATCCGATCAAATATGTATTCGAAAAGCAGGCGTTGTCAGGGAGAATTGCCCGTTGGCAGATGGTCTTGACTGAATATGACATTCAATACGTCTCGCAAAAGGCTATAAAGGGGAGTGTGCTGTCTGAGTATCTGGCGGAGCAGCCTATTGAAGATTACCAATCAATGAGGTTTGATTTTCCTGACGAGGATATCATGTACCTAAAGATGAAAGATTGTGAAGAGCCATTTCCAGACGAAGGGCCAGAGTTGGGTTCCAAATGGAAGATGATATTTGATGGAGCTGTAAACGCTTACGGTAGCGGAATAGGGGCAATCATCACTACGCCACACGGGTCGCACATCCCGTTTACTGCCCGATTGACCTTTGCCGTTACCAATAACGAGGCCGAATACGAAGCTTGTATAATGGGGCTTGAAGAAGCCATTGATTTGCGAATCAAGAATTTAGACGTATACAGAGACTCAGCTCTGGTCGTGAATCAGATCAAAGGGGAATGGGAGACACGTCAGCCCAATTTGATACATTACATGAATTATGCAAGGAGATTGTTGCCTTTCTTCGACAAGGTTGAATTGCATCATGTGCCGCGGGCAGAGAATCAAATGGCGGACGCCCTGGCCACTTTGTCTTCCATGTACAAAGTCAATTTCTGGAACGAGGCTCCCAGAATCATTATCTCTCGGCTTGACAGACCAGCTTTCGTATTTGCTATTGATGAAGCATTTGACGACAAACCGTGGTATTTCGACATCCTTAATTTTCTGAAGAATAAAGAGTATCCGACTGGGGCATCCAGTCAAGATCAGAAGACTCTCAGGAGATTAGCGGGTAATTTCTATTTGAATCCGGATGGTGTCTTGTACAGAAGAAACCACGATTTGGTGCTGTTGCGTTGTGTAGACGAGAAAAAGGCGAAGCTGCTCATGGAGGAAATACATGAAGGTACCTTTGGTACGCATGCTGGTGGGCATGCTATGACGAGAAAGTTGCTGCGGGCAGGTTATTTTTGGCTGACTATGGAAACTGACTGTTTCAAGTTTGCGAGGAAGTGCCACAAGTGCCAAATTTATGCTGATAAGATTCATGTGCCTCCGAGTCCTCTGAATGTAATGTCATCGCCATGGCCGTTCTCGATGTGGGGAATCTATATGATTGGGAAGATCGAGCCGACAGCTTCTAACGGGCATCGGTTCATCCTAGTAGCAATCGATTATTTCACCAAGTGGGTGGAAGCGGCGCCATATGCAAACGTAACGAAGCAAGTGGTGGCCAGATTCATCAAGAGAGATATCATTTGCCGATATGGGATCCCTGAGCGGATAATCACAGACAACGGTTCAAACCTGAACAACAAAATGATGAAGGAGCTCTGTCAGAATTTCAAGATCGAACATCACAACTCCTCCCCTTACCGACCCAAGATGAATGGCGCTGTTGAAGCGGCCAATAAGAATATCAAGAAGATCGTTCAGAAAATGGTGGTGACCTATAAGGATTGGCATGAGATGCTACCTTTCGCTTTGCACGGTTATCGTACGACGGTACGCACATCAACCGGGGCAACCCCGTTCTCGTTGGTATACGGAATGGAAGCGGTATTGCCATTGGAAGTTGAGATCCCTTCTCTGAGGGTATTGCGAGACGTTCAGCTAGACGAGGCAGAATGGGTGAAAGACAGGTTGAACCAATTGAGTTTGATGGACGAGAAGAGGCTAGCTTCTCTAGCATACGGTCGTTTGTACCAGAGCCGAATGAAGAAAGCATATGATAAGAAAATACATTCGCGAAGCTTTCAGACGGGCGACCTTGTGCTGAAAAGGATTCTCCCGCCGCAAGCAGATCACAGGGGCAAGTGGACCCCCAACTACGAAGGGCCATACGTTGTCAGAAAAGTCTTTTCAGGAGGGGCTTTGTTGTTGTCCACCATGGACGGTGAAGACTTCACGTCACCTGTGAATTCGGACGCAGTTAAAAAATACTTTGCTTAAAATTGACCCGCTGGACAGAAAAAGGGAGTCCAGGCAAAAATGGGGCATCCTGGCGAACCAAAAACAGAAGGAAAGGTTTGGGCAAAAGTTAGGGATAAAATTGAAAAAATGTACACCCGCGAAGTTGAAAACCTACACTGGGCGGCTTCGGCAAAAAGGGGTATCCCGGTGAACTGAAAACCCGTAAAGGGCGGTTCACGCAAAAGTTAGGGATTTGAAAAGCAAATGACTGCGGTCCGAATTTGATATTGCAGTGAGGATCATTGCGGGAGAATATACCTGAGGGGTCGATTATCAGATACAACCTCTTCGGAAGAGTGAATACTGGGAAAGCATTAGAGTCGGGCGAGTCATGGGAGGATCAGTTCGTGGTGTTCGTCTGCATCCCGTTGCCGACATGTGCACAAAATTTAACTTGTCAAAATATTTATGCTTCTTGTGCATACTTGTGTATTTGCTTTGTGTAGCTTCCTCTTTTCAGGAGTTACATCCCGTGTACAAAAATTCCGCCCATTCAGGGGCCCAATCAATAAAATATGTTATTCAGTACTTAATGCTGGTTCTTTACTGTTTTGTGCATGATAAAACGCCTAAGTTTATTGAAACTAGCATGTGTATAACATCACTGGCCCTTGCCAACAATTGCTAAAGCTTTGAATTAACTGAAAATAACGTCACTAGCCTGAATCGATTTGGTTGTATAGGCTTGTCTTGTCTTGTTTGTGTTGATTGCAGGTTTCATGGTCGTACGAGGAAGATGATCTAGAGACTGCAGTAATAAAAGACTCGACCTTCACGCAGGTCATGCATGTTCTTCCTGAAGAAGGATAGAATTCCCCAGCTAGTCGTAGCCTATCCAGAAGGCATGCTCCAACAAAGCCACTTATTTTCAGCAGAGTTTGGTGATTCCAAGATTATAAGGCTGTATTCGGACAGGGTATCTCAAGCATAGTGGTTTAGCCGCAGAAGATTAATATTGGTGAGTTGTATTCAGGCAGTTTACCCTTCCCCGCAGGGTCAGTTACTCTCCCCCCAGCGGAGTCAGTTGATTTTCCCAAGAGAATCATCCCATCCCTAGCGGAGTTCTCTTTCCAACCAGTGTCTTCATTCCTCCCAGTGGAATTCGAAGATTGAGACTCTCCCCGGCAGAGTTGGTGTGGCGCATTGGCATTTATTTTGTCAGAATACCGTGTGATATCCGTTCACTTTCCAGCAGAAGTCCAATCATACCAAGCGCATCTGCTATTCTCCAGCAGAGTTGTATTCCCCAGCAGGGTGTTACTTCAACGAGGTGTTTGGTTTAAGTTCCCCATTTCCCAGCTGAGTCGACTTCACTCTTCCAGCATTTATTTTGCTGGAATAATTCTGTAGCACCTGGCTATCCCCAGCGGAGTTGGCATTATCTTCAGCATTTATTTTGCTGAAGCAGTTTCTGTACCCAGCAGTTCGAGTCTGCATTTGCATCAGCATATAGTGTTATATTTGCATCGGCATATAGTGTCACATTTGCATCCACCAAATAAAAGCAAAAACGCGTAGCATTTCCATGTCGAAGGGAGCATTGCACCATGGTCAAACACATGCATTATGAAACATAAACCAGGTTGGCTAACCGTTTGTGTTCAAGTGTTATTTCTCATGCAGGTAGAGAGAGCTCTTGCTCAAATGAATTACCTAAACATTCAAGATCTCGACGTGAGACATTCAGCGAAAGTGTCCGTGTTGGCATTATTCCCCACAGAGTTATCATGATGAAGTTCTCTTTGTCGCCGAACAGAGTTATTTGTGAATTTCTCTTGTATTCCCCTCCAGAGTTAGTAGGCAAAAGCTCTCCTCATTCCCAAGCAGAGTTATTTGTCATCAAAAGGTTCATGAATCAGAATTTCAGAGGCTGTCGCCAGTTATCAGAGCAGGCGTCCGGTAGTTTGGTTTCCAAGTATCCCCAGTAGAGTCCGCCTCAAAGTTGTTGTAACGTCAGTGCTAAGAAGTTTGTGGGTTGGGATCGATGGAGCAATAAGTCTTGACGTGGACGATGTATTCCCATATTGACTGGATTTCTTTGTGCTAGAGAAGTGGGGGTCCTAACATGGACAAATTTATTTCCCCGGGCTGATAAGAGGTGTTAGTCCTAACGTGGACAGGGTCGATTTCTCAGAATTGATGGAATGTGGAGTCCTGACGTG
Source organism: Lathyrus sativus (assembly GCA_963859935.3). Classification (NCBI taxonomy): domain Eukaryota; kingdom Viridiplantae; phylum Streptophyta; class Magnoliopsida; order Fabales; family Fabaceae; genus Lathyrus; species Lathyrus sativus. Next base: position 791,103,446 of record OZ012735.1, on the reverse strand, counting down.
GACAAATTGATTTCCTCAAATTGACGATATGTGCTAGTCCTAACGTGGACCGATTTGATTTCTCCGTATTGATTGAATGTACAGTCCTAACGTGGACAAGATTGATTATTCTTCGTGTTGGTGTCCTGACGTGGACAATTTATTTCCAGCAGATAGCTTTATTCGTAATGGTGAAATGTGCGTCCTGACGTGGACAAGTTTATAGTTCTTCGTGATGACAAGATACGAGAGTCCTGACGTGGACAAATTTATCCTTCTTCGTGTTGGTGGCAAAGTGTGTGTCCTGACGTGGACGGGGTTTATTTCCCCAGCAAATCGAAGACGCGCGAGTCCTGACGTGGACAGGTCCTATTACTTCGGCAGGTTGAGATGTGAGTCCTGACGTGGACAAAGTCTCACTTCCCCAGTGGGTCAAGGATGCATGAGTCCTAACGTGGACAAGTTTTTATCCTCAGCGAGTCGAGTGGTGAGTCCTAACACGGACAAATCTAGACGAAACATGGGTCCTGACGTGGACGAGTTATTCCTTACGTGGAAGAGCAATATATTCCTCACGTGGAAAGATTGAGTCCTTACGCGGACATATCAAAAATGTGATTCCTTATGTGGAAAGAAGTTGATTCCTTACGTGGAAAAAGATAGATTCCTTACGTGGAAAGATGTATTCCTTACGTGGAAAGTTTAGTCCTGACGTGGACGGATTCAGAAGAAATTTTATTCCTGACGTGGAAAGAAAGAGATTATTCCTGACGTGGAAGAGTGTAGTCCTGACGCGGACAGGTCAAAGAAGTTATTCCTAACGTGGAAAAAGATAGATTCCTTACGTGGAAAAATGATTCCTTACGTGGAAAAGAGATTGTGTTCCTAACGTGGAAAGGCGGGTCCTAACGTGGATGATGTATTCCTTACGTGGAAAGAAAGTTGTATTCCTAACGTGGAAAAGAGGTGTTCCTTACGTGGAAGAATGTAATTCCTAACGTGGAAAATTTAGTCCTGACGCGGACAGATCCAGGCGAAGTCTTAGTCCTAACGTGGATGGTGTTATTCCTAACGTGGAACGGTTATTCCTAACATGGATGGTGTTATTCCTAACGTGGAACGGTTATTCCTAACGTGGATGGCGTTATTCCTAACGTGGAATGGTTATTCCTAACGTGGATGGTGTTATTCCTAACATGGAACGGTTATTCCTAACGTGGATGGTGTTATTCCTAACGTGGAAGAGTTTATTCCTAACGTGGACGATTTATTTCTGACGAGAAGGCAGACGAGCCATCCCCAGCGAAGTCGCCGAGTTTTTCCGTGTTGACAACAGTTGGAGTCCTAACGTGGACGAAGTTTCCGATGATTCCATCTTTTTCAGGATGATGAGAAGAATCCCCAGCACGGTCGCACGAGATCAGTGGGTTGCCGTAACAGTCAGATTCAGCCGGTGAATGTCGTTCCCCAAGCAGTGGTGTAGTATTTCTGCAGTTGGCAAATTTCCGGGTTCTTAGTATTCAACCGTCTCGTACCTCGAATGTCTGAAGGCTCCAGGATCTTCACCCCATCGGGTCCAAGTCGCTTGAATAGGGGCAGCTGTTGCACCCTAAAATTTGCCCAACCTTATTCACTTGGTTTATGTTTCAATATCATTAGCATTTGCATATAGAGGCATGTACATAGTCTGATCATCTGCATAACATAGCATAGAAAGGCATCCAACAGGGGACCAATCATTATTCTCATCTCTAGAGGCCTATCAAGAGGTTATTATCCTGATTCAATTTCATTCAAGTCATCATAAAAGAATTTGAAAGATATCAAGTCAATAGATCAAGCAGTTCATCTATCTCCTATCTGAGGGTATTTGGGGATCACCAAGGAAAATGTGAGCTGTGGGCTGAGCATGGGGAGTATCTAGACATCATGGGAGACTTAGAAAGTCATTTGGAGAAGGAGACAAGTCATTGGTGTAGTCACAAGAGTTGCAGTTGAAGACAGTCAACTAAGGTTTCATCTGGGTCAACCCTGGGTCAACTCTAGGTCAACTGACTGATTGAAAGGCATTAAGGGCTATTGGAGAGATGTGGGGTTCATAATTTGACATGTAGAAGAGGATATGGTGATATTCCAAGAAGAAATCAAGAGAAATCAAGGAGAAGAGGAGTTTCTAAATTAGGGTTTCTGTGTAAAATCCCCTAGTTTAGGTCAAATTTCCAAGCAAGATAAGTCAAAATGCAAGCTTCAAATGGATCCTTGACCAACATGGAACTTATAGAGGATCTCAAGACCTTTAATTTGAGTGGTGGAAGACATCAAGGAGATTTATAGAACTCAAGTTATGGTCCTTGCAAGTTACAGGTCATCTGAGGTATCTGAAATTTTGTCTGTAAAAGTGACTTGACTTCTAAGCAATTTTTACCCCTCAAGGAGATTTCAAATGAATTTCTGGTCAACATAAGAATTGTTCCTCATTGTCTTAGCTTTCTATAATGGTATAGTATGCCTTCATATGGTTTGTGGAACTCTACTTATGATCTTGGCAAGCAAAGGGTATTTTGGTCATTTGAGAATTACAGGTCATTTCAACCTATGCCCAAAACTCATACAAGGAAGCTTCAAATGGAAAACTTTACAACACAAAACTTGTTCCAAATGACATTTTGAGTCTAGAAAAGTGACCATGGGAAATTGGAAAGATTCATAGCACAAGGTTTCAAAATTGTTGGATTTAATGAATAAAAATGACCTAAAAAATGAGATTTTTCATATTTTGGCCAAATGAAGCAAAATTATAGGTCATTTTGAATGGAAATATCATTTTAAGGACATTGGCTAAAGTAGAATTTTGAGCTTAGTTCATATTTTGGGAGTTATCCATGGTTACTTGTAATGGAAGATACATAAGCCAAATCAAAAGAAAAAAGTGCAAGGGAAGTTTCTCCAAGCTTCTAGGAGTTTCTAACCTCACGTATATATTGATATGAGAGGGTTCATGCCATGGTTGGTGATCACATTTACTCAAAATCACAAGTTTCATACACTTTCTCTCATCTTGCAAAATCAATCCAAACTCTCTCAAATTCTCATCAATTTGCATCATTCTTGATCTGTTCTTCATCATCATCATCCAAGGACCAGAATTCACACATTCATTTGGTGGAATTGAGCAAGGATCGTGCCATACAACTTTATCATCCAAAGTGCAAGAACTTTGGGATTGCTGAATTCAGAAGGATTGGACAAGATTCTTTGCATACAGAATTCATAATCAAGTTCCTTAATCATTTTCCACTCATCACAAGCATCAGATCCAAGGATTTTAGCACCTGTTTTCAAGAATTTGCACCAGGTATGTTTTCCTTCGAATTAGCTAACATAGTGATCATGGCATAGGATTGTTAGTATATTAGAGACCTAGGTGGTTAGGTGATGAATTTCACAAAGTTTGGAGAGGTTTAATGGAGGTTGCTCATAGTGCACCAAATCTGTTAGGATTGATAACTCACAGTTTATGGCAAGATAATCCTAGATGAATGGCTCAGGTTGATTAGCATGGCTTGTAGATCATTTTAGGGTAAAAATTATGGAGAATTGAAGCAGTTGATATCAGGTGTTAATGGTGGATTCTATCTGTTCTACCTATCGGGTTCCATTATTGCTTGAGTTTTAGGAGGAGGTGTGGTTATGGCTGTGTAGAGGGAGGAATTTAGAGCAACTTTGCTCTTTGGATCGAGGGCATTCATGGAGAATTGAGGGAGAACCAAGCTGTGGAAGGTGCGTGCATGGAGGGAGATTTCTGAAACCCTAGGGTTCTAAGGTTGAAGACGATGGACAGCCGTTGGATGACCCCTTTGACTTGGACCAAGGACCTGATCGTAGGGCTCACGTTTAAAATGAGATTTGGAGGGAGACCCTGGGCACCAAAACGCCCCGTTTCATTTAAGTTTCTGAATGGGCTTTGAATTCCATTGCTAATGGCACCCTCCCCACCGAGGCCCAATCTAAAATGAACTGAGAATTTTACTATCTGCACCGTTTGTACTTTTTTATTTATTTTTTGTTTGTTTCTGATTGCTTCCTGGGCCTTGCGTATCTTGCTACTAACACCCCCACTGCCTGGCCCACCTCTTAATTTCAAATGATTTCTCATACTTGCTGCACCCCCTTTCCATTTAATTCATTTTATTTTTTCTCAAAAAACATTAATTCCTTTAAAAATCATAATAAATCATAAACTTCATATTTTTTAATGATTCTTTTTGCATTAATTTCTTCAAGATGTCTAGAAAATTATAAAAAATAAAAATTGCACTTTATTTTTTATTTGATATTTTTCCCATATTTTCCAAATAAATGCCTATTTTAGGTGTTTCATTTCATGCATGAGTTTGATAATTTTTGTTCTAATAGTTGCTATAATATTTTTTGTCCATTCTTTTTAGTTTGTTTAGTTTAGACATTCAACTTGTATATACAATTTAGTTCCCGTTTTTAGGAATTAATTTTAGGTGTTTAGTTAGGTGTGAATAACATGAACAAAATTAGGGTTTAAGTGATAACTTAGGAGAATTGAATCATTTCCCTTAGGACTTAGAGATTGAATATGTTAGATATGGGACTATAGGGACTATGGGTAGTTATTAGATCCCTTAGAAATCACTAGGATTCCCCTACTGCTATTAGTACATACTGTCTATATTTGTTTGACTGGTGTGGTGTGCCCTCTGGGGATTATTGATTTGTCTGTGTGGGTATTGGGATTGCTTGGGGATTGGGAGAGATGAAGACTTGTGATGATGAAGCCATTGGAGAGCCAGAGATTGAAGTCCAACTTCAAAAGTTGAAGAGGAGATTCCTGCTAGCAGCTGTTGAGGAGACTAAGGTTTAGGAGCTAGGCAGAGCTCTAGATTAGGAAGCTTGTTTCTCAAACATGGAATGCCTTGTCTGCACCCATCCTTTCTCTATGATTCAAAGTCTCTTTCAAATATCCACCTCCTTCCTTTGGAAGGATCAGTGAATGTATTTGAAAGATAGAACTTTTGAGGGAAAATTGTCTGTATAATGTTAACAGTTGATGAACCACCCTTGGTAGGTAATTAACTGTCTAACATTCATTCACTTCATCTGGTTGACTGACATTCCTCCTGGAGTTTGGGACTTGGAGAAAAGCCACTGTAGACTGAAGACTGATGATCAAAGACCTTGCTTGAAGGCTGTGTAGATGGAGATTGATGCTTGCCTGAAGCTTGTAGCTGTTTGGAGATTAATTGAAGATAGGTGTGGATGCAGGGCTGCTGTGGCTGTTTATTTTTGCTGTATTTCATTTCTGATGTATTGATTGGTTTTCCGGACTGTATTGTTTGCTGTTTACCCTGTTGGGTTGAAGGTGAATCCTGTTCACTTTTGCCTATTGTTTTCCAGGTTCGAGGTTGAGTGGGACTCCCTTGCCTCGCTTGTATTGCTGCATCCATGCATTTTACTGTTTTACTGTATATATCTGATATTGTTTTTGTTTCTGCTTATCCCGTAGGATCTCTGTTTCTCTCTGTGCAAGAGAGGAGCATGATAGACACTAGGTCTTAACCCATGCATGATAACATTAAGTTAGTTTGATTCCCTTCGCAACCGTAGGTTAGAGTTATGTCTCTTCTTTCTCAAAACAAACAGAAAAACACCATAAATATTTCGAACACAATAAAAGACACTTCTTTCGTAAAAGAATGTGAACTCATCAAGACGTCATTTTTTGTCCGCTTGGATTGCTAATCAGAAAAACCTTTTTCAGAAGGAATAAAAACAACCAAGACAAATCTGTATCTTCCGTAGCCCGAACTATGTTTGCTCTGATCTTCCATGCAGTGTGGAAGTACGTAGGCATAGGATGTGATATCCTAGCGAGCAACCTTCCCCTCCTTTCTCGTAGGTAGGCGAACTACGTTGACTCTGATTTCTCGTTCCAGACGGGAATATGTAGGCATAAAGTGCGATACTTTGCCGAGTCATTTTCTTTTCTTTTTAACCCCCTGACCATTAGAGTAGATAGAATAACAATCCATACCCGAAAACAAGCATGGATCCCGTCGAGTACGACGGACGTGAGGGGTGCTAATACCTTCCCCTTGCGTAACCGACTCTCGAATCCAGGTTTTGGTTGCGACGACCATACCTTTCCCGTGTTGTGCGAGGTTTACTCTGAGTGTTTCCTTTCCCTCCCGTGGGATAAATAACGCACGGTGGCGACTCTTCTGTTCAGCCGGCGCCGATTTTCGCAGTAGCGACATTAGTCAAGGGTCAGCTTATGATCTAACGGCCATCTCCTCATCTTCTTCCTCCAGCTAGGGTTCTAACTAAAGCATCCATGGAAGCAGAGCTTCAAGCTCCATCTTCACCAAACTCGTATCACCTCAAATCTCCATGGAAAATAAAAATTCCAAACCCTAACCTGTCCAGAATTTCACCCTGAATCTACCCATGGCCTTGAAATCAATTGAAACATCCTAAATCTCCAAACCCGATCCAAGGTCAAAGATATGCTCAAACATCAACTTCAACAATTCTTGCAATTAAATACCTCAGATTGATCACCACCTCACACTGGTTGAATCTTGATATCTAATTCATGCTATAGCTCACTATATCTCCTGTTCTTGATCCAAACAAAAATGGTGACACCAACTGAAACTTCACCAATTGCTCCCAAACTTCTCAGAATCCATCACCTAATGGTCTCTAACCGTTCTAACTTAACAATTCTTGCTAATTATGCCTAAATCATGGTGTAGAAGAAAAGTTACTAACATGTTGAATCTTGATTAACAGATGGTGTAAACCTTCACTGCAAGCCTTCAAACTCTTCAGAATCGATCCTTGAATGATGATCTTGCTACTGTTTGCAAAAGTTTTGATGGAGAATGCTTGAATCTCAGAATTCGATGGTGACTTGCAACCTTGAAAATCCAAATGCCAACTCTTCAATTCTTCAAGAACTTGCCCTCAAATTGGTCTGCACAGCTTCACTATGATCAAAGGAATGTGTTTAGGTTGAAAGAATGAATGGAATTGAATCAGAATGTGGATTTTGATTTAAACTTGCAATGGAAGCAAGTGAAATGGATATCTATCTCTTCTCTCAAATCTCTCACCAACCTTGCATCTGAGCAAGTTCTATACATTATATAGAGTGGTTTAGAATCATCTAGAACCATCTGGAACCATCCCATGAGAAATTGGGATTCTCATGTCATGAGTTTATGAATTCACCTCTTCTCACATATCATCTCATGACATAGCTCTTGCAGCAACTTGCCTTGGCTTGAAATTCTCCCTAAATGAGATATAGGATGTGTTAAAACCCTTAGCAAGCTTGTACATTGAGTTTCCTTAAGTTTTGCATTTGTGCCTTATTATGCAAGCAAGCATTTTCCAAAGTAACCCCATGATCTAGGCATCAATTCAAAAAAGTGGCTGAACCATTGTTTTTAGAATGTCTTTTAGAGTCAAAATTACCTATTATATGCCATGGTTTGGATGTGTAACTTGGAATTTCCAATTTCCAACTTGAACTTATTTAACTTATGCCTCCATTTTAGGTCATTTTTATCACTTTTTGCTACAAGCCTTTTCAACATCTCATGACCTCCCTACTAGCCTTAAAACATCATTATAAGAAAGTTTGATGTTGAATATTTTTCCATTTGAAGCTTGGAAATAGGAGATATGGCCTTATGCTTGAAATGACCTATAATCTCCAAATGACCAAAATGCCCTTGACTTGTCAAAGCCATAACTTGAGTTCTACAAATCCTATCAAGGACTTCTAGTACTATCTAGAAAGCTAAGAAGATGAGGAACAACATTCATGTTGACCAAAAGTTCATAGGAATCATCCTTCTTGGGCAAAAGTTGGATGCAAGTTGGGTGACTTTCAAGGCCCCAGATTCACATACCTCAGATGACCTGTAACTTGCCAAAGTCATAACTTGAGCTCTAAAAATCCTATCAAGTACTTCTAGTACTCAAATTAAAGCTAAGAGAAAGCTCTACAACATTCATGTTATAGGAAAGATGAGATGACAATCACATCTTGAGCTAAACTGGCTTGAAGATAGGGATCAAACTAGGGGATTTTACACTGTCAAGGCTTAGAAACCCTAGTTTGAAACTTCTCAAACTCCTCAATCATGATGAGTTGACCTTGGAATCATCTTTATAGCATCTCAATGCATCAATCTATGATCACATGGTTCTTGGATTAGGTCTCAACCCTCTCCAAATCATCAGTTGACCTAGGGTTGACCCAGTCAAACCCTAATTATACCACTCATGGTTGAGTCTTCTTATTCTTGTACAATGACCTCTCTAGGCCTCATGATGGCTTCCAAGACATCTCATAAGCTCTCTCAAAGCTTCAAGTCCATCCTCATAGCCTTAGAATCATCTGAGGGGCTCCCACAACTCTCAAGTTATGAGGCATACACCCTTGGTTTCAACCAATTTTTCTGAGGATCTCTTGAGTTCTCTGACAAAGGTATCAACCTTTGAACACTTGAACAACCTTCTTGGCTAGCTTCCAAGTCTTGTATAACTCTTGCTAGGTAATCATACCTCTTGATCTACTGCACACATATCAATGAGATGCAGATGATAATGCCAATGAACACAAGCTAGGTAAATAAATGCTGGTCAAATTTTGGGGTGCAACACACTGAGGTCCAGCACGTCCCACGCGATAAAAACACGCGAGCAGACATCCTCTCAAAGCTGGCAAGCACCAAGAAGAAATAAGGGCACAAATCAGTCATCCAAGAGGTCCTCGCACGACCAAGCACAGAAAAGGCAAAAGCTCTGCCCGACATCAATACCATCGGGGACGCCAATTGTTGGATGACTCCCATACACGCCTACCTTAGTACATGACGACTCCCCGTCGAGGCCAAAGAAGCCAACATGATCAAATAACGGTCCTGCTCGTATGTTCTACTCGACAACAAGCTATACCGAAGAGGCTTCTCGATCCCTCTCCTCAAATGCATCGACAAGCTCCAAGCCTCGGCCGTCCTGGAAGAGGTTCACGAGGACATTAATGCACAACACCTCGGCGGGCGGTCTCTAGCAAGGAAGAGCCTGCGGGTAAGATAATACTGACCGACGATGCAGGAGGACGCTAAAGAACATGTAAAGAAGTGCGACAGGTGCCAGCGACACGAAGACATGCACCTCGTGCCGCCTAGCAAGCTCAAATCCCTCTCCTCCCCGTGGCTGTTCGCATGGTGAGGGATGGATATCCTCGGCCCATTCACCCTAGGTTCGTATCAGAACAAGTAACTGATAATGGGCGTCGACTACTTCACCAAGTGGATCGCGGCTGAAGCCGTCGTCAAAATCACAATGTACAACATACTTCGGTTCTACAAAAGGAACATCCTCGCCAGGTTCGGCGTCCCGCTCTCCATAGTCACCGACAACTGTCATACCCTAAATATATCCTACCCTCGTGTTTTCTTGTACTTGAAATTTGTGTGATCATCTGACTTCTAGCCATGATTTTATAAATCTAGGTCATCGATGCTTTGTGTCTATAGGCTCTTATAGGGAGGTGTGTCCTCAGTTTCATCAATTGCTCAATTTATGTAGCTGGTCAACTTCAAGGCATAATCGACTGGTTGATGATTGTAAACCAGGTCTCAAAAAAGGAAGGTCTAGATTGGTGGGTCATTTTGTTAGGCCATGAGCATGTTAAGTAATATGTCAGCAATGTGATCCAACTGCATTTCAAGCCAAGGTCTTGTCCGAAGATTTTATTACAAAGCGGTAGTGGTGATTCATTCTTTTGTTATCTTCATTTGTTTGGTCTAAGTGACCAAGATGTTTCTTAAGAATACAAAATCTTAATGCAAATCACATTTTGGAAATGATTTCTCCATGGAACTTATATATCCCCAAGACAAGTTCAATTAGTTCTATCCATATGGATATCCCTTTTAGGATAATGTCAAGGGAGAAACTGATATGTGATGATAGATATTCAATGCAAAGAGATAATGTTAACACCAATTGAGTTGTAAGAGAACCTTCATGTTCACGTATGTTGTCGGGATTTGTCATCATAATAAGTGGATCACTTAAAGTTGTGAATTATATTATTACAGGCAGAAAAAATAGATAATAAAACAAGTGGTGTTCATGATTAGCATCACAATGGGATTTTGATGGTCACATTTGCAATTGAGTGAGGTCATTTTGATTCACTATAATTCCTGTTCTAACTCATAAATGCCAAACTTACAAAATATTGTCACAAGGTTTGATTGATTTGGAAACTAAAGGCTGAAGTTAAAGAATAATAATAAGCGGGTTGCTTCATAAATGAAAAGAGTTGATACAGGAAATTCAAGTAATGTTACATGGAACAAATAACAAGAATTCACAAATTGTGCCATATGGTGGAATCCCCATAATTGAAAACGGCCCACATTTATTTCAAAATGATATTACAAACTCAATAATGCAGTAAGTGTTTCAATCCAAAGTGGTCCTACATTCTCTTGGCTGTCCCACAACAGAGCTTGTATGTCATTCTTTGGCCATCACCTCCACACAGCAGACGGACAAGAAAGTTGACAAGATTATTACAGCACATTAACACAATAGTGGCTCCCAAAAGCCCACTCGCAGCTGTAGAGTAAGTTGCAGCAGCACTGGAACGAGTGTTTCGGTAATGGTGTGAGGCACATGATTCCTGCAAGCAAAATAATGAAGAGAACATGCTTCTGTCAAGGCCCATTTCTGCATAATTCAAAAAATAAAAGAAAGAGACATAAAATGTATTGGTTGGACGACAGGACATGACGGTAAACCGACAAACCGACAACACCAAAACAAACAACATGACAATACCTGCTATCAAAACTTCAACCATAATATCCCACAGCTCATCCAAAACAAACAACATGACAATACCTGCTATCAACAGTCATACCACCTGCCATAGCCCACTGCCTGCACCATTTCCACAAGACTCCAAACATGAGCCACACCAGACAATACCTGCATAACACAGCTCACACCCTGCAGAAAACAAACAAAACGATACCGCCAGCTATAACCAAGCCTGCTACTGCTACAAGTTCACACCAGACCAAATCCTGCACCATTCTACAAAACCGTACGAACCTGCAAAACAGAAATGAAAAAAAACCTCACGCCAGAGGTCTCAAAAAAGCCAAAAACCAATCCCTTCACTTGTGAATGGTGAATCCCAACATTTCTTCAGCTCTCTCAAAAAAAGAGTCTACAACCGAGCCAACAAAATGAAGCTTTACCTTCATCACCCTCCATATCCTTCAATCATTAACAAACCTTCAAAAACTTACAGAAAAACACCAACATCAAAAAATCTCAGAACAAAAAGAACCTGATTCATTTCATTCGTATTGGATTCAGCCACAAAAAGAACCCAACGCCTCTTTCCCTCCGATAACGATCCATAATCGTCTTCTTTATCACCGTGTCCACCAACCCCAAATAATTTTCTACCTTTAATCGTGAATCAGACGAATACCATATCATCACTTTATAGCCATCAAATCCCTCTTGATTTCCATCTCCATTACTGTGTGTATCGAACCACTTTTTCGCTAACCACTAACCTTCTTCAACATAAACCTTCACCGCATTATAGAACTCATCCTATTCTTCACAACCAACCTTCCATTGAACTCACCACCATACAACATCAAACTTCACAACCCGCATCAACTCAACCAACAATCATCAACCCTCCATCTCCACCCTCAACCGTCTTCTTCAATCCAGACCAACATCAAATCACTCGCTACCACCATCCTCCTCTCCATCGCAAATCCCATAACCTCAACACCCTTTCAAAACTCCATTAAAACCGCCCAGAAAGCCTCCACCTTCAACAAGCTCTTCTCCTCCAACTGTAAAACTCACAAAGTCACGACATCCCTCTTACACTTCATCCTCCTGCAAATCACTTCCCCAAACCGACACAAACCTCCATCTCTATCCTTCATCTTCTTCTACACACCACTCAACAATGTGAATAACATTATGGAATAAAAGGAGAAGAAACATTCTGGTTCAGTACTTTCATCGAACATGTGGTGAGCGAGATTGTAAAACATCAAAAATCAAGTTGCCGCCGCTCCAACAGCCAACAACGCAACCCACCATAAAAACCTTCACCGTCAACCTTCTCAACATCGCCTTCCAATTCCAACCAATAAGAAACGCGACCCGTCCTCACCTTCAGAAACCTAAACAAACCAAGTATCCAAACTGAAATCAAATTGAAAACGAGAAGTGAGATGAAGAGAAAGAGCACGATTTGGAAACAAGAATAGAATCTCACAAACCTTTTAAAGTCACAAAATCAAGACGAATCGCGGGTCCGTTGCGCTCTACTCCTTCTCCCTGTTATTCTGCACCATCCTTGTTGCGTTTCATCCTCTCTCTGCTTTCTATTTTTCTCTTATTTTCTTAATTATTTTGGTTATGAAAATTATTATTATTATTAGTTAATATATATATATATATATATATATATATATATATATATATATATATATATATATATATATATATATATATATATAATATTTTAAGTTTAGGGTTTTGTAAATATATTTTGGTTAATATAGGTATTTTTAAAAAGTGTTATTTTATTATTATATAAATATATTATTTAGTTTTAATACTTTAAACTAATTTAATTTTGTATATATATACTTTTCTTATATATTTAATTTTCCTTTTGAATCTCTATCTAGAGTTTGTATATATACACTTTTTTATATTTAATTTTCTTTTAAGAATTTTAATTTTAATTTTATATTTTGGAGTTGAATTTCATTTCTCTTTTTTTATTGGACGTTTTGTCCTATTTTTCACCGTTTTGGTCAATGACGAAGTTTCCATAAATCGATTACTCAGTCAAATTATTGATCAATAATGTTGGATCCGAGACCATCTTCTTTCTCTCCTCATTCCTTTTCATCTTTTCAATTCTTTTTTGACTTGTTGTGATCGATAAAGTCTTGTATCCGCAAGACGAGATCCCACTGTTTTTTTTGTCCGTGCGGCACGGTTCAATTGGAGAACGATCCTCAATATCGTTTCTCTATCTTGTCCATAGCACGAAAATCAATATGCGACCTCTTATAGTTTGGCTTCCCTTATAAGTCGAGCTAAGACGGTTTTAACACCACATTATGTCCCGATTCGATTCATCGATGCTATCAAACCATCTTCAATAAAAGAATTGAGTTCTCTATGTATTGAACTAGAAAGAGGGGATTAAGTGTAGACTTTCTCCCTCTCCGAGTGCCGAGATGCTCACTATAGTGTGGGTGGTTTTGACACTCGTCTTTCAATATGAAGACGTTCGTATTCTCCGCATTCATCCATATCCTTCTCTCCTAAAACCTCGGCTCCGCACCGAGTACATTTTCAAACCACTTTTCTCCTAAAAACCTCGGTTCCGTACCGAGTGCGTTTATAAAATACCTTTCAATAAGGAATCAACTTCTCTTTGTATTGGACTAAAGAGAAAGGATTAAGTGTAGACTTCTTCCTTTCCGAGTGTCGAGATGCTCACTGTAGTGTGGGTGGTTTAGACACTCGTCTTTCAATACGAAGACGTGACTTCTTCCACCACCTCTCCTTTCACAACCTTCTTTCCACAGTCTTCCTCACCTAAAACCTCGGTCCTGTACCGAGTGCATTTTCAAACTTCTTTTCATAACAATAAAACTTGAATGGTCGTGGAGTGGTTAGGCGTAGGCCTTCTCCTATCCCGAGTACTGACGTTTACCGTAGGGTTCTCTGTCGCAAAAGTACTTACCATTCAAAACCAAAAACATCTTTAATAAGAGAACGAATTTCTCTTTGCATTGAATTAAAGAGAGAGGATTAAGTGTAATCTTCTTCCTCTCCGAGTGTAGGGATGCTCACTGTAGTGGGGGTGGTCTCGATACTCGTCTTTCAATACGAAGATGCTACGTTCGCCACACACTTTCATAACAAAAACTTTGAGATAAAGAATTGGGTACTACCCGTAGGGGTTACTATCCGAGGATCTATCTTGCCCCTAAAATACAATTCAACCAATCAAAACGTGACTTCTTGCCTCGCATGGCGAAAACCAGCCTTTTCAAAAAGGATATGTTATGTCCATTCTACCGCAAACAGGTAACGTATAAGTCTCCTCACATGCGAGCAGCAAAACACCTAAATTGCTAGAATGCGCACGATAACATCATCCCCAAACACACCGGTTATCCGCACCGTAGGCACGAACTACATTGCTCTGATTTCTCGTGCATGTTGAGAATACGTAGGCATAGGATTGCGACAATCCTAGCGAGCACCCTTTTCTTTTTTTCCCACCTTTTCCCCAGAAAGGCATGCTACGTCCGTTCTACCGCAAACAGGTAACGCTTAAGTTTCCTCACATGCGAGCAGCAAAACACCTAAACTGCTAGAATGCGCACGATAGCAGCGTCTATCAAAACTCATTCGTACATTGTAGGCCAAACTACGGCTGCTCTGATTCTTTACTTCTTTTGAGTAAAGATACGTAGGCACAAGGGCCACAATCCTTGCCGAGCACATCCCCGCATATATCTGTAGTTCCTCGAACTACGTGGACTCTGACTTTCTCACATCTATTGAGAATACGTAGGCCTAGAACCGCGAAGTCCTACCGAGTTTGTTCTTTCTCTCTTCTTCCCCGTTACCTCTCCTTCCCTGTTTCTAACCCTTTATCTCTCTCCCTTTGGAACACACTTTTATAGCATAATATTTTAGCAAATATAATCACACGTCGACAAACAAAAGGTTCCCATCGAGTACGATGGATGTGAGGGGTGCTAATACCTTCCCCTTGCATAACCGGCTTCCGAACCCGTTCTTGGTCACGAGACCATCTTATCCATTTCTTTCCTAAGGTTTTCTCGATATTCTCCTTTCCCCTCATGGGATAAATAAAGTTCGGTGGCGACTCTTCTGTCTATCTTTTTTGCCTCCCCGTCGTTGCACAATGCATTTTTCGAGTAGCGACAACAACGGAACACAGTTCACCAACAGGAACTTTCGAGACTTCGTCACCAAACTCGGGACAAAACATCACTTCACCTCGGTCGAGCACCCTCAAACGAACGCCCAAGCTGAGGCCGCGAACAGAGTGATCCTCCGAGGATTAAAATGAAGACTCGGCGACGCCAAGAGAGGGTGGGTCAAGGAACTCAACAGCGTGCTCTGGGCATACCGAACAACGCCCCACTCGACCACCGGGGAAACCCCATTCCGCCTCACGTACGGAACCGAGGCAGTGATCCCGATGGAGAGAAGAGAGCCATCCAGAAGGACCGAGGCTCCCCTTGAGGAGGAGAACAACGTCGAGGCTCTCCGGGAGGAGCTCGACCTAGTCGAAGAGATCCGGTTAGGAGCTGCTCTCCGCGAGGCTGCCCTGAAACAAAAAATCGCCTTTCGCTACGACAGCAGAGTCCTAAACCGCGAGTTCCAGGTCGGCGACCTGGTCTTACGAAGAAACCAAAAGGACTCACACGAGGGCAAACTCGCCGCAAATTGGGAAGGCCCATACCGTGTCCGGGACAAAACGGAACACGGGGCCTACTACCTCGAAAACCTACACGGGGACTAGATAGCTTGACCATGGAACGCTGAAAAGATGAAAAAATACTATAGTTAAACACTGCCTACGAAAACTTTTCTCACGACCACGGGACCACGGCGCGGTATGACCGCGTCTCCCCGAGATCAATGAAAAAGCAAGCCTCTGCCCTTTGTGTGTGTGCGGGCAGGGTGCTCTGCTCGACGGCGACCTCTCGACCGAGAGTCGCTGCTGCAGTACCAAGTTCGGCAGTACCCCAACTCGCGATGGGATGTTCACGCTGCCAGGGATGGTCCATGATCGTGGTTCACCCCCGTCACCGACCAGGCAACAACCCTGGTCAACCGATCAAGTTCCCTACACGACGGGGCAATGATTGTCGAGCTACGCTCCCAACTTAGCAAATTTTACATTAAAAGCATACAAAACATACAACCGAACATACAAGCATGCAATGCGAACAGGAATGTAAGTCATGCATAAATAAACCGAGCACACACACAAACTTAGAAAGTAAAACAAATAAACATTCATAACACGGGCACCAGCCCGGGAGTCAAAATATCCATTATAATAAACGGGTACACGCCCGGAAGTCAAAATAAAATGTGGCGCGCAGGCCAAAAACTATCAGGCACGCATGCCGAATGAAAATAATAGGGGCACACAAGCCACATTTCCTACTCTACGTCCTCCTCTTTGTTATGGGCATCATGGTCCCTGTCGTCATCATCAGAGCCTCAAACAGCAACAATCTGACCACCTTCGATCCGGTGAAAGGGGCGGATCCCGTCGGTCATTAGATCGGGATTGACAATCTTGAGTTGGTCGACTGCGTGCTTGAAGCCCACCTCGATGGCTCCCAGACAATCTTTCTCGAGCTGACGAACCTTGGCCATGAACCCTCTCCGTGACGAGATCAATCGCTCCTCCTCAGACTCCTCTTTGTCTGGGGCGACCAGGTCCTCGAGTTCGACCATGCGGCCTGTTACCCTCTGCAGCTCTTCATCCCGGTCCTTCAAAGCTTTCTCTAGATCCTCGATACGATCCCCCTGAAGCTCGTCTCGCTGCTGGTACTCTCTTTGGTCGGCCTCCAGCTTGGCCCTGACCTCCTCGGACATTGCATGCTCGCCCTTAACAGCGGCCAGATCCTCTGAGGAACACCCCGCTTTATTCAGCACGAGAGCCGTCTCGAAGATTCTCACCATCGCCGCCAGATCAGCGGACAACATCTTCTGCCGAGCTTCCTTGCTTGCCGCCAAAATACTCTTCTCCTCGTCCGGTGCCACCCCGGGCTCGTTCCCCCCGAAAAGAAATTCGGTCGGAGGCAGCAAGGGGGCACAGCAAACACTCGCTCCGGAGAAGCTTCAGTAAGGTCGATCCGAGGCACCCCTTCCTCCCGCCGCCACTTGGGGACCAGAGCTTGGACCAGGGACCCAGCCGCCTACGAAGACGAGGTTGCCCTTGGAGAAGCAACGACCAGATCCTTCTGAGCAGCAGGGGCCCGACCTTGAGCACGTCGGCTTTCCCTGTTCATTAGCTTCGTCACTCTCTCTTCCACCGAACCCATCGAACCTGCAAAAGGGAAACCAGAGCAATAGTCAGAACCAAAAAATGGCTAAGTAAAATAAAGCAGCTCGGCCAAGCCCAAACTACCTAGGGAACTGTGGGCCTCAACCTCTGTCCGACACTCGAGCAATGCCCGAACATTGATGTACCAGGTTTCCGTCAGTACGTGCCCCTCGGCGACACGAATGTACTCCCTGTTAAGGGACACACACTTCCGAGGAGAAAGACGCCCGACAAAATCTACTAGCCAACGGAACGCCAAGCTATCCTCCTCGCCCAACCTACCAGGCCTGAAGATAAAGTTGTCTGTCCCCGACCCGAAGTGCAGGTCCTGCCAGTCAAGAGGGAAGTTAGATTCGTAGTTTTCCTGAGGATGCCCGTCAACCTCGATGATTTCCTTCCAGAAAATAGTAGCATACGCCTCTTCTGTGACCGGCATGACCATAAACCTGCGGTCTTTGAACCCCCAAATAGAATCAGTGTACAGTCGGAAGAGCCTGGTCGCCTGTTTTAGAGAAACCCATCTGTGTTGGTCAGCCGCCGTTGCAGGTGGAAGACACATAAAAACAAAGGAATAGTGGCCCCGAGCTCGAGATAGTCGCACACGATCTCGAACGCTTGGAGGAAGGCCAGCAAATTCGGATGGAGCTGAGACGGCGCCAGCATGAGGTGGTCGAAGACACCTTGCTGAAAGTTGGTGAAGGGCATCCGCATCCCCACCTCTTTGAAGGAAAATTCATACATGGAGAACCGGCCACCGTCATATCGTGAACAAATACGGTCGGTTACCCGGGGCAAACACGCGTGCAACTGTCGGGGGCTCCCGGCCACCATCTCCTCGATTACAACAAACACATCTGAGTCGTTGTGGACGAACCTCGGCGTATAATTTAGGGGTTCTTCCCCAACCCATTCTTCCAAGGGCCTCGCCTGTGGGTCCGACTCGACCTGCTCGCGATCCCTTTCATCCTCGGACAAATACCACTCCAATCCTTCCTCGGCGTGGCCAGTCATATTATACTTGAAAAAGTAGAGGAACTTGGTGAATTCGACAGCTAAATCAAATCCACCCTTCCACCGCAGTTCAAGGGAAAAGGTGTGGTCGCCCCTACCGCCCATGAGGCAGGTCGGGGCAGGTTTTTCACCCGAGGAAGACCAGAAAATATGCCTCTTGGCCTCGGCACACACATCTGCTCACGCTGAGGGCTTTTATCCCATCGTCCTCAAGGCATTCAAAGTTCAACTCATTTCTCCCCGGGGCACTCATCGCAAGGGCCGGTGACAGACGTTTCCTACCTAATTTTGAAGGATCCTCCAGCGTATTCGCCGGAAAAACCCATGGTGCCCCCGGCGGAGCCACCAAAAACACAGTCGTAAATAATAGAAAACACCAAGAGAGATGAAGAAACTTACGAGAGTAAAACGTAGAAAGGTTGTTGTCGAGCAGAAGAATCCTAGGTGTCGAGCAGAAACGATCAAAGCGTCGGACAGGAAACCTGAGAGGTTAAAGAGCGGTGAAAAGCAAATGAATGAAGAAATGGGCCAGGTCAAGGTTTATATACCCCTAGCATGGGAAACGAAGCGTCGCTAGGCATTCAAGTGCCTAGGCCATAGCCGTTTTAGGAAGACACGTGGCGACCCTACATCTTCCATGCATCTCTTTAACTTCTCCCCTCGATCGAGGGCACATCCTCGACGTAAGTTCTCCTGGTCGACATAATCGCAACCTGCCCGACTGCTACCTGTCTGACAGATCAAAGGGCCCGACGCCATTCCCTGCTCAAGTGATAGCTCACACACGAACAACGACTTGGGGAGCTACTGTTCTGGACTGGGCCAACGCTTAACTCACAACAAGCAGGCCCAAGCCCCAATGAAGTTGGGCCCAAGAATACCATGCTAACGGGCAGAATCCCCGTCGAACAGGACACCTCCTTGTCAGAAATAGGACAACATCCGTTGAGCAGGACCCTCGCTTCCGACCAGCAAGTCTGCCTCTTCCCCTTCGTCAGGCAGGACCCTTGCATCCGACCAGCCACCCATGTTTTCTTGGGTGACACCTTGGGCCTTCCCCCACATTCTCCACGTGTCCCTCACGCAGGGACACATCATAACGTAACTACCCACTTCCTGGAGATTCGGTCTTCCTCCTCCCGGATAGTGTGAAACAATTATCCTAGGGCAAAGACCATGTTCTGGTCTTCACGACGCCACGTCATCCCTAACAGTTACTAACATTAGGCCTGGCAGTCCGACCCAGTGTTAGGTAATTGTTGGCCCTGCGCTGGGGGCTCATTATAAATACCTTCTTCACTAGAGGGTCAGGTAACTAAACTTTCTTACTCTCTCTCTCTCTCTCTCTCTCTCTCTGTACTTGCTTCTACTCTGCTCATCACTTACTTTGGCATCAGAGTGTGTTTTGGGTACACCCCCTCCTCTTCTACACTTTGGGTGAACAACTTCCAGATCGACAACATGTGGCAGATCATCGATCCCCTTCTGGTCAGGTACGATCACTAACCAATCATGAATTTAATTATGGTTCTCTCTCCCTGTCACAATGAAGAAGAAAGTAGTTCCAATCGTATTATCAACACCATGGTATTCATTCTCTTTCAATAAAACAGATTCAGTTTAAAATTATCAATGTAATTTATTATATATCATGAGAGATTCGTGCAAACTTCGTAAACTCAATCTTTATCTTCAAAAATCATCCAATTTTGAAGGCTCGCCACCGCTGCCGGAGCCGGTACCGATTTTACAACAACTATCATCATCATTGTAGTCAAGCTCTAATACATATATTTGTCACATCACTACTACGAGAATCTTCTCTCGATCATAAATCTCTTGTCTACCATCGAATGAAGAGACAAGTTGTTGTTGTTGTAGTGATTGTTCTTAGATTCAAAGCAGATGATATATAAGAACAACAATGGATTTTCATTTTGAGGAAGAACATAGATCCAAAGAAATATTTCGAAATAGATACAAGAAAAAGTTTTTTATATCTTGAGGAAAGAATGATAAATTTGAAGCGTTAATGTTGTTACCGAGAATTTTATGAATTTATGATGAAATTCAATGTTGTTCATGGATTTTTGTTATGAATTTGTTGACGTTCCTTTTTAAAATTTTTAAAATAATAATATTATTATTAAAACTAAAAGTAATTATATATGGTGTGGCATAATTATTATTAATGAAAATTATATGGCATTGACATGTCAGCAATGTAACGTCTCATATAATATATATCTTGAATAATATCATACAAGTGTTATTATTTGGCATTGACACCATCATAAGTGTATATTAGCATTGTTTACATACTTGACCATTTATAAAACATTAAAGAGACAATACATGGTACAAGATATTAAAAGTGGCAAAAATAAAAATCTAAGATCTAAGTACAACACCGTTATTATACAATATACACAGCCGAAAAAAATCTAATTTAACCTTCCCTTGAAACATCCCAGCACGACTCTTCTTGTAAACTAAGCATGTAAATAATACCTGAAAAATAACAATGGTAATTGGATGAGATAATAATCTCAGCGAGTTCCCTTATACAAATTAGACAAAAATATCAAAATATTATAATAGAAAAATAAATTCATTTTTCAAGGATGATAATGTGAATGATGTGGGTTGGATACAATAACTCTAAATTATTAGTAAAATAATCATTCAAAATTATGAGTGAAAAATTTGCAGTAATAAATAATAATAAAAAACGAAAATAATGAAGAAAAAAAAAGTAAGACCATCAAGTAATCATCATGTGTTTGAAAAAAAATTAAATTAAAGTAACACGAATGAACTCTAAAAATTTGAGACTTTTTGAAATTTTATAATTTTTTTTGTGTGAAAACCCCGATGTAATTGTGTTTGTGAGAATATTTTGTATGATCCATATATATTGTTCCGGCCTGGGCCCCGCTTGGCCAGGAAGGCCTAGCCCACTCATACTTAGTGAAGGGCCCAAATGAGTCCTCCTCACCTATGTCGGGCACAAAGCTCCTGTCGGCCAGGCGCTGCCCTGTCGAATAGAACGTCTCCCCGTTGAGCAGGAAGACGTGCGCCACACATGTTCTCCACGTGCTCCCCTCTGCAGGGACACGTCATCATCCAACTATCCACCTCCAAAAGAGCAGGTCAGCCCACCTTCCGGAGATCACGGGACAGTTGACCTAAGGCGAAGACCACGTCCTGGTCTTCACTACGCCATGTAAGCCCTAACAGTCACTTGGGTTGGGCCTGGTCATCCAGCCCAACGCAAATGATCGTTGGCCCTGTGCTGGGGTCTCACTATAAATACTCTCTTTCACTAGAGGGTCAGGTATTCAATTCTCAACCTATTTTCTGTATTTGCTCTCACTCTGTCCAATTCCTTACTTTGGCATCAGAGTATCTTGTAGGTACACCCTCCTCCTCCTTCTTACCACCGGTGGACAAGCAGTAGATCAAAGATGCGTGGCGGTCCATTGATTTCCTTCTGATCAAGTCAGATCAATGGCATCGTTTGTGGGAATATGAACTTCCCCGTTCCTCCGAGCAGAGAACCAAAGTTTCACCTCTCAACCCTTCTGAATCATGACTAGCCCGCGCCATGATGACGCCGTTCACAACTCCTCTGTCGCTCTGCCCGCCAATGGCAACAGTCACATTGGGACGTCTCAACCCCGTGAGACCGACGCCAGGGATGGCCAGACTGCCTCTCCTTCCCTCGAAGGCACCCCTCACCACGAAGTTCCTAAGGCAAGAAGCCCAACAGTATTCCAGCCTATCCCTACTCCGGTCGGTGCGGATCCGATGATGGTCGCCCTCTTTGCAACTATCAACCAGACAAATCAGATATTGTTCCAGCAAAATCAGCATATTAGGGCGCTTAAGCATGAAGCCCCGTTCCGCTCCCCCGCGGGAAGAGCAGTACGGGAACTCAAGAAGCCCATCACCTCGTCCACGAAATCGCCGACCATAGTTGGAGAGGCCCGAACCCGTTGTCTCCAAGAAGCGGGCAAGGTCACCGACCAGGAAAGAGAAGCGAGCCCGAGAGCCAAGGGTGACGAGGACAAAACCCCCGGTTAGGCAACCGAGGGTACGAAATAAACCCCACCCGCGACACGGGCCTTCACCTCCACCGTCCCCGAAGATCATGGCAGCTCCCACCCCCACGGGATGGAAAAGCCACCGGTGCTCTCAACATACGACGACACCTCGGACCCGGACGATCACTTGGAAGATATCGAGGCTATGCTCGATTACCGTAACGTTTGAGGAGCCATCAAATGTAGGCTCTTCCCGACGACCCTACGGAAATGCGCTATGACATGGTACAAGAGCTTAGAGCCGGAGTCCATCACGTCGTGGAGGGTCCTAAAGGACCTCTTTTTGTGACACTTCATGGAGTCCAAGCGCCACCCGAAGACAGAAGCCGCGCTAGGCGCGATCATCCAGGCCCCCGGCAAACCCCTCAGGAACTACATCAAGAGGTTCACAAAGGAGGCAGTGCAAGTAACGACTTCAGACGAGATGAAGCGTTACCTGATGAAGCAAGGCCTGTACCAGGACTCCAAATTCTACGAGGCCGTGGCCATCCACCGGCCAGACTCCCTCCAGGATTTCCTCGACCGGGCTTGCCATTACATCTGGTTCAAGGAAACACAAGCTGCCAACTCCGACCGTGACACCAGGGACAGAGAGACCCCCCGCGGGTCCAGAGACGACAGAGCCTCGAGCCACTGACGAGGGGGAGAACGACGACGGGATGACCGCCCCCGAGTGCCCCACGAGCAGCGGGGCCCAACTGGACGATTCACGGAATACACCACATTGATCGCTTCCCACGAGCGCATAGTAGCAGAGTGCGCCAAAACGGAGTTTGTCCAAGGAGGGGTCCGTTTTCCCAAACTGACGCCCACCAAAGCCAACATGGACAAATCGAAATACTGTCGATTCCACCGAAGCCACGGTCATGTAACAGAGGATTACATCCACCTAAAGGATGCAATCGAGATTCTGATCAAGGACGGGCACCTTAAAAGATACACTCGAGGAGGAGAGCCCCCGCGGCAGGAGGCCCCCGAGGCTAAAAGAGTCGAGGACCTCCCTCCCCCAGAAGGCGAGTCCGGTCTACAAGTGGCCCTCAGCGTCAGCCGACCCGAGGACTGGTTCGCCCTTAGGGAGTTTAGCCTTCCCGCCGAACTTGAGCTGCCCGAGGAGCCGGTGCACCTCACCAGCCGATGGGAGTATTTCCCGAGGGCAATGGTCATATCCGGAGGAAACCCGAGAAAGCTGTCTGTGGGGTCAGTTAAATGGAAGTTCGACGAGCTTATCAGCAGCAACTCCGGCAAGATGAGCACGCTCGACAAGTTTCGAGGCCGTTCCAACCCGATCACCTTCTACCTCGAGGAACTCCCCGGGGGAGCCACAAACTCCAACATTCCCTTGCTGATCTGGGCACAAATTGCTAACTTCGACGTTCGGTGCATCTTGGTCGACGGGGGGAGCTCGGTGGACATCATGTACACCCATCTCTTCGCGACGCTTTAGCTCGACGAATCCAACTTGTCCCCCTACCTAGGCTCGGATCTACAGGGCTTCAACGGGACGACCACGAGACCATGAGGGTACGTGGAGCTCAAGGTCACATTCGGGGAGAAGGAAACGGCCAGAGAAATCAACGTCTATTTTCTGGTCGTCAAATGCCCATCCCTATATAACTGCATCCTGAGCAGAACGACGATGGCTGAACTCACCGCGGTGCCATCAACCGTCCACCTAAAAATGAAGTACTACACTAGACTTGGAGTCGTTGTCACCCTCAACGGGGATATCGAGGCCGCCCGACGATGCTTCGATGCAGCAATGAAGGGTCTCAGCACAATCGGCCCCCCGACCAACGCAACCAGGACACCTCCTACCCGGGAGGTCAAATCGAAAGATCACATCGACGTTGTGGACCTCGACTGTCGCTTCACCAAAGAGCCTAACCACGAGGACGAATCAAGCGAAACCAACGGGCAACCTTCCCACCCAACGCGTCCCATTCCAGACGGAGACTTCGAGCTCATAACCCTCAGGGCAGATACAACAAAGACCGTGAAGATTGAGGCGGGGCTTCCCGACCTAGCGAGGAAACAACTAAATGCCTGCCTCCGGGAGAATGCCGATATCTTCGCCTGGAGCGCCGCAGAGATGCTTGGACTCGACCCCGAGGTCGCCTGCCACCAGCTCTCCGTCAACCCGGCCGTTAGGGCCATAGTTCAATGTAGGCGTAGGCAGTCCCCCGAAAAGTCGGCGGCGGCTGAAAAAGTTGTAAAAGACCTCTTAGAGGCGAATTTTATTTCGGAAGCCCGGTATTCAACCTGGTTGCCAACGTTGTACTCGTTAAGAAAAATAATGGAAAATGGAGAATGTGTGTCGACTACACGGATCTTAACCGGGCATATCCCAAGGATGCCTACCCCCTTCCCAACATTGACAAGCTCATCGACAACTCGGCGGGCTTCAAACTCCTGTCCTTTATGGACGCGTACTCGGGGTACAACCAAATACCCATGGCCGAGGCCGAAAAACAGAGCACGATTTTCATGATTGAGTCGGGCAATTACTACTACAATGTAATGCCCTTCGGCCTGAAGAACGTCGGCGCCACATACCAACGGATGATGAACAAGGTCTTCCGAGAAGAGATTGGCGACATGCTCGAAATCTATATGGACGACATGATCGTCAAGTCCTGCTCATAGGTCGATCACACGGCTTGCCTCAGGAAAGTCTTCGAGACCGCGAGGGGATGCAAGATGCGGTTCAACCCAGAGAAATGCACCTTCAGGGTGCGCGCGGGGAAGTTCCTCGAGTTCTACCTTACCGAGCGTAGGATCGAAGCAAACCCGGATAAGTGTCAGGCATTTTCCGAGATTGCAACGCCTAGATCGAAGAAATCGATACAGTTCCTCAACGGGATGCTCGCATCACTTTCCCGCTTCATCGCCAAATCCGCGCAGCATGCCCTTCCCTTTTTCAAACTACTAAGAAAGGAAGCCACGTTCGAGTGGACAGAGGATTGCAAGCAAGCCCTCCTTCACCTCAAACACATCCTATCGGAGTCACCCGTGCTGAAGCGGCCAGAGGTCGGGGAAACCTTGTTCCTGTACCTGGCCGTAGCAAACAAAGCCTTCAGCGCCGTGCTAATCCGAGAAAACCCCGAGAGGAAGAAGCCAATCTACTTCACGAGCAAAGCCCTCCACGGCCCAGAAATGAGGTACCAACAGATCGAGAAAGTCGCCTTAGCACTCATCAACGCGTCCAGACGACTTCAACACTATTTCTTAGCCCACACCATCGTAGTCAAAACCAAACAACCTATTAAACAGTTGCTCGGCCGACCCGACATGGAGGGGCGCATGTTGAAATGGTCGTTGGAGCTTTCCGAGTTCGACATCACCTACGAAGGCAGAAAAGCCCTGAAGGCCCAAGTCCTACCCGACTTCGCCGCTGAGATGACACCCGCACCAGAATCCACCTCGAGCACTCAGAAATAGACCATCGTCGTCGATGGCGCCTCGAGCTCCTCAGGAAGTGGCGCGGGCATCATCCTCGAAAATGAGGAACGCACTGTCGTGGAAGTCTCTCTAATACTGGCCTTCCTGACAACGAATAACCAGGAAGAGTACGAGGCCTTCCTGGCCGGCCTCCGCCTAGCGAAAGATCTCGGGGCCTAGGAAATAAAAATCTTCACGGACTCCCAGCTGGTCGCCTCGCAAGTACGGGGAGAATACCAAACGAAAAAAGACATCCTGGCCAAATACTTAGCCCTCATAAGAGAGCAGATGAAGAGTTTCGATTCTGCGGAGGTCCAACGCGTACCGCACGAGCAGAACACACGAGTTGACATCCTATCGAAATTGGCAAGTGACCGGTGAAATAGCAAGTTGTTGCACCCCAAAATTTGCCCAACCTTTTCCTTCTTGTTTTTGCATTAGCATAACATCATCATAGCATTATCATAGCATTGCATTAGCATTTATGCAGGGGATCAAGTGTGATATACATCGAGAGAGGCCTATCTAGAGGTTTTATTCGAGCTTGAGGAGTCACTAAAGTCACCAGGAAGTGGTTCATGCCCTTGAGAAGTTCAGATGCTTGTGTGAGGTTCATCCCCTGACTTAGAGGCCAACTGAAGATTATCAATGAGTTGGGAAACTATGATTACAGGGCATAAAATTACAGGTCAAGTTCAATACTTTGCATAACTCAAATAGACTTTTTTCCAACATGAAAGTTGCTCCGAATGGCGTCATTGGGTCAACTAAACCTCAAGGTTTTAATGGGCTAGCTCATTGTTGAAGATTGATGAAAGTCATTTTGGTGAAAACATGTGAAAAGGCATAGTTTGGTATTTCTTCAAAATTTAATCAAATAAGTCCATGTTTGTACTTATTTTGAGTGGAAATCTCATTTTAAGAACAATGGCACTTTTACATTTTTCATTTGAAGCATTTTTTCATGACCTATTTCGAGATTTCTTACAATTCAAGTAACATAATGGATCTTGGGCTTGGGCTTAGAAACAAAGGACTATTGTGGGCCTTAAACCTTCCTTATGATGCAAGGAATATAAAAACCAAAGATCAAGGCAAAAATCCTCTTCCATGATCATTTTTCTCACATTCTTCTTCACCATTTTTCACATTTTCCGTATTTGAAATTCTCAAAATTAAATTCTTTCTTTCTCCCATTTTTTTGTCCATTCTTTCATTGCAAATCAATTCCATATACTTTCTACAATTGATTCCACCGTTTTTTAGCCATTTTTGGTGCAAGAACAAGCTTATAGCAATTGGAAAAAGTGGTGTTCATGTCAAAATCAAATTCTGTTTTTCACTTCGTTTCAAGCATTTTCTTTGATCCTAATACCTCTACGAAGGATTATTGAAGATTTCTACATAATTTTCCAAAGAAATCCGTGCTCCATTGAAGCTCAAAAGATTCACTTTCGGAGGTATAAAGAATTCACCAAACTCATGATTTATGAGTCTTTCTTGCATTATTGTTGTTGCATTACATTGCTCTCATCTCCTACATGGATTCTAGTACAAAAAAGATGGTTTTTATGACAATTTGGTGTTCTTGAAAGTTTGAGATTCATATACGGTTTTTGAGTTAGAGGTCATTTCAAGGGAAAATAATGGTATATTTGGATTCCTCTCGAAAAATCCCACAAGATTCATCTTAAGAACATTGCGTTTGGTCAAGAATTGAAGAAGATAGAACCACATGAAGCTCGCCGGCGGAGCTTGCGTTTTCCGGCTGCGGTTTGCATATATCCGGCCAGCAAATGTTCCCAACGAAGAAGACGAGCGGTTGCCGTTGGATTGTGTTGAAATTTTGACTTGGTCATCCGATCGAACGTCCAGAATTGCGCCACACGCGCAGCCACATCACCACCTCATTAATTGATGTGGCGTGCCACCTCAGCCCAACCAACCTTCAGCACCCCTGTTCGAATCCAGCTTGTGCCTTTTTTTTTTATTTATTCACTTATTTCCTTATGTTTCTCATATATTCATGTTCTTATCTTGTTCTTTTATTTTTCTTTCTTTTACATGCTGACTTCTAAATATCATAAAAAATAGGAAAATTAGTCTTTTTTATCCCTATTTTTTTTGCGTAATCTTCAAGATGTCTAGAATTTTATAGAATTAGAACCATATTTTTTCCATTTTTCGTCATTTTATTAGATTTTTTTACATTTTAGTTGTCAAAAAAATAGCAATGCTGGTGCTATCATGTTGTGAATTTTCTTCGACCTATCAAAATACAATTTAAATGTCAATCCTTTTGCAGGGATCTCATACACACATTGAGGTATGGTGATATATTTTTATAGGAATTTTATTGTACCATTTTAGTTGGTTTTGGATGCTTTCTTTAACATGCTCCATTTTAACTTTTCCTTTGGTATACATGAGATATCTTGCAATGTTTTCATCTTATTTGACCATTTCTCTTTGGATATTTTTGTGGTATCTCTCACCCCTGGTTTGTGGCTTGATGTAGGGAATTGGAGATTTTTATTTAAATTTTTTAGCACCTTTTTCTATTTTTCTTATATTTTTGTATTCGGACTTGTAATATGGACATTCGAACGGACTCCGGTTTTATTTTGGCTCCAACGGATCTCCATTCCTTCTTGTTAAAGGTGGAATGTAATAGACACTAGGCTTTGCAACCATGTATGAAAACATTAGGGTAGTCTTCCCCTTTGCAAACTTTAACCATAGGACGAACAGTGCATGTTAACATTTAGGGCTGTGTAGTTTCCCTTAGAAGTCTGTTTCTCTTCTTTTCTTCAAATCCCATTAAAACACTTAATAAGGCTAGTGAATATTGTGTTGTGAGCCTTAAGCATGGGAAGTGATGGTTGGGGGGCCACCTCTCAACTGTCTAGAGTGTTTAGTATACGTCCTTAGGATGATATGCGACGCATTCGATCCTGAGTTTGAGACTTCAATACAATGTACACTCCAAAACATTAATCAAAACATTTCTCCATAAAAGACACAAACAAATCATCAAATCCTTTTTGTCCTTTGGGACCTTTAACTTTGGAAAACCATTTTCGTAATGAGATTTTCGTTAACTCTCGGTTCTCCCGCAAACAGTAACGCCTAAGTCTCCAATGGTCGAGCTGCATACACCAAACTGCTAGAACCGATTGTTAACCCTACTCGGGTTAAAAACAACTTGAACCAAACCTGTGGTCTAGTTAGCCCAAACTACGTTTGCTCTGATCTTTCATGCCGTATGAAAGTACGTAGGCATAGGAAGCGATATCCTAGCGAGCAACCTTCCCCTCCTTTTACCCGTAGTTAGGCGAACTACGTTGACTCTGACTTCTCGTTCCAGACGGGAATACGTAGGCATAGACTGTTATGTTCTGCCGAGTCACTTTTCTTTTCTTTTGTCCTTAAACCATTATCATAGATACTAAACACACCCTTATTAGATAAACAACAAGCGTAGATCCCATCGAGTACGATGGACGTGAGGGGTGCTAATACCTTCCCCTTGCGTAACCGACTCCCGAATCCAGACAATGGTTGCGATGACCATTCCTTTTCCCTCTTTCGTTAGGTTTTCTCTGAGCATTTCCTTTCCCTTCTTTGGGATAAATAACGCATGGTGGCGACTCTTCTGTCATTGTCGGCGCCGATTTTCGCAGTAGCGACAGCTGGCGACTCTGCTGGGGACACTTTATAGCTGCAGGGGAATTTTCCCATTCCCTATGCTGGGACCGTTTCCCATCCCATAGGCGAGTCAGTCCTAGCGCTTGTTTGTTTATCTTGTGGATTTTGTACTAACTGTTGTATCTTAGCTTTACTTTCCCGCATTTTATTTTCCCGCAGTTTATTTTTAGTATTATATTATATCCTTATTATGTTGTTGTGGGAGGGGACTGATTCTGATGAGAGATAAGCCGGACCTGGGCTTGAGTTTGCACATAGACTTAGAAGTAGAGAGTAGTGGTTAGCCTGCTTGCTTAGCTCGCACCAGCTAGCCGCGAAATCCGCGCTCGGACGAGATTCTCTTTGATGCTTCTTGCCTGGCCCTTAGGGCTCGACAAGTTGTCTGACCCGAGGATTGTCGACTCTGGGGACCTATCAATTGGGATTCAACTAAGTGAGGCCGCTTCAAGGGATGATGATGCCACACCTTCTGGGTATCGTATCATCGTTCTTGAAAGTCTGTGACGCTGATGAATGCATAGGATGCCGTACCTTATCAGTGGATAGGTCCATACCTGTGAGAGGGATTGGGTTATGCAGGAAACCATAGCTCCAGATCACCTGGTTTTCTCTACAGTGTGAACTTTTAGGTTTGATATCAGAGGTCTTCAGTATCAGTGATCTATGTCATGCAGTGATATATGTTATGCAAAGGCGAAGCTCTGGTTATTCTCAGGCTACAACACAACCAGCTTCTGATTATTATTGCTACAGCACAGCACAACTACCTTGATCCCCTATAGCATCCTTGCATTTTTGCATTTCTCATCTGCATTGATTACATGACATTGCATTAACATTACAGGTGCATATTCCCTTTGATTCTAGCTATCTCGCTTGCCGTCATTCGTGCTCAGATACTTGTGCTTGTAACTACCTATATGGTCTTCCATCTGTATATGAGGAGTTTTTTTACTATTGCTGTCTGAGGGGTTTCCATTGTCATGTGTTTCACCCGGAACTAGAATCAAGGGAAATATTCCATATGCATATATACATTGTTAGCATTTTGCGCATTTTTCTTTGTGTTTGCAGGTACCTTCTTAAGCCTCGTTCTTATGTTCTGTTGTCTTTTCAGAGTTGTTTCAGGATTGCTTACCAGAGACTTCACCGGTATCCTACTAGAAACAATCTCAAGAAAGCCATGGATCACGTTCAGACTGAGATGCAAGAGATGAGGGAGCGCATGACTCAGCTCATGGAAGTCATGCAAGGTATGGCTCAAGGACAGGAGCAACTGAGAACAATGGTACAACCCCTGGTAGCTAGGGTTGATCTTAATGGAGTTCTTCACGGAGGTATTGCTGCTAATACTCCCCGCAACGATACAGAAATTCCTAACGCCACTGTTGTGCCTACCGGATGCACCCCAACTGTTGCAGGGGCCGAGAATGGTAGTGATGTTGGCGTCCGCCACGCTGGTCTGGGTAATGCTGCTGGTAATGCAAGTTTGGGTAATGCTGGTAACGCAAGTCTTAGTAATACTGTTAACTTGGGTTGTGGTAATGGTACTCATAATGATGGGTTTGGACCTGGTGCTGCTAACCATGGTCTTGGTAACGCTGGGTATGGTTACACCGTCAATCGAAACGTCTATGGTCCGGAGGGTGCCTACGCAGGGTATGGCAATGGGGACCAATGATGGAATGAAGATCATCAGGACGACGTGTTCTCTGTGAGGGATGTAGGCGCTGAGTTGCCTGCTGAAGCTGATCGTAAATTCAGAATGCTGGAGGAACAGATGAGGAGTATAACAAATCAGAACTCCATGGGGCTCGACATGGTCAATTTAGGGCTGATCCCTGATTTACGAGTGTCGTACAAGTTCAAAGTTCCTACCTTCGATAAATACAAAGGTGTCACTTGCCCAAGGGTGCACATACGTTCATACTACAGAAAAATGTCAGCCTATTCAAATGATGAGAAGATGCTCATGCATTTTTTCCAAGATAGCCTGTCAGGGCCGTCGCTCGAATGGTATATGGGTTTGGAACCCTCTCAGGTTCGCAGTTGGAAGGGTTTGACTGAAGCATTCGTGAAGCAGTACCAGTACAATAGTGACCTTGCTCCCAACAGGGTCCAGCTTCAGAATGTCGTC
The DNA here is from genome assembly GCA_963859935.3 of Lathyrus sativus. NCBI lineage: Eukaryota > Viridiplantae > Streptophyta > Magnoliopsida > Fabales > Fabaceae > Lathyrus > Lathyrus sativus. The sequence continues at coordinate 791,071,831 of OZ012735.1, read as the reverse complement.
CAGAATAGTGGGGAATCTTTCAAAGAGTACGCCCAGAGGTGGCGTGAGCTTGCAGCTAGAGTACAAACCCCAATGGTAGAGAGAGAGTTGATTGACTTGTTTGTATCGACATTATCTGGTATGTACTATGAAAAGCTCGTCAACTGTATGTCCGGGAGTTTCTCTGACCTTGTCATCACTGGTGAGCGTATAGAAAACGGCATCAAGATTGGGAAAATTCAGGCCGTAGAAGTACCTTCGTCAGGTGGAGGAAAGAAAGTGTTCGGAAATAAAAAGCGTGAAGGCGACGCTAATTCTGTATCAAGCTCTCGGGGCAGAGGCAGAGGTAGATATCAAGATCAGTGTCATCATCATCAGGCTGCAAGTGTTATCATTCCGACAACAACCACAATAACAGCAAAATCAACAGGGCTACAGGAAGTACCAGAATTCGAGAGGAGCAAATAGAGTATTCGATACGCCGCCAATTCCGTACTCCCAGATGCTTCAGACGTTACTACAACTGCAGTTAATCCAGAAGAGAACCTTGGCCCCTCTGACAGGCCAACCACCACCTGGCTATGATGCAAATGCCCATTGCGAGTTCCACTCGGGGGCACCCGGGCACAACATTGACGATTGTAAGGCTTTTAAGCACAAGTTACAAGAATTGATTGACAGTAAAGCCATAAACTTCTCGCATGAAGCATCCAACGTGGTACAGAATCCTCTGCCAAACCACGAACAAGCCAGAAGCGGCTGAGTCGCCCACAAGTCAAGATACAAGAAGCCCAGTTCTCAGAAGTTGGCAATCTGCATTTTGCATGTCTTTGCTTTGCATTTGTAGTTTCTTTCCTGTCTATGTGCATTTCGCTTGTAAAGCTTGTTGTTCTCAATTGATATTGAAAATGAAATAAATATGCCTGTTTTGAATTAATCCATTCGTGTTCACTTTATTGCTTTCTTTTATTTCAAACGCTTGTTTAAGTGGAATCCAGGGAGGATGACGAAATCGAAGAATGCATGAGTTGCCGATTGTATGCTCTTGGATAGAAAAACCTGTTGACGATATACAAGCATTGTTCCAAATCCATAAACACCGGAGATATAAGGAAGATAATTTTTGCACCCTAAAATTTGCTCAACCTACTTCACTTGGTTTATGTTTCAATTGCATTGTCATTTGCATAAAAAGTCATGTACATAGTCTAATCATTTGCATAACATAGCATGGGCAAGTCATCCAATAAGGGACCAAATGCAATTCTTATGAGCATATCAAGAGGGTATTATTCAAATTCAAGCACATCCAAGTCATCAGAAAGAAATTGAAATCTAAGAAGTTAGTGGATCAAGCAGTGGATCTATCTCCTATCTTGAGTGTATTTGAAGATCATCAAAGAAGTTGTGAGCTGTGAATTGAGCATGGAGGGTATATAGACATCATGGAAGACCTAGAGGGTCATTTTTAAAGTGAGACAAGTCATTGATGTGATTACAAGAGCTGCAGTTGAAGACAGTCAACTAGGGTTTCATCTGGGTCAACCCTGGGTCAACCCTAGGTCAAATGCTTGATTGAAGGGCATCAAGGCCTGTTTGAAAGATGTGGGGTTCATCATTTGACATGTAGATATGGATGTGGTGTTGTGCCAAGGAGAAATCAAGAGAAATCAAGAAGGAGAGGAGTTTCTAAATTAGGGTTTCTGTGTAAAATCCCCTGATTTAGGGCAAACTTCCAAGCAAGACAATTCAAAATGCAAGTCTCAAATGGATCCTTGGCCAACATGAAACTTGTAGAGGATCTCAATACCTTTAATTTGAGTGGTAGAAGACATCAAGGAGATTTATATAACTCAAGTTATGGTCCTTGCAAGTTACAGGTCATCAGAGGCATCTGAAATTTTGTCTGTGAAGATTACTTGTCTTCCAAGCAACTTTTACCCCTCAAGGAGCTTTCAAATGGATTTCTGGTCAACATGAAATTTGTTCCTCATGATATTAGATTTCTAGAAAGGTATGGTATGCCTTCATCTGATTTGTGGAACTCTACTTATGACTTTGGCAAGCAAAGGGTATTTTGGTCATTTGGAAATTACAGGTCATTTCAAGCATATGCCTAAAACTCATACAAGGAAGCTTCAAATGAAAAACTTCACAACATAAAAGTTGTTCCAAATGACATTTTGAGTCTAGAAAAGTGGTCATGGAGGTTTGAAAATGGGTGTAGCTCATATTTGCAAAAATGACCTAATTAAGGCATGATTTAAGTCATTAAATAGCCATTTTTTGGGAATTTTTCATAACATGTCCAAATGGGATGAAATTATAGGTCATTTTGATTGGAAATAATGTTTTGAGACCATTGGCAATAGTGGATTTTTGAGTTTAGTTCAAAATTGGAGAGTTATGATGACTTGCTTATGGCTAAACTAACATATGCCAAATCACAAGGGATTTGTGTGCAAGGAACTTCCAGCAATTTCTAGATGATTCCATGGGCATCTATATAAACCCTAGAGCTCATTCAATGCAGGGTTGCACTTCATTTTGATCAACACACCTAGTTTCATTCTCTCTTGCATTTTTGCAAATTCATCCAAATTCTCTCAATTCTTCATCATTCTTCAAAGTTCTTGATCCTACCATGCTCCATGATCATCATTGATCACATCCCAAGCAAGATCTGAGTGTATTGAAGTCATAATCATGTGCTGCAAGTTCATCATTCAAATTGCAAAAAAAGTTGGTTACAAGAATCCAAAGCATTTGAGCAAGAGTTGCTGCATACAGTATCAAGATCCACCTCCATTGATCAAGTCTAGAGCATTGCTAGCTGTGAATCCAAGGATTTCACCATCTATTTTCAGTTTTGCACCAGGTTAGTATCTTCTTCGATTTAGCTTGATTTAGTTAGCATGATGTAGATTGGTTAGGGTAAGAATAACCTAGGTAGTTAGATGAATAATTCTGGAGATTTTGACTGAATTTGGTGGAGGTTGATATTTGAGCACACCAACTGTTTGGATCTAGAACTAGAAGAATAGGAGGTTTTAATTCATGTGGTTTAGCTTAGGTTAATCAGTGATACAAGGTGAGTATTTTGATGACAAGAAATTGGAAAAAGAAGAAGTTGGAAGTTTGAGTATCCATGGAAGTGTACCATCGGGTTTCTTGATTCAGTTGGTTTCAGTGAGAATTATTAGCATGGTTGTATTCTGCTCGAGAAATAGAGCATCTTTGCTTTTTACGGATTTGAATTTTATGGAGAAATGAAGCTGTATGAGTGTGTTGAAGTCTGGTGCAACAAAGCTCGTTCATGGTGTTCATGGTAGAAACCCTAGGTCCATTGGAGAAGACGAGTTCAACGCTGTTGGATCAGAAATAAGCCATTGACCAAGACTCACATCTAACGGCCTGTGTTTAAAGTTGAAACGCGAGGGAAGAGTCTGAAGCTACAAAACGCTTCGTTTCATTTAAAGTCCCTTCTTGGGCTTAGTCCAGAATGCTAGCCACACCCCCACTTGCCAGGCCCATTCCCAATTGAACTGCATTTGTTACTTTCTACACCGTTTTGTTTTTATTTTTCTTTTGTACTTTCTGATTAAACTGGGCCCAGGCGTGCCTTGCTACGCGCACCCCCATTCTAGGCCCATCATCCATTTTCCAATACATTTTCTTGCTTACTGCACCCCTAGCTCATTTTAATTCATTTTGATTTCCTTTATTTTTCTTAATTGTTTGAAAATTCATAATAAATTGGAAATTCCATATTTTTGATTGGTTGTTTTCTTACCATTTTCATATTTCTGTGTAGAAAAATATCAGGTAATAAAATTTCCATTGTATTTTCTTTTAATATTTTTTGCATATTTTTTCTTTTAATTCCTTTTTAATACTTTTAGTTTGTATATAGTTTTTGTAGAATTTCTTTTAGGTGGTTCTCATAATCTTTTTAGGCCAATTTTCTTAGTATAACTAGATACATATATTAGGTGCCCCCTTGATTTTTTATACCAATTTTTTAGGATTTATTTTAGGTAGTTTAGTTAGAAAACATTAGGCTAATCATTTAGGGTTGTGAATATAAGATAGGTCTAACAAAGCAGTTTCTTTTGGGTTTTTCTTTAGGACAAATTAAATGATGGGACTATAGGGGTATTGAGGGTAAGTAATAGATCCCTTAGAAGATGTTAGACTTCCCCTATTCTATTATTACTACTAGTATATTTCCTGTATTTGATTGATTGTGTGATGTGCCCTTTCTAGGGTTATTGTTTGACTGTGTGGGGTATTGGGCTTGTTTGGGGCTTGGGTTTGAGTTGAGGACTTTGTTGATGAAGCCCATTGAAGACAAAAGGAATGAAGAACCATTTCCAGAGTTGATGAGAAGTATATCTTGCTGGCAGCTGATGAAGGTTATAGGATCTAGGAGCTAGGTAGAGCTCTAGAATAGAAACTTGCTTCATAAACATGGAAGGTCTTGTTTGCCTCCATCCCTCTCTATGATGCAGAGTCTCTCTAGGACACTCACCCCCTTCCTTTGGAAGGCTTGGTGACAGTGTCTAAGAGATAGAACTCTTGAGAGAAACATTCTACATATTGTTAACAGTCTGTTTGCCACCTTTGGTGGTCAACTAACTGTTTAACATTCCAGTTCATCCTCTTAACTGTTCCTCATCTTGGAGAGTGAGACTTGAAGAAAAGCACTGAAGGATTGAAGATAGAGACCTTGCTTGAAGGCTGTGAAGATGAAGATTGATGCTTGCTTGGAGCTTGTAGATGTTTGAAGATTACTTGAAGACAGATGTTGATGAAGACTGCTGTTTGCTGTATTTTTTTTGCTGTTTATAATTTTTGATGTATTGTTTGAATTTCTCTGACTGTATTGTTTGATAAATTTTCCCATAGGGTTGAAGTGGAGTTGTTTCACTTTGCCCATTGTTTTCTAGGTTCGAGGTTGAGTGGGACTCCCTTGCCTCGCTTGTATTGCTGCATCCATGCATTTTACTGCTTTATTGTATATATGCTATTGTTTCTGTTTCCGTTTATCCCTTAGGATCTCTGTTTCTCTCTGCGCAAGAGAGGAGCATGATAGACATTAGGTCTTAACCCATGCATGATAACATTAGGTTAGTGTGATTCCCTTTTTCAACCGTAGGTTAGAGTTCTGTCTCTTCTTTCTCAAAACAAACAGAAAAATGCAATAAATATTTCAAACACAATAAAAGACACTTCTTCCGTAAAAGAATGTGAATTCATCAAAACGTCATTTTTGTCCGCTTGGACTGCTAATCAGAAAACCCCTTTTTTAGAAGGAGATAAAAGCAATCAAAACAGACTTGTGTCGTACGTGGCCCGAACTATGTTTGCTCTGATCTTTCATGCTGTATGAAAGTACGTAGGCATAGGATGCGATGTCCTAGCGAGCAACCTTCCCCTCCTTTCCCGTAGGTAGGCGAACTACGTTGACTCTGATTTCTCGTTTCAGACGGGAATACATAGGCATAAAGTGCGATACTTTGCCGAGTCATTTTATTTTCTTTTAACCCCAGACCTGTAGAGTAGATAGAATAACAATCCGTACCAGAAAACAAGCGTGGATCCCGTCGAGTACGACGGACGTGAGGGGTGCTAATACCTTCCCCTTGCCTAACCGACTCCCGAATCCAGGATTTGGTTGCGATGACCATTCCTTTCCCCGTTTTGCGGTAGGTTTACCTCGAGCGTTTCCTTTCCCTCTGTTGGGATAAATAACGCGCGGTGGCGACTCTTCTGTTCAGTCAGCGCCGATTTTCGCAGTAGCGACAATAATCCCTTGTCAACCCCTTTGAGCCTTGTAGTAGGAGTTTCTTTCTGAAAATGAAAAACCCTCAATCTTAACCTAGGGCAGGGTAGATGTCAGTTAATTTGACCAAGCGTCCAAATTACAAAAGGAGTGTCCGTTCAGGGATAAACCACACATGTACAGGTCGTGCCTAAAGGACTACAATGGTTAAACCTTGCCGATAAGGAGTGAAACAGTCACAATCTCTTTTAACAAGTCAGACAAGCCGGTGTCACATGATTTGTTCAAAAAGAAAAAATCAAAAGAAAAAGCCCGCTAAGTCGAATCTTGGGAACAAGCGACTTAGGCAAAAATTAGGGTATCCCGCTGGACTTCAAAATCAGAAACTCAAAAAAGTTAGTCCAGGCAAAAATTAGGGAACGGAAAAAGCGAAAAAAAAAACGAAAAGGATTACAAGAGAAAAATCCTCAAGCAAGAACGAAATCGTGTGACTCCAAGCACTACGAAGACGGAAAGGGAATGACTGTCACTTCAGAAAGCATGTGGTTTCTTGAACCATTACTCCTATCATTCCACCGTTGAAAGGTGAACGCTAAGGTCGAATTAGCTAAACATAGGATTGGAGAACATCAAGGAGAATGGGTGGGTTAAAATGAATTTTGAGCCTTATATCCTTCCTTGTTAACCGTGAACCCGACCACGTTACAACCTTCAAAAGTCCTAATTGAAACAAGTTTAGTTCGAGAGCATACTTCGGTAAAGATCGCATCGAAATTGACTCCAAAAAGGATTCCTCTTACATCGTTGTATTAATTTTGACACTTTGGTAATTGATTCGTTCATTATATGTCATAAATTTTTCCAGTGAACGGGATTGGGTTTTGAAAAAACTGTCATATGCATTGCATTTAATATATCTTTTATGCAAAATAACTTGTTTTACTTGCAAGTAAGCGCTCGACCGCAGGAAAGTTTCCACAGTGGAAAGTTTGATCATGATAGAATGTAGAACGCCTAAATACTCTGTTGAGTTGTGGCCAACATTATCAAATAACCCCCAGTAAGGTCATCCATCCAAGAATCAATTAATCTGAGGCAATCAAGTCGAGATTTGGTAAATCTCTCGCAATCGGGGGTACCGCTCCGCAAACTAGTCAATCAGAGGCAAAGCCATTACAAGGCTGGGGCAGGCCACCCTATGAGGAAAAGAATTTGTTCTTCTCCATACCTCTAGAGCTTATCCGAACTATTCAACCAAGGATCCTCTCACGGTCCAGATTCTGGGGCAAGCCATCTCGGGGTCGTCTCATGGCAAGCTATTTTCTTCTCAGTGTAGACCTTCCCAAGAATCAGACTGGGGCAGGGGCATTACGCTTGGGGCGATTTCTCAGAGAGATTCGGATGAAGCTCATTTTTCCAACAATCAAAGATCATTCCCCAACAGTTGGTCAGGCATACCTCTAATCCCCACAGAGTACGAGTATGGGTTTGTTCCCCAGCGAGTCGAGATCAGATTTCTCTCCACCAGGCATGTGTGGAATACCCTCCGACAGGTCGTTCGTGATCCCAATAGTATAAGATGTGTTCCAGGGAGCGTGCAGGACCTTTACTCTGTCCCTCAGCAAGAGTTGCTCATCACCAGCAGAGACTTATTCATCTCCAGTAAAATTTGTAACTCCAGGTTTGTTGGTATGTCCCTCAGTAAAGTTGTGATCGTATCTTCCAAAGTTGTTCAGAGTTTTTCTCCCTAGCATGGAGTTGTGGTATTCAGACATCAGTTTTTACGTTGAGTATTCAGGCTCCGGTCAGTACGTTGAGTGTTCAGACTCCGGTAAAATCAAGCAAGGGTCTAGACCCCTATTAGTGTTTGTGGCTATTCCGTCGAGTATTCAGGCTCCGGTAATCTCTAGTTTGTATTGATTCTTTCTCTCGTCGAGTACCCAGACTCCGGTAAAGATTTTGTGAGGTGATCTTGATAAGTATTGGTCGTATTCTCTTTTCGTCCGTTTTTCTTCGTCGAGTATCCAGGCTCCGATTGGTTTACTTCGTCGAGTATCCAGGCTCTGTTGGAGACCTTGCTCTTGATGTGGTTCTGGCTTCTCAGCCATGGCATTTGGTCCCTGTTGCATTTTATGTGCATTACATTGTTTGCATAACCATTATTATTGCATCCCATTAACGTGTGTCTGTGCTGCAGGTGCATTTGCATATTCCCTGATTCTAGTGTCCGGACTTCTGATTATTGATCATGGCTGGTTTGAGGATGACAGTTGCCTACAAGTTACCTATCCCTGATGTTACTCCCCTCCTGGGTTTGATTTCTCTTGCTGATGAGGATGTCCGGAGAAGCTTCAGGCAGAGTTACGGAAGGCTGTTGAGATTGGTTCGCAAACCAACTGATGATGAACTGAATGGGTTGTATACATTGATGCAATTCTATGACCCCGCTTTGAGATGTTTCACATTTGCTGACTTTATTTTGGGGCCTACCATGGAAGAGTACGCAGAGTTTATTGAGCTGCCAGTACAAAATAAGGTTCCTTTTATTCACTTTGACGCTGAGCCCAAGCTGGAGGACTTAGCTAAGGCCTTGCACATGAACGCTTCTGAGCTATTGGTGACTTCTTGGCGCGGGGTTCCAGGCTTCTCCCTCCAGCTTCTGATTAGTAAAGCCCAGGAATACGCCAAGAATGGATGTTGGGTAGTCTTTAACGCTGTTTTGGCTCTGTGCATTTATGGGATAGTGTTGTTTCCCAATTTCCCGAACTTCGTGGACATGGATGCATTTCATTTGTTTGCTGCTGGCAACCCTGTACCCACATTGATCGGGGACTTCTACCATTCGATGCACTACAGAAATGAGAATAGGAGAGGCAAGAACGTCTCTTGTTGTGTGCCTTTGCTGTACATGTGGTTTAAGAGCCATCTCCCCCTGAAGGGATCTTTTGTAGATAGTGCAACTACAGCTGACTGGCCAGAGCGCCTGATGAGACTATCTTCTGAAGACATTGAGTGGTTCGACCGAGACTTGCTGGGGTCTGAGCTTATTTTCAGTTGTTCTGGGTATCCTAATGTTCCGTTGATAGGAAGAAAAGGGTGCATCAATTATAACCCATCTCTGTTCGTTCGCCAGTTTGGATACGCGTTGAAGAACCCACCTAAGGAGGAAGAAGTACAGGAATCTCTGTACTTCACCGGTGATTTGAATGGAGAGTTACTAGCCAAGCTTCAGCATGCCTGGATGCGTATCAACAGATAAGGGAAACCACTGTTGGGGAAGAATGATTGTCAGGCTTATGTACCATACAAAGTTTGGATCCAAGAGAGGGCAAAACGGTTGCTGATGCCATTTTCAGCTGGACAAGTCCCTGTTCATATTCCGGTAGAGGAACCAACCACAGTTACTATGGAAGTCTACGAGCGAGTTGTAAAGAAAAGGAAGCCTTGATGAAGATCAATGAAGAGTTGGAAAAGGAACTGGCTCAGATGCGTAGTGAGAAGAACAAGGTTGTGCATTCTTTCCAACAGCAGATTGAACTAGTAAACATGCTAGGTACTGAATTGACTGAAGAGAAAAAGAAGCGTGAACGCCTGGGGAAAGAGTTCAGAAGCTCTCATGATATGTTGGAGTCCAAGAAGAAAGCACTCGATGCCGCCCACCGGGAAATCTCTTCTTGTAACAAGACGTGGAATGCTACGCTAACCAACAACAAAAAGAGGGAAGACAAATTGAAGCAGCAAATTTCTGAACTTGAAGAACAGTTGAAGGCTAGCACTAAGAAGTATGAAGAGGAGGTGATGGCAAGATATAGTCTTCAGAATGCATTGAACAAGGCCATCGAAGGCAAGAAGGAAGCTGTGTCTCAGAAGCAGAAGCTAGAGGATCGCTTCGGAGAAAGGGCATGGGAGGAATCTGCTGGTGATTTGAGACGTGTTCTCAAGCGAAGAGATCTACTTGTTGAGGGTCTGCTTTCCCGACCAAGTCATCCAGAGACTAAGAAGTTATTAGAGGAGTACCAGGCCTATGGGAGCACTTGACCATTTCATGTATTAATGTGTATGCTTTATTTGCATTTGTGCTGACCATCACCAGGATTGTTGGTTGAGGTCATGCCTTCTTATTGTACACATATTGATATTGTAGTCTTGGCTTAATGGATTTCTCTGCAATATATGAGGTGTTTTCTATGGTTCGGCTCCGATCTTCGTATTGCTGTCACTGTCACCACACTGACACATTCGCACTAGAATCGGGGAATGATACGCCCTAATGCACAGACACATATTGCACTGCATTCACATTCATATTGCATTACAGGTGATTATTGAACGGTATCTCATTTCTTGCACTGTACCAGGTCTTTTCAGGATTGAAAGTCAGCGCCCGCACCGATACTCCACTCGTACCAACTGCCGAAGGATTATGGATCAGATGCAGAATGAAATGCAGGACATGCGTGAGAAGCTGGCGCTATTCATGCAGACAATGGAGATCATTGCGAAAGGCCTGGAGAACTTGCAAGCTTTGGTGCAGCCTTTGTTGACGAGAAATGCTGGGCACGGAAATGAAGACCATAATTCTGTGCGAGTTGACACTATTCACGGGGATGGTACTCCCACACCGGTAGCCCCACCTATGGTAAACATACCTGCTGTCAATATGAACAACGGCGCTGCCGCCGGGAACGGTAATGTTGGAATCGGTAACGAGACTATCATCAACAACGTAGGGTTCGGAGATGTCAACCTGGGTGATAATATGGGAGGTAATGGCTTCGGTAATAATGGATTCGGCTTCAATGACCAGGGGTTTGATCATGCTGGGAAGTATGGCTTCAACGCTCAAGGCTTCGGACAAGACGGATTTGGTATGACTAATCAGGGTTATGGCGGATTCGGAAATGGAAATGGTGCCGGGATAATGTCTTTCGGACTTGCTGGGGTCGCTCCGGGGTATGGTAACAGGGGGCGAGGCCCTACAATGAATCAGACTAGATTTGGCCGTAACAACGGGTACGATGGATACGGAACTGGGAACGGTAACTGGCTAGAGGATCAGCAAGAGGATGCTTTCTCCGGTGGAGGTTTCGAAGGTCCTATGGATGACTCTCAGAGAATCAAGATGCTCGAGGAGCAGATGAAGGGGGTCGTGAATCAAAGCGCTGTTGGCTTAGATATGACTACAATGGGTCTAGTGCCTGGCCTGAGGGTACCAATAAAATTCAAAGCTCCCACATTCGACAAATATAAGGGGGATACCTGTCCAAAGGTGCACGTGCGGTCATACTACAGAAGGATGTCGACATATTCAAACGATGAGAGGATGCTGATGCATTTCTTTCAAGATAGCTTGTCTGGTCCTTCCCTTGAATGGTATATGGGGCTGGAGCCAACACAAATAAAGACATGGAAGCAGCTGGCTGAAGCGTTTGTGGCTCACTATAAGTACAACAGCGACTTGGCACCCAACCGGGTCCAATTGCAGGGATTGTCCCAGAAGAAGGGCGAGAGCTTCAAAGAGTATGCGCAAAGATGGCGCGACATGGCTGCTCGAGTTCATCCTCCTTTGGAAGACAAAGAAATGAATGATATGTTCATAGGAACATTTACCAGTATGTTTTATGACAAGCTGTTTCATACTTCTTTGGGCAGTTTCTCAGACTTAATCCTGATGGGAGAGAAGATTGAAAGCAACATTAAACATGGAAGATTCCAAGCTGAGGAATCCACTTCAGCTGGCAGTAACAGAAGGGCTTTCGGTGGGCGCCGTCAAGGTGATGCAAGTGCAGTGTTTGGGGGCCGAGGCCGAGGCCGGGGTAGAGGTCGAAACCAGTACAATCAGCCGCAGCAGGTGGCAAGTGTTACCATCCCCTTTCAGCAGCAACCAATACAACAACAGCAACAGCAACCACAACAGGGGGTACATCCTGCCCAGCGCAGAATCCAGGGGGGCAAACCAAGGAGGGTGTTTGAAACGCCTCCTTCAACGTATGCAGAATTGCTACAGACGTTACTGGGTTTGAACTTGGTGGAAAAGAGAACTATGGCGCCAATAACAGGCACTCCTCCGTACGGTTACGTTGCGAACAAGCACTGTGAATTCCACTTCGGGGCTCCTGGCCACGATATAGAGGGTTGCCACACGTTCAAGCATGTGGTGCATGATCTATTGGATAGTAAGGCTATCAATTTTGGACAGGCAGGTCCGAACATAGTACAAAAGCCCATGCCCAACCATGGGGCAAATGCCATTTTAACTGAGGAGGGTTTGAACTTGATTATGAATGTTGACGACCTCAAGACACCGTTGTGCGAGATAAAGAGCAGGTTATTGCAAGGAGGTGTGTATCCAGGCTGCGACGAGTATTGTTTAGAGTGTTGGACCCAAGCTGGGGTTTGTGCTGAATTGAAGAAGGGTATTCAAACCTTAATAGATGGAGGCACATTGTAATTCGACAGAACGGCAGTTGAGGAACCTGCAGGGTTATTAGCAGACGAGCAAAGTGATGTAGCTACCGTGACGATTCCCCGAAAAACAATAACTATAACGGCGCCATCCAGGCGACCGCCAATCACTATAACCAAGGCAGGACCAATCCCTTATGAGAGCACTAAGGCAGTCCCCTGGACCTATGGGTTGGAAGCATACTGTGATGGGGTGAAAATTGATGTTAGTAAGCAGCCTGTTGAGATTGTAGACAACGTCGTCGGTACCGGAGGGATGACAAGAAGTGGGAGAATCTTTATATCGCCTGAGGTAGAGGCTGAACGACTGGCGAAAGGGAAAGGAAAGATGAATGAAAATGTCCCGGTACAGAAGAACGAAAAAGAAACGTCGTCGAAGGATGTGGAAGAGTTTATGCGCCTTATTCGTAAGAGTGACTATAAGATTGTTGAGCACCTTCAACAGACGCCATCAAAGATATCCATACTGTCGTTGCTATTGTGTTCCGAAGCTCACAGAAATGCATTGCTGAAAGTTCTGGATACGTCCTTCGTACCCCAAGATGTTTCTGTGAATCAGTTGAAGGGGGTGTTGGCGCATGTGAACGCAGGCCATAGCTTGGGATTTACAGACTTTGATTTGACCCCGAAGGGGAGAGAGCATAATATGGCGTTGCACGTCTCAGTTGAGTGTAGGGGCTCAGTCATGTCTCATGTACTGGTAGATACCGGATCTTCCTTAAACGTGCTGCCTAAGAAAGCAATGATGAAATTGGACGTCAGGGGAATCCTTTGTACGCCTAGTGACTTGGTGGTCAGGGCATTTGATGGTACACGAAGAACAGTCTTTGGATCCATAATGTTACCTCTACAGGTGGGGCCGGAGGTTTTCGAAACTGAATTTTATATTATGGACATCCAGCCAGCATACAGCTGCCTTCTCGGACGACCCTGGATCCATGGTGCTGGGGCAGTCACATCTACCTTGCATCAAAAGCTGAAATACATGGTAGGGGACAGTGTGGTCACGGTCTGTGGAGAAGAAGATATATTGGTTAGTCATCTGTCATCATTCAAGTATGTAGAAGTCGACGGCGAGATTCATGAAACGCCCTGTCAAGCCTTTGAAGGGTTGCGCATCAAAGACAAAGTTCCAGGGCCGAGTAAAGCATCAGAGGTGGCCGTTTCGTCATACAAGGAGGCTCAAGCTCTAGTGAAGACTGGCGAGATAAAGGGCTGGGGTAAGGTTCTGGATATTCACGTGAAGATGGACCGATTTGGGCTGGGATATCAACCGTCGTCATCAACGCCTGCTGCAGGGGCGCCCCGTTTCAAAGGACCGATAACTATCACAGCTAGTGGAGTATGTCACGAGGCCATCAACGCTGTTTCAGATTCCGAAGAAGGAGACAGCGACTGCAACATGGACGCCTGGATTCAGCCGAGCGTGCCAGGACAAGGATTATGCAATTGGTCTATTCAGGAGATTGTTCCTGTGACTCTCAAACAGTAATACTTTGTTTTCTTAATTGCTGAACAATACGGTGTCTTACCCGGGGCATCGTGATTTTGTTTAGGGTCGTGCTGTTATGTACATTGCGTTGTTTAATCATTAAATAAAAGGCGTTTTTTCATGTACAAATATTGCGATCTCTGTTTTTCCTGTTTTTGTGTTTTACAATAAAATGGCAACGTAGTTATTCACTTTATACGCATTTTGAAGCATTTAACCATTCCTTTTGCAGGATAACATTTTCAGATGACATCATTGAACCGCCTATGACTCGTCTCGACTTTGAGCACCCGGTATTTCAGGCCGAAGAAGAGATTGTTGAAGATGGCGACGTTCCCAAAGAATTGTCTTGGTTAGTAAAGCAAGAGGAGCGAGTCATTCTGCCTCATGAGGAGGTCATCGAAATTATTAACCTGGGGTTGGAAGGGGTTGAAAAGAACATTCGTATAGGAGTCGCGCTGCAGAACGACATCAAGCGAAGACTGGTTAAAATGCTCAGAGAATATAGTGATGTGTTCGCTTGGTCGTATGAGGACATGCCTGGGCTGGATACAGATATGGTTGTGCACCGTCTGCCGTTAAAAGAAGAATGCCCGCCGGTCAAGCAGAAGCTTCGCAGAACTAGACCTGATATGGCAGTGAAAATTAAGGAGGAGGTTCAAAAGCAGTGGGATGCTGGTTTCCTAGCTGTTACAAAATATCCCTCATGGGTTGCTAATACTGTACCAGTGCCAAAGAAAGGCGGTAAAGTAAGAATGTGCGTAGATTACCGTGATTTGAATAAAGCGAGCCCGAAAGATGATTTTCCACTTCCTCACATCGACGTGCTGGTTGACAACACTGCTCAATTCTCCGTATTCTCCTTCATGGATGGCTTCTCGGGCTATAATCAGATTAAAATGGCGCCAGAAGACATGGAGAAGACTACTTTCATAACACCTTGGGGAACATTTTGTTACAAAGTGATGCCCTTCGGATTGAAGAATGTTGGGGCAACGTATCAGCGTGCAATGACGACTCTTTTCCATGATATGATGCATAAGGAGATCGAAGTTTATGTCGATGATATGATTGCCAAATCCCAGACGGAGGAAGAGCATTTGGTGAATCTGCTGAAGTTATTCAAAAGGCTTAGGAAGTTCAGGCTGAGACTGAACCCTAACAAGTGCACCTTCGGGGTGAGATCGGGTAAACTGCTGGGGTTTATCGTGAGCGAAAAGGGAATAGAGGTGGATCCCGCAAAAATAAAAGCAATACAAGAGATGCCGACGCCTAGAACAGAGAAAGAGGTGCGCGGGTTTTTAGGGAGGTTGAACTACATCGCTCGGTTCATATCTCACCTAACGGCTACGTGTGAGCCGTTATTCAAGCTGTTGAAAAAAGACCAAGCTGTAACATGGAATGAAAATTGTCAAAAGGCGTTCGATAAAATAAAGCAGTATTTGCAGGAGCCTCCTATTTTGATACCCCCAGTGGCGGGGAGACCCTTGATTATGTATTTGACAGTTCTTGAGGGAAGTATGGGTTGTGTTCTCGGTCAACACAACGAGACAGGAAGAAAAGAGCATGCGATCTACTACTTGAGTAAGAAGTTTACTGAATGTGAATCTCGATATTCAATGCTCGAAAAAACTTGTTGCGCGCTAGCCTGGGCCGCCAAGCGTTTGAGGCAATACATGCTGAATCATACAACCATGCTCATCTCGAAGATGGATCCTATCAAATATGTATTCGAAAAGCAGGCATTATCGGGGAGAATTGCCCGTTGGCAGATGGTTTTGACCGAATATGACATCCAATATGTCTCGCAGAAGGCTATAAAGGGGAGTGTATTGTCTGAGTACTTGGCAGAGCAGCCTATTGAGGACTACCAATCGATGAGGTTTGATTTTCCTGACGAGGATATCATGTACCTAAAGATGAAAGATTGTGAAGAGTCGTTGCCAGACGAAGGACCAGAATTGGGCTCCAAATGGAAGTTGATCTTTGACGGAGCTGTAAACGCCTATGGTAGCGGAATAGGGGCAATCATCACTACTCCACGCGGGTCGCACATCCCGTTTACTGCTCGATTGAGCTTTCCAGTTACCAATAATGAAGCTGAATACGAAGTGTCGCTACTGCGAAAATCGGCGCCGGCTGAACAGAAGAGTCGCCACCGTGCGTTATTTATCCCACGGGAGGGAAAGGAAACGCTCAAAGTAAACCTCGCACAACACGGGAAAGGTATGGTCGTCGCAACCAAAACCTGGATTCGGGAGTCGGTTACGCAAGGGGAAGGTATTAGCACCCCTCACGTCCATCGTACTCGATGGGATCCACGCTTGTTTTCGGGTATGGATTGTTATTCTATCTAAACTATAGGTCAAGGGTTAAAAAGAAAAGAAAATAAAAATGACTCGGCAAAGTATCGCACTTTATGCCTACGTATTCCCGTCTGGAACGAGAAATCAGAGTCAACGTAGTTCGCCTACCTACGGGAAAGGAGGGGAAGGTTGCTCGCTAGGATATCGCATCCTATGCCTACGTACTTTCATACAGCATGAAAGATCAGAGCAAACGTAGTTCGGGCCACGGAAGACACAGGCTTGCCTTGATTGATTTTATTCCTTCTGAAAAAAGGTTTTTCTGATTAACAGTCCAAGAGGACAAAAATGACGTCTTGATGAGTTCACATTCTTTTACGGAAGAAGTGTCTTTTATTGTGTTTGAAATCTTTATGTGTTTTTCTGTTTGTTTTGAGAAAGAAGAGACAGAACTCTAACCTACGGTTGCGAAGGGAAACAAACTAACCTAATGTTATCATGCATGGGTTAAGACCTAGTGTCTATCATGCTCCTCTCTTGCACAGAGAGAAACAGAGATCCTACGGGATAGGCAGAAACAGAAACAATATCAGATGTATACAGTAAAGCAGTAAAATGCATGGATGCAACAGTACAAGCGAGGCAAGGGAGTCCCACTCAACCTCGAACCTAGAAAACAATGGGCAAAAGTGAACAGGCTTCACTTTCAACCTAGCAGGGTAAACAGCAAACAATACAGTCCAGAAAACCAATCAATACATCAGAAAATGAAATACAACACCAGAAGAAACAGCATCAGCAGCTCTGAATCAACATCTGGCTTCAAGTAATCTCCAATCATTCACAAGCTTCAACAAGCATCAATCTCCATCCTCATGGCCTTCAGACAAGGGCTTTGATCATCAGTCTTCCATTTGCAATGGCTTTTCTTCAAGCTCAAACCTCCAGGATGAGGGATCAGTCACAAGAGTGAATTGGGTGTTAAGCAATCAGCTGACTACCAAAGGTGGTGAACAAACTGCTTCTAACACAAAAGACATTTTCTCTCAAGAGTTCTATCTCATAGATACTATCACCAAGCCTTCCAAGGGAAGGGGGTGAGTATCTTAGAGAGACTCTGAATCACAGAGAAGAATGGATGCAGACAAGGCAATCCATGTTTGAGAAACAAGATTTCTAATCTAGAGCTCTGCCTAGCTCCTAAACCCTAATCTCCTCAGCATCTGCTAGCAAGAAACTCCTCCTCAACTCTGACAGTTGATCTTCAATCTTTGAATCTCCAATAGCTTCATCTCCACAAATCTTCAGCTTCCCCAGGGCCCCAGACAAACCCAATACCCATACAAACAATCAATAAACCCCAGAGGGCACACCACACCAGACAACAGATATACAGACAGTAATAATAGCAGTAGGGGAATCCTAACTGTTCTCTAAGGGATCTAATAACTACCCATAGCCCCTATAGTCCCATAACTAATCTATTCAAACCCTAAGTCCTAAGGGAAATGAAATCAAACTCCTAAGTTGTCACCTAAAACCCTAGTTTTGTTCATGATATTCAAGCATTTATTAATCACCTAAAATTAACCTCTAAAAATGGGAACTAAAATATTTCTACAAGTTGAATGTCTCATCTAAACAATATGAAAAGAATGATCAAAAAAGATTAAAGCATGTGAGAGAACAAAAATCATAAAAATGATGCATGAAATGAATTATTTAATGTGACATTTATTTAGAAAATGTGAAAAAAATATGAAATAAAACTAAAAATGAAATTTTATTTTCCTATAATATTCTAGACATTTTAAAGAAAATATTGTAAAAAGAATGGATTAAAATGCATTTTTTATGAATTAGTTATGATTTTATGAAAATTGGTAAAATATTAATGGAATTAAGAAAAATAAAATTGAATTAAATGAGAAAGAGGGGGTATGAAGAGTAACTACGCGCAGTTGAATCCAGGATGGGCCTTCACAATGGGGGTGCAGATAGCGCCTTTTACTAAGGCCCAGAAAACACTCAGACTCCAAAGAAATAATACAACGCGCTGGGGGTAAGAATAGTAGCAGAAACACGTTAGAAAATGGTTTTGGGCTCACACGGGGGTGGGATTAGCACGTCCATTCAGGCCCGCCCGTTTCAATTAATGAAACGGCGCGTTTTGGCCAGTGTAATCTCCCTCCAAACGCTCAGATTAAATGCTGGCCATTGGATCGCGCCAAAAGTCAAGAGTCTAAACCACAATGAACGGCTATGATTATCTCTTCTTCCTCCATTCAACCTGAACCTAGGGTTTCTGCCATGCGAGCTCATGCACGAACTACATTCCACCTCTCTGTTCTCCATCTCCAAGCCACGAATCAACATGCCATAAACATGAAATTTACTCAGGACCTCCCCCTCTACAATCCTAGGGCATCAGCTTTCTTTGAAATTCATCACAACAACAAATCCGATTGAGTCAACATCTGGCCTTCATGAAATCACACTGATATGCATCAACACGATTCTTCCCCAAACTTAGCCTAAACTGAACTACAACTAATGGAGATTAATTTGATCAATCAAGCTACAATTATAACGCATTAATCCAAGAGATTCGAACACTAACAGTTTGTGGCACCTGTCACTAACCATCACCAATCCTTTCCAAAATCATCTAACTTAATCTCCTAACCACCTAGATCAAGTCTACACTAACAAAATCATGCTTAACTAACTGGATCAAGCAGTTTGAATGAAAACTTACCTTGTGCGAAATCTTGCAAACAGCTATGGAGATTGATGATTTGAGGCTTCTAAGATTTGGATCTTGATTCACCAATTCAGTACTCAATTCTGTATGCACAATTTTGGAGGTTCCTTGCTTGAATCATGCAATTCACTTGAACTTGTGATTTTGATGTTGATGAAAGAAGCACTCGAAAATGGATGAGAACTACCAAAACCTTGCTTCAATTATGATCTAAGATGATGATGGAGTAAAATTGAATTGATCTTGATGAAGATTGATGAAGAATTTGAGAGATTTGGAATGAAACTTTTATGAAAAAGTGTGAGAAATTTGTGGAATTCTTGGTGCAAATGAGGCCAACCCTTGCCAAATTCATCTTTCATGAATATATAGACCCCAATGGTACATTCTAGATCCATCTTGCACATTCCCTTGTTTTCAAACTTTGGCTCATTTTGATTATGTTTCTTAAAAGGTAAGCAACCATGGATAACTTCATTTTTTCCTTCTAAACTCAAAAAAGTGTTTGAACCATTGTTCTTAGAATTGTTTTTCCATTCAAAATCATATATTGGAAGTCTCCATTTGGACTTGTAAATCTCCCAAACCATTTTTCAATTTGAAATTATTCACTTTATAAGCCTTTTTAGTTCATATTTTGACCAATCATGTAACCCCATGCTATGAGCTTCTCCAATAACTTGTGACCTTCTTTCTAGACTTAAAATCCCATTTGGAGCAAGTTTGATGTTGTAAGTTTTTCCATTTGAGGCCTCCTTGTATGAGTTTTGGGTATAGGTTAAAATGACCTGTAATTCACAAATGCCCAAAATACCCTTTGCTTGTCAAGACCATAAGTTGAGTTCTCCACATCATATGAAGGCATGCCATACCATTCTAGAAAGCTAAGACAATGAGGAACAATTCTTATGTTGACCAAGAATTCATTTGAAATCTCCTTGAGGGGCAAAACTAGCTTGGAAGTCAAGTCACTTTCACAGACAAAAATTCAGACACCTCAGATGACCTGTAACTTGTAAGGACCATAACTTGAGTTCCATAAATCTCCTTGAGGTCTTCCACCACTCAAATTAAAGGTCTTGAGATCCTCTACAAGTTTCATGTTGGCCAAGAAGCCATTTGAATCTAGCATTTTGACTTATCTTGCTTGGAAATTTGACCTAAACTAGGGGATTTTACAGAGAAACCCTAATTTAGTAACTCCTCTTCTCCTTGATTTCTCTTGAATTCTCCTTGTCATATCTCCATATCCTTCTTTATATGTTCAATGATGATCCCCACATCTCTCCAATAGCCTTGAATGCTCTTTTAAACCAGTCAACTGACCTAGGGTTGACCTAGGGTTGACCCAGATGAAACCCTAGTTGACTGTCTTCCACTATAGCTCTTGTGCTTTCATCAATGACTTGCTTTCTTCTCCAAATGACTTTATAAGTCTCTCAAGATGTCTAGATGCTCTCCATGCTTTCACTTCACAGTTCACAACCCTCTTGTTGATCCTCAGATACCCTCAGCTAGGAGATGGACTCAAGGCTTGATCTGCTGAACTCCTTGCTTTCAAATTCTTTCCTGATGACTTGAATATGACTGAATTGGGATAATAACCTCATGATAGGCCTCTAGAGATGAAAATAATGATTGGTCCCCTGTTGAATGACTTGCTATGCTTATGCTATGCAGATGGTTAGTCTATGTACATGACTCTATATGCAAATGCTAATGATAATGAAACATAAATCCAAGGAGTAAGGTTGGGCAAATTTTAGGGTGCAACAGCTGCCCCTATTCAAGCGACTTGGACCCGATTGGATGAAGAGCCCGGAGCCTTCAAACATTCGCGGTGCGAGACGGTTGAATATTAGTGAAACCGGAAATTTGCCAACCGCAGAAATAAACTGCGCTCCTGCTTGCGGAATGACATTCATCAGCTGAATCTGACTGTTAGAGTAACCCACTGATCTCGCGCGACTGTACTGGGGATTGTCTTCATCGTTCTGAAGAGAATTCTGTCATACCAGACTGCTTGCTTGTCCACGTTAGGACTCTGTCTGTTGTCAACACGAAGAAATCTCAACTAAAACTTGTCCACATTAGGACTCCACTTACTGTCAACCCAGAAAAATCTCGGCAACTCCGCTGGGGATACTTCGTCTGCATTTCCATAAATTGAATCGCCCACGTTAGGAAAAACTCTTCCACGTTAGGAGTAACACCTGTCCACGATAGGAATCACATCGTCCACGTTAGGAGTAACGCTTTTATCTTTCCACGTTAGGAAGCAATCTTCTTTCCACATAAGGAGAACTGCATCAATCTGTCCACGTAAGGACTCCAATACCACTTGACGTGTCCGCGTCAGGACTCCGATCTTTCCACGTAAGGAATTCCACTTTGGTGCTGAACCTGTCCACGTCAGGACTCAACTTCTCGAATCTGTCCACGTCAGGGCCCCAATTTCTCCGCGTAAGGAATAAACTTCTTCTTCCACGTTAGGGATATCTTGATATGATCTGTCCGCGCCAGGACTAAACTTTTCCACGTCAGGAATAATCCATTTCTTTCCACGTCAGGAATCAATCTTGATATGTCCGCGTGAGGACTCAATCTTTCCACGTAAGGAATAAACTCGTCTTTCCACGTAAGGAAACCATTTTTCTTCTACGTAAGGAATGCTCTTGATATGTCCACGCAAGGACTCAAATCCTTCCACGTAAGGAATAAACCCTTTCTAGATATGTCCGCGTAAGGACTAAACTTTTCCACGTAAGGAATACATCTTAACCTGTCCACGCAAGGACTCCACTCTTTCCACGTTAGGAATCTTCTCCTGATATGTCCGCGTCGGGACTAAACTTTTCCACGTCAGGAATGCCATCTTAATCTGTCCACGTAAGGACTCTCTTCTTTCCACGTTAGGAATACTGTCATTTCCACGTAAGGAAACTATCTTCTGACACGTCCGCGTATGGACTCCATCTTTTCCGCGTTAGGAATCTCCGTCTTTCCACGTTAGGAATCACTTCTGTTGATAGGTCCGCGTAAGGACTACATCTTTCCACGTTAGGAATAATAATCTCTTTGATCTGTCCGCGTTAGGACATTGATCTCGTCTTGATTTATCCACGTAAGGACTCAGGCGTCTTCGACTCACTGAGGAAATAAGACTTGTCCACGTAAGGACTCACACCTTCGACTCACTGGGGAAATATCCGCGTTAGGACTTACACTTTGCCAACAACACGAAGAAGGATAAATTTGTCCACGTCAGGATTCTTGTATCTTGTCATCACAAAGAACTACAAACTTGTCCACGTCAGGACGCACATTTCACCATTACGAATAAAGATATCTGCCGAAAACAAAATGATCCACGTCAGGATACCAACACGAAGAGTAACCAATCTTTTGTCGACGTCATGACCTCCTTTTCTCCAAATTTCGAGAGACCGAATCTATCCACGTCAGGATTAACGCACCTTACCAATCCGGTAAAACAAACCTGTCCACGTTAGGACGCCCACTTCCGAAGAAATCCCGTCATTCTAGGAGTAAATGGTCCACGTCAGGACTTAATTCTTCAATGATCCTTACCCACAAACTGCTCAGCACTGACGTGACAGCGACTTCGAGATGAACTCTACTGGGGATGTCTGAAAACCAACTATCGGACGCCTGCTCTGATAACCGGCGGTGGTCTCTGAAATTCTGATTCATGCGACTCGTTGATGACAAACGAACTTTGCTTGGGAATAAGGAGATTCTTATCCTGGCCACTCTGGCTGGGGAAAATAAGATACATTTGCATAAATGACTCTGCTGGAGACAAAGAGAGTTTTATCACGATAACTCTGTGGGGAATGCAGCCGAAACTGACATTGTCATTGAATATCTCCTGCCGAGATCTTGACTGTTTGGTGATTTATTTGAGCAAGAGCTCTCTCCACCTGAACTACTAGAGTACAGAAACTGCTTCAGCAAAATAAATGCTGGAAGGGTAACGCCGACTCGCCGGGGATAGCCTGATGCTACAAAATTATTCCGGCAAAATAAATGCTGGTAGGATGAAGTCGACCCTGCTGGGAATTTGGGAACTCAAACCACACGTCTTGCTGAAGTAACCCCTGCTGGGGACAATAACTCTGCTGAGGAATAGCAGATGCGCACAGCACGATCGGACTTTCTGCTGGAATGTGAACCGATATCACCAGAATCTCTGACAAAATAAATGACAGGAACCGCCATCAACTCTGCTGGGGAGAGTCTTGATCTTCGAATTCCACTGGAAGGAAAGAACATTTACTGAAAAGAGAACTCCGCTGGGGATGGCTGGGTTCTCTTGGAAAAAATTAACTGACCCTGCTGGGGGAGAATGCATGACCCTGCGGGGGGAGATGAACCTGTCTGAATACAGCCTTACGATCTCAGAATCACCAAACTCTGCTGAGGACGAGTAACTTTTCTGGAGCACGTCCTTTGGATAAGCTACGGCTAGCTGGGGAATTCTATCCTTCTTCAGGAAGAACATGCATGACCTGCGTGGGGATCATGCCTTTCACTATTGCAATCTTTTGACCACCTTCCTCGTACAGTTATGAAACCTGCAACAACACAAACAAAGCACGACAAGCCTATGCAATCCGAATCGATTCAGGTTAGTGACGTTACACTCAGTTAATTCAAAGCTTTAACAATTGTTGGCAAGGGCCAGCGATGTTATACTCATGCTAGTTTCATCAAACTTAGGCGTTTTATCATGCGCAAAACAGTAAAGAACAGGCATCAAGTACTGAATAACACATTTTCATTGATTGGGCCCCTGAATGGGCGGAGTTTTTGTACACGGGATGTAACTCCTGAAAAGAGGAAGCTACACAAAGCAAATATACAAGTATGCAAGTATTCACAAGAAGCATAAATATTGACAAATTAAATTTTGTACACATGTCGGCAACTGGATGCAGATGAACATCACGAACTGATCCTCCCATGACTCGTCCGACTCTAATACTTTCCCGGTATCCCCACTTCTGAAGAGGTTGTATCCGATAACTGACTCCTCAAATATATTATCCCGCATTGATGTTCATTGCAAAATCAAATTCGGACCGCAGTCATTTGCTTTTCACATCCCTAACTTTTGCGTGAACCGCCCTTTACGGGTTTTCAGTTCACCGGGATACCCCTTTTTTGCCGAAGCCGCCCAGTGTAGGTTTTCAACTTCGCGGGTGTACATTTTTTCAATTTTATCCCTAACTTTTGCCCGAACCTTTCATTCTGTTTTTGGTTCGCCAGGATGCCCCATTTTTGCCTGGACTCTCTTTTTCTGTCCAGCGGGTCTATTTTAAGCAAAGTATTTTTTAACTGCGTCCGAATTCACAGGTGATGCAAAGTCTTCCCCGTCCATGGTGGACAACAATAATGCTCCTCCCGAAAAGACCTTACTGACAACGTATGGCCCTTCGTAGTTGGGGGTCCACTTGCCCCTGTGATCTGCTTGCGGCGGGAGAATCCTTTTCAGCACAAGGTCGCCCGTCTGAAAGCTTCGCGGAAGTATTTTCTTGTCGTACGCTTTCTTCATTCGTCTTTGATACAAACGACCGTATGCCAGAGAAGCTAGCCTCTTCTCATCCATCAAACTCAGTTGGTTCAATCTGTTCGTTACCCATTCTGCCTCGTCCAGCTGAACGTCTCGCAATACCCTCAGAGAAGGGATCTCAACTTCCAATGGTAATACCGCTTCCATTCCGTATACCAACGAGAACGGAGTTGCCCCGGTTGATGTGCGTACCGTCGTACGATAACCGTGCAAAGCGAAAGGTAGCATTTCATGCCAATCTTTATAAGTCACCACCATTTTCTGGACGATTTTCTTGATATTCTTATTGGCCGCTTCGACAGCGCCATTCATCTTGGGTCGGTAAGGGGAGGAGTTGTGATGTTCGATCTTGAAATTCTGACAGAGCTCCTTCATCATTTTGTTGTTCAGATTAGAACCATTATCCGTGATTATCCGCTCGGGAATTCCGTATCGGCAAATGATATCTCTCTTGATGAATCTAGCCACCACTTGCTTCGTTACATTTGCGTAAGACGCTGCTTCCACCCACTTGGTGAAGTAATCGATTGCTACGAGGATGAACCGATGCCCGTTAGAAGCCGTCGGCTCAATCTTTCCAATCATATCGATTCCCCACATTGAGAATGGCCATGGAGATGACATCACATTTAGAGGACTCGGAGGCACATGTATTTTGTCAGCATAAATTTGGCACTTGTGGCACTTTCTTGCAAATTTGAAACAATCAGTTTCCATCGTCAGCCAAAAGTAACCTGCCCGCAGCAGTTTTCTCGTCATAGCATGCCCACCAGCATGCGTACCGAATGCACCTTCGTGAATTTCCTCCATGAGAAGCTTTGCCTCTTTCTCGTCTACACAACGCAACAACACCAAGTCGTGGTTTCTTCTGTATAAGACGCCATCCGGGTTCAAATAGAAATTACCCGCTAATCTCCTGAGAGTTTTCTGATCTTGACTGGATGCCCCAGCCGGATACTCTTTATTCTTCAGGAAATTAAGGATATCAAAATACCACGGTTTGCCATCAGACGCTTCATCAATAGCAAATACATAAGCTGGCCTGTCCAACCGAGAGATAGTGATTTGGGGAGCTTCGTTCCAGAAATTGACCTTGTACATGGAAGACAAGGTGGCAAGGGCGTCAGCCATTTGATTTTCTGCCCGTGGCACGTGATGCAACTCAACCTTGTCGAAGAAAGGCAACAATCTCCTTGCATAATTCATATAATGTATCAAATTGGGCTGCCGTGTCTCCCATTCCCCTTTGATCTGATTCACCACCAGAGCTGAGTCTCCGTATACGTCTAGATGTTTGATTCGCAAATCAATGGCTTCTTCAAGCCCCATTATACAAGCTTCGTATTCGGCCTCATTGTTGGTAACGGCAAAGGTCAATCGGGCAGTAAACGGGATGTGCGACCCGTGCGGCGTAGTGATAATTGCCCCTATTCCGCTGCCGTAAGCATTCACAGCTCCGTCAAATATCATCTGCCATTTGGACCCCAACTCTGGTCCCTCGTCTGGTAACGGCTCTTCACAATCCTTCATCTTGAGATACATGATATCCTCGTCAGGAAAATCAAATCTCATCGATTGATACTCTTCAATAGGCTGCTCCGCCAAATACTCAGACAACACACTCCCCTTTATTGCCTTTTGCGAAACGTATTGAATATCGTATTCAGTCAAGATCATCTGCCACCGGGCAATTCTACCTGACAACGCCTGCTTTTCGAATATATATTTGATTGGATCCATCTTCGAGATGAGCATGGTTGTATGATTCAGCATGTACTGCCTCAGACGCTTGGCGGCCCAGGCTAGCGCGCAACAAGTTTTCTCCAGCATTGAATATCGAGATTCACAGTCTGTAAATTTCTTACTCAGATAGTAGATCGCATGCTCTTTTCTCCCCGTCTCGTCGTGTTGACCGAGAACACAACCCATGCTTCCCTCAAGAACAGTCAAATACATTATCAAGGGTCTCCCTGCCACCGGGGGTATCAAAATAGGAGGCTCCTGCAGATACTTCTTTATTTTGTCGAACGCCTTTTGACAATTTTCGTTCCACGTTACAGCTTGATCTTTCTTCAAGAGTTTGAATAATGGTTCACACGTGGCCGTTAGGTGAGATATGAACCGGGCAATGTAGTTCAACCTCCCTAAAAACCCGCGCACCTCTTTCTCTGTTTTAGGCGTCGGCATTTCTTGAATCGCTTTTATTTTAGCAGGATCGACCTCTATTCCTCTTTCGCTTACTATGAACCCCAGGAGCTTACCCGATCTCACCCCGAAGGTGCATTTGTTAGGGTTCAGCCTCAGCCTGAACTTCCTAAGCCTTTTAAACAACTTCAACAGATTCACCAGATGCTCTTCCTCCGTCTGGGATTTGGCAATCATATCGTCAACATAAACTTCGATCTCTTTATGCATCATGTCATGAAAAAGAGTCGTCATCGCACGCTGATATGTTGCCCCAGCATTTTTCAAACCAAAGGGCATCACTTTGTAACAAAATGTTCCCCAAGGCGTTATGAAAGTAGTCTTCTCCATATCCTCTGGCGCCATTTTAATTTGATTATAGCCTGAAAAGCCATCCATGAAGGAGAATACGGAGTATTGAGCGGTATTATCAACTAACACATCAATATGAGGAAGTGGAAAATCGTCTTTTGGGCTTGCTTTATTCAAATCTCTATAATCCATGCACATTCGAACCTTGCCATCTTTCTTTGGCACCGGTACGATGTTAGCAACCCATGAGGGATACTTCGTCACAGCCAGGAAACCAGCGTCCCACTGTTTCTGAACCTCCTCTTTGATCTTCATTGCCATATCTGGTCGAGTTCTGCGAAGTTTTTGTTTGACTGGCGGGCAGTCTTCTTTCAGCGGCAGGCGATGCACAACCATATCTGTATCGAGCCCTGGCATATCTTGATACGACCAAGCGAATACATCATTATACTCTCGGAGCATTTCAACCAGTTTTCGCTTGATATCACTCTGCAGTGCGGCTCCGATACGAATATTTTTCTCAACCCCTTCCGACCCCAAATTGATAATTTCGATAACCTCGTCGTGAGGCAGAATGGCTCTTTCCTCTTGCTTCACCAACCAAGACAGTTCTTCAGGAACGTCGCTATCTTCGACAACCTCTTCTTCGGTCTGGAATACCGGGTGCTCGAAGTCGGGACGAGTCATAGGTGGTTCAAGGATGTCATCTGAAAATGTTATCCTGCAAAAGAAAGGGTTAAGTGCTTCAAAATGCGTATAAAGCGGATAACCACGTTGCCATTTTATTGAAAAATACAAAACAAGAAAGACAGGGATTACAGTATTTACACATGAAAAAAACGCCATTTATTTAATGATTAACGAAGCAATGTTTATAACAACACAGCCCTAAGCAAATCCCGATGCCCCGGGCAAGACATCAGATTATTCAACAATTAATAAAGCAAAGCATTACTGTTTAAAAGTCACAGGAACAAGCTCCTGAATAGACCAGTTGCACAGTCCTTGTCCTGGCGTGCTTGGCTGAATCCAGGCATCCATATCACAGTCGCTGTCCCCTTCATCGGACTCTGAAGCAGCATTGACAGATTCATGGCATACTCCACTGGCAGAGATGGTGATTGACTTTCTGAAATGAGGGGCCCCCACGGAAGGAGTTGATGACGACGGTCGGTACCCCAGTCCGAACCGGTCCATTTTCACCGGAATGTCCAATACTTTGCCCCAGCCCGTGGCTTCTCCTGCCTTCACTAGCGCTTGGGCCTCTTTATACGATGAGACA
Source organism: Lathyrus sativus (assembly GCA_963859935.3). Lineage (NCBI taxonomy): Eukaryota > Viridiplantae > Streptophyta > Magnoliopsida > Fabales > Fabaceae > Lathyrus > Lathyrus sativus. The sequence goes on along the minus strand of OZ012735.1, from coordinate 791,043,666 downwards.
GCTATCTCCGGCACTTTGCTTGGCCCGGGACTCTTGTCCTTAATGCGCAAACCTTCGAATGCCTGGCACGGCGTCTCGTGGATCTCTCCGTCGACTTCCACATATTTAAACGAAGAAAGATGGCTGACCAGGATGTCTTCTTCTCCGCACACGGTGACCACGCTGTCTCCGACCATATACTTTAACTTTTGATGCAGGGTAGACGTGACAGCCCCCGCCCCATGAATCCAAGGTCTCCCCAGCAAGCAGCTGTACGCAGGCTGTATATCCATGATATAAAACTCCGTTGCAAACACTTCCGGCCCCACTTGCAGAGGCAAGGTAATCGATCCGAAGACTGTTCTCCGCGTGCCGTCAAACGCTCTGACTACCAAATCACTTGGTGTGCACAAAATCCCTCGAACATCCAGCTTCATCATAGCCTTCTTAGGCAGCACATTTAGAGACGACCCGGTGTCAACCAATACGTGCGACATTGTCGACCCTCTGCACTCAACAGATACATGTAATGCCATGTTATGATCCCTCCCTTTCGGAGTCAAGTCAAAATCAGTAAAGCCCAGACTGTGGCCTGCATTTACATGTGCCAATACTCCTTCTAGCTGGTTCACGGAGACATCCTGTGGTACAAAAGAAGTGTCCAGGACTTTCAGCAAAGCGTTCCTGTGAGCTTCCGAACACAACAGCAATGACAGAATAGATATTTTGGACGGTGTTTGCTGCAGATGCTCCACGATTTTATAATCGCTCTTCCGAATCAAGCGCATGAATTCCTCCACATCTTTCGATGCTGCTTCTTTCTCACTTGCTTGTACCGGAACGTTCTCAACCGCTTTCCCTTTCCCTTTCGCTATCCTTTCGGCTTCCACTTCAGGAGATATAAAGATCCTGCCGCTCCTCGTCATGCCTCCTGAGCCAACAACATTATCCACCATCTCCACTGGCTGTTTGTTAACATCGATTTTAATCCCATCACAATACACCTCCAGCCCATATGACCATGGGACTGCTCTCGTGCTCTCATACGGGATTGGCCCGGCTTTAGTTATAGTAATCGGTGGTCGCTGAGCTGGTGCTGAAATGGTGATCGTCTTCCTAGGAATTGTCACTGTGGCAACATCACTCCGATTATCCATTACTGCCCCTGCAGGCTCATCAGTTGCTGTTCTATCAAACTGCAATATACCATCATCAATTAAGGCCTGGATGCCTTTCTTCAGATCCTCACACCCCCCAGACAGGGCCCAACAGTCTAAACAGTACTCATTACAACCCGGGTACACACCTCCTTGCAACAGTCGGCTTTTTATTTCGCTCAGCGGCGTCTTTAAATCCTCAACATTCATAATCAGATTCAGACCTTCCTCAGTCAGCACGGCGTTCGCCCCATGATTAGGCATGGGTTTCTGGACTATATTCGCACCGGTCGTTCCGAAGTTGATAGACTTGTTGTCCAAGAGATCCTGCACAACGTGCTTAAAAGCATGACAACCTTCTATATCATGGCCCGGGGCCCCAGAATGAAACTCGCAGCGCCTATTTGCATCATAGCCGAACGGGGGAGTTCCCGTTATTGGTGCCAAGGTTCTTTTCTCTACCAGATTCAATCCCAACAAGGTCTGCAATAAATCAGCATAGTTAGAGGGAGGCTTCTCGAACACCCTTCTCGGCTTACCACCCTGGAATTTTCTCTGAGCTTGCTGTGCCCCCTGCTGAGGCTGCTGCTGCTGTGGCATTGGTTGCTGCTGAACCTGTTGTTGTTGCTGGATTGGTTGTTGTTGATACGGGATGGTGACACTCGACACTTGCTGCGGCTGACGATATTGATTTCTTCCCCTGCCTCGGCCTCGGCCTCGGCCTCCAAATACCGCGCTAGCTTCGCCCTGACGGCGCCCACCATAAGCTTTCCTATTACTGCCAGATGCAGTTGATTCATCAACCTGGAACTTTCCTTGCTTAATGTTCCGCTCAATCTTTTCGCCCATCAGAATCAGATCTGAAAAACTAGCCAGAGACGTATGAAACAACATATCATGAAACAGCCCGGTGAATGTGCCAACAAACATGTCGTTCATTTCTTTATCTTCCACAGGAGGACGAACCCTGGCAGCCATATCGCGCCACCTTTGCGCGTACTCTTTAAAACTCTCCCCCTTCTTCTGCGAAAGCCCGGCCAACTGGACCCGATTGGGCGCCAGATCGCTGTTATACTTGTAATGGGCTACGAATGCCTCCGCTAATTGCTTCCAAGTCTTGATATCAGTGGGCTCCAACCCCATGTACCACTCTAGGGAAGGACCCGATAGACTATCCTGAAAGAAATGCATGAGCATTCTTTCGTCAGTGGAGTATGCAGACATCTTTCTGTAATAAGCTCGTACATGCACCTTCGGACATGTGTCTCCTTTGTACTTATCGAACGCAGGCGCTTTGAACTTGATTGGCACCCTCAGCCCAGGTACCAAGCCCATTGTTGCCATGTCCAATCCTACAGCACTCTGATTTAGGACTCCCTTCATTTGCTCTTCCAGCATTCTAATCTTTTGAGAATCATCCATCGGCCCTTCAAAGCCTCCTCCAGAGAGGGCGTCTTCCTGCTGATCCTCTTGCCACATACCGTTTCCAGCCCCGTATCCATCATACGCATTATTACGTCCAACTCTGACCTGATTCATCCCCGGAACTCGGCCTCTGTTGCCATACCCTTGAACACCTCCAGCAGGACCACCAGCCATAAAACCAGCACCGTTTCCGTTTCCAAAGCCTCCGTAACCCTGATTGACCATACCATAACCATCCTGCCCAAAGCCTTGAGCATTAAAGCCATACTTGCCAGTGTTGTCGAATCCCTGATCGTTGAATCCGAACCCAGCGTTGACAAAGCCATTGCCTCCGAGATTATCTCCCACATTGACATCACCCAGCCCAGCGTTATGGACAGCAGTTTCATTTCCAACTCCGACGTTACCATTCACAGCAGCGGTAGCGTTGTTGACGTTAGCAGCATTCACATTGACGACAGGCGGAGCCACTGGCGTGGGGGTGCCGTCTCCATGAGCAGTATCAACCCGGACAGACTGATGATCTTCGTTACCATGACCAGCGTTGCGAGCCAATAGAGGCTGGACCATGGCCTGCAAATTCTCTTGCCCTTTTGCTATAGCCTCCATGGTCTGCATGAAGAGGGCGAGCTTCTCGCGTACATCCTGCATCTCGTTCTGAATCTGGTCCATGACTTTCCGACAGTTGGATCGTGTAGAATAGCGGTGCGGATGTTGATCTGGAATCCTGTTAAGTACCTGATGCAGAGCAAGAGATAAGACACCATTCATATATTGCCTGTTATGCAAGATGAATATGAATGCAATGCAATGTGCCTGTGCATTAGGGAAGTTCATTCCCCCAGTTCTAGTGCGAAGGTGCCGGTGCAGTGACAGTGTTGACAATAGGAATACCGGAGCTGAATCATAGAAAGCCTCATATATAGCAGAGAGAATCAATAAGCCCAGGGTACAATATCACTGAGAGTACAAAGATGGCATGACCTCAACCAACAATCCTGGTGATGGTCAGCACTATGCAAATAAAGCATACAAATAATGGAATGATCAGATCCTCCCAAAAGTCTGGTACTCCTCTATCAACTTCTTAGTCTCCGGATGGCTTGGTCGATCAAGCAGCCCTTCAACAAGCTGGTTTCTCTTCTTAAGGATACGGCGTACGTCTTCAGCAGTTTCTTCCCATGTTGCTTCTCCGAAGCAATCTTCTAACTTTCGCTTCTGGGACACTGCTTCATCTCTAGATTTGATTGCCTTGTTCAGTGCATGCTGGACACTATACCGGTTCATCACTTCTTCCTCACACTTCTTGATGCTAGACTTCAACTTCTCTTCGAGGTCGGAAATTTGCTGCTTCAGCTTATCTTCCCTCTTCTTGTTGTTGGTGAGTGTGGCATTCCAAGTCTTATTGCAAGAAGATATCTCTCGGTGTGCTGCGTCGAGCGCCTTCTTTTTGGCTTCCAGCATGTCATGGGAGCTTCTGAACTCTTGCCCCAGACGTTCGCGCTTCTTCTTTTCCTCGGTCAACTCAGCTCCTAACCTGTTTACTAGCTCAATCTGTTGTTGGAAAGCATATACGGCCTTGTTTTTCTCACTGCGTGCCTGGGCTAACTCTTGCTCTAACCCTTCGTTAATCTTCGTCAAGGCTTCTTTCTCTCTCACAACCTGTTCATATGCTTCTCTAGAAACAGTAGTCGGCTCTTCTACCGGAATAGGATCAAGAATTGGTGCATCTGGAAACGGCATCTTCAACTGACTAGCCCTCTCCTGAATCCAAGCTCTATAAGGTGCATAGGCCTGACAGTCATTCTTTCCTAACAACGGCTTCCCTTTGCGGTTAATACGCGTCCAGGCATGTCGCAACTTGGCTAATAACTCCCCCTTCAAATCTCCAGTGAAGTACAGAGATTCCTGTACTTCCTCCTCTTGAGGTGGATTCTTCAGCGCATATCCAAACTGGCGAATGAATAGAGAAGGGTTGTAATTGATACACCCTTTTCTTCCTATCAATGGCACATTAGGGTAACCAGAACAACTAAAGATGAGCTCCGATCCCGACAGGTCTCTATCAAACCACTCCATATCTTCCGACGATAGTCTCATCAAGCGTTCTGGCCAACCAACTGGAATTGTAGTCTCTGCAGCAGATCCTCTCTTAGGAAGATGACTCTCAAACCACATACTCAATAAGGGCACACACAGATGAACATTCTTCCCTCTTCCCTTCTCATTCTTGTAATGCAGCGAGTGGTAGAGATCTCCGAGTAAGGTAGGTACAGGATTACCAGCGGCGAACAAGTAGAAAGCATCGAAGTCCACAAAATCCGGTATATTGGGGAACAAAACTATGCCATAAATGCACAAGGCCAACACAGCATTGAAAGCAACCCAGCACCCATTCTTGGCGTACTCTTGGGCTTTACCAACTAAGAACTGAAATGAGAAGCCTGGAACTCCACGGGAAACAGTAGTCACAAGTTCAGAAGCATCAACATGCAAGGCTTTTGCCAATTCCTCCGGCTTGGGTTTGGCCTCATAATGAATGAATGGAACCTGGTTCTGCACAGGCAGCTCAACATACTCAGCGTATTCCTCCAGAGTTGGTCCCATAATAAAGTCAGAGAACGTGAAACACCTCAAAGCAGGGTCGTAGAATTGCATCAAAGCATACAGCCCATCTAACTCTACCTCTGTAGGTTTGCACACCAATCTCAGTAGTCTACCATAGCTCATCCGGAAACTCCTACGAACACCCTCATCAGCAAGAGAGATCAACCCAAGTAAAGGAACAATATCAGGCGTAGGCAATTTGTAAGCAACCGTTCTCCTTAAGCTAGTCATGATCAAACACTCAGAAGTCTGGGCACTAGAACTAGGGAAATGCAAATGCACCTGCAGCACAGACATACGTTAGTGAAATGCAAATGATAATGGATATGCAAGCAATGCAATGCAAGTAACATTCAACAGGGACCAGAGCTGCAGCTGAATAGCCTAAACCCAATCAAGAAAGGTCTCAGATAGACCGTCCAGAAGTCATCAAACCCTGGTCTCAGATAGACCTAAAATAGAACTCCAACCCTGGTCTCTGACAGACCTCAAACCATAACTCACTGGTCTCTGATAGACCTCAAATCCCATCTAATTGGTCTCTGACAGACCTTATAACTCTCCAACTGGTCTCTGATAGACCTCAAATCACATCCATATTTGGTCTCTGACAGACCTCAGATCTCATCTCTAGTTGGTCTCTGACAGACCTCAGAACTCATCTCCCAAATGGTCTCTGACAGACCTCAGAACACATCTCCAAATGGTCTCTGACAGACCTCAGAACACATCTCCAAATGGTCTCTGACAGACCTCATAACTCTCCATAAATAACCAGGATCTCTGATCAAGAAATAACCGGTAGTCTGAAGGTCTAGTTACCTGCATAACCCTGAATCCCCTCACAGGTGGGTGGCCCTATAACTGGCACAAGGTACGGCATCCTATGCGGTCGTCGGCGTCACAGACTTTCAGGGTTGATGATACGATTCCCAGAAGGAGTGGCATCATCAATTCCTGAAGAGGCCTCACTCAGCCAACTTCCAAATGATCGGTCCCCAGAGTCGACAATCCAACTAACCAGCAACCCACGCCAACCAAAGGAAGGGGCAGGAGGCCAACCAGAGGAACCTCGTCTGAGTGTAGATTTCATGGGACACCAAAGCAAGCAAAGCAAGCGGGCGCCCACTAATTTCTACTCTAATTCTAGGTGCACTCAAGCCCAGGTCCGGCTTATCTCTCAATATCAGAACACCCGTCACACCCCAATACAGCAATAATAAACAATATATAAAGCTGAAAATACAAGGTTAGAAATATACAATAACTCCATACAAAATCCTCGACGGGAAAACAAGCGTTAGGATTGACTCTCTCAAGGGACGTTGGATCCCAAATGCATAAGAACCATCGCAGTCCTTAGCAGCCAGGGGACGTTGGATCCCCAGCAGAGTCGCCAGCTGTCGCTACTGCGAAAATCGGCGCCGGCTGAACAGAAGAGTCGCCACCGTGCGTTATTTATCCCACGGGAGGGAAAGGAAACGCTCAGAGTAAACCTCGCACAACACGGGAAAGGTATGGTCGTCGCAACCAAAACCTGGATTCGGGAGTCGGTTACGCAAGGGGAAGGTATTAGCACCCCTCACGTCCATCGTACTCGATGGGATCCACGCTTGTTTTCGGGTATGGATTGTTATTCTATCTAAACTATAGGTCAAGGGTTAAAAAGAAAAGAAAATAAAAATGACTCGGCAAAGTATCGCACTTTATGCCTACGTATTCCCGTCTGGAACGAGAAATCAGAGTCAACGTAGTTCGCCTACCTACGGGAAAGGAGGGGAAGGTTGCTCGCTAGGATATCGCATCCTATGCCTACGTACTTTCATACAGCATGAAAGATCAGAGCAAACGTAGTTCGGGCCACGGAAGACACAGGCTTGCCTTGATTGATTTTATTCCTTCTGAAAAAAGGTTTTTCTGATTAACAGTCCAAGAGGACAAAAATGACGTCTTGATGAGTTCACATTCTTTTACGGAAGAAGTGTCTTTTATTGTGTTTGAAATCTTTATGTGTTTTTCTGTTTGTTTTGAGAAAGAAGAGACAGAACTCTAACCTACGGTTGCAAAGGGAAACAAACTAACCTAATGTTATCATGCATGGGTTAAGACCTAGTGTCTATCATGCTCCTCTCTTGCACAGAGAGAAACAGAGATCCTACGGGATAGGCAGAAACAGAAACAATATCAGATGTATACAGTAAAGCAGTAAAATGCATGGATGCAACAGTACAAGCGAGGCAAGGGAGTCCCACTCAACCTCGAACCTAGAAAACAATGGGCAAAAGTGAACAGGCTTCACTTTCAACCTAGCAGGGTAAACAGCAAACAATACAGTCCAGAAAACCAATCAATACATCAGAAAATGAAATACAACACCAGAAGAAACAGCATCAGCAGCTCTGAATCAACATCTGGCTTCAAGTAATCTCCAATCATTCACAAGCTTCAACAAGCATCAATCTCCATCCTCATGGCCTTCAGACAAGGGCTTTGATCATCAGTCTTCCATTTGCAATGGCTTTTCTTCAAGCTCAAACCTCCAGGATGAGGGATCAGTCACAAGAGTGAATTGGGTGTTAAGCAATCAGCTGACTACCAAAGGTGGTGAACAAACTGCTTCTAACACAAAAGACATTTTCTCTCAAGAGTTCTATCTCATAGATACTATCACCAAGCCTTCCAAGGGAAGGGGGTGAGTATCTTAGAGAGACTCTGAATCACAGAGAAGAATGGATGCAGACAAGGCAATCCATGTTTGAGAAACAAGATTTCTAATCTAGAGCTCTGCCTAGCTCCTAAACCCTAATCTCCTCAGCATCTGCTAGCAAGAAACTCCTCCTCAACTCTGACAGTTGATCTTCAATCTTTGAATCTCCAATAGCTTCATCTCCACAAATCTTCAGCTTCCCCAGGGCCCCAGACAAACCCAATACCCATACAAACAATCAATAAACCCCAGAGGGCACACCACACCAGACAACAGATATACAGACAGTAATAATAGCATTAGGGGAATCCTAACTGTTCTCTAAGGGATCTAATAACTACCCATAGCCCCTATAGTCCCATAACTAATCTATTCAAACCCTAAGTCCTAAGGGAAATGAAATCAAACTCCTAAGTTGTCACCTAAAACCCTAGTTTTGTTCATGATATTCAAGCATTTATTAATCACCTAAAATTAACCTCTAAAAATGGGAACTAAAATATTTCTACAAGTTGAATGTCTCATCTAAACAATATGAAAAGAATGATCAAAAAAGATTAAAGCATGTGAGAGAACAAAAATCATAAAAATGATGCATGAAATGAATTATTTAATGTGACATTTATTTAGAAAATGTGAAAAAAATATGAAATAAAACTAAAAATGAAATTTTATTTTCCTATAATATTCTAGACATTTTAAAGAAAATATTGTAAAAAGAATGGATTAAAATGCATTTTTTATGAATTAGTTATGATTTTATGAAAATTGGTAAAATATTAATGGAATTAAGAAAAATAAAATTGAATTAAATGAGAAAGAGGGGGTATGAAGAGTAACTACGCGCAGTTGAATCCAGGATGGGCCTTCACAATGGGGGTGCAGATAGCGCCTTTTACTAAGGCCCAGAAAACACTCAGACTCCAAAGAAATAATACAACGCGCTGGGGGTAAGAATAGTAGCAGAAACACGTTAGAAAATGGTTTTGGGCTCACACGGGGGTGGGATTAGCACGTCCATTCAGGCCCGCCCGTTTCAATTAATGAAACGGCGCGTTTTGGCCAGTGTAATCTCCCTCCAAACGCTCAGATTAAATGCTGGCCATTGGATCGCGCCAAAAGTCAAGAGTCTAAACCACAATGAACGGCTATGATTATCTCTTCTTCCTCCATTCAACCTGAACCTAGGGTTTCTGCCATGCGAGCTCATGCACGAACTACATTCCACCTCTCTGTTCTCCATCTCCAAGCCACGAATCAACATGCCATAAACATGAAATTTACTCAGGACCTCCCCCTCTACAATCCTAGGGCATCAGCTTTCTTTGAAATTCATCACAACAACAAATCCGATTGAGTCAACATCTGGCCTTCATGAAATCACACTGATATGCATCAACACGATTCTTCCCCAAACTTAGCCTAAACTGAACTACAACTAATGGAGATTAATTTGATCAATCAAGCTACAATTATAACGCATTAATCCAAGAGATTCAAACACTAACAGTTTGTGGCACCTGTCACTAACCATCACCAATCCTTTCCAAAATCATCTAACTTAATCTCCTAACCACCTAGATCAAGTCTACACTAACAAAATCATGCTTAACTAACTGGATCAAGCAGTTTGAATGAAAACTTACCTTGTGCGAAATCTTGCAAACAGCTATGGAGATTGATGATTTGAGGCTTCTAAGATTTGGATCTTGATTCACCAATTCAGTACTCAATTCTGTATGCACAATTTTGGAGGTTCCTTGCTTGAATCATGCAATTCACTTGAACTTGTGATTTTGATGTTGATGAAAGAAGCACTCGAAAATGGATGAGAACTACCAAAACCTTGCTTCAATTATGATCTAAGATGATGATGGAGTAAAATTGAATTGATCTTGATGAAGATTGATGAAGAATTTGAGAGATTTGGAATGAAACTTTTATGAAAAAGTGTGAGAAATTTGTGGAATTCTTGGTGCAAATGAGGCCAACCCTTGCCAAATTCATCTTTCATGAATATATAGACCCCAATGGTACATTCTAGATCCATCTTGCACATTCCCTTGTTTTCAAACTTTGGCTCATTTTGATTATGTTTCTTAAAAGGTAAGCAACCATGGATAACTTCATTTTTTCCTTCTAAACTCAAAAAAGTGTTTGAACCATTGTTCTTAGAATTGTTTTTCCATTCAAAATCATATATTGTAAGTCTCCATTTGGACTTGTAAATCTCCCAAACCATTTTTCAATTTGAAATTATTCACTTTATAAGCCTTTTTAGTTCATATTTTGACCAATCATGTAACCCCATGCTATGAGCTTCTCCAATAACTTGTGACCTTCTTTCTAGACTTAAAATCCCATTTGGAGCAAGTTTGATGTTGTAAGTTTTTCCATTTGAGGCCTCCTTGTATGAGTTTTGGGTATAGGTTAAAATGACCTGTAATTCACAAATGCCCAAAATACCCTTTGCTTGTCAAGACCATAAGTTGAGTTCTCCACATCATATGAAGGCATGCCATACCATTCTAGAAAGCTAAGACAATGAGGAACAATTCTTATGTTGACCAAGAATTCATTTGAAATCTCCTTGAGGGGCAAAACTAGCTTGGAAGTCAAGTCACTTTCACAGACAAAAATTCAGACACCTCAGATGACCTGTAACTTGTAAGGACCATAACTTGAGTTCCATAAATCTCCTTGAGGTCTTCCACCACTCAAATTAAAGGTCTTGAGATCCTCTACAAGTTTCATGTTGGCCAAGAAGCCATTTGAATCTAGCATTTTGACTTATCTTGCTTGGAAATTTGACCTAAACTAGGGGATTTTACAGAGAAACCCTAATTTAGTAACTCCTCTTCTCCTTGATTTCTCTTGAATTCTCCTTGTCATATCTCCATATCCTTCTTTATATGTTCAATGATGATCCCCACATCTCTCCAATAGCCTTGAATGCTCTTTTAAACCAGTCAACTGACCTAGGGTTGACCTAGGGTTGACCCAGATGAAACCCTAGTTGACTGTCTTCCACTATAGCTCTTGTGCTTTCATCAATGACTTGCTTTCTTCTCCAAATGACTTTATAAGTCTCTCAAGATGTCTAGATGCTCTCCATGCTTTCACTTCACAGTTCACAACCCTCTTGTTGATCCTCAGATACCCTCAGCTAGGAGATGGACTCAAGGCTTGATCTGCTGAACTCCTTGCTTTCAAATTCTTTCCTGATGACTTGAATATGACTGAATTGGGATAATAACCTCATGATAGGCCTCTAGAGATGAAAATAATGATTGGTCCCCTGTTGAATGACTTGCTATGCTTATGCTATGCAGATGGTTAGTCTATGTACATGACTCTATATGCAAATGCTAATGATAATGAAACATAAATCCAAGGAGTAAGGTTGGGCAAATTTTAGGGTGCAACACGAAGCTTGTATCATGGGGCTTGAAGAAGCCATTGATTTGCGAATCAAAAATCTGGATGTATACGGAGACTCAGCTCTGGTGGTGAATCAAATAAAAGGAGAATGGGAGACACGTCATCCCAATTTGATACCGTACATGAACTACGCGAGGAGATTGTTGCCTTTCTTTGACAAGGTTGAATTGCATCATGTACCGCGAGCAGAGAATCAGATGGCTGACGCCCTGGCCACTTTGTCTTCCATGTACAAAGTCAACTTCTGGAATGAGGCTCCCAGAATTGTTATCTCTCGGCTTGACAGACCCGCCTTCGTGTTTGCCATTGACGAAGCGTCTGATGATAAACCGTGGTATTTTGATATCCTTAATTTCCTGAAAAATAAAGAGTATCCGGCTGGGACATCCAGTCACGATCAGAAGACTCTCAGGAGGTTGGCGGGTAATTTCTATCTGAATCCGGACGGTGTCCTGTACAGACGAAATCACGACTTGGTGCTACTACGTTGTGTAGATGAGAAAGAGGCGAAGCTACTCATGGAGGAAATACATGAAGGTACATTTGGTACGCATGCTGGTGGGCATGCTATGACGAGGAAGCTGCTGCGGGCAGGTTATTATTGGCTGACTATGGAAACTGATTATTTCAAGTTTGCGAAGAGGTGTCACAAGTGCCAAATCTATGCAGATAAGATCCATGTGCCTCCGAGTCCTCTGAATGTGATGTCATCGCCATGGCCATTCTCGATGTGGGGAATCGATATGATTGGAAAGATCGAGTCGACTGCTTCTAACGGGCATCGGTTCATTCTGGTAGCAATCGATTACTTCACCAAGTGGGTGGAAGCGGCATCTTATGCAAATGTGACCAAGCAGGTGGTAGCCAGATTCATCAAGAGAGATATCATTTGCAGATATGGGATCCCCGAGCGGATAATCACCGACAATGGTTCAAACCTGAATAACAAAATGATGAAGGAGTTGTGTCAGAATTTTAAGATCGAGCATCACAACTCCTCCCCTTATCGACCCAAGATGAATGGCGCTGTTGAAGCGGCCAATAAGAATATAAAGAAGATTGTCCAGAAAATGGTGGTGACCTATAAGGATTGGCATGAGATGCTACCTTTTGCTTTGCACGGTTATCGTACGAAGGTACGTACATCAACCGGGGTAACCCCGTTCTCGTTGGTATATGGAATGGAAGCAGTGTTACCATTGGAGGTTGAGATTCCTTCGCTGAGGGTATTACGAGATGTCCAACTAGACGAGGCAGAATGGGTGAAAGACAGGTTGAACCAGCTGAGTTTAATGGATGAGAAGAGGCTAGCTTCTCTAGCATACGGTCGTTTGTACCAAAGCCGAATGAAGAAAGCATATGATAAGAAGATACATCCTCGGAGCTTTCAGACGGGCGACCTTGTGCTGAAAAGGATTCTCCCGCCACAGGCAGATCACAGGGGCAAGTGGACCCCCAACTACGAAGGGCCATACGTTGTCAGAAAAGTCTTTTCAGGAGGAGCTTTGTTGTTGTCCACCATGGACGATGAAGACTTTACGTCGCCTGTGAATTCGGACGCAGTTAAAAAATACTTTGCTTGAAATTGACCCGCTGGACAGAAAAAAGAGAGTCCAGGCAAAAAAGGGGCATCCTGGCGAACCAAAAACAGAATGAAAGGTTCGGGCAAAAGTTAGGGATAAAATTGAAAAAATGTACACCCGCGAAGTTGAAAACCTACACTGGGCGGCTTCGGCAAAAAAAAGGGTATCCCGGTGAACTGAAAACCCGTAAAGGGCGGTTCACGGAAAAGTTAGGGATTTGAAAAGCAAATGACTGCGGTCCGAATTCGACACTGCATTGCGCATTGGTGCGGGAGAATATACCTGAGGGGTCGATTATCAGATACAATCTCTTCGGACGTGTGAATACCAGGAAAGCACTAGAGTCAGGCGAGTCATAGGAGGATCAGCTCACGATGTTCGTCTGCATCCCGTTGCCGACATGTGTACAAATTTGATTTGTCATTATATTTATGCTTCTTGTGCATACTTGTATATTTGTTGTGCGTAGCTTCCTCTTTTTAGGAGTTACATCCCGTGTACAAAACTCCGCCCATTTAGGGGCCCAATCAATAAAACATGTTATTCAGTATTTGATGCTGGTTCTTTACTGTTTTGTACATGATAAACGCCTAGGTTTAATAAAACTAGAAAGTGTATAACGTCGCTGGCCCTTGCCAATAATTGCTAAAACTTTGAATTAACTGAAAATAATGTCACTAACACTAACCTGAATAGATTTGGTTGCATAGACTTGTCTTGTCTTGTTTGTGGTGTTGCAGGGTTCGTAGCCGTATGAAGTGGACGATCAAAAGATTGCAGTATTGACCAGAAGCTCGTTACGAAAGACTCGATCCCCACGCAGGTCGTGCTTCTGAGATGACAATGTTCCTTACTAAAGAAGGATCAAATTCCTCAACTAGTCGCAGCTTATCCGAAGGACATTCTCCAGCAGGGTCGTCCACCCTCAGCAGAATTGGCGATTCCAAGATCAAAGGCAGTATTCAGACAGTGCATCCCGAGCAGAGTGGTTTAGCCTCAGAAGATTAATATTTCCAACTTGTGAGCTGCACTCAGGCAGTTTACCCTTCCCAGTAGGGTCATTTAATCTCCCCAACGGAGTCAGTTGATTTTCCCCAAGAGAGTCGTTTCGTCCCCAGCGGAGTTCTCTCTTTTCAGCAAGTGTTCTTTTTCCTCCCAGTGGAACTCGAAGATTAAGACTCTCCCGGGCAGAGTTGGCTGTGTGTCCTGGCAGTTATTTTGTCGGAATACCGTGTGATACCCGTTCACTCTCCAGCAGAAGTCCAATCATGATTGGCGCATTCAGCTATTCCTCAGCGAAGCGGGCTTCACTCTTCCAGCACTTATTTTGCTGGAATAATTTTGTAACGCCCGGTTACCCCCAGCGGAGTTGGCATTATCTTCAGCATTTATTTTGCTGAAGCGGTTTCTGTATCCCAGCAGTTCGAGTCTGCATTTGCATTGGCATATAGTGTCATATTTGCATCTACCAAATAAAAACGCGTAGCATTTCCATGTGGAATGGAGCATTACGCCATTGTCAAACATATGCATTTTGAAACATAAACCAGGTTGGTTAACCGTTTGTGTTCAAGTATTGTTTCCCTTGCAGGTGGAGAGAGCTCTTGCTCCAAATTAATTGCCAAATATTCAATATCTCGGCGTGAGACATGTAATGATAATGTCAATTGTGGCATTGTTCCCCGCAGAGTTGCTTGTTTAAGTTTCTCTTACCCCTCCAGCGGAGTATTTCTTCAAGGGTGTTGTTGTGACAACATCAAAAGATTTCATGAATCGATTTTTGGAGAGTTGTCTGGCAGTGTGGATTCAGAAAATCCCCAGTAGAGTCCCTCTCGGATTTGCTGCCATGTCAGCACTGAAAATTGGAAGATTAGACTCAGATTGTGTTACCCATGTGATTGATGGAGCTAGCTGCTGCAAAGATAGGCAGAAAAGCTGTACCAGAGTTATTTTCCCGTAGTGGTGACGGAGTTATTTCCCGCAGTGGTGGCGGAGTTATCTTCCCGTAGTGGTGACGGAGTTATTTTCCCGTAGTGGTGACGGAGTTATTTCCCGTAGTGGTGACGAAGTTATTTTCCCGCAGTGGTGGCGGAGTTATTTTCCCGTAGTGGTGACGGAGTTATTTCCCGCAGTGGTGGCGGAGTTATTTCCCGCAGTGGTGGCGGAGTTATTTCCCGCAGTGGTGGCGGAGTTATTTCCCGCAGTGGTGGCGGAGTTATTTCCCGCAGTGGTGGTGGAGTTATTTCCCGTAGTGGTGACGAAGTTATTTCCCGCAGTGGTGGCGGAGTTATTTCCCGCAGTGGTGGCGGAGTTATCTTCCCGTAGTGGTGACAGAGTTATTTTCCCGCAGTGGTGGCGGAGTTATTTCCCGCAGTGGTGGCGGAGTTATTTTCCCGTAGTGGTGACGGAGTTCTTTCCCGCAGTGGTGGCGGAGTCATTTCCTGTAGTAATGATAAAGCAGTACCCGTAGCGATGGCGGAGTGATGACGGTGTTATTTTCCTGTAATGGTGACAGAGTGATTTTCCTGTATCGTTGGCAGGGTCATGTTGTGTTGACAGAAGTACTTCCCCAGTGAAGTCGTCCAGGTTATTCAAGTATTGACAAGATAATGTCGAAATCAGATTTGTAGATAATGTTCCCCAAACAGCCGTGCAGTTTATTTCTGCGGTGGCAAATTTCCAGGTTCTTAGTATTCAACCGTCTCGTAACTCGAATGTTTGAAGGCTGTTCGCGCTTCACCCAGTCGGGTCCAAGTCGTTGAATAGGGGCAGCTGTTGCACCCTAAAATTTGCTCAACCTACTTCACTTGGTTTATGTTTCAATTGCATTGTCATTTGCATAAAAAGTCATGTACATAGTCTAATCATTTGCATAGCATAGCATGGGCAAGTCATCCAATAAGGGACCAAATGCAATTCTTATGAGCATATCAAGAGGGTATTATTCAAATTCAAGCACATCCAAGTCATCAGAAAGAAATTGAAATCTAAGAAGTTAGTGGATCAAGCAGTGGATCTATCTCCTATCCTGAGTGTATTTGAAGATCATCAAAGAAGTTATGAGCTGTGAATTGAGCATGGAGGGTATATAGACATCATGGAAGACCTAGAGGGTCATTTTGAAAGTGAGACAAGTCATTGATGTGATTACAAGAGCTACAGTTGAAGACAGTCAACTAGGGTTTCATCTAGGTCAACCCTGGGTCAACCCTAGGTCAAATGCTTGATTGAAGGGCATCAAGGCCTGTTTGAAAGATGTGGGGTTCATCATTTGACATGTAGATATGGATGTGGTGTTGTGCCAAGGAGAAATCAAGAGAAATCAAGAAGAAGAGGAGTTTCTAAATTAGGGTTTCTGTGTAAAATCCCCTGATTTAGGGCAAACTTCCAAGCAAGACAATTTAAAATGCAAGTCTCAAATGGATCCTTGGACAACATGAAACTTGTAGAGGATCTCAAGACCTTTAATTTGAGTGGTGGAAGACATCAAGGAGATTTATAGAACTCAAGTTATGGTCCTTGCAAGTTACAGGTCATCAGAGGCATCTGAAATTTTGTCTGTGAAGATTACTTGTCTTCCAAGCAACCTTTACCCCTCAAGGAGCTTTCAAATGGATTTCTGGTAAACATGAAATTTGTTCCTCATGATCTTAGCTTTCTATAAAGGTATGGTATGCCTTCATCTGATATGTGGAACTCTACTTATGACTTTGGAAAGCAAAGGGTATTTTGGTCATTTGGAAATTACAGGTCATTTCAAGCATATGCCTAAAACTCATACAAGGAAGCTTCAAATGAAAAACTTCACAACATAAAAGTTGTTACAAATGACATTTTGAGTCTAGAAAAGTGGTCATGGAGGTTTGAAAATGGGTGTAGCTCATATTTGCAAAAATGACCTAATTAAGGCATGATTTAAGTCATTAAATAGCCATTTTTTGGGAATTTTTCATAACATGTCCAAATGGGATGAAATTATAGGTCATTTTGATTGGAAATAATGTTTTGAGACCATTGGCAATAGTGTATTTTTGAGTTTAGTTCAAAATTGGAGAGTTATCATGACTTGCTTATGGCTAAAGTAACATATGCCAAATCACAAGGGATTTGTGTGCAAGGAACTTCCAGCAATTTCTAGATGATTCCATGGGCATCTATATAAACCCTAGAGCTCATTCAATGCAGGGTTGCACTTCATTTTGATCAAAACACCTAGTTTCATTCTCTCTTGCATTTTTGCAAATTCATCCAAATTCTCTCAATTCTTCATCATTCTTCAAAGTTCTTGATCCTACCATGCTCCATGATCATCATTGATCACATCCCAAGCAAGATCTGAGTGTATTGAAGTCATAATCGTGTGCTGCAAGTTCATCATTCAAATTGCAAAAAGAGTTGGTTACAAGAATCCAAAGCATTTGAGCAAGAGTTACTGCATACAGTATCAAGATCCACCTCCATTAATCAAGTCTAGAGCATTGCTAGCTGTGAATCCAAGAATTTCACCATCTGTTTTCAGTTTTGCACCAGGTTAGTATCTTCTTCGATTTAGCTTGATTTAGTTAGCATGATGTAGATTGGTTAGGGTAAGAATAACCTAGGTAGTTAGATGAATAATTCTGGAGATTTTGACTGAATTTGGTGGAGGTTGATATTTGAGCACACCAACTGTTTGGATCTAGAACTAGAAGAATAGGAGGTTTTAATTCATGTGGTTTAGCTTAGGTTAATCAGTGATACAAGGTGAGTATTTTGATGACAAGAAATTGGAAAAAGAAGAAGTTGGAAGTTTGAGTATCCATGGAAGTGTACCATCGGGTTTCTTGATTCAGTTGGTTTCAGTGAGAATTATTAGCATGGTTGTATTCTGCTCGAGAAATAGAGCATCTTTGCTTTTTACGGATTTGAATTTTATGGATAAATGAAGCTGTATGAGTGTGTTGAAGTCTGGTGCAACAAAGCTCGTTCATGGTGTTCATGGTAGAAACCCTAGGTCCATTGGAGAAGACGAGTTCAACGCCGTTGGATCAGAAATAAGCCATTAACCAAGACTCACATCTAACGGCCTGTGTTTAAAGTTGAAACGCGAGGGAAGAGTCTGAAGCTACAAAACGCTTCGTTTCATTTAAAGTCCCTTCTTGGGCTTAGTCCAGAATGCTAGCCACACCCCCACTTGCCAGGCCCATTCCCAATTGAACTGCATTTGTTACTTTCTGCACCGTTTTATTTTTATTTTTCTTTTGTACTTTCTGATTAAACTGGGCCCAGGCGCGCCTTGCTACGCGCACCCCCATTCTGGGCCCATCATCCATTTTCCAATGCATTTTCTTGCTTACTGCACCCCTAGCTCATTTTAATTCATTTTGATTTCCTTTATTTTTCTTAATTGTTTGAAAATTCATAATAATTTGGAAATTCCATATTTTTGATTGGTTGTTTTCTTACCATTTTCATATTTCTGTGTAGAAAAATATCAGGTAATAAAATTTCCATTGTATTTTCTTTTAATATTTTTTGCATATTTTTTCTTTTAATGCCTTTTTAATACTTTTAGTTTGTATATAGTTTTTGTAGAATTTCTTTTAGGTGGTTATCATAATCTTTTTAGGCCAATTTTCTTAGTATAACTAGATACATATATTAGGTGCCCCCTTGATTTTTTATACCAATTTTTTAGGATTTATTTTAGGTAGTTTAGTTAGAAAACATTAGGCTAATCATTTAGGGTTGTGAATATAAGATAGGTCTAACAAAGCAGTTTCTTTTGGGTTTTTCTTTAGGACAAATTAAATGATGGGACTATAGGGGTATTGAGGGTAAGTAATAGATCCCTTAGAAGATGTTAGACTTCCCCTATTCTATTATTACTACTAGTATATTTCCTGTATTTGATTGATTGTGTGATGTGCTCTTTCTAGGGTTATTGTTTGACTGTGTGGGGTATTGGGCTTGTTTGGGGCTTGGGTTTGAGTTGAGGACTTTGTTGATGAAGCCCATTGAAGATAAAAGGAATGAAGACCCATTTCCAGAGTTGATGAGGAGTATATCTTGCTGGCAGCTGTTGAAGGTTATAGGATCTAGGAGCTAGGTAGAGCTCTAGAATAGAAACTTGCTTCATAAACATGGAAGGTCTTGTTTGCCTCCATCCCTCTCTATGATGCAGAGTCTCTCTAGGACACTCACCCCCTTCCTTTGGAAGGCTTGGTGACGGTGTCTAAGAGATAGAACTCTTGAGAGAAACATTCTACATATTGTTAACAGTCTGTTTGCCACCTTTGGTGGTCAACTAACTGTTTAACATTCCAGTTCATCCTCTTAACTGTTCCTCATCTTGGAGAGTGAGACTTGAAGAAAAGCACTGAAGGATTGAAGATAGAGACCTTGCTTGAAGGCTGTGAAGATGAAGATTGATGCTTGCTTGGAGCTTGTAGATGTTTGAAGATGACTTGAAGACAGATAATGATGAAGACTGCTGTTTGCTGTATTTTTTTTGCTGTTTATAATTTTTGATGTATTGTTTGAATTTCTCTGACTGTATTGTTTGATAAATTTTCCCATAGGGTTGAAGTGGAGTTGTTTCACTTTGCCCATTGTTTTCTAGGTTCGAGGTTGAGTGGGACTCCCTTGCCTCGCTTGTATTGCTGCATCCATGCATTTTACTGCTTTATTGTATATATGCTATTGTTTCTATTTCCGTTTATCCCCTAGGATCTCTGTTTCTCTCTGCGCAAGACAGGAGCATGATAGACATTAGGTCTTAACCCATGCATGATAACATTAGGTTAGTGTGATTCCCTTTTTCAACCGTAGGTTAGAGTTCTGTCTCTTCTTTCTCAAAACAAACAGAAAAATGCAATAAATATTTCAAACACAATAAAAGACACTTCTTCCGTAAAAGAATGTGAATTCATCAAAACGTCATTTTTTTCCGCTTGGACTGCTAATCAGAAAACCCATTTTTTAGAAGGAGATAAAAGCAATCAAAACAGACTTGTGTCGTACGTGGCCCGAACTACGTTTGCTCTGATCTTTCATGCTGTATGAAAGTACGTAGGCATAGGATGCGATGTCCTAGCGAGCAACCTTCCCCTCCTTTCCCGTAGGTAGGCGAACTACGTTGACTCTGATTTCTCGTTTCAGACGGGAATACGTAGGCATAAAGTGCGATACTTTGCCGAGTCATTTTATTTTCTTTTAACCCCAGACCTGTAGAGTAGATAGAATAACAATCTGTACCAGAAAACAAGCGTGGATCCCGTCGAGTACGACGGACGTGAGGGGTGCTAATACCTTCCCCTTGCGTAACCGACTCCCGAATCCAGGATTTGGTTGCGATGACCATTCCTTTCCCCGTTTTGCGGTAGGTTTACCTCGAGCGTTTCCTTTCCCTCTGTTGGGATAAATAACGCGCGGTGGCGACTCTTCTGTTCAGCCGGCGCCGATTTTCGCAGTAGCGACAATAATCCCTTGTCAACCCCTTTGAGCCTTGTAGTAGGAGTTTCTTTCTGAAAATGAAAAACCCTCAATCTTAACCTAGGGCAGGGTAGATGTCAGTTAATTTGACCAAGCGTCCAAATTACAAAAGGAGTGTCCGTTCAGGGATAAACCACACATGTACAGGTCGTGCCTAAAGGACCACAATGGTTAAACCTTGCCGATAAGGAGTGAAACAGTCACAATCTCTTTTAACAAGTCAGACAAGCCGGTGTCACATGATTTGTTCAAAAATAAAAAATCAAAAGAAAAAGCCCGCTAAGTCGAATCTTGGGAACAAGCGACTTAGGCAAAAATTAGGGTATCCCGCTGGACTTCAAAATCAGAAACTCAAAAGAGTTAGTCCAGGCAAAAATTAGGGAACGGAAAAAGCGGGAAAAAAACGAAAAGGATTACAAGAGAAAAATCCTCAAGCAAGAACGAAATCGTGTGACTCCAAGCACTACGAATACGAAAAGGGAATGACTGTCACTTCAGAAAGCATGTGGTTTCCTGAACCATTACTCCTATCATTCCACCGTTGAAAGGTGAACGCTAAGGTCGAAATAGCTAAACATAGGATTGGAGAACATCAAGGAGAATGGGTGGGTTAAAATGAATTGTGAGCCTTATATCCTTCCTTGTTAACCGTGAACCCGACCACGTTACAACCTTCAAAAGTCCTAATTGAAACAGGTTTAGTTCGAGAGCATACTTCGGTAAAGATCGCATCGAAATTGACTCCAAAAAGGATTCCTCTTACATCGTTGTATTAATTTTGACACTTTGGTAATTGATTTGTTCATTATATGTCATAAATTTTTCCAGTGAACGGGATTGGGTTTTGAAAAAACTGTCATATGCATTGCATTTAATATATCTTTTATGCAAAATAACTTGTTTTACTTGCAAGTAAGCGCTCGACCGCAGGAAAGTTTCCACAGTGGAAAGTTTGATCATGATAGAATGTAGAACGCCTAAATACTCTGTTGAGTTGTGGCCAACATTATCAAATAACCCCCAGTAAGGTCAGCCATCCAAGAATCAGTTAATCTGGGGCAATCAAGTCGAGATTTGGTAAATCTCTCGCAATCGGGGGTACCGCTCCGCAAACTAGTCAATCAGAGGCAAAGCCATTACAAGGCTGGGGCATGCCACCCTATGAGGAAAAGAATTTGTTCTTCTCCATACCTCTAGAGCTTATCCGAACTATTCAACCAAGGATCCTCTCACGGTCCAGATTCTGGGGCAAGCCATCTCGGGGTCGTCTCATGGAAAGTTATTTTCTTCTCAGTGTAGACCTTCCCAAGAATCAGACTGGGGCAGGGGCATTACGCTTGGGGCGATTTCTCAGAGAGATTCGGATGAAGCTCATTTTTCCAACAATCAAAGATCATTCCCCAGCAGTTGGTCAGGCATACCTCTAATCCCCATAGAGTACGAGTATGGGTTTGTTCCCCAGCGAGTCGAGATCAAATTTCTCTCCACCAGGCATGTGTGGAATACCCTCCGACAGGTCGTTCGTGATCCCAATAGTATAAGATGTGTTCCAGGGAGCGTGCAAGACCTTTACTCTGTCCCTCAGCAAGAGTTGCTCATCACCAGCAGAGACTTATTCATCTCCAGTAAAATTTGTAACTCCAGGTTTGTTGGTATGTCCCTCAGCAGAGTTGTGATCGTATCTTCCAAAGTTGTTCAAAGTTTTTCTCCCTAGCATGGAGCTGTGGTATTCAGACATCAGTTTTTACATTGAGTATTCAGGCTCCGGTCAGTACGTTGAGTGTTCAGACTCCGGTAAAATCAAGCAAGGGTCTAGACCCCTATTAGTGTTTGTGGCTATTCCGTCGAGTATTCAGACTCCGATAATCTCTAGTTTGTATTGATTCTTTCTCTCGTCGAGTACCCAGACTCCGGTAAAGATTTTGTGAGGTGATATTGATAAGTATTGGTAGTATTCTCTTTTCGTCCGTTTTTCTTCGTCGAGTATCCAGGCTCCGATTGGTTTACTTCGTCGAGTATCCAGGCTCCGATTTGTTTGCTTCATCGAGTGTTCAGGCTCCGATATGTTGCTTCTTTGAGTATCCAAGCTCCGGTGTGTCTTCGTCCGTCGAGTATCCAGGCTCCGGTTTGTTGCTTCGTTGAGTATCCAGGCTCCAGTGCGTCTTCGTCCGTAGAGTATCCAGGCTCCGGTTTGTTGCGTTGAGTATCTAGGCTCCGGTGTGTTTTCGTCGAGCATCCAGGCTCCGATTTGTAGCTTCGTTGAGTATCCAGGCTCCGATGTGTTTTTGTCGAGCATCCAGGCTCCGATTTGTTTGCTTCGTTGAGTGTTCAGACTCTGGTTTGTTGCTTCGTTGAGTATCCAGGCTCCGGTGCGTGTTTGTCCGTCGAGTATCCAGGCTCCAGTTTGCTGCTTCATTGAGTTTTCAGACTCTGGTGTGTTTGTCGAGTATCCAGGCTCCAGTTTATCGTTTCGTTGAGTTGTCAGCCTCCGGTTTGTTGCTTAGTTGAGTATCCAGGCTCCGATTTGTTGCTTCATTGAGTATCCAGGCTCCGATTTGTATTTCCGTCGAGTATTCAGGCTCCGGTTTATTGCTTCGTCGAGTGTTCAGGCTCCGGTGCGTTTTCGTTCGTCGAGCATCCAGGCTCCGATTTGTTGCTTCATTGAGTATCTAGGCTCCGGTGCGTTTTCGTTCGTTGGGTATCCAGGCTCCAATTTGTAGTTTCGTCGAGTTTTTAGACTTCGGTGTGTAGTTCGTTGAGTGTTCAGACTCCGATATGTTTTCGTTGAGTTGTCAGACTCTGGTTTTTTTGCGTTGAGTGTTCAGAATCCGATGTGTTACGTTGAGCGTTTAAGCCCCGGTTCCTCCGTTGAATATCCAGATTCCGGTGAAATTTCCAATTTGTAACGTTTTGCTTTGTCCGTTGAGTGTTCGGACTCCGATAAAGGCAGTTGGGTATACAGAACCTAGTAAGTGTTGAGATAATACTCTCTCTCCGTTGAATGTCCAGATTCCGGTGAATGTTCGGTTTATGATGCATTGTTTCGTCCGTCGAGTATCCAGGCTCCGATAAATCCCCAGTGAAATCACCAGTTATGTAGAGCATCCGGGCTCCGGTCAGTGCGTTGAGTATTCAGATTCCGACGATTCAAAAGATTGTCCTTTGGCTCATGTGGTGTTCAGACCATGGTCAGTTACGTGTTTCCTGAAGCAGAGTTACTTGATTAAGTTTCTTTTTCCCTTGGTGGGATGTTCAAGATGTTCATTATGTTCGTTTTCTTCGGAGATTCTATCCCAATCAGAGTTTGCAGTTTATTTCTACGGTTGGCAAATTTCCGGGTTCTTTTGGTATTCAACCGTCTTTTACCTTGATTGATTGAAAGTCGTTCGCTTTTCACTCATTCAGGTCCAAGTCGCTTGAATAGGGGCAGCTGTTGCACCCCAAAATTTGCCCAACCTTTTCCTTCTTGTTTTTGCATTAGCATAACATCATCATAGCATTACATTAGCATTTATGCAGGGGATCAAGTGTGATATACATTGAGAGAGGCCTATCTAGAGGTTTTATTCGAGCTTGAGGAGTCACTAAAGTCACCAGGAAGTGGTTCATGCCCTTGAGAAGTTCAGATGCTTGTGTGGGGTTCATCCCTTGACTTAGAGGCCAACTGAAGATTATCAATGAGTTGGGAAACTATGATTACAGGTCATAAAATTACAGGTCAAGTTCAATACTTTGCATAACTCAAATAGACTTTTTTCCAACATGAAAGTTGCTCCGAATGGCGTCATTGGGTTAACTAAACCTCAAGGTTTTAATGGGCTAGCTCATGGTTGAAGATTGATGAAAGTCATTTTGGTGAAAACATGTGAAAAGGCATAGTTTTATATTTCTTCAAAATTTAATCAAATAAGTCCATGTTTGTACTTATTTTGAGTGGAAATCTCATTTTAAGAACAATGACACTTTTACATTTTTCATTTGAAGCATTTTTTCATGACCTATTTCGAGATTTCTTACAATTCAAGTAACATAATGGATCTTGGGCTTGGGCTTAGAAACAAATGACTATTGTGGGCCTTAAACCTTCCTTATGATGCAAGGAATATAAAAACCAAAGATCAAGGCAAAAATCCTCTTCCATGATCATTTTTTTCACATTCTTCTTCACCATTTTTCACATTTCCATATTTGAAATTCTCAAAATTCAATTCTTTCTTTCTCCCATTTTTTTGTCCATTCTTTCATTGCAAATCAATTCCATATACTTTCTATAATTGATTCCACCATTTTTTTAGCCATTTTTGGTGCAAGAACAAGCTTATAGCAATTGGAAAAAGTGGTGTTCATGTCAAAATCGAATTCTGTTTTTCACTTTGTTTCAAGCATTTTCTTTGATCCTAATATCTCTACCAAGGATTATTGAAGGTTTCTACATAATTTTCCAAAGAAATTCGTGCTCCATTGAAGCTCAAAAGAGTCATTTTCGGAGGTATAAAGAATTCACCATAACTCATGATTTATGAGTCTTTCTTGCATTATTGTTGTTGCATTACATTGCTCTCATCTCCTACATGGATTCTAGTACAAAAAAGATGGTTTTTATGACAATTTGGTGTTCTTGAAAGTTTGAGATTCATATACGGTTTTTGAGTTAGAGGCCATTTCAAGGGAAAATAATGGTATATTTGGATTCCTCTCGAAAAATCCCACAAGATTCATCTAAAGAACATTGCGTTTGGTCAAGAATTGAAGAAGATAGAACCACATGAAGCTCGCCGGTGGAGCTTGCATTTTTCGGTCGCGGTTTGCATATTTCCGGCCAGCAAATGTTCCCAACGAAGAAGACGAGTGGTTGCCGTTGGATTGTGTTGAAATTTTGACTTGGTCATCCGATCGAACGTCCAGAATTGCGCCACACGCGCAGCCACATCACCACCTCATTAATTGATGTGGCGCGCCACCTCAGCCCAACCAACCTTCAGCACCCCTGTTCGAATCCAGCTTGTGCCTTTTTTTATTTATTCACTTATTTCCTTATGTTTCTCATATATTCACGTTCTTATCTTGTTCTTTTATTTTTCTTTCTTTTACATGCTGACTTCTAAATATCATAAAAAATAGGAAAATTAGTCTTTTTGATCCCCATTTTTTTCTGCGTAATCTTCAAGATGTCTAGAAATTTATAGAATTAGAACTATATCTTTTCCATTTTTCTTCATTTTATTAGATTTTTTTACATTTTAGTTGTCAAAAAAATAGCAATGCTGGTGCTATCATGTTGTGAATTTTCTTCGACCTATCAAAACACAATTTAAATGTCAATCCTTTTGTAGGGATCTCATACACACATTGAGGTATTGTGATATATTTTTATGGGAATTTTATTGTACCATTTTAGTTGGTTTTGGATGCTTTCTTTAACATGCTCCATTTTAACTTTTCCTTTGGTATACATGAGATATCTTGCAATGTTTTCATCTTATTTGACCATTTCTCTTTGGATATTTTTGTGGTATCTCTCACCCCTGGTTTGTGGCTTGATATAGGGAATTGGATATTTTTATTTGAATTTTTTAGCATCTTTTTCTATTTTTCTTATATTTTTGTATTCGGACTTGTAATATGGACATTCGAACGGACTCCGGTTTTATTTTGGCTCCAACGGCCTCGATTTGTTTATGTGGTGAACGCTAGGGTTCCTATTGCTTATTATAGACATTATATAGGATGTGTATATCATTGATTGGCTGGTTTTATCATACATAACTTGCCCATTAGGTACCATACTTTCATGATAGTGCGTTATGATTCCAAATCGTGGTTCAGGTACGTCATTCATAGGTTTCTGTTGCCTTGTATCTCTTTATAATCACTTGTGGCCAAGATTGCATGTTTAAAATAGGCCATTTTCCATTCATTATGGGCTTGGGGTTGAGATGACTTCCTCCCTCACTTGCATTCCATGTTTACCTTTATGAATCCGCATTTCCTGTATGCTGTTTATTTCATCTGTTTTCTGTTGCTTCCTTTGCCTTTCCCTTAGAATCTCCATTCCTTCTTGTTAAAGGTGGAATGTAATAGACACTAGGCTTTGCAACCATGTATGACAACATTAGGATAGTCTTCCCCTTTGCAAGCTTTAACCATAGGACGAACAGTGCATGCTAACATTTAGGGCTGTGTAGTTTCCCTTAGAAGTCTGTTTCTCTTCTTTTCTTCAAATCCCATTAAAACACTTAATAAGGCTAGTGAATATTGTGTTGTGAGCCTTAAGCATGGGAAGTGATGGTTGGGGGGCCACCTCTCAAATGTCTAGAGTGTTTAGTATACGTCCTTAGGACGATATGCGACGCATTCAATCCTGAGTTTGAGACTTCAATACAATGTACACTCCAAAACATTAATCAAAACATTTCTCCATAAAAGACACAAACAAATCATCAAATCCTTTTTGTCCTTTGGGACCTTTAACTTTGGAAAACCATTTTCGTAATGAGAGTTTCGTTAACTCTCGGTTCTCCCGCAAACGGTAACACCTAAGTCTCCAATGGTCGAGCTGCATACACCAAACTGCTAGAACCGATTGTTAACCCTACTCGGGTTAAAAACAACTTGAACCAAACCTGTGGTCTAGTTAGCCCGAACTACGTTTGTTCTGATCTTTCACGCCGTATGAAAGTACGTAGGCATAGGATGCGATATCCTAGCGAACAACCTTCCCCTCCTTTTACCCGTAGTTAGGCGAACTACGTTGACTCTGATTTCTCGTTCCAGACGGGAATACGTAGGCATAGACTGTTGTGTTCTGCCGAGTCACTTTTCTTTTCTTTTGTCCTTAAACCATTAGCATAGATACTAAACACACCCTTATTAGATAAACAACAAGCGTGGATCCCATCAAGTACGATGGACGTGAGGGGTGCTAATACCTTCCCCTTGCGTAACCGGCTCCCGAATCCAGACAATGGTTGCGATGAGCATTCCTTTTACCTCTTTCGTTAGGTTTTCTCTGAGCGTTTCCTTTCCCTCCTTTGGGATAAATAACGCACGGTGGCGACTTTTCTGTCATTGCCGGCGCCGATTTTCGCAGTAGCGACACAAGTGTACTATTTTTACCGATGTAGTAATAAGGGGAAATTTCCTGAATGTCGATCTCAAGGACTGCTTGATGATATAGAATTCTGGTTTTATGTTAGTTAAACAAAAGCCTTGGGGTTTCAAAGGTTTTAATTTGTAAAAATAAAATACAAAAGGCAAAAAGAATAAAATAAAGGTTTTGAACAGAAGGAGAAGCAATGCTAGGGTAGGGTGTATGAACTTCCTTGTAATAACACTAATCCTAAGTCGCGAAATCCCCGCTCAATTCCGTCATTACCGGTTTTAAAGATTAGTTGACTCTAATTCCTTAGCAGAAAACCCTTTAGTATTCTTCCTATGCCCCAATTCCTTGGCGGTATAGGAATAATCCTAAGCAATATATTTTATCTAAAACATTACGGTTACTATAGGGTATCCCCATTCCTAGGCAATATCTACTATAGTATACTCGTATAAACACGTTAACGATCATTTTTCCAAACCTATGGTTAACCGTAAATCAGATCCTTATTTGTCAAATAAGAAAAGCCATAAGAAAATTATACAATAACAACGATGATTAGAAAGCAGTGAAATCCATTATTCAAAGGAAACAAGGTTATTACAGAGTCAATTCAGGGACACTCCCTAGCATTGGGGGGTTTAGCTACTCATAATAATAAAGATAAAATCAACAATAAGACTAAACATTACAAGATAATTGGTTGCTTTGATCTTCAATCGCTTCCGCTCATGAGGACCTTCAGTTTCCCAAATCCTTGATCGCTCCAATCTTTCTCATGAAATTATTTTTTGTCCAAAAAAAGTCCAGTTCTCACTTCAGGATCATTCTAATATACCAATATTCAAATTACAATGCGAGATGCCTAAACTGCCCTCCGAGATAGCACACCAAAACTTAATAAAACTAATGCTGCAGATTCAAACGAAAATCTGGAAAAATTTGCTCCTAATCTGACTTCGACTCCAACACGAAAGTCGTAGCTCTATCTCTTAGCTTTTCGGCGATTATTAGAAAACCTCAAACAGATTCCCGAAACTCCAGTTATGATCGTTTCCATGCAGACTGCTAAAGATTTTACTTTCAGTAGCCCTGACACGGGCAGTGCCACACGACACGGGCACCCGTG
The DNA here is from genome assembly GCA_963859935.3 of Lathyrus sativus. Taxonomy (NCBI): domain Eukaryota; kingdom Viridiplantae; phylum Streptophyta; class Magnoliopsida; order Fabales; family Fabaceae; genus Lathyrus; species Lathyrus sativus. The sequence continues at coordinate 791,015,066 of OZ012735.1, read as the reverse complement.
TTAGGCTGCTGGTTCTACATCAAAACTCTTCCGAAATCTTGCCATTTTCCCCAGTTTTCGCTCTGCTTCTCCTTTATTGTTTACCTGAACCTAGAAACAATGAAAACACCAAACCAACGCGTAAAATGCAATAAAAACACATAAAATGCGACAAGATAAAAACAAATGATTAATATAAACAAATGGTAAAATAATGTGTAAAAACCACCGATCAAACTCCCTCAAACTTAAACCATTGCTTAACCTCAAGCAAAAAGCTTGGATAAAATTTTCAAATCAAACGGCACATCTAGTGAAGGGCTCAGGATGCAAGGCATGCCAATACTCATACGTGAGTCTTAGTTCTGATCGGCTCAAACCAGCTCTCTCGGTACTCATCCGTTAACGAAGGCATTACTTAAACATACACCGCAGTAAAACCACGAACCTAAGTTCCCCTTTCGGCCACCTCTCCAACTATGCTTTGGGCTTAAGTCTTTCTTCGATTTTCTACCCCTTTCATTCAGATAATCAGATTAAGGCATGTACACTTTTTCTCGAGACTTTTTCCGTGGCACCTATATTCTTTTTCTCGCTCACAGGCGTTTATAAGTCCACTTTGGGACGACTATAGAGATTCAACCGCCGTTAGGCTAAATAACCAGGTGAGGGTTACCCAACTTAGAAGGACATGTTGTCTTTACCGTCATTATTCAACTCTTTTTTTTTGGTGCCACAAGTCATTCTCAAAATCAACATATACAATTCTTTCAATCATGCAGACTATCACAATGAACTAATCGGGGAATACTTCTCAAATCCAAGTACTATGGCACAAATCTACACGTTGGACTCGTTTCCTTACTCCGGGGAACCTAGGGTGTTCAAATTATACCTCAATTTCCAAACTTTCCCAAGTTCCTTAGTTCAAACACCTCTTCCCTTAAACTCTAAATACTTTTTTGACTACCTTACACACATACCAATCACAAGAAAAATTTTACGGTCCTTGTAGGGGCGAATTCGACGTGATTTTTACCGAACTTAAAATAAAAAGGCATTTAAATTAAAAATTCAAAACGGTAAAACCTCTCCCAAACTTGAACTAAACATTGTCTCAATGTTTAAGAACAAGAGGAAAGGAGATGTACCCACAGAGATCCTCACAGAGGGGTCGACAGGTAATGCAACACCTATTTGCTGCTTACACGTTTTCCCTTGCAAACTCTCGTTTATTCCTGCAAAAATAAAATAAGAACAAAAAGAAAAGCATCAATTATTAAAACCTGTGGGTTGCCTCCCACGCAGCACTTCGTTTAACATCGCATGGCTCGACGGCTCACTTTCTGTTAAGGTGGCATATATGAAACAAAGAACACATCATCTTTTTTCTTTCTTTTGTTTGGAAGCAATCCCATGAATTTGAGGTATTGATGATGTTACTTCCAAATTGTTTTCAAATATGCTTTAGTGAACAAGGCATACATGAAATCGAATACTTTGTCAATTTCTTGTCTTTCATCTGCCTTGTTAAAAATTTTTTTAGGGATACTAATTTCTTGAAGACTTTCTTGTTGGATGCCTACATCTACACAATTTGTTATATCTGTATTTTCATCCAGCACTATATCCTCTTCAAGTTGGCTTCTTTCTTCATCCCTGTATTCCCTGTTCACCTCTGATTCTTTTATTTCTAATGTATCTTCTTCGTCTGACGTCATGAATTGCTCTTCTTCGTTCACACATTCTTCTCTCAACTTGAACTCTCTCCAAATAAACTTATCTGGATAACAATTAGCTTCCTTACATTCATTCATAAGGATTCTTACCTCCCTCCTATATGCGTTAAAGATTTCAGTCACATCTTCCAAACTGATTCCCGAATCAGGCGACTAACATGCAGGAGATACATGTGGCAATGCATAAAAAACATTCATAACTACAAAACTGAGACACTTTATCAGTAGCACGGTATAAAAGAATTCAAGAAGTAACAATAATTTGCAATTTTTTATTTATAATAAAATAAAATAAAATACAAAAAAAATAAAATTTTAGTTGCGGAGCAACAAAATTTTAACTAAAATAAAACTCTAAAAATCTATGATCTTAGGCAGTCCCCGACAACGGCGCCAACAACTTAACCGGTGAAATAGCAAGTGTACTATTTTTACCGATGTAGTAATAAGGGGAAATTCCCTGAATGTCGATCTCAAGGACTGCTTGACGATATAGAATTCTGGTTTTATGTTAGTTAAACAAAAGCCTTGGGGTTTCAAAGGTTTTAATTTGTAAAAATAAAATACAAAAGGCAAAAAGAGTAAAATAAAGGTTTTGAACAGAAGGAGAAGCAATGCTAGGGTAGGGTGTATGAACTTCCTTGTAATAACACTAATTCTAAGTCGCGAAATCACCGCTCAATTCCGTCATTACCGGTTTTAAAGATTAGTTGACTCTAATTCCTTAGCAGAAAACCCTTTAGTATTCTTCCTATGCCCCAATTCCTTGGCGGTATAGGAATAATCCCAAACAATATATTTTATCTAAAACATTACGGTTACTATAGGGTATCTTCATTCCTAGGCAATATCTACTATAGTATTATCATATAAACGCGTTAACGATCATTTTTCCAAACCTATGGTTAACCGTAAATCAGATCCTTATTTGTCAAATAAGAAAAGCCATAAGAAAATTATACAATAACAACGATGATTAGAAAGCAGTGAAATTCATTATTCAAAGGAAACAAGGTTATTACATAGTCAATTCAGGGACACCCCCTAGCATTGGGGGGTTTAGCTACTCATAATAATAAAGATAAAATCAACAATAAGACTAAACATTACAAGATAATTGGTTGCCTTGATCTTCAATCGCTTCTGCTCATGAGGACCTTCAGTTTCCCAAATCCTTGATCGCTTCAATCTTTCTCATGAAATTATTTTTTGTCCAAAAAAGTCCCGTTCTCACTTCAGGATCATTCTAATATACCAAAATTCAAATTACAATGCGAGATGCCTAAACTGCCCTCCGAGATAGCACACCAAAACTTAATAAAACTAATGCTGCAGATTCAAACGAAAATCTGGAAAAATTTGCTCATAATCTGACTTCGACTCCAACATGAAAGTCGTAGCTCTATCTCTTAGCTTTCCGACGATTATTAGAAAACCTCAAACGGATTCCTAGAACTCCAGTTATGATCGTTTCCATGCAAACTGCTAAAGATTTTACTTTCAGTAGCCCTGACACGGGCAGTGCCACACGACACGGGCACCCGTGTTAGGCTGCTGGTTCTACATCAAAACTCTTCCGAATCTTGCCATTTTCCCCAGTTTTTGCTTTGCTTCTCCTTTATTGTTTACCTGAACCTAGAAACAATGAAAACACCAAACCAACGCGTAAAATGCAATAAAAACACATAAAATACGACAAGATAAAAACAAATGATTAACATAAACAAATGGTAAAATAATGTGTAAAAACCACCGATCAGCAAGCACCAAAAAGAAGGGCGGGCACAAATCCGTCATTCAGGAGATCCTCGCGCAGCCATGCATGGAGAGAGCAAAAGCGCTGCTCGACGTCAATGCCATCGGGGACGCCAATTGTTGGATGACTCCCATACACGCCTACCTCGACAGGGGGGAGCCTCCCCGCCGATGCGAAGGAAGCCAGCATCGTCAAGCGACGATCTTGCTCATACGTCTTACTCAACGACAAGATCTACCGCAGAGGCTTCTCGATCCCACTTCTCAAGTGTGTCGACCAAACCCAAGCCTCGACCATCTTACAAGAGGTCCATGAGGGCATCAATGCGCAGCACCTCGGAGGACGATCCTTGGAAAGGAAAGCCCTGCGAGCTGGGTATTACTGGCCGACGATGCAGGAAGACGCAAATGAGCACATCAAGAAGTGCGACAGGTGCCAGCGGCACGGGGACATGCACCTCGCTCCTCCGAGCGAACTGAAATCCATCTCCTCGCCTTGGCCGTTCGCCTGGTGGGGGATGGATATCCTCGGCCCGTTCACCTTAGGCTCATACCAGAATAAGTACCTGATAGTGGGCATCGACTACTTCACCAAGTGGGTCGAAGTCGAAGCCCTCGCTAAAATCACGGCACACAACATACTCTGGTTCTACAAAACGAACATCCTCGCCAGGTTCGGTATCCCGCTCGCCATAGTCACCGATAACGGGACACAGTTCATCGACAGAAACTTCCGGGACTTCGTCACCAAACTCGGGACTACACACCACTTCACCTCGGTCGAACATCCACAAACAAACGGCCAAGCCGAGGCCGCAAACAGAGTAATCCTCCGAGGATTAAAATAAAGACTCGGCGACGCCAAAAGAGGATGGGTCGAGGAGCTCCACAACATGCTCTGGGCATACCAAACAACGCCTCACTCGACCACCTGGGAAACCCCGTTCCGCCTCACGTACGGAACCGAGGTCGTGATCCCAGTCGAGATTAGGGAACTATCCAGAAGGACGGAGGCACCCCTCGAAGAGGAAGCCAACAACGAAGCTCTCAAGGAGGAGCTCGATATAGTCGAGGAGATTCGTTCAGGAGCGGCCCTCCATGAAGCCAGGTTAAAATAAATAATAGCCCAACACTACAACAGCAAAGTCCTGAGGCGCGAATTCCATATTGGCGACCTGGTCCTACGAAGAAACCAAAAGGACTCGCACGAGGGCAAACTCACAGCGAAATGGGAATGCCCCTATCGTGTTCGAGACAAGATGGAGCACAGGGCCTATTACCTCGGAAACCTCCATGGAGACCAACTAGCTCGACCATGGAACACTGAAAAGCTGAAAAAATACTATAGTTACCACACTGCCCATGGCGAAAAACGCTGCGACCACAGGGGTGCGACATGGTACCATCGCGCCTCCTTGCGTCTCCCCGAGACCAACAAAATAGCAAGCCCTACCTTTGTGTCCGCAGACATGAGGCTCTGCTCGATGGAGATCCCCTCCATCGAGGCTCCCCACCGCTGTACCAGAATAGGCAGAACACCCAGCTTGCGATGGGACATTCACGCCGCGGGGACCAAACTACCCCCCACCACGACCAGGTACTGAAATCGGTCAACCGACCAGTTCTCCACACTACCAGGAACAATTATCGTCGAGCTACTCCTTCCAGACATACCAAACAGCATAATAAACACGCATCTCAAACTTACAAAACAGGCATATCATTATGCAAAAACAAAACGAGCGCACACTTAAACAAAATTCCCTTATAAAGTCGGGCACTAGCCCAGTAGTCAGGTTACAATATCAAATAAGGCGCGCAGGCCCAACAAAAGCACTTAAACAAAAAAATAGCAAAACATTAGCGCGCAGGCCCAGAAACCACGAGCACGCAGGCCTAGAGAAATCTACATATCTTCAGCGTCCACCTCATGCTCGTCCATTGGGGCAGAGTCATCGACAGCTTCAGAGGCAGGATCGACCACCCGTCCGTCGACGATTTGGTGGAAAGGCCCGATTCCATCCACGACCAGGCTGGTCGCAGGGTTAACCACCTTGAGCTGGTCCACGACACTGGAAAAACCAACCCCGAACGCCTCCATGCAATCGCCCTCCAACTCCTGGATCTTCCTCATCAGATCCGTACAGGTGACCATAAGCTTATCCTCGTCCGTCTCATCGTCGACAGGACGGAGAGATCCTTCCAACTCCCCCACACGGGCCTTCAGCGCCTGCACCTCCACCTCCGCAGCCTTCAGCTTCTCCTCGGCACTCTCCCCCCGCTTGCGCTCCGCAGCTGTATCTTCCTGGCTCTTCTCCAACTCCTAGACCAGTTTGTTCAGCCGCGACTACGTGAAAGTGAGGTCACCCTGCAGCTTAGCCAGCTTGGTCGAGGAGCAGCTCTCGTCGCTCAAGACCAAAGCCGTCGAGAACACCCGCATCATGGCCGCCAAATACTCAGTCAAAACCTGCCTCCGAGCAGCCCAGTCTAAATCGAGGACCTTCTTGGCCTCCCTGACCGGTATAGCTGGCGACTGAGCACTATGAAAGAAGCCAGGATACTGGTAGCACGACGAGATTAAGAAGCCCTCCTCAGTGAACCCTGCCTCAAGTCGACAACGCCCTCGAGCTGATGAACCTTGGCCCGCTGAGCAGCCCCTTGAGACGACGGGGACTGGCTGCCCTGGGGTGACGAAGAGGAACCCTTGCCTCCCTGATCAAAAGCAGCTTACCCGGCCACCTGGGCAGCCCGTGTTTTACCGACTTTGACCGCGACTCTGGTGGCAGCCAACCTCTTCACCCTCTCCTCGGCAGTAGACATGCTCCCTGCAAAACAAAAGAAAGGTGTCAGCAAAAGAATAAATAATTGAGAGGGCAAGGGGAGAGGGGGGCGACCACCACCTAGATAGCTGAGGGCCTCCTCCTCCATCGAACACTCGAGCAGAGCCTTCGTGCTGATCAGCCTCAGCTTCTGGCAAACATGCCCCTCACTGTCGTGGATGTATCTACCGTCGGGTCTCACGAGGTTCGCCGGGGGTAGGCCGACCACGAACCCAACTATCTTCTGATAACCGGCCAGGTCATCTTCGTCTAAGGTCCCTGCCTGCACGATATATTGATCAATGCCCCTCGAGAAGTGATCCTCAGTCCACTCCAAGGGCACCTTCGGGATCAAGACTTCCTCCCGCTGCCCATTTACCACTCGATCCCCTCGCCTGTACAACGAGGAGCACGCCCCATGAGATATCGTCTTAACAACGAAGAATTGGGCCTTAAAATCTCGGACATAATCCATGTACATCCAAAAAAGCTTCTTCGGTTGTTTCAGCGAAACCCATCCGTATCGACCATCCACCGTTTGCCGCTGCAGATGAAAAAGTCGGAAGAACAGCGACAGCATTGCCCCGATCTCCAGATACCGGCAAACGATCTCGAACGCACAAACAAAGGCTACAAAGTTAGGGTGTAGCTGCGAGAGGGCTAACTGTAACCAGTCGAAGACCCCCAATTAGAAATCCGTGAATGGCAACCAGAGCCCGGCTTCCCGAAAACAAAATTCATACATAGGTGTTGCACCCCAAAATTTGCCCAAACTATTTCTTTACCTAGCTTATATTTCATTGCATTCATAGCATCAGCATTTTGCATAGCATTGTGTCGCGGTGAAATTTGGATACCCAACTATTGATTAGTTTGAATCTTTAATTCAATTTGCAACCGAACTTTGATTTGTCCAAAGGAATGGATAAAGATCGAAATTCCCACAATGCAATGCAAATGCAAGGTTTAGAGAGTTTTAGGTTCGGGGGTTGGTTAAACTTAAGGAAGGTGCTAGCATCCTAAGTTTCTGTAGTACTCTACAGGAACCTCTTGTTTTATGTTTGTTTATTGCTAAGGTTTATCTGCTTAAAGGTTGAAAAGACCTAGGGGGTTTATTTCTAAGTATACTTGATAAGATGTTGCATCTCATGCCTACATATCCTTACGTGAGTGGAATCAGAGTATTTTATAGTTCCCCTAAAAGGTTTGAGGAGTTCTTTGACTGTGGTCAAAGTTCCTACGGGATTAGGATAGTTGATTGATTGATTTTAGGAGAAAAGACGAGTTATCATTTTAAGGGAGATTTAACCGCCACAAATTGTAGGAAAATAGTCTTTGCATCGTCTTAAGAGAAGGGCTCAAGTACTCGGATATAGATCGACGATGTACGCCTCTATCTCTCTTAAGGCAAAGTTCCTACGGTATTGATTGTAATTGATGTGGGGTGGAGATTCTATCTCGCTTAAGATGATTGACATCTTTTTCTCTATTGTGTTTGAATATTTGTTGTTGAATTGTTTTTGTGTATTGTCTAAGTTGTAAAGTAAAGACAAAGGTCCTCCTATGGGGTAGGATCTGTCCTAAAAGATCGACTTGAATGGGATCAAGGATCATGGGGAGTATGATGCAAATGATGTGCACTACATGCAATTGTTGAATCATGTGTAGGTTTTTCCTTTGGACGGAATGCAATGCGATAAAAGATAAATTACGGTGAAGGTAAATTGCAAAAATGTAAAAGCATACACAACGCGTGAAAGCGCTAAGTGTGTGAATGCGAATTGTGAGTGCAAATGTGCATGATTGATTGCATTACGGTGTTGATTTTATTTTAAGGGGTGTTTGATTTGATTTTAAGAAAGGATTGTTTTATAGGAAAATAGTTGAATTGATCTTAAGAGATTTCTTGTATTGTTGTTTAGGGGAAAAGGTTGGATTTAGATTATATGAAATTGATTTATGAGAAAATATTATATTAGTTCTAAAAGAATATAAGCGAATTTGATTTTAAGGAGAATGTTTAATTGAATTGATGAGGTTGACTTAAGAAAAGTTGGATTGATTTAGATTGATTTTATAAAAGGGGTTACATTAGATTTATTATTAGTGAGAGGTTAATTTAATTTTATTAGTTATAATAAAAGATTTTCTTATTGAATAATAAAAATGTTATTATAAAAAAAAATTATTAGATTATGGAATATAAAAGGTTGTTTTATTATTCATTTTTTTAAGTTATCTAAAATAAGGAAAATGTTTTATTGGTTAAAACAAGTTAAATTGTAATTAAAAAAGGTTTCCTTTTCTTTAAAAAAAGTAGTGTTATTAATATATAAAAAAAAGAGTTGATTTAAATTATGAAGAAGTTTTCTAAAAAAAGGCATATAAATGTTTAATAAAGGGGTTATTAGGTTGGTGAATAAATTATTAATGAAGTGAAAATAATAAAATGATTTTTTTATAAAAGGAATAAATTAAAAGGCTAATTATATTTAGATAAAATGGTAGATTAAAGGTTTTGTTAAATGAATGATTATAACGGTTAATTAGGTTGCTTAATTAATTAAATATTAAGATTAATGGGTTAATCATTTAATTAGACGGATAATGAAGGGTTAGTGGGGCGCATGGATATGGTGTGCGTGAGGTTATGAGGGTTTACGGTGTCCTGCGCTGTGTGACGTGCGATAGGATTTGTTGGGGATCGTGTGTGTGTGATGTGTGGGTGCATCATAGTGGAGTGTGTGCGATGTAGGTGATTATACAATACCAAAAATCACAAAAAAACTGGAAAAAAAACCCTAATCTGATCCCTTCCCAATTTGATCTCCTAATCCCTTTCGTATTCCTCTTCTCTCGATCGCCGCTCTTCTCTTTCTCAGCTCCTCCGTCTTTCTCTCCATTCAAACGCGTCTCCGTCCTTCTCTTCTATCTCCCTATTTCTTGCGTAAACACAACAAACTAACAGTATTATCAACATCAAAACTCATGGTTTCAGTGGCTCCTTTTCGCAGGTGCGGAGGTCGAAGGCGAGGGCTTGTGGTTTCAGCGGTGGATTGTTGAGATTTGTGGTGGCGTTGTGGCGAGCGGCAAAGGTTTGAGATTAGTTCCTTTATTTCACAATTTCGGGGTCTTTGATGTGGTTCTCATGGCTATTGAATGTTTGGGTCTCTGTTGATGGTTGTGTATATTCTAATGTTGTTGAATGCCATTTCCAGGTTTTGGGTTTGAGATTAGGGCTGAAGCTAATTGGAGCTACAAAGTTGCTAGTTTGGAATTTCGTTGGGGTTTCTGAGGATGCTAAGAGGGTGAGCACTCCTTCTTCGATTTACGAATTGGGATTTTTTTTTTTGAGTTTATCTGTGAACTGTTGTGTGGATTTCTCTGTGTGTCCCCGCTATCAAAGAATCTCTGATACAATGCTCTTTTTATACACCTGAATGAATTTCAAAACCCTTTAATCGCTTTTAAAACTCTGTCGGTGCCCAGCTGTTCTTGTATTGATGAGATAATGGAACATTTCCTAATCGGTTGGAATATGTTGGCGATTGTTTAATCTTCATAAGAAACTCTTTCCTTTCTTGCCTAACTTGTCTGATATTGTTGTCTTGTTGTTACTAATTTGCAGGGTGTCTTTCAATTTCAATGATGACTTTCCTTTTTTGATTATAACATATCCAACATACTTCTTATTCACTTAGTCTCTTCTTGAATGCCCGATTTAATGTTGCTTTTTGTCAATGATTTGCTGTTATAATTGCTACTGATGATGACTCACTACTAACATCATTATTATTTGTGACAGGTATTGTTTACCGTTCAATGGATCAAAGTGTTAGCGTCCTTTTAAAGGTGTTGGTCCAAGAGCTTTGTACAACTAGTTCTAACTTTGTCAACATTAATCCTCAACAAAAACAACTGTATCGAAGAAATCTTAAGGGACGACCGTCTAGGCGAACTCAAATTTATCGCCACCACCAGCTACGTAGAGAAGAAAGCCTTGCACAAATTAAGTCCTTTTAAACATTCGTACTGTTGTCTTCGTCTCCTAAAAATTTGCTTTTCTCTTTTCTGCAGGTGTACAACAATTCAAGATTGACGTTTGTGTCGTGGGTATGGAGAAGGAGGGTTGTCACTTGGTCTCAACTCCTGTTATAGTTCCAATGTGTGAATTACTGAGCACTACTTCTTTTCCTCTTCAGAAGTAAACCGCTGGCGACTTCATGAGTATGGAATTAGGTTCTGAAGTTTCTCCTCTTTTAAATTAAGTTGTCTGACTTGTGTTGTGACTGCTCCCGAAGCTAGAATGTTTCTTTTGAACACAGGTGCATCCATATTTGGAGAACATAGTGAGTACGGCACGAGATAGTATCGAAAATTGCGTTGTTTGCTTCAAAGATTAGGACAAGTTAGAGGATGTGATAAATCCTTCCTATTTGTGACAGCCCAGGACGCCTTGGAGTTTTGAAGTTTAGAGTTCAAGGTTGGGTGCAAAGCATGCTTGAAGTCATGAAGTGTTGTGCATTTATGAAACTTGTATGCTTGCTAATGGCTGTTGTTCGTCGGTTTTGGTTTATAGGTCACTGAAAAGGTTTTTTGGCTCTATTTGGTGGGCAGCATGGTTAGATCGAACATACTGGGTGGAGCTTTTACTATTTGTTGTTCTGAACCTAATGTCTTCATGAAACTGTGATTATTTCACGGCGGAACCGACCTTCTCTTTCGTGGTACAGACGATGTCGCCAACCTAACTTATTTCCTTATCAACAGGAAGTCTCCTTGTGGCTTATGAATATCTCTCGATTCTCAAATTGTTACTCATGCTCACAGTATAACCATAAATGCAGAATTTGAGGACGTACTTTTACGTATCTTTGAGTGACGAGTTTGTTTCTTTTTATGTGGCATGTTGGCGAGCTACTGTGACTGAGGTGAGGAATCCTCTTAATGCAGTACGTGTACACAATGATGGCTTGCTCAGATAGGAGTCGACATGACACTCAACATGTTTGTTGATGGTAACTGGAGAATTATTCCTCCTGTGAACGCCTTATTGGTGCTGCTGTTGTCGGTTGATGTTCCCGTTTCAAATTTTGTTGATGCAGGTAGATGCTTCTTTTGAGAGTTTTTGAATTTGTTTTATAATCCAATGTACCGTAATGGTGTGTATCTGAGATATTGGGACATGAAATCATGGCTATCGCAGTTGAGATGAGTATGCTTCATTGGTGAGATGTGGAACTTATCCTTTTTCTGATTTGGACAAGCCAAGTTGCAGAAGAGGAATTTAAAGCTATGGCAGATTTCGACAATGGCGGTTATTAATTCTATTTTGTGCTTTGCAGGTTCCTAGCTTCACATGTAAGAAATCAAGATAATAGCTTCGGTTGTTTTACCCAGGACTGTGAGGGCGTCAGCTGAACGGAACTGAATTCGAGCTTCGACACATTTCATTGGAAGAAACCAAAATAAGTGTAGGCCGGAGCAACCATGAGCCTGTTATGTTTTCAGAGTCGTAATTGGAATGAAAAGAGCGGTTCACCATTAGAGCGGAAGCAACTGATGATGATGAGGCGAAGTTATCTCTGTTGCTTAAATCTCGTGTGATTTTATCATGTACACTTGAAATTGGCTTGATGGCCTCAAACCTCCTTCCAATTGTAAATTCAATTAGGCAGGAATTAGGATTGGAGAAATCTTCTTTATCTTGGATTTTGGGTGTAATTAAAATGTAGTGTCCTTTCTTGTTCTAAAGCAAATGGAATGAAAATAGTTAATGAAGTCCTGAAGAGTACTGGCACACCGTCGGTGTGTTCTTAAGGTGAAAAAAAAACGTGGGTGCGTGTAACTAGGCACCGTTTTCCTTGAAAATTCCAAGGATTAGTCATTCCTAGTTCAAATGGTGTTAGGCTTATACTAATTGATGCCTTGTAACCAGGTCCTGAAAGTTATATCATTTCTCCCTTGTTATCTTGAGTTTCAGGCACGTGAACCTTTGTGGTTGTGAACCAAATCTTTAATTGAATTCTGAACCACATAAAGGATAAGGAAACTTATTGTGTACTTGAATTTGACTTGGGCTTGTAATCACGACTTGAACCAACGCTTTGAAAACAATGTGAACTCAATTGTTACATTTGAATTTTCGAAATAAAATTGGATGGGATTCAATCATCTTCATCATGTAAATCAACCTTATTTATAAAAAAAAAGGCCTCATGATTTGGTATCAAAATTGATAAAAACACATGAAGATCTCCTTGAACTTGCAACTTGTTAAGAGCATAACCCTGCCATTTTGGATTTACTTTTTCATGTTTGAACTTGCGACCATGAGAGATGATTGTGAAAGTGACCCAACTCAACTTGAAGCTTTAGGAACAACTTGAATAAGAACCAAATGACCACGTCCGGAAGGATCAAATTATGAGTGTCATCTTCACCGGAATTCAATACACCTGCACACACTTGTTAGTCATAATAACCACACGTACAAAAGTAAAATGAAAGAATGAAGAAGGTGGGATCTTAAGGTCAAAAATTAGGGTGTGACAGATGCCCCTATTTAAGTTTCTTCTATCCGGAGATATGGAGATTGAAATCTTCGTCTCGACGAGATAGGAGGGACTTAAATACAAACATTGCACGAATTTTTGGCCCTAAGATGCCACCAGATGCATATGATATGCAGATGATATGAAATGCAAGACGGGGGGTCTTGTGAGGAAAGGATGTCACAGGGGAATAACTGGACACGACACACGGGAAGAACCGGCTCAACCGAGCGAGACGCCACGAGAAGAGACAACGATCAACGCTGTGGATTCACCAAAAATGAAGATAAGATATAATAGTACCACCAGGAGTACAATAGCTTGAACAGTGAAACGAGATCTTTAAAGCGAAGGGTAGCCCACTACCAACGTGTGACAGTCTAAACAAAGATATCCGGTTGAAACAAGAAACACATGTTACCTACTATCAAACATATGATAGCATAAGCCAAGGTGTTTGACCAAAAGACGATATGTTACCTACTATTAAACATATGATAGCCTAAGAAAAGGTAATAAACAAAAGGAAAGATCAACTACTACCAAACATATGGCAGCCTAAGAAAAGGCGTCTGACCAAAATATGTGTGTTACCTACTATCAAACATATGATAGCCTAAGAAAACGTGAACACCAAAGGAAAGATGACCTACCACCAAACATATGGCAGCCTAAGAAAAGGTATATGACCAAAAATAAATGGTATATTACCTACTATCAAATGTATGATAGCCTAAGAAAAGGTAATAACCCAAAGACGGAGAGATCACCTACTACCAAACATATGGTAGCCTAAGCCAAGGTGTCTGACCAAAAGAAATGGTATATTACCTACTATCAAACGTATGATAGCCTAAGCAAAGATAATAGTCAAAATAAGGTGTATTACCTACTATCAAACATATGATAGCCTAAGAAAAGGTAATAAACAAAAGGAAAGATCATCTATTACCAAACATATGGCAGCCTAAGAAAAGGTGATAAACTTAAAAGGAGAGATCACCTACTACCAAACGTATGGTAGCCTAAGCCAAGGCGTCTGACCAAAAATCAAAATGTACTAGAGATTGTAAAGCTTCAACGGGGATCTTCAGAAGATGTAAGCCAATTGATTAACAAAATATGTCTTCTCAAATAAAAAGAGACTAATTGTAATAAACTTCATCGAACTTCTCAGAAGAGATGCCCTTTGGTGGAAATAAGCTTGTGTGATAGACTCTCTGGGGAATGCATTCCTGAGGAGTATCTTTGTTGTAGTTGTAAAATATGTATCCTTGTAAGTTCTCAAATAGAGAGAAATATTCGTAATGTCTTTGATGCATTTCTCTGACAGATTTCCAGAGGAGTGCCTTTTGATGAGTTGATAATCTTGCTAAATCCACTAGGGATGGCCGAGCTGTCTTGAAGAGACTGCCATTTGTCGTTTCGAAGGAGATCCTGATCAAAACGAGTTGCTCAAATAAAGAGGATGTTGCAGTCCAGATATAAATTGTTGAAAAGCTTCTGATAACGCTGTTGGAGAAATATCCGTCTTCAATAGTTATCTTCACAAAAACCCTTCCTGAGGAGTTAAGTGCGAAATAAATGCACACTTAATCCACATTCAAAAGTTGGAGATTTCCACAATGTGATTGTCAAGGACCGAAGTTCAATTCAGGAAATAACTGAAGGGAAACTATCAAGCAAGACCCAACCATCGAGGTGTGAACTCAAATGGGATTTAACTAAAACAACCGTCTTCCACGAGGATCGAACTCTGTGGGAAAATAGAAGCATTGCGCTTTTTCTGCCTAGGGCTGACAACACTACTTGAAGGAGAAAACACACCCAAAGTGACAGAACAAACAAAACAGAGATGCCAGATGCATATGCCATGCTATCTACCTACATGCTATGCGTATGCTAACAACAGAGATGAAAAACATTCCGGGCACTTAAACCAAATCTTCATAGATCAAACATTGCCTGGAGAACTTCCACGGATAGAATAAATATCCACTTCATATGGGGAAACCTGGGTTAACAAAGCTGTTGAATATGCCGGAGTCGAGGCTTCATGGGGATGAAATAATCATCCGCTTCGCTGGAGAGGTGAAGCTAATCCGTTCACTGAGAATTCTCAGGTCACCAACTGGAGTTTTCTTGTGTTTGAGAATATTCGTTACAGAATTGTCACAACCACCTTTGATTTTCAGATGCCCCAAGTCGCAAAGTCATCTCGAGAGGATTTTACAGAAAACATGGCGTCCAAATGCCCCGCCGTTTTCAAACTCTTGGAGAGATTCGCAGAAGCTCGACGTAACTGCCCTTGATTGACGGTGTAACCGAGTCTTCAAACTTGTGTTATAGATAAAGTCAAACTTGTATGGATCAAACCTCTTGGAAAATGACTTGCCCCAGATCATCAAAGTCTTCAAATTTAATCGGTGACGTCTTCACGTAATCTTTCTAAGATATTAAGCATAATTAGCGAGCCAGAAATGTTAATTCTGAAACTGTTAACACAACATATATGTTTGTTTCGAAGAAGTCTTCTTTTTTGAAAAAGATATCACCATGACTAGTGACCGAAATCACTAGTTAGGACATGAATTAAATTTATTTATAAGGTCGATACTAAATTTGAGCATAGCTCATAGGAGTCAGGAAACAATATCTCATCGAGTGCGCTTTTGAACTAAACCTCACTTCAATTAGGACTTTATGGGTTATATATATGGGTTTAGTTTGTGATTTGTAAATAAAGGGTCAAAGTATATTTGTGCCCACCCAATTTTTTTGGAAGATGTTTATTCTTTTTCTCTTTTTTTTTTGAAAGCTTTATCTGTAAATTACCCTGCCCCAGCTTAAGGATGAGGTTTTGATTTGGGAGAGAGAGGAAAAAATGAATCCTCTCTCAAGGCTCAAAGAGGGGTTAACCATTTTTGGTGTTTTTAGGAGGTTTGAAACAATGCCTTACATCATCAGTAGGGTTTTTATTCAAAATCATACCACAAGATCCTGCGTTTTACTTCATCATCCTCCCTCCAATTATTCATCAAAGTGAGAGAATCGGGTATAATAGGCGTTATAAATTATGAAAAATATTTTACGAGTGAAACGAATGGATTTCTTTAAAACAAACACTTTATTGCATTAATTATTCAAAATAAACAAACCATACAAGCCAAACATGCTTTTAATCAAAGGAATGAAATACGCATAAGACAACACCCTAATGAGCTCTTCTCAGGATTTTATTCAATCTTTGTACGGAATGGAGAGGCTTGTAGAATCGTTTGCTATGTCGCCTCCAGATTCCTCTTTAAGCACTATATTGATATGAGCTTCCCGAATAACCTTGGATCATGTTCGCGGAGGACGAACCATGCTAAAGTGGCGGATTATCTTGCACATTAGGAATGGAACCCATGGAGGATAAAATTCCGCACTTAACCAACTTTTGAACGTCTGCCTTCAAACTGTAACAGATCTCAATATCGTGGCCTGGAGCACCTTGGTGGTATGGGCAAAATTTGTCAGCTTTGTACCAATAAGGAAGTTTCTTGGGTACCTTAGGTGGAGCTCTCGTCTGGACATGACCTTTTTGAATCAAAGTTAGGAACAAGTCAGCGTATGTCATCGGGATGGGATCAAAGTCTAATCTTTTGTGTACCCGACTCTGATCGTTGAATGGTTGATTTTGTTGATGTTGTGGCTGATGAACCGCAACAACCTGATGTGATGGCGGATATCCTCTCTTGGATCACCCCTGCTGCATAACACTTGCCTCATGTTCTCTCTTTTTTATAAAACCACTCCCATACTTCTTATCATTATTGGGAGCACTCTCTTCCTTGACTAATCTTCCTTCGCGAACCCCCTCTTCCAAGCGCATTCCCATATTAACCATTTCGATAAAGTCGCTGGGTGCACTTGCTACCATTTTCTCATAAAATAAAGGACCCAGGGTCTTTAGGAAAATCTTGGTCATTTCCTTTTCTTCTAATGGCTGTATGACTTGAGCGGCTAACTCGCGCCAACGCTGAGCATATTCCTTGAAATTCTCTTTGTCTTTCTAGGCCATAGCCCTTAATTGGTCACGGTCGGGAGCCATGTCCACATTATACTTGTACTACTTGATGAAGGCTCCACCTAAATCGTTGAAAGTTCGGATCTTCGCACTATCCAATCCCATATACCACCTGAGCGCAGCACCTGTTAGACTGTCTTGGAAATAATGAATGAGAAATTGATCATTATCAGTTTGTGCAGACATTTTCCTGGCATACATGATGAGATGAATTTGAGGACAAGTATTCCCCTTGTATTTCTTAAAATCAGAGACCTTGAATTTCGGCGGAACCTTGACATTTGGAACCAATTACAGTTCAGAAGTGCTCTTTCCGAACAAATCCTTCCCACGAAGGGCCTTCAACTCCTTTTGCATCTCAGAAAATTGTTCTTGAAACCCGTCCATCCTTTCTTCCAAACCCACAGTCTCGCTGGGTACCCTATGGAAAATTGGTTCGTTTAGGACATATGGAATAGTATTCACATGTGGAGGTGCGGTAGTCATGACAACAGTAATTGCAGGAATGGCTTGAACAGTGGTTGCGACAGGAACCTCGGGAACAGGTGGACGATAACCGTCCGGAGTGAAATAAGGAGGCATCCCCCACGGGAATCCTGGCGGCATGTTGTAGGTCACTTCAGCAACAGTAGACACCACTGGGATCAGTGTTGATACTATTTCGGAGATAACGGTCCCTTGAACTTCTTGATTGTTGAGTGCAGGCTAGTTAGACAGAGCTTCAACTAAACCATTCAACCTTTCCAATTTTTCCTTCAGGGTTGCAACCTCGTCACGGAACACTCTGTTTTCTTGTTCCAATTGATCCATCTTTTGTCGTTGACTGGCTCGAGTGTTGTATCGGTGATTCAGCTTGTCTGTGAAGATGAAGCAAGAGTGAGACCCCCCGGAATGCAAAGGATGCTACGCTGATGCAAAATGCGAAATGCAAAAAATGCAAGAATGCAAAACGAAATGTTTCATGGAACTCAAGTATTTATAAACGTCACGGAGTATTCAAAGAAAATTCATTTTTAATTGGATTACAAGTGAATATTCTCATAAGAGTCATATCATACTAACTAAGACAAAGCTAGAAAAAGTCCTAAGGAAGTCCTTCATCACGCTTATTGATTTGTTCCTCCACTTGGACCTTCTTGAAAATGAGTCCTCCATGATCGACTTCTAAGGAGTAGTGTGATAGAGGAAAATAAATCCTCTATCCCTTGTTGGAAAATACAGAAGGAAGCCCTTGTTCACTTGGATCTTCAATATTAATAAAGGTATTTTGAACTTCTATGGAAGTCTCTTGTATTCCTTTTTGAGTTTGCTTGATTCTTCGATCGACGCCTTTAACTTCCTTAGGTCATCCAAGCTAGGACTCTTAAAAGAATATTTCAAAAAAATTTCTTTTGTAATCCTTATTGGTTCTATAATGTTTATAAATAAACTCGGGATTCCATGAAACCAAATGCAATATGATGCAACAAAGACAAGTAAGCACATAGATGCACAAAGGTAAACAAACAAAAGGGGGACCCTAGGTTTGCAACGAGCATGGAGCCAAAGGGATATACCCATTCCCAAAGGACACAGACTAATGGTTAATTGTACCTGCAGAACAAGGTTCTAAAATGGTTCCCAAAGTCATCAGCCCATCTTTCGGATATTATCAACTTCCCAAGTACTCGACGGTTAATAATATTCTCAAGAGAACTTCTTTTGAGTCTAGTATCGCGTAGCACTATTTCGGGGGTACCCCCTCATTGCCCCGCACTACATCCTAATAAAGGCCAAAGTGGGGTTAAAGTAACTACGGTCCTCAATATCATAGGCTCCAACATCGAATATAGTGCATGTTTTCACGATTAAGGACTCGTTCAACAATACAACTTTCGAGAGGGCCTCAATTGAGCGTGAAGTCAGCTTGGTCGGGATTCCACCCCCTATAAGCCTCTTTGAACATATCACTATCCTATCTTAAGTTCACTCAAGTCCGGGTGTAGGACTTTGTCTCACCATTCAAAAGTATCAACCCAAAGGTAATAAGCAAACAAGTAAACAATTAACAAATATAAAGCAATAGACAAGTAGAAACAAGATAGGGAAACCCACTAAGGAACGATTTCCCCAATGAAGTCGCCATTTCTGTCGCAGTGAAATTTGGATACCAAACTATTGATTAGTTTGAATCTTTAATTCAATTTGCAATCGAACTTTGATTTGTCCAAAGGAAGGGATAAAGATCGAAATTCCCACAATGCAATGCAAATGCAAGGTTTAGAGAGTTTTAGGTTCGGGGTTGGTTAAACTTAGGGAAGGTGCTAGCATCCTAAGTTTCTGTAGTACTCTACAGGAACCTCTTGTTTTATGTTTGTTTATTGCTAAGGTTTATCTGCTTAAAGGTTAAAAAGACCTAGGGGGTTTATTTCTAAGTATACTCGATAAGATGTCGCATCTCATGCCTACATATTCTTACGGGAGTGGAATCAGAGTATTTTGTAGTTCCCCTAAAAGGTTTGAGGAGTTCTTTGATTGTGGTTAAAATTACGGGATTAGGATAGTTGATTGATTGATTTTAGGAGAAAAGACGAGTTATCATTTTAAGGGAGATTTAACCGCCACAAATTGTAGGAAAATAGTCTTTGCATCGTCTTAAGAGAAGGGCTCAAGTACTCGGATATAGATCGACGATGTACGCCTCTATCTCTCTTAAGGCAAAGTTCCTACGGTATTGATTGTAATTGATGTGGGGTGGAGATTTTATCTCGCTTAAGATGATTGACATCTTTTTCTCTATTATGTTTGAATATTTGTTGTTGAATTGTTTTTGTGTTTTGTCTAAGTTGTAAAGTAAAGACAAAGGTCCTCCTATGGGGTAGGATCTGTCCTAAAAGATCGACTTGAATGGGATCAAGGATCATGGGGAGTATGATGCAAATGATGTGCACTACACGCAATTGTTGAATCATGTGTAGGTTTTTCCTTTGGACGGAATGCAATGCGATAAAAGATAAATTGCGGTGAAGGTAAATTGCGAAAATGTAAAAGCATACACAACGCATGAAAGCGTTAAGTGTGTGAATGCGAATTGTGAGTGCAAATGTGCATGATTGATTGCATTACGGTGTTGATTTTATTTTAAGGGGTGTTTGATTTGATTTTAAGGAAGGATTGTTTTATAGGAAAATAGTTGAATTGATCTTAAGAGAGTTCTTGTATTGTTGTTTAGGGGAAAAGGTTGGATTTAGATTATATGAAATTGATTTATGAGAAAATATTATATTAGTTTTAAAAGAATATAAGCAAATTTGATTTTAAGGAGAATGTTTAATTCAATTGATGAGGTTGACTTAAGAAAAGTTAGATTGATTTAGATTGATTTTATAAAACGGGTTACATTAGATTTATTATTAGTGAGAGGTTAATTTAATTTTATTAGTTATAATAAAAGATTTTCTTATTGAATAATAAAAAGGTTATTATAAAAAAAAATTATTAGATTATGGAATATAAAAGGTTGTTTTATTATTCATTTTTTTAAGTTATCTAAAATAAGGAAAATATTTTATTGGTTAAAACAAGTTAAATTGTAATTAAAAAAGGTTTCCTTTTCTTTAAAAAAAGTTGTGTTATTAATATATTAAAAAAAAGAGTTGATTTAAATTATGAAGAAGTTTTCTAAAAAAAGGCATATAAATGTTTAATAAAGGGGTTATTAGGTTGGTGAATAAATTATTAATGAAGTGAAAATAATAAAATGATTTTTTTATAAAAGGAATAAATTAAAAGGCTAATTATATTTAGATAAAATGGTAGATTAAAGGTTTTGTTAAATGAATGATTATAACGGTTAATTAGGTTGCTTAATTAATTAAATATTAAGATTAATGGGTTAATCATTTAATTAGACGGATAATGAAGGGTTAGTGGGGCACATGGATATGGTGTGCGTGAGGTTATGAGGGTTTACGGTGTGCTGCGTTGTGTGACGTGCGATAGGATTTGTTGGGGATCGTGTGTGTGTATAATGTGTGGGTGCATCATAGTGGAGTGTGTGCGATGTATGTGATTATACAATACCAAAAATCACAAAAAACTGGAAAAAAAACCCTAATCTGATCCCTTCCCAATTTGATCTCCTAATCCCTTTCGTATTCCTCTTCTCTCGATCGCCGCTCTTCTCTTTCTCAGCTCCTCCGTCTTTCTCTCCATTCAAACGCGTCTCCATCCTTCTCTTCTATCTCCCTATTTCCTGCGTAAACACAACAAACTAACAGTATTATCAACATCAAAACTCATGGTTTCAGTGGCTCCTTTTCGCAGGTGCGGAGGTCGAAGGCGAGGGCTTGCGGTTTTAGCGGTGGATTGTTGAGATTTGTGGTGGCGTTGTGGCGAGCGGCGAAGGTTTGAGATTAGTTCCTTTATTTCACAATTTCGGGGTCTTTAATGTGGTTCCCATGGCTATTGAATGTTTGGGTCTCTGTTGATGGCTGTGTATATTCTAATGTTGTTGAATGCCATTTCCAGGTTTTGGGTTTGAGATTGGGGCTGAAGCTAATTGGAGCTACAAAGTTGCTAGTTTGGAATTTCGTTGGAGTTTCTGAGGATGCTAAGAGGGTGAGCACTCCTTCGATTTACGAATTGGGATTTTTTTTTTGAGTTTATCTGTGAACTGTTGTGTGGATATCTCTGTGTGTCCCCGCTATCAAAGAATCTCTGATACAATGCTCTTTTTATACACCTGAATGAATTTCAAAACCCTTTAATCGCTTTTAAAACTCTGTCGGTGCCCAGCTGTTCTTGTATTGATGAGATAATGGAACATTTCCTAATCGGTTGGAATATGTTGGCGATTGTTTAATCTTCATAAGAAACTCTTTCCTTTCTTGCCTAACTTGTCTGATATTGTTGTCTTGCTGTTACTAATTTGCAGGGTGTCTTTCAATTTCAATGATGACTTTCCTTTTTTGATTATAACATATCCAACATACTTCTTATTCACTTAGTCTCTTCTTGAATGCTCGATTTAATGTTGCTTTTTGTCAATGATTTGCTGTTATAATTTCTACTGATGATGACTCACTACTAACATCATTATTATTTGTGACAGGTATTGTTTACCGTTGAATGGATCAAAGTGTTAGCGTCCTTTTAAAGGTGTTGGTCCAAGAGCTTTGTACAACTAGTTCCAACTTTGTCAACATTAATCCTCAACAAAAACAACTGTATCGAAGAAATCTTAAGGGACGGCCGTCTAGGCGAACTCAAATTTATCGCCACCACCAGCTACGTAGAGAAGAAAGCCTTGCACAAATTAAGTCCTTTAAAACATTCGTACTGTTGTCTTCGTCTCCTAAAAATTTGCTTTTCTCTTTTCTGCAGGTGTACGGCAGTTCAAGATTGGCGTTTGTGTCGTGGGTATGGAGAAGGAGGGTTGTCACTTGGTCTCAACTCCTGTTATAGTTCCAATGTGTGAATTACTGAGCACTACTTCTTTTCCTCTTCAGAAGTAAACCGCTGGCGACTTCATGAGTATGGAATTAGGTTCTGAAGTTTCTCCTCTTTTAAATTAAGTTGTCTGACTTGTGTTGTGACTGCTCCTGAAGCTGGAATGTTTCTTTTGAACACAGGTGCATCCATATTTGGAGAACATAGTGAGTACGGCACGAGATAGTATCGAAAATTGCGTTGTTTGCTTCAAAGATTAGGACAAGTTAGAGGATGTGATAAATCCTTCCTATTTGTGACAGCCCAGGACGCCTTGGAGTTTTGAAGTTTAGAGTTCAAGGTTGGGTGCAAAGCATGCTTGAAGTCATGAAGTGTTGTGCATTTATGAAACTTGTATGCTTGCTAATGGCTGTTGTTCGTCGGTTTTGGTTTACAGGTCACTGAAAAGGTTTTTTGGCTCTATTTGGTGGGTAGCATGGTTAGCTCGAACATACTGGGTGGAGCTTTTACTATTTGTTGTTCTGAACCTAATGTCTTCATGAAACTGGGATTATTTCACGGCAGAACCGACGTTCTCTTTCGTGGTACAGACGATGTCGCCAACCTAACTTATTTCCTTATCAACAGGAAGTCTCCTTGTGGCTTATGAATATCTCTCGATTATCAAATTGTTACTCATGCTCGCAGTATAACCATAAATGCAGAATTTGAGGACGCTCTTTTACGTATCTTTGAGTGACTAGTTTGTTTCTTTTTATGTGGCATGTTGGCGAGCTACTGTGACTGAGGTGAGGAATCCTCTTAATGCAGTACGTGTACACAATGATGGCTTGCTCAGATAGGAGTCGACATGACACTCAACATGTTTGTTGATGGTAACTGGAGAATTATTCCTCCTGTGAACGCCTTATTGGTGCTGCTGCTGTCGGTTGATGTTCCCGTTTCAAATTTTGTTGATGCAGGTAGATGCTTCTTTTGAGAGTTTTTGAATTTGTTTTATAATCCAATGTATCGTAATGGTGTGTATTTGAGAGATTGGGACATGAAATCATGGCTATCGCAGTTGAGATGAGTATGCTTCATTGGTGAGATGTGGAACTTATCCTTTTTCTGATTTGGACAGGCCAAGTTGCAGAAGAGGAATTTAAAGCTATGGCAGATTTCGACAATGGCGGTTATTAATTCTATTTTGTGCTTTGCAGGTTCCTAGCTTCACATGTAAGAAATCAAGCTAATAGCTTCGGTTGTTTTACCCAGGACTCTGAGGGAGTCAGCTAAACGGAACTGAATTCGAGCTTCGACACATTTCATTGGAAGAAACCGAAATAAGTGTAGGCCGGAGCAACCATGAGCCTGTTATGTTTTCAGAGTCGTAATTAGAATGAAAAGAGCGGTTCACCATTAGAGCGGAAGCAACTGATGATAATGAGGCGAAGTTATCTCTGTTGCTTAAATCTCGTGTGATTTTATCATGTACACTTGAAATTGGCTTGATGGCCTCAAACCTCCTTCCAATTGTAAACTCAATTAGGCAGGAATTAGGATTGGAGAAATCTTCTTTATCTTGGATTTTGCGTGTAATTAAAATGTAGTGTCCTTTCTTGTTCTAAAGCAAATGGAATGAAAATAGTTAATTAAGTCCTGAAGAGTATTGGCACACCGTCGGTGTGTTCTTAAGGTGAAAAAAAATGTGGGTGCGTGTAACTAGGCACCGTTTTCCTTGAAAATTCCAAGGATTAGTCATTCCTAGTTCAAATGGTGTTAGGCTTATACTAATTGATGCCTTGTAACCAGGTCCTGAAAGTTATATCATTTCTCCCTTGTTATCTTGAGTTTCAGGCACGTGAACCTTTGTGGTTGTGAACCAAATCTTTAATTGAATTCTGAACCACATAAAGGATAAGGAAACTTATTGTGTACTTGAATTTGACTTGGGCTTGTAATCACGACTTGAACCAACGCTTTGAAAACAATGTGAACTCAATTGTTACATTTGAATTTTCGAAATAAAATTGGATGGGATTCAATCATCTTCATCATGTAAATCAACCTTATTTATAAAAAAAAAGGCCTCATGATTTGGTATCAAAATTGATAAAAACACATGAAGATCTCCTTGAACTTGCAACTTGTTAAGAGCATAACCCTGCCATTTTGGATTTACTTAATCATGTTTGAACTTGCGACCACGAGAGATGATTGTGAAAGTGACCCAACTCAAATTGAAGCTTTAGGAACAACTTGAATAAGAACCAAATGACCACGTCTAGAAGGATCAAATTATGAGTGTCATCTTCACCGGAATTCAATACACCTGCACACACTTGTTAGTCATAATAACCACACGTACAAAAGTAAAACGAAAGAACGAAGAAGATGGGATCTTAAGTTCAAAAATTAGGGTGCGACACATTGGTTCTCGAGGTAGGGGATCAAGGTTCCCGTGGCTAAAGGTTTTCCCGTGCAAGCAACAGATACCGCAAGCATCAGAGGAGGCAGCATTTATTTTGCCCAGTGGTCGAGCGACCGATTTTATTTTTGCAAGTTATGCTTAGATTAGGAGACAACATTCAGTCTATATCCAGCATTATCACAGTCATAGTATTCAATAGCAAGTGTCAAAAGCTTAGCAGAGCTCAAAACAGCGAGAAACAGGCAAACAGGTAGGTTTCCCTCCAAAAGGTGCCAAATTCAAAATTTTGAAGGTGTTAATTGGTTAACACATATGGTTAACCGATTAACCATTGGAGAATCAACTCAGATTTGAAATTTTAACAGTGTTAACTGGTTAAGGTATATGGTTAACCGGTTAACCATAGCAGATTTTGCCCTGTACGTGATTTTGCAAGCCATTTGCACTTGGGGTCCAATTTTGATCACCTTGAAACTCTTTTGTTTTACCAAAAGAAGGATCTAGAATGTTCTTGAAAGTTGGTTATTTCAATTTTCCCTCCAAATTCCCATGCCTAGCTCCAAACCAACTTTCCAATCCAAAGTCCAAACCCCACCTTTGGGATCCAAGCCTAGATGGTATTTAAGTGATCTACTCCAAACCAAAAGAGCCAATTATCATTTCTCACATCCATTTTTCAGAATTGATCAAGAATTTTCTCTCAAATTCTCTCAACTTCTCCATTTCCAAAACCCACACTCAAAGCTATTTTTCATTAGGATTCATTGATTTTTCATTGAAATCAATGGATTCTTGAGCATAAGCCTTCATCCATCTTCATCTTTGGATCAATTTTCATTATCAATTTTCATGCAAATTGAGATCTGATTTTGGAGCTTGAGTTGGAACTGATTATTCGAAGCGTTTCAACTCGAATTTGGTGGATCTTCGTTCGTACAACCACAATTGGCTTGGATCTCGAAGTTTTCCGGACTTCTAGTGTTTGAACTACTCAATTACAGCAAGATCAACACTAACCGGAGCAAATCTCTACTTCGAAGGTTGGAGATTCTAGATCCATAACATTTTTGAGCTTATTTGCATTTCCATGATGATTTTCATATTCGATTGAATTTTGGTGGATTTCGATCCGTGTGAATTGCGATTGTGCTGTGTAGACATGTTTGCATGTCTATTGGTTTTCTGTTTGCAGGTGTAATTTCGTGCTTATTTGATAAGCTGATCCGTTGGATCACTTGATTAAGTGATTTTGTGCATTGAGTGCTTTTCCTGCTGCTGTTTTTCACTTCTGGTGCAGTGTTAATCGGTTAACCTATATGGTTAACCGGTTAACCAATTCAAACTTTCAAATTTTTCTAAATGTTAACAGTGTTAATTGGTTAACGCATAGGGTTAACCGATTAACTTGTTCAAAACTTCAGATTTTTCAAACATTTTAGGTGTTAACCGATTAACAGTATGTATTAACCGATTAACATTGTACCAGAATGCCATGTTTGCAGTTTTGTTTGCATGTTCGCATACCAGTTCGATTCGAATCATCATAGATCAGTGTGATGCATTAGAATTGAATTGTTTTGAATAATTGTCACTGTTTGTGGTTGATTAATCATGATTTTATTGACATGTACGTTCATTCCTCATTTGTTCGCATGCTTGTGTATATGGTTCGAATCGAGTTTCGTTTGCATGTTCGTTTGCTTTCATCTCTTATTGTTCCCACATGTTTTCATCATTCTCGTATTGCTGTTGAGGTCGAGACGCGCTTGTGGCGGTTGCTGCCCCACACACTTTTCCTCCCTCCCACCATTCTAGATGTGCATTTTTCATGCTTACATTCTTTACTTGTGATTGATCCTTCCTTTGTTCTTCTTGTGCTTCTTGCCATGATCCCCATAGGATTCCTAGTCCCTCCATTTAGGATGGGAGTATGAGAGACATTAGGCGTTCAATCCAAGTATGCTAATATTAGGGTAGAGGTTTCCCCTTTCATCCAAACTTTAGGATCACTTTGCATGACAACGTTAGGGTCGAGTTTCCCTTAGACCTTCCGTGCGTCTTCTCTTCTCATCTTCATACAATCTTAACCCACTTAATAAAGATAATGGATATTGTGCCATGAGCCTTATACTTGGGAAATGGTGATTGAGGGGCTTCTCCTCAATTACCTAGAGTGTTTAGTATACGTCCTTAGGACGATATGCGACACATTCGATCCTAGGTTCTAGACTTTAGTACAACATACATTATAAACACTCAAATTCAAAATACTTCTTCTCTAAAAAACAAAAAACAAATTCAAACCTTTTTCCTTCGGGATTAATCAGAAACTTCTTTTTCAGAAAAGAGTGTTGTTAAACTTCGGTTCTACCGCAAACAGGCTTTGTCCCTAACTGCTGGAACGGATGTTTAACCCTACTCGGATAAAATACTTAATCAACTTGTGGTTTCGTGTCATCCCGAACTATGTCTGCTCTGATCTTTCATACCAGATGAAAGTACGTAGGCACAAGACGCGATGTCTTGGCGGGCAACCTTTCCCCCTTCTCTCCCATAATTAGCCGAACTACGTTGACTCTGACTTTCCCATTGCACGAGGGAATACGTAGGCCCAGAGCTGCGACGCTCTGCCGAGTCTCTTTCTTTTCTTTTCATCCTGAAGCCTGTAGCGTAGATAGATAAACAACCCTTTTAGATAGACCAACAAGCGTGGATCCCGTTGAGTACAACGGACGTGAGGGGTGCTAATACCTTCCCATTACGTAACCGACTCCCGAACCCAGGACTTGGTTGCGATGACCTTGTCTTTCCTTTTTTGTTAGGTTTTTCCGATCGTTTCCTTTCCCTCTTTTTGGGATAAATAACGAAAGGTGGCGACTCTTTTGTTTTCCGCCAGTTGTTTTTCGCAGTTGCAACAATAGGGAAACACATCTTCCCAAACGACGAGCAGATACGGTGATGCTCGCAAGGACAATACACCTGCCAGTTTTGGGGGTAATTCTCACACCTATCCTCGATGGTGGCGAAGGCGCCATTCTCATCATCCACAAAGTACGAGGGTGTATTCAGGGGTTCCTCGGCCATCCACTCCTCGACTAGTCGGACTGCGTTATCAACGGTGGGCACCTCTAGCTCGTCATCCACGTCCATAGTCCCCGGGACCCATGATGTCATTAACACCTGAAAAGCAGAAGGAAGCGGTGAATTTGATGTCGAAGACCAAATTCACCCTTCCACCGCAGGCCAAGTGAAAGGGCGACGGGGACAACATCGATGACAGGAATAAAAGCCATCCGGGCAAGCGTCTCCGGGGAATTCGTCCTACATTCCTCGACCCCCCGGGGAACACTTCTGAGCCTATCGACCTCCCTGGAGCACTCATAGAATACTACTATCCGTCCCCGGGACGATCATCTGAAACTAGTACCTGTCCTCGGTGCATTCAAATCTCGCCCTCTCACGACCTCGACGCATTCATCCTACACCTAAAAAATGCCACCTATAGAGGCGGATATTCGCATCCCTCCTCGGACGGAATGGTGGAGATTCACCTCCGTCCTCGGGGCACTTAACACGCTCCGGTGCTAACTCTAAGGTACAAAACAATAAAAGGAAAAGAGAGGGAACTTACTGGTTTGTAGGTAACAGTGGAGTACGCGGCGGTTGATGCGTCGGAGATGTTGGGCAGGCACGAACGAATCATTCGTCACATGATAAAGGAAGCAGAAGTGAAAATATGGAATGGACGGGGGCTCACATACTTATACCCCCAGAACGGGACTCGAAGCATCCCTAGGCACTTGAATGCCCTAGGATAGCCGCCCCACATAGCCTATCCAACGCTTCACACGTGGCGAAGGCTGACAGTCGCGTCCCTTCACATCTCCCCGACAACAACCTTACGCATCCCCGACAACGACGTCAGGGGGCGCGTCCTCGAAATGGACGCCCAACAACCCGAACACATCCATGCCCGCAACACGCTCACATCAGGTAGGAATATTCCTCGACACACTCTCCCGCGCTAAGCACGACATCATAAAGTCCCCGCTCCCTCACCTCAGAGCTACGACTTGGGGGGCTCCTGTTCCGGCCAGGGCCCCGCTTGACCGGGAAGGCCCAACCCACTTATACTTAGTGAAGGGCCCAAATGTGTCCTCCTCACCTATGTCGAGCACGAAGCTCCCGTCAGCTAGGCGCTGTCTTGTCGAACAAAATGTCTCCCCGTCGAGCAGGATGATGTGCGCCGCACACGTTCTCCACGTGCTCCCCTCCGCGAGGACACGTCATCGTCCAACTATCCACCTCCGAAAGAGCAGGTCAACCCACCTTTCACGAGACAATTGACCTAGGGCGAAGACCACAGCTTGGTCTTCACTATGCCACGTAAGCCCTAGTAGTCACCCGGGTTGGGTCTGGTCATCCAGCCCAACGCAAATGATCGTTGGCCCTACGCTGGGGTCTCACTATAAATACCCTTTTTCACTAGAGGGTCAGGTATTCAATTCTCAACCTATTTTCTGTATTTGCTCTCACTCTGTCTAATTCCTTACTTTGGCATCAGAGTGTCTTACAGGTACACCCCCTCCTCCTTCTTACCACCGGTGAACAGGCAGTAGATCAAAGACGTGTGGCGGTCCATTGATTCCATTCTGATCAGGTCAGATCATATATAATAGGAGCTTGAACAAGAATATTTAAAAGAATTGAAAATAGTGTTTTTCTGTTTTTATGAAAAAAGGAAAGAAAGACAAGAGTACTAAAATAAAAGTTTTTGTGTTTTTTTATTAGTAGACAAAAATAAAATGAATTAAATACCATGTCTTTGTGTTTTTTTTATACGTAAAAAGAAATATATTAATAAACAAATTAAAAATAAAATTAATTAAATAAAAATTTAAATTTAAATTAAATATCTAATTAAATATAAATAACTTAAATGATTATTTAAATAAAAATGATTAAAAAATGAAATAAAAAGTCGGACATAAAAGTGCTCGGAAAAATAAAATGAACACACCAAAATAATCAGCGCGAAATAAACATATTGGAAAAATATAGCGTTTGGTCAGACTTTGAAATAAATTTAGACCAGATTGTATGTAAATCCAATAAATTTATTCTGACTGACATTTTGGACATTATGCAAGATGAAGTGCGTGTTATGCTATACAGATGATGCAAAATGAAAAACATAATCTCAGGGTCAAAAATTAGGGTATGACACGCGGTGATCCTTGCCACCACATCTAAAACACTTAATAGGGTTAGGAGGATTTCCTCCCCCACCTGACTTCTTGCCAGCAACCCCTTTCTGCTTTCCTTTATCGGCCAGAGCACTGTAAGGTGTACTCCCATGTCTCTGCTTACCCCTTTTGTCACTCAGGGCCTTGTAGTGAGCAACTCGAGCCCTATTGTCTTCATCATAAATTCGACACCTATTAACCAACCCAGAAAAGTATCTAATCTTCTGATAATCGATACCTTGTTTGATCTCGAGACGCAACCCATTCTTAAACTTGATCTACTTTGAACTCATAGCAGTATCAGTATTGTAATGAGGATAATACTTCACCATTTCCTCGAATTGAGCCACATATTCTGCAACCATCAGATTTCCTTGCTTCAATTCCAAGAATTCAACCTCTTTCTTGCCACAAACATCTTCTAAAAAATACTTCTCCAAAAACTCATTCTTGAACGTCGTCCAAGTAATAGGACCACCTGCAGGTTCTAGCCTTTGACGGGTGTTATCCTACTAGTCTTCAGCTTCTCCATCCAGCATGTATGTGCCAAATTGCACCTTTTGGGCTTCATTGCATCCCATGTCTCTGAAGATTTTCTCAATATCCTTCAGCCACTTCTGTGCCACATCCGGTTTGTGTTTACCCTAGAACTTAGGTGACTTGTTGTTCTGGAACTTTTCCAAATTGTGGAACTCGACGTCCCCAGCACTATGTGTGATGCCATGCATTGCCTGTGCAACAACCTGTAACGCAGAAGCAATCACAACATCATTCCTACCAACCATATTGTTCAATACCATAGGAAACACAAGTTAAAAGAAACACACGACTATACACACACTCTATAGCCAGACTCTATTACTACACTGGTCGGACCGACCGATCTACTCTGATACCAATTGTAACACCCTACTCTACCCATTCGTATAAAAATAAGAAATACGATAATAAGTGCGGAAATAAATCATATTTAATATACGTAGGATATCACATATCCAAAAATCCGCGTCAAAGTGAAGTATCAATGCGCTTCACATTTTATTTATTTCATAAAAATAAGTAGTATGAATCATCAGCGAAATTAAATCAAACAGTTTAACATGTAAACACCAAATACATCAACTCCCCATATAAAACGTGGTTCTGCAACAATTAAATCAAAACCAGATACGTAACAAATAAAAAGTTGTCGCGGTGATAATCGAATATCAAGCTATTGTATTAACTTGAATCACAAATCATAAAATATCACAACCGATCTTTAATTTACACGAGGGAAGGGGAAAAGAAAGAATAACCAATAAATAAAATGAAAAGCAAAAAGCAAGGCCTAAAGCTAAGCAAAAAGAGATCAAAGGTACGGGCGTTGGTTATACTAAGGGAAAGTACTAACACCCTAAGCATCTGTAGTACTTTACAGGAACCTCTTGAAATATTTGTGTTTTGATAAAGGTAAAAGACGGGTAAGAGAGAGAAAAGGTGAAAAAATAAAAAGGTAGCTCGCTAGGATCTCGCAATCATATGCCTACGTATCCTTAATAGGAAGTCAGAGCAATCGTAATTCGAAACTACGTGTAAAAGAAAAGAGTGAAATGAGGAAAAAAGAAAAGGTTATGAGAAAAAAAAGAAAAGAGTGCTTGCCAAGGATCGGGGTCTTGTGCCTACATATTCTCAAGAGAAATTTGAGAAATCAGAGCGTCTGTAGTTCGTGGAACCACGGGTTGTTAGGTTCTAAGAACCAAGAACAACAACAAAGACAAATAAGCAATGGATATGCACAATGACAATAAGTCAACATACAATCTTGTTGCACACCAAAATTTGACCAAATGTTTCTCGCAATTTGCCTTATGTTTAGATTCATTTTGCATTTGCATTTGCATACCGCATACAATGCATTTTTCAGCCAGATTGATTTTATCGGGATTACAGCCCTCTTCTCACGCTTCAGGTGATTCAAACCAGTTCGAACAAGGAGGATTATTTTGGAAGTGGTGCTTTTCCCGGTGATTCAGTCTATACTGTTATATTAGTGCATTCTCGCATTTTTTATTCACCGATTTAATTGGCTAGATTTTATTTCCTAATTTTTAGCATATAATTTAGATCTTAAATGTTTTTTTTTAGATTTAATTTTCCAGTTTAGAATATTTTAGCAGAGTTTAATAGATTTTTAAACAGCTCTTTCTATTTCCTTTAGATTTTAATTAGGCCTTATTAATTCTCTTAGAATATTAGAATTTGATTTGTTTATAATATAATAGGTTTTATTTTTAGATTTAATTCTTTTTAGGGTTTATTAGATTTTACTAATCTAGGTTTAATCTAGGATTAATTAATTAGAATATCGTTAGATTTTAGTTTAATTGATAATCAGTTTTTAATCAAGACTTTAATTGTTTCTTTTCCATTAACTGATATTAGCCTTAATTTTCGTTTAATTAGCTTTAATCATCATTAATTCAGTTTATCAATCAGTTTTTGGCTCCATTAGTCCAATCTCGCGGGCCACATGTCCGTTTTCAGGCCCAAATCCATGCCACTTAGCACTATATAAGAGTGTCACTCTCTCTCTCTCCGGTTGGAGGCCACATAACCCCACTACACGCTACCTCACCCTCTCCCCTAAACGCCATGCAGCCTGCCAGGTGGCAACCCCTCCGGCCTCACATGCAAACCCACCGGAAATCTCGTCGGCGAAATCAAAGCCATCCAACCTCGCTGTAACCATCACTGGAAAATGCCTCACCCCCTGGGAAGTTCATCATGTTCTTCATGATTCTCCAGAAACTCATATTGTTCTTCTTCATCCTCCAGAAATCCACATGATCTTCATCGCGTGTTCATTAATCTTCACCGTCCACCACCGTTTTTTCCAAAAATCATCAACGATCTTCACTGAACCTTCAAGAACATTCTTCATCCGTTCATGGTGTTCATCCAGCATTGTCCAGATTTCTTTAAGATCTTCAAATATCTTCATCGAACCTTCACCCGGTTTTCCAGATAACACTCAACCGTTCATCAAGATTTTTCATGAACTTCATCGATCTTCATCGTCTTCTTACTCGTTTTCCAGAAATGTAATATACCGTCATGATTTTTAGATCAACGAAGCTCTAGGAAACTTCATCATCAAACACCACGGATCTTCCATCTTCCGTTAACAACTTTTGGATCTAAGATCTGCATAAAACCACGAACAAGATCTTCGATCTGAAGCTTCAATCACCTTCACAAACGTCGCGATCCTTATCAATATTGCGATCTGGATCCACAAACTTCGCCATGGATCTATCAACCATTAAACAACCTTATCCAGATCTTTCACGATCTTCAACATGCAACTTCATCTTCACCATGCAACTCCAATCTCCAGGTCGGTAAACCTCCAACTCATAAGTCTTCTTCTCAGATTTACAACTCCCTACACATCAACGACTCAATAACCTCACGGATCTTCAACATGCACAGCAACTCCATCATAGATCATCCATCAACTTACAGCCTGTTGTCACCTTCCTCGAAAAACATAGCGCTCAACAAGAAGAGGAGATTACTGGGATTGCGGATTTTCGCTTACTTGTGTTGTTGTTTGGTTTTGGTTAACAGAGAGAAAGGAGTAGCGTGGAGAGAAAGAGTTAAGGTGACAGTGAAGTAGAAGGTGAGACGGTAAGGGAGGAATTCTGAGAGCGGCAACAATGTTGAAGAAGAAGCTAGGGTTTTCTGACCAAAGTGAATGAAGAGAAAGAAGCTATGCTGGGACGGGCTAACGGGTTTGTGGGCCTCGCGGCCCATCTCGTTCATTTTCGGTTCACACACCTCGTTTTCCTTATTGAACCCCTCCTCCTGTTTGTTGTTGCTGGTTTAGGCTTTCACCTTAAGCCCAATGGGTTTCTTGGATCTTACCCCCGTTTTTCACTAACTCCCCCTGTGGCTGTTTGGTTATTTTTGTTGGTTTTTGTTGGGCCAAGCCCAATTGCTTTTTGCTGGACTAAACCCTTGCTGGGCTGCTGTACCCCCTGCTATATTTTCTTCTTGTAAATACTTTAATACTTCGTATTGTATTTTATATTGTATATAGATTTTATATTCTAGTTTATATTCTATTTTCTTTTAGGATATATAGAGTTTTATATAGAATTTTGTATTCTATTTTCTATATGCAATTTCTTTTAATATTTCTTTAGGAGCTTATTTTTCTATTATAGGTTTTAATTCCATTTTAGAAATTGGTTTTGATTTCCTTTTGTTATTGGACTCTTCTTATCTCATTTTCATTTTGTAGGTCGTTAACGAGACTTCCGTAAACCGTTATTAATCAACTTATTAATGGATAATGTAGGATCCGATACCACTTTTTCTCTCCTCATTTTCTTTTCCATCTGATTTTATTTGAACTTTATTTTGTGTTGTTCCGTGTGACACGATTCAATTGGAGAATGATTCGCAATATCATTTCTCTATCTTGGCTTTGACACAGATATCAATACTCTACCTCTTTGAGTTTGACTTTATTTATAAGTCAAATTATGACAATTAGCGTTACATTGGTTCTGATTTGAAACGTCATCATCAAGGACCAAAAGAGGAGAAAATTGGAATGGAGCTTGCGCACAATGTCAAGGGCCAACATAACCGCTCCATTCGATAACATCTTTCTTATTCAAGTCTTTTAATCAACCACCGAGTGTTGTGAGCCGTAGCGTTAGATACGTGGGAAATGATGAGTGGGTGGCTGCCTTTCACTTGTCTAGAGTGTTTAGCGTATGTCCTTAGGACGATATGTGACGCATTCGCTCCTATGCCTTAGGTCCTAGCGTGTGTGTCCCGAGTTCCTTCCCGTTTGGGCATGTTAGGCCTGCTTCCTCTTTGTTCTCGCCCCCGTGCGATTGAAACTATTTTCTCTCGCATCCTTACGATTGAGACATTTTCTCTCACGTCCGCGCGATTGAGACTTCCCCTTTTCTCTCTCATCTTGGCGATTGAGATCCCTTCTCTTTCCCCCATGCAATCGAGACCGTTCTTTCGTGGTTGGCCGAACTATGTTCGCTCTGATCTCTCATACCTGTTGAGAGTATGTAGGCATAGGATTGCGATAATCCTAGCGAGCATTTTTTCCCCTTTCCTGTAGTTAGCTGAACTACAGCTGCTCTGATTTCTCGTACCAGACGGGAATATGTAGGCATAGGATGCGATATCCTAGCGAGCACACTAACAACTAACTTCTCTTTTCTCTCGCCGCCATGCGATCGAGACTTTCCTGCTGACGACTAATACCCCTTTCTCTTGCCCTAGTGCAATTGAGACCAGCCCGTAGTTCTAGAACCTGTAGGTTCCCGTACCTTTAAACCAATGACATACTACGTCCGTTCTACCGCAAACAGGTAACGCCTAAGTCTCCAATGGTCGAGCAACATACACCTAACTGTAAGAATGCGTACGCTAGTATCGTCAACCCTTTCTCTCACCCCTGTGTGATCGAGAACACCCGTTCGTCCCGTAGTTAGCCTGAACTACGTTTTGCTCTGATTTCTCATGCGAGATGAGAATACGTAGGCACAAGATGCAATGTCTTGGCGAGCAATCCCCCCCGTAGTTTCCCGAACTACATTGACTCTGACTTTCCCATTGCACGAGGGAATACGTAGGCAGAGAGCGCGATACTCTATCGAGTCAGCTCTTTTCGTTTAGCTTTAGCAGCCGTAGTTAGATTGTTTTTCACCCATAGACTAGACAAACTAAGCGTGGATCCTGTCGAGTACGACGGACATGAGGGATGCTAATACCTTCCCCTTGCGTAACCGACTCCTGAACCCGAGATTTGGTTACGATGACCAATCTTATCCCTTTTCGTCAGGTTTTTTCTGCTCGTTTTCTTTCCCTCTTGTTGGGATAAATAACGAACGATGGCGACTCTTCTGTCTTTTCCGACACTTTTTTTCGCAGTAACGACAGCTAGCGACTTTGTTGGGGACTTCTTTTGCAATCTCACCTTGTTTTTCTAGCTGTCTAGGTCTTCCCCAGCAGCTAGCGACTTTGCTGGGGACTCCACCGATTCCCTATGCGAGTCAATCCTAGCGCTTGTTTACTTGTCTTTGGGTGTTTATTTTTGTGTTGTATTTTGTATATTGTTGTATTTACATTTTCCGCACTATATTATTATCTGTTGCTGTTGTGTTGTTGGGTGGTTGTTTCTTTGAGAGATAAGCCAAAACCCAAGCTTGAGTACAAACATATCATTAGTAGTGGAAAGTAGTTGTGAACCTGTATGTTAGGCATGCACTAGTTCCCACGAAATTCGCGCTCAGACAAGATTCTCTTTGATGACTTTCTTTCCAGCCCAGTGGGCCATTGAGAGGATTTCAGATCTAAGGGTTGTCGACTTTGGGGACCGATCATCTGTGATTCAGCTAAGTGAGGCCTCTTTGGGAGATTATGATGTCAAACCAGAAATGGTGAACGTATCATCATTTCTTGAAAGTTTGTGACGCTGATGAACGCATAGGATGCCGAACCTTGTCAGTGATAGGTCCATACTTGTGAGTGGGAGGGTTTTTGTAAGAAACTTGACTTCTAGCCAACCCGGTATTTTGGTTTTCTCTTCAGAGCAAACTTTTCCAGTCAGCAGCACATCAATATTCAGAGCTTTGTGGGGGCTGTGATCCCGTGGTTGCCGCATCAACATTTTGCATTGCATGGCATTTACATCTCATGGTTGCATATCCATCCTCGACCGGAACAGAGAGCTTACTCCTCTTTTGTCCAACCCGCAGTTGATTTCCCGACATTCGCATTGGATTTGAATTAGCTTTTGGAAGAATCATGAACTCAAAAGAGCAGAACTTGGTTGTTACAAGGGAAAAGTTTGAATTGATGAAGAATCAGCTAGATCAGCTCACGGAAGCCATGACAGCTATGACCAGAGGAGAGGTCAATATTCAGAGGACTCCAGTGAATAATGTTGCTCAAGCTCAGCCTGTGCGGATCCCTGTCAGAGATAAAGATTCATCTTCACTTCACGATACAAACTATCAGAATTTCACTTTCCCTGTGCCAGATTCTCAAAAGGCTATTCCAAAGGTTAATGCTGAGAACCCACAGACTGTTGAGTTTATGAGAAGATATCGTCTGTTGGATGAAAGGCTTAACGCCATAATGAGTCAGAATACTCTCAATCTGAATGCTTCGAACATGTGTTTGGTGCCAGGCTTTGTGATGCCTCCGAAATTCAAGATACCAAATTTTGAGAAGTTCAAAGGGGATAGTTGTCTGAAGCAGCATTTGGTAATGTTCTGCAGGAAAATGACTTCACATGTCCACAATGATAAGCTTATGATTCACTGTTTCTAGGACAGTCTGAGTGGAGCATCGTTGAGTTGGTATATGCAGTTGGAGAGTGATTGCATCAGATCATGGTCAGATTTAGCCAATGCTTTTGTGAAGCAGTACAACTACAATCTTGACATGGCTCCCAGCCGCACGCAGTTGCAAGAATTATCTCAGGTGGACAATGAATCCTTCAGAGGGTATGTGCAGAGATGGAGAGAATTTACAGCTTGCGTTCAACCCCCACTTCTGGATAGAGAGTTGGTTAACATATTCTTGGGTACCTTGAAAGGCCATTACTTTGACAAGATGATCAGTGGTAGAGCGCCAAACTTTATTGACTTGATGATAATGGGTGAACGCATCGAGAGTAGAATCAAGAGCGGAAAAATTCGACACATCTCAGATACTTCAGTTTATGAAGGCGAATCAGTTGTCAGCTCTCAAGAATAATGAGAGAAAGAAAGTGATGTTATCCCAGAATCTCCAGTACCTCAGATTCAGTGTTCAGATACTTTGAGCGTTCAGAGTCAGCAACCTGTTGGGTCTGTGTGTCAGATATCTGTTCCCCTCCAGAGTCAGCAGTCATACCGTCGTCAGCCGCGTCAGCACGCTAGACGAAGACCAAGGAAGCCTGGGAGGCATTTTACTCAATTACCGGTATCGTACAATTAGTTGTTGCCGGATTTGATCAAGGATGGATTAATAGTGCCAAAGAAGATTAATCTAGAGATTCCTCCGTATCCACCAGGTTTTGATGTCTATGCCCGCTGTGAGTACCATGCTGGGGCATAGGGGCATTCAACTAAAGACTTTAAGGTGCTTAGAAGCCAAGTTCAGACTCTGCTGGATTCCAACAGGATCTCGATCACGCCTCAGGGTATTCATATCAACGACCTTCCTTCATCCAGCCAGGTGGGTGTATCATTTCATGTTATGGAAGAGTTCACCGAGAGCAGATGTTCAGATGAGTATCAGACCGACTTCGACGAGCAATTCTGAAGATGGCTGGCTCAGCAGCAAATCAAGTTTGAAAATCCCGGTTCCCAGAAGCCGACAATCTCTGTTTTATCATGTCATTTCTTTGCATTTGTAGTTTCTTTTCTGTTAAAGCGCAAATTGCATTTGTAAAACTTGTATTGTTTGCAATTGATAATGATAATGAAATGAATATGCATGTTTTGATTTAATCCATTCGTGTTCACTCAATGTTTTAACTGATGTCAAACGCTAGTTTAAGCGGAATCCAGGGAGGATGACGAAATTGAATGACGCGCAAGCTTCCGAATGTACGCTTTTGAATAAAACCTGTTGATGATGTACAAGCATTGTTTCAAATCCATAAACACCGGAGATATAAGGAAGTTAATCCCTTACCAACCCCTTTGAGCCTAGTAGTAGGAGTTTCTTTCTGAAAATGAAAAAACCCTCAATCATAACCTGGGGCAGGGTAGGTGTCAGTTAATTTGGCCGAGCGTCCAAGTTGCAAAAGAAGTGTCTCCGTTCAAGGATCAATCACACCTCTATAGGTCGTGCCTAAAAAAAACCACAATGGTTAAACCTTGTCGGTCAAGAGTGAAACATTCACAATCCCTTTTCAAACAAGTTAGACAAGCCAGTGTCACACGATTTGTTCCAAAAAAAAGAGAGAAAATCAAACGAAGAAGCCCGCTAAGTCGAAGCTTGAAAAGAAGCGACTTAGGCAAAAATTAGGGCATCCCGCTGGACTTTGAAATAAAAAAAACTCAAAAGAGTCAGTCCAGGCAAAAATAAGGATTACAAAAGAAAGAACAAGTCGTGTGATTCCAAGCACCAAAGACGAAAAGTGAATGACTGTCACTCCGAAAAAATTTGTGGTTTCCTGAACCATCACTCCTGTCTGTCGCTACTGTGAAAATCGGCGCCGGCTGAACAGAAGAGTCGTCACCGTGCGTTATTTATCCCAACGGAGGGAAAGGAAACGCTCGAAGTAAACCTCGCAAAAAACGGGGAAAGGTATGGTCATCGCAACCAAATCCTGGATTCAGGAGTCGATTATGCAAGGGGAAGGTATTAGCACCCCTCACGTCCGTCGTACTCGACGGGATCCACGCTTGTTTTCGGGTACGGATTGTTATTCTATCTAAACTAAGGGTTAAGGGTTAAAAGAAAAGAAAATGACTCGGCAAAGTATCGCACTTTATGCCTACGTATTCCCGTCTGGAACGAGAAATCAGAGTCAACGTAGTTCGCCTACCTACGGGAAAGGAGGGGAAGGTTGCTCGCTAGGATATCGCATCCTATGCCTACGTACTTCCACACTGCATGGAAGATCAGAGCAAACGTAGTTCGGGCCACGTACGACACAAGTCTGTCTTGATTGATTTTATTCCTTCTGAAAAAGGGTTTTTGATTACTGGTCCAAGCGGACAAAAATGACGTTTTGATGAGTTCACATTCTTTTACGGCAGAAGTGTCTTTTATTGTGTTTGAAATCTTTATTGTGTTTTTCTGTTTGTTTTGAGGAGGAAGAGACAGAACTCTAACCTACGGTTGCGAAGGGAATCAAACTAACCTAATGTTATCATGCATGGGTTAAGACCTAATGTCTATCATGCTCCTCTCTTGCGCAGAGAGAAACAGAGATCCTAAGGGAATAGACGGAAACAGAAGCAATAACAGGTATATACAGTAATGCAGTAAAATGCATGAATGCAGCAATACAAGCGAGGCAAGGGAGTCCCACTCAACCTCGAACCTAGAAAACAACAGGCAAAAGTGAACAGAATTCACTTTCAACCTCACAGTCTAAACAACAAACAATACAGTCAGGGAAAACCAATCAATACATCAGAAATGAAACAGCTAAAAGATAAACAGCCACAGCA
Organism: Lathyrus sativus; assembly: GCA_963859935.3. Lineage (NCBI taxonomy): Eukaryota > Viridiplantae > Streptophyta > Magnoliopsida > Fabales > Fabaceae > Lathyrus > Lathyrus sativus. The sequence continues at coordinate 790,974,863 of OZ012735.1, read as the reverse complement.
GCTCTGCATCAACATCTGTCTTCAAGTCATCTCCCAACAGCTACAAGCTTCAAGCAAGCCTCAGTCTTCATCTCCACAGCTTCAAGCAAGGTCTTCATCATCCATCTTCAATCTGCAATGGCTTTTCTTCAAGTCTCAATCTCCAAGATGAGGAATCAATCACAAGAGTGAACTGGGTATTAAGCAATTAGTTGACCACCAAAGGTGGCAAACAGACTGCTAACAACACATAGAATATTTCTCTCAAGAGTTCTATCTCTTAGACACTATCACCAAGCCTTCCAAAGGAAGGGGGTGAGTGTCTTAGAGAGACTCTGCATCACAGATAGGGATGGAGGCAATCAAGACCTTCCATGTTTGAGAATCAAGTCTACTACTCTAGAGCTCTGCCTAGCTCCTAAACCCTATAGCCTTCAACAGCTGCCAGCAAGGGATACTCCTCATCAACTCTGGAAGTTGGCCTTCATCCTCTGATCTTCAAATGGGCTTCATCTTCTCAGTCATCAGCTCTCCCAATCCCCAAGCAAACCCAATACCCCACACAAACAATACAGTCAGGGAAAACCAATCAATACATCAGAAATGAAACAGCTAAAAGATAAACAGCCACAGCAGCTCTGCATCAACATCTGTCTTCAAGTCATCTCCCAACAGCTACAAGCTTCAGGCAAGCCTCAGTCTTCATCTCCACAGCTTCAAGCAAGGTCTTCATCATCCATCTTCAATCTGCAATGGCTTTTCTTCAAGTCTCAATCTCCAAGATGAGGAATCAATCACAAGAGTGAACTGGGTATTAAGCAATTAGTTGACCACCAAAGGTGGCAAACAGACTGCTAACAACATATAGAATATTTCTCTCAAGAGTTCTATCTCTTAGACACTATCACCAAGCCTTCCAAAGGAAGGGGGTGAGTGTCTTAGAGAGATTCTGCATCACAGAGAGGGATGGAGGCAATCAAGACCTTCCATGTTTGAGAATCAAGTCTACTACTCTAGAGCTCTGCCTAGCTCCTAAACCCTATAGCCTTCAACAGCTGCCAGCAAGGGATACTCCTCATCAACTCTGGAAGTTGGCCTTCATCCTCTGATCTTCAAATGGGCTTCATCTTCTCAGTCATCAGCTCTCCCAATCCCCAAGCAAACCCAATACCCCACACAAACAAATGAAATAACCCTAGAGAGGGCACACCACACAGTCAAACAAATATAAGCAGTATACTGATAGCAGTAGGGGAATCCTAATATTTGCTAAGGGATCTAATAACTACCCCTAATCCCTATAGTCCCATACCCCAAAAATTCAATCTCTAACTCCTAAGGGAAATGGACTTATTCACCTATGTTATCACCTAAACCCTAATTTTGGTCATGTTATTCACATCTAATCAAATCACCTAAAATTAATTTCTAAAATTGTGAATTAAATCCTATATACAAGATACATGTCTAACCTAATCAACCTAAAAAGAAGGGATTAAAAATACTAAAGCATCTATTAGAACAAAAATCATCAAATTTAAGCATCAAACTAAACTTAACAAAATGCTATTTACAAGAAAAATGCATGAAAAATATTAAAACAAAATAAAATGCCATTTTTATTTTTTCATATTTTTCTAGACAGAATTATTGACCTAGAGAAAAAAGAACCAATTAAAACTAAGCTATTTTCATTTTTTTATGATTTTTTAAAGATGACAAAAATATTAAAGGAATTAAAAAACACAAAATAGAAATAAAAGGGGAGGGGGTGCTACCAGCAACTCGCTCAGTTGTAATATCCATTGGGCCATGAAACCAGGGGTGTGAATAACAATTCTATTAGGCCCAGCGCACTCAGAAAAACCAAATGAAAAATACCAGAAAAAAGGATAAAACCTCGGTGCGGATAGCAGCAATATCACGTGTTACTCTTTGGGCTTATCAAAAAGGGGGTGGGGATAGGAATTGTTGGACCCAGCCCAGACGCGCGTTTAAGTGAAACGCTGCGTTTCACTTTGGTCTTTCCCTCCGTTTTCATCTTCAAATCTGCACCGTTGGATGAGGCTAATGGGTCAAACTTTAAAAACAATCCAACGTCCCTGGGTCATCGTCCCCAACGAGGAGCTAGGGTTTTCAGAAATTCTTCTCCCATGCACAAACTTCCACTGCTCAGTTCTCCCTCCTCACTCAACCAAACGCCACGACCTTAAAAGCAAAATTGCTCTACTCTTCACCCTCTACAAGATCCTAACCCTAGATTTTGCTGAATCTCATTGTATAATCGAGCTCGATAGCTGGAAGATCATGGTACCACTGATTTGCACCTGATGTGCATGATGATAGTTCTTGCTCAAACTACCATAGAATGATCTATAGGTTATGGTGAGTATTCTGAGCCAAAGATCTAACATTATCTTGCCATAATTCAGGAGTTGTTGGTCATCAAAGTTTCATCACCATTAACCCAATTGTCTCTAATGGCCATAACAGATGGGGTAAATGCTCCTCTACCTAACCCTAACAATCTTATACCAATAATCTAACCTAGCAACACCTAGTTATGGAGATATGAAAGAAAACACCAACCTGCTATTCTTGCTGAAACAGATGAGAAGGAGTTCGATTCAACACTTGTAAGCTTTCACCAATGATCTTTAGATGATGCTAGGGTTTCTGTTTGCAAAAAGTAGGGAGAAAAATGCTTGTGGTGATGGCTACAATTCTGATATGGATTCTTGCAATGCCAACTCTAACTCTTCAATCCTTCATTGTTGGACCTCTGACCTTGCTTGTTCCCACTCACAAACTTCAATGGATGATGGATGAAGAAAAGAAATGATAAGAAATGGTGTAGATTGAAGATTCTTACACTTTCTTACAATGGAAGCAATCTCTTAATTCTCTCTATTCTCTCCCTCTTTTCACCAACCCCTTGCACCAATGATTTACTCTCAATATATAGATGATGATTAACAGATTGAGAAGTTTCTAGATTGATCCTAGAGGATTCTAGAAAGTTGTGGAAAATTCATGAACTTCTCACTTAAGGACATGTTGAATATCTCTTATCTCATGCATACAACCTTCCAAACTTGTGTCAAAATCTCCTCTCATGAGTTATTGAAATGGTATGTATGAAAAAACCAAGTCCCTTGCCTTGAAAAGTCACTTATGCCAAGTTTTCTCTTCTTGCCTTATTATGCAAGCAACAAAAATACAAAGCAAGTCCAATTTTTTACTCTTAACTCAAAAAAGTGGCTGAACCAATGTCTTTAAAATGATGTTTGGAATCAATTTGGTATATTGGATGACCCAATTTGGATTTGTATATCTCTCAAACCAATTTTTCATTTCAACTTTTTCAACTTATATGCCTTTTTTAGGTCATTTTCCACCAACTTTGGTCAAGTCTCATTCCATGCATTTACAAACTTTTATGACTTCTTTTCTAGACTTAAAATGACATTTTGAGCAACTTTGATGTTGTGAAGTTTTTCATTTGAAGCTTCCTTGTATGAGTTTTAAGCATAGGCTAAGAATGACCTGTAATCCTCAGATGACCAAAATACCCTTTGCTTGCCAAGACCATAAGTAGAGTTCCACAAATCATATGAAGGCATACTATACCATTATAGAAAGCTAAGACAATGAGGAACAACTCTTATGTTTACCAGAAATTCATTTGAAATCTCCTTGAGGGGTAAAAATTGCTTGGAAGTCAAGTCACTTTCACAGACAAAATTTCAGATACCTTAGATGACCTGTAACTTGCAAGGACCATAACTTGAGTTCTATAAATATCCTTGATGTCTTCCACCACTAAAATTAAAGGTCTTGAGATCCTCTACAAGTTTTATGTTGGCCAAGGATCCATTTGAAGCTTGCATTTTGACTTATCTTGCTTGGAAATTTGACCTAAACTAGGGGATTTTACACAGAAACCCTAATTTAGAAACTCCTCTTCTCCTTGATTTCTCTTGAATTCTTCTTGGAATATTACCATATCCTCTTCTACATGTCAAATGATGAACCCCACATCTCTCCAATAGCCCTTAATGTCCTTCAATCAGTCAATTGACCTAGGGTTGACCTAGAGTTGACCCTAGATGAAACCCTAGTTGATTGTCTTCAACTGCAATACTTGTGATCATATCAATGACTTGTTTCCTTCTCCAAATGACTTTCTAAGTCTCCCATGATGTCCACATACTCTCCATGCTCCATTCACAGCTCACAACTTACTTGATGATCCCCAGATACCCTCAGATAGGAGATGGATGCACTTGCTTGATCCATTGACTTTCCAGCTTTCCAATTCTTTCTGATGACTTGAATGAGATTGAATTTGAGTAATAACCTCTTGATAGGCTCATAGAGATGAAAATAATACCTGGTCCCCTGTTGGATGACTTGTTATGCTTATGTTATGCAGATGAGTAGACTATGTACATGATTCTATATGCAAATGCTAATGATATTGAAACATAAACCAAGTGAATAAGGTTGAGCAAATTTTAGGGTGCAACACTGTCTTTCAACCTTTAAAAAGGTGTGCGCTCGTATCGAAGTAGCTGAACGTAGGATTGGAGAACATCAAGGAGAATGGGTGGGTTAAAATAAACTTTGAGCCTATATCCTTTCTTTCAAACCGTGAACCCGAACACGTTACAACCTGAAAAAGTCCTAATTGAAGCAGGATTGTTTCGAAAGCATACTTCGGTAAAGATCGCATCGAAGCTGACTCCTAAAAAAGGACTCCTCTTACCGCATTGGTATTAATATTGACATTTTGAATAAGTAATTCATTCACTAAATGTCACAACTTTTTTCCAGTGAACAAATTGGAATTTCAAAACTGTCATATGCATTGCATTTAATATATCTTTTATGCATAACAATTTTTTTTACTTGCAAGTAAGCGCTTGACAGCAGGAAAGTTTCCACAGTGGAAAGTTTGATCAGGATAGAATGCAGATTGCCTTAATACACCGTTGAACTGGGGCAAGTTATATCAAATGATCACAGCATGGGAGTCAGCCAGCCAGAAGTCAATTAATCAGGGGCAATCAGGTCGAGATTCGATAAATCTCTCGCAGCCAGAGGTACAGCTCCACGAATCAGCCAATCAGGGGAAAAGTCATTGCAAGACTGGGGAAGGCCACCCTAAGAGCACATAAGCTATTTCTTGCCCAAGGGACAATGAATCTGAAGCACCTCTATAAGGTTCAAAGTTCTGAAGAAGTTCTTTTAAAGCCATCAGGGTACAGAAATCTCAAATTTCCTTGTAAGGAAGATGTTCTATAGAAATCCCACGGGATAGGGCAAATATGGAAGTAGAAGGACGTGTTATATTTGTATTGTTGCACCCCAAAACTTGACCAACCTCTTCTTTACTTGGTTTACGTTTCATTTCATTATTCTAACATATTGCATTGCATAGCATTTCACATTTGCAGGGGATCAAGTGTTTGTCTGTGCACTGCTCAAGAGGAAAATCTTTATTGGCTTCAAGCTCAAGCAAAGACACTGGTATAAACCATCAAAAGACTGCCAAGGGGTCCATAAGGTTTTATCATTGGCGGTAGCATGAGATATAAGTTTGTTGAGTGTCTCAAAGGTTGTGGTGGAAAGGAAAGGTTATTCAGTTCATTTGCACAAGGCCCCAGGCCAAGAAAGATGAAATTAGGGTTTCGATTTTAGTCAGGATAAAATTTGTTTCTTGGGGCAAACTTGTCACCATGGACCTCCACATTCCCTAAGGTGTTTGAGGATGAAAGATCGACCATGAATTTTTATCAGGAGAGCTCCAATTGGTCAGTTGATTGAAAATTGGGAGATGCGGAGAAAAGTCAACAGTGCAGCGAAAAAGTCAACTCCTGACTTTTTTTTTAGGTCAAGATCATGATCCTCAATTTCAATATGAACAGCGGATGAAATTTGATCAAGAAAAGTCAAGAGGATCATAAAAAATCAAAGGTTGTTGAAAGTTGCCATTTAAGGAAGATTAGGGTTTTAGAACTTTCCATTTATGGAAAGTTTTATGTTTGGAACACCCATATTCAAAGCCTTTTTGCTTCATGATAGAGGTTTCAAATGAACTTATGGCCAACATCAAAGTTGTTCCTTGTGTTTCAAGCTTTCTTTTGAGTACCAATTCATAATCATAGGATATTTGGAGCTCAAGTTATGATCAATCAAAGTTGAGAAAAAATAAGCCAATTTTATAACTTAGAATTTTTTCTAAGTTATTTGTGGACAGCCTTTATGACATGGTTTTCAACCTCAAATTTCATGGTCTTCCAATGGTCCAATGGAACTTTCATCAACATGAAAGTTGTTCTACTCTATGCCCTCTTTACTAAGAACTCAAGTTTAGGGCAATTGGATTTTTGAGTGCCAAGATATCATTGGTCAAAGTTGGGGGTTTATGCATATTTTCAAAACTTGTATTTTGATTCATTTTGTCATATGTTGCATTTGTTCATGAAGAATATCAGTCTTGCTCCCCAAAACCATGCGTATGGAATTGGGATTTTTCCCCACCAAACTTTACCCAAACAAGAGGGACAAAGCTTGTACCCCTCATAAGGATATTTTGAATCTTTTGCCCAAAAGAGGAAGAGACAAACTTGCTTTTTCTGTTGCAACCAGCCACCCCTAGCTGCAGCTCAACCTTTGTCTCCTCTTGTACTATTCACTCCTTCACCATTTGATTCCAACAGCCATGAGATATATCATTTGGTCCCTTGATTATTTAACCTCAGTAAATACCTCAAATTCCATTTTTCACACCCTATTTAAGTTGCAGAACATTGGAACCAAACCCTAGCCACCATTTGAGAGAAATCAGATTTTTACATGTTTGCACTCCTTTGAAATTCCCACGAAAAAATCACTTGCCTCTTCAATCTTTCCTCAAACTTTTCACCATAACCCTGTTATCCAACACTGTTGGGAAGTTTTTTGCAAAAGAAGAAGTTAGTAGTTGGTTTGCAAAAGCTGGAAGCTTGAAGACTGTGAGTTTTGCTGCTGGTTTGCTTTGGAGGCTGTAAGAGGTAAGTTATTACTAAAACTCTCTATTTCATATGCATCAATATCATTAAACATGTTTGAGTGTGTTTGTGTTCTTGGGATTGGTTAACTTTTATATGAAGTGAGGATGTTGTTTTATGATGACAAAATTGTTTCCATGAGAAATATATGTTGAGTGTGCTTGTTGGCTTGACACTATCATGCCATTTTTTGCCCCTGTTCTTGTTTGAGCCATGTTTTGTGTTTATAGTGTCTATGCTTGCCATCATGTGGGTGTAACATCCTGTGGGATGTGTTTTGGTTGTGGACTGTTTTGAGCTTTTTCATGTTGGAGGTCACAACTTTGCTGTCAAATTTGGTAGCTGGTGTGGTTTTTTTTTATATTTTTTATCAAGGCTGCCAAATGTTTGTGTGTGGCTGTCATTGGGCAAATATAGTTATGTTGTTATTAGATTGTTGAAGTGTATGGTATAATGACGTTTTGATGCTAGTATATTTGAACTCATGTTTTTGCTGTCCATATCTGTGCTTTGGAACTAGGTCTCCCAACTCAGTTGCAGTTGGTTTTGAGTTTAGTCTAGTTTATGTTACATCTACTACTCATTTTGTGGGTGAACTGTTAAGAGTTTGTTGACTCTTTTGGTGGGAGTATGTCACTGTTGTTTTGGTTTTTACCTAGTTTTAGGTAGGTTTCATTAGAACTTTGGAGCAGGTTGTGGGCTTTAGGTTGTCTGGTTTGGAGGTTGAGTCTAGACAAGTTGGCTGATGAAGTTAAGTGTTTCCATTTAATGTTCATAGCTTTGGCTGCTAAACTTGGATCACATGTTTAGTTTGTGGGTATGCTGTTGTTCTTTGCCACTTTTGTAAAGGTACTACTGCATTGAGATTTGTTTCTGCTGTGTTAAGGGTCATGTAGTATTGTTGTCAATTATGTTCCTCATGTTTAAGGGCTGCTATTTTGGATTAACTGGTATTGTTATGCCAAGAAGGGATGTATTTATTTTTCAACTGCCCACTGTCATAGGAGCTTTAGGATTTGTTGAGCCACTACAGGTGTGGTGTTGTAAGGAGAGATTGGATTTCATTTTGTGAGTTGATTGTAGTCATAGCCCTGGGTTGTTAGAACCTGGCTCACACTGTTTTTTGCTGCTATGACTGTTGTTCAGCTTGGTTTGCTTTGGCTGTTACTAAGGGTTTATCCCACTTGATATCAATTTGGATATGTCCAACATCATGTCTTACATTGGTGACTGTTTTCAAATGGTTCACAAGGGTTACTATGGATCAACATAATTATGTTTGTATCAAACTGTCTCAGGCTGTTGGAACTAGTGTGTGAGGCTGTTGTCTGAAACTAATAGTGTTGTCATGGGATGGGAGGAACTGTTACCTTAAGTCTGCTAGAATTCATGACAAACTAGATTGTCATTTGTGGTAGATCAACTACGGTATAGGTTTGCATCTTGAACTTTGCCCTTGTTGATTTTCAAAGCCAAGTATTATTGACGCCACTTGTTGTTCAAAGTCTGTTAACCTCTCATTTGAATCTTAAGAACCTTGATGGTTTGAGTGTGTACCTTGTTGAAATTCAAGTTTACGAATATTGGTGCTATTGGAATTGTGTTAGGACTGTCCATTTTGGTTGAGAGGTCTAAATGGACATTTGAGCTGATGACTGTCATGAGGGTCTTGGAACTATTTAGTGCAGTCAACTTCTTGTTTGAGTTAGTACTTTGGCTTACATCAAGACTGTTAGACCTTGGCAAGTAGGCCAGTAGGGTATAGAATTTAATAGATTCCTCTGATGTCATGGGATTTATGGACCAGCAGTTGTATTTAGCTTTCACATTTGATAGGTCTATTCTGTTTTTGGTCTTTTAGTTGATAAATCTTAGGATACCTTTTATTACTCTTGGTACTGTGGCATGTCTACTAGTTTTTCTTCAGCATTGATATGTCTGAGATTGTTTTGGTTCTGATTAAAGGTCATTTTGAGTTTGTCAACTCGTATGAGCTATGATTGCTTGGATCTTGGCAAGTGATGTGTCGTTGCTATGGAAAAAATTCACATACTACTTTTGAGGTACATATTTGATGATTCACTTTATTTTGCTCCTGGTTGCTGCTGCAAAAACTGGTTCTTAGCAGGAGGTTTCAACTGTTGGTTTTGGATTAGATTTTGATATGTTCAAGTGATCTTTATGCTGTCAATATCTGAGCAGAATTTGTCAGTTCAGACTCAGTTGTCATCAAAGTTTGGAATAGGATCATGTTATTATTTCCATCTAAGAATTTTTGTTTGAAGTGAGGATTGTGGCTGCCAACCTTTGAAACCTGTTAGTTTTTGAGATGTTGTGGTTTGATCACTGCTAGTGCACTTGAGAGTAAGTTGTTGTTGTTAATTCATGAGGGTTTGAGTTTTTGAACCTTGCTAGCACACCAAGTCTGTTGGCCACATGTTTGCTGTTGTAATTGGTGGATAAGTTAGTGAAATTCTGTGTTGGTATTCTGTTGTGCAGTCGTTTTTGAGTTTGTTTTGTTTGTTGGCTAGTTGGATTGGTAGTGGTTCATGCTGTTGCGGATTCAATATTGTTTTATGACTGTTGTATGTTATATCATTAGTGTGGATTAGTTGGCCAGCTGCTGCTCAGAACAAGTTTTCTTTAGGACAAGTTTTTAAGGAACCCCTAAAGTGTGCAATTGAGAATGCATTAGCTTACTGTCAGTTTCTGTTCAGGATTATTAACCTCTCTTTTGAATCTAAAAAAAAAGAGGAAGACAACACCCTTTGGTAAGTTATGGGCTTTTGCTGCAACTCACATGTGACATCTTTGATTGAGGATATGTTCAGCATTGGAACTGTCACTAATTTATATGAGTTGAGCACTGTCATGGTGGCGTGACTGTTCTGATGTGAGATCATACAATCCATACCTGCTGTGAGATTTCCAACCCTGCTAGCTCTTGCTTTGAGGTTTTTTAACTGTTGCATTTTTGTGTGTGAGATCAGTTGTAGTTTGGGTTGTGAAACATTATACTGACACTGATTTGGTATTTCAACATTATTTAGACACAAGTTTGGTTTTGTCAAGTGCCATTTCACCAATTCGCGACTTGACAACAATATCCAGGTTCGTGGCAAACTGAGACTTTCCCTTGAATCCAATCCCTGAGCAGTCTGTTTGGATCGTGTACAGACCCCCAACATTTCTTAGACTCATCAATTTTGATCATCAAGTTTCAAAACGTATCTCAAAACACCTCTTTGCGTGAGCCTTCATTTTTTTGTTCTGTTCAGTATTTGAAAAAACTGATGATGTCATCTTCTTCCTTATGAAGTTCTGGTTGAGTTTGATATAAAGTTTGTCCCATTTCGTTGAGGTATGAGGAAGTTACGAATTAAAACGTATTTGGTTGGCTTGCCTTTTGTTTTGCCTAGAATTCACTTTGTTTAGGTATTTCTATTAATGGGGTGGCATAAATACACGGATGTATCGCCACCCCAGTGGTTAGAAGCCTTGCCATAAGTATCTCATCATGCGCGTGTTCCTGAGTTCGAGCCCGGCTGGGGCCTTTTTGCCTTGTTTTTATTTAGTTTTCACATTTTATATTTTTTTCTTCTCATTTCATTTGTGTATGCATGCGTGTGGTTGACCTGCTGGTCATGTGTTCAAGTCCTAGTGTTGACATTTTTTTAAAAAAACACTTACTTGTTTCATTTCTTTTGTTTTTATTTACTTATTTTCTTTTCTTTTTTTTCTTTTTTTTTTAATTTTAAATATTATAAAAACCCAAAAAATCTTTTTTTTTTGTTATTTCAATGTGTTATTTTATTTTTCATCCTTTTATTTTATTTTCCGTTCTATTTTATCATTTTCATTTCGAATCTTAATTTCATTTTATTTCTCCCCCGTTTCATCTGTGATTGAGTTATGTGGTGTTTACTTCGCTTTTGGCCATGATCCCCTTAGGATTCCTAGTCCCTCCGTTTAGGATGGGAGTAGGAGAGACATTAGGTGTTCAATATTTTGCATGATAACATTAGGTTAGTTTTTTTCCTTTCACCTCAATCTTAGGATCACCACTGTATGACAACTTTAGGTTTGGTTCAGTCCCCCTTTAGTGCGTCTTTTCTCTTCTCATCTCAAAACAATCATAAAACACCTAATAAAGGTTAATGAATATCGTACGTTACGAGCCTTAAGCTACTTGAGAAATGGTTGTTGAAGGGTTCCTTTCAAGGGCTTGATTGTTTAGTATAGCACCCTTTGGGTGATATGCGATGCAATCACTCCTAAGTCATAGTCTCTAGTGCGATATGAATTGCAAACCAATTCAAAAACACAAAAACAATCATTTAAACTTCTTTTTGCCCTTTGAGGCCCTTAATCCTTTGAGAAATCATTTTCATAACAAGAGTGTTGTTAACCTTTAGTTCTACCGCAAACGGTAACGCCTAAGTCTCCCATGCTCGAGCTGCATACACCAACTGCTAGAACTACTTGTTAACCCTACTCGTCTAAAAACAGTTGAACAAACCTGTGTTCCCCGTTGGCCCGAACTACGTTTGCTCTGATCTTTCATTCCAGATGAAAGTACGCAGGCACAAGACGCGATGTCTTGGCGAGCAACCTTCCCCCCTTTTCACCCGTAGTTAGCCGAACTACATTGACTCCGACTTCTCATTCCAGATGAGATACGTAGGCACAAAGCGTCGTTGCTTTGCCGAGTCATTTCTTTTCTTTTGTCCTTAAGCCTGTAGTTAGATAACTTCAATCACCCTTTTAGATAGACAACAAGCGTGGATTCCGTCGAGTACGACGGACGTAATGGGTGCTAATACCTTCCCCTCGCGGAACCGACTCCCGAACCCGAGATTTGATTGCGATAACTGATCTTATCTCTCTTTTCGTTAGGTTTTCTCTGAGCGTTTCCTTTCCCTCTCTTGGGATAAATAACGCACGGTGGCGACTCTTCTGTCATTGTCGGCCCTCGATTTTCGCTGTAACGACATGTATCACCAGAGCTACTTAGAGCTATTGGAACGAGTTCGATCAAACCTTCAAGTTCAAGACGAATGTTGGGAAGTCATGTTACTATCCCTCGACCCTCCAACCAAAAACTTTTGAATTCAGACAGGATATTTTCCAACGTCAGCCGTATCTGACCCTTCACGGATAGCCTAAAGTCCAATTCCTATTGGCAATCATTAGGAATCCCAATCCATATTGGTGTATCATTCCAAAATCCAATTCCCATTGGTACGCAGGAAGACTTCGTCTGTTTTCTCCAGCAAAGTCCAATCATACTTGGTACATCCAGTTATCTCCAGCGGAGTTGGCTTCGTCTTCAGCATTTATTTTGCTGGAGCGATTCTTTTACATCCAGCTTTTCCTCGGCAGCCCGAGCCTGCATTTGCATTGTTGCATATAGTTATCGTATTTGCATCATCTTTGCATTACATACTCCAAATGCGTAGCATTTCCATTTTGTATGGAGCATTACGCCATAGAAAAATTCAAGCATGTACATGCGAAGCATAAGCCAGATTTTTGTTAGCTTTCTGTGGCAACCTTGAATCACTCTTCATCAATACAGGGGCATTTATCCAACAGCTTTGTTCAGATAGCTCATCAGTTTACTCGGGTTTCAGATTGTACGTCGGTTATGTTTTGTCCATCAGTCCTCTGATGACGACAGATTTTCTTTCCGCCAATTCCTATTGACGATGTGTCTCTCCAAGAAGATTTTTGTTCCGCCAATTCTTATTGACGATGTGTTACCCCAGCATGGTTTTCTCTCCGTCTATCCTTAGATGATGCGAGATTTGGATATGGTTTTCTTACCGCCTATCAGTAGACGATGTGAGCTTCATATATTGTTTTCTCTTCGCCTATCCTTAGACGATGCGAGATTTCAAGGCGATCTTTCGGATATGGTTTTCTCTCTGTCTATCCTTAGACAATATGAGCTTCAGATATGGTTTCCTCTCCGTCTATCCTTAGACGATGTGAGTTTCAGACATGGTTTTCTTTCCGTTTATTAGAAGGGATGGCATTTTAAGAGGGTTTCTTGTTGTCAATTCCTATCGACGACGCAACTCTTTGAAGAATGTTTGGGTTTCCTTGTTGTCAGTTCCTATTGACAATATGGCTCTTTTGAAGATGGTTTTCTTTCTTTCTATTCCTATTGACGATGGGGCCCTTTGAAGATATTTTTCTTTCCATCAATTTCTATTGACGAGAAGATTCTGTAAGTTGCTGAGTGGTTTTGAAGTTCATTGACGTGATCTATGGGTTGGATTTTTCTTGTCGTCGATTCCTATTGACGATGTGGTTCTTCGGACAAACTTATTTCTGTCTATCTTTAGACAATGGAACATTGGGTATCATTTATTTCTGTCTATCCTTAGACGATGTGAACATTTGGCTTATGTTTCGATTCATTTTGCATTTGCATCTGCATACCGCATACAGTGCATTTTTCAGCCGGATTGATTTTATCGGGATTATAGCCCTCTTCTCACGCTTCAGGTGATTCAAACCAGTTCGAACAAGGAGGATTATTTTGGAAGTGGTGCTTTTCCCGGTGATTCAGTCTATATTGTTATGTTAGTGCATTCTCGCATTTTTTATTCACCGATTTAATTGGCTAGATTTTATTTCCTAATTTTTAGCATAGAATTTAGATCTTAAATGTTTTTTTTAGATTTAATTTTCCAGTTTAGAATATTTTAGTAGAGTTTAATAGATTTTTAAAAGCTCTTTCTATTTCCTTTAGATTTTAATTAGGCCTTATTAATTCTTTTAGAATATTAGAATTTAATTTGTTTATAATATAATAGATTTTATTTTTAGATTTAATTTTTTTTAGGGTTTATTAGATTTTACTAATCTAGGTTTAATCTAGGATTAATTGATTAGAATATCGTTAGATTTTAGTTTAATTGATAACCAGTTTTTAATCAAGACTTTAATTGTTTCTTTTTCATTAACTGGTATTAGCCTTAATTTTCATTTAATTAGCTTTAATCATCATTAATTCAGTTTATTAATCAGTTTTTGGCTCCATTAGTCTAATCTCGCAGGCCACATGTCCGTTTTCAGGCCCAAGTCCATGCCACTTGGCACTATATAAGAGTGTCATTCTCTCTCTCTCTCTCTCTCTCTCTCTCTCTCTCTCTCTCTCTCTCTCTCTCTCTCTCTCTCTCTCTCTCTCTCTCTCTCTCTCTCTCTCTCTCTCTCTCTCTCTCTCTCTCTCTCTCTCTCTCTCTCTCTCTCCGGTTGGAGGCCACATAACCCCACTACACGCTACCTCACCCTTTCCCCTAAACGCCATGCAGCCTACCAGGTGGCAACCCCTCCGCCCTCACATGCAAACCCACCAGAAATCTCGCCGGCGAAATCAAAGTCATCCAACCCCGCCGTAACCATCACCGGAAAACGCCTCACCCGCCGGGAAATTCATCATGTTCTTCGTGATTCTCCAAAAACTCATATCGTTCTTCTTCATTCTCCAGAAATCCACATGATCTTCATCGTGTGTTCATCAATCTTCACCGTTCACCACCGTTTTTTTCCAGAAATCATCAACGATCTTCACTGAACCTTCAAGAACATTCTTCATCCGTTCATGGTGTTCATCCATCATTGTCCAGATTTCTTTAAGACCTTCAAAGATCTTCATCGAACCTTCACCCGGTTTTCCAGATAAACACTCAAACGTTCATCAAGATTTTTCATGAACTTCATCGATCTTCATGGTCTTTGTACTCATTTTCCAGAAATGCAACATACCGTCGCGATTTTCAGATCAATGAAGCTCCAGAAAACTGCATCATCAAACACCACAGATCTTCCATCTTCCGTTAACAACTTTCGGATCTAAGATCTGCATAAAACCACGAACAAGATCTTCGATCTGAAGCTTCAATCACCTTCACAAGCGTCGTGATCCTCATCAACGTTGCAATCTGGATCCACAAACTTCGCCATGGATCTATCAACCATTAAATAACCTTCTCCAGATCTTTCACGATCTTCAACATGCAACTTCATCTTCACCATGCAACTCCAATCTCCAGGTCGGTAAACCTCCAACTCATAAGTCTTCTTCTCAGATATACAACTCCTTACACATCAACGACTAAATAACCTCACGGAGCTTCAACATGCACAACAACTCCATAATAGATCATCCATCAAATTACAACCTGTTGTCACCTTCTTCGAAAAACATAGCGCTCAACAAGAAGAGGAGATTACCAGGATTGCGGATTTTCGCTTACTTGTGTTGTTGTTTGGTTTTGGTTAACAGAGAGAAAGGAGTAGCGTGGAGGTGACGCTGAAGTAGAAGCTGAGACGGTGAGGGAGGAATTATGAGAGCGGTGGCAATGTTGAAGAAGAAGCTAGGGTTTTCTGACCAAAGTGAATGAAGAGAAAGAAGCTATGCTGGGACGGGCTAACGGGTTTGTGGGCCTCGCGGCCCATCTTGTTCATTTTCGGTTCACACACCCTGTTTTCCTTATTGAACCCCTCCCCCTGTTTGTTGTTGCTGGTTTGGGCTTTCACCTTAAGCCCAATGGGTTTCTTGAATCTTACCCCCGTTTTTCACTAACGCCCCCTGTGGCTGTTTGGTTATTTTTGCTGGTTTTTGTTGGGCCAAGCCCAATTGCTTTTTGCTGTACTAAACCCCTGCTGGGCTGCTGTACCCCCTGCTATATTTTCTTCTTGTAAATACTTTAATACTTCGTATTGTATTTTATATTGTATATAGATTTTATATTCTAGTTTATATTCTATTTTCTTTTAGGATATATAGAGTTTTATATAGAATTTTGTATTCTATTTTCTATATGCAATTTCTTTTAATATTTCTTTAGGAGCTTATTTTTCTATTAGAGGTTTTATTTCCATTTTAGAAATTAATTTCGATTTCTTTTTGTTATTGGACTCTTCTCATCTCATTTTCATTTTGTAGGTCGATGACGAGACTTCCGTAAACTATTATTAATCGACTTGTTGATGGATAATGTAGGATCCGAGACCATTTTTTCTCTCCTCATTTTCTTTTCCATCTGATTTTATTTGAACTTTATTTTGTGTTGTTCCGTGTGACACGATTCAATTGGAGAATGATTCGCAATATCGTTTCTCTATCTTGTCTTTGACACGGATATCAATACGCTACCTCTTTGAGTTTGACTTCATTTATAAGTCAAATTATGACAGTTAGCGTTACATTGGTTCTGATTCAAAACGTCATCATCAAGGACCAAAAGAGGAGAAGATTGGAATGGAGCCTGCGCACAATGTCAAGGGCCAACGGAACCGCTCCATTCGATAACATCTTTCTTATTCAAGTCTTTTAATCAACCACCGAGCGTTGTGAGCCGTAATGTTAGATACGTGGGAAATGATGAGTGGGTGGTTGCCTCTCACTTGCCTATAGTGTTTAGCGTATGTCCTTAGGACGATATGTGACGCATTCGCTCCTACGCCTTAGGTCCTAGCGTGTGTGTCCTGAGTTCCTTCCCGTTTGGGCGTGTTAGGCCTGCTTCCTTTTTGTTCTCGCCCCCGTGTGATCGAAACTCTTTTCTCTCGCATCCTTGCGATTGAGACCTTTTCTCTCGCGTCCGTGCGATTGAGACTTCCCCTTTTCTCTCGCATCTTGGCGATTGAGATCCCTTCTCTTGCCCCCGTGCAATCAAGATCGTTCTTCCGTGGTTGGCCGAACTACGTTCGCTCTGATCTCTCATACCTGTTGAGAGTACGTAGACATAGGATTGCGATAATCCTAGCGAGCACTTTTCCCCCTTTCCTGTAGTTAGATGAACTACAACTGCTCTGATTTCTCGTACCAGACGGGAATATGTAGGCATAGGATGCGATATCCTAGCAAGCACACTAACAACTAACTTCTCTTTTCTCTCGGCGTCGTGCGATCGAGACTTTTCCGCTGACGACTAATACCCATTTCTCTTGCCCTAGTGCAATTGAGACCAGCCCGTAGTTCTACAACCCGTAGGTTCCTGTACCTTTAAACCAATGACATACTACGTCCGTTCTACCGCAAACAGATAACGCCTAAGTCTCCAATGGTCGAGCAGCATACACCTAACTGCTAGAATGCGTACGCTAGTATCGTTAACCCTTTCTCTCACCCCTGTGTGATCGAGAACACCCGTTTGTCCCGTAGTTAGCCTGAACTACGTTTTGCTCTGATTTCTCATGCGAGATGAGAATACGTAGGCACAAGATGCGATGTCTTGGCGAGCAATCCCCCCGTAGTTTCCTGAACTACGTTGACTCTGACTTTCCCATTGCACGAGGGAATACGTAGGCATAGAGCACGATGCTCTATCGAGTTAGCTCTTTCCGTTTAGCTTTAGCAGTCGTAGTTAGATTGTTTTTCACCCATAGACTAGACAAACTAAGCATGGATCGCGTCGAGTACGACGGACGTGAGGGGTGCTAATACCTTCCTCTTGCGTAACCGACTCCCGAACCCGAGATTTGGTTGCGATGACCAATCTTATCCCTTTTCGTCAGGTTTTCTCTGCTCGTTTCCTTTCCCTCGCATTGGGATAAATAACGAACGGTGGAGACTCTTCTGTCTTTGGCGGAACTTTGTTTCGCAGTAGCGATAAATCCCTTCCCTTGGATTAGGTCAACAAAGATCAAAAGAAAGCAACAGATACATGGAAGAAAGTCATGTAAATAGCAAGCAGATAAGGCACAAACACAATACACGGAAATGCGTCATGTATGGTGAAATAGATAAGATATCACATAATACGCATGGAAAAACATCACGGTAATCAGGCAGTGAAAAGTCACATACGATACAACTCACTGATACAACACAATGCATGTGATACCATCACAGTCACATAGGGTTCACCTTAGAACTCGATTCCCGTCAGAATCCAGATAAGTCGTATATGTTCCTCTGAACTATAACTTATCTCCACACGACTCCCACATAGAGTCCAGATAAAACTAGGCACCCATCATGGATTCCCACCTGACTCATCTCCATATAACATGACATGAATGCATGACACAAGTTATGCACAACATGATAATTATTAAAGCATAATTTCACGATCCTCAATGATCATACACGAGCCACATACTCATCATAATTCCCTCCGGAATTACCACTACAGCCCAAGGCCGTCCACATACGGCAATCTTGGCTCACAGATATCCAACACGTCTCAACCAGACAATCTCATAAAATCTCATATTTTATCATATTTAATGTCATTATTAGTTTTCTCTATGTCCAATTATACCATCTTAGTCTTACGGATCAAAATAAATTGCATCGCACGCGAAATTGGGGCAGATATCACGGAAAACAGAAAAAAATCGCTACAACCCTGCCCATACGCATATGGTCTTGCCCCATACGCGTATGGCCTCCTCCCTACGCTATAGGCATGCATATCATAAGCATATGGCCCCATCTTCCCTAGCCTCATACGCATAATGCCCTAGACCTTACGTGTATGACCAGAGCGCTATTTTCTTCTCAAAAATGCTCCAAGGCTGCCCATACGCGTAATGGCATGCCCATACGCATATTGCCTCCTTTTCCTTACGCGTACCATACGCGTATGGCCAGAAGGACGTGATGGCATTGGAACAAGGCACGTACCTTTTGCGTATTGCCTCTGGGGGTGTCTCTCATACGCGTATGGCCTCCCCTCAAACACATATGGCCAGTCACATACCCAAAAATCTCAGTTTTGCATTTACATAAATTCTCACCCAATGGAACCCATTCCAGCATCTAAACCAGATCCAAAACAGCCTTTAACACAATATAATCCTAGAGTCCTATATTTACTTCAATAATTATTCATTTCCTTAATATTTTCTATCATTAAAATCCTTTTTCGTTAACTTCTAAAAACCCCAATTTTCAGATTTGCTCTATATCAGAACTCAGCAACAACAATACCAAATTTGCACGAATTTTCCGTTCGAAATTAACATATAATACAAATTCATACACACATTTAGTATATAGTGTTTTAATAATTATCTTAATAATAATAATAATAATAATAATAATAATAATCCCAATAATAAATCCAATAATAATAGTAATGTTAATAATTATAATCATACCAATAATAATAATAATAATAATAATATTAATATTGCTACACTAATTTTAACATTAATAAAATGTCTCACTACCATATTATTACCATATTATCTTAAGACTTAAGTTAATAAACTCCATTCCACTAACTCTCACACCCACCTTAACACCTACCCTTAACCAAGACAATGTCCAACAATCACGCAAAATAATCACAAAACGACTAAATAATTAAATGGGGCATTACATTTGGCATGTTTGGATGGTGGATTTGTATGTTAGTGGGTTGATAATTCTGTTGGGTAGGGGTTATGAGTAACATGGATGATAATTTCCCGGTGGGTTAGACGCTAAAGCTTCTTGTGTGTAGGTGGTTTATCGTGGGTCGTATATATACCTCTCTCCGGAGACAAACTCGGTTGCAACCAACCTGTACCAAGCCATATAATTACTAGTTAGTATAGACGGGGTTACCATCACCGGGTCACATAAGACATGGGCGCCGCGGTTCTTCCATTTATGATACTTAGATTTTGCAAAATCCTTCCAGTCGGGATAGTCCCATTGATCATTAACTTTTTTTAGATGTCATTTATCGAGTTCAACTAAGGGATTTGGGATGTATTGATGCATTCCAAATTGTAGTTTGACGCGGTAACTGTTGTGCATCTCCACAATGGTAAATCTGATTATCGGCACGCATGCAGTCCAAACGACTGCGTCTTCCTCGTTGACTTCATGTAGGTGCTCCGTGTTTAGATATGAACGCCAAATGAACCGAAGAAGAGAAAAATATTAGATTATAAAATTGTTGATATAAAAAAATAAATTGATTTGTTTAGAGGACTTACATCTATAGGTGTTAGGTGATCCGACATATTGCAGTATTGAATGATACAATGTCTAAGACATCTATTGTAACTCATACCCTTAGCCGACCATCTAAACAACAAAAAGTTCAAATTCAATTAGTTAGACACAATAATTAGTAAGGTGAAATAAACTAATATTAAGTTATTAACTTACTTTTGTGCATACGGGAAGGAAAAATTGTAGTGGTTGACGGGCGCTAGGGATGACAATCTAGACCAACCCCATGCTTGGAGAAAAACGACACATCCGGTAAAAGTATGTGTTTTTTTGGCGCACTTACACAAAGAGCTATACAAATAAAACAGACAACCGAAATCCTAACTATACTCTCTTGTTTTATCTAGGTTTCGCAATAAGGGTAAATACATAACGTGCATAGAAGAACTAGTGCCTTCGAGAAATAAAAATAAACAAATTAAAAGTATAAGATAACACCTGGTTTTTATTATTTCATTTCTTTCGTAGAATCTTGATCTAATATAAAATCGTTGTACCATGATTTGAGGCACGAATGCAAGATACACAAGTGGAATAATCTTTCTTCTACCCATGTATATTGCATTAGACATATTGCATAAGACTTCATGCGTGCAAACAAAGACAAGAACCTTCACAAAAAAGTTGTGAATGTCGGGTATGCTCTAACTCAACCATCATTTCAATACTACCTTAACAAAATTAAGATGTCAAACGCAGATGCAGGAAGGTGGTTGGATAACATTCCATTGGACAAGTGGACAAGGGTTTTTTATGGTGGATGTCGTTGGGGCCACATGATGATAAACCTTGTGGAATCCATGAACAGGGTCTTCAAAGGAATTAGAAACATTTCAATTAATGATTTGGTGAGATTAACCTATTATAGGTTGACATCACTTTTCGTAACAAGAGGCGAAAGATGGAGTGCAATGTTAATGTCGGGCGATCCGCTGTCACGCACAAATAAAAAACGAGTATTTATGAAAAAGTAGTAAAGCGACAATGACTCGAGTCGTATCTCAAGAATTCTTGTATTATTTCAACCAAATAAAAAAAAGTTTTATGGGGTTTTTAAGGTTTGATTTATAAAATAGTGCAAATAAGTTATTAAAATAAGTGATTATAAAAATAAGTCAATCTACTGTTTCGGTTTTCGGCTAATCACGAGTTTTTCTCCTTACCAATTCCCTAAGCGACTTCGATTTCTATTCAATTTCAATATCAAATGACAATCGCACTAAGATACTGAACATATTGACATTCCTATATTCCGAATTAAGCAAATAGATAAACACAATCGCGAATTAAGCAAACACGATATAGAAACGCGATTTAACGACTAAGCGATGTAAAAAGCGATTAAAAGTTAGGAATACAATCATATGAATTTAATCAAAACATTCCACAAAATAACAGATTAAGCAAATTCAAATTCGTAGAATATAATTGAAAGAGAAACAAAATTAAAGTGATAGAATAAAAACCTCAAAGCGTTGGAAACGCGGTTACAGTAGATCGACTCTGAATGATTAGTTCTTCATCGTAATAGTACAAAAGCAAAAATGAAATTTGTGAAAAGAAGGTTCTAAACAATAGCACGACTGCTACTAGGTATAGGGAAGCATCATAAAATCCGGTTCTAACCCAATTGAGTCGAAAAACATAAAAAAAAACCCGGTCCAAAACTAAATATTTATAATGGCAGATTTCGGGTCCTGACTTCAACAAATTATTTGAGTCGGCTACACTCCGAATAAACTTCTTTCTCAACATGAAAGTTGTAGCTCTCTGTCTTAGCTTTCCAACGCCTATTAGAATGCTCAAATCCAATTCTCGTAGCTTTAGTTATGATTCATGCAGTGAACATATATCAAATAACCGCTAAAGCTGAAAATAAGATGCAAAAATAGATTAAAGGCAAACAAAAACTTAATTCTAAAAATATAATAAAATAGTAAAATAAACAAAACAAACTAAGGAGATGCCTAAGTAAAAACATAAGAGAATATGCATTAAGATGCACTGATCACCGGGTCAAGTATTCAGTGAAAGCATAATGAAAGTGATGAAAGAGGATACTATCAAAGCCAGCACACATGCAATTACATTCTTTGACCATCATAGGTAAACTTTCAGTGTACAATAAACAATGGACCATAATGAGGGGATACCAAATTTATCCTATGCTGTCAGACTAAACAGATGTTGGTGTGATTGTGGCAAATACCAGGCCATTTGTGTACCTTGTTCACATGTCATTGCGACATACTCACATGCTTGTCAGGATGCTTATAGCCATCTATCCAATCTTTACAAAGCGATTAATGTTATGAATGTCTATGAAAAAGGCTTCACAGTGCTGCCAATGGAGGAATATTGACCTCCATACTAAGGGGACATAGTTTGCCACAACGATGAGATGCGAAGAAAGAAAAAAGGACGCCCAAACAACACACGTATAAGAACCGAAATGGATACATCTAATAAAATAATAAGATTATGCCATATATGTCGTCATCCCAAACACAGCCGAGAAAATTATCTCAATGTCGGAGCAACCTCATCATAATTTAGTTTATCCTTTCAATTGTTGTAACATAATATTTTCATATATTAATGAGTATTTGTTACAACAATGTTGACAACAAACAACACATACCGTAAATTAACAACATACAACACATACGACACATAAAACAAATAACGAAAAAGAAACATACAATATTTCTAACTGATTACAACAATCAAACTAATGTCATTCAGTCCAAACATAACTTCCCTTGCATGTTTGTCAGTCTTAACGCGAACCCATCCACGTAGATGATCAAGTCTCTCGATACTTCGAATTTTTCCCCCTTCACGAATGTCTCCTTCTAACCACCGATTCAGCTTCATATTAAATTGATTGAAATTTTGAATGTTTAAAAACAACATGTCCATCGAAGGCTTCTCTCTCGAATAAATGACTTTTCCCCTCTGGTGACGATACATGTTATAAGTAATACAAAGATATGAGATGAGATGTGAAACTAAATGATCAGAACACCTTTATTTATAGAAAATAAATTTCACTTTCAATGTTGTCTCTAGATGAATTGGCTACACTGTGTCGCTAATTGGATTAGCAACATCATGTGTTATCTTCAATTTAATTGACGACAACACATTGCCTTTGTGAAGAGCCGCCAATTCAATTGGCGCTCGCATACAATCAGTACCCTAAAGTGGGGTACTTTGAAAAATATATTAAAAAGTGGGATATTTTAAGAAAGTTTTTGAAAAAGTGAGTTATTTAAGTAAAAATTTCACTAAAAGTAAATATTGTACGTAATTGAAAAGTTAACCATATGCAAAAGAGCAACAATTAATTATGTATATCCATTATTAACTTACTCATGAGGATTACAAAATTAATAGGAAAATATTTTAATTATTTTTTGTAAATGAAGGTTAAATAAAAATAAAATTTTAATTAATAATGATAAAATATCTTAATATTTAATTATTATTATTAGTATTTTGTTTTTGATCTAACCTGATCAGAAGGGGATCACGGACTGGCCACACGCTGTTGGACTGCTACCTGTTCACCGGTGATGAGGAGGAGAAGGGGGGTGTACCTGCAAGACACTCTGATGCCAAAGTAAGGAATTAGGCAAAGTGAGAGCAAAGTACAGAAAAGGGGTAAGAAGTGTGTTACCTGGCCCTCTTGTGGAAGAGGGTATTTATAGAGAGACTCCAGCGCTGGGCCAACAGTCACTTGTGTTGGGCTGGATGGTCAAGCCCAACCCAAGTGACTGCAAGGGCTTACGTGGCGTAATGAAGACCAGAACGTGGTCTTCTCCCTAGTTCAACTGTCCCATGATCTCCGGAAGTGGGTTTGACCTGCTCATTCGGAGGTGGGCAGTTGGTTAGGTGACGTGTCCCCGCAGAGGGGAGCACGTGGAGAATGTGTGAAGGACACGTTGTCCTGCCCGACAGGAGGGCGGGTTCTGCCCGCGGGGGGCAGGTCTTGTCCTCGGAGGGTAGAGTTCGCCGAGCGGGGAGTCTCCAGCCCGACGTAGTTGGGGTAGGCCTTCCTCGCAGGGAGGCCTTTTTGGCTTGTCGGGGACCTCGTGCCCAACGCGGTACCCGGACAGGATAGGGCCTGGCGGGACATTATTGGGCTGGGCCCGCATGGTCAGCCTGGGGCCCAGGCCAGAACAAGAGCCCCCTAAGTCGTTGCTCCGAGGAAGGGAGTGAGGACTTGATGACGTCGTTCCGGGGAAATGGACTGGCCCGAGGGAAGATCCTTCAGCGTGAGCATGCGTGGACTACGTCGTCGGTTATCCGGGCTTGAAGACGGGTATTGGCGAGGAGAGCTGAATGGGCGCGTCTGTCTGCTTCCTCCACGTGTCACGCGCTGGGTGGCTGCTAGGGCGGCTACCCTAGGGTACTCAAGTGTCTAGCGACGCTTCGAGTCCCGTGCAGGGGTATAAGTAAGTGAGCCCCCGCTCATTTCTCACTTTTCGCCCTCTTGCCCTTAAGCTTCCTGCTTGATGTCCCTCCGCCGTCTGATATCTCCGCCATCACATCCGTCGCGTCCTCCGTCATAGATTTTATCACAGTAAGTTCTCTTTCTCTTTTCCTTTATTTTCTTGTTTGTTTTATGACCATGGTCGGGGCAGTTTGAATGCCCCGAGGAGAGGCGAAGATCTCCGCCGTTATAGGGTTTTTATTATGAATGTCCCGGGGATCCGCCGTTATAGGTTTTTTTTATAGGGTTTTTATTATGAATGTCCCGGGGAGAGACGCTAGTTCCGATGAGTATCCCGGGGAAGGAAGCTTATTCCGATGAATGCCTCGGGGAGGGATTCTTTACTCCGATGAACGTCCCGGGGAGCGACGTCCATTCTGATGGGCGCCTCCGAGGAGGGTTTGCAGTTTGGGCCATGCTGATAACCGGGGAGGTGGTAGGTTAGGGCAGATCCACCGGGGACGATGCTCAGGGAGTCCTCGTCGCCCTTTCACTTGACTTGCGGTGGAAGGGTGAATTTGATCTTTGTCATCGAATTCACCGTTACCTTCTGCTTTTCAGGTGTTAATGACTATGCTCGTCTTGGGCACAATGGTCGAGGATAATGAGCCGGACGTCCCCTATTTTGATGAGCACGCCATTCCAATCGGAGACTGGGTGGCCGAGGAGCCTATAACCACGCCCTCCTGCTTTGCTTCTGATCCGACCGGGACCTATGCCACCATGGAGGATCGGGAAGAGGGGGATCCTCAAAACTGGCAAGTCTATCGTCCCTGGCCAGGTCATCGAATCTGCTTGAAATATGGGTGGATGCACTTTCCAATGTATGAGTTTTACTTCAAAGAGGCTAGGCTCAGGTTTCCATTTTCGGACTTCCACCTGGGGCTCTTCGACTGGATGAGGCTGGCCCCGTCACAGCTGCACCCAAATGCACTGGCTTTTATCAGAGCCTTCGAGCTCGTATGCCAATATCTTCAGGTTGGCGTCACGCTGCCGTTGTTCTTTCGTATTATCCATCTGCAACGGCAGACGGTGAGTGGTCGACATGGCTGGGTTTCGTTCAAGCAGTCGGACAGGCTTTTCAGGACGTATATGGATCTGTCCGAGATTTCAAAGGTCGCTTTTTCGTGGTCAGCCCGATCACGCACGAAGGGGTCCGTTCTTTATATTCAGAGGGGGAGAGGATAATGGATGGTCGTTACGAGGCCGTCATGCTGCCCCGGGTGCACGTGGAGTGGTCCCTGGAACATTATTCTCGGGGAATAGGTCGGTATATCGTGCGGGCGGAGTCGCTCGATGACGAGGACATGGCTAGCTATATGAAGATAGTTTCCTTCGTGCGCAATTTACCGCCGTCGAAGCTGGTCACCCCCGATGGCTGGTATATCCTCGACAGTTACAGAAACATTCGCGATACACCGAGGCTGATTAACACAAAGGCCCTGCTCGAGTGTGCCTCGGAGGAGGATGCCCTGCGCTACCTAGGTGGTGGACGCCTCGTCCTTTTTCGACCTGATATCCTTAGTTTTTTATTGACCAATTTTCTTTGTTGTGCAGGGAATATGGCTTCTGTCAAGGAGCGAGTGAAGAAGTTGCGTACGTCAAGGGTTGTCGTTCCTCAAAAGATGCGGGTGGCTCAGTTGGCCGGGAAGTCTTCCGTGGAACAGGATGGGAGGGGGTCGTCGGCGTCCCCGACTGGTAGCCAGTCGCCTACTTCTCAAGGGGCCCCGAAGAGAGCGAGAGTTCAGGAGGATACGCCCGTGGTCGACTTATCGGTGGAGTCTTCCGAGGAGGGTTACACTATCGCTCCTTGTCACCAGCACCCCGGCTATTTCCATGGGGCTAGGTCGCCCAGCATTCCTGCGGGGGAGGTGAAGGCGATTCTGGGTGCTGGTCGTGCTACGAGGAGGCAGGTTCTGACCGAGGACTTGGCCGCGTTGATGCGGACTTTCACTACGGCGATGGTCCTGAGCGAAGAGAGCTGCTCTACCGTCGAGCTGTCAAAGCTGCAAGGGGATCTCGCTTTCGCGCAGTCCCGTCTGGATAAGGCAACCGAGGATTTGGAGGCGAGCCGAGGGAAGGTGACTCAGCTGACCGAAGAGTTGGAGAAGACTCGCGGGGAGGTTGGCCTCGAGCGCAAGAGGTGTGGCGGCGTCGAGGAGAAGCTGAGGGTAGCTGAGGAGGAATTGCGGGCGTCAAAAGCTCGTGTGGTGGAGCTCGAGGGCGATCTCTTTTCTGGTGATGACGAGACTGATAATGACAGGTTGCTAGTTACCCGGGCGGACCTGCTTTCCAGGATACGCGTGTTGGAAGGGGATTGCCTAGATGGTTTTGCTGCGGGCTTCAACAGTGTCGTTGTGCAGCTCAGGGTGGTGAACTCCAGTGTCGCCTTCGCCGAGGATGGGATCGGCCCCTTCCACGAGATAGTCGACGGCCGGGTGGTCGACCCCAGCGCCGAGGAGGCTGGCACCGTCGTCCCTGTCGTCGAGCCTAAAGCTGATGGAGAGGAGGGAGCATAGACTAGCCCCAGGTCTGCGTGCCCGCGTATTTCGGCCTGCGTGCCATATTTTGTATTTTGTTGTTTTCTTTGTGGGGCCTGCGTGCCCTTGTTTATGTAATATTGACTACTGGGCTGGTGCCCGCTTTTGATTAATATATTTCTGAGAATTTTCTAAGTGTGCGCTCGGTTTCGTTTATTGCATGTTTGTTTATGCTCATTTTATTTCTGCACGTACTTGTATGCTCGAAATGTATGTATGTTTGAAATGCATGTTTAGTATGCCTTTGGGCTTGTCCGGGGTGGTAGCTCGACGATGATTGTTTCCAACTGTGTGTGGAATTGGCCGGCTGGTCGGCTTTGTTGCCTGACCGGATTGGGGGTAGTTCTCCCCGTGGCGTGAACGTCCCATCGCGAGCTAGGTGTCTTGCCGGTGTTGGTACGGCGGTGGGGGATCTCGATCGAGGTGTTCCCTGCCGTGCAAGGACTTCTGCCCGCGCACACAAGAGGCAGGGCTTGCTTTTGCTCTGGTCGTTAGGAGATGCGAGGAGGTGCGGTGGTACCATGTCGCCCCCCCAGTGGTCGGGACGGCTGGCCGTCGCGGGCAGTGTTTAACTGTAGTACCGCTTAAGTTTCTCGGCATTCCAAGGTCGAGCTAGTTGTTCCCCGTGTAGGTTTTTGAGGTAGTAAGCCCCGTGCTCCGTTTTGTCACGGAAACGGTAGGGACCTTCCCAATTTGTGGCTAGTTTACCTTCGCGTGAGTCCTTCTGGTTTCTGCGCAGGACCAAATCGCCGATTTGGAAGTTGCGTTTCAGGACTTTGTTGTCGTGGTGGAGTGCCACCTGCTGTTTCAACCGGGCTTCCCGAAGGGCTGCGCTTGAGCGAATCTCCTCGACGAGGTTGAGCTCTTCACGTAAGGCGTCGTCGTTGTCGCCGATGTCGAGGGGAGCTTCAGTTCGTCTAGATGGTTCGCGTATCTCGATCGGGATCACGACTTCGGTTCCATACGTGAGGCGGAATGGGGTCTCCCCCGTGGTTGAGTGGGGCGTAGTTCGATATGCCTAGAGGACGCTGTGGAGTTCCTCGACCCATGCCCTCTTGGCGCCGCCGAGTCATCATTTTAGTCCCCTGAGGATGACCCTGTTCGCGGATTCCGCCTGGCCGTTTGTCTGGGGATGTTTGACCGAGGTGAAATGGTGTTTGGTTCCGAGCTTGGTGACGAAGTCTAGGAAGTTTTTGTCGGTGAACTGCGTGCCGTTGTCTGTGATAATGGCGAGCGGGACCCCGAATCGTGCGAGGATACTTGTTCTGATACTTGTTCTGATAGGAGCCTAGGGTGAAGGGGTCGAGGATGTCCATCCCCCACCAGACGAATGGCCACGGGGAGGAGAGGGATTTGAGTTCGGTCGGTGGAGCGAGGTGCATGTCCCCGTGTCTTTGACATTTGTCACACTGCTTGACGTGCTCCCTCACGTCTGTTTGCATCGAAGGCTAGTAGTATCCTGCTCGTAAGGCATTTCTCGCCAGGGATCGTCCTCCGAGGTGCTGTGCGTTGATGCCCTCGTGGATCTCCTATATGACGGCTACGGCCTGGGAGTTGTCGATGCATTTGAGGAGTGGGATCGTGAAGCCTCTGCAATATAATTTGCCCTCGAGGAGGACGTACGAGCAGGCTCGTCGCTTAGTCGCACTTGCCTCTTTAGGGTTGGTTGGTAGGCGGCCTGTGCTGAGGTAGGTGTGTAGCAGTGTCATCCAATAGTCGGTGTCTCCTATTGCATTGATGTCGAGCGGGCGGTGGCCGCTTTGGTGCTCGGTTGCGATAGGACTTCTTGGATGACCGACTTGTGGCCTCCTCGTGTTTTGGTGCTCGCTAATTTGGAGAGAATATCGGCTCAGGTGTTTTGCTCGCGCGAGACATGCTGGATCTCCGCAGAGTCGAAACTTTGTATTTTTTCGGTGATGAGTGCTAAATATTCGGTGAGGTTGTCGTTTTTCGCTTGATATTCTCCTCGTACTTGCGAGGTGACCAGCTGGAAATTTGTGTAGATTTTAATGTCTCTGGCCCCGAGGTCCGATGTCAGGCGAAGTCCGGCCAGGAACGCTTCGTACTCGGCTTGGTTGTTAGTCGTCAGGAAAGCCAGCGTGAGGGAAACCTCTATGATGGTGCCCTCTTCGTCGTCGAGGATGATGCCTGCTCCGCTGCCCGTGGAGTTGGAGGAACCGTCCACGAAAATGGTCCATATGTGGCTCCCCGTGGTAGGGTCTGGTGAGGAGGTCATCTCGGCAACAAAATCGGCCAGGGCCTGGGCTTTGATGGCTTTCCGGCCTTCATAGACGATGTCGAACTCAGATAGCTCTAACGACCATTTCAGCATGCGTCCAGCCATGTTGGGTCGGTCGAGGAGCTGGCGGATGGGCTGATCGGTGCGGAGCACGATGGTGTGTGCTAGGAAGTAATGTCTGAGCTGTCGTGCGACGGTGATGAGGGCTAGGGAGACTTTTTCGATCAGTTGATATCGGACTTTGGGACCATGGAGGGCTTTGCTCTGTTTGTCGAGCTCGGCCATCGGGATCTGGTTGTACCCCGAGTATGCGTCCATGAAGGACAAGAGCTTGAAGCCCGCGGAGTTGTCAACGAGTTTGTCGATGTCGGGGAGAGGGTAGGCGTCCTTAGGACATGCCCGATTGAGATCGGTATAGTCAACACACATGCGCCATTTTCCATTATTCTTTTTAACGAGTACAGCGTTGGACAACCAGGTTGAATACCGGGTTTCCGAAATAAAATTCGCCTCTAAGAGGTCTTTTACAGCTTTTTCAGTCGCCGCCGACTTTTCGGGGGACTGTCTACGCCTACGTTGAACTTCGGCCTTCGCGGTCGGGCTGATGGACAGCTGATGGCAGGCGACCTCGGGGTCGAGTCCGAGCATTTCTGCGGCGCTCCAGGCGAAGAGGTCGGCGTTCTCGCGGAGACAGGTCTGTAGCTGTTTTTTCGCTAAGTCTGGGAGTCTGGCGCCGATCTTCACGGTTCTGCTCTTGTCCTCCCCGAGTGTGACGATCTCGAATTCACCGTCCGGGATGGGGCGTGTCGGGTGGATGGGCTGCCCATTGGACTGGTTGGCTTCGCTGGTCCTTATTTCGTGATCGTGCTCTTCGGTGAAGCGGCTGTCGAGGTCCACGGATCCGACGAGCTCCTTTGGTTCGCTCTTCGGCGTCATGGTTGGGGTTGCCTTCTTAGTTGCTGGAGCAATGGTGTCCAAACCTTTTAGCGCAGCCTCAAAGCACCTCCGAGCGGCCTCGATGTCCCCGTTCAGGGTCACCACGACCCCCCGCTTTGTGTAGTACTTCATCTTTAGGTGGACGGTGGAAGGCACCGCGGTGAGTTATGCTATCCTCGTTCTGCGCAGGATACAGTTGTAGAGGGACGGACACTCGATGACTAAGAAACGAATGCTGATCTCCCTGGCCGTTTCCTCTTCCCCGAAAGTGACTTTCAGCTCCACGTACCCCCAAGGTCTCGTCATCGTCCCGTTGAACCCCTGAAGGTCGGAGCCTACGTAAGGGGACAAGTTGGATTCGTCGAGTTGGAGGGTCGTGAAGAGGTGGGTGTACATGATGTCCACCGAGCTGCCTCCGTCGACAAGGATGCGTCTGACGTCGAAGTTCGCCATCCGCGCCCGTATCAGCAGGGGGATGTTGGAGTTGGGGGAGCCTCCGGGGAGTTCCTCGAGGTAGAATGTGATCGGATTGGATCGACCGTGAAATCTTTCGAGCGTGCTCATCTTACAGGAGTTGCTTGTGATAAGCTCGTCGAATTTTCTTTTCACCAATCCTATGGACAGGTTCCTTGTGGCGCCGCCCGAGATGACCATGGCTCTAGCAAAATATTCCCACCGGCTGGTTGGCCATACCGGCTCGCTGGGTAGGTCGGGGCCGTCGGGGAGACCGAACTCTCTGTCCGCGAACCAGTCCTCGAGGCGGCTGACGCACAGTGCGACCTGGAGTCCGTTGTCGCCGTCGGAAGAGGGGAGCTCTTCGACTTTCTTGGCCTCGGGGGCTTCTTGCCTCGGGGCCTCATCCCCCGGGTGTACCTCTTTAGGTGGTCGTCCTTAATCAGGATTTCGATCGCGTCCTTGAGATGGATGCAGTCTTCCGTCACGTGCCCGTGGCTCCTGTGGAATCGACAGTATTTCGACTTGTCCACATTGGGTTTGGGGGGCGTTGGCCTGGGGAAGCGAACACCTCCCTAGGAAAATCCGATTTTGGCGCACTCGGCCAGTATGCGCTCGCGAGAAGCGACTAAGGCCGTGTATTCCGTGAATCGGGCGGCGGGGCCGCGCTGTTCGCGTTGTTCGCGGGGGCGATCTTCCGGACGGAGGTCACCTCCCCGCCGCTGGCTTGAGGCTCCGTCATCTCGGTGCCCGCGGGGGGCCTCCCTGTCTCGGGTGTCTCGAGCGGAGTTGGCTGCTTGGGTTTCCTCGAACCGGATATAATGCGCGGCTCTGTCGAGGAAATCCTGCAGGGAAGCTGGTCGGTGTATGCCCACAGCCTCGTAGAACTTGGAGTCGCGGCGTAGACCCTGCTCCATTAGATAACATTTCATCTCGTCTGACGTCGTCACCTGCACTGCTTCCCGTGTGAATCTTTCAATGTACTTTCGGAGAGGCTCGTCGGGGGCTTGGATTATCGCGCCGAGGGCGGCTTCTGTCTTCGGGTGGCGTCGGGACGCTGTGAAGTGTTTTGAAAATAGGTCCTTTAGGATCCTCCACGACGTAATCGATTTAGGCTCTAGCCATTTGTACCATGTCATGGCGCCTTTCCTTAGGGTCGTCGGGAATAGCCTGCACTTAATAGCTCCTCGGACGTTTCGGTAATCGAGCATGGCCTCAATGTCTTCCAGGTGATCGTCCGGGTCGGAGGTACCGTCATACGTCGAGAGCGTCGGGGGCTTCTCCATCCCGTGGGGAATGGGGGCGGCCATGATTTCCCGGGACAAGGGAGTCCTGTAGTCATCTTCGTCGCTGAGAGCGGGTGATCGAGGAGGAGATGGGCCGTTCAATATAGGCACCTGGTTTCGGGTCCTCGGCCTTCTGACCGGGGGTTCGACGCGCGGAGGCCTGGTCGGGATTGCTGTCGTGTTCTGCCGCCTCCCGCGAACTTGTCTCGTCGGGGATCTGGTGCGCTCCCGCACTACTCCCGCTCGGGGCCTCTCCAGCCGAGGTCGTCGATTTCTGGGCTGAGGCGAGGGACTCCTCGAGCCCCCATTCTGGTCTTCCCGCGAAGGGGACCTTGGGGGGACCTCCCGCTCCAGCGCTCCAATTCGTGCGTTCTGCTGAAACAATAGCTGGTTCGTCTGGTTGATGGCCGCAAAAAAGGCCTCTCTGCTCGGAGTAACGGGGAAGTTTCTGTTCCCACAGACGGCACCACTGATCTGACCTGATCAGAAGGGGATCACGGGTTGGCCACACGCTGTTGGACTGCTACCTGTTCACCGGTGATGAGGAGGAGAAAGGGGGTGTACCTACAAGACACTCCGATGCCAAAGTAAGGAATTGGGCAGAGTGAGAGCAAAGTACAGAAAAGGGGTAAGAAATGTGTTACCTAGCCCTCTTGTGGAAGAGGGTATTTATAGAGAGACCCCAGCGCTGGGCCAACGGTCACTTGTGTTGGGCTGGATGGTCAAGCCCAACCCAAGTGACTGCTAGAGCTTACGTGGCGTAATGAAGACCAGAACGTGGTCTTCGCCCTTGTTCAACTGTCCCGTGATCTCCGGAAAGTGGGTTTGACCTGCTCTTTCGGAGGTGGGCAATTGGTTAGGTGACGTGTCCCCGCGGAGGGGAGCACGTGGAGAACATGTGAAGGACACGTTGTCCTGTCCGACAGGAGGGCGGGTTCTGCCCGCGGGGGGCAGGTCTTGTCCTCGGAGGGTAGAGTTCGCCGAGCGGGGAGTCTCCAGCCCGACGTAGTTGGGGTAGACCTTCCTCGCAGAGAGGCCTTTCTGACTTGTCGGAGACCTCGTGCCCGACGCGGTGCCCGGACAGGATAGGGCCTGGCGGGACATTATTGGGCTGGGCCCGCGTGTCAGCCCGAGACCCAGGCCATAACAGTTTTGTTTTTTTATAATAATTACACTGTAGTTCTTTTATTTCAAAATTTTAAAATGTTCTATTTATTTTATACATACTTAAGAATATAATTAATTTTATACACAAAAAATAATTCAAAAATTTATATTTTTTTAATATTATTGAATATAATTTAATTTTCTTAAAAATGAGAATAATAAATATTATAAAAAATAAACATTAATATTTATAAAAGAATATATAATTTGAGACTGAGATAATAGTAACAACAAATAATACTGTTTTATTTAAATAAACTCATGTGATAGAATTAAAATGATTTTTCATGACGAATAGTAGTAGTAAATAATTTTTAATAAACCGACTCTTAAAAAAAGCATTTTTCTATTTAAAAAAATATTTGATCTGAATTTAACAGCACATGCTATGTTAAAAAAAAAAGAAAAAAGGAATGCCTCTTCTTCTAAAAAGTAAGTGTCCCATCATATTCTGCCACAAGAAAGGTTGATTTCGTTTATAGCGGGAAAAGTTTCTACACTTTTGAGATGAAAATCAAATTAAAACTTTGAAGGGCAATTTGGGAAATAAAAAGTTTATTTTCTTTCTTCATAACCACAACAGCCTTCATCATCATCATCGCTAACCCTCTCTCCAACGGCACGAAGAAGGGTTAGAAAAAGGGTTTACGCTATTTCTCGCGCTCATGATGGAAGTGCTTTTTTCAACTCGTGACTCTTATTTCTACTCTCTGTCATTCATTTCATTGATTTTTGTTCTTACAAATAGTTGATTCGATGTTGTTTTGTAGTGAAAAATGTGGAGTTTCTGTTGCTATTTCTTTGGCTGATATGCATTTCTGTGAATCCAACAAAATTCAGTTCAAATATTTCCAACTAGAACCAGCTCCTCAATTCAAGGATCAACCGCGTTCACCTTACCGGCTTTTTATGTACTAACATTCATTCTCATCCCATACTCTTTTTTTCTTTCTCATCTTGTATATTTTATTCATTAACTTTCTTTATCAGGGAAAGCTTCAGCAAAGGAAAAGAGATGGAAAGTAATATTGAAGTTGAGAGATTAGGGTTTCAAATGT
Organism: Lathyrus sativus; assembly: GCA_963859935.3. Lineage (NCBI taxonomy): Eukaryota > Viridiplantae > Streptophyta > Magnoliopsida > Fabales > Fabaceae > Lathyrus > Lathyrus sativus. The sequence continues at coordinate 790,940,685 of OZ012735.1, read as the reverse complement.
GGCAAACTATGTCTAACCAGGTAAATGTATATATTTCACTTTTAATTTTTTTTATATATGTGAGTGAAATTTGTTATTAGCATGATTTCTTTTTTCTATCTAGGAGAAGTTACCATTTGTCTCTCATGCTAAATTATTGGATTATGGTCATCGACAAGCTTTGAAACGTGAACTAGTGAGATTATAGAGGTAATTTAACAATGTAAAATTTGTTGATATACAAATTATTAGGTAGAGAATTTTCTGTTATGAACTCGGTTTGTTTGATATTTAGCTATTTATCAGAGTGGTTACTCTCACAACATATATTTAGCGCTAAGACATTTTTAATATCTAGTTGAATTAAGTTGTTGCTTTTTCAAATAAGAGTTTTGTTACTCTTTATTTTCTTTGAATCATATGTTACTGATAGTATTTGAAATAAATTTTTTTACATGATTATTAGTGTGAGACATTGAAGAAAATAATAGATTGTATTTGCTCTCAAACTTTAATTATGTAAACAAATGTGACAGACGAAGTTGCACTTCTATTTTGTTCATGCTATTTTCATATGAATTCAGATTTAATATCCTTGGATATGCATTTATCGAAAGGAATTTTGATTGCTAGTTGTGAGCCATTTGTCTTCTAAATTTGAATGATATTTTGGTTGTTTATTACTTTTACACGTAGTATTACATTTTTGTTTGTTTGAAAGGTCTGCAAAGAACTTTAGAGAATCCTCAGAAGACTCAAAAGCACAAATTTTTATACACGTATGTATTTGTTATTGAATGGAAATGAAAAAATTAATTTTGTGGACTCCCTTCTAAAAGACAGGTTCTTTGATTGTTGTACATACTCCATGATCCCTGTTACAAAATACACTCTATGATCCCTGTCACAAAAAAAATAGTAAATAGATATTTTTCATTTACTCATTTTATCTTTTTATGATTATAATTTTAAAAAGTTTAAAGGCTATAGAAAATAATATCATTATTATCAATAAATAGATATTATTTTCATCTCATATTATGTGTCCTTTAACTTATGTACCTTTAATTGACTTATGATATATAGAAGGCAGTTTAGAGTTGTTTATATATTTTTTGGTTATCTAATGCTAATTTATGATAGAGAATGCTATTAGAAGAGTTCATATATTTTTTTTGTGACGTGAACACTTTTTTGTGGTTAATTTGACATTTTGTAATGAATACAAAATTTTGATAAAAAATAATATAATGTTTGAGAAAATGTGTTATCTTGGCTATCCATTCTTAACTTCTATTATTTTTTTGGAGAGGTTTAAATCTCTCTTTCATTCTTATTTAGATTTACTAGGATGTATTGTTTCTGAATTAAAATTTAATTTTTATATTCCTTAATTGAAATAGAATAATTTTGTTAGGTATGTATTTTGAATTGGAATAATTTTTTGTGATCCTTATGTTTGGAATTGAAATAAAATAGCATGAATTAAAGAAAAATGAAATTAGAACTAAAAAAGTTAATTGACGGTTAAGAAATAATAACAATTAAATAATCAGAATTAAAAAAAAAAAAGTTAGCTGATGGGTCGAGAAATAGTGATAATTAAATCATTAAAGTTAAATAAATTAGGTATTTTTTCTGCACAACTATCAATTATCAAGACTACTCATAGGAAAAAATTATAATAGATGACAAAATTCTTCCTCAAAATATTTTAATAGTATGAATTGAAGAAGAGCAAAATTAAAACTAAAAAAAAAATAACATATAGATATAAAAATAATAACATTAATTATTTAGTGGAAAAATTGGTATCTAATTGTGAAATTAGAATTAAAAAATGTAGCCATAGGATTTATAAGAAGAATATTCCATTTCTTGTTTTGGTTTCAGTTCAAACACTTTATATTTATAATTTTATATTACATACTTTATTAGTATTTGGTATTTCACATCTTAAAAACATTTGAAAATATTTTTAATACCATTCTTAATATTCTTTAATTTTTTTTTGGGTCTACATGTTTAATGAACAAATTTTTTATTATTTAAAAGTGAAAATAGAATGTCATGAATTTAAATTGGCACTCTCCAATCAATTTGTTTTACATAAATATCAATTAAGCCAATTTAACGATATTTTTTCAATTAATTATAATAAAAATGATGATTAATTGTATTAAATTAATGTACTTATTTTAGTTTTTTTTTCCCTATTATATGCTAAAATATAGACAATTAGTTTTGATTTTTAAAAACAGAAAACAAACTGAACATGGTGATTCTCTTTTTTATGTTTTAAAGTTTTTACAAACCAAAACCAATTTCTGTTTTGTCAAAACTATGAGTTTTCCCTTCATCAGCAGCAGTCTAGTGAAATTCACAATGTATGAAGGAAATCCCAATATTTGTTGAGCATGTGATCATTTGGCACAACTTGATCCCACTTTCCAGTACAAAATATAGCATAAGCATCCGCCGCATACCTGATTCAAATACCGCATTTAACACGTTATTCAAACCTCGATCGAAACGACACAATCCACACATGATAAAAGAGAACATACTTGCCAACACTATGCAGTTCAGTTACATGGGTCCAACTATCAGACAAGTATTCGCAAGAAAGGCGTTGCAGCATTGCCGACCTTTTTACTTGAAGACCTAATGTCTTTATTACCTCTTGTATCTCTTCTCTTGATACTTGCATACAAGACTCTGCGTCCGGACATAACTTGAAAAACTCGTCTATAATTTTTTTGGTCTGCATTTTGCAAAATAAGCTTATCTTATCTTAAAATCATCAGATGGATACATACAAAAGCAGAAAAGTTATTAGCACACTGCAGAAAACGAAAGTAAAAGTTTCACACTTGAAGTGTGATCATCTGAGATGTTGACATTCCCTCCAATATCATCAAACAGCATCAAATGAACACTGGACTAATTTGATAGGAAAACATCACTGTATAAACGAAATTAAGTCATCGACAAGCTTCTAAAAGAAGCAACAGATCAGCAAAAAACTATTATTTAAGTACATTGGACTAATCGGGGGCTGACAAGGCTATTTCGTGTGACTACATTGGAGAGATTTAAGACAAGGGAAGTGCATAACCGACATGGAAGACGTGCATACTTTCAACATTAATAGAAGCAACAGTTCAGACGAAAATTATTAATTATAATTTCCTAAGCAAGACCCTAAGAGCATTATAGCAGTTAAGCCTTCTGAAGCAAAATAGAAAACAGAATACAATAAGGCCAGGGCCAACAGGAAAACACGGGCATAAAACATAAGGAATGTACCTGTGCACCAGTAGTTCGGTTTAGTAGCATACAGATAACTAACACTCTCCATGGATCATGAAAATGATCCTCTTGAATGAGATTCCAATGAGAACGCGGAGGCAGCCAACTGTTTTCCGGAGTTTTTCTTTTGTAAGCTTCCTTATATCTCTCAGCCTTAAGAAAAGGTTGAGTTTTTTTACCACGACTTTTGGATTTCATTTTAGGAGGAAGAGACGAACCCTCTTCAACTTTAGGCCCCTCTTGAAAAGACTTGGATATAACTCCAAGTAACGATTCAAACTTAACTTTAGCCTCTTCATATTCAGAACCACGCTCTTCTAAATTTTCAGATTCACTCTTCTTAATACGCTTTCTTAGAATCGACACACTCCTACCATGGTATACATATTGATTTAAAAAATCACTAATATCCTTCATACACTTTTCTTCAGCTTTATACCCTCCTCTAGAGGAGTCAGAGACCTTTTGAAGTAACAAACTACCCTTAATTATAATCTCTTCAGCTTTATCTAAATATTGATAGATCTTTGCCAAACAAGAAGAATCTTCGCCTTTCAAATTTTCAGTTAATCCAGTTGTTTCACATTTCCTCTTCTTAACACACTTTCTGAAACCTGTCACACTCTTCTTCGTACAATTGTTCTTAACCTTTCTAGAAGGACAAGGAGACACTCTCTTTTGATAATTCACTTTAGATTCTTCAACTTCCTCCAACACATTCCTAGAAGGACAAGAATTGTCCACTATAGAATCTTCAACTTTCACAAAATACTTTGACGCCTTTCTTGAAGGACAAGAATCACCCACTTTAGACTCTTCAACTTCCCGAAAATGTTTCGACGCCTTCCTAGAACAACAAGAATCACCAACTTTAGACTCTTCAACATCCCGAAAATGTTTCGACACCTTCCTAGGACGACAAGAATCGTCCGCTTTAGAATCTTCAACTTTCACAAAATACTTTGACACCTTCCTTGAACAACAAGAATCACCACCCACTTTAGAATCTTCAACTTCCCGCAAATGTTTTGATACCTTCCTAGAACGACAAGCATCATCTGCTTTAGAATCTTCAAATTTTAGAAAATACTTTGACACCTTCCTTGATGGACAAGACTCGCCCCCTTTAGAATGTTTTGACGAACGACGGGATTTGTCCACTTTAGACTCTCCAACTTCCTGAAAATGTTTCGACACCTTCCTAGAAGGACAAGAATCACCATCCACTTTAGACCCTTGAACTTTCGGAAAATACTTGGACACCTTCCTTGAAGAACAAGAATCATAAAAATTGTTCCTTCTACTTCCCTTGTACGGAAAATAAGGAGACAAAAACACCCTCTTTGGATTCTCAACTTCACTGTTTCCCTTATATGCAAATTCTTTGAAGGGATTGTTTTCCATTCACCACAAAATAATTTCTTTAACTCAACCAGATATACATAAAAGAAAGAAAAAAAAAGAGATTGGATTATACCTTTTCACTCGTCCAGAAACGGAAATATCATAAAAATTTCTTAAACCTTTACCTTGTCGACAATAAGTTCTTGATTCGCAGGTAGACGTAGTAACTGTGAAAAGGAAACAAAAAATTGAGAGATGAAATAAATGATTTGGCTAGGGTTTAATGCATATGGAGAAACAATTAGAATCCCAAACGGTGAAAAGCTTATAATATTAGTATAATCACAACCAGATTAGTTTTATTGATTTTTTATTTATTTTAAAATTACATAAATTATCCTTGCAATAAAAATATATAGGCAAAACATTATTTTTTATCCTTTAACTTTATTTTGGCGTTCATTTTAGTCTTTTAATTTTAAAAAATTTTAAATTAATATTTTAATTGTTTAAATAGTATTACGTTTATCCTTTCCGTTTTCGTTTGTTCCGTTAGTCAAAGTCAACATTGATATACAAATGACGCAGACGTGTAGCTAATATGGAATTTTTCTGCCATGTGAAATATAAGGTTCAAAAAAATAATCCTAAATGGCTAAAAAACAAAGGACATTTTTGTCTAATCATGATAAAAAAAAAAGAAGACACTTTTGACTTTTCCACTTGTCTTCTCTACCACCAATCTTTTTACAACACAGAGCTGCTCTACCACAAAAAAATCTATAAACCTTAATAATTATTAAAAACTCAGATTTTCAAATTTGTAAATCTTAATAATCCAGATTTTTTGATGAATCGTTTACCTTGAAGATAAATCAACATTAAATATTCAAATTTATAATAATCCATATTTCAATTTTGAGAAATTTCTGATTTGGAGAAAAATTTCAGATTCCAGCTAGAGTATGAATCATTTCGGAAAAGTTATGAATTTTCCGATAATTTATTGACGAGCTTAACCTGACTATTTCTAACTTGTTTCCTCCAAAAATAATATTTTAATTTTCTGGATGATATGATACATATACTGTTGCCATTGATGCTGCATATATTTTGAATCTTATACTCCTATACTCCTAAGTTTCATGCGTAGGTGTTCATTATTGGATCCTTTCTCTGTCCTCCCTCGAATTCTACCTGGGCTTGTATGTTTGGTGATGTTGAAGTTCCTATTGAAATTATTCAGGATGGCGTAATGTGTTGTGAGGTGTCATCCAATCTTCTTGGAAAGGTTACTTTGTGCAGGTTTCAGAAATTATTGCGCACATGTAATACAATTCTTCGCGTGTAAAAAATTATTAATCAGGTTTCATTAATCATATTGAAGATTTATATAAAATTGGTGTATCGTGTATTGCTCAAGCAACAGATGTTTTTAGCCTGCAATATATTTTTGGATGAATATTTAAAATTGCTACATGGCCAACCATATAATACAAGTTAAGAGAAAGAGGGGCAGGAGATTATGCAGAAGTTCCACTCATATCTGGGTATAAAAAACTGAAAGATTTGGGTACGAATATGAGACTTGCGGTATTTGTTTAAGGCTTTAAGCAGTGGCATTAGTGTGTTCAGATTTGGGTATGAAAAAAGTTGAAAGATCTGAGTATGAATGTGAGCCTGTGAGTGTGTGACTTTGAAAGAGAGGGAAGAAGATGATGGAAGGAAGAAGATGAAATATATATTCCACGTCAGCTGCCACGTATACCAAAACAAACACTCAGGATGGAAATGACTTTTGTGACACCATTTGAACAATTAAAGGATCAACTTGGAACTTTTTAAAATTGAGGGACCAAAATGGACCCCGAGGTAAAGTTAAAGGACCAAGGTTACACAACTCAGGTTGGGTTAGCATAACACCTTAAACTAAAATTTTGGGAGGATTTGGAAGGAATATTTCAAGATATGCTCCCAAGGAGAGAACATTTTTATAGGAGTGGATATAAGTAAACATGTAGGGAGTGTATCAATAGGTTTGAGGGCGTGCATGAAGGGTATGGTCTCGAGGAGGTAAATGTGGATCTATGTGCTTGTAGGTGATAAAGATTTGCATATGAAGTTTTGATGACGACAACGCATGACAATAACTTTCAACCTTGATGATGATAGAATAACGAAAGTATCTTATGACTCATCAATAAAAGGACTAAAAACCAAAGTGTTTATACAATGAGAAACTATCTATAAAAAGTCTTGAAGCTCTTTGGACAAATGAGTGAAAGCTCTCTAGATCATGTCTGCGGCCTGCTTGAGTGAACCGAGTATTGAAAAAGTAAGATAGTAGTTTAAGAGTACTAAGGCAACACACACACGCGCGCGTGCGCACACTCACACACTCATGCACGCACCCTTACACACACACACATGCACACACACATGCACACGCACACGCGCACACACAGACACAGACACACTTAAACCATCTTTCAAAATTCTTATATCCTAAAAAAGATTTTCTAAGCCAGAACCAAGTGATAATGTTGTCCAAAACCTTTTTCGAACTATTTTTAATTATTTAATCGATTAGAAAATGTGTTAATCAATTGGAAAATTTTTTCTAACTAGCCAATCGGTTGGAAACAATATTAATCGATTAGAAGAGTTTCAACCATTTACAAAATCAATAAGTATAACACATTAGTGACTTGTAACAACTATATATACAAACCTTCATATTAGGTTTGCCAATCGATTAGAATTTTTTGCTAATCAATTTGATAATTAATTCAACCCATGGATTATTTTCATTCTGGTTTCTCTAACTACTATATAAAGGAGGCACACTCTTACTTCAAATCACGCCACTTTACAATGTTTTCATATTTCTTTAGAATTTATATATCTCCATCTCTTTAGAAAATATTCTTATTCACTTTTAATTGCCTTAATGCTACTAAGTGAAACTCTACTTGTGAGGAAGATATTTTTGTAAGTCACCGTGATGGTCATTTATATTATTAAGGGTGTGATACTTTTAAGAGATTGAGTTTGGTTCTTGAGATAAACCTGTCATAAATCTATGTTCTTGGTTTCTTAAGCTTTGCTGGAAAAATATCTGTTTTGGTTATTGAGATCAGCTATAAATCTATAAATGGTTTAATAGTTTAGTCTGGGTTAAAAGTTGTCATTTGATTGGGGATAAGCGTGTTAAAATTTCAAGATTAGATTGTATTAAGGTTCATGGGTATAACCTTTAAAAGCTCAAAGTCTATAGTGAAGCTCTCAAGAAGACCTCTTGGGGACATGACTATGTCAACGTTCGACCAAACCTGTATAAATTTATGGTGCAATATTTCTAGGTATATCCTTTTATTTTCTAAAATTTACTTTTTATCATTTTATTTCTGATGTGATTACTCACCTAAAAATGACCAATACGATATTGATCAAGAAAGGATAAAACTAATCATGAAATTTGAATACTACAATTTATCCCCTTTTGTGCTTAAAGTCACTTGTCCAACAGTAAACGCAAACGCTAAATCCATCCTAAAATTTTTGTCGGCTTTTGATCTTACTATAATTAATATATTCTTTAAAAAAAGAGTTGGGCAACTTATTATATATAAGAGTGAGGTGACATAATGTTCTCAAATAGATTACTTCCTTATTAGGAATTCAGATAGAAAGATTTGCTTGGAATGTAAAATTGTACTGGGAGAGAGCTTGACTACCTAATACTATTTTAACAAATTTCAAAGTATCCCAGTTCTATTTCAATATGGACCTCGTCTTAAAGGTCGGTATGAATTACTTAACGTATCGTCTGACTCTTTCGGTGCTCGACAAAACCTTAGGGGAAACTATTCAGGACCGACCAAAAGACCTTATTGACCAAAACCCATTCTATTCCACCTCCAACTTGCTGATTTTGCTGCGCTTGTCTCATCACATTGGCCAAGGCCTCTAAAGCATAAGCAATAACACGATTGTTTCTTCTAGCCATTTTTCCGAATATCAAAAAACAACCGTTAGAAGAAACATTGTATCAACAATGTTAATACACTTGTCGCGCACTACAAAATTGATAACAATTAACAAAACCTGGCTGTACAAACGAACCTGCTTTGATACCACTATGTAACACCCTAAAACCCCAAGTTCAATTTTTAAATATAATTCATAATTAGGATGTCACTCAACAAAACACTCGAATATTATTCGTGCAATATCAATTAATTCGCAGCAAAACATTAATCATCATAACATACTTTGAAAAACATTATTAAAAGAAATCCAAGGAAATAAAACTTCGTTTACAACTCAATAAACTATAAGTGCCATATTCCCCAGTGTTACAGAAGGGCATTATTCGACTAAAATAAAAATGATAACTGCGAAGAGGGCATTGATGCCATCTCCCGACCATCACGAGCTATCACTCTAGAGGTTGGTGCTCCAAGAAATAATTTAAATTGCAAGATGGATTTGTGCTCCAAAGGCATTATGGAAAATATTTAAATTCACACTTTACAAGTTATATCCCTCTGTTGAAAGACTACAGATCCACTTGCCAAATCATCATCAAGTGCGGTTTTATAAGCATCAAAGAATCACATATGTGCTAAATGATAACCAAAATGCAGTAACCATGCTCACTGAATTCTTTGCACTAAACCAAATGGATCCACATGCTAGGAATTATTTGTACAGAGAGATTCCAGAGCATTATTGTTGGCTAAAAGGGGTCAAAAAATGGCAGCGAAGACAGAGAAAACGAAAAGTTATTGGTCAAATCTATACAGTATCCCCTTTAGAAGGTGAGAAATTTTATTTACGTGTTTTGTTGTCTCATTTAAGAGGTCCAACAAGCTGAGAATACCTTCTTACACATAATGGTGCATGTTTTTTCACATTCAGAAAATCAACTGAGGATTGGGGGTTATTAGAGAGTGATAATAGTATTCGTGAATGTTTGCTTGAAGCATCAAATATGCGTATGCCATATGCTTTACGAAGGTTGTTTGTGACTATATTAATTTTTTGTGAACCAACTAATGTTAGAGGCCTATTTAATGAGTTTTATCCCTACATGGTGGAGGATTATCAAATGACAAATGTTGTTGTGGGGGATAACTTTGAAAATATGTTATTGAGGGAATTGAGGGATCTTTTGCTACTGCATGGAAAACTAATAAAAAATTACGATCTTCCAATGTTGACAACGGAAACAAATGAAGTCGGGGGAGTGCCAACAATTATTTAGGAAGAGTTATCGGTCCAAATTCCAAACGAAGACGTTCAATCTGTTGTGAAGTTAAATAATGACCAGATGAGTGCTTACAATATAATTATGAACGCCATCCACCAAAAACAATGTCAAATTTTTGTTGTTGATGGTCCTGGAGGGACAGGTAAAACTTTCCTTTATCAAACTATAATGGAAAATTTGAGGCGTAATAATGACATTGTCTTAGCAACAGCTTCCTCTGGTATAGTTGCTACATTATTACCTGGTGGTAGAACTGCACACTCTCGATTTGGGATCCCCATTGATATAGAGTCCCATTCTATTTGCAAAATAACAAAGAATTCTAACCTTGCAATACTCATTAGAATAACCAATGCAATCATTTGGGATGAAGCATCCATGATAAATAAATATTGTGTAGAAGCATTGGATCGATCACTTCAAGACATCATGAATAACAATGCTCTATTTGGTGGAAAAATAATGATCATGGGCGGAGATTTTCGTCAGGTGCTACCAGTTATTGAAAAAGGAAATAGTGGACAAATGATTTCAGCATGTATTGTTAGGTCTCGATTATGGGCCACCACAAAGGTCCTACATTTGCGCTAAAACATGCGATCAATTCATGACCAGGACTTTGCGTAGTTTCTGATGAGGATTGGAGATGGTAATGAACCTACTAAAGAGGATGACATGGTCAGAATGCCTGCTGAAATTGTAATACCTTGGGAAGGAGAAAGCTCCATACAAAAACTTATACAACATACATTCCCCCAATTAGAAAACCATGGATGTGATGCTTCATATATGGTGGAGAGAGCGATACTTACTCCAAAAAATTGTGATGTGTATATGTTGAATGACATGATTATTGATAAATTCCCTAGAGATGAACATATTTTGTTATCTTTTGATGAGGTTGAGGGTGATACTCATAATCTATATCAACAGGAATACTTGCACACGATTGCTCTTGGTGCTTTACCGCCACATATTTTAAAGATAAAAATAGGGGCTCCACTGATGTTGTTGCGAAACATAGACCCGAAATTTGGGTTGTGTAATGGGACAAGGTTGTTATGTCGTGTTTTTTTTTTATGAATTTGCTTGATGTTGAAATACTTACAGGCCACAATGCTGGAAAAAGAGCTTTCTTGCCAAGAATTAAGCTCAAAACCACTGAAGGTGCAGGACTTCCTTTTGTGCTTATTAGAAAACAGTTTCTTGTCAAACTAAGTTTTGCACTCACTATAAATAAATCCCAAGGACAAACAATTCCAAATGTTGGAATTTATCTTCCACGACATGTTTTCAGTCATGGAGAATTGTATGTTGCTTTATCAAGAGGTGTTTCGCGGGCTGCAACAAGAGTGCTAATTAAAGACGGAAGAGTAAGTGGGAAAGAAGGGGAGTTTACAAAAAATATAGTTTTTAAAGAAATTTTGTTGTCACAAACTCATGTATTTATCTATTATGTTTAATCATTCAACTATACTTTTGCAATCTCACACTAGGCGTGTACTTACTAGATTACACTATACCGTTGACTACTAAAATTTACTTCATTTGTTTTGCAGTGAAACGAGAGATATTTCTGATTTTGATTCCATGGTTGACCTTTCTATTAAGCAATAATGTAACTCAATATCCGTGTTAATGTTTATGTTTACTTGCTTAATAAATTGTGAGAAAGATTTTTGTTCTTTTTCTATCTAAATCTTCTAATGGTTTTGACTAATCTATAACAATATATAAATACAAAAATTAATGTTTCATCATATAAATAGTTTATATTAAAATCAATATAAATAGTTTATAATAAAATTAAATTTATAAAAAAATACGCTGTTAATATTTTTGCGTGTTAACGTAATAAAAAAAGCGGACAAACGGACACGGATGTGCCCCGTTTGGACGTTAGTTACTATTATTACTATTATTACTATTACTATTACTACTATTATTACTATTACTATTACTACTATTACTACTATTACTATTATTATTACTATTACTATTATTATTATTATTATTATTATTATTATTATTATTATTATTATTATTATTATTATTATTATTATTATTATTATTATTATTATTATTATTATTATTTCAAATTAAATAAAATTTTAAATAAAACATTACCGGACATGTTATTTATGAATAATTATTTTAAAACATTCTAATTAAAAAAATATTTCTATTAAATAAATATTAATTAAAATATTATAATTAATTCTTAAAACTCTAATTATTTCTATTATTACTAAATATCATTAAAATTAACTAATTATCACCAATAATTTAAATAACTCTAATGTTTAAACCCTGCGCTCTCAAACTCAACTATTTCAGTAATTAAAAAATCACCAAAATACCCTTGTAACACCCCGGTTATAAAAAATAACACCATTAATCAAAATAAATTATACCACATGAAAGTCAAATATCTTAATATTTAATTAAAATATTAAAATAAATTAGGGGTGTTACATTTAGCAAAACCACCAATCCGATCTCCTATATTATCTCTGATAACACCATCACATCCTGCTTTATTAATGTCTTTACAAGCTTCATATGTGTTAAACTTAACCAAGTTATTATGAGGTGGTTTCCAACCAATTCCTCATCGCCGGTTGTTCCAATAAAATCTTCCAAAATTGAGATAAACAACGATGAGGTAGAGGATGATGCAAAGTCTCACCATGCCCTTTGGATTGCGAAATCGCTCCACCACACCTCGCCGACCAAAGTTAGATTACTGCACATGAAAGATGGAACCATTGAGTATACAAGAAGATCTACTTATGGTAAGCTCAGGAACAATTCAGCTTGATGAACCATTAATGTTGAAGGTCAAACCGACGTACCTCGAGAAGCCAAATGGTATAGCAAGCGAGTTTCTGTCACAATTACACAACCAAAGCAGACTCTTGTCAACTGTAATAGCCATAATTTCATGTACCATTTTTTTTCCAGATACATCACAATACATTGGATTATAAAACAAATTCAAAAATTGTAAGGAGTTTTAACCGGAAATGCATACAACCACCAACTTACAATGTTATCAGTTTCCAAATCCATCATACACATGTTGTGCTCATGGCAGCAATCCCACACTCCTTTGTCGCAGCAGCTCGAGAGAAGCACCTACCTGCATCAACGAAATTTGAAACGGGAGCATCAACCGGCAGCAGCAGCACCAATAAGGCGTTCACAGGAGGAATAATTCTCCAGTTACCATCAACAAACATGATGAGTGTCATGTCGACTCCTATCTGAGAAAGCCATCATTGTGTACATGTGCTGCATTAAGAGGAATTCCCACCTCAGTCACAGTAGCTCGCCAACATGCCACACAAAAAAGAAACAAACTCGTTATTCAAACATACGTAAAAGAAGTGTTCACTAGAAGTCGAAGGCAAGCAAGAATCATTGGTGACTTTGACCTCCAAATACAAGCCAATTTGGTAATCCGAAGAGAAGAGTTATCATAGGGCATCGTTTATCTTTGGATTTCCACATAGATAAGAGTCTTAAGTTTATTACCTACAGCTGTGAATGACCTCTCGGAGGTTTGAGCCTAGTGCCACAATCCGGATGAAACTTTAACAATACCGCAAGATGACTCGGTACTGACATAAGCCCGGTTCAATCCCAGACTTCACGTCATGCTTCTACTTGTAATTACCGTCAACTTTTTGTGCAGAAATGTTCATGCTTCCAAATTTGGTGGGTGATGTTTTCTTGTTTTCCTGCAAAGAATTTATTAAGACACGTGCTTAAGCAAACAGGATTGAATTTCACAGAGAAGACAAAATCAGACAACAATTAAAACTTTCTAAATTAATGTAGGCAAAGCAATAAACTATTTCCAAAACAGTTGTCAGACATGTTCATACGGATTTGGGAACAAATTAACTGTGATTTAATCAGCAAAATTGGTGAAGGCTATATAAGGACTCGTATCAGAACGCAACAGGGAGAGACAACAGAACCAAACCTTCACGAGATACACAACGAAAACCCAAACTTCACAAACATCCATAGAAACTACCCAGAAAAATCTAAATTTTGCGAGATAAGGAAAGAGAAATCGGGACTTACCTCGCGTTCCTCTCCCGTCTTCAACCACCCTATTCAAAAATGCTCCGCCGTAAAACCTCGCGGAAATCACCATTTCCACCTTCGACCACCACACATGTGAAAGAAACCATTTAAACCGTAAGTTGTTAACTAACATTGACAATTTTTTTGTTTTGTTTATTTTTGTAGGAAATCAGAAGTCAAGGAAGGAGAACAGAATCGGAGAAGTTGAGAGAAGAATCGGGAAGTTGAAGAATTGGAGAGATGAGTGAAAGGAAATCGAGATGAAAGAAGAAGAAGTACATTGGTGAACAGAGAGGAACAGAGAGAAATGGGAGGAAGATGAACCAAGCGGCGATTGAGAGAGGAATGAAGCTCACGGCGGATTTGGGGCATTAGGGATTTGGGTTCCCGTTCTTTTTTTGTCTTGTTTCTTATGTAATCATGTATTGCTCACACACCACACTACCATACCCCTCACACACAAACCATTGGATCTCCAACAGATCCCATCGTACGATCCAGATCGCAGCCCCACGGTAAGCCACTGTCCTCGCATAACACCTAATCACGACCTCACCCATTATTTCTTTAATATGCATTTAATCAGCTTTAATCAACCTAATTATAAGCTAAATACTAATTTTTTTAATTTAATTAAACTTAATCTGCCATCAACATTTTATTTTTATTTAATTAACTTTTAATCAGTTATCTTTTAATTAATTTGAATTAGTAAAACCTTTTTTTAACCTATTTAATTAATTAATCTTTTATCTATCTAACAATTTTTATCAATAATATTTTTAATCATCACTCTTTTTTTATATATCATCAAAAACCCTTTTTCTTAAAATAAATAATGATAAATCAATTTATTTATCCTTTTCATAATTAAACTATTTTTTTTAGTAATAATAAACAATTCTTTTTATTTATTCAAATTAACTCTTTTTTTTAATAACTAAAAATTCATCCGACTTAATAAAATTTCTTTCTCAAAATTTATATTAATAAAAATCTTTTCTATTAAAAAATCTAATCATCATTTTAAAACCTAAGATAAAACTTTTACTAAAACGAATCCAATATAACCTTTTATTAAAATTAATATAATTAATAACTTTTCCTAAAACTAATCTCACTAAAAAAAATAATGAATCAAATAAATTTTCTCAAATTAATTTATCATCTCAAGTTTTATTAAAACTAATAAAATCAATTCACATAAATTAATACAACATTTTCGTAAAATCAAATAATCTCACCCATAATTAATCAACCCGTCTAAAATCAACTCTCTCAATTCGATCAATCGTGCACGCTTCCGTCTCCGCTCCCACTCACACATGCACCATTCACTCACTTAGCGCTTTCATGTGTTTGTGTATGGATTTACTTATTTGCCTTTATTTTCCGCAACTTATCATTTCTGTATTTATTTTATCGCATTGCATAACGTCCAAAGGAAGAATCTGCGCATAACTTAAACAATTGTGCGTATGCATCTCATTTGCATCATACTCCCCACAAGATCCTTGATCCCATTCAAGTTGATCTCTAAGTTTAGATCCTACCCCATAGGAAGGACCTCTTCTTTTATCTTTTACAACATAGAAAAAACCAATTCAACAACTCAACTCAAACTATTCAAATATATTAGAGAATAAGATGTTAATCATGTTAAGCGAGATAAAACTCCTACCCCATAACAATTCAATCAATATTTAGAGACTTTTCATTAGGAGAGATAGAGGTGTACTTGTTGACAATTCGAGTACTTGAGCCCTTCTCTTAAGACGATGCAAAAACTATTTTCCTACAAAGTTGTGGCGGTTAAATCAAGTAATCTCCCTTAAAATGTCAACTCATCTTTTCTCCTAGACCCAATCAATCAACTACCTTTATCCCGTAGGAACTTTGACCACAGTCAAAGAGCTCCTCAAACCCTTTAGGGGAACTACAGGTCTTTCATTCCCATCAGGATATGTAGGCACAAGATGCGATATCTTGTCGAGTATACTTAGAAATAAACCCCTAGGTCTTTCATCCTTAAGCAGACCACCCTTAGCAATAAAACAACATAAGTTTAACCAACCCCCAAACCTATAACTCTCTAAACTTTTGCATTTGCATTAGCATTGCATTGTGTGTATTTCAATCTTTCTCCCTTCCTTTGGACAAATCAAAGTTCGGTTGCAAATGAGTTAAGATTCAAGTTAATCAATAGCTTGATATCCAAACTTCACCGCGACAGAAATGACGACTTCACTGGGGAAAACACAGTGGGTTTCCCTAACTTGTTTATTTTGCTTGTGTATTATATGTGATTAGCTGCTTATTTGTATAATTGCTTATTTATTCTTTTGGGTCGATACTCTTGAGTGGTGAGACAAAGTCCTACGCCCGGACTTGAGTGAACTTAAGATAGGATAGTGATATGTTCGACGAGGCTTATAAGGAGTTGAATCCCAACCAAGTTGACTTGAAAATCACGCTCAATTGAGGCCCTCTTGAAAGCTGTACTGTTAAACGAGTTTTAATCGTGAAAACATACACTATTTTCGATATCGGAGCCTATGATATTGAGGACCGTAGTTACCTTAACCCCACTTTGGCCTTTATTAGGATGTAGTGCGAGGACTATGAGGGAGTACTCTCGAAATAGTTGCTACACGATGCTACACTTAAACGAAGTTCTCTTGAGAATATTATTAACCACCAAGTAATTGGGAAATTGATAATATCCAAAAGATGGACTAATGACTTTGGGCACCTCTTTAAAACCTTGTTCTGCAGGTACAATCGACCTTTATTCCAAATCCTTTGAGAATGGGTATACCCTTTGGCTCCATGCTCGTTTCAAACCTAGGGCCTCCCTTGTTTGTTTATCTTTTTGTTTCTACGTGCTTACCTGTGTTTGTTGCATCCATAAGCATCATATTGCATTAGTTTCATGAAATTCGAGTTTATTTATAAACATTATAGAACCAATATGGATTACAAAAAATATTTTAAAATATTCTTCTAAGAGTCCTAACTTGGATGACCTAAGGAAGTTAAGGGCATTGATTGAAGAATCAAGAAAATTCAAAAGACAAATACGAGAGGCATCCCTTATCATTGAAGATCAATAGAAGTTTAAAAGACTTTCATCAATATTGAAGATCCAAGTAAACAAGGGTTTCCTTCCTTATTTTCCAACAAGAGATAGAGGATTTATTTTACTCTATCACATCACTCCTTAGAAGACGATCATGGACAACTTATATTCAAGAAAGTCCAACTAGAACAGCAAATCAACAAGCACGATGAAGGACTTCCTTAGGACTTTTACTAGCTTTTATTTAGCTATTATGTCAGGACTCTTATGAGAGTATTCACTTGTAAACCAAAAAAAAATTATTTGGTATTCTGTAACGTTAATAAATACTCGAGTCCCATGAAACCTTTCATTTTCTGCATTCTGCATTCTTGCATTAGCATCCTTCATTTAGCATTTTGCATATGCATGTGTCTCTCCTCTTCTGTTGCTCATCCGGTCTTCTGTCTTTGTCTGTCAGCTGACATCTCGACCATCTGACCAAGCTCGAAGTACGTGCTAAAGGATAGCAAAGAGAACAGAAGATATGGATTCCATGTCTGGTTTCAGAGTAAGGACCAATCCGTTATTTGGTCTTCCCTCTGATGAAGACGCTCAACAAGTGGATGTTCCTACACAACCTCAACCTTTGCAAGACAACCTGTTTGTCCTAGTTGATAGAAGAGATTTCCAGTTTCCACAGCATATTCCAAATCATCAGAATGTTCGTACTAAGATGAAGGTGGATGACCCCAAATTTTTAGCAATTGAAAAGGGATTCTATGATCTCAAAGAGCAATTGAAGATGATGAAAGGGGCTAATACATCTGATCTTGGTGCTCATGACCTGTGTTTAGTTCCAGGTGTAATTATTCCTCCAAAGTTTAAGATGCCTGTCTTTGAAGTATACAAGGGTGTTAGTTGTCCAAGATACCATTTGACGATGTTTTGTTGAAAGATGACTGCTTACATTGACAATGATAAATTGATGATTCATTGCTTTCAAGAAAGCTTGAGTGGGGCATCCCTGGTGTGGTATATGAAGCTACAAAGGAACTGTATTAAGTCTTGGAGAGATCTAGTTGGTGCTTTCGTGAAACAGTATAATTATAATTTGGATATGGCTCCAGACAGTGATCAATTGATGAACATGAGTAAGAATGACAATGAATCTTTCAGGGAATATGCTCAACGATGGAAAGAGTCGGCAGCCCAAGTTTATCCTCCACTTCAAGAAAAGGATTTAAGCAAGATGTTTCTAAGAATGCTATCAGGCTCTTATTATGATAAGATGGTAGGTGTTGTGCCATTAGATTTCTCCAAAATTGTAGAAGTCGGAGTAAACATCGAGAATGCGCTCAAAAGTGGAAGAATTCAAGATGACTTGAATATCCAAGCTAATAAAGAGATTTCAGCTTATGATTCCCTAGAGGAAGGAAGTGTTGATGTTAATGCAATCCTGCTAGATCCAGTTTCGATACCTTACCCTCAACATCGGTATGCAGCGCCTGCTCAGTGCAAGCGACAACTACCTCATCGACGAAGGTTGACTTCTCCAGATCAACATCAGAATCGACAAGTTCGAAGACGGTTTCAGAATCAGAAGTCGCCTCTGAGTATTCCGAAAGAAGAAACTCACTGGTTTGATCTTATCCCAATGACTTACAGTAAACTATGGTCTTATTTCATCCGAAACTCAGCGATGACTCCCAGAAAGACTAGAATCATGAATTCTCACCCACCGTGGTTCAACCCGGACGCCAGCTGTGAATTTCATGATGGAGTGTTGGGGCATTCGATTGAAGAATGCAAAGTTTTTCAAGATAAATTCTAAGATATGATATATGACGAAGTGCTAACCTTCAGGGGAGAAAGCCCAATCGTGAATGGAACACCGTTATGCTGATCACCTATTTATTGTGTTTGCTTATGCGTACTTTTTAAAAGCATAATTGGCATGTAAGAACTTGTTACTTTGAATAAGTAGTGCAATAAATGTTTGTCTTGAAGAAACCCATTCGTGGTCACTCAAAATTTATTTTTTATACAATTTATAAAGCTATTTTACCCAATTTTTTTTCTCACTTTGATGAAGAATTGGAAGGAGAATGACGAATAAAAAACGCAAGGTCTCCTGTTGTATGCTTTTGAACAAAACCCTGCTGATGATGTAAGGAATTATTTTAAACCTCTCAAACACCAGAGATATAAGGAAGTTAAATCCTTTTTAACCCTTTTTCAACCTCATTTTTAACCTGGGGCGGGACAATTTTCAGTCAACTTGATTGAACACTTAAAATTCTCAGGATGAACAGCTTCCAAAAATGGGTGGGTACAAATACTTTGAACCTTATTCCTTTGTTTTACAAATCGTAAACTAAACCGCAATATAACCCTCAAAAGTCCTAATTGAAATAAGGTTACTTCGAAAGCATACTCAGTGAGATAACGTTTCCTGACTCCTATGAGTTATGCTCAACTTTTTATATTGGCTTTATAAAATAAATCTATATCCTAACTAGTGATTTCGGTCATAAGTTACAGTGATATCTCTTTCTTCCAAAACTTCAAGACAACCATACATATCGCATTAACAGTTTCAGAATTAACATTTCATATGTGTTGATTTTGCCCGATATCATAGAAAGTTTACATGTAAGCATCGGTGATAAGTTTGTTCTATTGGAACTTGAAGATCCTGCTAGACAGGGGTAACTTTGTTTATAAGTGGTTTGTTCTGTGCAAACTTGACTTCGCCTAAAGAGCTATTTTTGAAGACTCGGTCATAATACCGTCAATCAGGACCAGTTACGTTGAGATTTGGCGAATCTCTCCAGAGAGTTTGAAAAACCATGGGACGCCATGTTTTCTGTAAAATCCTCTTGGAATGACTTCTTCTCATAACCATATGACTTGGGGCATCTGAGAAACGAAGATTATCTTATTCATGTGCAACAAACTATTGTTTAAAATGGTGACTACCATTGCGCATTCTTCAATACCAATTTTTCAGCGATTTCACAATATTCTTCATGTCCCCGGTAAATTTTACTTCTGGTGGCCATGACAATTCTCCGATGAAGCTTTCCAATGCAAAAATTCCCAGTGATTTGCTTAACTTCACTTTCCCAATGAAGTGGATGATTTTAATCCTCAGTGAATCCTCCTAACTTCAACTTCCCAGTGAAGTATTTCAATCTTTCTCCCTTCCTTTGGACAAATCAAAGTTCGGTTGCAAATGAGTTAAGATTCAAGTTAATCAATAGCTTGATATCCAAACTTCACCGCGACAGAAATGACGACTTCACTGGGGAAAACACAGTGGGTTTCCCTAACTTGTTTATTTTGCTTGTGTATTATATGTGATTAGCTGCTTATTTGTATAATTGCTTATTTATTCTTTTGGGTCGATACTCTTGAGTGGTGAGACAAAGTCCTACGCCCGGACTTGAGTGAACTTAAGATAGGATAGTGATATGTTCGACGAGGCTTATAAGGAGTTGAATCCCAACCAAGTTGACTTGAAAATCACGCTCAATTGAGGCCCTCTTGAAAGCTGTACTGTTAAACGAGTTTTAATCGTGAAAACATACACTATTTTCGATATCGGAGCCTATGATATTGAGGACCGTAGTTACCTTAACCCCACTTTGGCCTTTATTAGGATGTAGTGCGAGGACTATGAGGGAGTACTCTCGAAATAGTTGCTACACGATGCTACACTTAAACGAAGTTCTCTTGAGAATATTATTAACCACCAAGTAATTGGGAAATTGATAATATCCAAAAGATGGACTAATGACTTTGGGCACCTCTTTAAAACCTTGTTCTGCAGGTACAATCGACCTTTATTCCAAATCCTTTGAGAATGGGTATACCCTTTGGCTCCATGCTCGTTTCAAACCTAGGGCCTCCCTTGTTTGTTTATCTTTTTGTTTCTACGTGCTTACCTGTGTTTGTTGCATCCATAAGCATCATATTGCATTAGTTTCATGAAATTCGAGTTTATTTATAAACATTATAGAACCAATATGGATTACAAAAAATATTTTAAAATATTCTTCTAAGAGTCCTAACTTGGATGACCTAAGGAAGTTAAGGGCATTGATTGAAGAATCAAGAAAATTCAAAAGACAAATACGAGAGGCATCCCTTATCATTGAAGATCAATAGAAGTTTAAAAGACTTTCATCAATATTGAAGATCCAAGTAAACAAGGGTTTCCTTCCTTATTTTCCAACAAGAGATAGAGGATTTATTTTACTCTATCACATCACTCCTTAGAAGACGATCATGGACAACTTATATTCAAGAAAGTCCAACTAGAACAGCAAATCAACAAGCACGATGAAGGACTTCCTTAGGACTTTTACTAGCTTTTATTTAGCTATTATGTCAGGACTCTTATGAGAGTATTCACTTGTAAACCAAAAAAAAATTATTTGGTATTCTGTAACGTTAATAAATACTCGAGTCCCATGAAACCTTTCATTTTCTGCATTCTGCATTCTTGCATTAGCATCCTTCATTTAGCATTTTGCATATGCATGTGTCTCTCCTCTTCTGTTGCTCATCCGGTCTTCTGTCTTTGTCTGTCAGCTGACATCTCGACCATCTGACCAAGCTCGAAGTACGTGCTAAAGGATAGCAAAGAGAACAGAAGATATGGATTCCATGTCTGGTTTCAGAGTAAGGACCAATCCGTTATTTGGTCTTCCCTCTGATGAAGACGCTCAACAAGTGGATGTTCCTACACAACCTCAACCTTTGCAAGACAACCTGTTTGTCCTAGTTGATAGAAGAGATTTCCAGTTTCCACAGCATATTCCAAATCATCAGAATGTTCGTACTAAGATGAAGGTGGATGACCCCAAATTTTTAGCAATTGAAAAGGGATTCTATGATCTCAAAGAGCAATTGAAGATGATGAAAGGGGCTAATACATCTGATCTTGGTGCTCATGACCTGTGTTTAGTTCCAGGTGTAATTATTCCTCCAAAGTTTAAGATGCCTGTCTTTGAAGTATACAAGGGTGTTAGTTGTCCAAGATACCATTTGACGATGTTTTGTTGAAAGATGACTGCTTACATTGACAATGATAAATTGATGATTCATTGCTTTCAAGAAAGCTTGAGTGGGGCATCCCTGGTGTGGTATATGAAGCTACAAAGGAACTGTATTAAGTCTTGGAGAGATCTAGTTGGTGCTTTCGTGAAACAGTATAATTATAATTTGGATATGGCTCCAGACAGTGATCAATTGATGAACATGAGTAAGAATGACAATGAATCTTTCAGGGAATATGCTCAACGATGGAAAGAGTCGGCAGCCCAAGTTTATCCTCCACTTCAAGAAAAGGATTTAAGCAAGATGTTTCTAAGAATGCTATCAGGCTCTTATTATGATAAGATGGTAGGTGTTGTGCCATTAGATTTCTCCAAAATTGTAGAAGTCGGAGTAAACATCGAGAATGCGCTCAAAAGTGGAAGAATTCAAGATGACTTGAATATCCAAGCTAATAAAGAGATTTCAGCTTATGATTCCCTAGAGGAAGGAAGTGTTGATGTTAATGCAATCCTGCTAGATCCAGTTTCGATACCTTACCCTCAACATCGGTATGCAGCGCCTGCTCAGTGCAAGCGACAACTACCTCATCGACGAAGGTTGACTTCTCCAGATCAACATCAGAATCGACAAGTTCGAAGACGGTTTCAGAATCAGAAGTCGCCTCTGAGTATTCCGAAAGAAGAAACTCACTGGTTTGATCTTATCCCAATGACTTACAGTAAACTATGGTCTTATTTCATCCGAAACTCAGCGATGACTCCCAGAAAGACTAGAATCATGAATTCTCACCCACCGTGGTTCAACCCGGACGCCAGCTGTGAATTTCATGATGGAGTGTTGGGGCATTCGATTGAAGAATGCAAAGTTTTTCAAGATAAATTCTAAGATATGATATATGACGAAGTGCTAACCTTCAGGGGAGAAAGCCCAATCGTGAATGGAACACCGTTATGCTGATCACCTATTTATTGTGTTTGCTTATGCGTACTTTTTAAAAGCATAATTGGCATGTAAGAACTTGTTACTTTGAATAAGTAGTGCAATAAATGTTTGTCTTGAAGAAACCCATTCGTGGTCACTCAAAATTTATTTTTTATACAATTTATAAAGCTATTTTACCCAATTTTTTTTCTCACTTTGATGAAGAATTGGAAGGAGAATGACGAATAAAAAACGCAAGGTCTCCTGTTGTATGCTTTTGAACAAAACCCTGCTGATGATGTAAGGAATTATTTTAAACCTCTCAAACACCAGAGATATAAGGAAGTTAAATCCTTTTTAACCCTTTTTCAACCTCATTTTTAACCTGGGGCGGGACAATTTTCAGTCAACTTGATTGAACACTTAAAATTCTCAGGATGAACAGCTTCCAAAAATGGGTGGGTACAAATACTTTGAACCTTATTCCTTTGTTTTACAAATCGTAAACTAAACCGCAATATAACCCTCAAAAGTCCTAATTGAAATAAGGTTACTTCGAAAGCATACTCAGTGAGATAACGTTTCCTGACTCCTATGAGTTATGCTCAACTTTTTATATTGGCTTTATAAAATAAATCTATATCCTAACTAGTGATTTCGGTCATAAGTTACAGTGATATCTCTTTCTTCCAAAACTTCAAGACAACCATACATATCGCATTAACAGTTTCAGAATTAACATTTCATATGTGTTGATTTTGCCCGATATCATAGAAAGTTTACATGTAAGCATCGGTGATAAGTTTGTTCTATTGGAACTTGAAGATCCTGCTAGACAGGGGTAACTTTGTTTATAAGTGGTTTGTTCTGTGCAAACTTGACTTCGCCTAAAGAGCTATTTTTGAAGACTCGGTCATAATACCGTCAATCAGGACCAGTTACGTTGAGATTTGGCGAATCTCTCCAGAGAGTTTGAAAAACCATGGGACGCCATGTTTTCTGTAAAATCCTCTTGGAATGACTTCTTCTCATAACCATATGACTTGGGGCATCTGAGAAACGAAGATTATCTTATTCATGTGCAACAAACTATTGTTTAAAATGGTGACTACCATTGCGCATTCTTCAATACCAATTTTTCAGCGATTTCACAATATTCTTCATGTCCCCGGTAAATTTTACTTCTGGTGGCCATGACAATTCTCCGATGAAGCTTTCCAATGCAAAAATTCCCAGTGATTTGCTTAACTTCACTTTCCCAATGAAGTGGATGATTTTAATCCTCAGTGAATCCTCCTAACTTCAACTTCCCAGTGAAGTAGATCTTTATTCTCATCTTCAGCAAGATAACTATGATTCATCCTGACAAATTCTTCAATGTAAGATCAAGATGTTTTATCCCTAAGTGGAATGCTCTCTATTCCCCAAGAGAAGTTTTTGAAGCCTTGAAGCAGGAGTGTGATCCTATATTCGGTTGTCCACCTATCCCTAGTGATACTTCTATCTTTGAAGATTGGTCGGATGTTTGTTCCGAGAAGTTTCATCTCTGTTTGCCTCTTGTTTGTTTGTTTTGTTAGCATAAGTATACGCATAGCATATAGATAGATAGCATGGCATGTGCATCCTGCATCTTTTTGTTTTTCTGTCACTTTGCCCGTGTTTATCCCCGAGTGACTGGGCTCGTCTTCTCCTTCCAAATAGAGTCGTCAGCCTTAGGCAGAAAAAGTGCAATACTTCTATTTCCCCACGGAGCTCGACCCTCGTGGAAGACGGTTATTTTTGTACATTCCCAATTAAGTTCATGCCTCAATGGTTGAGTCTTGCTTGACAGTTTCTCTTCAGTTATTTCCTGAATTGAATTTCGGTCCCTAACAATCACATTTTGGATATCTCCAAACTTCTGAACATGGATTAAGTGTGCATTTATTTTTCACCTTGATTCCCCGAGAGAATCTCTATGAAGATCATTGTTGAAGACAAATATTTCTCCAACAGTATTATCATAACTCCTCGATGATTTACATCTGGATTGCAAGAAATCTCTTTATTTGAGCAACTTGTTAGATCAGGTTTTCTATCAAAGGTGACAACTGGAAGTCTCCACAGGGCAGTTTGTCCATTTCTAGTGGGTTTTATCAAGATTATCGAATCATCAAATGGTATCTCTACGGAAATCCGTCAGAGAAGTTTGTTGAAGAATTTAACAGATATTTCTCTTTATTTGAGAATTCTCACTTCAAGAGTTCCAACACATTTTTACAACAACAAGGATACTCCATAGGAGCGTATTTCCCCAGTGATTCCATTGCACAAGATTAATTCCATCAAGTGACATCTCCCCAGAGAAGTCGAGGAAATTCATTATAGTCAGTCTCTCTTTATTTGAGAAGACATATTTCGCGAATCAACCGGCTTACATCTCTTTTGAAGATCCCCGGTGAAGTTTACAATCTCCAGTACATTATGGCTTACAACCAAAATCCTACAATCTACAATGATTCCACAATTTATAATGATATTTTAATCCCCTATGAAGATGCTCTCAAGTATTCACCATGTCAAGAAACTGAGACCCGTTCATGGAAAACACACCATGAGACGTGGGGAGGTTATTTCAAGAAACTGAGACCCGTTCATGGCAAACACACCATGAGACGTGGGGAGGTTATCTCAAGAAACTGAGACTAGCTCATGGCATCCAGACCATGACGCTCGGGGAGGTTTATTTCAACTCTTTTCAAGTTCAAATAAGGAAACTGAGACCAGCTCAGGGCATCCAGACCATGATGCTCGGGGAGGTTTATTTATCCTTTCAACAGTCATTCGAACATCTCTCTTTTCCTGGCTAATCTCGGCAGTAGATTTCTAGAAGACCCCGACAGTAGGTATCGCTATTGCATTTCCTGGCTAATCTCGGCAGTAGATTTCCAGAAGACCTCGGCAGTAGGTATTTCTTTTATTTCGTGGAAAATCTCGGCAGAAGATTTCCAGAAGACTTCGTCGGAAGTATATCTCCAGCAACTTCAACATAGAATCTCGGCAGTAGATTCCTTACAAATTTTAACAGTAGATACTTTGACAAAAGTATTCTCAATTAAAGTTACAAGTATCGATAGTAGACTTCTCTAGCTGATATCTCGAATCAATTACATTTGACCTGTGCAGTAGGATCTTTAAGTGGGTTTTCTCACGAGTTCTTTTGCAAAATACGCTTGGAGATACCTTGTGATTGTCAATCTTCCCCCGTGGAGTCTCACTCTGTTGAGCCGGTTCCCCGTGTGTTGTGTCCGGTTTTCCCCTGCGACATCTTTCCTCATAGGACCCTCTGTCTTGCATTCTCATATCATCTCATATCATATGCATCCGGTGGCTTCTTAGGGCCAAAAATTCGTGCGATGTTTGTATTTAAGTCCCTCATATCTCGTCAGGACGAAGATTTCAATCTCCATATCCCCGGATAGAAGTAACTTAAATAGGGGCATCTGTCACACCCTAATTTTTGAACTTAAGATCCCACCTCCTTGTTTTTTTACATGTTATCTTTATGTCTTTCGTATGCGTGTTTATGGCTAATCAATTCGTGTAGATAACACTCTTTCTCACAAAGTTAAACACTTCAAGGACGTTAAAAAACTTCAACGCCTGCCACTGAGGAAAAGTGGGATTTTTTTTAGATTGAGCATACTCATTTGAGGACTGATCTTAGTCATATGAAGTTTCATTAAGTCAAAATGCTTCACATTGATTATGGATGGGGATCTTATCAGAATGAACGAGATTAATTTGTAACTAACTAATGGATTCATGATTCAAGAGTGATTTCAGGCGGCATCAAACTCATAAGAATTGTATTGAAGGTTTTGATTTAAGTTGTTTTTTGGAGGTTTCCTAAGATTTAATGGCAAGTTGGTTTATTCAAGTCCAAAGTTTAGTATTATTTCATCACCAACTAAGCATTCAATTACGTGTTAATGCTTTCTAAATGGTACAAAATGCCAAATATATAAGGATCAGTTCAAGGGTTTTTATTATGTGTGACTAGCAAAGGACCAACATTTGGGATCTTGGTGGCCCATTCATTTAGGATTCGTGTATACCTAACCCTGTAGTGGGGGTTTTGAAGCAAAGACGGTTTGAGAAAATACTCATTAAGCCACGTTGAAAAACATATCAAGTCATTTTGGTTAACAAGTTTTCATTTTCAATTTACCTCCACGAACACGTGTCTTCATCATGTGAAAGAAGAGCATCTCTTTTATTTATTTGATCCTAACAAGCCTGCATAGTTATTGTTAGAAGGTGGCAATACAACCTCTAAATAATTGTCATTTATACATTGTCTACTACATCTTTTAAACATACATCCTACAACTAAAATCAAGGATTGAAGTCTTCTCAAGCTACCTGTCCTGGCTGCATTTAAGCTCTTCTTTTCTTTGACGCCGAACCCATCATGAACCTTTTCAGCAGCCTGCAAACCAAACCGGCACAACATGGTTAATTAATTGATGAATAGAAGAAGGGAAACTCAAGCACAAATTCATTACCAAACTGTAGGCGTCGCTACCAATTCCTCATCGCCGGTTGTTCCAATAAAATCTTCCAAAATTAAGATAAGCAACAATGAGGTAGAGGATGACGCAAAGTCTCACCACACCCTTTGGATTGCGAAATCGCTCCACCGCACCTCACCGGCCAAAGCTAGATTACTGCACATGAAAGATGGAACCATTGAGTATACAAGAAGATCTACTTATGGTAAGCTCAGGAACAATTCAGCTTGATGAACCATTGATGTTGAAGGTCAAACCGACGTACCTCGAGAAGCCAAATGGTATAGCAAGCTGTCGCTACTGCGAAAATAAGGTGCCAGCAAAACAGAAGAGTCACCACCTTTCGTTATTTATCCCACAGAAAGGGAAAGGAAACGATCGGAAAAACCTGACGAAAAGGTATAAGACAAGGTCATCTCAACCATGTCTGGGTTCGGCAGTCGGTTACGCAAGGGGATGGTATTAGCACCCCTCACGTCTGTCGCTACCGCGAAAATAAGGTGCCGGCAAAACAGAAGAGTCGCCACCTTTCGTTATTTATCCCTCAGAACGGGAAAGGAAACGATCGGAAAAACCTGACGAAAAGGTATAAGACAAGGTCATCACAACCATTGTCTGGGTTCGGGAGTCGGTTACGCAAGGGGAAGGTATTAGCACCCCTCACGTCCATCGTACTCGATGGGATCCATGCTTGTTGTGTTTATCTGACGGGTTGGTTTACTATCTACCTATCAAGGCTGGTCTGAAAAGAAAAGAAAACGACTCGGCAAAGCGTCGCACTTTATGCCTACGTATTCTCATCAGAGAATGAGAAATCAGAGTCAACGTAGTTTGGCTAACCACGGGTGATGGGATGGGGGAAGGTGGCTCGCCAATACATCAGTATTGTGCCTACATACTCTCAACAGGTATGAGAGATCAGAGCTTACGTAGTTCGGGAAACTACGGATTGCGGGAATTCAGATTCATCTGTTTTTCCGAGTAGGGTTAACAGACAGTTCCAGCAGTTGGATGTACGCAGCTCGACCTTTGGAGGCTTAGGCGTTACCGTTTGCGGTAGAACTGGGAGTTAACGACACTCTTTTCTTCAGAAAAGCTTCCTTTGAATTATGGGCCCACAGGGCAAAATGGTTTGAAGTTTGTTTTTTGTCTTTTACGAAAGAACTGTTTTTTATGGATGTTTGCAACCAATATCGCACTAGAGACTATGACCTGAGAATGAATGTGTCGCATGTCACCCAAAGGGTGCCATACTAAACATCCAGACTGTTGAAAAGAAACTCTCCAACAATCCTTTCTCAGATAGCTTAAGGCTCGTAACGTACGACGTCAGTTGACCTTTATTACTGTATTTTAATTTGTTTTGAGATGAGAAGAGAACAGGCTCAACTAAGGGGAGACTATCAAGTCCTAATGTTGTCATGCCAAGGATTCATCCTATGGTTGAGGTTTGAAACAGGGAACTCCTAGAAGTTATCATGCATAGGTTTCAACCTAAAGTTCTAATCATCACTCCCTTATCAAAGGAAGTGAGATTCCTAGGGGATCGTGTCAACGATAAACAGAAACAGATAAAGCATCAGCTTAAACAGTAAACAGTAAACGACCGTAAAATGCATGCAATGCAAGTGAGGGAGGAAATGTGTGTGGGGCATCAGCCTCCACAGGCTCATCTCAACCTCAAGCCAGATATGAATAACTGCGATCATACAGAAGAGATAACATGCCATTAAGCAAACCCAATAACTGCAATCATACTGCAGCAGTAAAATAAAATGCCATCAAGCAAATCACAATCCACATAGGCAAGGGAGTTGGGCTCTACCGAATACCAGCAAGCAAAGCCATACAGTAACAATACAAGCAGAGGGAGCAACTCAACCTCTAGTGCAAGCATGCTCCTAACTTATCAGTCTAGATATGGACTTATTCTAATGCATCAAGCAAATCAAACAAGTCACATCCAATACAGTTGCACAGCAAGCAAACAGACAGAAAAGAAAGCAGATCAACCACTCCCACAGCTTCACAGCAAAGCAACCCTCTGACAGCAGCTTAGTCCTCAGTCTGCAACTGCTCTTCAAGGCTATTATCTTCAATAGCAAGTATCAACTTGCTTCTCCAAGCTTTCAACACCTCAAACATAAGTATCAACTCATTCTCTCTTCTTCAAGCCTCAGCTCCAAAGTAAATTCCACCTTCAGGCTTCAATCCCAATTGCAAGTATCAACTTGGCTCCTTCATGGACTTAATGCATTAAACTCACAAGTATCAACTTGCTTCTTCCTCAAGCTCCAGCTTCTTCATTCCATCTCCAATGGATTCCTCTCACCAGTATCAACTTGCTCTTCATCTTCTTCAAGCTTCAGCTCTTCCCTCAATCTCAACTTGATATTCTTCCCACAAGTGTCAACTTGTTCCTCCTGATCTTCAAGCTTCAGCTCCCATGACAGTCCTCAAATACAAGTAAGTATCAACTTCTAGCCTCTTCAATCTTCTAGCAAGGAACTCCATCCTCTAGCAAGGGAGAAAGATTCATCTAACAAGAGCAAGGTTTGGATGATTGGTAGCAGAGTGAAGACCAAAGGTCACCACTAAGCATCCTATCATCAGAGAAAGGGACCCTCAAAGGTTCTACCAACTTGTAAAGAGCCACACATCCTACCAAAGGAGGGATGAGGCCTTCACAAGGGGACCTTACATCATAGGGAAGAATGGAAGTGATCAACTGATGGGCTAAAGACGTGTCTACTTATGCGTCTAGCGGTATCTTACTGCAAGTGCACAGCCTATCGAAGTAATATTTAAGATTATCGATCCACAGGGATTCTATGGTTACTTAGTGCTAGATGAACTTCTAGTTTAGCTAAGGCGAATGGTTGTCACGATTCTTTGTTGATTTTTAAGACTATTAAAGGCGGAATTAAATTTAAGTTTTTAATAAAGTAATACTAAGGCGGTCGGTATGTAATTATACTAACTTAGGTGGGTCAATCTAACCTAGGCTTATAAAGGTGTTCACTTAATCTATTCGGTAGAGATTACCAGTTTAAATACCCTCAACTCACACTCTCGTGGTCTTATATCAGATCTTATCCCTAAAGCCCTATGCCTGCTCTCGCTAGCTCATAAGTGTTTAGAGGTAATTTTTGGAAACTAAGTAATTCTAATTTATCTTAAAGCGCTCTCGCTGTGTTTAATTTAAATGCCTAACTTTAGCTATCTGGTTAAAATCTCACACTCTCGTGGTCTTGACCTAACCTAATACTCTTTTCTTACTCTCGTAACGAAAATGTCTATTTCAATTAAAAAGTATCAGCCAGAATGTTAAGTGATTAATTATTTTTAGCCTATGGTTATATTTTACCGGTTAAGTTTGTTATAACTACATACCGCCCTAAGGTGTTTAGCTACTCATCGATGTTGAACCAGACAGAGATAGAAAATTTAATAATAACGTACTCATGGCAGAAAAATAAATAAACATTATAATTAAATTAAATTGCAATATAATGAAAAACCTGGTTAACAAATATTCGAGCAGACTCCTTCTTCCACAGACCGGAAAGCTTGGAGTTAGCGGAAATTGAAAATAAACGAATGCTGAAGGTTTAGAAACAAATAAATGTATAACAATTTCCTGATGTTGGAAATTGTTATATGGCGGGTTTGGATACAATAAAAAACGAAACAGAAAACTAAAAATAATGCAGGAATAGAAAGGCTGGTTCGTAATACAGTTCGGCAGAGCTTCCGCAGGAATTTGAATAAAAAAATGCTCTCCCCTTTGTTCATAGAACTTGTACTATTTATAGAATCCTTAATGGGCTGGATTTTTGGTCCTTTGTTGCATGGGCCTTGCTGAATTTGTGGAAGGAATGCAGGAACGTGGCAACAGAATAGGAGAAATGGTCTTCACGTAATGCCTTGACGTAGTCTGAGTCAAAAACCTAATTTTACCCTTGTCACGGTCGTGACAAGGTCTTCACGTTCGTAACTTGTGGTTTTTAAGTGTCACGGTCGTGACCACTCTCTTACGGTCGTGATGGCTCAAATTGGGGTGTCACGGTCGTGACACCCTTGTGACGGCCGTGACTGCAACAAATTATGCAGTCTTTTGCAGGCTTCTTCATTTCTTCATCTCTTTATGGTTTCTTTTGTTCCTTTTGCTCTTAATTCATGATTTAGCTCCATATAATGATGTACCTGCAAAATGGTAAGAAAAACTCGAGAAATCGAGTGTTAAAACGGTGAATATGCGATAAAACGTTAATGAAACCTAGCAATATAATCGATGCGTTTTCTCGTTATCAAACTTCCCCAAACTTAAACCTTTGCTTGTCCTCAAGCAAATAGTCGGTTGAAAATCGGCGGACAAGATTTTATTCACGCATACTCATAACAAACCGTACGAGGGATCGTTTTGTCGGATAATCCGGTACTTTGATAGAACACTACCGATACATTAATGACACAAGCAACAAGCTATGTCGTCGACTTCCCGTTAAACGAAACAATCGGCAATTACATTACGATTTCACCTGGAGTTTTTCGATCTTATTTCGCCCGGTTTCATTCTAGCGCAATCACATTAAGCCCTTTGCCTTAGCACGCACGTAGTGGAGTAGCCGGTTAGCGACTTTGATCCTTTTTGAGCACAGGGTCTGGTACACGAGTGTGGTAACCCTACATATTTTATCCGATTTGGAGGTTGTGGGGGATCGAGCCGTAGCACGCCCTACCGAGTTCAGAACCAGTACCTCTGAACCAACTTGCAATGGACTCCTTCTCATATTTCTCGTTTCTTATATGCGACCGTGTACTTTGGTGCAATTTCTTTTCATTTTGCATCGAGATATGAAGGATCATTATTGATTAGGCATCAAATGCTTATATTCATCGGCTCTCCACGTGGTTTGTGTTCAGACGGTGCTGACTGCTAGTATAAACTACTAGGGGTTACTTTTGAACTGAAACTAAAAGTGTACTCGTAATGGTAATCGGGATGGAATTTGCTTAAGTAGGGAGTCAAAGATGTCAAGATTGTATTGGTCTTGTTTAATCGTTCTCGGCTTCCTAATTACGATTCCGTAGGTAAGTCGGGTAATGCGAATAATTAAAGATTTTTTCTGGTATAGCTAAATAATCGGGGAAAGTTCGAAATTAAAGAAAATAGCACAAAGATTTTCTCATTTCATTAACTTGAGAAAAGAAATACAACGGAATTGAAAATACAACGAAATGGAAAAGTGCGAAAAAGGGAAAATGCGGAAATGAAAGGTACCTCTCCCACACTATATCAGACATTGTCCTCAATGTTGTGATATAAATGCGGTAAAAGTACAGTACAACGACAAAAACGAAAAACAAACATAAGCAAACTAAAACTATGGCTGCTGAGGACCGCGGGCTCGGCCTCTGGTGCGGGAGCGGCGTCTGGAAGGAGTCGCTTCAGGATCAGAACCGGTGCCGGAGGCAGCAGTGATGTTAATGCGGAGGGCTTCTAGCTCGCTGAAAATTTCTCCAAACTTCTCATTAGTAGCTTCCTGGTTTGCTGCAATAGTGCTGAGTAAAGCATCATACTGCTCCTTCTACCTTCGCTCCAGTGCGGTGTTCATCTGGTTCTGCTGATGAATCGCACGGAGGACTTCCTCAAGTGTGATTTCGGGAGCAGGGGGCTGTCGGGTAGATGTCTCTGGTATATCCTGGACAGGCTCAGCTGCATCCATAGCGTCCTGCATCTCATCCGCTGGAGGGTCTGCCGGATCATCATGAATAGGGGCGTGATCGGCAGCAACAGGTAAAACAAAGAGCCAGTTGGCTCGGCTGGATGGATCGATGCGGTCGCGGGACGGCAAAATGATATGATGGAAAATGGTGCCATGGACAACAGGGCTATACCTGCCATCCTCTCGCTGCGCAATCAGGTGAGCGGACCTGCAATAACTCTTGGTGAGGAATTCTGCGGCTAGGTGAGGCTGATTAACGACCAAGTCACCAAGCCCCAACTGAATGGCGAGGATGGTGACAATGCCGCCTATCAAGAACGGCGTGGAGCCTCTGTGTGCAATGGCCTGGATATGATAAAGCATGAAAGGGGAAGCGTTGATCGGCTCGTCATTAAGAGCGCAGTGTAAGAATAGAAGCTCCTTGGAGTTGAGCTTATGGTTGCTTTCTCGAGCGAAGATGGTGTTGCATATGACACGGTGGAAATAGCGGATTGCCGGGTTGTGAATGTGCGTAGCGTTGAGGCTTTGGAAGGCTGATGCACGGGTGTTGGTTAAGTCGTGCCATAGAGTGAAAGCTTGTTCACTAAAATTATCGGGCACGCGACGGTGAGCTTCAGCTCCGTGATCGAAGCCTAACAACTCGGCTATCCTGTCTTGCGGAATGTTGAACTCTTGGCCATGCAATCTGAATTTGGCGACACCGGTGAGCTGACTCTGAGAACCGGTACCGGTGATGTAACTGAATGAGCTTAAGAACTCCAGTGTCAGAAGCTCGAATGTGGGCTGAGGTTGACTGCAAAGATCCCACAGACCGACTTTTTGAAGCAGGCTTGTAACACTGGTAAGCATTCCGAGTTCCCTCAAACAGACAGTGTCAATGTAACGTGTAGGTTTCACACCACGGTTTTGGAATCGGAGAAAACGTTCTCTCTGAGTTTCTCCAGCATCACCTTCTCTAAAAGTAATAGAATCCATTGCATGCAAGAGCTTAGAGTGAAGAATGAAGATTTTTGATGTTTTGTGAAAAAATGGTAAAATGAAAGAAATATTGATTCGGGATAAATAATGGAGAGTGAGAATGTGATAGGTTATGATAATGGGGGGTTAATGAGGTTTAAAGTTGGTAATGGGGAGGTTACGGAGGTTATGGAGAAAATGGGTAGTTTTGAGGAAGTTATGGAGGAAGAAGAAGAAGAGGCACGAAGAGAAACAGTTCTGTTTCTCACGATTCCTGAAATAGGGGTTTGTCACGGTCGTGACAGGGGTGTGATGGCCGTGAAACGCTATTTAAGCACGTCACGATCGTGAGATGGGTATGACGACCGTGAGGGCACGCTTCGTTGAATAATTTCCAGAAAAACATTTTCTCACTTAATTCACATAGTTTATAATAATGTATTTTCTTCACTAACACTCATATTAAATTATAAACACCATATAGTATATAATTTCAACACAGTACTATACTAACTTGCATGGCATGAGAGATTGTATATAATATGAAATAATGCAAGCATAACAGTACATAGAATGAAAAATATATAACTTGCTAAAAATGGAGAAATTTTGGAATTAAAGGTGCATTGCATAAAGTAATTGAAAATGAAGTTACATAAACGGAAATTACGGTATGAAATTGTTGCGAAAAATAAATCTAACTAGAAACGAAAACAATGAGAAAAATAAACTAAATCACTTATAGCATTTTCAAAAGCGTTTCTTCAAGTCTTCGATGGCGGAGTTCAAGTGATAGAATTGTTCGCAGGTTATGTCAGTCAATCCTATAATGTCCAATCGCATGCTCTTAATGTCTTCTTTAAATAAATTAATGTCAGTTTGGTAAGCATTGAGAGTGTTCATGATGTTTTGTAAGTTGTTAGCATAATCTCCTTGATTCACTTCAGGGGTTTCATGTACTTCTTCAGTGTGGTCAATGTCATGGTAACTAGGAGGTGTCTCAGGGTCAGTTTCGACATTGGTCATTATATCATCTTTTATCTTGTAAGACTGAGGTGTTTCAGGAGTAGATGGATAATCAGGTGGGTTTAACTCATAAATCCAGTTATCCTTATTGTGAACACTTACTCTAGCATGGTTAGGCAATGTGAACAGGGTTACTACTTCGTTCCGGATTAGGTACTCAAAAGGTGGATGTCCTAAATTCCTTATGATATGTCTATTGAAGCAGAAATTAAGATTCATAGGGCGGATTGTTCCTAGACGGTTGCACCTGTCCAGTTGGTACCTAAGTCCTATGGCATCAGCAATCATGGTTACAAGACCTCCTACTAATATAGGTAATTCAGGTTCTTCTTGGATACGGGTGAAGGTTTGCATCATGAAAGGTACACCATTAACAGGCTGTCCATTAGTGAAACATGACATAATAAATATTTCATCTTTAGAAACTCCGGTAATGTTTTCTTCTTTTCCAAAGAAGGTGTGGGCAAGGAATTTATGGAAGTAACGGAGAGCAGGATTATGGATCTCATCATTATTCATGTTATTTGGTTTAGGGTGGTAGTTTCCGGTTAAAGTTCCCCAAAAGAAATCTAGCTCAATATCCATCAATTCTACCTGTGTGGTAGTAAAAGCAAATGGTCCACTAGGGAATCCTAACAAGTCAGCTAGTTCTTTATGGTTAAAGTCATATTCTATTCCAAATAGGCGGAAACTAATAAATCCTTTCCTAAATCCAAAACCGCGCTCAGGTAGGTAAATTAAGGAGCTAAGGAACTCAAGGGTGAGCTCGCGGTAAGTCACAAACTTATGTTGGATCAATGCATTCTCCCATCCGAGTCGGTTTAACAAGTACATGACACTATCATGTATACCTAGGGTTTCCATAGTCTTATCATCCGGGTACAGGGTCAAATCCATTTGCCTCTGTGATAACTCTTCAAACTTCATTCTTTGGTTCCTACCTCTAAATTTGGTTTCCATATGGTTAATTGGTTGGTTAGCCATGGTCAGTGCAAATATGGGGGAAACAAATCAGGGGAAGAAGGAAAGTGGAAAAGACTTTAGAAAATCTGTAAAAAGTGATTTAAGATAAAAATAAGAAAATGAAATGCATAATGTAATGGCAATAATAGTAATATAAAATAAAACTATAAAATGACAAAACAATTAAACAAATAGTAAAACGATAAATAACAATATGCTAAAAGAAAAGAATAGTTTAAATAATTAAATAAGTAAATGGGTTGCCTCCCACTAAGCGCTGTTTTTATCGTCAAAAGCCTGACGTAATGCTTAGGTTTAGATTAATCAGGGGAATTAGTGGACAATTCTAAAAGCTTTAGATTATTCGCATAATCTCTATTTTCAACTTTATGATAATGTTTTAAACGTTGTCCGTTTACTATGAATGGTTCACTATTCCTACCCTTAATTTCTATTGCTCCACTCGGGAATACTTTAGTTATTTCAAAGGGTCCTGACCATCTAGATTTTAATTTTCCAGGAAAGAGCCTAAGTCTTGAATTAAAGAAGAGTACAACGTCTCCCACACTAAATTCTTTCCTAGATAGGCGTTTATCATGCCATCACTTAGTTCTTTCTTTATATATCTTAGCATTCTCATATGCATCTAACCTTAATTCTTCTAATTCGTTAATGTCTAGGATTCGCTTTTCTCCTGCAGCATTATAGTTTATATTGAGAGTTCTGATCGCCCAATAAGCTTTGTGTTCTAGTTCTACTGGGAGGTGACAAGATTTTCCATAAACTAGTTTGAAAGGTGTAGTACCTATGGGTGTCTTGTAAGCGGTCCTATAAGCCCATAAAGCTTCATTAAGTTTAGATGACCAATCTTTCCGAGATATGGCGACAGTCTTTTCTAAGATTTGTTTAATTTCTCTGTTTGAGACTTCGACTTGTCCACTTGTTTGTGGGTGATATGGTGTAGCCACACGGTGTCTTACTCCATATTTAGATAGTAATTTGTCAAAGATTTTTGAAATGAAGTGCGAGCCACCGTCACTTATGACGAGTCTAGGCACACCAAATCTGGGAAAGATTATATTTTTGAAAAGCTTTATTACTACTCGTGTATCGTTTGTAGGAGAAGCTATGGCTTCAATCCATTTCGAAACATAATCAACAGCTACGAGTATGTAATTATTACCGAAAGATGATGGGAATGGTCCCATGAAATCTATTCCCCAGACGTCAAAGATTTCTACTTCTAAAATTCCTTTTTGAGGCATTTCATCTCTTCTTGAAATATTGCCAGTGCGTTGACACCGATCGCAATTTATAACAGCGATGTGGACATCCTTCCATAGATTAGGCCAGAATAAGCCGGCTTGCAAGATTTTTGCACAAGTCTTGGAAGTGCCTGCATGTCCACCATAAGGAGATGAATGACATTGAGCAATGACATCTTCTATTTCTTCTTCGGGAATACATCGGCGAAAGATTCCATCTGGTCCTCTTTTGAACAATAATGGTTCATCCCAATAGTAATGTTTCAGATTATGAAAGAATTTCTTTTTCTGCTGATAGGTTAGATCGGGTGGAAGAGCTCCTGCGGCTAGGTAGTTGACAATGTCAGCGTACCATGGCAGTCCTACAGTTGTCTGGATTGTTTCCACGGATTCTGGTTCATTTATATCTAACTGAGCTAGGTCGCTTCCTATTTGTGCTATCAGCTGTTCATACGGAAAATCATCGTTAATCGGCACTTGTTCGGGTTTAATACCTTCTATTCTAGATAAATGGTCCGCTACGACGTTCTCAGTACCTTTCTTATCTTTTATTTCTAGATCAAACTCTTGTAAGAGTAAAATCCATCTTAAGAGTCTTGGTTTAGCATCTTTCTTAGTTAATAGATATCGGATAGCAGCATGGTCTGTGTAAATGATTATTTTCGCTCCAACTAGGTAAGAACAGAATTTGTCAAGCGCAAAGACAACTACTAACAATTCTTTTTCGGTAGTAGCGTAGTTCATCTGGGCAGAATCTAAGGTTCTATTGGCATAGTAAATCGCATGGTTTCTTTTCCTTTCTCTGGCCTAGAACTGCGCCTACAGCATAGTCACTCGCATCGCACATGATTTCAAAAGGTAATCTCCAGTCAGGGGGTTGCATGATTGGTGCGGTGATGAGGGCTGTTTTTAGAGTTTCGAATGCTTTAAGACAATCTTCATTGAATATGAACTCAGCGTCTTTCATTAATAAACCAGTAAGAGGTTTAGTGATTTTCGAGAAATCTTTGATGAATCGTCGGTAAAAACCGGCGTGTCCTAAAAAGCTTCGTATTTCTCGAACGGTTTTAGGGGGTTGAAGATCTTTTATTACTTCAATCTTAGCTTTATCAACTTCAATTTCCTTGTCGGATATTACATGACCTAATACTATTCCTTTGTTGACCATAAAATGACATTTCTCCCAGTTAAGCACGAGATTTACTTTTACACATCTTTCTAACACCATTTCTAAGTTCGATAAGCATCCTTCAAAACTTTGCCCGCATACAGAGAAGTCGTCCATGAACACTTCCATGATGTTGTCTATAAAATCTGCGAAGATTGACATCATACATCTTTGAAAGGTTGCAGGAGCGTTGCATAATCCAAAGGGCATTCGCCTATAAGCGAACGTTCCATAAGGACATGTGAATGTAGTCTTCTCTTGATCATCAGGATGGATAGGGATTTGGAAAAATCCTGAGTAACCGTCAAGATAACAGAAGTAAGAATGCTTGGCTAATCGTTCTAACATTTGATCTATGAAAGGTAGTGGGAAATGATCTTTTCGAGTGGCTTTGTTTAGTTTACGATAATCTATGCACACTCTATATCCCGTCACTACTCTTTGCGATATCGATTCGCCTTGAGCGTTTTTCACAACAGTGATACCTCCTTTCTTTGGCACTACATGTATTGGACTAACCCATTCACTATCAGAGATTGGATATATTATCCAGGCATCTAATAATTTCTTAACTTCTTCTTTTACTACAGTGCTAAGGGTTGGGTTAATTCTTCTTTGAGATTCTCTGGAGGTTCTGCAATCTTCTTCTAGCAGAATACGATGCATACAAACTGAAGGACATATTCCTTTGAGATCAGATATGTTATATCCTAATGCAGTTGGATATTTCTTCAAAACATCTAAAAGTTTCTTTGTTTCTATAGTTCCTAAACTGGAATTTACTATAACTGGTCTTTTACATTCAACGTCTAAGAATTCGTACCTTAGGTTATGAGGTAAAGTTTTTAATCCTAATGTAGGTTTATCTTTACTTGGCATGGGATCCGGTGTAAGTGCTAAACTTTTGCTTAGACTATCATCCTGATACGGTTTTCGCCAATTATCATCTTCGAAAATCGGAGGGATTTGAATTTTCATTATTTCAGAATAAGTGGTCTCTTTCAGTTCCATTTCTCTTACACATTCGTCAATTACGTCCAATAGATAGCATGTATCCTCTATAGCTGGTGATTGTAAAAATTGTGTTAAAATAAATTCAACTTTCTCTTCACCTACTTCAAAGGTTAGCTTTCCTCTTTTTACGTCTATTATAGCTCCGGCGGTAGCTAAGAATGGTCTTCCTAGTATGATAGGTGTAGTGGAGTCTTCAGAGATGTCCATGATTATAAAATCAGTAGGGATGTAGAATTGTCCTATACGTACTGGGACGTTTTCTAGTATGCCTATAGGATATTTAACAGAGCGATCGGCTAGTTGAACAAACATTTTAGTTGGTCTTAGGTCTCCCATATCTAGCCTTTTGCAAATCGTTAAGGGCATAACACTGATACTGGCTCCTAAATCGCATAGAGCTTTGTCAATGACGAATTTTCCTATTACACAGGGTATAGAGAAACTTCTTGGATCTTTTAGCTTAGGAGGCATTTTATTCTGAATTATGGCGCTACACTCGGCAGTAAGTGTAACTGTTCCGTTATCCTCTATCTTTTTCTTATTGGATAAGATTTCTTTTAAAAACTTAGCATACGAGGGTATTTGGGTAATTGCTTCTGTAAACGGAATAGTAATATTCAACTGTTTCAGAAGTTCGACAAATTTCTTAAATTGACCCGTCGTCTTGGAATTTATTAATCTTTGAGGGTACGGAATTGGTGGTTTATAGGGTGGTGGAGGCACATAAGGTTGTTCTTTCTCCACTACCTCTCGATTGTCATCTTCCTTTTCTTCTGGATCATTCACCACTTCAGTCGGTTTATCCGGTTTTTGGTACATGGCTGGATTGTCAAGTCTTGGATCGGTAGGTCCGTCAAGTTCCTTGCCACTTCTTAATATTACAGCGTTAGCATGTCCTTTCGGATTAGGTTGAGGTTGTCCAGGGAATACTCCAGCTGGTGCAGCAGTAGGTGCTTGTTGTTGAGCTACTTGTGAAATATGAGTTTCAAGCATTTTGTTATGTGTAGCTAATGCATCTACTTTGCTCACTAATTGTTTAATCTGCTCACTAGTTTGAATGTTTTGGTTTAAGAAGTCCTTGTTTGTTTGAGATTGGTTAGCTATAAAGTTCTCCATCATCAATTCAAGGTTCGATTTTCTAGGGATATTAGGAGCAGTCCTTTGATATGTAGCTGGTGCTTGACCTGGTGCATAATAAGCATTGTTATTCTTATAGGAGAAGTTCGAATGATTCTTCCAACCTGGGTTGTATGTGTTTGAGTAAGGGTTTCCTTGAGCATAATTCACTTGATCAGTGGGAGTTCCTGCCAATAGTTGACAATCAGAAACTTCGTGTCCTGGGACTCCACATAACTCACAGTTAGGTGTTACTGCAGCCACGGTGGCTGTAGGTGTTATGGCCAAGTTATCGATCTTTTGGCTTAGTTGGTCAAACTTCGCATTGACTTGGTCCATACTACTTACTTCGTACATACCTCCCTTTGTTGGTTTCTCAGTTGCGACTCTCTCGCTTCCCCAAAGGTAATGATTTTGAGCCATACTTTCGATAAGTGCATAGGCATCATTATATTCTTTGTCCATCAATGCACCACCCGCGGCAGCGTCAATTGTCATTCTTGTATTGTACAAGAGTCCATTATAGAAGGTATGGATGACCATCCATTCTATTAATCCATGATGTGGACAAAGTCTCAGTAGATCCTTATAGCGTTCCCAAGCTTCGAATAATGATTCACTTTCTCTTTGCTTAAATCCGTTGATCTGAGCTCTCAGCATAGCTGTCTTGCTAGGTGGAAAATACCTATTCAAGAAAACTCTCTTAAGTTCTTCCCACGTAGTTACTGAGTTCGAAGGCAGAGATTGAAGCCAAGCTCTTGCTCTGTCTCGAAGCGAAAAAGGAAATAAACGTAGTCTAATAGCTTCTTGGGTAACTCCATTGGCTTTTACGGTATCTGCATATTGCACAAAGATCGAAAGATGAAGATTCGGATCCTCGGTAGGATTTCCGGCGAATTGATTTTGTTGCACGGCTGATATCAACGAAGGTTTTAGTTCGAAATCATTTCGGTTGATAGCCGGCGCTGCAATGCTTGAATGCGGTTCAGCTTGCGAAGGATTAGCGTAATACTTGAGTGGATGAGTCTGTTCTTCAGCCATCTCTGCGTCCTTTGATTTTACGACTGGTTTAGGCGGATCTAATTGAAGATCTGGAATATTGTGATTATTTTCGAAATCGAATATACGTCTTCTTACGTGTAAGAAGCGTTCCGATTCAGGGATTAGAGGTTGCAAGTCTTCGCTTTTAGAGCGAGTACTTGGCATACACTCGGAGATTAGATTAAATTAAATAGTTGATACCTTAGTCTAGACAATGCTACCTAAATGCACTAGTAACTAAATTAAGGAATCCCCGACAACGGCGCCAAAAACTTGATGGGCTAAAGACGTGTCTACTTATGCGTCTAGCGGTATCTTACTGCAAGTGCACAGCCTATCGAAGTAATATTTAAGATTATCGATCCACAGGGATTCTATGGTTACTTAGTGCTAGATGAACTTCTAGTTTAGCTAAGGCGAATGGTTGTCACGATTTTTTGTTGATTTTTAAGACTATTAAAGGCGGAATTAAATTTAAGTTTTTAATAAAGTAATACTAAGGCGGTCGGTATGTAATTATACTAACTTAGGTGGGTCAATCTAACCTAGGCTTATAAAGGTGTTCACTTAATCTATTCGGTAGAGATTACCAGTTTAAATACCCTCAACTCACACTCTCGTGGTCTTATATCATATCTTATCCCTAAAGCCCTATGCCTGCTCTCGCTAGCCCATAAGTGTTTAGAGGTAATTTTTGGAAACTAAGTAATTCTAATTTATCTTAAAGCGCTCTCGCTGTGTTTAATTTAAATGCCTAACTTTAGCTATCTGGTTAAAATCTCACACTCTCGTGGTCTTGACCTAACCTAATACTCTTTTCTTACTCTCGTAACGAAAAGGTCTATTTCAATTAAAAAGTATCAGCCAGAATGTTAAGTGATTAATTATTTTTAGCCTATGGTTATATTTTACCGGTTAAGTTTGTTATAACTACATACCGCCCTAAGGTGTTTAGCTACTCATCGATGTTGAACCAGACAGAGATAGAAAATTTAATAATAACATACTCATGGCAGAAAAATAAATAAACATTATAATTAAATTAAATTGCAATATAATGAAAAACCTGGTTAACAAATATTCGAGCAGACTCCTTCTTCCACAGACCGGAAAGCTTGGAGTTAGCGGAAATTGAAAATAAACGAATGCTGAAGGTTTAGAAACAAATAAATGTATAACAATTTCCTGATGTTGGAAATTGTTATATGGCGGGTTTGGATACAATAAAAAACGAAACAGAAAACTAAAAATAATGCAGGAATAGAAAGGCTGGTTCGTAATACAGTTCGGCAGAGCTTCCGCAGGAATTTGAATAAAAAAATGCTCTCCCCTTTGTTCATAGAACTTGTACTATTTATAGAATCCTTAATGGGCTGGATTTTTGGTCCTTTGTTGCATGGGCCTTGCTGAATTTGTGGAAGGAATGCAGGAACGTGGCAACAGAATAGGAGAAATGGTCTTCACGTAATGCCTTGACGCAGTCTGAGTCAAAAACCTAATTTTACCCTTGTCACGGTCGTGACAAGGTCTTCACGTTCGTAACTTGTGGTTTTTAAGTGTCACGGTCGTGACCACTCTCTTACGGTCGTGATGGCTCAAATTGGGGTGTCACGGTCGTGACACCCTTGTGACGGCCGTGACTGCAACAAATTATGCAGTCTTTTGCAGGCTTCTTCATTTCTTCATCTCTTTATGGTTTCTTTTGTTCCTTTTGCTCTTAATTCATGATTTAGCTCCATATAATGATGTACCTGCAAAATGGTAAGAAAAACTCGAGAAATCGAGTGTTAAAACGGTGAATATGCGATAAAACGTTAATGAAACCTAGCAATATAATCGATGCGTTTTCTCGTTATCATCAACATCTTCCATGTTTGTGAAGGAAGAGAAACTATCTAGAAGCTCTACCTATAAACCCTAATCTTAACACCTAACCAACACTACACCAAAAGAAGGGAAGATCTTCACATCAAAGCTTCTTCAAGCA
Source organism: Lathyrus sativus (assembly GCA_963859935.3). Lineage (NCBI taxonomy): Eukaryota > Viridiplantae > Streptophyta > Magnoliopsida > Fabales > Fabaceae > Lathyrus > Lathyrus sativus. The sequence continues at coordinate 790,896,812 of OZ012735.1, read as the reverse complement.
TTCCATGGTAGCCCAAGCTTGTCTTCCACATCATCCAAGAGCAAGAGAGACAAAACCCTAATCTAAGGGAACTAAAGAAGTCATTCTAGTCAAATTAGTGCATTAGAATCATCCAAAGTTAGCACCTAAACTAAAATCAAGAAAAAATAGTAAACTACATTGTAAATTCTTACAAAAATTCCTAAGGGACCCTAATTCAATCATGAATCTACCATACAAAATTCAGAGGTTGAATCATCCACCAAGTTCTAGATATAAAACATAAATCATGAGGTATTAACCATAAACCCTAAAAATGGAGCTCCTAAAGTTTCAACCTAAAACTACCATTTACATTCATCACAAAAATGTGAGAAAAATCTAGGGGGAATATGCATATCTATGCTAGCTATACACAAAAAATCAAGGCAAGAATCATCATCAAATGATCAAACCAAATTCAACAAAATAAAGCATCAACCATGGTTATTTTAATATCAATTAAAATTCAACAAATGCTAATAAAATCAAAAATGCATGAAATGTTAATATTTTTTATCTAAAAAAAACTAGATTTAATCATGAATCCATGGAAAAAGGAATGGAATTAATTGAGTAATTTTTCAATTATTTATGAATTATCTAATAACCATGAATGAAATGAGAAATTAAAATGAAAATCCAAAGAAATTGATAAGTGCGCGGTGTGAATAGCATATTTTTCCAGTTTATTTCAGGATTGGGCCCAAAAAGGGGGTGCTGATATCAAAGCTACACTAAGCCCACCCAAATACTATTAATGAAACGCTGCGTTGAACCCCACTCAGAATCCCTCACAAACTTAAATCAATTCCTGGCCATTAGATCCCACTTTGGTCAAAGTCTCACCCCAAATCCAATGGCCATGAGGTTGTCTTCTTCCTTTTAAATTTCTGAACTTAACACAAACACGCGCGCAACCATGGCCACCGCCGGTGGTTTTCCGGTCACCTGCTCAACCCTAACTCTCTCTAGAATCAACCATTGGCCACGATTTCTTGATGAATCTTGTCCCAAATTTCATAAGGAATCCACCTATACTACTCAATCTTTCTAAAAGCTCACGAATCCAAGAATGGCAATCTCAACCGAAAATTGCATAAACCCTAAATTGTCACTAATCTTCCAATTAATGATCCAGAAAGCTTCCTACACTCCTTTACATACCTGTCAAAATCGTGTGAATAGAGTGCTCAAACCTTCAAAACAACCCTCAAGAACTTCCAGACTCCTTCACTAGCATCCAAGGAAGGTTCTGTATGCAACCAAATGGATTGAAATACTCTGAATCGTTGAACCCGACTATGAGTTGCAGATGAAGAAATCCAAATGCCAACTCCCAATTCTCCCACGATCTTGCCTTGAATTTGATCTGAAATCACTCTCTAACCCTAGAGCAAGCTATTGGGAGCAAAAGAATGGATTGAAATTGATCCAAACCTTGTAACAGAATTGGATTTGCAAGAAGAAGTTTCAAAGTTCAATCTCACTATTCTCCCTCAATTCTCACCAACCTTGGCCCTGAATCACCTCATATGCTTATATAGAACATGATTGAACACTCTAGAAAGTTCTGGATCAATCTAATGAGAAGTTCAATATCTCATGTCATGGAAAATTCAATCTCATGGTACACTCATGACAGTTCTTGCAGCAGCTTGTATTCACTATTCTCTTCATCCAAATTCTCCTCACATGAGATTATGAAGGTGTTTTGATGGATTGGAGCATTGGTCTTGCACTTAGGCATAGTTTGGCATATGTAACTTATGTCTTAAGTAACAAAATACAACTCCATGATTTTGACCTCAAATGAGAAAAGTGCTATTGCCATTGTCTTTAAAATGCATTTTACAATCAAAATGACATATAGGTTTGTCTCATTTGGTCACCAAATGAAAAATCACAAATTTGGTCCTTTTAATGAACTTTAATTCTTCCTTTTTAAGCCAATTTTGCAATCTTGAGTTACAAGCAATTCCAACCTCTCATGACCACTTGGCTAGCCTCAAAACATCATTTTGAACAAGTTTGATGTTGAACATTTTCCCATTTGAAGCTTGCAAATAGGAGTTATGGACTTATGATTGAAATGACCTGTAATCTCCAAATGACCAAAATACCCTTGACTTGTCAAAGCCATAACTTGAGTTCTACAAATCCTATCAAGGACTTCTGGTACTCTCTAGAAAGATAAGAGGATAAGGAACAACATTCATGTTGGCCAAAAGTTCATAGGAATCATCCTTCTTGGGCAAAAGCTTCATGCAAGTTGGGTAACTTTCAAGCTCCCTATTCACATTCCTCAGATGACTTGTAACTTGTCAAAGTCATAACTTGAGTTCTACAAATCCTATCAAGGACTTCTAGCACTCAAATTAAAGCTAAGATCATTCTCTACAACAATCATGTTTTGGGAAAGATGAGATGACAATCACATATTGAGCTAAATTGCCTTGAAGATAGGGGTCAAACTAGGGGATTTTACACTGCCAAGCCTTAGAAACCCTAGCTTGAAACTTCTCAAACTCTTCAATCATGATGATTTGACCTTGGAATCATCCTCATAGCATATCAATGTATCAATCCATGATCACATGGCTCTTGGATTAGGTCTCAACCTTCTTCAAATCATCAGTTGACTTAGGGTTGACCCAGTCAAACCCTAGCTGCACCACTCATGGCTGAGCCTTCTTAATCTTGCACAATGACCTGTCTAGGCCTCAAAGTGATCTTCAACACTTCTCATGAAATCTCTCAAGACATAAAGTCTAACTTCATGGCTTCAGAATCATCTGATGACTTCCCACAACTCTCAAGTTAGGAGACACACCCTCTTGGTTTCAACCACTCTCTCTAAGGATCTTTTAACTTCTCTGACAAGGATATCAACCCTTGAGCACTTGAATAACCTTCTTAGCTAGCTTCAAAGTCTTGTGTAGCCCTTGGTTGGTAATCATACCTCTTGATCTCCTGCATACATGTCAATGAAATGCAAATGATAATGCTAATGTGAATGAAATGAAACATAAGCTAGGTAAAGAAATGTTGGTCAAATTTTGGGGTGCAACAACGTCCATCGTACTCGATGAGATCTATGCTTATTGTGTTTATCTGACGGGTTAGTTTAACTATCTACCTATCAAGGCTGGTCTGAAAAGAAAAGAAAATTGACTCGGTAAAGCATCGCACTTCGTGCCTACGTATTCTCGTCAGAGAACGAGAAATCAGAGTCAATGTAGTTCGGCTAACTACGGGTGAAAGGATAGGGGAAGGTGGCTCGCCAATACGTCAGTATTGTGCCTACATACTCTCAACAGGTGTGAGAGATCAGAGCTTACGTAGTTTGGGATAAAACGGGACACAGGCTGATTCAAGTGTTTTTATCCGAGTAGGGTTAACAAACAGTTTCAGCAGTTTGGTGTATGCAGCTCGCTCGTCGGAGACTCGTGTGTTACCGTTTGCGGTAGAACTGAAAGTTAACGACACTCTTTTTCTAAAACGTTTTCCTTGATTAAGAGCCCACGGGGCAAAAAGAGGTTTGATATTTGTTTTTGTCTTTTACGGAAAGAAGTGTTTTTCATGGATGTTTGTAGTTCGTACTGCACTAGAGACTATGACTTAGGAGTGAATGCATCGCATGTCACCCAAAGGGTACCATACTAAACATCCTGATTACTGGAAGGAAACCCTCCATTAACCATTTCCTAAGTGGCTTAAGGCTCGTAAGGTAATGTACCAACTTGCCTTTATTACGTATTTTACTGTTGTTTTGGAGATGAGAAGGAGAAAGAACTCTACAGGGGAAACTATCAAGCATCCTACTGTTGTCATACAATGGATTCATCCTATTGGGTGAGTTTGAAACAGGGAACTCCTAGATGTTATCATGCAAAGGTTTCAACCTAAAAGTCTATCATCACTTCCGTATCAAAGGAAGTGAGAGTCCTAGGGGATCATGTCAATGGGAAACACAAACAAACTGCTAAAATCATTAAGCAGATGAAACAGAAAAGCAGACAGTAAAGATGCAAATAGAATGCAGCAATACAAGCAGAGGGAGAAACTCAACCTCTAAGCAAACAAGCAAAGAGAATAAACAAAACAGACAAGCAAAGGGAGGGTCACCTCAACCTTTATATGCAATCAAGCAAAGGGAGCTCAGCTCAACCTTTCATGGCAATCATGCTCCTAAGCCTAGAATACTCTACACATGATACTATCCTAATGCATCAAGCAATAGGCAAACAAACAACCACACCACAACCCATCAGGAAAGAAGAGGTGAAATGGAAGAGCAACAAGGAAGTCATCCCAAGGCTACATCCAGTTGATGTATGTCAACACATGAGTCCATCAGAGGCTTAACCTCTTGAGGAATGCACAGAGCACTTCTTAAGGAAGGCCAGGCTCTACCAAGAGGGATCCTATGTCAACAGGACAGATAAAGGAATTGGGGTAGAGCCTGGATGGCAATCTAAGGTGTTATCTCAATGTGCATCAACACAGGAGTCTATCAGAGGCTCAACTTCTTGAGGAATGCACAAAGCACTTCCTAAGGAAGGCCAGGCTCTCCCAAGAGGGATCCTATGTCAATAGGACAAAGAATTATTTAGGGAATGAACCTAGATGTCAATCTAAAACACTTGATTAATGTGCATCAGCACAGGAGTCCATTAGATGCTCAACCTCTTAGGGAATGCACAGAGCACTTCCTAAGGAAGGCCAGGCTCTCTCAAGTGGGATCCTATGTCAATAGGACAAAGAATGATGGGTGAGGAACCTAAGTATCAATCTAAGGTGTCAAGGCAATGTACATCAGTACAGGAGTTCATCACAGGCTCCACCTCTTGAGGAATACACAAAGCACTTCCTAAGGAAGGCCAGGCTCTCCCAAGAGGGATCCTATGTCAATAGGACAAAGATAGATTTCATGATGGGAGGCATGGTGGAAACCTAAGGAATTCACCAAGGCACTCAACCAAATTCACTTGATCAAGAAATGATGGGAAGCATGATGTATACCTAAGGTATCCATCATGACACTCAACCAATCATGGGAGAATTGAATCATGGGAAGCATGAGGTATACCAAAGGTATCCCTCATGATAATCAACCACTCATGGAAGAATATGAGCAATGCAAAGCAAAGCTAGCAGGGGAATCATCCTCCTAAAGGTTTTAACCGGAAGCCCTAAGGATTAGTTACAAAGATCACCTAACCAAATGGATTTAGAAGCTCTATCAAGGCTTAATCAATGCTATAAATAGGTATCAAGCTAAGCTTTATTCTATCAAGAAGGAATTATAAGCTTAAAGTTTGCTAAGGTTCACCTTAGTAGCTAAACTATGAGGTAAGCTAAATTAGGATCACCTAAAACACAATCAACTTGTAAAATATGGGGAAAATAGTAAAATCAATCCTAAAAGGCTAGGAAAAATCCTAAGGATTCCTAATTTTGTTAAGGAATCATGGTAGAAAATCCAGGGGCAAGACCTAAATCTAAAGGTACTAAACAATTTCTATACTTAAAGGTATGCTCAAAGGAATCCACAAGGGGAAGGTCCTAGAAATCTATCTCAAACCTATACCTAAAAGTATCTAAAAAATAAAAGAAAAATGCTAAAATATTCTACAATGTATCAACATTCACCATACAAAAAATAAGACATTTCCATGGATTATTGAAAGAGAAAGAAAATCACAAAGATAGGCATGTCATTTTGAAACCATTATAAACATATTAAAAGAGAAAATATGCAATTAATTGAAAAAGAAATGGAAAAGCAAAATAAAATTCATGACAAAATTCTAAACATATCAAACTACCTACATGATTTTTCTCAAGATTTTATGACTTCATTTAATATTTTTCTTGAATTAAAATGAAACAAGTAACTAAATAAAAATAAAAGAAAATGAAATTAAAAGGAAAATGCAAGGGGTGCAGGTATTAACGTTCAGGCATGTTATTTGGTTTGGGCCTTGCAGTGGGGGGGGGGGGGGGTGGTAATAGCGAATTGGTCCAAAGCCCAGGTGAGTTTCAATTAATGAAACTCAGCGTTTCATCAAGTGGGAAAGAACCCGACTCGTGAGTGAATCCTGGCCGCGCGTATGGGATACAAAGTCCATGATCTCGCGTGATCTAACGGTTAGCATTAACTCAGGGCGTTTGAATTGAAAACGGAGGGAAGGTTCACGCGGTGGCTGGGGCAACACGCAGACGGTGGCCGACCTTGCGCCGGTCATCTTCAACCTCACGACGTGAATAGTGGCATTTCACAAAACTCAACAAAACTTCACATTTTTTATACCAAACAACTCGTCTCTCTTCCTAGATCACCATGGCATGATTTGAGGTGTTTAAGTTGGTGGAATTGACCCATAATCAAAAATGGCCTATAATCTCAACTTCCCAAAATACCCTTGTCTTGCAAAGCTCATATCTTAAGTTCTACCAATCCAATCATGGACTTCTAGTACTTTTTGGAAAGCTAAAAAGATAAGGAACAACATTCATGTTGGCCAAAAGTTCATGAGAATCATCTTTCTAGGTCAAATATGTCATGCAAGTTGGTTGACTTTCAAGCTCCAAATTCACATTCATCTGATGACCTGTAACTTGTCTGACTCATAACTTGAGTTCTATAAACCCTATCAAGGACTTCTAGTACTCAAATTAAAGCTATGATCATGCTTTACAACAATCATGTTGGGGTCAAGGTGAGATGTGTTAGAACATAAATTGGTTCTTAGTTATATCTCTATGTTTTGATGATAACACTTACGAAATTTTGTATTAAGAAATATATACTCTAAATTTGTTCAAGTATTTTTGCTGCAGATATTTAATTTAATATTCTTCTAAAAGCAAAAATGGATCTGAACGTTGAACTATGCAAGGCTCTGAAGCGTCAGAAGCATCTCTTAAAAGACTCTGAGCGCTGCCTACAGAAGGATCTAAAGCAGAAGCTACAGAAGCATCTGAAGCATAGACTAAAGACTTTGTATGAAGAGTTTCAAGCACAACTTTTCATAAGATTCTGATAGTACTATACGCTGCAAGTACTGAGGATCTGATCCCTAAACTCTGCTCTGAGTAATCTCACGCTAAAGCATACTTGTTGCAATACTCTGATACAACAAATTCTGAAGACATCAAGACTCAGATCACTCAAGGCTCTGATGTGAATTGCTGGGAATTAGAAACTTGTTGAAGAAGAATTCAAAGTTATATCCGTTGGTAAAGCCAAACGACTCTTTCCTCTTTTATGCTAGACACAAGAACATAGGCAAAAAGGATTTCTCTGAACGTTCTACTTCTAGGAAAGGTCAAGTGATGTGAAGACAAAAAGGTTTCAGCTACTTTGCAGACACGGTCTTCAAAGTGCATACGTGTTGGACTTCTATGCATATAAACGCAAGACTTCAACATCTTTCTCAAGTTGACAAACATTGAAAAAATTATTGAACAATTCTCTTGAAAGCTCTCACAAAGCTCTCATACAAATTATTATTCTTTGCTAAATAGTTTTCATAGTTCTTAAACTTAAGTGTAAATCATAGTTATGATACAGCTTACTTAGAAGCATTCAAACACTTGTTTAGTTTTACATTTGATTGTAAAAGTTCCTTGAGAAGACCAAGTTGTGGTCAGTAGTTCTTGAGAAGACTAAGAACAGTTGTTCTTAGTGGTTGATATTGTAATCAGTTTGATTAATAGTGAATTAAGTCCTTGCAGAGAAAGGCAAATCACTCTTGATAGGGTGGACTGGATTAGTTGAGTTCAACGAACCAGGATAAAAATCATTGTGCTTTTATTGCCATAATATTTTCTATATACTTATTCAACCCCCTCCTTATAAGTATTTTCTCACCTTCAGTTGGCATCAGAGCTCCAATTTTGTGTGCGCTATCACTTCACCATGAACAGAAAAGATCCAGTGAGAAAACTTTGATATATATTCTTGGTTGTTATTATGGTTGAAGCTTCAACATCTAACAGCAACAACAAATATGAAGAAAGGGATAAAATCAACACAAACCCCCCTATGTTTGATGGGGAGAAATTTGACTATTGGAAGGACAGAATAGAGAGTTTCTTCCTTGGTTATGATGTTGATTAATGGGACTTAGTCATTGACGGGTATGTTAACCCCACTGATGGGGATGGCAAGAAAATTGATAGAAAATCCATGACTGAAGCCCAAAAGAAGGAGTTCAGAAATCATCACAAAGCTAGAACAATCTTATTAAATGCAATATCTCATACTGAGTATGAGAAGATCACCAACAGAGAAACTGCATTTGATTTGTTTGAGTCTTTGAAGATGACACATGAAGGAAACTCACAAGTTAAAGAGACCAAGGCTCTGGCGCTAATCCAGAAGTATGAAGCATTTAAAATGGAAGAATCTGAATCTATAGAAACTATGTTCTCTAGATTCCAGATCCTCACAGCTAGTCTAAAAGTGCTGGACAAAGGCTATTCAACTGCTGATCATGTGAAGAAGATCATCAGAAGCTTACCTATCAGATGGAGACCTATGGTCACTGCTCATAAGCTAGTAAAGGATCTGAACAAGATCACATTGGAAGAACTGATCAGCTTACTAAGGAGCCATGAAATTGAACTTGAAGAAGACGAGCCTCAAAAGAAAGGTAAGTCAATTGCTTTAAAATCTAACAAATCTGTTAAAGCGTTGCAAGTGTTAGAAGAAAGTTCTGAAGAGTCTTCTTCTGAAGAAGAAGATGAGTTGTCCTTGCTGTCCAGAAGAATCAACAAACTCTGGAAGCACAAACAGAGGAAGTTCAAGAACTTCAAGAAGCCAGATCAACGCAAAGAGTCCTCTGGACACAAAAGATCTGGAAAGAAGGAGGTTGTTTGCTATGAATGCAAGGAACCTAGGCATTACAAGAATGAATGTCCAAAGCTTCAGAAGGAAAATCCTAGAAGGAAGCCTGAGCATAAGAAGAAAGTTCTGATGGATAAATGGGATGATTCATATGTATCTGAATCTTCATCAGAGTCAGAAGAAGAATGCGCCAACATGGCATTGATGGTTGGAGTAGAAGATCAAGATGAAGGATCATCTGGATATGAATCTGATTCGGAATTTGACTCAGAAGAGGTACTTTCTGATCTCTCTAGGGAAGAACTTATTAAAGTTTTATCAGAAGTCCTAAAAAAATATAATCAGATTAAGCTCAAATGCAAGAAGCTTAAATGCAATCTTGAATCTGAGAATAATCTGTTAAAGTCAAAAGTTGCTGAGCTCAAAGAAAACAATTTGAAAATGAAAAACAATTTTGAAAAAGCTCAACAAGACTCTGAATCTGAAACCAAGTCAAAATGCAAAAATATTTTGGAAGAATATGACTTCAGTTTTTAGAAGTTTCTGGCTAAAAGCATAGATAGAAGCAAGATGGATTTAATGATCTATGGAGTTAGTAGAAATAACAGGAAAGGAATTGGATATGAATCTTCCTCTGGAAAAGATTTAAATCCAAAGCCTGTTGATAAACTTATCATTAAGAAGACTCCCTTAAATTCTCATTTTAAGTTTGGTCATCTGAATGATATTAAACACACACGTTCTGATCAGAATGTTCCTATGTTTAAGCCAAAAGTCAGTCAGAACAAAACTGTTGTAAAAAGACAGAAGTTCAGACAAACTTTCAAGGCAACTAACCCAAACGGACCCAAAAAGATCTGGGTACCTAAGGATAAGATAATCCCTGTTGCAGATGTATTTAGCAGAAAAGTCAAGACGCCAGTCATGGTACCTGGACTCTGGCTGCTCACGTCACATGACGGGAGAAAGGTTTATGTTCCAAAGCCTGGAGCTTAAATCTAAAGGAGACGTGAAGTTTGGAGGGAATCAGAAGGGTAAGATTATTGGCTCTGGTACTATTGGCAATGGTAACTTTCCCTCTATATCTAATGTTTTACTTGTAGAAGGATTAAAGCATAATCTATTGTCAATAAGTCAATTAAGTGACAATGGTTATGACATAATCCTTAATAAAAAATGTTGCAAAGCTGTTAGTCAGAAGGATGGCTCAATCCTATTTAATGGAAAGAGGAAGAACAACATTTACAAAATCAATCAGAAGGATGGCTCAATCCTATTTAATGGAAAGAGGAAGAACAACATTTACAAAATCAATCTTTCAGAACTTAAGGTTCAAAATGTTAAATGCCTTATGTCTGTTAATGATGAGCAATGGGTCTGGCACAGAAGATTGAGGCATATTAATATGAGATGTATATCTCAAATTAATAAACTCAATTTGGTCAGAGGACTTCCTAAGTTAAAGTTCAACTCAGATGCTCTTTGTGAAGCATGTCAAAAAGGAAAATTTTCAAAATCTTCTTTTAAAACAAAAAATGTTTTTTCAACTTCAAGACCATTAGAATTACTTCACATTGATTTGTTTGGACCAATGAAAACTGCATCCATCAGAGGCAAGAAGTATGGATTAGTCATTGTTGATGACTATAGCAGATGGACATGGGTGAAATTCCTAAAACACAAGGACGAGTCACATTCTGTGTTCTTTGACTTCTGCAAACTAGTCCAAAATGAAAAAGATTTTAAAATTGTTAAAGTCAGAAGTGATCATGGTGGTGAATTTGAAAACAAATATTTTGAAAAATATTTTAATGAGAATGGAATTGCTCATGATTTCTCCTGTCCTAGAACTCCACAACAGAATGGAGTTGTAGAGAGGAAAAATAGAACTCTGCAAGAAATGGCCAGAACCAGGATCAACGAGACTAATATGGCAAATCACTTTTGGGCAGAAGCAATAAACACAACGTGTTATATTCAGAACAAAGTGTCTGTAAGACCTCTTCTGGAAAAGACTCCCTATGAATTGTGGAGGAACAGAAAGCCCAACATTTCTTATTTTCATCCTTTTGGATGTATCTGTTATATGTTGAACACTAAAGAGAATCTAAACAAGTTTGATTCTAAAGCACATAAGTGTTTCATGCTTGGGTATTCTGAACGCTCTAAAGGCTACAGAGTATACAATACTGAAACACAGATTGTGGAGGAATCTATACATGTTAGATTTGATGATAAGCTTGGCATTGAAAAGCCAAAGCAGTTTGAAAGTTCTGCAGATAGAGAAGTAATTCTCAAAGACTCTGAAGGCTCAGAGGCAGAAAAGGTTCAAGTAAAAGAGCCAGAAGCAACGCCAGATGCAATTCCTTTAGCTTCTCAAATGAACAACTTGAATATTTCTGAAGAATCAAATGTTAGAGGATCATCTTCCAGAATCAAGACCTCTCACCCAGAGGATGTGATCATTGGAAAGAAGGATGACCCAATAAGAACAAGATCCTACCTCAGATCATCTAAAGTGTCATTATTTGGGTTGGTGTCAGTTATTGAACCAACTTTTGTGGATGAAGCTCTGCAAGACAATGACTGGATAATTGCCATGCAAGAAGAGCTCAATCAGTTCACAAGAAATGACGTTTGGGATTTGGTTCCAAGACCAAAAGGATTCAACATAATTGGAACTAAATGGGTCTTCAGAAACAAGTTGAATGAAAAAGGAGAAGTTGAAAGAAACAAAGCAAGGCTTGTTGCTCAAGGTTATAGCCAGCAAGAAGGAATTGATTACACAGAGACTTATGCTCCTATGGCCAGGTTAGAATCTATTTGTTTACTCATTTCTTTTGCTGCACAAAACAACATCACTCTATATCAGATGGATGTTAAGAGTGCCTTTCTAAATGGAATTATAGAAGAAGAAGTCTATGTTCACCAACCTCCTGGTTTTGAGAGTGAAAAATTTCCAGAACATGTTTTTAAACTTAAGAAATCTCTTTATGGTTTAAAACAAGCTCCTAGAGCTTCGTATGAGAGATTAAGTAACTTTCTTATGGAGAAAAATTTTATCAGAGGAAAAGTGGACACAACTCTCTTCTGTAAAACATTTAAGAAAGATTTGTTAATTTGTCAAATATATGTGGATGATATTATATTTGGATCTACAAATGTTACGTTGGGAAAGAAGTTTGCTCAATGTATGCAGGCTGAATTTGAGATGAGCATGATGGGAGAATTGAGATTCTTTCTAGGAATTCAAGTCAACCAGACTCCAGATTGCACTTACATTCATCATACCAAATATGTTAAAGAGCTTCTGAAGAAGTTCAATATGACTGATAGTAAGATGGCAAAAACTCTTATGCATCCAACAAGTACTCTTGGTAAGGAAAAGGTAAGTAAGAAAGTAGATCAGAAACTCTACAGAGGTATGATAGGATCTCTTCTCTACTTAACTGCTTCTAGACCTGACATTTTATTCAGTGTTTGCTTGTGTGCAAGATTCCAATCAGATCCTAGAGAATCACACTTAACAGCTGTTAAGAGGATTCTAAGGTATCTGAAAGGTACTTCTAGTGTGGGTTTGTGTTACAGAAAATCTGATGATTTTAAATTAGTTGGATTCTGTGATGCTGATTACGCTAGAGACAGGGTTGAAAGAAAAAGTACTTCTGGAAGTTGTCAATTTCTGGGAAGAAATTTAATCTCCTGGTACAGCAAGAAACAACCTACAATTGCTCTATCTACTACAAAAGCAGAATATATTGCTGCTGCTGGATGTAGCACGCAGATGCTCTGGATGAAAAGTCAGCTAGAAGACTATCAGATCTTTGAGAGTAATATTTCTATATTTTGTGATAATACTTCTGCTATATGTTTGTCTAAAAACCCCATTTTACACTCTAAGGCAAAACATATAGAAATTAAACATCACTTCATCAGAGACTATCTTCAGAAGGGTATTATAAAATTAGACTTTGTTGATACAGATCATCAATGGGCTGATATTTTCACAAAACCCCTTGCTGAAGATAGGTTCAAGTTTATTCTGAAAAATATTGGTATGGAATTTTGTCCAGAATAATATTTATCAGAAGCAAACTTCTCAGATGCAAAATGTTTAAAACTCTGAAGTATTTCATCTGTCATTTATTTGATTTCTTAATTTATTATTATCTGTGTGTATATGAACTAACCAATCTCAGAGGATCTGAACGTTGGCTAACGTTTCATTTCTCAAGAGAATTCAGAAGCACATGCAAGCAAACACGTGTCACTCTGAATCTGAAAAGATGGCGTGCGTAATACTGAAGAGACATTTGAGGTAACGTTTGAATAGTTGAAATTCTTAATTTTCCCCCCAATTGTCAGAATCAATTAATGCTTTGAAATGATTATTATTCTTTTCATTAAATGCCATTAATTGCTAATTGAGAACGTGCTGAATGTGTGTCTATTTGTGTGCCCTAATTTCTCTCTATAAATACCACAAATCTCACCATTTCACGCTTTTCACTTTCACAAACACGTATATGCATTTCTGTTTGCTCTTTGACCTTCATCTAAACCCTAAACCTTCATCATCTTCAACAATGGCTACCTCATCTTCAACCTCGGCTCGATTCCAATCTTCAATGGCTGCAGTTGCGTCATCAAACATGGGTGCTACTCCTTTTAAGGAACCTGAGAGAACCTTGTTAACCCCTGTTGATAAGCTTGAAGTTTTATGTGAATCAATGGTGGAATTTGACTCCTTGGCTGACAATGGCTTTGATTTGCGTTCTATCATTGATGCTCAAGGCTGGGTAAAGTATTTTGATAGATTGTTTGGACCAGTTTATCCACACTTAGTGAAAGAATTCTGGATTCACGCATCTATTTACCCAAAGTTCATCATCTCTTCTGTTCTGGGAAAAGAGATTATAATCACTGAAGATCTAATCAGGAAACTCATTGGGTACGAGGAAACTGATAGAGTTTCTCATCTGCCAGCTGGGTGTGTTGAAATGGAAGAAGTGTATGCTGAAGTTATTTCATCTGGACAAGCCTCCAACAAGTTCAAGGATCTGAAACCTGATTACAAAATCTGGGCAAAGATTTTTCTGGGCTACATCAACCACAGAAAATCCATAAACTCTCCAGATTATATGAACAATGAACATATTTACTTCATGTACTGCTTAAGTCAGAGTACTAAAGTGGATCTACCACACATTCTCTTCATGCATCTGTGGAATCACATTAATGCATCCAGAGAATCTGTCAAGACTAAGGGTCAGAAGATCAGAATGTGGATACCTTTTGGAAGATTAATCTCAGACATTCTAACGGAGAATGGTCTGGTAGCTGCTCTACATGAAGCTGGAGTGAAAGAAGAACTTGATTCAATAGTTGGAAAACCTTTGAATGGAAAAAGTCTCCAAAGGCTAAGAGTTGTGGATGAACTCACAACTGCTCTAAAAAGCTGAATATTGCTGAAGTCAGTCAGAGGAGGATTCTAGTTAAAGACTTTCCTATCTTTGGTGCTGAGGAACCCAGAGACATTATTCTTAGGTACATTGATATGTGCAAGGCAGATGGAACACCTGTTCCTGCTGATATTCTGATACGTGCAAGAGAACCTATTCTAGATGTTTATGAGGAGAATATGAAGAAAAGAAGACAGTTAGAGGCAGAAGAAGCTGCTGCTCAGAAGAAACAGAAAGTTGCTGAAAAACCACAGAAGCAGATAAAGACAAAAGCTTCTGGAGAAGTTCCTCCTATTCCTGCCAAACGCATCAAGATAAGAGGTACTAAAAAATCTTCACCTTCTATTTCTAAAATTGCAGTAGATTTATCAACAGTTAGTTCTATACCTGAACCTCCTCCTACTCAAACTCAAACCATTCCTGTTCCATCTCAAACCTCTAAACCACCTACAATTCCTAATTCACAACTTCCATCTGATCCTGTTCCCACAACACCATTACAATCATCTGACATTCCTCAATCATAACCACAAACAACAAAACCAGCAGAACCAACTCCAACACAAGAACAACCTGAAATTCAACAAACTTATGTACCTGAACCAATACCATCTAAACCCGTTGTATCTGAACCACCAAAATCCATACCTTCTAATCCTCAACCAGAAAACCCAAACCTACTGAATCAAATGTATCTGATTCTGAGGTTCTGGACGTCCAACCCCTCAAAATCATGTTTGAAATATCGTCTACATCTTGTCACTCATCCACCTCATCTGATTCATCTGAATCTGATGTTCATCCAGATGTAAGCTCACCCCCTCTCTCAGAGGATATGAACCTAAACAACCAGATCCACCTATTTCATCTGATGCTATCATTCCTAAACCCACTCAAAAACCTAAACCCAGGATATCTGAGTTTATTTCAGTTGCATCCTTTAAACCACTTCCCTCTGATCCCCTTCCTTCTGGTCTAAAGATTAAACACTTTTATACCAGAATAGAACCATCTGACACAATCACTCCATACAAACCCAGTCCTCCAACTACTCTTCCATCTGAACTTCAAACCCAGTTTGAATAACTACCAGATATCTTTTCATCAGAACCTCTGTTGTCTGATAAATCTGTTTTCATTCCCTACACTTCCACTACATTTGATGTCATTCCCTCTGCATCACGTGTAAAACCATTTCTGGTTCATACTTTATCCAGATTCACAACTGCTACTTCATCATTTGACCATCCATCTTTTCCTTCCTACCCTCGTCCTCTGTTCATTATCCCATCTTTCACCATACCAACTCCACCAAATATTGATAGTCTATTTGAAAATTTTATGAAAGAGATAAAGATGAATTTAGGCTCTGTGAAGAAGAGATGCTTGTCAACCATGAATGCAGATGAATCTGATGCTATTTGGAATAACTTCATCTCTAGATTCAATACTGTTGCTTCAAATCTGAAGAGTGTCTACTCTGATGATGCGAAGATCAGATTTGCTGAGACTGCCAGAACCATGTTATGGAATATGAAAAGATCTGCACCTTTGCTTCTTGAGGATGTACCTTCATCTTCTGGAGTATTTGCTACAGAAACCATTGCAGGATCTGCTCCTAAAGAATATTCTTTGGCTCTGACAACTGTAAATAAACCTTCTGCATCTGTGGATCTAGACTCTGCAACTCCAATGGTCATTGACTCTGCTCCTACATCAGAATATACTCCATCTTCTTCTTCTGAGATCAAGAAAGAGAACCCAGAATTAGAAGATAAGATTGTTGTGCTAGAAGCTGGTCAATCTGAGATCAAGTCCTGGATGGCAAGACAAGATCAGAAGAATGAGAACATTGAAAAATGGATGTCAAATCAAGAACAATCTTCATCTGAGATCACTCAACTTCTGAAGATGATTCTTTCCAAACAAACCTAGATTTATGTTTTCTGATGTTTGTGCACTTGTACTTGAATTTCTTATCTGATGTTTTATCTGTTCTATCTGAGTACTTATGAATGACTGAATCTGATGTTTTCTCTACATGAATGTATCTTTTCTCTCTGTTTCCTTTTATTTGTCTTTAAAGTTTTCTTTTTGATTATGACAAAAAGGGGGATAAAATGAAATTCTGTCTGTTCAAATAAATTTTACCTGAATGGAATTCAGACATATCAAATTATAACTAATGTGAACTCTTAGGATTTCAGAACTTATGATAAATCTGAAAAAAATTATTTAAAGTAACTCTGAGATCCCCAAATCAAGTTTTAACCAATCAGGCTCTGATTCTGAAACGTTCATCCAAGACAAGCTCTACTTTTTTTGGAACAATCAGGCTTTGATTCTGAAAAGAATACTCATACAAAAAGGGAAGTTTCTATTCTTTCTAAGTATTCAATTCAGGGGGAGACTCATAATCTCAGGGGGAGTTATAGTTATCTCTTTATTGAACAAAATTTCTTATGTTTTTGTCATCATCAAAAAGGGGGAGATTGTTAGAACACATATTGGTTCTTAGTTATATCTCTACGTTTTGATGATAACACTTACGAAATTTTATATTAAGAAATTATATACTCTAAATTTGTTCAAGTATTTTTGCTGCAGATATTTAATTTAATATTCTTCTAAAAGCAAAAATGGATCTTAATGTTGAACTATGCAAGGCTCTGAAGCATCTGAAGCATCTCTTAGAAGACTATGAGCGCTGCCTACAGAAGGATCTGAAGCAGAAGCTACAGAAGCATCTGAAGCATAGACTGAAGACTTTGTATGAAGAGTTTCAAGCACAGCTTTTCAGAAGACTCTGATAGTACTGTATGCTGCAAGTACTCAGGATCTGATCCCTAAACTCTACTCTGAGTAATCTCACGCTAAAGCACACTTGCTGCAACACTCTGATACAACAAATTCTGAAGACATCAAGACTCTGATCACTCAAGGATCTGATGTGAATTGCTGGGAATTAGAAACTTGTTGAAGAAGAATTCAAAGTTACATCTGTTGGTAAAGCCAAACGACTCTTTCCTCTTTTATGCTAGACACAAGAACACAGGAAAAAAGGATTTCTCTGAACGTTCTACTTCTAGGAAAGGTCAAGTGATGTGAAGACAAAAAGGTTTCAGCTACTTTGCAGAACGATCTTCAAAGTGCATACGTCTTGGACTTCTGTGCATATAAAAACAAGACTTCAACATCTTTCTCAAGTTGACGAACATTGAAAAAATTATTGAACAATTCTCTTGAAAACTCTCACAAAGCTCTCATACAAATTATTATTCTTTGCTAAATAGTTTTCATAGTTCTTAAACTTAAGTGTAAATCACAGTTGTGATACAGCTTACTTAGAAGCATTCAAACACTTGTTTAGTTTTACATTTGATTGTAAAAGTTCCTTGAGAAGACCAAGTTGTGGTCAGTAGTTCTTGAGAAGACTAAGAACAGTTGTTCTTAGTGGTTGCTATTGTAATCAATTTGATTAATAGTGGATTAAGTCCTTGTAGAGAAAGGTAAAGCACTCTTGATAAGGTAGACTGGATTAGTTGAGTTCAACGAACCAGGATAAAAATCATTGTGTTTTTATTGCCATAATATTTTCTATATACTTATTCAACCACCCCCCCCCCTTCTAAGTATTTTCTCACCTTCAAGATGAAAATCACATCTTGAGTTATGTGGTCTTGAAGTTAGGCACTAAACCAGGGGATTTTACACTGTCAAGCTTAGTAACCCTAGCCTAGGAACTCTTCACACTCTTGATTCATGATGAGTTGACCTGGGAATCATCCCTTGGGAATCTTAATACATTAACCCATGATCACATGACCTATCGTGGAAACTTTCCTGCTGTCACGCGCTTACTCATAAGTAAAACAAGTTGTTCTGCATAAAAGACATATCAAATGCAATGCATATGGCAGTTTTGAAATTCCAATCTGTTCACTGGAAAAAAATTTGTGACATAAAGTGTATGAATTATTCATCAACATATCAACATTAATACAACACTGTAAGAGGAATCCTTTATTGGGAGTCAGTTTCGATGCGATCTTTACCAAAGTATGCTTTCGAAACAAACCTGTTTCAATTAGGACTTTTTTAGGTTGTAATGTGGTCAGGTTCACGGTTTAAGAAAGAAAGGATAAAGGCTCAAAATTCATTTTAACCCACCCATTCTCCTTGATGTTCTCCCATCCTACGTTCAACTAACTCGACCTTAGCGTTCACCTTTCAAAGTCTTTTGGCGTCTGGAGCCACACGATTTCGTTCTTTCTCGAGGATTTTTCTTTCATAATCCTTTTTTTGCTTTTCGTTTTTTCGTTTTCCCCTAACTTTTTCCTGGACTAACTCTTCAGAGTTTTCTTCAATTTTGAAGTCCAGCGGGGTACCCTCATTTTTGCCTAAGTCGCTTGTTTGCAATATTCGACTTAGCGGGCTTTTTCCTCTTGATTTTTCTTTCTCTCTTTTTTTTGTTGTTGAACAAATCGCATGACAACGGCTCGTCTGACTTGTTAAAGAGATTGTGACTGTTTCACTCCTGATCGACCAGGTTTAACCATCATGGTTTTTTAGGTACGACCTATAGCGGTGTGATTGATCCTCGAACGGACACTCCTTTTGTAATTTGAACGCTTGGTCAAATTAACTGACACCTACCCTGCCCCGGGTTAAGATTGAGGGTTTTCTATCTTCAGAAAGAAACTCCTACTACTAGGCTCAAAGGGGTTAATAAGGGAGTATCTTCCTTATATCTCCGGTGTTTGGGATTTGAAACAATGCCTGTACATCCTCAACAGGTTTTTATTCAAAAGCATACATTCGGAAGCTTGCGCTTCTTGAATTTTCGTCATCCTCCCCAAACTCCACTTAAACAAGCGTTGGAAATAAATGAAAGCAATAGAGTGAACACGAATGGATTAATTCAAAAACATGCATATTTATTTCATTATCAATATCAATTGAAAATAACAAGTTTTACAAACGAAATTTGCAATTAAACAGGAAAGAAATCACAAATGTAAAGAAATGACATGATAAAATGCAGATTGCCAGTTTCTCGGAACTGGGCTTCTTGTATCTTGACTTGTTGGCGACTCAGCCGCCTCCAGCTTGTTCGTGGTTTGGCAGAGGATTCTGTATAACGTTGGGAACATCATCGGAGAAGTTGATTGCCTTACTATCGATCAAGTCCTGTACCTTGTGCTTGAATTATTTGCAATCATCGATGGTATGACCGGGTGCCCCGGAATGGAACTCGCAATGAGCGTTCCCATCGTAGCCGAATGGAAGCGCACCTGTTGGCGGAGCTAACGTTGTCTTCTAAATAAGCTGCAGTTGCAGCAAAGCTTGAAGAAGTTGAGAGTACGACATCAGCGGCACATCAAATACTCTGTTCATCGGGCCCCTCTTCTGGAATCTCCTAGGGGTGTAGTTCGGGTCCTGATTCTGATTTTGCGGCTGCTGCTGTTGTTGTTGTACCGATATTATAATGCCAGCAACCTGTCGTTGGCGAGCATAATCCTGACTTCGCCTTCTTCCACAAGAACTGGATACTGAGTTAGTATCGTCTTTGTGCTTCTTACCACCTAACACTTTCTTTCCCCCGGCTGAGGAACCCTCACCGGCCTGAATCTTCCCAATTTTGATGCCATTCTCCATATATTCTCCAGTGATTATGAGTTCGGAGAAGCTTCCCGACATACTGCTGACAAGATTCTTGTAATAAACACCTGGAAGAGTAGCCACAAACATCTCGACAAGTTCTCGCTCAACCATCAGTGGTTGAACTCTTGCTTCCAGTTCACGCCACCTCTGAGCGTACTCCTTAAAGCCTTCGTTGTTCCTCTGAGAAAATTTTTGTAGCTGAACCCGGTAGGGAGCCAGATCGCTGTTGTACTGATAGTGGCGCACGAATGCTTCAGCAAGGTCTTTCCAACTGTGTACACTTATGGGTTCCAAACCCATATACCACTCCAGCGAGGGGCCTGACAGGCTGTCTTGGAAGAAGTGTATCAGCAACTTCTCATCTTCAAAATGTGCGGACATCTTTCGGTGATAGGACCTCAGATGGATACGGGGACAAGTGGTTCCCTTATACTTCTCGAAGTCAGGTACCTTAAACTTTGGAGGCACCTTGAGGTCTGAGATCAGCCCCAGCTTGGTCATATCAACGCCCATGGAATTCACGTTCTCAAGACTCCTCATCTTGTCTTCGAGCGCTTTGAATCTCAAACGGGCTTCAGAATTCAGTTCGCCCTCGACTCCTTTCATCGAGAATAAGTCCTCTTGACGATCCTCGTGCCAAGGTTGATGGCCATTGCCATGAGCAAATCCAGCAGCATCAAGACCAAACAGATTACCAGCACCAGCGTTCCCAGCGTTACCCGTTCCACCAGTATTGCCATTGCCCATACCAACATTACCATTGGCTTCAAAGTTTCCATTTCCGGCTCCAGTTGTATTCTCATTAGCTCCAACATTGGTAACAACATTACCATTGCCACTTCCATTCCCTCCAGTAACAGGGATGTTAGCATGAGGGGTCTCAACAAGCGGAGGGTTTGCAGTATTCCCACCATGTAACATGCCGTTACTGTCAATGCGTGCAATAAGAGGTTGCACCAGAGTTTTGAGTTGATCCTGGCCATTGGCGACCACTTGCATGAGATCCATAAAATGATCCATCCCCTCCCTGAGCTCTTGAATGTCAGTCTGAACATGTTCCATTACTCTGACCTGATTTGCTCTGGTAGAATACCGGTGAATCTGCCTTCGCTCAATCCTGATACAAACCTATAAAACACAGATGGTTAGATAAATAAGCTAGAGGCACATGCTATGTGAAATGATTATGCAAATGCAAACGTGTGTCTGTGCCTCGGGAGAGATTCCCCCCGATTCTAGTTTCCAAGACAAATAAAGTCTAACATCCAATCATGGAAAGAAAACCTCGTATATATCTGAAAAACCCACGCGGACAACGTACAACTGTAATCGAATACAACTGAAGCAACAAGGTGTGACCCCAACCAACAAGCCTGGTGGTGGTCAGCATATCAATGCATAAAAGATACAAGGAAATACAAGGAAATCAAGTGCGGCCACAGGC
This sequence comes from Lathyrus sativus, assembly GCA_963859935.3. Lineage (NCBI taxonomy): Eukaryota > Viridiplantae > Streptophyta > Magnoliopsida > Fabales > Fabaceae > Lathyrus > Lathyrus sativus. The sequence goes on along the minus strand of OZ012735.1, from coordinate 790,875,367 downwards.
ACAGAAATCTTCCAATAACTTCTTCGTAGTAGGATGGTCAGGCTTAGTGAGAAGACCCCAGATCAGCAGATCCCTCTGCCTGATGGTATCCTAGAAATCCTTGGCAACGTCCCCACAAGTACCTTCTCCAGAGCAGTCTTCCACTCTGCACCTCTTAGCATCAGCTCTGAGTTAACAATCCTGCAGGTTTGCCTTGGTTTCAACCAATTTGTACTGAACGTCTCGTCGAAGTTATGCTTCAGCCTCTATCTTCTTGTCCTTGATCTCAATCTGGGCCTCTAGCTTGGCTATTTGTTGCTTCAGCTTCTCCTATCGCTCTTTGTGGTTGGCCAGAGCGTTGTTCCACCATGTCTTGAATTTAGATATCTTCAGATATGCCTTATCCAAGTCTTGCTTCTTGGTGGCAAGGACGCTGTTAACAACTTTGAAATCCAACCCTAAGTGTTCACGCTCAACCCTCTGTTTGGTCAAGTCTGTGCCTAGCCGTTCACCAACTCGGTCTGTTTTTTTGAAGGAATAGACGGCTTCACTCTTCTCGCTTCTAAGTTGAACAAGTTCTTTTTCCAACTCCTCGTTGGCCTTCTTCAACTCTTCCTTTTCAGCCACTACCTGCTCATACTTCAGGATGTCCACAGTGGTAGGCTTCTCATTCATGAGGGGAACCGGAGGAGCCACTGGAGGAAATGGCATCAAAGACTGCTTTGCTCTAGCCTAAAACCAACCCCGATAAGGCTCATAAGTCTGGCTGTTGCTCTTACCCAACAGTGTCTTTCCTCGTCTGTGGATGTTAGTCCAAGCATGCTCCAGCTTAGTCAGCATGTCACTATCAAGAAACCCGTTGAGGTACAGAGATTTCTGCACCTCCTCATCCTTCAGTGGACTTCTCAAGGCGTACCCGAACTGTCTGATTAACAAGGTTGGGTTATAGTTAATACATCCCTTACGTCCAATCAACGGAACATTAGGGAATCCACTGCATCTATAAGAAATCTCAGTCCCATGCGCATCCCGGTCAAACCAGGTGAGGTCTTCGGCTGATAAAACCATCAGGCGTTTAGACCACTCGGATGTGCTGGCAGAAGAAACGAAAGGACCCCTCTTGGGTATGTGGCTATCAAACCACCTGTATAACAAAGGAGTGCAGCAGGACACTATTTTCCCCCTTCTGTTCTCATTCTTGTAGTGGACAAAATGATACAGATCACCAAGCAAAGTGGGAATCAGATTCCCTGAGGCAAGCAAGTAGAAAGCATCTACATCTACAAAGTCAGGAAGATTCGGGAACAACAAAATCCCGTATATGCACACAACCATAATAGCGTTGAGCACGTCCCAACGAACTTTCTTACCAAACTTCTGAGCTTTTTCCACCATAAACGATAGAGGGAAGCCAAACATCTTGTTCCTCTGAGTGAACTCTCTTCTCAATTCAGTCTCCTCCAAATGCAAGATAGCTGCAAGGTCAGCCAACTTAGGCTCAGTGTCAACATGGTGAAAAGGCATTTGATCCTTAACAGGAATGCCTATCAAGTCAGCATACTCCTCCAGAGTAGGGGCCAGGACATAGTCGGGAAACAGGAAGCATCTCAGTGGAGCCTCATAAAACTGTAGCAATGTGTACAAACCACTGATCTCGTGGGCGGAGGGCTTGCAAACATACTTCAACAATCTCCCATATGTTTGCCTGAAATCTACCAAAACTGTCTCATTAGCCAGGGTCTTCAAACTCAGGATAGCACTAACATCTGGTGTAGGAAATTTGTATGCAATAGTTCTCTTCAGAGTCTCCATAATGGCAAGGGAAGTAAGATCACTAGAACCAGGGATGAAGTATGCACCTGCAACACAGACACACATTAATGATATGCAAATGAAAATGCAATAATGCAAATGCTAGATGATGCAAGCAGGAGATCAAGGTTGTTGTGCTGTTGACTAGAGAGGACCATAATTTTGCTCTGTCAAGAACAAACACACCTCTGATGATAAGAACCCTCTGATACCAACAATACTGATTCACTGTCAAGAAAACCAGGTCGTCTGAAGGTCAGGGTTTCCTGCAATAACCCGACCCTGCTCACAGGTATGGACCTAATCACGGACAAGGTATGGCATCCTATGCGTTTCCTAGCGTCACAGACTTTCACGAAATGATGATACGTTCACCATTTCTGGTTTGGCATCATCACCCCCTCAAGAGGCCTCACTTAGCCGGGTCACAAATGATCGGTCCCCAGAGTCGACAACCCTCAGATCCAACCTCCCGTCAAGCCCTAAGGGCCAGAAGAGAAGTCATCAAAGAGAATCTCGTATGAGCGTGGATTTCATGGGGACTGGTGCATGCTAAGGATGCAGGTCCACCACTAATCTCCACTCTAATGCTAGGTATATGCTCTCAAGCCTGGGTTTTGGCTTATCACTCATCAGAATACCCCTCCTACAACAGCACAACAAATAATCATATTATACTGAAAGTAAAGTGCAAGAAAGTAAAGTGCGATAAATAAATGCAAACCCAACAGATAAACACGCAAGCGCTAGGATTGACTCGCATAGGGAACCAGAGAACCAGAGATTCTGGGTTCTTGATTTCCCCAGCAGAGTCTCCAGTTGTCGCTACTGTGAAAATAAGGTGCCGGCAAAACAGAAGATTCACCACCTTTCGTTATTTATCCCACAGAAAGGGAAAGGAAACGATCGAAAAAACCTGACGAAAAGGTATAAGACAAGTTCATCGCAACCATGTCTGGGTTCGGGAGCCGGTTACGCAAGGGGAAGGTATTAGCACCCCTCACATCCATCGTACTCGATGGGATCCATGCTTGTTGTGTTTATTTGACGGGTTGGTTTAACTATCTACCTATCAAGGCTGGTCTGAAAAGAAAATAAAATTGACTTGGCAAAGCATCGCGCTTCGTGCTTACGTATTCTCGTCAGAGCACGAGAAATCAGAGTCAACGTAGTTCGACTAACTACGGGTGAAAGGATGGGGGAAGGTGGCTCACCAATACGTCAGTGTTGTGCCTACGTACTCTCAATAGGTGTGAGAGATCAGAGCTTACGTAGTTCGGGATAAAACGAGACACAGGCTGATTCAAGTGTTTTTATCCAAGTAGGGTTAACAAACAGTTCCAGCAGTTTGGTGTATGCAGCTCGCTCGTCGGAGACTCGTGCGTTACCATTTCCGGTAGAACTGAGAGTTAACGACACTCTTTTTCTAAAACGTTTTCCTTGATTAAGAGCCCACGGGGCAAAAAGAGGTTTGATAGTTGTTTTTGTCTTTTACGGAAAGAAGTGTTTTTCATGGATGTTTGTAGTTCATACTGCACTAGAGACTATGACTTAGGAGTGAATGCGTCGCATGTCACCCAAAGGTACCATACTAAACATCCTGATTACTGGAAGGAAACCATCCATTAACCATTTCCTAAGTGGCTTAAGGCTCGTAACGTACTGTACAAACTTTCCTTTATTACGCATTTTACTGTTGTTTTGGAGATGAGAAGGAGAAAGAACTCTACAGGGGAAACTATCAAGCATCCTACTGTTGTCATACAATGGATTCATCCTATTGGGTGAGTTTGAAACAGGGAACTCCTAGATGTTATCATGCAAAGGTTTCAACCTAAAAGTCTATCATCACTTCCTTATCAAAGGAAGTGAGAGTCCTAAGGGATCATGTCAATGGGAAATACAAACAAACTGCTAAAATCATTAAGCAGATGAAACAGAAAAGCAGACAGTAAAGATGCAAATGGAATGCAGCAATACAAGCAGAGGGAGAAACTCAACCTCTAAGCAAACAAGCAAAGAGAATAAACAAAACAGACAAGCAAAAGGAGGGTCACCTCAACCTTTATATGCAATCAAGCAAAGGGAGCTCAGCTCAACCTTTCATGGCAATCATGCTCCTAAGCCTAGAATACTCTACACATGAGACTATCCTAATGCATCAAGCAATAGGTAAACAAACAACCACACCACAACCCATCAGGAAAGAAGAGGTGAAATGGAAGAGCAACAAGGAAGTCATCCCAAGGCTACATCCAGTTGATGTGTGTCAACACATGAGTCCATTAGAGGCTCAACCTCTTGAGGAATGCACAGAGCACTTCCTAAGGAAGGACAGGCTCTCCCAAGAGGGATCCTATGTCAACAGGACAGATAAAGGAATTGGGGTAGATCCTGGATGACAATCTAAGGTGTTAGCTCAATGTGCATCAGCACAGGAGTCCATCAGAGGCTCAACCTCTTGAGGAATGCACAGAGCACTTCCTAAGGAAGGCCAGGCTCTCCCAAGAGGGATCCTATGTCAATAGGACAAAGAATGATTTAGGGAATGAACCTAGATGTCAATCTAAAACACATGATTAATGTGCATCAGCACAGTTGATTAATGTGCATCAGCACAAGAGTCCATCAGAGGCTCAACCTTTTGAGGAATGCACAGAGCACTTCCTAAGGAAGGCCAGGCTCTCCCAAGAGGGATCCTATGTCAATAGGACAAAGAATGATGGGTGAGGAACCTAAGTATCAATCTAAGGTGTCAAGGCAATGTACATCAGTACAGGAGTCCATCACAGGTTCCACCTCTTGAGGAATACACAGAGCACTTCCTAAGCAAGGCCAGGCTCTCCCAAGAGGGATCTTATGTATATAGGACAAAGATAGATTTCATAATGGGAGGCATGGTGGAAACCTAAGGAATTCACCAAGGCACTCAACCAAATTCACTTGATCAAGAAATGATGGGAAGCGTGATGTATACCTAAGGTATCCATCATGACACTTAACCAATCATGGGAGAATTTAATCATGGGAAGCATGAGGTATACCAAAGGTATCCCTCATGACACTCAACCACTCATGGAAGAATATGAGCAATGCAAAGCAAAGCTAGCAGGGGAATCATCCTCCTAAAGGTTTTAACCGGAAGCCCTAAGGATTAGTTACAAAGATCACCTAACCAAATGGATTTAGAAGCTCTATCAAGGCTTAATCAATGCTCTAAATAGGTATCAACCTAAGCTTTATTCTATCAAGAAGGAATTAGAAGCTTAAAGTTTGCTAAGGTTCACTTTAGAAGCTAAACTATGAGGTAAGCTAAATTAGGATCACCTAAAACACAATCAACTTGTAAAATATGGGGAAAATAGTAAAATCAATCCTAAAAGGCTAGGAAAAATCCTAAGGCTTCCTAAGTGTGTTAAGGAATCATGGTAGAAAATTCAGGGCCAAGACCTAAATCTAAAGGTACTAAACAATTTCTACACTTAAAGGTATGCTCAAAGGAATCCACAAGGGGAAGGTCCTAGAAATCTATCTCAAACCTATACCTAAAGGTATCTAAAAAAATCCAAGAAAAATTCTAAAATGTTCTACAATGTATCAACATTCACCATACAAAAAATCAGACATTTCCATGGATTATTGAAAGAGAAAGAAAATCACAAAGATAGGCATGTCATTTTGCAACCATTAAAAACATATTAAAAGAGAAAATATGCAATTAATTGAAAAAGAAATGAAAAATCAAAATCAAAGTCATGACAAAATTAGAGACATATCAAACTACCTACATGATTTTTCTCAAGATTTTATGACTTCATTTAATATTTTTCTTGAATTAAAATGAAACAAGAAACTAAATGAAAATAAAAGAAAATGAAATTAAAAGGAAAATGCAATGGGTGCAGGTAGTAACGTTCGCGCGTGTTATTTGTCTTGGGCCTTGCAGTGGGGGGGTGGTGGTGGTGGTGGTGGTGGTGGTAATAGCGAATTGGTCCAAAGCCCAACTAAGTTTCAATTAATGAAACTCAGCGTTTCATAAAGTGGGAAAGAAGCCAACTCGTGAGTGAATCCTGGCCGCGCGTATGAGTTACAAATTCCATGATCTCGCATGATCTAACGGTTAGCATTAACTCTGGGCATTTGAATTGAAAATGGAGGGAAAGTTCACGTGGTGGCTGGGGCAACACGCAGATGGTGGCCGACCTTGCGCTGGTCATCTTCAACCTCACGACGTGAACAATGGCGTTTCACAAAACTCAACAAAACTTCACATTTTTTATACCAAACAACTCGTCTCTATTCCTAGATCACCATGGCATGCTTTGTTTTCATTTTTAGTCAATAATGGGCCCTAATCGAAGCTATCAATAAAACATGTTTTATCAAGAATTCTCACGAACGACCATGGAATCTACCCTAAATCCATCTATGATCTTAGGGGAATGTGAATTCATAAAAATGGTGTGTGTTTGCATCAAGAACAGAGAGTAATTGTGAAAAATAAGTTACCTATTGGAGCACCTCCAATGGGTCTTCAAATGGTGCTCAAATTTATGGAGAAGCTGCAGAATCCTTCACTGATCCACCCTTGAGCTTCTGCAATCCTTGATTTGGCCTGAAAACGCTTCAATCGCAGAAATCAAATTCCAATTTTCTTGAGCTTTTTCTAACTGTTTTTTCTGTTATCTTCCACCAAAATCTGTTATGGCAGTTAGGAATCATCCAAGAGGTTATATGCAATGAACCTAGAGTGATTAGAAGCCCAATTGAATCCCATGGCAGCCCAATTCAAAATCCACTTTTCCAAGTTTTAAGCTTTGTGAAACTCATCCAAACAGAGCTATCCAGCTTGCTCAATGATCCAATCTGGTTACTTATGATGTAAGGAAGATGTGTGGATAGGATTGAGGCCTTGGAAATGAATGGATGGTTGATTTTCATTATGTTGCTTAAAGATGAAGAAATCTTGGATTTAGCATAGCAAATGAATTCAATCTTGATTTATGATTTTTCCAATGTTCTTAAAACATCCATTGGACTCAAAACAAGCACAAATATGGCCTAATTTGGTTCCAAAATGAATTGGTTTGAATTAGCCCTTTTCAAGCTTCCTTTAACTGCCCACCTCCGAAAGAACAACGCGCCACGCACACGTTCTCCACGTGCTCCCCTCCGCGGGGACACGTCATCCCCAACTGCCCACCTCCGAAAGAGCAGGTCAAACCCACTTTCCAGAGACCACGGGACAGTTGGACTAGGGTGAAGACCACGTCCTAGTCTTCACTACGCCACGTAAGCCCTAGCAGTCACCTGGGTTGGACCTGGCCATCCAGCCCAACACAAGTGACCGTTGGCCCAGCGCTGGGGTCTCTCTATAAATATCCTCTTCCTCAAGATGGTCAGGTAATTCACTTCTTACCCATTTCTGTACTTTGCTCTCACTCTGCCTAACTCCTTACTTTGGCATCAGAGTGTTTTGCAGGTACACCCCCTTTCTCTTCCTCATCACCGGTGAACAGGTAGCAGTCCAACAGAGTGTCGCCGGCCCGTGATCCCCTTCTGATCAGGCCAGATCAGTGGAGCCATCTGTGGGAACAGAAACTTCCCCGTTACTCCGAGCAGAAAACCAAAGTTTCACCAACACTCCACGATCATGGCTAGCCCACACCATGACGATACCATGTACGACTTCGTGCTCAACTCCGCCGCCAACGGAAGCAAGCAGATGGAGACGTCACGTCCGGTGGAGACCGACGTGAGGGACAGCCATACTGCTTCTCCATCATCCGCAGAACTGCTGCGCCAGGCCGACCACCGGCCCCCGAGCCCAGCGGCGTTCCAACCCATTCCTATCCCAGCGGGAGAGGACCCAACGGTGGCCGCCTTCTTTGCGACCATCAACCAGACGAACCAGCTGATGTTTCAGCAGAACGCACAAATTGGAGCGCTGGAGCGGGAAGGCCCCCTGAGGTCCCCTCCGCGGGGAGACCAGAATGGAGGCTCGAGGAGTCTCTCACCTCAACCCAGAAATCGCCGACCTCGGCTGGAGAGGCCCCAAACAGAAGTGGTGCGAGAGCGTACCAGATCCCCAGCGAGACAAGTTCGCGGGAGACGGCTGAACACTTCGGCGATCCCGGCCAGAAACCCGCGCGTCGAACCCCCGATCAGGAGGCCGAGGACCCGAAACCAGGTGCCTACCCTAAACGGTTCATCTCCTTCCCAGTCACCCGCCCTCAGCGACGAAGACGACTACTGGACTCCATTGTCCCGGGAAATCATGGCCGCTCCCATTCCCCACGGGATGGAGAAGACCCCGACGTTATCGACGTACGACGGCACATCCGACCCAGATGATCACTTGGAAGACATCGAGGCCATGCTCGATTACCGAATCGTCCGAGGAGCTATCAAGTGCAGGTTATTCCCGACGACCCTGAGGAAAGGCGCCATGACGTGGTACAAAAGTCTGGAACCCGAATCGGTCATGTCGTGGAGAGTCCTGAAGGACCTGTTCTCAAAACACTTCACAGCGTCCCGACGCCATCCGAAGACGGAGGCCGTCCTCGGGGCGATAATCCAAGCCCTCGACGAACCTCTCCGAAAGTACATCGAAAGATTCACCCGAGAAGCGGTGCAGGTAACGACGTCAGACGAGATGAAGCGCTACCTAATGGAGCAGGGTCTACGCCACGACTCCAAGTTCTATGAGACCGTAGGCATACACCGGCCAACCTCCCTACAGGATTTCCTCGACAGAGTCGCGCATTATATCCGATTCGAGGAAACCCAAGCAGCCAACTCCGTACGAGACACCCGAGACAGGGAGGCCCCCCGCGGGCACCGAGATGACGGAGCCTTGAGCCATCGGCGGGGAGGTGACCTTCGTCGGGAAGACCGCCCTCACGAACAACGCGAACAACGCGGCCCTGCCGGCTGATTCACGGAATACACGACCTTAGTCGCTTCCCAAAACCGAATTTGTCCAGGGAGGTGTCCGTTTCCCCCAGCCGACGCCCCCCAAACCTAACGTGGACAAATCGAAATACTGCTGATTCCACAGGAGCCACGGGCACGTGACCGAAGACTGCATCCACCTCAAGGACGCGATCGAAATCCTAATTAAAGACGGCCACCTAAAGAGATACACCCGGGGGGTGAGGCCCCGAGGCCAAGAAAATCGAAGAACTCCCCTCTTCGGACAGCGACAGAAGACTCCAGGTCGCGTTGTGTGTCAGCCGCCCCGAGGACTGGTTCGCGAATAGAGAGTTCGGCCTCCCCGAAGGCCCCGACCTACCCAGCGAGCCAGTCCGGCCAACCAGCCGGTGGGAATACTTCGCCAGAGCCATGGTCATCTCGGGTGGCGCCACAAGGAGCCTATCCATAGGATCGGTGAAAAGAAAGTTCGACGAGCTTATCACGAGCAACTCTGGAAAAATGAGCACGCTCGAAAGATTCCGCGGTCGATCCAATCCGATCACATTCTACCTCGAGGAACTCCCCGGGGGATCCCCCAACTCCAACATTCCCCTGCTCATACGGGCGTGGATGGCGAACTTCGACGTTAGGCGCATCCTCGTCGACGGAGGCAGCTCGGTGGACATCATGTACACCCACCTGTTCACGACCCTCCAACTCGACGAATCCAAACTTTCCCCCTACGTAGGCTCCGACCTTCAGGGGTTCAACGGGACGACGACGAGACCTTGGGGGTACGTGGAACTGAAAGTCACTTTCGGAGAAGAGGAAACGGCCAAGGAAATCAGCATCCGTTTCTTAATCATCGAGTGCCCATCCCTCTACAATTGTATCCTGGGCAGAACAACGATAGCAGAACTCACCGCGGTACCTTCCACCGTCCACCTGAAGATGAAGTACTACACGAAACGGAGGGCCGTGGTAACCCTTAACGGAGACATCGAGGTCGTGCTGAAAGGTTTGGACACCATCGCTCCAACAACCAAGAAGGCGACCCCAATCGTAGCGCCGAAGGGCGAACCAAAGGAGCTGGTCGGATTCGTGGACCTCGACAGCCGCTTCACCGAAGAACACGATCACGAAACAAGGACCAACGAAGCCAACGAGCAGCCCGCCCACCCGGCACGCCCCATCCCGGACGACGAATTCGAGGTCATCACACTCGGGGAAGACAAGAGCAGAACCGTGAAGATTGGCGCCAGACTCCCAGACTTGGCGAAAAGACAGCTGCAAGCCTGCCTCCGTGAGAACGCCGACCTCTTCGCATGGAGCACCGCAGAAATGCCCGGACTCGACCCCGAGGTCGCTTGCCACCAGCTGTCCATTAGCCCGACCGCGAAGGCCATAGTTCAATGTAGGCGTAAACAGTCCCCCGAAAAGTCGGCAACAGTCGAGAACGCTGTAAAAGACCTCCTAGAGGCAAATTTTATTTCGGAAGCCCGGTATTCAACCTGGCTGTCCAACGTTGTACTCGTTAAAAAGAATAATGGAAAATGGAGCATGTGTGTTGACTATACCGATCTCAACCGGGCATGTCCTAAGGACGCCTACCCCCTCCCCAACATCGACAAACTCGTCGAAAACTCTGCGGGCTTCCGGCTCTTATCCTTTATGGACGCATACTCGGGGTACAACCAGATCCCGATGGTCGAGCACGATAAACAGAGCACGGCCTTCATGACGGCGCCGGGCAACTATTACTACAACGTAATGCCCTTCGGCCTCAAGAATGCCAGCGCCACATACCAACGGATGATGAATAGTGTCTTCCGGGGCGAAATCGGCGACATGCTCGAAGTATACATGGACGACATGATCGTCAAATCCTGCACGGAAGTCGACCACACGGCCCATCTCAGGAAGGTGTTTGATACCGCGAGGACATGCCGAATACGCTTCAACCCGGAGAAATGCACCTTCGGTGTCCGCGCAGGCAAGTTCCTCGGTTACTACCTGACCGAGCGTGGGATCGAGGCCAATCCGGACAAATGCCACGCCTTTTCGAAAATCACCACACCCACCACGAAGAAGTCCATCCAATCCCTCAACGGCGTGCTCGACTCACTTTCCTGGTTCATCGCCAAATCCGCCCAGCACGCCCTCCCCTTCTTCAAACTACTCAGGAAGGAGACCACGTTCGAATGGACAGAGGAATGCGAGCAAGCCCTCCGCCACCTCAAACGCGTCTTATCCGAACCACCGGTGCTGACACGTCCCGTGATGGGCGAAACCCTATACCTATATCTGGTCGTGGCTAACGAAGCCGTCAGCGCCGTCCTCATCAGAGAAACCAAGGAGGGCCAAAAACCAATCTACTTCATGAGCAAAGCCCTCCACGGTCCCGAAGTCCGATACTAGCTGATCGAGAAAGTCGCCCTAGCCCTCATTACCGCCACGCGACGACTCCGACATTACTTCCTCACACACACTATCGTGCTCCGCACCGATCAGCCCATCCGCCAGCTCCTCGGCCGACCCGACATGGCCGGGTGCATGCTGAAATGGTCGTTAGAACTATCCGAGTTCGACATCGTCTACGAAGGCCGGAACGCCATCAAAGCTCAAGCCCTGGCCGACTTCGTTGCCTAGATGACCTCTTCACCCGACCCCACCATCGGGAGCCACATCTGGACCATTTTTATGCACGGCTCCTCCAACTCCACGGGAAGCGGAGCCGGCATCATCCTCGACAACGACGAGGGCACCCTCATCGAGGTCTCCCTCACGTTGGCCTTCCCGACGACTAACAACCAAGCCGAATATGAAGCGTTCCTGGTCGGACTTCGCTTGGCATCACACCTCGGGGTCAGAGACATCCGAATCTACACAGATTCCCAACTAGTCGCTTCGCAAGTACGAGGAGAATATCAAGCGAAAAACGACAACCTCGCCGAGTACTTGGTACTTATCACCGCAAAACTGCACAGTTTTGACTCCGCGGAGATTCAGCACGTCCCGCGCGAGCAGAACACCCGCGCCGATATCCTCTCCAAGTTGGCGAGCACCAAAAAGCGAGAAGGCCACAAGTCGGTCATCCAAGAAGTCTTATCGCAACCGAGCACCAAAGCGACCACCGCCCCGCTCGACATCAATGCAATCGGAGATACCAACTGTTGGATGACACCACTACACACCTACCTCAGCACCGACCACCTACCAGCCGACTCCAAAGAGGCAAGCACAACCAAGCGACGAGCCTGCTCGTACGTCCTCCTCGAAGGCAAACTATATCGCTGAGGCTTCGCGATCCCACTCCTCAAATGCATCGATAACTCCCAGAGTGCAGCCGTCCTAGAGGAAATCCACAAAGGCATCAACGCGCAGCACCTCGGAGGACGATCCCTGGCGAGAAAGGCTCTACGAGCAGGCTACTACTGGCCCTCGATGCAAACGGACGCGAAGGAACACATCAAACGATGTGACAAATGCCAAAGACACGGGGACATGCACCTCGCCCCACCAACCAAACTCAAATCCCTCTCCTCCTCGTGGGGGTCGGACATCCTCGGGCCGTTCACCCTGGGGTCCTATCAGAATAAGTACCTCATCGTGGGCATAGACTACTTCACCAAATGGATCGAAGCCGAAGCCCTGGCCAAAATCACGACCCACAACATACTCCGATTCTATAAACGAAACATCCTCGCAAGATTCGGGGTCCCGCTCGCCATCGTCACCGACAACGGCACACAACTCACGGACAAAAACTTCCGCGACTTCGTCCCCAAGCTCGGAACCAAACACCACTTCACCTCGGTCGAGCACCCTCAGACAAACGGCCAGGTAGAATCCGCGAACAGGGTCATCCTCAGGGGACTCAAACGACGACTCGATGACGCAAAGCGAGCATGGGTCGAGGAGCTCCACAGCGTCCTCTGGGCATACCGCACTACTCCCAACTCAACCACGGGGGAAACCCCATTCCTCCTCACGTATGGAACCGAAGCCGTGATACCAGTCGAGATACGTGAGCCATCCAGACGAACTGAAGCTCCCCTCGACACCGAAGACAACGACAACGCCTTACGTGAAGAGCTCGACCTCGTCGAGGAGATTCGCTCAGGAGCAGTCCTCTGGGAAGCCCGGCTGAAACAACAAGTAGCACTTCGCCACGACAACAAAGTCCTCAAACACGACTTCCAAATCGGCGACTTAGTTCTGCGTAGAAACCAGAAAGACTCACACGAGGGAAAACTGGTTGCGAATTGGGAAGGCCCCTACCGTGTCCGCGACAAGACGGAGCACGGGGCCTATTACCTCGAAAACCTGCACGGGGAACAACTAGATCGACCATGGAACGCCGCGAAACTTAAGCGGTACTACAGTTAAACACTGCCCGCGACGACCCATCGTCACGACCACTGGGGGGGCGACATGGTACCACTGCACTTCCTCGCGTCTACTAACGACCTGAGAAAAGCAAGCCCTGCCTCTTGTATGCGCGTACAGAAGGCCTTGCTCGGCGGGGAACACCTCGACCGAGATTCCCCATCGCCGTACCAAAACTGGTAGGACGCCCAGCTCGCGATGGGACATCCACGCCACGGGGAGAACTACCCCCGAACCGGTCAGGCAACAACGCCGGCTAAACCGGCTAGTTCCCTTCACTGCCGGTAACAAGTTTTGTCGAGCTACCACCCCGGACAGACCCAAAGGCATACTAACACATGCATATCAAACATATATAACTCAAGCATACAAATACGTGCAGAAATAAAACGAGCATAAACAACATGCAAAAACGAGGCGCACACTTAGACAATTTTCAAAATATATTAATCAAAAGCGGGCACCAGCCCAGTAGTCATCATTACATAAACAAGGGCGCGCAGGCCCGACAAAGAAAACAACGAAATACAAAATATGGTGCACAGGCCGAAATACGCAGGCACGCAGGCCCGGGACCAATCTAAGCTCCCTCCTCTCCATCAGCTCCAGCCTCCACGCCAGGGACGACGGTGCCAGCCTCCTCGGCGCTAGGGTCAACCACCCGGCCATCAACTATCTCATGAAAAGGGCCGATCACGTCCTCAACAAAGGCGACCCCGGAGTTCACCACCCTGAGCTAAGAAACGACGCTGTTGAAGCCCGCAGCAAAACCATCCCGGAAGTCCCCTTCCAGCACGCGTATCCTGGAGAGCAGATCAGCCCGGGTAACCAGCAGTCGGCCGTCGTCGGTCTCATCATCACCGGGAAAGAGATCACCCTCGAGCTCCGCCACCCCAGCTTTCGACGCCCGCAACTCCTCCTCGGCAACCTTCAGCTTCTCCTCAACGCCACTGCATCGTTTGCGATCGAGGTCAACCTCCCCCCGAACCTTCTCCAACTCTCCGGTCAGCTGAGTCACTTTCCCTCGGCTTGCCTCTAAATCCTCGGCCGCCTTATTCAGACGGGACTGCGCGAACGCGAGATCCCCTTGTAGCTTCGACAGTTCCACGGCCGAGCAGCTCTCTTCACTTAGAACCATCGCCGTAGTAAAAGTCCACACCAACGCGGCCAAATCCTCGATCAGGACCTGCCTCCTCGTTGCACGGTCAGTGCCCAGAATCGCCTTCACCTCCCCCGCCGGAATGCTGGGCGACCTAGCCCCATGGAAGTAGTCGGGATGCTGGTGACAAGGAGCGATGGGGTAACCCTCCTCGGAAGACTCCGCCGACAAATCGACCACGGGCGTATCCTCCTGAACTCTCGCTCTCTTCGGAACCCCCTGGGAAGTAGGCGACTGGCTACCCATCGGGGACGCCGATGACCCCCTACCATTTTGCTCTATAGAAGACTGCTCGGCCAACTGAGCCACCCGCGTCTTCGAAGGAGCAGCGACCCTCGACATGCGCAGCTTCTTCACCCGCTCTTCGACGAAAGACATGTTCACTGGAAAAAACAAAAAGAGTCAGCAACATACAAAACATACGATCACGAGAAAGACGAAACATCCCTACCGAGGTAGTCCAGAGCGTCCGCCCCCGAGGCACAACCGAGCAGGGTCTTCGTATTAATCAGCCTTTTCTTTGTTCGCACGTTCCCCTGTGTGTCGAGGATATACCGACCGTCAGGCGTCACCAATTTCGACGGGGGAAGGTCCCGCACAAACGCCATTATTTTCATATAAGCAGCCATGTCTCTCTCGTCGAGAGTCCCAGCCCGCACTATATACCGGTCAGTACCGCGGTTGAAATGCTCCAGGGTCCACAATAAATGCACCTTGGGGAGCCACGTGACGAACCGCTGGCCGTCTACTACTCGCTCCCCCTCAGTAAAAAGAGTGTCCGATCCTTCCCGGGTGATCGGCCGCACGAGAAAGAACCGACCCTTGAAGTCTCAGACAGAGTCGCTGTACGTCTTAAAAAGCTTGGTCGGCTGCTTAAACGAGATCCAACCCTGACGACCATTCACCGATTGACGTTGCAGGTGGAAGATGCGAAAAAATAAGGGCACCGTGGCCTCGACCTCGAGAAAGTGGCACACCACCTCGAACGCACGGATAAAGGCCAGGGCGTTGGGATGCAACTGAGACGGGGCCAAACGTAACCAGTCAAAAAGACCCAAGTGGAAGGCGGAGAACGACAGTCTAAGCCTGGCCTCTTTAAAGTAGAATTCGTGCATAGGAAACATCCGCCGCCCATAGCTCGAGCAGATGCGATGATGCTCCTTGGGACGATACACCTGCCAGTGTTGCGGCTCCCCCTCCACCCGATCCTCCACGGTAGCATAGGCGCCGGACGCATTGAGCGCGAAGCAAGAAGGGGTGGACAGGGGCTCTTCGGCCACCCACTCCTCAACGGGGAGAACCCGCTCGTTGAAATCTGGGATCTCGGGATCACTGTCTTCGACCATCGTCCCCGGTATCAAGGCCGACATGTACACCTGAAAAGCAGAGGATAACGGTGAATTCGATAGCCAGGATTGAATCCACCCTTCCACCGCAGATCATGTGAAAGGGCGACGACGGCGGGCGAGCGAGCAAAAGACGAGCACACAGGCGGCCCCCGAGGGACACTCTCTGCCGCTTCTCCACGGGGCATTCAAAGCTAACCTATCGCCCCTCCCCGGGGCACTCATCGGAGAAGGCACCCGTCCCCGGGGAATTCATCGGAACAACCGACCTTCCCCGAGGCATTCATCGAAACAACCGACCCTCCCCGGGGCATTCATCTAAACAAATCTAAAAACCACCAGACACGGCGGAGACTCACGTCTCTCCTTGGGGCGTTCATCACGCCCCAATCATGGACCCAAATCAAATGGCGGAAATAAAAGAAGAGAAGAAGGAAACTCACTTTGTGGCGGCGACGAACGGGGCGCAAAACTAACGGCGCGATGGTGATTCACAGCAACAGCGGACGGGGAGGAATCACAGAACTCCGCAGGTGAGAAAGCAAGGTGAAAAGTAAAAAATGCTCGGGGACCCCCATATTTATAACCCGACGCAGAACTCGAAGCGACACTAGGCCTTTGAGTGCCCTAGGGTAGCCTCCCTAGCGCCCACTCAGTGCGTGACATGTGGCGGTAACCTGACGGTCGCGTCCCTTCAGATGCCTTTACCCCGCTCACCCGGCAACAGGAAGACCTTCGCGCACGCACGCGTCTCGCCGGATACAAAACCGGCGAGCTACCCGCCTCGCTACCCCTTTTCCCGAAGCAGCGACCTTAAGTCCTCGCTCTTTTACCATAGAGCTTCGACTTGGGGGGATCCTGTTCTGGCCTGGGCCCAGCCTCGCGGACCAGCCTAATAACGCACAAGGCCCAATAAGTGAGGCAGCTTGACCGGGCACGCACCCCCCACCGGACGGGCAGGATACACTCCCTGTCAAGCAGGATGACGCGCTTCTAAGCGTCCTCGGTGCTCCCCCCAGCCGGACAGAACAGCCTCCGCGGGCGGTATTCCCCATGCCACCGAGCGAGACCCCATGGCTCTCCCACGTCCACGTGTGCTCTCCTCCGCGGGGAGGTCAACGTACTCTCGGGGGACCTCGCGAGCTCCCCTCCGCGGGGAGAACAACGCGCCACGCGCACGTTCTCCACGTGCTCCCTTCCACGGGGACACGTCATCCCCAACTGCCCACCTCTGAAAGAGCAGGTCAAACCCACTTTCCGGAGGCCACGGGACAGTTGGACTAGGGCGAAGACCACGTCCTGGTCTTCACTACGCCACGTAAGCCCTAGCAGTCACCTGGGTTGGGCCTGGCCATCCAGCCCAACACAAGTGACCGTTGGCCCAGCGCTGGGGTCTCTCTATAAATATCCTCTTCCTCAAGAGGACCAGGTAATTCACTTCTTACCCATTTCTGTACTTTGCTCTCACTCTGCCCAACTCCTTACTTTGGCATCAGAGTGTTTTGCAGGTACACCCCCTTTCTCTTCCTCATCACCGGTGAATAGGTAGCAGTCCAACAGAGTGTGGCCGGCCCGTGACCCCCTTCTGATCAGGCCAGATCAAATAATAATAATAATAATAATAATAATAATAATGATAATAATAATAATAATAATAATAATAATAATAATAATAATTAGCAAAATGTGAAAAAAATTTAAAGGAAATAAAGTTAGAAAATAAAAGAAAAGAAGAACATAATAATAAAAAGGGAGAGTGCAGATTGGAAATTAAAGTGATAATAGGCTCATAAACCATAAGGGTGCTGGGTATGGTGATAACTGGGTCGGGTCTTTTGACCCAGCATGGTCCATAGCCAATGATGAAAAGTAAAAAGAAAACCTAAAAGCCAAAACGGTCGCCCTCCTCCATGTTCAGAAACACGCTCCACAAACATTCATGAGTTCTCCTCTCTGTGTAATTTGCTAGGCCTAATCCTCCTCAATGTCTCTCTGCTGAAATTGAATTCTGATACATGTTTTTGTTAATTTTCTTATGAACTGTCGTGGTTTTTTTTATTTCTGGTTTTTTCAAGATTGTTTTTTTTTGTGTGGCTGATTTTGTGTTTCATAAAATGTATTGATCTCTGTTAAAAGAAAATGAAAATATGAAGTTAGGGAAAAATGAAAAATGATGAAGTGTGTTCAATGAATCCCCCTCCCCAAAAAACTAGTTTTGTTTTCTTTTTAATGTTCATTTGAATTGTGAACTGAGCACGCTTTTATTCTGCAGAAAACTGCAGGTGCTATACTTGTGAAATTGGTGCGGCGTACAACCGTTTTATTTAACAGGTTTTTGGTTGCTTGATAGCAGAGGTGGTACGGCGTGGTAACATGGTGTGGAAAGTAACTTTTGCGGTACGGTTTTCTGTCTGTTCTAGGTAGCAGAGGTTTTACAGCTTGTTGTTGTTTTACAGCCGGGAGTAGTTTGGTTGTAGCAGGCAATTGTTTTGCAATAGAGGTTTGTTTGGCTGTTGGGCAGTGTGTTGAGGCAGCAGGGTTGATGTAGAAATTACAGCAAGCCTCTTTAGATGGTAGTGTTTGGCTGTAGTAGAATTGAGTTGGCTTTTTGGGATGAGTTGAAGCATATTTTTTACTAATTGGTATCTTGTTTTTGTGGACTTTGTAAATAATAATAATAATAATAATAATAATAATAATAATAATAATAATATAAATAAAAAATAAAAATAAAAATAAAAATAAAAATAAAAATAAAAATAAAAATAATAATAATAACAACAATAGTAAAAATAATAATAACAAATAAAAATAATAATAATAAATAAAAATATATTAACAAAAAGAAGAAATAAATTTAAAATTAAATTAGTGATTTAAAAGTAATGAATAATAATTAAAAAACAAATTCTAGATTAAAAAAAGAAGGTGTAAAATTCTAAAACTCATGAAAAAAAGAAGAGAATCGGTGACAAAAATTAAACGAAAAAAAAAGCATGACTAATGATTAATGGACTATATGACTGTAAATGCAAAAAGGTTGACATAAAATGATATGACAATGATCAGAGGATCTGAGGGTAAAATTTGAGTATGACAGTTGTCCCTATTTAAATATATTTACTAGATGACATGAGCGAAGACTATCCTCATGAAATCATGGTGAAAAGTATTTAAATATAGATAATAAAAAATTTTGTCCTTAGATGCAATGATATGTTATGCCATACACAAAATAAAACTAATCTATAATGCTGATATGCAATAAACTCTAGCATGATGAGAATGATGGAATGATAAATGCAAAAATGAATACGAGACGAAAGCAAACAGGGATAGAGACAACACAATGAGTAACCACTCACTGGGGAAGTTTAAACAAGCTGGGGAAATCCAAAGTGATTGAGCAACTGGTTCAAACGTGA
Source organism: Lathyrus sativus (assembly GCA_963859935.3). Taxonomy (NCBI): domain Eukaryota; kingdom Viridiplantae; phylum Streptophyta; class Magnoliopsida; order Fabales; family Fabaceae; genus Lathyrus; species Lathyrus sativus. The sequence goes on along the minus strand of OZ012735.1, from coordinate 790,856,342 downwards.
CTAGCTGACACTTCAGAAGGAAGAGATCCTCACTATAGGTTGAACCAAGAGATGGTCTCCACCGGGGAATATCCAAAATAGTTAGCCAACAAGTTCAGACATGACCGGACGACACCCTAAAATAAAGACAAATAGACAAACTCTTCACTGGTGATAAAATCAGAAAGAAGTATGACCTCCACTGGGGATCAATTTAAATAGAGGGTTAATTTTCGGACAAGAGAATCAAAGAAAATGGTCTTCTAACCAGAGACCAAGGGAATTGAGAAATGATCTTCTTACATTGGAAAACAAACAAACTTTCTGGAATTTTTTTAAAATGAAGAGTTCACATGGGATCTTCAAGAAACACCAGAAAAGACAGAGAAATAACAAACTCTGAATATCAATGGAAAAGTGGGATAAGAACACCAAAAACAATTGAACTTTAGGTACCAATAACCATTGGATTTTAACAATGTCAGTCACCACTGGACTTTCAAAAGAATGCCAATTACCATTGGACTTTAAACAAATGCCAGTCACCACTGGACTTTCAAAAGAATGTCAATTACCATTGAACTTTAAACAAATGCTAGTCACCACTGAACTTTCAAAAGAAATGCCAATTACCATTGGACTTTAAATAAATGTCAGTCACCACTAGAATTTCAAAAGAAATTCCAATTACCATTGGACTTAAAACAATGCCAGTCATCACTGAATTTTTAAAAGAAATGCCAATCACCATTGGACTTAATTAAATGTCAGTCACCACTTGACTTTTAAAAAGAAATGCCAATTACCATTGGACTTTAAAAGAAATTCCAGTCACCACTAGACTTTTAAAAAGAAATGTCAATTACCATTGGACTTTAAAAGAAATGTCAGTCACCACTGGACTTTTAAAAAGAAATGTCAATCAACATTGGACTTAAAAATAAATGTCAGTCACCACTGGAATTTTAAAAGAAATGTCAATCACCATTGGACTTTAAAATAAATTCCAATTACTGTTGGACTTTACAGGGATATTGATAGTAACCAGGTGAACAACATTTGATAACAGCAGACCTAAATAGTGTCAATGACGATTGGACTTGCAAACAACGGTGTCAGTAACAACTAAACTTCGAAAGGGAGACAGGTAACAACCAAACAAGCAGTAACGACATATGCGTGTCAACCAAAGATCTTGACAAAGATGCCAGTTACCACTAGACTTACTGGGGATCTCATAAAAGAGGTGTGGGTTGCCTGCTTTATGAGCCAATTTCCTCAATTCAGAGAAAAACCAACGAAAATCTTCATCAAGTTTTAAAAAAAATTCCATTTGACTTGAGTATAAATTCCAAGGAGATGTTGTTACCATTACACTGCCGGGGAAAGATTTTTTCTTTAATGAGGACCTATAAAAGATTCTTCCTGCGGGATACAGTGCAAAATAAATGCACGCCCAACTTAGATTTGGAAACCATACCTGCCAGGGACCAAAGTTCTATCTAGGAACAAGCTAGAAAGAAACGATCAAACAAGACTCCAACCATTGAGAAATGAACTCAAATGGGGATTTACCTTATCCAAACGTGGAAAAGATAATTGAAACAACCATCATCCACGAGAATCAAAATCTATGGAGAATTAGAAATGGTGAGAACTTATGCCTAAAGGATGACAACTCTATTGGAGAGAAGAGACAAACCCAGTCACTTGGGGGAATAACCGCCAAAGTGAACAAAAATGGTAAACACCAGAAAGGTATCAAAAATGCTCAGATGCTATGCATATGTATGAATGCTTGCATGCCATGTTTATGTTTATCCTTATGCTGACAAAAAAGACAAAGAGAAGCAAAACCGGAGATGAAATAAACATCCTGACAAGGATACCTAGCCAACCTCACCAGATTGGATCATCACTAGGGATGAACATGTAGAATCAAACAACCCTACTTCAAGGTTACAACCTTCTATGGGGAAAAAAGTATTCCACTCAGGGTATAACGTCATTACTTCACTAAGATTTCCATCATATGCCTGATTTTCTTGTTGGAGAAGGAGATCCATAGGAAAATGCCAATATCAACTGAAGTAACAACTTACTGGGGAGCTGGCAGAAAATGTCACAAGAACAATGTAGTTCTGCACTCTAGCTTGCATAATGATCATCATAATGAGTAATGACCCTTGCAACAAATAATCTTCAAATTTCCGCTGCCCCAGATTACATGGTCAACAAGAAGAGATCATCAAAAAGATTTTATAGAAGAATTGATCTGATTAGGAATATATATTTACTCTTCATTGAATATATTATGAACTGTTGGTTGTATTGATTGTGTAATAATATGACTAAAACCTTATGATAATTTGTGAGGAAACCTTAGGAATATAACTCAATTATTGACTTAGCAAGGTAAATTAGGTTATGGAAATGATTTTTGTGGTAATGGTTGGATATAAAGGTACATCAGTGTGTATCGCGGACGAGTAGTCTCTTTATTAATGAATAAATATACTTTATATGGAACATGTGAATTATCATGTGAGTGAGTGAAGATTAACACCTAGTATTTGTTGAACACCATGAGATTTGTTTGATATTTAGTGAGGAGCTTTGCTCTAAAAGTCCTATTTATTATTGAGACCTAATCACGTATTCAGATGTGATTGTTCATATACCAATTCAAAGGCTTAGGTTAAGCGGTAAGTGGGGATGTGACACGAATGATCCGTGCCTCAATTGGGTTTGAGTCCTAACCATGGAGGACATAGGGGAAAGGTGGACACCTAAGTAGGTTAAAGTCCCATACGATGAAAGATACTTCAAGTGGGTTTAAGTTCATACAAGTGAAGACCGCTTGAGCTGAGTTTTAGTCTTACAGAGGACCCAATATCCACCACGAAAGTCGAATCATACAAGAATGCATGAACCAAGTATGTCTTAGACGTGGGTCCGTTTGAGGATTGATGTTTCGTGAATCCTAATATTGATTGTTTAAGTTGCGGGAACTCAGTGACATGTTTCTATAAATTACGAATATCCCTTAGACACTTAAGTCTTAGTTATCTTGTGTGAATGATACACAAGTAATGAGAGATGAAGACTAGAGTTAGGATTTGATTAGAAAACCATGTAAAGCCGAGTGGACCCATAGGATAGGGGAACTCACTGAGATTATTATCTCATCCCAATATTGTTTTTATTTTTTAAGTATTCCTTGCAGGTTGAATTCAAGAGAGAATTACTATATGGTTTTTCGAAGGCTTCTGACTGTTGTGATCTTCTGTTGTGGATTTTGTACAATTGTAGATATTGTACATAGTTATTAGAATTTTATTTAGGCACTATTGTATGACATGTGCCATATGTTGTATTTTATTTTATGGACAAGTATATAAAGACGCCGTTAGGAACTTATGTTGTGAATGTACCAAAAAAACTAAACTTGTACGGTATTATTTATGATATATATTATACGGGTTGTTACAATCACAATCAAATCAGGATTCGGGAGTCGCTTATGCAAGGGGAAGGTATTAGCACCCCTCACGTCTTTTATACTCAACGAGAACCATTTAGTTAGTGTCGAATGAATGTTAGCGTGATGTTAGTTTACAATCTTCTACTTATTTGAGAGAGAAAAAAGAAAAAGGAAATGTTTTTGATTTTTTATTATTAATGTGCTATACAAGGTTTCAAAATCCTGCTCCAACGTATATCCGGGTACGATGGAGAATTCAAGGCTTACGTTGTTCTGGATAGAAAATGTTTCTTTGTTGGTCGATTTTAGAGAAAGATATTTTGTTTCAACCGACGGAAAAACATTGTTTGCTACCCAAAATAATTGAGAAGCGGTAGTTTGCATCACATTGAATGTGATCTGACCTGATCAGAAGGGGATCACTGACTGGCCGCGCCCTGCTGGATTTATGCCTGTTCAACGGTGTATAGGAGGAAATAGAGGGGTGTACCTGCAAGACACTCCGATGCCAAAGTAAGAAGTTGGACAAAGTGATCACAAGTACAGAAAAAGGTAAGAAGAGAATACCTGACCCTCTTGGGGAATAGGGTATTTATAGAGAGACCCCAACGCTGGGCCAACGGTCACTTGTGTTGGGCTGGAGTGCCAGGCCCAACCCAGGTGACTGCTAGGGCTTACGTGGCGTAGTGAAGACCGGAACGTGGTCTTCGCCCTAGTTCAACTGCTCCGTGAACTCCGGAAAGTGGGTTGACCTGCTCTTTCGGAAGTGAGCAGTTGGTTGAGGACGTGTCCCCGCGGAGGGGAGCACGTGGAGAACGCGTGAAGGACACGTTTGTTCTGCTCGACAGGGGGAGAAGGTCTTGCCCGCGGAGGGTATTCTTTGCCCGACGGGGACCTTGTGTTCGATGGCAGTAGCCCAAGTCAGATTAGCCCTACTGCACATTACTGGGCTGGGCCTGCTCGGTCAAGTCGGGGCCCAGGCCAGAACATAATGTATTTTTACATACCAACATTCACGATAAAACATTACTTATCTCAACTCACACGATTATGGATGAAGTATTTTTTGCATTGTCTCGAGACTCCTATGGTCTTTTTTCATTTAAAGTATTTATGAAATTTTTTTGATGACAACAAATGCTCAATAAGAATAAGACATATGCCTTGAAATTGATTGTTCAAGGGTTCCATCGAAGTGATAGACTCCAACGGTCCTTTTTTTGTCCAAGTCTATTAATTGTTTTATGAATGAAAGAAAGAATGAACGATTAACCCAAGATGTGTGCCTTGGGACTAATCAATAGATGGTTTCATCGGAATGCCTGAATCCAACGATTCTCTTCTTTCGTGTTTGTTAAGAAAAAGATTTACATCGTTTCGAGTAAGCATAAAAGAAACTCGATATTGATCAATGGTTTATCGCATTAGTGAAAATGGTTTGATTTGATTTGAAAATCATTTAAATTGATGGTTTTGAAAATGATTTATTAAAAATAGTGATGAAATGTTTTGAAATTCACTTGATGTTGATCAAGAAACTTTTATTTTTGAAAAATATATTTTAATTGCTTTTAATTTTATTAACAATTGATTAAACGAATAAATCATAAATAAAAATAAAAAGCATAAAAACTAAATAAAAGGGAGGTGTGCATACAAGATATATGAGATAACACAAAAGAAAAGAAAAATTGGACTTGGCCTAAAACAAAAAATAGAAAGAAAAAGGGGGTGTCAAGAATGGAATGGAGGTATATAAAGAAATGTGCTCAAATTTAACATAATTCTCACATACATAGCTAACATATTCATATTAATATTTCAAATATAAACACAAGCAATTAAATCGCATGGCAATAATACATATCGATGTTATCATAATCTGTTCATAAAAAAATATACACTGCATGCAACAACACATACTCATATACTGTGTATCACATTCAAAACCATCACAATTATAAATGAAACAACATTATTATACAATTAAATATTATTTATCAGTGGTCAGAATAAATTTTTATTCATATAAGTTCAAATAAAATTCAATTTTTTACAAAAAAAAAATTACGAATTAAATAATTATTTATTTGTCTCTATTTATTTTTTCTCAATATTTTGATAAAAAAAGCAATTAATGAATAAAAATAAGGCGCAAAAGTGTCTGGAAAATTAAACCGAATGCAACAAAATGATCAGCACGAAATAAACCTTTTAGAAATATACAGATTTTGATCAATTTATGAAATAAAAAATGACCAGTTAAACAGGCTCAGGCTGATCAAAATGCCACAAAAAACTAGTCGAAAAATATTAAACGAGCATGCTCGGTTACACTATGCGGACCGTAGATCAATAAAATTAACGTCTGCAAGCCCGATCCTTAAATTCCTTGCATGCTAACTTTACATTCAGTTGAGAATCGATTCAACTGATTTATTTGTATATCTGAAAGACATGTTATATTATGCAGATGATGCAAAGTGAAGTAAAGTCAGATGTAGGAAAGTTTTAAAATGCCCAGACAAAATTGGGGTATGACACCTCGGGTCTAGTTAAAGGCACGTTAGGAAAGCTCCCGCAGATAAAAATGATCTCTTCTACATTGAGCTTTCTGTAATACCAGGTTACAAACTTTTTAGTTAAGGATACCAGGGTCTAAAGACATCTCATCAATGAGAGCATTGGGCTTAAAGACATGTGAAGTTAGCCATGTATAAAGTAGTGGGAAACAACAGACTATAACATCGCTCATCTTCTCATGAAGAATATGAAGATTATGGAATATGTTGGGCAGGAGTGCAGGAATTGGGTTCTCTTTCTCCTTCAACACGACCCAAAATATGCTCAACGCAACAAAATCTATGAAATGGTCATATGTTGGGAATAATATTATCCGATATGTGAGGAGAGCTAATACATCCCCAAACGCATTCCACTGTCTGGCTACAACTAGTCTCTCATCTTCTACTTCCAAATAAACTCTCAGAATCCAGAAAAATCACATATCCTATTCCAATTGGTCATCATATTTGGGACCAAAATCTTAAGGGCCATGGCTATTTTTTCTACTTTTGAAAGTGTACGACATTCTTCCTTTCCTCAAGATTCCCAAGATTCTCTCAAATCCCTCCAAGGTGGGAGTCAACTGAAAGTCTTAGAATAAGAAACATCGTAATGGTGGATCATAGAACTGGGCCAATGCGGTGATGGCTAGGGTCTGAACTCTAAATGGAAAAAGGTCTAATATCTGGCCATGTCTCCTTTCCAATGTGACTCTATAACAGGGAGGAAGCCTGTATGTAAGCTTATACAGGGTGTCCAGGTCAGGAAACTTGGCCTTTAGCTATAGAGGCTTTTTTTTATCTGAATACATACTTCAAATGCTAACAACCCTAAATACAATGATTCACTGAAAACAAAATTAACATGCTTAATGATTTTTTTCCATGATGTCATGCATATGTTTATTGAATGCATGGTGTTAGGGATTCAGGATATCATGAGTAGTTCATAACACCCTATTAAGAAGGTCTCTCAATAGTGGGATAATTATAGGATTCCTACCCAATAACCACTCACAAGGTTGGCCTTAAGGTTATGGATAAGGTTCCTAAAGTCCCAAATCTTAATCGGGTGTACGTGCTGCAACGGGCGAGTTGTTTATGATGAGATTGACAAAAAATATCTACTATAGGAAGGGTTTTTGTATCATCCATTCAAGGTGTGCACCTTGGGGGATAAAACTGTACAACCACCAAAGCAAAAGTAGTTCTAAGAGGGATCCCTAGAGTCATGGACCATTCATGAATCAAACGTTATGCGATCTACGAGCCAGCTTATAACAAGATCCACAAAAAATTCTACTCTAGAGGGAGTTTTTATGCTAGCCATATGTGTTATTCTCCTTTTTTTCCAGAGCTTGGGTGTAAAGCTTTACTCAAAATATCATCCCAAGATCCACAAATAAGCATGACAATAAGCATAAACATTGGGAAGATAAATCATAAAACTAAATAGATAAATAATGCCAACATTTATCGCAAAGTTAACTAAATTAAGCTTGACTCTCACTTGTAGGAGAAATGTCATCAGCAGAATTTCCAATTATCGCGGCACAAAAAATTACCACAAGCTCTCGCACGTTTGAGATACCAGAGTCGCCACCGCTCTTTATTTATTCCAAATGAGGAAATGTAAAATATCGATAGAACCCTTAAAAGAAGAGGAAAATAGTTGTCATAACTAAATTCGAGTTTAGGAGTCGATTATGCGATGGGAAGATATTATCACCCCTCACATCTGTTGTACTAAACGGGAACCATTTAGTTAGATTTGTGATTAGAATGTTAGCTTACGTTATTTGTTTTCTTTGAGATATTTAAAATTTCAAAAGAAAAAAAATGGGTTGCAAAGGTTTTTACTAGGGTGCTTGACGAGATTACGAGTCTCACTCTGAGGTATCCTCAGGTGCGATGAGGAATTCAAAGCTACGTAGTTCTTTGTAGAAAACTACATATTGGTTGATTGATTTTACTGAACAAATGTTTAGATCATGTTCTAGTGGTTAGATGCTGCTTGTGCCTGCAATCGAAGGCTTAAGATGTTTGTTTGCATCATAGTAGAATGGACTAAATACTATTCTTTTGCAAAAAGGTTTCCGATCGCGCGGCGGCCATAAAATAGATTTGATGTGTTGAATGTATTTTAGGAGAATGACGAATGCTCGATAGGACCAAGACATATGCCTTAAGGACAATTATTCGAGGTTGCAAGGAGTGTGTACCCTTATGTACCTTTTTCATCCAAAGTATTTATTAAATTTATTTGCGAAAGATGAACATTCAGTAAGACCAAGATGTATGCCTCGAGGCCGATTGTTCGGGGGTTTCAAAGAGTGTAGACTCTCATGTCCCTTTTTCATCCAAATTTGGAGTAGGTATTTTAGAACTAAAGAAGAATAAGCGGTAAAACCAAGACGTGTGCCTCGGAGCCGATTATTCAGTGTTTTCTTAGAGTGTATACCACAATATTCCTTTTCTTTTGATTTTATTACTAAATGATTTTGTGTAGCGTTTAATTCGTAAAGAGATTTGATAATGGTTAAACGTTTCAAAAATGTGTTTGATTTTTGATGGGATAAACACTTGATGTTGGATCAAGGTTTCAAAATTTTAAAAATATTAATTCTATTTATCCCTTAATTATTTAATAAATAAATAAATAAATAAATAAGCAAATGAGAAGTAATAGATATATGAGGGTGATAGATGGAAATTAAATAAAAATAGTGATGGCTCAAGTCACAAATCAAACAAAATAAAATAAAGTAAAAAGAAAGTGGTGAAAAGAAAATAAGGGGCGTTGTTAGTAGTTTAAGCCTAATAAGGGCCCAAAGCGTAGGTCAAACAGGGGGAGGTTTCGTTGACTCAACCTCAACCCTTCAAATCACACAAAAAAACACATCAAATGGTCAGATCTAAACCATTCCCAAATTAAACCTAAACATACAATTCAAGCAATAATCAAAATTAAACGCACAACAACAACATAACAGTTATAAAAATCAAATGGAGCAGGAAAGTGACTCAATTTGCAACTCCGGTGAGTAAGAAAAACTAGCACAGGTAAGCAATTCATACTCTTTTCCTCTACTTCTGTGATTTCCTCTATCTCTCCCTTCTTAGAGTGCTTTAATTTTTCGGCGAGAGTATGTGTAGGATCTCCGGTCAGGTTTAGTGTCTGAGTTCGACCTTTTTAAGCTTTAATGTGAAGCTTAAAAAGGCTAGGGTAGTGAGATATTTGGCTATTGATTTGAGCAGAGGTTTGTTGTGAGATTTGTTTGTGTCTTGAGTGAGTGGTGATGATGAAATGGAAGGAATGTGTTAGCAATTCTCGTTAATCTAAGATGAGAAGCTGAGATGATTTAAGGAAAATTTTTTTGTTATGAAATGTGTTTGTTTAAGGGGAGTTTTGTATTAGTTGATGATTTGAGAAAATGATGCCGAAACCATGTTGGGACCCAAAGAAACCATACCTTTTTTTTTTTTTTTGCATACTTAATAGTATTTTCTTCTTCTTTTTCTTGCATACTTAATAGTATTTTCTTCTTCTTTTTTCAACATTTTTTAAAAAGTGACATAATCTATATGATGTAAAAAATTATGAAAAATAATTAATAAAAAAAACTTTTTTATCAAATACTTTTTGTATTTTGCTCTAAAACCAAAAATAATGCAATTGTAGAAAAACCTATTTAAAATGGACTAATGTTGTACATTTTTTAAAAGGTGATGTAATGTATATGATGTAAAGACTTATAAAAAATAATTAATAAATTTTTTTTTTATCAAATACTTTTTTTTACTCTAACACCAAAAATAATGCAATTGTAGAAAAACCTATTTAAAATGGACTAATGACTTCAATAAGACAGGTAGGCAAACCACTTCTAATGACAATTCTTTTGGATTGAAGAATGTGGCATATGATTGTAGAACAAAAACTTATTATTCAAAACCTAATGACTAAAGAAAAAATAAATTGAAAAAATAAATTATCAAAAAGAGAGGCAAACCACATAAGTATGACTTATTTAAAGTGATTCGAAAAATCAATAATAATACTTATGTGTTAACTCTTTTGAATTTCGTAAATATATCCAATATTTTTAATGTTGGTGACATTTATGAGTATCTGACTACTTACTCATTTAAAGTGATTCGAAAAATCAATAATAATACTTATGTGCTAACTCTTTTGAATTTCGTAAATATATCCAATATTTTTAATGTTGGTGACATTTATGAGTATTTGACAGATAAAGCTCTTTGTCTAAAAGAAAATTCGAGGTCGAGTTCTTCGTAAAGAAATTTCTATATTTTTTGAATGAAAAACACATTAGAGTTTATTTTTTTCTATTTTATTTTTGTTTTGGATTAAAAGTCCATTATTATTATTAGTTTTTTTTTTTAATAATATTTGAACACTCTTAAAAGTCCTTGCCAAGAGTACCTTTAATTTAATAAAATTTAATATATTTTTTTTCTGATAAATTTTATCAGACAGATTTTTCAGTTACAATTTTATGTTTTCATTTTAAATTTAGTGTTTGTTAATCTTTAATATATTTTCATTCTAAATTTAGTGCTTGTTAATCCTTAATATTCTCATTGTTAAAGTAGATGTAATATTTCCCACCGTGTCACTTTTGTGAATGAATGAAGGTTACTTGTATAGACAATACACATTTGAGTTTCTATAATATAACAATAACAATGCTGCAAATTATAACAGGATCAACATTACAATGTATAAACAAAATTATTCAGTGACAAATAACATTGCATTATTTATCAATAAGTTTAAATAGCTAAACCATGAGTTTTTGGTTTCTTCTAAATAATTTTTTTATATTAAAATTCTTTTCGTATTTTTTCTAAAGTTAAAATTTTCAAAAAAATATGCTGAAAAATCAATAGTCATGCGAATTTTTCTATAGATTTTAACTTTAAAGACGAATAAAATACATTCGCACTTAGGAACATTGACAATAATTATCAACGCACCATCGAACTAGAGGAGATCCGTCACACATAGTTTCTGGACAATCACTTGGTATCCCACAGGGAATTGGACCTAAAAAGTCTAAAAACAAAAAAAAATTGTTACTAATATGTGATGAAATATCTATATAAATTATAAATTAAATATTTAAAAATAGTTTGAAAAATAACTTACTACAATTTGCTGCAACAAAAAATAGAGAAAGAAAGATTATCAAAGCATAAAGGAAAGATGGAATTTGAGCCATTATTTTCCTCCTTTAAATGTAAGAAGTAGTAAATTGTTTGTTCACTTTAAAAGAAAAGTTTTCTGATAAGTTAACTTCAAGTAAATATATTTTAACACTTAAGAGTTGCAAAAAAACATCCATAAATAAGAATTATTGTTAAATGTCTCTATAGTAAATTAATGTGTTGTGTTTATCTCTTCCTCTCATTCAATTTATCACTTGACTTTCGATGTATAATTTTTAATTGTTCTTTTAACCTTTCATGATACACAGAAATATATATAAGAAAAAAAATGTTACATATGTTTTTGATTCTTATAAATATTTTAATTTTTTAGTCCTTACAATTATTTTTAGGAACTTTTAACTTCGAAAATTATTCATCGTGACTTTTGGTCCTCACATTTAATTGGATCTCTTAGAAGTTATTGTGGCATGTCACGTGTAAAACCTTGGAATGGAAATCCTATGGAAACAAAATCATAAAATCAAATGAAAATAACAATTGTTTCATTCACCTTTCTTAAATATGTTTAAAACCTTGGAATGGAAATCCTATTAACAAGAAATGAAGAAGACTAGAAATCTTAAAAATGTTGTCGTGACTAGAATCAAACTTAAATTTTATATTGTGGATTTTCAATTTAGGTTTAATTAATTTTTTTTCTCTTAACTTAATTTAAAATTTTATTTTCGTCTCTTAATTAATAAATATTTATATTAAGTCTTTTAAAAATTATTCTGTTAGTCAAGTTAGTTGATTTTATTAAATTTTATGAAAAAACATTAATATTTACATGCGTGGCAATGTTGTTGGAATTATTTTATTTGATATGATTTTTTATTTATTTTACCACAACACCATTCACGGGCTTTTACGTCATTTTTTTAGCGAACTCTGGGTGAAAGTAGAAGAAGAAGAACTTCATTTATTTGATGAACCATTTCTATGTGTTTCACAAGTTTTTTCCTTTGAAATCTAGCGAGGTGGATTTCGATTCTTTGAGTTTGATTTCTCATTTTTTATCGGAGAGTACAAAATTGTTGATAAAAATTTGTTGTTACTTCTTCCTGAAAGTTTAGGAAACACAAGAAATGGGGGATTGAATTGAGTTTCAAATATGACACTTTTTCACGATCTAAAGATAAAAACAACAATGATAAAAATGACAAGGTATTTTTTTAATCCCGGTTCATTGTTAACTAGGTTAATCCAATCCAGTCCACTAGACATTAGTATACAATTCAAATGAAATAGTAATCTGGCTCTACCAGTCATTACTGCTTCTGAAGAAACATCTGAGTTCTGGAATAAAAATCAAGTATTAAAGATAAAGAGATTATGTCAAATCTATCTTGCTTCAATATTTGATAATAAGGAGTATTTTCTTTAAGGTGATATCTTAAAAGAATTCATTGCTCCTTGATTGAGGGTCATCATGGAATTTGTATTAAAGGACAAGTCTATGAGAAACTTTCAATTCTTCTCTGTGTTCTGCAAGCAATTACATGATAGTGCTTTAATTTGTTTTATGTCATTCTATGATAGCTAACATCAACTAGTTCTTTGCTTATCAAATATTTCAAAGTCTTAATCCAAGAGAATGAAGTTAATGGTTCTGCTAAGAACAAAATCTTGTTCATATCATGACTTATCCTAGAGTGATACTCAGATATGAATCATGGTAAGGCTATCAAAATGTGGCATAAGGCAAAGAAAGATCTGTCTGAACTTACATGTATGGTCTCATAACTTTATATGAGTATCATCATTCAAATGTATTTCCTGTAGATATTGAAGAAAGGAGCAGAGGCATCTTCCATGGTACTTATCAAAGTTTATTTATAGCATTTTATGGAAGAAGAACCTATATCCTATACTCAAGTGTTAGAGGTACTGAGTTTGGTGAAAGAACACGTTAGTTTATGCGCGGTCTCTAAGAGGGTTAATTAGATTTATTGGACTTTTATCAATTTGAGGTGTTAGCACTGATTTTGTTATTTTTCAGAAATGATATGAAAGTAAATATGCTGAAAAATAAATACAAAAAATAAAGGACAGAAAGATATATCCTGGTTCCTCTCACAACCCAAGAGTACTCCAGTCCCCTCACTTCCCGTGAGAGATTTCCACTATATCAGATCTTTGTACAAGTCTTCCACCAAGACCTGTCCTACAATCTTCTAACATAATCAACATAACCAATAAGGACAATCCCCTTATGATCTTTACAAAGTTCAACAAGAGAACAATCCTCCCTTATTCACTCTCTTGCTTCCAACAATTCTGCACAGCAAGGAAATTACAACAACCTGAATTTTTACAAGTGTTTGAATTTGTATAACAATGTATATAAATTCTTAGAATTGATCTTCTCTATCAAGTATACAATTCTTAATGTGTAGTACAAGTGCTTAATGATTTATGTAGTTAAAACTATTTGAAAATGTAATGAAATTGATGTGCAAAAGTTTCAACAAAAAGTTATGTCAAGAACACTTGATTTTGAAAATGAGAGAATATAAGTTGTGAATTGCTATGAAAGAGAGATGAGTTTGAATTCTGAAAAGTATGGTTTATATAATGCATTAACACCTTTCTAAAAGTGTACAAATACATGAAAATATGATATGATTCAAAAATGCTTTCAGAAATATGTTTACATCAAACTTTTCATGAAAAAGTGCTACTGGTTCAGTGTTAATCGATTAACACATTTTCACTAGAAAATGGTTAATCGGTTAACCCCTTGCAACATAAAAAGAACACTTATTGAGAAAAATTGTGAAAATTGTGGCCGTTTAAAAGTGTTATTTGGTTAGTTCAAAACAACATAATTGACCAAAAATTGAATAGTTAATTTAAAAATCATTTTAAAAGATTCATGAAAGGTTTAAGTTGAATATGCGTGGTTTTTATGAGCAATTAAGATATATATACTTGAATTGTAATGCATATTCAACCATCTTGGTTCTTCCATTTATTTTCCAAAACTTTTTGATAATTTAAACTTGATTGCTTTAGTCTTCAAGCTTTGACTCTTCTTTTTGTTGATGTGTTTATCTTCATCAAAACTATAACCTAGGACAAGAAGAACTCTTCTTCACATTCTCCCCCTTTTTGATGATGCCAAACCATTCTTTGAAATTTAACTTGTTCATCAATGAGTTGCTTCAATATGTGACTTTTTAAAATATTGAGTAGCAACTAGAATCTCCCCCTATCTTGCATATCTCCCCCTTGCTTTTGCAATTCAAGACTTTCTCTCCTAAAAGATTTATAAACAAGAGCAAATACAGTACCTACTATTTCTCCCCCTTTTGACATCATCAAAAGGAAGACAAAGTAGAATAAAGTATAAAGCAAGGTGATAACATAGGAAGGATATATTTTTATAATTAAAAATTAATAGTATAAAATTAGACACTTATCTCCTTCATAAGAATTTGATGTCAAAGTTGATATAAGTTTTGATGCTTCTTTGTGAATGATCTCCCTTTTCCTTTCTTTTCTCAAGAACTTTTCAAACTTTTTAATAAGATCATCATCGTCATCAGTGAATTCCTCCTCTTGATTGCTATCATGAAATTTGACTTTTGTCTTTAATACAACATCTTTTGAAATTTTTACTTGTATTTCATGTTGCTTTAATCTTTCAAGTTCTACTTCATGTTTTTGAAGTTTTTCGAACAAGGAAGCAAACATCACGGTAGAAAGACTCTTCTTTTCTGATATCGCTGTCACCTTTGGTTTCCATTCCCTGGTTAAAGACCTAAGAACTTTAAGATTTAATTCATCATTAGTGAAAGTCTTACTGAGAGCAATCAGGTGATTAGTTAAGTCTAAACATTTCATATTCTTAACTCAAGGTATTCAATCTTGATCTTTTAATTTTGACTTTTTTCATAATTTTATATCCAAATCAAATTGGTTATTTATATTTGTTTAGTTACTTCACAACACTAATTTCTGTAAATTTTACAATGGAGATGGTTAATAAACTATCTTTAAGGCATGTTTTAACCTTACCTATACAATTGATAAATGGATGGTTTATTGTTTTATATTATTTTTCGTATTGATATGCCAAAGTGTACTTTCCTGCTTTAGTATCATGTTCATGTCATAATATCATAATATGAATCAAGATGTTCATGCCATAATCATGTACAATGCAAAGATTAAAGATTAATTACTTACTAATTTAATTTTACTTTAACCAATTTTGTACTAATAGAAACCATTATAACAATATTCTTCTTAAAGAAATTTCATAATATATTTTATTAAATCTTCTACTTATTCTATTAATGAATGAAGGTATAATATTTGTATAATATAACAATCTGCATTTAAATTTGTATATTAAATTGAAACATAAAAGAAGGTACAAACTTACAATAATAAATAATTATTTCTTTAATTTTTTTTTTTACATTTACACACATTCACAGTAGCGATCAACACACCATCGAGTTAGAGGGGGGTCACATATATTTTCTGGACAATCAAAGGGTAATCTGCATGGAATTAAACCTGCAGCATCTAACAAGAGAAAAATAAATAATACTCAAAGCTGATGAAAATTTATATAAGATAAATCGAAAATACTGTGAAAAATGACTTACTACTATTTGTCGAGACAAGTAATAGAAAATGAAACAAGAAGAAAGCATACAAAAAATATCTAATTTGAGACATATTATGTAATAAATAGAAAACTGTTTGATCATTTTATAAGAAGAAATTTCATGCTTTTTTAACTTCAATTTTAATATTTTTAACTCTTAGAAGTTTCAAGAAACGAATAATAAAATAAAAGTTATTGTTAAATGTCTCTACAGTACATATATGAGTTGAATGTATCACTTTGGCTCCTTCAATATATATATATATATATATATATATATATATATATATATATATATATATATATATATATATATATATATATATATATATATATATATATATATATATATATATATATATATATATATATATATATATATATATATATATATATATATATATATATATATATATATATATATATATATATATATATATATATATGGGGTAGTGGCAAGAGCTTCAAATACGATAGAGGGACACTACTAGAAATACTGTATTTAGCCTCGACCGTTTTTCGACGCTATAAGGCAAAAAATCGACGCTACTAAATAATTAGCCTTGGTGTCGGGGGAAGTCTAAAACAATCGAAGCTAATATTTAGCTTCGGCCAAAATGTGTTGTGTCTAATTTAGCCTCGGTTTAACCGAGTCTAAATTGAGGCTACCCTAAAACCAACGCTTAAAAGTCAAGATAAAGAAGTCAACAAAAAAAATAGTTTAGATCTGGCCGAGGCGAAAGTCAAACTTCATAAGTCAACAATATATTTAGCCATGGGCCTGGTCGAGGCTAAAAAATGTTTAGCCTCGGATACTTCAAGGCTAAGGTCATCAACAAAATATTTAGCCTCGACTTGGCCGAGGCTAAAGTCAAACACCAGAAGTCAACAAAATAATTAACTTCAGCCTAACCGAGGCTAAATTTAAATTATAGAAGTCAACAAAATTAAATAGCCTGACCCTGTTGATTCTTGGTAATTTTAATAGTCCTACACAAATTCTTGATAATTATAATAGTTCTACACAAATTTTACGACTTTTCAAATTTTGATCATTTATCCATGTCAGTGAAGTGGATCGACAATTGCGAGAAATTAAGACCCTAAGTTGCAGCAAACAAATGATAAGGAAACAATGCATCATTCTAATCATAGTAATTGAAACTATTCCTCTTCTAATATGGTAAATACTTGAGATAAAATAAAGTATCATTATATTTTTGAAAACAATAAATTGTATTGTAATATACCATGTTATAGTAAAATACTCCATAAAAGGATAGTAAAACTAGCACTGGGTGGTTTATAGATCATTTAAATGCAATGACATGAATCTTCCAATGATAAGAAAAATACCTCAACTCATACACAACATAAGAAAATGATCTACCTCATTTGCAGTCTGATGATTCTGGTGCCACTTTCATTTATGACATGAGTCCACCTCTTGGAATGTTGTGGCTTGACAGGAAGGTTAAAGAAACATGTATTTTTGGACACTGCACGAGATTGAGTCAATTGGAGTGTGTATGGGGCAGGAACTGGAACAGTAAATGAGATGACTACTCATAACAGGATTGGCTTCGTATTATTAGTACCATATCTTGGCACCAACTCCAACTATTTCTCAATGGAGAGCTTTGAAATTGGATTAAGATAGTCTTGCATAGAGAATGTAGCAGAACGTAGTGTTTTTGGTGATCTTCTGAATGATAACTTTGAAGAAGAATGGAACAGGAGTTCAAAAAGAAGCTCTCCAGTAGCTTCACATTGGAAAGATGCAACATTTTTCACTATAGATTCTAACAAAATACTAAGTCTCCTTTTAGTATCAAAGAAAGCATCCGACTGTGATTTGGAAAATAAAACAAAGAGACTTCCTTCCAGTCCATCTGGTAAGTTTTTAACATCAATAAACTCCAAGAAAACCTAGAAAAGGATTCCAAAGGAAATTACCTATAGTTAATGTAGGTTGAATTGAAGTTTCCAACAACTACCAGCAATAAAACTAATCAACCCCTTCAAATCAAAACTTAACCTATCTTCAGGTAAATTATACGTCAAAGATCATTTAGACTCAATTTTAGTTTTTCTACTAGTAGCACACTGTCACAAAGTATTATAGCATAAGTCCAGATTTTCAAACCTAGTGTCAGCTAAATAACATCACACATTTACCAACCTTTGTTATTTGATCTTTAGACGCTGTTAATACCCAGTTTCCATTTTGATTCCATTTTACACAAAGCACGGTGTTTTTGTGGCCATGACTGTAAGATAAAAAATAAATATGAATATATAAACACAACATATTACACATTAGACATCAGATCTTAAGTTAACACTTACAATGAGCAAAGCTCTTTCCCACTTTTAGCATTCCAAAGTTTCACAAGATTGTCTTTTCCACCTGCATCGTGAAAATCTCATTGGATACTTATTTCACATTATTGAATTTAACAACCACAATAAATTTTATTAACATATATTTAAAACACCTGATACTAATAGAGATTTTGTTGGATGCCAGTCAACACTCTTCACATCCCAACCATGGCCTGGCTGAGTTCAAATGCCACAACAATAACTCTAAGGTTAGTTCATAAAAATGGGGAAACTAAAATATAAACAAAGCATATAGATTCAAGGAATTCAAAAATTATATTTATGAACTTATTTTACAAGAAATTTGCATAATCATACTCATCAAATTGATTGGCTTAAAATAAAAAGTAAAAGTATGAAATTCAAGTGGAATAATCATGGAAAATAGAAATATGTAAAAATTTTGCACAAAAAATCTAACTATTTACAAGAGACAAGTAATAATAATAAGCTGAACAGATAAGAGAAGAGACGGGAAACCTTTCCCGCCATCTGGCCTGTACAAATTAGAGACAAAAAACCCATTCTCATATTTGGTCCATTCAAAGCACATTACCGGTTAATGAACACTCATCTTGACAGCGTGCAAAATCCCAAACTTTAAATGTGGTATCATCAGAACACGAAATAACTTCAAATCTGTCCTACAGAAACTGTTTATGAAAGAATTACAACACCTTTCCTCCACACAATGTTATAAAATTTATTTTTATAGATAATATTTTAAAATATAAAAAAAATCTACCTCAAGTCACAGACTGATTCTTTATGAGCAGATTTGTTGGCTTTAACATTGTTCATGTTGTTCTGCCAATACCTAGAAAGTTGACCCACAAATATCAATATTTATAATTAGATTTGTGCCTTTAAACACAAAATCTAATTCAATATATGTAAATATGAAGCTTATAAGAAATCACATGGTATATGAAATTAAATATTTACTTTATTGCTCCCCCATCATCACTAGAGACCATCCAGTTGTCATTGTGACTCCAAACCATGGATCTGATTGTTTGATCATGAGCCGGCACATGTTTGGAATCCAAACGTCGGCTTCTTACAGTCTTTAGTTACTGAAGACTATGGTAATAACATCAAGACAATAATTAAAGTTATGTACTTGAAGTATCATTTCAAAATTAAAAGACTGTTCATTCCAAAGAGTAAATTCTCCGGTCTGTGAGCCGGTAATGAGACGGCGATCTGTAGGAGTCCACTTTTTTGAAATATAAATAGTGGGATAGCATCACAAAGTCAGTAAAATGCAATTTAGTGGCACATTGAATAAATTCACAATAAATAACTACAATTTTCCTTAACTAATTGAAGTGAAGACATTATAGAAACACACAACTCAATATAATACACCACATAGGGTTTTGTACAAAGATTTTAAAATAACAAGATCCATTGAAACAACACAACCATGTGTTTGATAATAAGTTGTATAAAGCTGTCAAATAATTTGCTAAACAAAGCAGGCATGTTGCATGACAGGTTCCTTTTAACTTATTATCAATAAGACAAACTCCCTTTGTTAGGTAAATAAATTTCAATTTGATAGGTAAACAAATTTTATACAACAAGAGTACAAGACAATCCAAGAATTGGACTGAGAGGCTAAATGTCATTGGTAGTAACTATTTGAATAGAACATGACCCGCATTTAACACATAACTGATGTTTACTAAGTGAGAGACATTAACCAAAAAAACAATCAACAAGGTCAACACTTATAGCAATCTTTTGCACTTCATTCCATTCAGCCACATAATGTGATTCCATCTCTCACTCACACACAGTTTAACCTGATAAACAATCTATAATCTTCAAAAACCATACTTTACACATATTAGTCTCAATTTCATAATCAAAATTGAAAATTCATCAAATTTCCGATTCAAAATTCTACAAGATCATTAAATAAAGAGAAATAGTTATCATATGAGTAGTTATCATATGAGTGAAAAATTCTCTATTGGTTTAATCTAGAAAGAAGTCGTTATCATATGAGTGAAAAATTCTCTAAAATAACACTGTCAGTAGATTTAATCTAGAAATTGACTAAAAAGAAGTACTAACTTAAGGGGGACAATATCCTGCTGCCATTCAATTGAAATAACACTTTTAGTAGATTCAAGTCTAAAAAGAAGTACTATTGGTAACTAATCAACCATGATCTAGAAATTAATTGAAATAATAACACTTAAATGAATTTATCTAACTTGAGGGGGACAATATCCTTCTATCATTATTGAATCATATTAACTTATTTGGTAAAAACTTAGGAATCAAAGATGAAAATACATATCACATGTAATAAGAATCATCACTACTAGTAACCATATTTTTGATTCTACAATTGTTTCTGATTTTACAAGCTATATCTATGTAAATTTTTGTGCTAATAAAAACAGAAAATTCACACAACATTTCAGACTTGAATCTTTCTCAGGTCTAGATAATCACAATGCACTAAGTACTACACTAACAACATCCACTAATTCTAACAACAGGGGAGAATAACAAGTCGTGATTTTCCCCCTGAGAAGTTTAGAATAACAACAGTCATGATGCAATAATTCGAAGCTAAAATGCAGTTTTCTAGTAGTGACTACCCTAGAGACAATCTAAAAGCAACTGTCATTAGTTGAACAAACTCACACCTCAAAACAAAATGACAGCACATTGTAAATTACAATGTCCAAATCACTCAAACTAGTCAAAACCTACATGATGGGGTAACTGTCCTTTCACTAACAGGTTAGTAAGAGAAATAGTTTTGACAGCAACAAACATGAGTTCACATAACAATGTTAATCCTCAACTCACTCTATGTTTTAAAGGCATATATCAACATTTTTACAAAAAAGCAATAACATGCACATACTGCCCTAATGGCAGTCTTCCATTTAACAACCAAACATTTAGCATGGTGATGAGTTTTTAACAGCAACAAACATGAGTTCAACAAACTTTCTTCTCTCCGATTGCCTCGTCGTAGTCTCTAACCAACACCGCCACGCCGGAGTTTAGGCTCTACTAATTAATCCAAGTTCAATTCAGTTGAGAGCGAGGATTGTGTTAAATCTCATTTAGGGTTGGATGCAATAAAGTTTATACAAAAATAAAATACAAACAGACAATAAACTTCAAATCCATGAGTTGAATGCAAAACATCATAATCACATAGCTTTTTCCTAAGTGGCTAATTCCATTTTATTGCATGAAAAACATAACAAAATCTAACCTTAAAATGGCAAATAACACAAACAAATTGTTCTACCTTATCAGACTTAGGAATAAGTTTTCTAAGATTAGCAAGCTGAGTATTGATTCTATCTATGCGTCTTTTCTCTGCTTGACTATGACTCTTGGAAGCACTTGCAGCTCTATCTTCTAAACTTCCTTCAATAGATGAAAACAAAGAGATGATCTTGCCGATGGGAATTGATGATCTTGAAGATGAAAACGAAGAGATGATCTCTCAAGGACCATACAAAATCGATTTTGTTTGATTTTAGGGGTTTTTTTCTTCTGAAAATCTATTTGGTTTAATTTTAGGGTTCTTCATTCTGAACATTTCAATTCGTATAATAGAGAGAAAGGGGATAAAGGAATTAAGAGGGAAACAGGAAAAATAAGAGTGGGAAAATGAATTTTGAGATATTATTGGAGCAAAATCATTAATAAATAAAATTTACGAATAAAATTCTCAATTGAATTTGATAGCTGAATAGATAAAATAAATATATTCGAAAAAATAAAAATAGTTAGCCTCGGCTTGGCCGAGGCTAGATATTTTTTAATTTTTGAATTATTTTTTTGCGTTTGAATAGCTTGGGTTTTGTCAAGGCAAGTTAGCCTCGGTGTCGATGGCCGAGGCTAAATTCGCAACTAAAATGAAGTTTTCTAGTAGTGGGATGAAAATCTGTAATGTTAACAATCTAACATTTAAATTAATGTAGTCATAGAGATGTAGAATGAAAGGGAGAGTCAGATAATGCGTGCATCATTATATGGTAGAATTTATATATGACAAGCAGTTGAAAGTTTCTCTGTCTTAACTTGATGAGCTATGTGGAAATTCGTTTGATCAAATCTAATGGCAGACACTATTTGAATGATTAGGATCAGGTGCTCGATTTTCTAACGAGGTTCCATCTGATATTGTATTCTACTTGGTGGAACTCTAAGGGGATTCATAATTGGCTCTATCGGTTGAGGCCTATGGGGTGTTATACATATTCGCACTTTGAATCTGGGTGCACTTTGAGATTTACGCAATGGATATTTGTAAAGGTTTTATAGATGATATGATTCATTAGCCGTTGACCTAGGTGTGTGTACCTAGTCTTCATGATTATTTTGTTTTACATATTTCCAATTGACTTGAGGTGGATTGTTGATAAGTGTCGGATTTACACTATAAATGTCGACATTATTTGACTTATTTCATAAGAAATTGTTACATAAACCCCCCAATTTATCTATTAAAGGTAAGAAAACATCTATTTGGACTTTTCTTGTATGCATTAATCAAAAACAGGAGAAACGAACTAGAAAACCACAAATCAACATGAAAGAAAATAGGAAAAAAGAAAAACCGTAAAGAAGAAAATCGCGATTGCCGCACTCAAGTTCATGTGGCATAACTAGATACAAGTACTTCATGGTGAAGTAAGGGTTAACACGCTACTCGAATGGCTGGTGCCATGACCAAGAAAAGGCGAGAAAGGATACATCAAACACATGGAAGCATTGCTTGTTGAATAAGAAAATCTGGCTGGTTAGAGTTCGAAAAATAAGGTATGTGGGTTGGGCGCAAGGCCAGTAATACCAGCGAGAGCCTCAAAATTTTTTCTATAAATAAAAGTTTTCAGTTCATTGTAAATATATTTTTGGTGGATCGAAGGTGTATAGAATTAGAGTAGGTTCACTCTAGTAAACAACAGGAGAATAAGAAAGAAAGTCTAAAGGTGGAAGCGCTGCTCAAGTGACAGGGCATATACCACTTCCAAGTGTAATTGAAATTTTTATTATTGGGATTGAATGTAGTTGTTATATTTGTGTACTAAAAAGGTCACGCCGTTCTATGTAAATAAACTCATGGTGCAATATTGCTGACTCTTTAGTCTTAATGCTTATTTAAGCTTGGCAATCGAAAACCTATTTTCATGGTGTGACATGACATTGATGTGTTTGTTATTAATAGATCCAAATTATCATCTATAGATTACTAAGCCTAAACATAGGTATAAACTCAATATCCACACATATTATAGCAGGATCAGTGTGAAGTCTCACAACTTTAAGACTATTGGAACTTAATTCTCAACCCAATTTAGATTTCACAAACCCTAAATTGGATGTTATCACTCTCAATTTAGATCACTTAACAAGAATTATCATGTGTAAATGTGTTATATGACAAACTTTTCTTATTTGCTCTATTAAATGTTGGCATCTTTCATTCTTTTTGTAGATGAATTGAATTGAATCACTCATGTTTTAGATGATATGTGTAACACGGTGGGAGAACTGACTTTAAACAATGTTGCGGATAGCAAGAGTCGCCACCGACTTTTATTTTATCCATAAGGAAAGGTTATAAAAGAACAGGAAAGACCTTAGAGAATATTTTGGGTCCGGGGGGTAGGTTATGAAAAGGGAAGGTGTTAGCACCCTTTTCATCCATGGTTATCCATGGGCTCTTAGGTACTTAAGCTCACTTTTGAATTGTTTTGAAAATGTAGTGTATGAATAGCAAAAAATTTCAGAATAGTTTAATAATAATCCGTGTATGGATGTGAAAAAAACTTGTTTGAAAATTTTGTTGGAAATTTGTTTAAGTGTGAAAAAGTTTTGAAGTGAGCAAGTATCTAGGAGTAGCCTACCCTAATGTTTTAAGGTCTTTCTTATTCTTTATCCTTTCCTTAGTAAGACTATCCCTACTATAATGGAGTAGGTAGTCCTTACTTTGGATGTTAAGGGACGTGTGAGTGACAATTTGACTTTGAAGGCCATTGTGGGATGTAATAAGCACATATAAGGGACCATCATCATTTTTCGAAAGGGACTTGATTCGTAAAGGCAACCATAAGGGACTTTGATGATTTTTTTATTTGAGGGACTTGCTTTATACACCCCACTTAACCATTATTCGTAGGCAACTTGAGGGATATCCTTAGGAAGTGAGACGGCGATTAAAATCGACTTACGTGTGTGACGTGTTTATTTTAATTATCTTTATTTAAAAGTGATCTAAATTTATTTTAATATTACATACATGTTGTTACACTCCCTAATTACTAACCATAATAATAATTAAATAATTAAACAACTTTACATCCAAGAAACAATTACAAAATAATAAGCAAAATAATAAAATAGCAAAGATAAATAAAATATAAATAAGCAATAATAAATAATAAAGGGGGTTAATTCTAAGTTTACTCGGCAAGACATCGCATCTTGTGCCTACGTATCCTTACGGGAGTGGAATCAGAGTAATCGTAGTTCCCCTCAATAGGGAGGTTAGAAACTTCTTGACTGTGGTCAAGGTCTCAAGGGGAATAAACGCATCTTAAGGACACGCTTACGTGGAGTGTAGAAACTCCAAATCTCTACGTTGAAATGTTAAGTTGTAATTAGGGTTAAATTAGGGATTCCACGGCGGGAAACCCTAAAATGAGCGCGGCGGCTCTTTGACCTAATGCTAAGGGTAAAATTGTAATTTTGCCTGCGGCGAGGCATTTGTGAAAATTAGGGTTTGTAGTTTGTAGTTTTGAGGATTCGAAATTGAATGTGTGAAGTTTTACGGACTATTGGCGCGGCGGCCAAACAGTTAGACCTAACCTTCGGATGTGTGCAATGTGACAGAAATAATAGTAAACGCGTGAGATAATTGAATCATGCAAACAGAGAGATAATGTCATAATTTTAAACCATGCAAGCAGAAATTTAAAGGCAGAATTTAAAGAGCGATTGTTAAGTTCGCGAGGTTACATGAGAGGAGCAGATACAATATGATAATGAAATTTGAATTGAACAATAATAAAATAAAATAAATAACGGTTCTAGTTATTATTTTAAAAAAAAATTTTAGTTATTATTTTAAATTTATCTAAAAAAAAGTTTTTCTTAAAAATAATAGGTTTTCATATTAATTTGGAAAAGATGTTAATGTTATTTATTTTAAAAAACAGATTTTTATATTATAACAAATTTTAATAAATTAATGATAACAATAATAATAATAATGGTAATAATAATGATAATAATGATAATAATAATAAATAATGATAATAATAATAATAATAATAATAATAATAATAATAATAATAATAATAATAATAATAATAATAATAATAATAATAATAAAGCAATAATGAATTTTAAATGTGCCAAATAACCCAACAATGTTGCTAACGCAGAAATGCGCTCATCGCAACCAGATCTAAATCGGACGAAACAAAATTTATCGCAAAGAAAAAGAAATTAAGCAAAAAATAGTATTATTGCTCACACAAAAATGCGATCATCGCAACCAGATCGAACTAACACAAATGTCACGCGTCATGCACACAAATGTGCAAACATCGTATCGACATAATTCGATCAAAAATCTTATATATATAAACTCTAACAATTTAAAAATTATATATATATATATATATAAACGTAACAGTAATAGATAAAGAAAAAGAAATAACGGTAATAGATGAAGAAAAAGAAATAACGGTAAAAGATGAAGAAAAAGAAACAACAGTAATAGATGAAGGAAAAGAAATAACGGTAAACGATGAAGAAAAAGAAACAATAGTAATGGATGAAGAAGAAAACTAAATAACGGCAAACGGCACTCACTCCTCTTAGGTTTTTTTTCATTCTCCCCCTTTTTTTCCAACAAGGCAACACATGTATATATAAGGAACAAATTAGGGTTAACACCAAATTGTCAATAATGTCCCTAAAGCCCATTTTAAAGCCCAAACTAAATAATTAGTTAAGAAAAAATAAAATTTAAATAATTTAAAATAATTAAAATAAACTTAAAATAAAAACTAATAATCCTATTGATTCCTAAAATAAAAAATATTATAAAAAGAACAAAATTTTTTCAATATTTTTTATTTTATGATTTTTTGGATATTTTTATGAATAATTTAGAAAAAAGTGAAAAAAATAATATTTTAAAAAATGATTTAATTAAAATACGAAAATAATAATTAAATAATAATAAAAAACTATTTTTGTTATTTTTTTAATGAAAGATAGAAAAATTTAGAGTAAAAATAATAAAAAACAAAAAAAAGTGACAAAGGTGAGATTCGAACTCTCAACCTCTCACACTCATAACTCCTTACACATGTCCTCCTGCCAATTGTGCCATTTTTACTTTTTAGAAAAAAAATGCATGCCATATGATATTTACCTGCAAAAAGTCAAACGACTACACAAATTTGTTAGTAATTGATTAAATGCAATGAAATGCGACGACAAATCTTAGGGCAAAATTTGGGGTATTACAGTTATTATGATAATATTTCTCACCCAACCTCTCTTTGATGTTGGCAAAAAAAAATCATGAAGTTTGACTTTGGTTTGACCACAGTTGACCTCAGTTTGACCTTTTAACTGCATTGACTGCTTTTGACTTATCTGATCATCTGACTGAGCAAACTTTTGAGAAAAGTCTTGAAACTTGACATGGGGGTTCTTATACACATATAAGATGTTATGAAGCTCACTTGAAGTCTTGGAAGTCCATTTAGCCTGATTAAAGTCAAAACCCTAGTTTTGGATGCACTGCTTAGGAGGTGCATTGTCTGAGGGAATTGTCAACTCTTCTGACCAATTGTGAATTTTGTGAACCTTGTGAACCTTCTTGGAACACAAAGTCTTGTATTGTGAGGGCAAATTTTGGTGTGCAACAGCTGCCCCTGTTCAATTTTCTGAAACCTGAGGGGTTAGATTGGTATATTTGCCAGTCGTAACCTGGAAGGTTGAAGGGGATTGAACACAAAAGCCCAAAAATTTGCACTCACCAGTGCATGGAGTGATATTGATGGTTGGTTGAACATGATTGAGTGGGCTTAAAGATGCCACTAGGGGAAAGTTCTTCAGTAGTATAATGAGAACTGTCAGGAGTCTGGAGTAATACTGATGTAACAACATGTCTTCATGAGGATAGAGCAATCAATAATGATAACCCTAAAGCAGTCTTGAAGTGATAAATCTGACCTCAGGAGGATAGAGCAATCAATAGCTCTAAAGCAGTCTTGAAGTAATAATGGCTTCAGGAGGATAGAGCAATCAATAGCTCTAAAGCAGTCTTGAAGTAATAGAATGGCTTCAGTAGGATAGAGCAATCAACAGCTCTAAAGCAGTCTTGAAATAATAATGTGATATGTCTTCAGGAGGATAGAGCAATCAATAGCTCTAAAGCAGTCTTGAAGTAATGATTTCAGGAGGATAGAGCAATGGATAGCTCTAAAGCAGTCTTGAAATAATAATGTAATTTCAGGAGGATAGAGCAATGGAGAACTCTAAAGCAGTCTTGAAATAATTAGATGGCTTCAGGAGGATAGAGCAATGAATAGCTCTAAAGCAGTCTTGAAGTAGTAATATGACCTCATGAGGATAGAGCAATGAATAGCTCTAAAGCAGTCTTGAAGTAATAGGATGATTTCAGGAGGATAGAGCAATCAGTAGCTCTAAAGCAGTCTTGAAGTCATGAGAGGCTATCAGGAGGATAAAATAACCCTGAGGTTACAATAAAGCAGTCCCAAAGTAATAAGAAGCTCATCAGGAGGATAAAGTAACCCTGAGGTTACAATAAAGCAGTCCCAAAGATCATAAGATTATTTGTTGGATAATTAACCTGAAAACAAGGTAGCATTCTGTATAACAACATTAGTTTATGCTTTATGTATGCATGTATGACATGATGCACTTAGGTAATGTACTATAGACATATATGTTATGGTATGATGTAAATGATGTATGTATGCTATGACACTGCTGGAAGTGTCTGGATATCCTTGTATAACAACTGCTGGCCAAGGAAAATAAATCCCGATTCGTTGTTGAAGAATATATAACCCTCCGTCTGCTGGGGATAACAAGGTATAGATAACCTCCCGTTGTTGGGGATAACAAGGTATGGATAACCTCCCGTTGTTGGGGATAGTAGGGTATAGATAACCTTCGTTTTCGTTTGATAGTAGGATAAGTATAACATCCCGTCTTCGTTCATCGTGCCCTTATTGGAAAGTAATTTCCCGTATATCCGTATGAGGATAAAAGAGATGGATATAAATTCCAGGGGAGATTAGACTTTGTGAAAATGGATTAGTCCTACTGTCTTGTAAAGATGAACCGGCGAAGCTTCGTTGAAATCCTTCCCTCGTTCGTCCTTAGTAAATACTATTACTGCATTTTCATGCATTTCTGGTAAACATCAATCATATTAAAAGCATACATGCATTTTTGGTAAACATCAATCATATTCAAAGGCATACATACATTCAAACACAACCAATGGACGTTTCGCTTATGTAAATAGGGTAAAAGTAAATCTGGATTCAAAGGATGGAGTTTATTTATATCAAAAGTGACCCATACACGGGTAAGTTTGTACAAGGAGACATAAACCCTAGTAAGAGAATTTGGTCATGAAGTTTTACAAAAAGAATCAGCTATGTGGGAAATAATCCTATTGAGTTTCAATTCTACTATTGCCACTCAAGTATCTCATCTTCTTGCTGTTGAGACGAAAACGATTGGATTGAGCTTCATCTGTTTGAGCTTGAGTAAGTAGTACAACTGGTTGCAATTTCATGAGTGATCCAAACGAGACATAGTCATACGCTTTAATCCCTAACTTTTGCCTGGATTGCCCTTTCAGGTTTTCAATCCACCGGGATACCCTTTTTTGCCCAAGCCGCCTTTTCAGGTTTTTGACTTGCCGGGTGTACATCTTTTTATATATATATCCCTAATTTTTGCCCAAACCCTTTTGGTTTGCCGGGATGCCCTTATTTTTGCCTAGGCCTGTCAACCTAGCGGGTCTCTTTTTATGCGTAGTATTTTTTAACTATGTCTGCGTTTACAGGTTGTGGGAAGTCTTCACCATCCATTGTAGTCAGTATCATGGCACCTCCTGAGAACACTGTCTTGACTACAAATGGTCCCTCATATGTTGGAGTCCACTTGCCCCTAGGATCACCCTGTGGTAATATGATACGCTTGATTACCAAGTCACCAGCCTGATATACCTTTGGCTTAACCTTCTTGTTAAAAGCTTTGATCATCCGTTTCTGGTACATCTGGCCATGACAAACTGCTGCTAACCTTTTCTCATCAATCAAATTTATCTGGTCAAGTCGAGTCTGAATCCACTCATCTTCATCCAAGCCTGCATCCTTCATAATTCTCAAGGAGGGGATCTGAACTTCAATAGGCAGAACTGCTTCCATACCATAGACTAAGGAGAATGGGGTTGCCCCTGTTGAAGTACGTATTGTAGTACGATAACCATGCAGAGCAAATGGTAACATCTCGTGCCAATCCTTGTAAGTAACAGTCATCTTCTGTACAATCTTCTTAATGTTCTTATTAGCAGCTTCAACTGCCCCATTCATCTTTGGACGATACGGAGAAGAGTTGTGATGCTTAATCTTGAACTGCGTACAGAGATCAGTAATCATAGTGTTGTTCAGATTAGAGCCATTGTCAGTGATAATCCTTTCAGGGATACCATACCTACATATGAGATTATTCTTAATGAACCGAGCCACAACATTCTTAGTCACAGATGCAAATGAAGCTGCCTCTACCCACTTCGTGAAGTAATCAATAGCAACCAGGATGAAACGATGCCCATTAGAAGTAGTAGGCTTGATCTCACCAATCATATCAATGCCCCACATGGCAAAGGGCCAAGGAGCAGTCAACACATTCAATGGAGATGGAGGTACATGTACTTTATCAGCATAGATTTGACATTTGTGACATGTTCTGGAGTGTTGATAGCAATCAGCTTCCATGGTAGACCAATAGTAACCTGCTCTCAAAATCTTCTTTGCCATGGTATGACCACTAGAATGAGTGCCAAAGGTCCCATCATGCATCTCTTCCATAATTTCTGTAGCTTCCTTCTTATCCACACAACGAAGCATAGTTGAATCATGATTACGCTTATACAGAATGCCATTACTCCGAAAGAACTTAGCAGAAAACCTTCTCAGGAACTTCCTATCTTTGACCTCTTTTCTGTTTTCTTCAGTTCCCAGATTCACAACTTCGACTGGCTCTTCATGTGGCTGTATAGCTTTCTCTTCTTGTTGTAACAACCTAGCAAGCTCTACAGGTATTTCACAATCGTCCTCGTTTCCGTCTTCAGTTTGATAGATCGGATTCTCGAAATTGTAATTGGCAATAGTAGAACTGTTATCAATTGGATCCAGAGTGGATGAGGATCTGCATTTTAGTGACGTGGGTGTGTGTAAGAACACATAGCTGATAAAGCAAAAATAAAAGAAAAAGAAAGACAAGGAACACAATATTTACGAAAACGAAACGTCCACTGATTTTATTGAATGCAGTATGCAAATGAAATGACAACCCGTAACAAGCACACCATTGTGCCCCGGGTAAGGCACATGGCTTGAAAGTTTTAATTGTTCCAGAAATTATAAATTTAAAAACATAACACAATAATAGTATTTACTCCTGACTAAAGGAGATAGGGATAACATCTTCAGCTGTCCAATTATTGAGTCCAGCACCCACAGTAGGAAAAATCCATGCCTCCAAGTTGTAGTTTTCATCTTGATCTCCCACAGCATTGATAACCCCTTGATTGGCGATACGAACAGCACGGGCACGACGGACAGCCTTCTGGGACTCTTCTTCCACCACAACTTTTGCATCATTGAGGGAGGCCATTGCCATTGTTGGAGGGTTTCTGATGACCACAGGAACCTTCTTCACAGCAGGAGGAGTCACACAATCCTTAACAGCCCAGGGAACCACTTCAAATGACTGACATGGAGTTTCAATGTATTCACCTTCTACTTCCAGATACTTGAAAGTGTTTACATGGCTGACAAAGTATTCTTCCTCTCCAAAGACAGTAACAACTTTTCCATTCACCGGATATCTCAATTTTTGATGTAATGTGGAGGTCACAGCACCTGCCCCATGGATCCAGGGACGACCAAGCAGACATGAGTACGAAGGACGAATATCCATCACATAGAATGTAGCAGTAAACACCTGAGAGCCAACCTTGATTGGAAGATCAATTTCCCCATGCACTACTCTTCTAGAACCATCAAAAGCCTTTACCACAATATTACTGGGCTTCAATACCGTATCTTCAGGACTCAGCTTGTTCAGGACTTCCTTAGGCAACACATTCAGAGAGGAACCATTGTCTATCAGCACATGAGACAGGGTAGTGCCCCTGCATTCAATTGAAATATGCAAGGCCCTGTTATGATCCCTCTTGGCAGGGGTCAAGTCAGCATCAGAAAATCCTAACCCGTTGTCATAGGTCAGGTGAGCAACACAATTCTCAAACTGGTCCACAGAAATTGCACT
Organism: Lathyrus sativus; assembly: GCA_963859935.3. NCBI lineage: Eukaryota > Viridiplantae > Streptophyta > Magnoliopsida > Fabales > Fabaceae > Lathyrus > Lathyrus sativus. The sequence goes on along the minus strand of OZ012735.1, from coordinate 790,824,454 downwards.
GGGTACATGAGCCATCTTTAGAAACTTGATCAATGACTTGGCATGAGCCTCAGAACATAATAACAGGGAGAGCATAGAAATCTTTGAGGGAGTATGCCCCAGCTGATCAACAATATCATAATCACTCTTGCGAATGATTTTCAATACTTCTTCCATCTGCTTAGAGAGGTCATCAGCAACTGGCACATCAGTAGATACAGGCTCAATAACAGGACCCTTGCCCCGAGCATCAGTGGTGGAAGTAACAGCAGGAGTAACTGCACTCTTAGAAGCAACTGGAGGAGAGAAGACTCTTCCACTACGAGTGACCTTGCTAGATCCAACAATATTATCAATGTCAACAGGCATATCAGGTAAAGGCTCCTGCTTGACACCATGGATGTAAACATCAGACCCATAGTGCCAAGGCACAGCTTTGTCAGATGTATAAGGAATAGGACCAGGAGTGGTAATGATCAGAGGAGCTACTCTGGCTTCAGCAACAACTTTCACAGGACCTTCAGCAGTAATCTTGATTGGGCCCTGATGAGTGATCTTAATGGGACCCTTTGAAGTGATTCTTAGTGGTACTTTGTCAACCATGTCAACCTCTTCAATCTTCTTACCCTGAGTCAGATGATCCACCATATTTTCTACAGATGCTGGTCTTCTTTCAAACACTATAGTATATTTATCCATGAGACGTTGAATCCCATCTCTCAAAATGAAGCAACTATCCGGCTTATAGGTACAATATAGACAATCTTCATGACAACCTGGAAAGATCCCAGCTTGTACTAACCTCTTTTTGATAACAGACAATGGTGTGCTCAACTCCATAACTGAATAGACATGCAGATCTTCATCAATATCTTCATCAATGGCGTTGACAGTCTTCTCGTGGTTTGGCATTGGAGCTGTAATCACATTTGGAGTACCTGGTGGATCAAACTCAATTTTTCCAGCATCAATCATATCCTGAATTTTGTTCTTCAAGACCCAGCAGTTATTAGTATCATGTCCTGGACAGTTTGAATGATATGCACATCGTGCATTGGGATTGTACTTGGGAGAGGTAACATTGGGATTCTGAGGAGCCTCCCTCAGGGTAATAAGTTCAGCCTTCAACAAGTGTTGCAATGCCTGAGCCATTGACATGTTGATCTTCGTGAACTGTCTTCTAGCCCTCTGTTGGTTGCCTTGAGGCTGCTCTGTTGTTGCAGGAGTTGGATTTGAAATATGAACTGCACTAACAGACTGATGCCTTCTGTTACGATCAGGATGACCATACACAGCATTAGATTCTTTCTTCCCAGTGGGAGGCTTCTTTGCAGCACCTGATGAAGAAGTGCCCACTTGGATCTTACCACTCTTGATACCGTTCTCTACTCGCTCTCCTGTCATGATCAACTCAGTGAAGCCAGATGATGAGCTTCCAATGAGATGACTGTAAAACGGACCATTCAGCGTACACATGAACATATCAACCAACTCCCTATCAGTCAAAGGGGGTTGAACTCTTCTAGCTAAGTCTCTCCACTTCTGAGCATACTCCTTAAAGCTTTCTTTGGCACCCATAGACATGCCTTGAAGCTGCATACGAGTGGGGGCTAAGTCAGCATTGTATTGATACTGCTTGTAGAAAGCTTCAGCAAGGTCATTCCAATCTCTGATGTTGACACTCTCCAACTGATAATACCACTCTAGCTGAGCTCCAGATAAACTCTCTTGAAAGAAATGGATCCACAACTTTTTATCAGCAGTGTGGGGTTGAATTCTTCTGACATAAGACCTCAGATGCAATTTGGGACAAGAGACCCCATCATAGACAACAAATGTAGGAACTTTGAACCCAATGGGTATGACCACCCCAGATATCAAGCTCAAATCCTCAAAATCCAGCCCAGATGATTTCTGTAATTCCATAGCATCCATTCTATCCACCAGCATCTTGAATTTGTCTTCGTTAGGCTCATGGTAGTAGTTAGCCTCAGAATCAGAGCCCCCCATAGTGTTGTGGAGACTGCCTCTCTCCTGCTCAGATTCTTCAGATTCATAGTCTTCATCCTGTTCCTTGGTCTTGACAGGACCTTTGAACCTTCTTCCCATGTTGAGCAACCCAGCAGACCTTCTAGCCTTCTTAGTCTTCTTGGCCAGCAGTGTCTTCAATTCATCCTGTCCCTTGGATAGGTTCAGGATCAGCTCTTGGAACTGTGCATTCTGTGCCTGGAGATCCTTAACTGATTGTTCAAGATCCATTGCTGAAATAAACAGCGAGAAGATGAGAACCCTGTGCACAATTATAAACCTGTGATGCAATGATATGGGAATGCATATGCAATGTTTTCAAGGACCGCAGGATTTAAATTTGCTTAAACAATCAAGAAAGTAACTTTTTATTAGTAATAACTTGTTTTGCCTTTTAGGCTTACAAAAAATGAAAACGAAATAAGTACAAAAGATGGGGTTTTAAGTCTCCCATGGACGTTTCCTCTTTGTGTTGAGGTATGAGTTGAGGTTTCGTTCCTCATGAAGTAGCTTTGTTAGCTCTAGGATCCTTGCTTGGCTTGCTTTGTAATGAGCCTCGAAAGTATCCCTTTGCTCTTTCAGTTGGATCCATGATCTCTGCAAGTCTTCCATATCAGTAGGCATGTCTGGGTGAAGGATGGTATAAGCTGTGTCTCCTTCAGCAACAGGTTCCATGGTAACTGGTAGGACGGCAGGATATGGCATCATGAGTGTCTGAGCACGAGATCGTACCCATCTGAGATAAGCCTCCATAGGAATAGTGTACTTAGGCTCTAGTGTCTTGCTGTCAATCCTGTTTACCTTTCCCCAAGCTCGGATGAATCTCTGACGGTAACCCTGAAGATCGTTGTCGTAATCAAACACAATTCCCTGAATCAACATGTCATGTGGACCATCGCTCCGGGCGTAACCAAACTGTCGTAAAGCTAGAGATGGGTTGTAGGTGATGCCTCCTCTTATGCCTAGAAGTGGCACATTAGGAAACTCCCCACAACGGTCAATGATGGTGACATTCTCCATAGATCTGGAGCACCAATGGATGTCTGAGTGAGAAAGTGACATGATCCTCTTGGACCATCTGAACCCTTGCTCATTCTTCATTACTGAGCGAGGAAGGTGAGAAATAAACCACCTAGAAAGTAAAGGTATGCAGCACATCAAAGTTCCTCTTACCCTTGTAGTACGGGTGTGAAGAGAATGTAGGATGTCTCCAAGTAAGGTAGGCACTGGATTGTGACTCAGGAATATGTTGATGGCATGAACGTCTATGAACTGATCAGGATTGGGGAACAACACTAAGCCATAAATCAATAAGGCTAAGATCTCCTCAAAATCATCGTAGCTCATAGCCTTCAAGAACATTTGAGCTTTATCCACTAATACCTTGGCAAGAATACCTTTAACTCCACTTCTCGTCTCTAGAACAATGTCAGACTTCTTCAGATGTAGAGCTGCAGCAATAACTTCTGGTTTAAGCTCCTTCTCTAAGCCTGTGAATGGTTTCTGATCAAGAACAGGTATACCCAGAAGTTTAGAGAACTCCTCCATGGTTGGAACCAGCTGATAATCAGGAAATGTAAAGCAATGGTGCTTAGGGTCAAAGAACTGAAACAGCACACTCATCATGTCTTCACTGAACCCTGAAGTAACTAGATCCAATAAGTGACCATGTCTCTTGTTGAACTGGGAATGATCAGGCACTAGGGAAACCAACTCCTTGAGCTTAGCAGGTATCCCTACAAAGTTGATCCTGATGGTGTTTCTACGAGCAGAAGCCATGACCTGCAACAAAGAACAAAGATAAATCCTTTGGTCCTTGAAATGGTTAGGGAAAATGATATGCTTATGATGCATGATGATGTCATGATGTCATGCTCAATCACAAACATGTGGCACACACAAACAAGTCACACCATAGCCCTAGGTTTAAAGGCTTGCATGAGGTTCAAAGGCAAGTACCCTCCCCTGAAGTTAGATGGTTCATCCTGTCCTACAAAAGTAACCAGGTTCTAAGGGATCTCAATATCATTGATCCTTCACAAGGGTGGTTGTTCAGAAGGCAACTTACTTGCCAACCAAAACCCTCCAAGTTTAAGATCTCAATGAGCGTAGTATCGAGTGTCAACCAACTTCAGTCTGCACCAAGGCCGGTTACCTCACTACTTTCTAAAGGCCAAGATGAGTTAACTAGGGTTCTAAAAGTCAGTTAGTGCATTGACAACATATGGCAGCCTCAATATTATCCTCAACTTGACTTAAGGAATATAAGCACCAACCAAGAAGTCGCACTAACTATGGCCACCAGATCAACCGTATCGATATACGTCGTACAGTTTCCTTGGTCTATTGCCATTTACCTAAGGTACACTAGATCCAGGTTAGGATCTTTCACACATAAGAGCACCCCAACAATATAATAATAAAGCAAACAAGGCAAACAATTTAAAGTGATCTTAATTCCTAAGGGTACCCCTCTTTAATAGATCCCCAGCAGAGTCGCCAGTTCTGTAACACGGTGGGAGAACTGACTTTAAACAATGTTGCGGATAGCAAGAGTCGCCACCGACTTTTATTTTATCCATAAGGAAAGGTTATAAAAGAACAGGAAAGACCTTAGAGAATATTTTGGGTCCGGGGGGTAGGTTATGAAAAGGGAAGGTGTTAGCACCCTTTTCATCCATGGTTATCCATGGGCTCTTAGGTACTTAAGCTCACTTTTGAATTGTTTTGAAAATGTAGTGTATGAATAGAAAAAAATTTCAGAATAGTTTAATAATAATCCGTGTATGGATGTGAAAAAAACTTGTTTGAAAATTTTGTTGGAAATTTGTTTAAGTGTGAAAAAGTTTTGAAGTGAGCAAGTATCTAGGAGTAGCCTACCCTAATGTTTTAAGGTCTTTCTTATTCTTTATCCTTTCCTTAGTAAGACTATCCCAACTATAATGGAGTAGGTAGTCCTTACTTTGGATGTTAAGGGACGTGTGAGTGACAATTTGACTTTGAAGGCCATTGTGGGATGTAATAAGCACATATAAGGGACCATCATCATTTTTCGAAAGGGACTTGATTCGTAAAGGCAACCATAAGGGACTTTGATGATTTTTTTATTTGAGGGACTTGCTTTATACACCCCACTTAACCATTATTCGTAGGCAACTTGAGGGATATCCTTAGGAAGTGAGACGGCGATTAAAATCGACTTACGTGTGTGACGTGTTTATTTTAATTATCTTTATTTAAAAGTGATCTAAATTTATTTTAATATTACATACATGTTGTTACACTCCCTAATTACTAACCATAATAATAATTAAATAATTAAACAACTTTACATCCAAGAAACAATTACAAAATAATAAGCAAAATAATTAAATAGCAAAGATAAATAAAATATAAATAAGCAATAATAAATAATAAAGGGGGTTAATTCTAAGTTTACTCGGCAAGACATCGCATCTTGTGCCTACGTATCCTTACGGGAGTGGAATCAGAGTAATCGTAGTTCCCCTCAATAGGGAGGTTAGAAACTTCTTGACTGTGGTCAAGGTCTCAAGGGGAATAAACGCATCTTAAGGACACGCTTACGTGGAGTGTAGAAACTCCAAATCTCTACGTTGAAATGTTAAGTTGTAATTAGGGTTAAATTAGGGATTCCACGGCGGGAAACCCTAAAATGAGCGCGGCGGCTCTTTGACCTAATGCTAAGGGTAAAATTGTAATTTTGCCTGCGGCGAGGCATTTGTGAAAATTAGGGTTTGTAGTTTGTAGTTTTGAGGATTCGAAATTGAATGTGTGAAGTTTTACGGACTATTGGCGCGGCGGCCAAACAGTTAGACCTAACCTTCGGATGTGTGCAATGTGACAGAAATAATAGTAAACGCGTGAGATAATTGAATCATGCAAACAGAGAGATAATGTCATAATTTTAAACCATGCAAGCAGAAATTTAAAGGCAGAATTTAAAGAGCGATTGTTAAGTTCGCGAGGTTACATGAGAGGAGCAGATACAATATGATAATGAAATTTGAATTGAACAATAATAAAATAAAATAAATAACGGTTCTAGTTATTATTTTAAAAAAAGATTTTAGTTATTATTTTAAATTTATCTAAAAAAAAGTTTTTCTTAAAAATAATAGGTTTTCATATTAATTTGGAAAAGATGTTAATGTTATTTATTTTAAAAAACAGATTTTTATATTATAACAAATTTTAATAAATTAATGATAACAATAATAATAATAATGGTAATAATAATGATAATAATGATAATAATAATAAATAATGATAATAATAATAATAATAATAATAATAATAATAATAATAATAATAATAATAATAATAATAAAGCAATAATGAATTTTAAATGTGCCAAATAACCCAACAATGTTGCTAACGCAGAAATGCGCTCATCGCAACCAGATCTAAATCGGACGAAACAAAATTTATCGCAAAGAAAAAGAAATTAAGCAAAAAATAGTATTATTGCTCACACAAAAATGCGATCATCGCAACCAGATCGAACTAACACAAATGTCACGCGTCATGCACACAAATGTGCAAACATCGTATCGACATAATTCGATCAAAAATCTTATATATATATAAACTCTAACAATTTAAAAATTATATATATATAAACGTAACAGTAATAGATAAAGAAAAAGAAATAACGGTAATAGATGAAGAAAAAGAAATAACGGTAAAAGATGAAGAAAAAGAAACAACAGTAATAGATGAAGGAAAAGAAATAACGGTAAACGATGAAGAAAAAGAAACAATAGTAATGGATGAAGAAGAAAACTAAATAACGGCAAACGGCACTCACTCCTCTTAGGTTTTTTTTCATTCTCCCCCTTTTTTTTTCCAACAAGGCAACACATGTATATATAGGGAACAAATTAGGGTTAACACCAAATTGTCAATAATGTCCCTAAAGCCCATTTTAAAGCCCAAACTAAATAATTAGTTAAGAAAAAATAAAATTTAAATAATTTAAAATAATTAAAATAAACTTAAAATAAAAACTAATAATCCTATTGATTCCTAAAATAAAAAATATTATAAAAAGAACAAAATTTTTTCAATATTTTTTATTTTATGATTTTTTGGATATTTTTATGAATAATTTAGAAAAAAGTGAAAAAAATAATATTTTAAAAAATGATTTAATTAAAATACGAAAATAATAATTAAATAATAATAAAAAACTATTTTTGTTATTTTTTTAATGAAAGATAGAAAAATTTAGAGTAAAAATAATAAAAAACAAAAAAAAGTGACAAAGGTGAGATTCGAACTCTCAACCTCTCACACTCATAACTCCTTACACATGTCCTCCTGCCAATTGTGCCATTTTTACTTTTTAGAAAAAAAATGCATGCCATATGATATTTACCTGCAAAAAGTCAAACGACTACACAAATTTGTTAGTAATTGATTAAATGCAATGAAATGCGACGACAAATCTTAGGGCAAAATTTGGGGTATTACAGTTATTATGATAATATTTCTCACCCAACCTCTCTTTGATGTTGGCAAAAAAAAATCATGAAGTTTGACTTTGGTTTGACCACAGTTGACCTCAGTTTGACCTTTTAACTGCATTGACTGCTTTTGACTTATCTGATCATCTGACTGAGCAAACTTTTGAGAAAAGTCTTGAAACTTGACATGGGGGTTCTTATACACATATAAGATGTTATGAAGCTCACTTGAAGTCTTGGAAGTCCATTTAGCCTGATTAAAGTCAAAACCCTAGTTTTGGATGCACTGCTTAGGAGGTGCATTGTCTGAGGGAATTGTCAACTCTTCTGACCAATTGTGAATTTTGTGAACCTTGTGAACCTTCTTGGAACACAAAGTCTTGTATTGTGAGGGCAAATTTTGGGGTGCAACAATATGCTTCATTGCTTGAAATTGCCTTGGTTGCTTTGATTTGTGTGCTATTGTGCAGGAATTAGGCACAAAATGAGAAGAGTAAGACATAAGAATTTTGACAAGGAAACCAAGTCATCAGAAAAACATTAACAAGTTCGCATAACAAACTTCCTAGCGAATCTACCCAAGAAAAACATCAACAAGTTCGCACAACGAACTTGCCAGTGAAGGCCATTGGGAACCCGACATTGTTCACACAGAGAGAAAAGATATCAAAACTCGCTGTGCAAAGGAGCCAGTGAATGGTTTGCTAGAGAAAAGGCAGAACGAATGGCCCCAGACCCGAGGCAATAAGTATTTGGATGAGAATTCGTTGTGTGAAGTTTCTAGAGAAGGATTGTTCGCACAACGAATAAGTGGAAATGTCTCAGGGCGGTTTACTAGTACACTGACTTTAAGTGCCACTGTTGGATGTTCGCTAGGCGAACGTGAGCTTTGCAGTGCGAAGGTGACAACACAACAACATGTCTATAAGTACTTGGTGCCACTTTTTAGAAAAATATATTTTTTACCTTTTCATAACTTTGTATTTTTCAGCACATAAACCCTAGTTTTCCCTTTTTCATCATCTCTTAGCCATCTTTCATAAAAAGAAGATGGATTCCCATCCACTCTCGATTATTCGACTCTGATGTTGATCAACCTTCTTCGGAGACTTGTTGCTCAAGCTACAATGGAAATGGGTGGCTAAACCCCCTATTGTGTCAGGATTAGAGGTGGCTAGTTCTGATTTTATGTATTCTTCTTAATCTTTTGTATGTGAACTAAGATTTGATCAATATAGATGAAGTTATTTTCTATATTTTGCTATATTTATGGTTTAGATTGCTTTAGACATGAACTTTTCAAGTCTTGACCTAATTTCTTCATCTATCAACTAACAAACTCTAGACATAGATTTGTAAGTTGATATTCACATTGTATTGTTCTTAATGATTATTGTTTCGTGTTTTATTTAGAGAGATCATTTAACGGTCGAAACAATAATATTCATGAAATCGCTTTAGAGATGAACGATTTTGCGAGGATACGCGATTATATTGGTTGAAACTAAGTTCACATATTCGATTGATTGGATATGTTTAAAAAAAATTAGTGAACCCTAATCTTGGCATGCTTTTTATCAAACTAAAACCAAAATTTACCTTGTTTTATTTCTTGCAAACTTATGCTACCAAAGAGAAATCATTTGAAAACCCTTCTACTTAAATCACTAAAATATTGAACGGCAAGTATCAAATATTCTCATCAGTCCCTGTAGATACGATAAAACAATCCTGAAAATATATTCTAACAAATTGGGCCGTTGTCGGGGATTGTTAGTAGGATATTGTAAGTATTGCAATAGCTTAGTGATTTTAAGATTTGTGTATTGTGAATCTCTTATCTCTGTAATTCATTGTGCTTTTTGATCTGTTTAGCTTGTGTACAGAATTCGTATACGCGAGGACAAGTACGACCTAAAGACCTTTTTTTCGATCTTGAGATTGAAAGAACTGCTCGTCGACTCAACATTTGAACAAGGCGAAGACGACAACAAGCTAGGGAAAGACAAGAGTGCGGGAAATCTTTTTCATCCATTCCATCTGATACTGATAACACGGAATTATATCATATATCTGACTTGACTTGCATGAATTTTATCTGCGATTATTGCTAATTTATCTGATTTATGTTATATTACGCATCTAGTTTCTTGTGTTTTGTAGGACCAGAAAATATGGATTAAAGAAATAAAAGTAGAAAAAAATGAAAGAAATGGAAAGAAAAGAGAAGAAAAGAGGAAGGAAAGAAAAGAAGAAGAAAGAATAGAAAAGAGAAAAAAGGGTGGGGGCCACCACACACTAGTGGCACTTGCCACATGTGTGTGGCGCTTGCCACCATGAAGAAGAAAGGATGTGTGGCGCCTGCCACCTTCCAAGGAGAGAGAGGAGTGGCGAGTGCCACTCCTAGAAAGAAGGAAGAGTGGCAACTGCCACTCCTAAAAGAAAGGGAAGTGGCGTGTGCCACTTCCTACCTACATTTTCTCCACTCCTTCCTGCATTTTCTCCGATCTTCACTCCAAGTATTGGCCTGAGATCTTGGGTAACCGTCGCCACTAAAAACTATAAAAGCCACATACGATTTTAGAAACGGGGAGCCACTTTTGATTTCTGTTTTCAACATTTCTTTTCAGCAGTTTTTGTTCTTAGTTTTAGACAGTTTTTAGAGGAATTTGTATAAGACAATTGTTTTTCACACTGATAAACATTTGCCAGTTAGTTTTAGGATTTATTTACGGTTTGTAAATTTATACTGAACTACAAGCTGACCTCTATAATCTAAGAGCTTTTCTGTTATTCGTAATTGCCAGTTTATTTACTGTTATTGTTGTTGCTATTTTTTATGCATTCCTTTTATTTTCTGTCTAGTAATAAGATTAAACTTTGTAATAGCATGAAAGCCATGTCTGGCTAAAACTTTTAATATAGGTATGTAATTACGATCAGTCGAAAGGGGTAAGTAAATCATGGCGTGAATTTAGCAGATTTATTCTTCTGGTCTCAATTTATTTTTAATAGCTTAATTACTTTTGTTACGAGAGTAAAAGGGTAACGAAGGTTAAGATCAATAAAGCTAGAGTTTGAGGTCTTAACCGGATAGCTGAAATTGAACATTAGTCTTAAATACAGCGAGAGCGCTTTTGGGTTAATTAGGATCTACTTATTTTCAAAAAGTGTTTTTAAATACAAATGAGAGAGCGAGAGCCTTCATTCTTATTTGAGAGTATAGTCTAAGTCAATAAACACGAGAGTATGAGATAAGGTATGTTAAATGAGTTTTTTTTTATAGAGTAACATTTTTACCTTTTAATCTAAGTGCCCATGAATTACAGAGTAACATTTTTACCTTTTTACAGAGTAACATTTTTACCTTTTGGTCCTTTGGGTTCGATAATCTTTAAAACTATGCGATCCGACTATGCACTTGTAGTCACGAAGCATTTAGACATACTAAATAAGAGATCAAGTTTTTGGCGCTATTGTTGAGGACCAATTAAGTCGATATCATAACTTTAGTGTTGCGTAGTATAAACTAACGCAACTATTTCCCTATTTTAAGTCGTCGATTGTATGCCAAACACTTTCTCTAAAGGTGAGAAGCTTGAGCAACCGATTGTCGACATCGAGCATTTTATTAGTTTAAGACGCCGAATTAACGGTTTCCGAATTAAGTATAACTTTCCACCATCTGAAATTCCCTTTCTAGAATTACCAATACCTATGGCTGAAGAACCTCAGAATCGACCTCTTAAGTATTACGCCATCCCTTCGTAGGAGGATCCACATAACAGTATTGCTGCTCCTCCCATCGAGGCAAATACCTTCGAGCGAAAACCTTCATTGTTGTCAACTATACAACAAAACCAATTTTCTGGAAATCCCACGGAGGACCCGAACTTACATTTGTCAGTCTTCTTGTAATACACAGACATAGTGAAAGCAAATGGTGTCAGACCCGAAGCAATAAGACTACGTCTTTTCTCTTTCTCATTAAGAGATAGAGCTAGAGCTTGGCTCTAGTCTCTACCGTCCGCATTTGTCACTACTTGGAATGAGTTGAAGAAGGTGTTCTTAGCACGATATTTCACCTAGAAAGATGGCTATGCTAAGAGCCCAAATAGATGAATTCAAATAGAAGGACAATGAATCTCTTTTTGAAACATGGGAAAGATACAAGGACATGATGAGGCTTTACCCACATCATGGTCTAGAAGAATGGTTGATCATCCTTACCGTTTAGAATGGTCTCTTGTACAACACAAGTTTGATAATAGACGCCGCCGCGGGTGGCTCACTGATGGATAAACCCTACAATAAGGCCTATACACTTATCAAAAGTATGGCTCAAAACCACTATCAGTGGGGAAGCGAAAGAGCCTCAGTAGAGAAACCTCCAACAAAAAGTGGTATGTAGGAGATAAGCAGTCTTGACCAAGTCAATGCAAAGGTAGATGCTCTCACTCAAAAGATTGAAAGTTTGACTATAACCCCTACAGCCACCGTGGCTGCCGTAGCTCTAAACTGCGAGTTATGCGGAGTTCCTGGGCATGCTTCCCCTGAATGTTAACTTTTGACAGGAGTTTCCACAGGCCAAGTGAATTATGCTCAAGGAAACCCTTACTCAAATACCTAAAACCCAGGTTGGAAAAACCATCCAAACATTTCGTACAAAAACAACAATGCATTGTATGCACCTTGCCAAGCATCTGTTGTACCACCGGGATATCAGAAACCTGCCGTAGCTGCTCAAAATGCTCATAGGAAATCTAAACTTGAATTAATGATGGAAAACTTCATAGCCACCCAGGCTCAAACAAATAAAGAATTCCTGAATCAAAACATACACACTAGTGAGCAAACTAAGCAATTAGCAAACAAGGTAGATGATTTAGCCACTCACAACAAAATGCTTGAAACCCAAATTTCGCAAGTCGCACAATAACAAGCACCTATTGCTGCTCCTGCAGGAACATTTCCTGGACATCCGTAACCCAATCCAAAAGGACATGCAAATTCTATCATATTACGAAGTGGTACAAAATTGGACGAACCAATCGACCCGAGACTTGAGAATCCAACTATGTATCAAAATCCTGGTAAAGTAACTGAGAAGGAAACTAAAAAGGAAAATGAACAAAACATAAAGGAGAAAGAAGGTAGTGACCAAGAGGCCGTAGAAAAAGAAGAACCATATGTGCCTCCACCACCTTATAAACCTCCCATTCCATATCTTCAAAGATTTACTAAATCTAAGAGAATGGGGCAATTCAAGAAATTAATTGAACTTCTTAAACAATTGAATATCACAATACCCTTTACAGAAGCTATCACCCAAATGCCCTCATGTGCTAAGTTTCTTAAAGAAATCTTATCAAATAAGAAAAAGATCGAGGATGATGAAATCGTTACGCTTACTGCTGAGTGTAGCACGATAGTCCAAAATAAAATGCCTCCTAAGCTGAAAGACCCAAGTAGTTTTTCCATACCCTGTGCAATTGGAAAAATTGTCATAGACAAAGCTCTATGTGGCTTAGGAGCCAGTATTATCTTAATGCCCTTGTCCATATGCAAAATGCTTGATATGGGAGAATTAAGACCAACTAAGATGTCTGTACAACTAGTCATTCATTTTGTTAAGTTCCCGATAGGGATACTAGAAAACGTTCTGGTACATATAGGTCAATTCTATATCCCTACTTATTTCATAATCATGGACATAAAAGGGGATGCCAACACCCCTATCATATTAGGTAGGCCATTCTTAGCTACAGTCGGAGCCATTATAGATGTAAAGAAAGGTAAGCTAACTTTCGAAGTGGGTGAAGAAAAATTCGAATTTATTTTGACACAATTCTTACAAGCACCAACTATAGATGATACATATTGTTTGCTAGATGTCATCGACGAATGCATAAGAGAAATGGAGATGGAACAATTTTCTTATTCAGAAATCACAAAAATTCCAATACCTCCAATTTTTGAAGATGATAATTGGCGTGGTGAATACCAAGACGACAGTCTAAGCGAATTCCTGGCACTCACACCTAATCATATGCATTTCCCAAGGAAACCGACTTTAGAACCTAAAACACTACCCAAAAATTTAAGGTATGAATTCCTAGACACTGAGCTCGAATGACCAGTGATAGTCAATGCAGACTTAAGACAAATAGAAACTGAGAAACTATTGCATGTCTTAAGAAAATACCCATCTGCTTTAGGCTACAACATTTCTGATCTGAAAAGAATAAGTCCTTCTATCTGTATGCATCACATTATGCTAGAGGAAGACTGTAAGACCTCTAGAGAACATCAAAGAAGGATAAATCCCATTTTGAGCGACGTAGTCAAGAAAGAAGTACAAAAGTTGTTAGAAGCAGGAATTATATACCCAATCTCCGACAGTCAATGGGTTAGCCTAGTGCACGTCGTACCAAAGAAGAGGGGTGTTACAGTTGTTAAGAACGAAAAAGGAGAATCTATAGCATAAAGAGTTATGACCGGAAGTAGAATGTGCATTGATTATAGGAAATTGAACAAAGCTACTCGAAAGGATCACTTCCCTTTACCCTTCATTGATCAAATGCTTGAGCGATTAGTTAAGCGCTCCTATTTCTTCTATTTAGACTGTTATTCAGGATTCTTTCAAATCCCTATTCATCCTGATGACCAAGAAAAGGCAACCTTCACTTGTCCTTATGGTACATTTTCTTATCGACGAATGCCATTTGGATTATGTAATGCTCCCGCAACATTCCAAAGATGCATTATGTCAATCTTCGCCGACTTTATAGACGACATCATGGAAGTATTTATGGATTCTTTTTCTGTTTGTGGACAGAGTTTTAAAGGATGCTTATCAAACCTAGAAATGGTACTTAAAAGATGCATAAAAGTAAATCTCGTGTTAAATTGGGAAAAATGTCATTTCATGGTCTGACAAGAAATCATACTTGGACACATAATGTTTGATAAGGGGATTGAAGTAGATAAAGCAAAAATAGAAATTATAGAAAACCTTCAACCTCCTAAAACCGTAAGAGAAATATGAATTTTCTTATGACACGCCAGTTTCTACCGACGATTCATTAAGGATTTCTCTAAAATCACTAAACCACTGATTGGCTTATTAATGAAAGACACTAAATTCATTTTCGATGACAAATGCCAAAAAGCCTTTGACTAGTTAAATACAGCTCTCATTACCGCACCCATCATACAACCACCTGAATAGAGGTTACTGTTTGAAATCATGTGTGATGATAGTGATTATACCGTATGTGCAGTTCTAGGACAGAGAAAAGATAAAAAGCTTCATGCAATTTATTACGCCAGTAGAACCCTGGACCCTGCGCAAATGAACTATGCCACCACAGAAAAGGAACTTCTAGCTGTCGTGTTCGCTTTGGATAAATTCCATTCTTACTTAGTAGGAGCAAAGATAATCATCTATACCGATCATACTGCAATCAGGTACCTATTGTGTAAAAAGGATGCCAAAACCGAGACTCTTAAGATGGATACTACTACTGCAAGAATTTGATTTAGAAATCAAAGACAAGAAAGGTACTGAAAATGTAGTAGCTGATCATTTATCGAGAATGGAGGATATTAAGCCTGAGAAAGTGCATATCAATGATGATTTTCCTTATGAGAGACTCATAGCTCAGTTAGAAAACACGGTTGGACGATCTTTAATATACAATGAGACTGAAACAAAAGAAGTCGTGGAAGCGATCTTTACTAAAGCCACATTGTCGTGGTATACTGACTTTGTCAACTACTTAGCAGCTGGAGTTCTTCCACCAGATTTAACTTACCAAAAAAATAAAAAAAATTTCCACGATCTTAAACACTATTATGAGGATGAACCTCTGCTTTTCAAGAGATGTGCCAATGGTATCTTCCGTCGATGTGTTCCCAAAGATGAAGTTGAAAATATAATCTCTCACTGTCATTCTACTCCCTATGGAGGACATGCTAGCACTTCAAAGACTTGCGCTAAGATCCTACAATCCGACCTCTTTTGGCCCACTCTATGGAAAGATGTTTATATCACGATCATAAATTACGACCGATGCCAATGCACCGACAATATCTCTAGATGCGACGAAATGCTAATGAAAGGCATTCTGGAAGTAGAAGTCTTTGACGTGTGGGGAATTGATTTCATGGGACCATTCCATCGTCTTTTGGTAACAAGTACATACTCGTTGTTGTTGACTATGTGTCGAAATGGATCGATGCTATATCTTCACCGACAAATGTTGCAAGAGTAGTGATTAGACTTTTCAAGAACATACTTTTTCCTAGATTTGGTGTGCCGAGACTCGTCATCAGCGATGGTGGATCTCATTTTATTTCAAGGATTTTTGAAAAACTACTAACGAAATATGGAGTCCAACACCGTGTAGCAACACCCTATCACCCGCAAACAAGTGGACAAGTAGAGCTTTAGAATAGAGAAATTAAACAAATCTTAGAAAAAACAGTTGCGACCTCTAGGAAAGATTGGGCTTCCAAATTACACGAAGCTCTGTGGGCATATAGGACAACCTATAAGACCCCAATAGGAACCACACCATTTAAGCTAGTTTATGGAAAATCATGTCACCTGCCGGTAGAATTAGAGCATAAAGCGTATTGGGCAATTAAGACCCTTAACTTAGATTTTACTGCTGCAGGAGAAAAGAGAATTTTAGACATCCATGAACTAGAAGAGCTTAGGTTAGACGCTTACGAAAATGCCCACATCTATAAAGAACGAACTAAAAAATGGCATGATAAGTGTATATCGAGGAAAGAGTTTACTGAGGGTAACGTAGTACTCCTATTTAACTCTCAACTTAAACTCTTCCCAAGAAAACTCCGCTCTAGGTGGTCTGGTCCCTTTGAGATAACGAAAGTTTTTCCAAATGGCGCAGTAGAAATAAAAGGAAAATCTAGTGAATCGTTCATAGTTAACGGGCAGCGCCTGAAACATTACTATAACATTGAGAACAAAGACTACTCCACCAGTATAAAACTTGCTGGGTTGCACACTCATACCCAAGACTAGTGGAATTTAAATTATGTTGAGCTTACGACATAACACAAAGCACTTGGTGGTAGACAACCCGCTTTTTAGTATTAATGTTTATTTTTCTAATCTTTTATTTTAATTTCTTTTAGATGCTTTTCATTTTTCTGTTCCAAGAAATTTCATGCAATCCTATTCATTTTATTTAGTCATTACTAACTTGTTTTCATTGACCGCTTATATACAGGCTAACTTAACATTAGTTAGGTACTAACTTTAGCGATGAACCAAGTTGCCTATATGGGCATTATTTTCAGAGGCAGAGCTCAGAGGAGGTGCTTTGAAGCTCTTGATCAGAGAGAGATGTCACTTATCATCTACCCTGATGGAATTACCATGACTAGACTAGGTATTCGTGACAGTGTTATGTATCTCCTCAACCAAATTCTGCTATCAACAAGAGATTTAGTTCCTACCGTAGGCTAACCCTGGAGTTCCTTAGCTCTCTAGTTTGCCTGTCTGACCATGGGTATGGATTCAATAGTGGCCTTATCAACTTTAGGATGTTTGACATGGACTACCATTTTAACCACCGAGAGATCGCCGAACTCCTAGGATTCCCAAGCGGCCCTGATTCCTATACCATAGTACAAGAGGAACTAGTCATTAACCTTGAGCTGGATTATTTCTAGGGTAGCATCACCGGAAATAATCATCCTGAACCCAACACTATGTACTCTGAAAGCATCTATAACCCTGCCATCCGCTATCTTCATAGGTTTCTTTCTCACACCCTGTTTGGTAAAGAAGAAAATATTTACTCTGTGTTGAGAGACGAGCTTTTTATGCTTTATTATGCTTCCCAGGCTCGACCCATTAACGGCGTTGTCTTTATGATAGCCAATTTTAAACTTATAGCACAAGCCGACCACAAACCGATCATTATAGGAGGCCCAATGACAATAATTGCCAATCCATTGGACTGAGGCAACCGCTTCTTAGCATTAACCCCTTAGGTACTATCCGACCTATGGATACTCCATTTTCCTAAATCGTGGCATCGTTAGAAACATTGGCCCAAACACCTTTGAACTCCTGATCGATAACCAGGTTGTCCATCACTTTACCTTACCAAATTATGAAAGAACTAGTGTCCACAACCTGAATAATTGGCTGTATGACTTAGATGAACCAGAAGCTCCACCTTCACCCCTTGAGACTCCTCAAATATATGACCATTATGACCAGTATGATGACCATCTCTCTAATTCTGGCTCTAGCATTCCTGTTGTGCCTGCCGCCAAACAAGTGGATCATACTGCTACCATTCAGGCGCTGGAGACGAGCGTCGCTGATCTTAGAGGTGAAGTTTCAACTCTACATGTGGATTTTCATGGATTCATGGATGTGGTAACAGAGCAGCTGGATTACATTTATCAACGTCTTTTCTCTATCGCTCCTCCTCCTCCTCCTCGTGGCTAACTTTTTGGATATTGATGCATTCCTATCTTTGCACTTTAAAATATTGGGGGCACTGTTTATTTTAAGTGTGGGAGAGGAACTTTATTTTTGGACAAGTTTATTTATTTTCAGACAATTTTATTTTGTTGTTTTTGCAATTTACCATTTTTTTTGTAACTATCTTCGTTTGAGACATCTTATTTTATTTCTTCTAGTTAGTACAATTTAATTTCCTTTCTGAATTCTAGTATTCCATTTCAAATTCTACATTTCATTTTCATTTTCATTAGTGATTAACATTAAGATTTTCATGTTTTCTTTAAAATTTCAAAAACAAATTTTTTTTGTCTTTTTCTTCACACTAAGAGGTGGCACTCACCACCCTTGTCTTAATAGAGGTGTCACTTGCCACCCTAGCTTGTGTCACTCGCCACACTCACCCATGAAAGGTGGAACTCGCCATACATTCCTCATAAAAGAAGTGGCACCCGCCACTTACATATGTGGCCCACCTTGTGCATGTCTGCCACCTAAATCCCACCTACACCATGCATACTCTCACGTGTCATTCACTATCTTGAATTCCTACCACATATCCTACTTCTTCTGATTTTGTTGACCATAATAAAAGGAAAACCAACCGTACCAACCATATTAACTCGCATAACTTCATTATTTATACCACCCTTACCAACTTATCAAAACACAAAACCAACTACTCTTTCAAAAATCAGAGAGAAACAAGAATATTGTTTTCAAGCTACTGTCATGGCGAGCTACCAAGTAATCTTTAGAGAAGGTGAAACGGGAGAAAAACAAGCCGAGCTCTATGCAGCACTACTGAACAGAGAAGTCGAATCTACAAGGTATGCTGATATACTTTGTTTAGAAGCACTAGGAATTAAAGACAGTGTTAATTATATGCTAGAGATATTGGGTTTGACTTACCTTTTATCATTTAAAGATCCTGTCTATGTTCAACCCACTCTCGATTTTCTAAGCTCACTCATCTATGATCTTAATGGAAACCTTCACTTCCGTCTGTTTAACGTAGAATACACGTTCACCTTTGACGGATTATCCATCCTATTGAAATGTCCCTACAGAAATGACCGATTTTTATTTGTTATTTTACTGATACAGGGGGCTTGTTATGCTTTCTTGTTTGTTTTTCTGGACTAACTTCTTTGTGTATACGATGTTGTTTGTTTATTTTGTTGGTGCAGATGGCTCCAAAAATTGTTGCGTCCAAGAAACGAAAGATCGGAAGCACCTCACGTCTGCAGCTGATTCAATACGACAGTGACCGCTTTGTAGGACCTAAGCAGGCCGCACAGTATGTGGCCCTAGAAAAGAGAAGAATCATGCCGGAAAAGAGGTTCAACATTAATTCGAAAGGATCCTACAGAAGCGTGGCTAGAATCATTCATAGCAAGAGGTGGGATTCTTTGGTGACACCTATGGACAGCTACAACATTGAACTTGTGATGGAATTTTATGCCAATGCTCTTCCAAATGATGACGAGTCATTCACATGGACAACAAGAGTGTTAGGCAGAGGGGTAAGCTTTGATCGAGATACCATTAACAGAGTTCTTGGAAGGCCATTGAATCTAGGCAAAGATGAAATCGATGACTATCATAGGGACCTAAGGCTTCATAGAGATACAAACCTAATCTTCGAGCTTTGCTTTTGGAAGGGAAGACAGTTGAATTGAACCCATTTGGGGTTCCAAGGTGTTATCACCGTGAGGATATAAGTTGATAAATGCTGAATGTAAAAAACCTTATTCATCAACCTGTAGCAACTATGAGTTGATACATGTTGAGTGGAAATAATTTTCCATATTATTTGTGCAGTATGAGTTGACCTGTAGCATCTATGAGTTGATGCAAGTTGAGCGGAAATAATTTCCCACATTATTTGTGTAGTATGAGTTTATATGCAGTATCTAAGAGGTGGCTAGAATCATTCATAGCAAGAGGTGGGATTCTTTGGTGACACCTATGGACAGCTACAACATTGAACTTGTGATGGAATTTTATGCCAATGCTCTTCCAAATGATGACGAGTCATTCACATGGACAACAAGAGTGTTAGGCAGAGGGGTAAGCTTTGATCGAGATACCATTAATAGAGTTCTTGGAAGGCCATTGAATCTAGGCAAAGATGAAATCGATGACTATCATAGGGACCTAAGGCTTCATTGAGATACAAACCTAATCTTCGAGGCTTTGCTTTTGGAAGGGAAGACAGTTGAATTGAACCCATTTGGGGTTCCAAGGTGTTATCACCGTGAGGATATAAGTTGATAAATGCTGAATGTAAAAAACCTTATTCATCAACCTGTAGCAACTATGAGTTGATACATGTTGAGTGGAAATAATTTTCCATATTATTTGTGCAATATGAGTTGACCTGTAGCATCTATGAGTTGATGCAAGTTGAGTGGAAATAATTTCCCACATTATTTGTGTAGTATGAGTTTATATGCAGTATCTAAGAGTTTATGCATAAAATTAATTTTGCCACAAAAACATGTTTTTGACTTAGTAGATGACTCTAAATGAATAAGGATGATTATACACTCCTAATTATGAAAATGCACACCTAGATTAAGAGGATATAATCCAATGTATACAAATACTAAGTGTCATAGTTTTGACATAAATCAAAACATACTATTAGAAGGGAAATGCACTCACAATATGTATTTTTTTAAGGCAAATGTTAGTATATTAGTTGTTAGTTTGTTATGTTAGTATTTTTTGCTTCACCCGGGTTCGAACTCCTATTACTAACTTGTCTTACTATGTGTAATGGTCACAGTTGCAGCAATTAACAGTCTATATGTTGCTATGGAGTCACCACCTCCTCTAGGATGGAAGCCTAAGGGTGGGGATCCATGTTTAGAACATTGTCTAGGTGTGGAACGTGTCTTCTCCAGCATAACAATGATGTATAGTTATTCACCCTTGAATTTTAATTTGTTAATACATTGTGTTATTGTTTTTGTAATTGGTTTCTAATGGTAATGATAAAATTGCGATTGATAAGACTTGTTATAATTTATATTTGGGTTGATAGACGACTCGGAGGCTTGAATTTGGATGCAGAGCTGGGCAGTAATTTGAATTATCCATCCATTATAGAAATGTAAGTGTCAGTATTCTGTAATACCCTAATTTCTACCCCTAAGATCCCACATGTCATTTTCATCTTATCCCATAAGTGAGATCATAAGCTTTGGTTCTCTTTTGCCTTCCTCTGCAGGTTTATTTTTGGGAGATCACCGGGCACCTTTGTTTTCTTGTTTGTTTGATATTTGTTTATGTTTATGTTTACTAACCATTGATTAAAATCCAAAAAAATGTTTGTTTTTTCCTTTACTAACATTTTCAGGAAGAATTTGGATCAAAGATATCAAATATCAGTCCCTTTGCTCGAGTGAATTTCATCTGAAAAAAGTCGAAGTTGATCCACAATCAATTTAAATCATTTGATTAAGAGTTTCCCAAGATTTGATTGACTTTTATTCAAGAGACTCAAAGGCTCATGTTTTTATTTCCATGCCTTCTTTGACAAGAAAAAGAATCGAGCCAGAGCCAAGACAACACATCAAAAAGGCCATTTTTCACCATTTTTGCTTGTGGTAACTAAACCAGTATTGGGTAACCGGTTACCAGTATTGGGCAACCATTTTTCACCAAATTCAGATATTTCAACATGAGAATATTCTAGATCACTTCATTTTAAATCCCCTACCTCATTATAATTAATTCCCACCATACACCTTCACTGATCACCACTTGATCATTAATTTCCCTCCAAATTCAAATTCCAAGCCTAATTTTGATTTCAAACCAAATTCCAATCCACCAAATTTTCCAAGCCTAAATCCTATAAATAGAGGCCCCATTTCTCTCATTTGATAAGCTTTTGATAGCCAAAATCACCTTGTCAAACTCTTTCTTGACTCTCAATTTTCTCCAATTACCAAATTCACCAAAGCTCTTTCTTCCTTTGAAAGTTAGTAAGTTCATCATTAGAGCTTACTAATCTTTGAGTTAAACCTTCACCCATTCACTTTTTCGTCATCAATTCTAGTAGATGAAGGCTTTGAAGTGTAGTTTGTGGAGCTAATTTGAAGAATTTCTAGATTTGGAGTGGTAATTTCTTAATCCACCATTGTTGTTCTTGATACATCTTCCACAATGTGATCAATTGTTGATTCTTGTTGCTTGATCTTTGGATCTTGCAAATTGTGTTCTATTGGTGTTGATTGTTGTTGTTTTACTTAAATTTCCGTGCTCAATTGCATCCTTAATCACGAGGTGTTTGAAGAAATGATTGATCAAGTTTCTGCATTTTTTAAAGCTAATTTGCTGCTATTTTTGAAGGGGTAATCAGTTACTTGATTTGGGTAACTGGTTACCCAATGTTATTTTGCTAATTTGCTGCTGTTTTAGCAGTGGTAACCGGTTACCAGATTTGAGTAACCGGTTACCCAATGTTGATTTTGACATTTTGGCTCTGTTTTGCTGCTGTTTTAGCAGTGGTAACCGGTTACCAACTTTGGGTAACCGGTTACCTAGTGTCCGTTTTGAGATTTTGGCTCTGTTTTGGGACTGTTTTGGTTCTTTCTTCTTCTTCTTCTTCTTCTTCTTCTTCTTCTTCTATTTTCTTTTGATTTTTTTCCTTGGAATTCACTTTTAAAGGTCCTTTTCCTCTTTAAATTCATTGGACTTAGGGTGTAGATGAAGTTGGATAAACATTCATTAGTTCAAATATATCTTTAAAGTGAATTATTCAATTCATTTTAGGTGCTTTGAGTTAATGATATTTTTAGTGCTTTAATCCACCAAGATGAGTGGATGAACTTAAAGATGGAATGATCTTGAACTTGTAATTCAATTTGGCATTCTCTCTCCTCTTCTTTTTTTTTGATCGATGAAAATCGTTGATATCGTTTGAACTTATTTCAAGTTCTTGATGAAGATGAGATCGTTACCTATTTTTATTTTCGAACGACATTGCTTTCGGAGAGTGATCTACATATCACTTCTCTAGCATTTATTAGCACTAACATTGTTATTGACCGGCCTCAGATAGTCGTGGTTTCTACATAAACCCGATTACGATTGCTTAACATAACGCTAAGTTCTCCCGTAATCAGAAAGTGATCATTCGTGGCTCAAACTTATGTTTGAAAGTCCAAGTATGGTTGATTATTTGTCTTAGGTCCATCACCTATGAAGCTTGTTGTTAGGAGGCTTTGATTTTATCAATCTTCTAATGAGTCTTCCTCAACTTTGGCTTAAGCGCATGAGTTAACCATCGTTGATCATTTGCTCTAACGACTAATTACTAACTCACTAACGATATCATTGTACTAATTTTTTTATGTTTCCTTCTTGCTCCCTATATCTCTTTTATCTTTATGCTTCATTATTATCATCTCATATCATACTTTTGTTTAGGCTTCCGTTATTTTTCCTTTGTCCGTTGGACACATGTTTATGTTTTCTCCATTTTTCTTTTGTCCATTTGGACCACACTTTGTTTAAAATACTAATAAAGGATTAAAACTATAAAAAATTTAGTGCTCTTACCTTTCTGGTTATGCTCTTGGATCATTCTTGGACCCCTGGACTTAGAATTAGGACCCTTTCCCTATGCTTGGAGTATTATGGATCTTTGCCTTTATTTGGCTTTCTTATTTGTTATGCTTCAA
Organism: Lathyrus sativus; assembly: GCA_963859935.3. Classification (NCBI taxonomy): domain Eukaryota; kingdom Viridiplantae; phylum Streptophyta; class Magnoliopsida; order Fabales; family Fabaceae; genus Lathyrus; species Lathyrus sativus. Next base: position 790,800,749 of record OZ012735.1, on the reverse strand, counting down.
GATGGATGGAATTCTTATTTGGCTTCCTATGGAGTGTGCTACAAGTTGGTTAGATCCTTCTTATCTCTAAATTTGATTTTGTTGTCTAGGGTAGTCACTTCATCTTCTCCCCTTCTTAAATTTTCAAAATCCTCTCCCTATTTTCAAAAACCTTCTTGTTTTAAAACTTCAAGATCGCTTTCACAATAAAACCTTGACTTTTTGTCAAGTAATTTTCAAACTTTGTTTTTCTTAATAAATGTCAATCAATGTTAATCATATTTTGATCAATTTCAAAAAAGATATAAAAGACACTTTACCTCATTCAAACTTTTTGTGCCTTTGCGCACTTTTCATTTTAAAACTTTTCATAAAGTTTAGACATGAGTCATTTCCATAGTTGAGATATAATTCTCCTATTCTCCATAGTATTAAGATGTTGGCATTTTCCACTTAGATGTTGAATGATAGACTTGTTGATAATCCAAGCAAAATCCTCCATCTTTAGGTGATGCAAATGTTGTCTTATACTTGTGGGTGACTAGTCGTAGTTTTCTTCTTAAAATGACGACTTGTATTTACATTCAAAATCAATTAAAACCAACAAAATTTTGTTATTTGTACCATGAACCACGAGGTTATGATTTTATATTGCACTTTGTAGGCACGTAGGCATGAGGCGATAAGTCTCCCCAAACACAAAAATCTAAAAAAATAATTCTCTTCTCATCTCCCCAATCTCTTTTTAAACAAACCTTTTTTAAACCAAAAAGCGAAAATATTTTAAAGGGCTTCTATAGATTACTATAGACGTTTTGGGTTCTAACACATTCCCATTGCGTAACCAACCCCCTTACACAAATCTCTATTTATTTTTTCTTGTATTAGAACTCTTTGCTTTTGTTCGCTCTTTTTCCTTTCCTTTTTTGGATAAAATAAAAGTGCGGTGGTGACTCTTGCATTTTTTTGAGTTTAGTTAATCAATAGCTTACACTCACAAATTTCTCCGCTACAGGAAAGTGGCGACTCTGCTGGGGGTAATTAGGTTCCTAGTGGGTTTCGCCTACTTTATTTTATTTATTGCTTTTTATTTGATTTGTTTGTTATTATTTGTTCTGTTTGGTGCCTGGTGATCTGTGTGGTGAGATAAGTCGTATACTCGGACTTGAGTGTACTTATGATAAGAGGATGGTATAGTCTTGTTGGCTTACGTGGAGTAGTCCTTACTAAGTTGACTTGAGAGTAGTCGTAATTGGCATTACTTTTTCTGACTTGGGAGCCTGAGAAGCTGAGGACCTTAGAACCTTTTAACCCATCTTGGCCTTATTAGGACGTGGTGTGATGGCTATTCAGGTGTAGACTTGAATTAGTTGTTACGCGATACCACACTCAGACGAGTTTCTCTTGAGAATATTGTTGGCCGACGAGTAGTTGTTTAAGCCGATAATATCCAAAAGATGGAATTATGACTCTGGGAAATTTTTAGAACCTTGTTCTACAAGTGATGATATAACCATAGTACATACCATTGTGGGTTGGTTCTTACCTTTGGCTCTATGCTCGTGCCGAACCTTTGAACCTGTGTGCTTTGTGTGATCATGTTTGGGGGTGTTGCATCTTGCACTCATGCATTCATGGGAATTTTGTTTCAGTCAATTTTTAAGGATCTCAGAGATTTTCCTTTGCAAATATCGCAAATATTGTGATTATGGATATTGGAAGGAGAAACACTCAAAAGTATGGTTTTCGAACTCCCGATCTTATAAATTTGAGAAAGCTAGTGTCCTTGGTAGTTAATCGTTCAGGCTTCAGATCTTGTTATGGGAGGCTTTTATTTGTTCTTTCTACCAACATTGAAGACGAAATTCTGAACACCCTTGTGCAATTCTATGATCCTGTCTACCGATGCTTTATTTTCCTGGATAATCAGTTATTGCCAACCTAAGAGGAGTATGTCTATCTTATGCCAGTCTTTGTTGAGTTGCTTGAGCGACGCGCTGTAAAGAGGCATGCAGATGATTCATTTTCCTCTAGTCCAAAGGAAGTATTAGCTCAGATCGTCATCAGATGCTCCTTAGGACCTAGTTTTTTCTTATTGAACATTGATCTTATGTAACTTGTATTTCCAAGTGTAACTCTTTCCAATATTCAATGAAATGAGATGTTTATCAGAATTTCAAAAAGTGTTATTTCTTTACGATGTCTGTAATTGCTTTATATCTTAAAAGATCCTTGAAAACTGATTGAAACATTTGCATTTTGCATTTGCATTCGCATCATCTATAACTATATATAAAGAGGATACAAGTTTTTGGAGTGTGTCGCACCCTAATTTTTGACCTTAAGATCTCACCTCTTTGTGCATTCTTCGCATATCATTTTAGTCCATCTTGGCTTTAACTAACCGTTTAACTAGTTTGTCCATTTTGTTTTATGAGGACATATTTGTTGTAGGAGATTAAGTGGTTTCTACCCATGGATCTCAAGCTGGGATCATTAGAAGACTACTGGGAATTTTGCGGTGGCTGGTATTACGGACGGGCCCCATTTTCAAAGAGATTATCTAAACAAGATTAAGTCCTTATTCACTAGTTTCTATTCCGGTTACGAGTTAACTTTCAAAGGCATAGTTTGAGTCACAATTCATGGTTTGCGTCGAATTCACAATGGATTTCGTTTGGTTTCACGTAATAAAGTTGTCGGATGCCTCAGGTGCGAATTGCAAACTCTTAGGTTGTTTGTAATAGGACGTGGGTTGCAATAAAATTCAAGAGAAATTGAGTTCATATTTTATTCAATATTTTGGAATTCATATACATGTTCAAAGCCGACTTCCATTACAAATTCAAGTCATTACAGTATTCAAGATTACATCATTGTTCTACAAAAATCTTAAGTCCTAAGTCCTAGTTTTGTCTTCAGGGTTCCAACTTCAAACTCTTCAAGGTCCATACTTTAATCATCAAAACCTGCAAAAACAAAAAAAGACAGCATTGAACAAAATGTTAAGGATATTGGAGTTAATTTTTATCCCTTAGAAAAGAATTCATCATTGGGCAATCTGAAAGGGCAACGAGGTTCGTCGTCAGCTTCCAACATTTCCAACAGCATCAAGCCCAAAATTAAGGCAATAAGTGTTCTGTTCATGAAATCAGTTCTAAAAAATAGAAAAGTGATTTTTTCTTCCCAAACACAGTTCAAGACATAAACTGAAATGGGAAATTATCATGAACCACAACCCAACTACAACATTTCCGAAAATGGACAACAGTCCATCAATATTTCCAAAACCGGAAATAACAACCTCAAGCAGAACCGTAAATGGGAACAATCATAGCCATCAAGAACAATAAATCTGAAAAATAATACTGCCAGCAGAAATCCAAGAATGGAAAATAAGCAGCATAAAAAAGGAATCCAAAAATCCAACAGCCACCATCAAAGCAAGATTTCGAAAATGGATAATACCATCACCATCAATGCCATCAAACTGGATTTCGAAAATGAAAAATGTTCACCATCATCATTAAATCTGGAGACAACATGCAAACACTATCAATAAGGGCCATAAACCAAAATGGAAAGTATCACAAAAGTCCAAATCCGAGAGTGAAAAATCTGACAAATCCAAAAACGAAATTGGAAAAGATTAAAGATTTATGAAAATCTTTCCAAATCCATATCAAATCGAATCAAAACGAAAAAGGAAAAGTTTTTAAAACTTTATTGCAAGCGTTTCAAAGTCGGACTATAAGAAGGGGCCGAAAATCATACGTTTCTCATTCGGAAAAACCATACGAAAATTATCACCAAAAGCCTCAGAAGAATCATCCGCCAAAATCATAAAAACCAAACCGTCATCCATCATAAGGCTCAGAACCTGTCATCATCGCCCCAAAATCCGTCCAAAACATAGATCGAAAAACAATCTTGAAACCCGTACGGAAAAGGCCCTCAAACCACAAATCCATTATCACACGAAAACCAAGTTCATAAAACCGAAAGCCGCGAAACCTTCATAACAGCAAATCGCAAACCCAAATCCATCACAAATCAATTAAAACCGAGCTCAAAATACAACCTTGTGTTCATCATCGCCATCCTCATCGTTTGGGGGAAAGTTCTTCTAACAATTGCATTTTCTGCGTTTTTTTTACAGGGAGAAGACTAGAGAAGAAGATAGAAAGAAGAAGAGGCAATCACGACCAAGAGAGAGAAGAAGAAAAGATAAAGCATCACGAGAGAGACAAAGAGTTTCGGAAAGCATCACATGCAAGAAAGGAGATAAGGCCATGAAAAATTAGAGAGAAGAGGTGAAAGGGCGCCATCCAAGAATGAGGGTTTACTAACCCTAATTTCCTTCCCCACCCTTTTCTTATTAGATACCGGACCGGGTTGGATATGGGGCATCATCACCCAGCCCAAACCATTTTGTTTTAGGTTTTTTTTTTATTTTTCTTTTTTATTTTTGTAATTTGTATTAAGTATAAATACTAAACTAACATAAACACTTACTTAAATTAATTAATAAAAAAACTGAAAATAAAATTTTATATTTAAAATAATAATTAATAAAAAACGTTTTTTATTTCAAAAATAATAAAAAATACACATTTAGATTTAGGATTTGACTTTGTTTACTTTCTTTTTAATCAAATAAATTATTACAAATATTTAGTTTAATTTTAATTTAATTTCCTTTTCTTAATAAATATTAAAAACCCATAAAAAAATAAATATATGTTAAAAATTAAAAAAAAAACTTTTCTAACTTCTAATTAACTAATTTCTAAGTCAAAAACAATTAATTCTAATTTTTCTATTTAACTTAATTTTAATTCAATATTTCTCATAAAAAACAATCAAAAACAATTTCAATTCACCAAATTCAACTTACTCATACCCTTGATCCATTGCTAGCATCATGTCTCAATTGCTATTAAATCTTAATCTCTAATCGTCTCCATGTTTACATTGCTATCATATCTCATGCTTATCAATTATCATTACTGCTTTTATTTGCTATACACTGCTTTACCTTATCAACTTGTTTCCGAAGGAAAGGTTTCTCCATTTGGCCACTGTGTCAATGCTTTTACCCTCATCCCTCCTAGCCATAGGATTCGAGTCTCCGTACTCACCTTTTAGGCGTCCCGCCGTGGACATTCCCCCTTTATCCTAGCCTTAGGATTTGAGTCCCTGTACTCATGCTCAGGCGTCCTCGTGGACATACCTTCATCCTTTTCAATTCAACTCTACAACATAGAATTGGAGTCGCCTCACTCCAAGTAAGCGCTTCCATATGAATGTTTACTTCCCCCTGAAACCTTGACCGCGTTCAAGAAGTTCCTCACCCTCCCTTTGTGAGGGTAACTACAAATACTCTGATTCCATTCCTGTCAGGATATGTAGGCACAAGATGCAACATCTTGGCGAGTATAATTAGAAATAAACCACTAGGTCTTTTATCCTTAGCAATAGCACAATAAAACAAGAGGTTCCTGTAGAGTACTACAGAAACTTAGGATGCTAGCATCTTCCCTAAGTTTAACCAACCCCCGAACTTAAACTCTCTAGCTTTTGCATTTGTATTGCCTTATGGGTAATTTGATCTTTTTCCCTTCCTTTGGACAAATTAAAGACCGGTGGTGAACCAATGAATTACAATTCGAATTAATTAATAATTTGATATCAAATTCTCACCCCGACAGAGTGGCCTATTTTTGTTTCAAAATTCCCCTTTATCTTTTGTATAAATAACTTGAGTGGTCGGTAACTTTTGTTGGTTAAGAAACATCTTCTATTTCTTTTACTAAATTCCATCTCTTTTTCAATCAACATACTATTTTTTAAAAACTTTTTTCCATTCTATAATTTTTTCATTTATTCAATTTTGATCAATGATCTTTTTTTTTCTTTAATAGGAAATAAAACTTATTTCCAATCAAGACCACATTCACCCCGGACGAAGAAAACATTCCCATTACGGCTGAAATTCACAAACATATGAAAAATGATACCCCGTGGCAGAAGTCATACGTGCTTTATCCTCACAAACCATCCCAATAAAGCCAACATGTTAGAAAGAAACACAATAATAAAACAAAATAAAACATAAAAGCAAATAAAGCACAAATGCAACAAACAAACTAGGTTTGGCTTGCTAGGATAGTCCCCAGCAGAGTCGCCAGTTGTCGCTACTTGAAAAATACGCGCAACGACGGGGAAGGCGAAAAAGGAAAAGGACAGAAGAGTCGCCACCGAACTTTATTTATCCCATGAGGGGAAAGGAAAATATCGAGAAAACCTTAAGAAAAGAATGGACAAGATGGTCTCGCAACCAAGATTGGGTTCGGAAGCCGGTTATGCGAAGGGAAGGTATTAGCACCCCTCACATCCATCGTACTCGATGGGAACCATTTGTTTGTCGTGTATGATTTATTTGCTTAAAAATTATGCTATAAAAGAGTGTTCCAAAGGATAGAGGGAAAGGTTAGAAATTGGGAAAAGAGAGATAACAGGGGAAGGAAAAGAAAGAATGGACTCGGTAGGACTTCGCGGTCCTAGGCCTACGTATTCTCGATAGACATGAGAAAATCAGAGTCGACGTAGTTCGAGGAACTATAGATATAAGGGGGAATGTGCTCGACAAGGATTGTGTCCCTTGTGCCTACGTATCTTTACTTGAACGAAGTAAAGAATCAGAGCAGCCGTAGTTCGGCCTACGATTTGTTGATGTTTTTATGGATGATGCTATCGTACGCATTCTAGCAGTTAGGTGTATTGCTGCTCGCTCGTTGGAGACTTAGGCATTACCTATTTGCGGTAGAATGGACATATCATATCCTTTTCGAAAGATAAGTTTTCGCCATGCGAGGCAAGATGTCACATTTGATTTGTTGAATTGTTTTTTTTTTGGGTGAGATAGGTCCTCGGATAGTAACCCCTACGGGTAGTACCCAATTCTTTATCTCAAAGTTTTTGTTATGAAAGGGTGTGGCGAACATAGCGTCTTCGTATTGAAAGACGAGTATCAAAACCACACACACTACAGTGAGCATCTCGACACTCGGAGAGGAAGAAGTCTACACTTAATCCTCTCTTTTTAGTTCAATACAAAGAGAATTTCATTCTCTTATTAAAGTGTTTTTGGTTTTGAATGGTAAGTGCTTTTGCGACAGAGAACCCCACGGTAAACGTCAGCACTCGGGATAGGAGAAGGCCTACGCCTAACCACTCCACGACCATTCAAATTTTTGTTATGAGAAGAGTTTTAAAAAAATGCGTTCGGTACGGGACCGAGGTTTTTAGGTGACAAAGGCTGCGGAAAGAAGTTGTAGAGGGAGATAGGTGGAGGATAAAGTCACGTCTTCGTATTGAAAGACGAGTATCGAGACCACCCACACTACAGTGAATATCCCAACACTCGGAGAGGAAGAAGTCTACACTCAATCCTCTCTCTTTAGTTCAATACAAAGAGAAACGATTTATTTATTGTAAGTGTTTTGAAAATGCACTTGATACGGGGCCAAGGTTTTTTTTAGAAGAAAAAGGTGTGGATGAAAACGTCTTCGTATTGAAAGACAAGTATCAAAACAACCCACACTACAAAGAGCATCTCGACACTCGGAAAGGAAGAAGTCTACACTCAATCCCTTCTCTTTAGTTCAATACAAAGAGAACTTTACCCTTTTATTAAATATGGTGAATTGGCTTAACAATCGTTTGAGAAAATCCGCTTGACGTTGGGTCAAGGATTTAATTGTTTAAAAAGGTTTGAGGTGAAGCGAGCAAGGTCGATGGCGGTGCACAAGGCATCCGACTTACATGGTCAAAAATGGCTCGATAAAATCGAGAGTTTACTTTTAAAAATAGTTTTTGGAAAACAAAGGTAAACAAGGACCATAACAATATTCACATACAATAATCATACAAACATAAGCTAGACGGCTCAAAAAAATCGAGACACACAAGAAAAACGGCACGAAGTGCCATCAAAGAGTTCGCCGTGCGAACTCTTTGAATAAAGTCAAAAAAACAGTAACTTCAAAATGTGACATTTTTAGGTTAACTTCTAATGGTGGAAGTTATGTGTTATTTTTGGGTTATTTTCAAAAATGTCACTTTTTGCACTTAACTTCCAATGGTGGAGGTTATGTGTTATTTTAGGCTTTTTTCAAAAAATGTCACTTTTTGCACTTAACTTCCAATGGTGGAAGTTAGTGTTATTTTGGGCTTTTTTCAAAAATGTCACTTTTTGCACTTAACTTCCAATGGTAGAAGTTATGTGTTATTTTTGACTTTATTTCAAAAATGTCACTTTTTGTACTTAACTTCCAATGGTGGAAGTTATGTGTTATTTTGGGCTTTATTTCAAAAAATGTCACTTTTTGCACTTAACTTCCAATGGTGGAAGTTATGTGTTATTTTGGGCTTTTTTCAAAAATGTCACTTTTTGCACTTAACTTCCAATGGTGGAAGTTATGTGTTATTTTTGACTTTATTTCAAAAATGTCACTTTTTGCACTTAACTTCCAATGGTGGAAGTTATGTGTTATTTTTGACTTTTTTTCAAAAATGTCACATTTTGTACATAACTTCCACCATTGGAAGTCATGCGTTATTTTTGACTTTATTTCAAAAATGTCACTTTTTGCACTTAACTTCCAATGGTGGAAGTTATGTGTTATTTTTGACTTTTTGTGGTTCTAAACCATGGACTTTTGGTCCCCTAGAACCTTACATGATGCATACAATACAACAACACATAGAAGAGTGAACGAAATGAATGTAAATAGCAAAAAAAAACAAAATAAAGATAGAAAGGTTGGAGGAAATGGATACCCAAGAGCTTTCTATTCTTCTTGCAAGTCCTCCTTGGTCTTGGTTGAATGTACCTCACTCCTCTTCCCTCTATGTTGTGAAGGTTTTTGTTTCTTCAAAGGTTCCTTGTCTTTCTATGGAACTCTTTTTTTCGGTTTTCTCTCTTACTATTTTTCTGGTTTTCTTTGCAATGTGTGTTGCTCTCACTATTTTCTATTTTTCTCTTCTCTCTTACTCTCTCAATCTTGTGTTTGTGAATGATAGTTAATGTGTTTGCAGCCCCCTCTCCTCTCTTATCTCAGCACATTAGGGTTTACTCTTCCTTCAAGACTTCAAATCCTTACTTAGAAATGTCCAAGGCAACTTTCTTCATGTCACTCTCTTTCTTTCCATTTCCATGTATGTTGCTATGCTGTATTTTCTGCACTATTGCTAGGCCTTTTTTCTGCAGCACCTTGTGCCTTGCACCCATTTTGTTTGTTTGTGTTTGGACAACTCCTCTTGGTCAATGCCACCAACTCTTGACAGCATTTTAAAAATTCTGATATGTAGAAGCATTGTCACATGTTATTCCCTTGGTCTTGTGACATGTGATCTTGTAACATGAAGAAATTTGTCACCTCTTGCATGGGACTGTTTTGCCATGATTAAACATGTATATTCTTGGTCCTAAAACATTCTAATGTTGATTTAATCCTTGCATGTTTCTTGGATGTTTGTAAGCATAATGTAGACTTGGTGTGGCATTACCATAACATGAATTTGACTAGAGACTTGAATGAAGTATTAGAAATAAATTAATTTCTAAACATTACTTAGAGTTGAAAATCTTGCAACAAATGACATTCTTGTAATGTCACAAAACTTCTCTTTATAATATTCTTGCCTTTAATCTTGAATTCATGATGGATTTCCTTTATGTCATTGAATTTGAAAGAAATGAAGAAATGAGTCAAGCCTTGAAAGAGGGCAAATTTTGGGGTGCAACAGCTGCCCCTATTCAAACGACTTGGACCTGAAGGGATGAAAAGCAAACACTTTCAAACATTCGAGGTAAAAGGTGATTGAATACAAAAGAACCCAAAAATTTGCCAACCGTAGAATGAAACCTCTGACATCACTGTCAGGCACCTATGACAGGTAGAACATCTGATTGGTAGAACATCTGATCTCGCCGTCAGTCCTCCATATCCTCTGACTTCGCCATCAACTTACAACATAATCTGACTTCGTCGTCAATTAAAATCATCTGACTTCGCCGTTATTTCTCAAACCATTCTGACGTCGCCGTCAACCCTTTACATGATCTGACTTCGCCATCAATTCTCCACATAAAATTTGGCAAAACACCTGACTTCACTGTCAGTCCTTAACATCAAATTGGTAGGACACCTGACTTCACCGTCACCCCTCCATAATCTAACTTCGTCATCAATTCTTTACATAATCCGACCTTGCCGTTAACTCTCAACATAACCTGACTTCGCCATCAACTCTCTTCATGATCTGACTTCGCTGTTGATTCCCAACACGACCTGACTTCGTCATCAATTCTCTTCATAATCTGACCTCGTCGTTAATTTTCTTCATAATCTGACCTCGTCGTCAATTCTCTTCATAATCTGACTTCGTCGTCAATTTTTTAATAACCTGACCTCGTCGTCGCTTCTTTTCATAATCTGACCTCGTCGTCAATTCTCTTCATAATCTGACCTCGTCGTCAATTAAAATCATCTGACTTCGTCGTCAATTCTCTTCATAATCTGACCTCGTCGTCAATTCTCTTCATAATCTGACCTCGTCGTCAATTAAAATCATCTGACTTTGTCGTCAATTTTTTAATCTGACCTCATCGTCAATTTTTAATAGCATCTAACTTCGCCGCTAGCTATCAAAATCATTTGACTTCACCGTCACTTCATTTTGCTAAAAAGCTAGCATCGAAACCAAAGGTCGGCTCAACCCTAAGTTCAGAAGAACATTCGTCGATTCACCATCTGAGTGAAGAAATCCGTTGGGGAAACATGAACTTGAATAAATAGACTCCGCTAGGGAGACTGATAAGATGAACACATTTGTCAATGACCTGGCTGGAGGTCTGGATGCCACGCAGGATTGAGAAATATACTGATAACTGCTGGAGATACGCTTGAAAACAAAGGGGTGGCAACCCGACTTATGTTTTACATGCATATGTTTGAATATGGCATAATGCTCCATACAAAATGGAAATGCTACGTGTTTGGGAGGATGTTATGTATGATGCAAATGCAAAGGAAACACTTTAGCAAAATAAATGCCAAAGAGGAAGGATTAATTCCGCCGGGGAAAAGACTAGACACGTCTAGTACAAACGTTGGGGAAAACAAACCCTGGATGGTTTTCTGAGCAAACTTCCGAGTAAAATTGTTCCGCTAAGAGCAAACCCACCCTGCTGGGGATTAGACAATGAGGGAACCAATATCAACCTTTTCTTGGGGAAATGAGCAATAAACTCAACAAACACAACTTCCGCTTGAGGAATGAGTCAATGACCTAGACTCTGAGGGGAAAAGGAGCCAGTTTTTCAAACTCTATGGGGAGAACAAATTTCTGAATTCGTTCCACTGCTGAGGGATAAACCCACACCCGCTCACTGGAAACGATCCTGCTCTGCTGGAGATGTCAATATTGACCTGCTGAGGATATCATGTGATTGTCAAGGTTTCAAACTGCTGGGGACAAAGCACTGGGGATCGCCCACGACTTTACTGGAGATGCCCCTGTCTGGGCTGCATGTTGATTTGAAGATCTGATTAACCACGGGGTTGAAATACGTCATGCAATACACCCATGGTATTTAAAAGATGTCCCTGACTGGGCTGGATTTTGCTTTGATGATCTTGAGTTTTGTGGGAGGACCCACAGTCTTTGCAAATATGCCCCTGACTAGGCAGATGATTACTTTGAAGCTCTCAAATTTGTCCAACAAAAGTTGTACAATCTCCGTGGAGAACGCCCACGGTCTTACGGAAATGCCCTTGACTGGGCTGATTATGATCTTGAAAATCTTCGAAATTGATCCTGAATCTGATCTCGCATATGTGAATGCTTGATGATAATGATGTTCCATAAATGGAAATGCAAATGCAAATGCTATAGTGGAGATGCAAGAGCTGGGGAGTATGATATGATTATAGGTATGCATATGATGCAAGATGCTTATGAAGTCGAATGCGATGTGTATGATGCATATGATAATGATGGATACAGGCAGGTGACTGGGAATGCAGGTGACGACATGGCGGACTTTTAGTGGTTGCCAATGTAAATTGGACTTTGGGTTGGAAGTACCAGATGAAGGCTGGTATTCGGAGGGTAGACCAGATGGGACTGGTTGGCGAAAGGTTAAGTTGTCAAAGGAGGGCTGATTTTGTGGTTTGTTAGATGGGAGCTGGACTTTGGGATGAGGTTTACCAGACCAGAACTGGTGGCAAAAGGTTAAGTTGTCAGACGAGAACTGACTTCTAGGTTTGGTGTCAGACGGGAACTGACTTTGTGATTTGCCAGACGAGGACTGGACTTTGAAATTGTATTTGCCAGACGAGGACTGGTTAAACGAAAGGCTAAAGGAAGGATGACCAGATGGGAGCTGGTTTAAGGGCTGACATGTATCAGAAGGGAATTGGTGTTTAGTGAAGGGTTGACCAGATGAGACTGGTATAAAGGTTTGCCAGAAAAGATTTGAACTTTGGAGGTTCTGATTTGTTTTGATGGGTGACAGGTTTAGGCTGTGGGATGAAGAATCTAATGACAGCAAGGCCCTTTCGGAAGGTTAAGGTTATTGGGTGAGGTGACAGTACGATTCCCGACACTCATTTTGAACTCAACAATTGCTGATGAGGATGAACTTGCTTGAGTAGCTTTCCATGAGACGACCTCGAGATGGCTTGCCCCAGAGTTTGTACCATGAAAGGATTCATCGTTTGTTTAACCGACTCTTGGTGGTTGGCTTCAATATACTTTTGAAGTAGCTTGCTCTTAAAAGAGCGTTGAAGCGACTTAACTTATCCTAATTGAACATTGGAGGGATTTATCCTCAAATCAAAGAAACTCTGGGTGGCCTGCCCCTGATTGGTGGAATCTTGAGATAATTCACTTCTGATCAACCGCTTATTGAATGATTTTCCCCATAATCAATAGATGCTTAGGGATTTGCCTCAGACTGACTGATTCCATGCTCTCGGATGCCAATGCCCCAAATCCATAGGGTGACAAGGTATACTCGATTATGATCCAGACTACTGAATGATCCAGTCCTGTTTGATTGCTCTCTGTTGGAATTTCCTCGATGCCAACTACTGACTTGCAAATAAAATTGTTTGTTCGTGAATGGTAATCTTAATGCAAAGTTCATGCAAGTTTAGAAATAAATGTCATTTATTAAGTGTCGTGGTAGTGAGACGAATGGACCGTTAGTCCAAACGTTGTGCTAATTTGATTGTTGTGAAAGATATAGCAAGGATATTGACACCAATACTGATGATTAGCAAATATGTGGGGAGTCAGTTTACGCAACCTTGCGATAATATGCTTTCAGAATAAACCTCGCCTCAATTAGGTCTTTCGAGGGTTGTAACATGGCTTGGTTCATGGTTTATGAAGCAAAGGATATTAGGCTCAAAGTATTATTTGTACCCACCCCTTCTTATTGATGATCTCCAAACCTATATTCAGTTAATTCTGCACCTATTTGATGGTGTAAGCTTGATAGTTCAAGGTTTGCTCGAAATGGCAGTCACCTTATTTTGATGGATGTCAGTAGCCCCTTGATTTGGGTGGCCACTGAATCTTATTTTGTTTTTTGTTAAGGGTTTGAGGACCTCTTTTGATTTTGTTTTGATCCCTAACTTTTGGATGGACTGATTTTGCTTGTCAGATCCATCGGGATTGCCTTGATTTTTCCTAAGTCTCCTTTTGAGGTGCTTGACTTAGCCGGCTTTTGATGATTTTTTTTTTAATTTTGTTGGCGAATTGTGACTGCCATGTCGTGGGTCATTGATGAACAACCGTCTTCTGGATTTTGCTTTGTTGATTTGAATGTGGGATTGAATTAACTTGAACAACTACCCTGCCCCAGGTTGAGTGTAAGGGTTTGAATGTTCGAAGAAACTCCTACTTCTAGGCTCAAAGTGGTTGACTAGGGATTAACTCCTTATATCTCCAGTGTTTAGGGGATTTGAAACAATGCCTGTACATCATCGATGAGATTCTATCTGAAAGCATATAGTTTGCAATTATGGGTATTTCGTTTTCGTCATCCTCTCTCCAATATTTGCTAAAATAGCAGTGATATAATGGAGTGGATAAAAGTGTATGTGTCTGTGATAAGTGGAAATAATGAGTGAATACGACGTGACCAATTCGAAAAATGCATAATCATTTCATTAATATCACCATTCAAAACAACAATGTTTAAACACAAGTAGCAATTAACAAGAAGTAAACTACAAATGCAAATGATGTAAAGTGCCCAAGGACTTCCAATGTTAAGGACGTCTTCCTGTCTGGACTACTGGCTTCTGGAAATGACCCTTGAAATCTTCGAGTTTAGACAGCTGAGAGGTTGACATGGACAACCAAACTTCCTTCTGGAAAAGAGATGTACCCTTTGTCGATCAAGTGCTGCACCTTGGCTTGGAAGGCTTTGCATTCTCCAGTCGAGTGCCCCATAGATCCTCCATGATACACATACTGAGCATTGGGATTGTACCCGGGAGGGTAAGGTTCTGGCACAGGCTTAAGAGTTTTAGGCTCTACCAATGAGTTTTGAATCAAAGGCGAGAGAAGCTGACTGTGCGACATAGGGACTGGATGAAGAGGAGCAGTCCTTCTTTCCAAGTTGTTGTTGGGCCTATTCTGATTGCGGCGTTGATTCGGATGATCTCGGCCATGGGCTTGTTGATTTGTATGAGGAGCGACCCATAGGAAGAAGCTTTAAGCATGGCTGATTTTCCATAAGGATAACATGGCACTAGTAATGATGCCTATTGAGCAGATGAGGGACCACAGAGTTTTACTGGTATATCGTGAGAATACTCAATGTTTGTTATGAATGCGTTGGTTTCATCCTTGTCTTCCTCATGGAAATCATTGAAGGATTCAGTCTCACTGGCTTGGATGCTGGAGGCATCTTGGATTTGTCCACTTTTAAGGTATCTTTCGATGCGCTCTCCTACAATTACGAGGTCAGAGAAACTTGTTGGCGTACAGCCGACCATTCTTTCAAGATAAGAACCATGCAAACCGTCGATGAACATGTCAATCAGTTCCTTGTCCGAAAGTGGTGGTTGCACTCTTGCTGCGAATTCTCTCCACCGCTGTGCATATCCCTTAAAGGATTCATTTTCATTCTGAGAAAGGCTTTGCAACCGCATGCGGGTGGGAATAGTGTCTAGATTGAACTGGTAAAACTTTAGAAAAGCGCTAACTAGGTCCCTCCATGATTGTATATGACTCCTTTCTAAATCTGTGTACCAACTTAATGATGCCCCACTCAGACTTCCTTGAAAACAATGAATCATCAACTTGTCGTCATGAGTGTAAGGGGTCATTTTTCGATAGTACATCACCAAATGACGCCTCGGGCAACTAAAGTTGATGTACTTCTCGAAGTTGGGTGCCTTGAATTTTGAAGGAATCACCAAGTCTAGCACTAGACACATATCAACAGCATCGAGTCCGGTCATATCAGGCACTTTCATCGCTTGAAGTGTCTCCTCAAGGACACAAAGCTTTTCTTCCATGGGATCAATCATTGGCATCCTCTGGGGTCGAGTAGGAACGTTTATTCGTGGAGGATGGCCATCCGGCGGAAGATCATATAGTGGATTGTTCATCACAGTAAACACTGGTGGGGACTCAACATTCTGGCGGTGGTTCTCTGGCATAGCTACCTCAGTTTGCATTGTTTGACTTGGCTTTTCAAGGCTTCTACGTTCCTCTTGCTTCAAACTTTTTGTAGCTCTCACGAGTTCAACGGGAGTGTCGGGAAATCAACCAAGAGTTATGAACAGAGGACGGGTAAGCTTTTGGTATCTGGTCAGGGAAGAAAATGCAAAATGATGCAGAGATGCTTATGCAAATGCAATGCAATGAGTGCACACGAGAACAGATCCACATCAAGAATTAGTGTTACAAATCCTGCAAGACAACAAAAGGGTATCTCTCACCTCGGGTGGGCAATCTATTGGTTTATAAGAAGGTATCCCAAAAGGCTTTTAAACAAAGTCCCATGCACTAACCCTCAAAAAGTTTTCCATCATAACGACTACTCGTAAGACGGTAATCCCTTCAAAAGGATGAACACAGAGTTATGTTTTAGTAACCTTTTGGAATAAGGTTCTACAAGAGGTCCTCAGAATCACAGAATCCCATGTCGGAAATAAAACACCGTTACGACTACACGTAGGACATAATCTTTCCAACGGGGTCTCATCTGAGCGGTGGAATTCGATCCAACTCAACGAGTCCTACGTCTCGCAAATCAGAAAGAAACCACCTCCTAATCTTAGTGTATACTCGAAAGCTCGGGTAGAAAGCTTTATCCTCACAAACCATCCCAATAAACCCAACATGTTATAAAGAAACACAATAATAAAACAAAATAAAACATAAAAGCAAATAAAGCACAAATGCAATAAACAAACTAGGTTTGGCTTGCTAGGATAGTCCCCAGCAGAGTCGCCAGCTGTCGCTACTTGAAAAATACGCGTAACAACGGGGAAGGCGAAAAAGGAAAAGGACAGAAGAGTCGCCACCGAACTTTATTTATCCCATGAGGGGAAAGGAAAATATCGAGAAAACCTTAAGAAAAGAATGGACAAGATGGTCTCGCAACCAAGATTGGGTTCGGAAGCCGGTTATGCGAAGGGAAGGTATTAGCACCCCTCACATCCATCGTACTCGATGGGAACCATTTGTTTGTCGTGTGTGATTTATTTGCTTAAAAATTATGCTATAAAAGAGTGTTCCAAAGGATAGAGGGAAAGGTTAGAAATTGGGAAAAGAGAGATAACAGGGGAAGGAAAAGAAAGAATGGACTCGGTAGGACTTCGCGGTCCTAGGCCTACGTATTCTCGATAGACATGAGAAAATCAGAGTCGACGTAGTTCGGGGAACTACAAGTATAAGGGGGAATGTGCTCGACAAGGATTGTGGCCCTTGTGCCTACGTATCTTTACTTGAACAAAGTAAAGAATCAGAGCAGCCGTAGTTCGGCCTACGATTTGTTAATGTTTTTATGGATGATGCTATCGTACGCATTCTAGAAGTTAGGTGTATTGCTGCTCGCTCGTTGGAGACTTAGGCATTACCTGTTTGCGGTAGAATGAACGTATCATATCCTTTTCGAAAGATAAGTTTTCGCCATGCGAGGCAAGATGTCACATTTGATTTGTTGAATTGTTTTTTTTGGGCGAGATAGGTCCTCGGATAGTAACCCCTACGGGTAGTACCCAATTCTTTATCTCAAAGTTTTTGTTATGAAAGGGTGTGGCGAACATAGCGTCTTCGTATTGAAAGACAAGTATCAAAACCACACACACTACAGTGAGCATCTCGACACTCGGAGAGGAAGAAGTCTACACTTAATCCTCTCTTTTTAGTTCAATACAAAGAGAATTTCATTCTCTTATTAAAGTGTTTTTGGTTTTGAATGGTAAGTGCTTTTGCGACAGAGAACCCTACGGTAAACGTCAGCACTCGGGATAGGAGAAGGCCTACGCCTAACCACTCCACGACCATTCAAATTTTTGTTATGAGAAGAGTTTTAAAAAAATGCGTTCGGCACGGGACCGAGGTTTTTAGGTGACAAAGGCTGCGGAAAGAAGTTGTAGAGGGAGATAGGTGGTGGATAAAGTCACGTCTTCGTATTGAAAGACGAGTATCGAGACCACCCACACTACAGTGAATATCCCAACACTCGGAGAGGAAGAAGTCTACACTCAATCCTCTCTCTTTAGTTCAATACCAAGAGAAACGATTTAATTATTGTAAGTGATTTGAAAATGAACTTGATACGGGGCCAAGGTTTTTTTTAGAAGAAAAAGGTGTGGATGAAAATGTCTTCGTATTGAAAGACAAGTATCAAAACCACCAACACTACAGTGAGCATCTCGACACTCGGAAAGGAAGAAGTCTACACTCAATCCCTTCTCTTTAGTTCAATACAAAGAGAACTTTACCCTTTTATTAAATATGGTGAATTGGCTTAACAATCGTTTGAGAAAATCCGCTTGACGTTGGGTCAAGGATTTAATTCTTTAAAAAGGTTTGAGGTGAAGCGAGCAAGGTCGATGGCGGTGCACAAGGCATCCGACTTACATGGTCAAAAATGGCTCGATAAAATCGAGAGTTTACTTTTAAAAATAGTTTTTGGAAAACAAAGGTAAACAAGGACCATAACAATATTCACATACAATAATCATACAAACATAAGCTAGACGGCTCAAAAAAATCGAGACACACAAGAAAAACGGCACGAAGTGCCATCAAAGAGTTCGTCGTGCGAACTCTTTGAATAAAGTCAAAAAAACAGTAACTTCAAAATGTGACATTTTTAGGTTAACTTCCAATGGTGGAAGTTATGTGTTATTTTTGGGTTATTTTCAAAAATGTCACTTTTTGCACTTAACTTCCAATGGTGGAGGTTATGTGTTATTTTAGGCTTTTTTCAAAAAATGTCACTTTTTGCACTTAACTTCCAATGGTGGAAGTTAGTGTTATTTTGGGCTTTTTTCAAAAATGTCACTTTTTGCACTTAACTTCCAATGGTAGAAGTTATGTGTTATTTTTGACTTTATTTCAAAAATGTCACTTTTTGTACTTAACTTCCAATGGTGGAAGTTATGTGTTATTTTGGGCTTTATTTCAAAAAATGTCACTTTTTGCACTTAACTTCCAATGGTGGAAGTTATGTGTTATTTTGGGCTTTTTTTCAAAAATGTCACTTTTTGCACTTAACTTCCAATGGTGGAAGTTATGTGTTATTTTTGACTTTATTTCAAAAATGTCTCTTTTTGCACTTAACTTCCAATGGTGGAAGTTATGTGTTATTTTTGACTTTTTTTCAAAAATGTCACATTTTGTACATAATTTCCACCATTGGAAGTCATGCGTTATTTTTGACTTTATTTCAAAAATGTCACTTTTTGCACTTAACTTCCAATGGTGGAAGTTATGTGTTATTTTTGACTTTTTGTGGTTCTAAACTATGGACTTTTGGTCCCCTAGAACCTTACATGATGCATACAATACAACAACACATAGAAGAGTGAACGAAATGAATGTAAATAGCAAAAAAAAAACAAAATAAAGAGAGAAAGGTTGGAGGAAATGGATACCCAAGAGCTTTCTATTCTTCTTGCAAGTCCTCCTTGGTCTTGGTTGAATGTACCTCACTCCTCTTCCCTCTATGTTGTGAAGGTTTTTGTTTCTTCAAAGGTTCCTTGTCTTTCTATGGAACTCCTTTTTTCGGTTTTCTCTCTTACTATTTTTCTGGTTTTCTTTGCAATGTGTGTTGCTCTCACTATTTTCTATTTTTCTCTTCTCTCTTACTCTCTCAATCTTGTGTTTGTGAATGATAGTTAATGTGTTTGCATCCCCCTCTCCTCTCTTATCTCAGCACATTAGGGTTTACTCTTCCTTCAAGACTTCAAATCCTTACTTAGAAATCTCCAAGGCAACTTTCTTCATGTCACTCTCTTTCTTTCCATTTCCATGTATGTTGCTATGCTGTATTTTCTGCACTATTGCTAGGCCTTTTTTCTGCAGCACCTTGTGCCTTGCACCCATTTTGTTTGTTTGTGTTTGGACAACTCCTCTTGGTCAATGCCACCAACTCTTGACAGCATTTTGAAAATTCTGATATGTAGAAGCATTGTCACATGTTATTCCTTTGGTCTTGTGACATGTGATCTTGTAACATGAAGAAATTTGTCACCTCTTGCATGGGACTGTTTTGCCATGATTAAACATGTATATTCTTGGTCCTAAAACATTCCAATGTTGATTTAATCCTTGCATGTTTCTTGGATGTTTGTAAGCATAATGTAGACTTGGTGTGGCATTACCATAACATGAATTTGACTAGAGACTTGAATGAAGTATTAGAAATAAATTAATTTCTAAACATTACTTAGAGTTGAAAATCTTGCAACAAATGACATTCTTGTAATGTCACAAAACTTCTCTTTATAATATTCTTGCCTTTAATCTTGAATTCATGATGGATTTCCTTTATGTCATTGAATTTGAAAGAAATGAAGAAATGAGTCAAGCCTTGAAAGAGGGCAAATTTTGGGGTGCAACAGTGCTACCAATAATTTTAACACACCATAACATGACTATGATAAGTTAAGTTCTTTGATTTTCACGGCCCAATGTATTATTTCATCATATATCTTGAAAACTCAAGATAGTCCCTTATATATTATGTTCATATCTCATTATGCAATATTTTATTTAAACTTATGTTTGTGTGTGAGAGAATGATATATATATATATATATATATATATATATATATATATATATATATATATATATATATATATATATATATATATATATATATATATATATATATATATATATATATATATATATATATATATATATATATATATATATATATATATATATATATATATATATATATATATCACGTTTATATTAAAATTGAGCAGATGCCTATAAATGCATATTTGAAACTTTTGATCTGAGAACAATTAGATACTTCTTGCAAAAATAAAATCAAAGTGCTGACTTAAAAATACTCTTAAAAATAATAAAATTGTCAATCATATGTAATATTTAGTCAATTAAAGAGCAGTTATTTGAATTATTTAAAAAATTAATAATTATATTTAATTAAGTTGTAATGGATTATCCTATGAAAATTTATAAGTCTTTAATGAAGAATTAAAAAAAAATACAGTCATTTATAGTGAAAGTGAGATTTTCTTTTACATATTCTATAGTCTCTTTTATTCCATTTATATTTTGCTTAAAGTTTTTTTTAATAATAAAAATACTTTTAAGTTGAAATAGAATAAGTGTTTATATTTTTCAAACCGTGTTATTCATAACAAAATTTGCTTTTGGTAAAAATCATAAAGCTTGAATAAGATGAGTTTGAGAGTATTTCTCACTTTCCATTTTCTAAACATCATCTAACTTGAATTAATATATGTCCAATTTTGTATCACAATATTTTTTCTTACAATTACAAATATTACATTCTTTTTTTCAAATCTATGTTAGCTTTTTTATTCTTAACAATAAAGGTTAACACTTAGTAAATATAATGCTCTAAATATGAACATTCTTTTTATTTGCTACTGAATCAAACTCTTTTATTTGTTTAGTTTTTCTTTTCTGACAGTAAATATTAAATATATAATTTTTAATGAGTTTGGTGAAAGTATATGCATGCTTATATTTTAAACATTTTGGTGTAGCTTTGTATTTGATGGTGATATAGGTGTATTTTAGGAACAATTGGAAATACATTAAATTAAAACATATCAAGCTATGGAGAGAGAGAGAGAGAGCTACACCAAAATGTTTAAACTATAAACATGCATATACTTTCACCACACTCATTAAAAATTATATAATTAATATTTACCGTCAGAAAAGAAAAACTAAACAAATAAAAGAGTTTGATTCAGTATCAAATAAAAAGAATATTAATATTTATAACATTATATTTACAACTAAGTGTTAACCTTTATTATCAAGAATAAAAAAGTTAACATAGATTTGAAAAGAGAATGTAATCTATAACAATATATAAAGCCAATACATTGTTTTGGTGTAGCTTTTTATTTTCCAATTTTGTCCAATAATTCACACTATTATACCACTAGCGTTCAAACGGGCACTCCTGTGCCCGTATGTCCGTTTTTTTTAATGCGCAAAATATAGAAAAATAAACGTGTGTATATTTTGTATAAAGTTTTTAACATACTTAGGATTAAAAATAATTTTTTTAGATATCCTCGAGTAGTCTTAAAATGTGCGCATGTATTTTTAGTGCGCATATGTTATGGGCAAATCACTCCTTTATCGGAAGAGTCTATATAGTATAACCTTCAAAGGGAGAGAAGTTTTTCTTCTAATTATTGTTACCTCATGTCAAAGGTCCAACTAATTGGAAATATCATCTTACAAATAATGACAATTCGTTTAATACATTTAAAATATCAGTTGAGGATAAAGGATTTCTAGAGACTGATCATAATATCCGTGATTGTTTGATTGAGACTAGGGCTCTTCAAATGCCATATGTTTTAAGGAGGTAATTCGTGACAAAACTAATATTTTGTGAACCTAGCCCTATACCAATCAAAGTATGCTTAATTTAATAACTTTTTCCAATCAAAAAAATCGCCTATATATTTTATTATTATTCTAAAACGTGTAAGATATCAAAATTATTTGTTGAAAATTTTACAATTACTTTGAATATTCATAATGCAATTTAAGTTAGCATGAACATCATTAAAATAAATAAACACATTTTCAACATATTAGAGGCAATGGTGACATCAAACACACAAATTCTAACTATAAGGATCAATCCAATATTTAAAATAAGTGATTTAGTTTGATTCAATAATTAAATTTTTTAATTAATTTTTAATGGGTAGTTGAAATGGTATTGGAGGCCGTATTTATTTATTTAATAAAAATAAATAAATAATCTATTAATTTATAAATTGTTATAAAGATATATATATATATATATATATATATATATATATATATATATATATATATATATATATATATATATATATATATATATATATATATATATATATATATATATATATATATATATATATATATATATTTAAGAATAATTGTTGCAAACACATGATTGTGGAAACTTAGAAAGAAAATCAACACCTTGAAACAAATTTTAAATATTTGTAGACCAATAAGTACACAATTAATCTCCACTAAAATTAAAAATAATTATTTATGGAGTGAAATAAGATGTCAAGTGCTCCGTTACAATTATTTTTTGGCAAAATAATTTATAACGCCTAGTCATTCCTGTATCTTTGTTAAACTCTCTCCCATTTTCCTTGAATATACAAAGCTGAAAGCAAAAAAAAAAAAAAAAGATAAATACATAGTTGAATAGTATTTTACATGAAAAAATTGATTTTAGGGTGAGTGTCTCCCCCAACTTGAAAAATTATGTCACTACATTTAGAAAAATATCCTATGACCCTGGCTTTTCCAGAATTGTGCCATTAGTTTGTCTACGTGGTAGCATTTCTACGTGATAGTATTCCCATTATTGTTTTG
The DNA here is from genome assembly GCA_963859935.3 of Lathyrus sativus. Taxonomy (NCBI): domain Eukaryota; kingdom Viridiplantae; phylum Streptophyta; class Magnoliopsida; order Fabales; family Fabaceae; genus Lathyrus; species Lathyrus sativus. Next base: position 790,777,584 of record OZ012735.1, on the reverse strand, counting down.
GATATATGTGCTCCCTCACTTCCTTCTTATATAACACTTTCCATTTTACTTACAATCCAAATAAATTTAAACTCATTTATATCATCACTCTGTTTCAACATTTGATCACATTTCATTCTTTTTCTCTAATTTCCTTAACCTCTCTCCTCTTTATGACAAATCAATAATAATAATAAAATCGAAAAGACAAGAAATCAAATTTAAAAAGGATTGTTGAGGCAATTTCTCTACATAGACAACTTTCTCTTTGACTTTTTCTCTCTCGACTTGAATAGCATTCACAGTCACAAAAATTGTACATAATAAAAAGAATAAGTCAATAAATTAAAAGTACAAAAACATAAGACATATTCGAAACTAAATGGAACAAACATATACAAATTTCAAACATCAAAACAATCAATTAAAATACCCTGACATAAGAAGAACGAAAGTGATGATAGATATTGCAACCATAATATAGAAGACAAAAAAAAGGAGAAAAAAAAGAGATGTGAGAAGAATTGAAAGTTCCATAAACCTTGCCAACATGAGCCCTCTTATAAATTTTCATTTGTAAAAGCTGGTTATGTTTAATCAAAAGAGAAAATTGTTCATTGGATCTTTGTTTTGCTTTATGACATTTATGTTGTTATCTTTCTCTTTTTTATAACTTTTAGATAGTTATTATATGTATATCTCTTCCACAATAACCTTTAGGTGGTTATTGTATGTGGAAGTTACTTAAACTAATTCTTTGAATTGTAAAATATAGAGTAAATAAAGGGTAATTATGGAATAAAAATAGGTCATGCCAAAATTTGGTATTCCCTTTATATATAGGTATAGATTAATAATATTAGCGTTCAAATGGGCATTTTTTATTGCGCTAACACGTACAATTTTTTAATGGTGTTTTTGATATATATTCCATTAAAAATAATATTACTTAGGAACAATTATAAAAAAATAAATAAAAATATAATGATACATATTAACTTTAATATGTTTTAGTAATGTCTTCAAACCAATTTAATACTAAAAAAATATCTTCAGACCAATTTAACAATGCAAATGTCAACTTAAAATTAACTTAATAATCTAAAGAGTAGAATGTGATAATTAAAACTTATCAATAAATTAAATGTTACATAAAATAATATTATTTACATAATTTAAAAAAATAAAAGTAAGAAGACAACTAATATATATTGTTTAATGTCTTAAAATTTTAATAATATTATAATGTAGAAATCATACAAATTATAAATGGATATAAAATAACAACAAATAATATTCACATATTTTACAATAAAGAACATTAATAATCTTACTATTATTTTTCATGCTCGATGTTCTGTTTAATAAAAAAAAGGCATATTTAGAAAAGAAAATAATGTGGTAGCTGTTATTTATTTTTGTAACTTCACCTTTCTTATAACTTATCTGTGGATGTTGCCACTAATATGTGTTTCCTCTCTCTCTCTCTCTCTCTCTCTCTCTCTCTCTCTCTCTCTCTCTTCATCTCTCTCTAACTCTTTTTTTATATCACTCATCAGTCTCTCTACCTCTCTATATATCTCAATCTCCTTTGCACATGACATTTATTTGTTCCTCTTTCTTTATTTTGTTAAGTAGTTAATAACTGGTTATCATTAAAAAAATCATGATGAAAACATAAACACAAATACATTCAATCTTTAAACGATATTCAATCATATATCATTCATAGCCTTAGACTTGACATTATACAAAAAAAAAACTCTAAAGCCTATATTTACCATTACTGTAATTTTATTTGTAAATGTGAGTCTTATAGATGGCAAGATTAGAGATTAATCTCAATAACAACTTACACAATATAATTAAGTATCATATATTTTTTTGGATATTTTAAAAATGATCAATTATTTTCTGATACATTAATAAAAAAATTAAATATATATAGTTCCAAGTTTGTATTTTTGAGGAGTTGAATGGTGGTATAGTAAATGACTTGATAATTGGTAAAATATACACTGATATACAATGGTTTGTAACAACTCTAACTTTCTACAAAACCTTTTCTTTATATTTGTATTGTAGGTAATCACAAAGACACATTGACAGTATACACAATTCACACAATTCAAAGATTCAATAATAATGGACAGAAAGACAAAATTGCATGTGAAAGAGAATTTAGATGAAATTAACAATTCATGAGAGAGAGAGAGAGAGAGAGAGAGAGAGAGAGAGAGAGAGAGAAATAACTTGCAAGTGAAAGAGAGATAATTGTTTAGGAAGTTAAAGATAAGGATGATAAAAAATTGTTAAAGTTTTAAATTGAGAATGACACAATTATTATTTACTAAATTTATTTTGTATATGTGGTTGATTTTAAAATAACAGTTAAAGGTCAAATATCTTACAAATATAGGTTAGTCCAAAATGTTATATAGATAAGTATAGATTAATGTCTACGTCACATTGTAGAAATTATACAATTTAAAAATTGAGATATTGCTTATATTTTAAAGTTTTTGCAAATTACACAGGTAAAATTGGAATAATAATAGATAAAGATTCAAGAGAGGAAACCAAATTTTAAAAAATTTAATAAAAATAGTCATTCTTATTTGATCATAGACATTAGAACACACTTTTTTTTTCTTTCGTAAGAGATAATGATTCATTTTTCTTCTACAATAGAGAGAGAAAAATTAAAGTATTAGACATTAAAAAAAATCCAATAATCTCAATTTTCAAATCTCAATTTCACATATGGATTTGTTTATATAAAAAGAACAAAATAGTAAATGAAAATAAATAAAAAAACCAAATCAAAAAATAGATTGAAGAATCTAAATGCCCCAATAATTAACTCTAACAGAAATCATTGTGTGATTCACAATCCATATTATGGCATCTGCAAATTGTAACTTTCTCTTTTCTACCATCATCATGAACATTGTATGGATTCTAATTTTCCTCATGCAGTCTTTCTTCTTCTCCATTTTTGAGTTCTATGGACCCAATGAGTTAGAAATGAAGGACATAACTTATAAGGAGAAGCTATTTAAATATAGTTTTTAATTAGAAGTTAAAGTGAGTTTTCTTTTCAAATAACTAATTACTTTGTACAATATTCAAATATAAAATGGAGGGAGTAGTTAATTTTTATTTGTGTAACTTCTAAGGCCTCTATCCTCGCGCTCTAATTGAGGATTATGAGGTTGGTCTTGTTGAGAACCTCGAGGAGGGCAGCCATGGCCGGACCAGCCCTGGGCGAGACTAGAACTAGCAGGTGCTCTGGAATAAGTGGGACCTTGTTGCGATCGGTATGAACGAGAGATGGAGAAGCGCTGAATCCGTCCCTTTGCTATAAGACGTCATCCCCAAGAGAGGTAGTTACTCCCTTAGTACCAGTCTTGCTGATGGGGAGGAAAGCAGAGTTACGAGCATCATGTGTGTTGTCACGGCTGACCATGATCGAAGTTTGGAAGAACTATTTTGGTCTCGAATCTATGAGGGGAAAAACGATGGGGATAACAAGTTTCCCACAGACGGCGCCACTGATCTTGACGGCTGATCAAAACCTGAAGTGCGCCAGAGATAATCGCCCATTATCTTGGGTGTGTGAGAGGAGGAGGGGGTGTACCTGCAAGGCACTCCGATGCTAAATTAAGAATCGGGAGAAAGAAGACAAGTACAGAATATGTGTATATTGTAACACCCTTTTCTACCCCACAAAATAAAAGCAAAATATTCACATTTATCAGAGTAAAATATTAAACTCAATAAAAATCACCTCAAAGGGCGTACATTTCCCAATAAATTAAATATAAGTCAAAGCTCCGTAAAAAACAGATTTTCTCAAAAGATATAAAAAATTGCAGCGGAACTCAAAAAGGCATAATCCAAAGTTTTCCTTATATGGGAACATAATCAAAATAACCAAATCAAATAAAATAAGGTTTGAATCAAAGACCCAAACCCAATGTTACACTATCAGAGCATGGCCCTCTAAGTCAACCACTATGGCCAACGACCCAAAACTTCAAAAGCCCTCGACGGCATCCACGACTTAACCTGTTCATCTGCATGTTACCCACGTGGATGCAACATTCAAACAGGCAGGGTGAGTAAAATGATTCATAATAATCAATGTAGGAAATCAACATATAAAATAGAATTATTTTCATATTCAACATCATCGTATTCATCAAGGAACATCAAAGGACACAACATCATAATTTACTCAAGATCATATCATAAATGCAAAATGCAACAAGACTCAATGCATGTGGTACCAATCATCACAGCTCGATGGACACTGGGCCATCAACCATCCATAGATCCCCATCAATAGGATCGATTCTACTTGAGAACCGGAGCATATTAAAATACCTCACACCCGCACAATGGGATTGAAGCCAAAGAAATCAAGGTCCTTAACCGAAGTCCGGATGCACATGAATGCATGATGCACATGTCAATAATCATCCTCATAATAACAGTATAGGTTCATCATCATTCATCATAATCATCATCATCAAAAATCATGTCATCGTATAATCATCAAAACTCATGGAAATATCATCATAGTTCATCAATCATTACATCATAGGACATATCATATAATCATGTACAAATCACATAGAAATCACATCCATACTCATATTCATTCGTCAAAGAAATTACCGCATCAAAACGTCAAGGCATCGCTGCACAAATTCAGAATTCGCGAAACTCTGCTACAATCGCTAGCAAGTTCGTTGTGCGAGTCTGGGGTGAGTTTCTGCACTGTGCGAAGGATTCTTTGCAGTGCGAGTCTGGGACGAGCTTCGTTCGCTATGTGAACACGCGATGACAGCAAAACACTGTGATGCACCAGAACCTAAAATCAACCCAAAAGTCCCACGATTCACTTCCCCAATAACCCAAAAACATCCGAAAATCATCCCTAAGTTCTTACGACGATAACGTCACAAAATCTATGAATTATTAGGCCAATCTCGTATCATATTCACGCTCTAAATCCTTACAACTACACACAATCATTAAAGTTCCTCATTATAAAATTTAGGGTTAGACAAATGTCAAATCAGAGCTTTGGCCACGAAGGCCTAATTTCCTTTAACCCAAATAAATCCCTACGGTTAAAATTTCAATAATAGATTTAGGCCACAAAGGCTAAATTCCCTTTATCTCATAATCAGCCTCAAACCCTTAAACATTTAAATCGACCTTAAATACATAGAAAACAATGAAGGCAATACTCCCCATACCTTAATTGCCGACTCTAAGCCTTCTCAAATCTTTCAGAAAACCTTTCGAAGCTTTTGCCTCAAACCTTCTCCTCAGAGCTCTGGCCTCAATTCTTTTCACGGTCTAACAAAATGAATCCTAATCCCATCACAATTCCCTTTTTGTTAAACCTAACTTTGGGCCTATAATTTGGGTTTTTCCAATATTACCCTCACTAACTCCTCCTCAATTGTCCAATTTACCCTTAGTTAACTTATATTTATTTAAATTAATAATAATACTAATATATTTATATTATATACTATTATTTAAATAAATAACCCACATTCCATAATTCTCAATATTCCACAACAACCACCGAAAATCACCGAAATGCGAATATTCTTATTTAAATAAATTAAATAAATATTCCAATTAAAATTTGGGGTGTTACAATCTGATCTTCCCGCTCCCAATTCCAACTCTCTCTAGCTGATCCTCCCCAAACTACATTTACCAAGGCAATCTCTTTACCTCGCAGTTGCTTCACTTCTCGTTCATCAGTCTGAATTGGCAACCCCTCAAAAGTCAAGTCATCTATCACTTGCACACCATCTATCTGAATCACATGTGATGGATCTGGAATGTACTTCCTCAACTGAGACACATGAAACACATCATGTAAATTCGCAAGGGACGGCGGTAAAGCAATCTGATTTGCTACTTCCCCCACCTTTTACGAAATCTGATACGGACTAATAAAATGCAATGTAAGCTTTCGAGACTTTAAAGCTCGACCAACACCAGTTACCGGCGTAACTCTCAAAAACACGTGATCCCCCTCTTAAAATTCAAGTGCTTTCCTCCTCTTATCACGGTAACTTTTTTGACGACTCTGCGACGCTTTCACCTTTTCTTGGATCACCTTGATATTTTCAGTCGCCTCTTGCATAATTTCAGGTCTGAGTACAACACTCTCGCCAGACTCATACCAACACAAAGGAGTCCTACACCTCCTACCATACAAAGCCTCATATAGTGCCATTCCGATACTAGAATGATAACTGCTATTATAGGTAAACTCAATCAACGACAAATGACTATCCCATGATCCACCTTGATCTGACACACAAGCTCTCAGCAAATCCTCTAAAGACTGAATAGTTCTCTTTGTCTGTCCATCCGTCTACGGATGATAGGCAGAACTCAACCTCAACTTAGTACCCAAAGTTGTCTGCAAACTTTCCCAGAACCTCGATGTAAATCTCGGATCTCTATCAGGCACAATACTTGAAGGAATACCATGCAGTTTCACAATCTGATCAATATATAATTCGGCAAGCTTCTGCAACGAATAATTGATCCTCATCGGTATAAAATGAGCCGATTTGGTCAATCTATCAACAATCACCCAAATCGAATCATACCCCTTTAGATTCTTCGGTAAACTTGTCACAAAATCCATAGAAATGCTATCCCATTTTCATTCTGGAATATTCAACAGTTGCATCAGACCCGACGGTCTCTGATGTTCAATCTTTGACTTTTGATAAGTCAAACAAGCATACACAAACTCTGCAATTTCCTTCTTCATACTCGGCCACCAAAACAACTTCTTCAAATCTTGATACATCTTTGTGGCACCAGGATGAATACTCAACCCGCTTCTGTGACCTTCCTCACGAATGCTCTTCTTGATTTCTGGCACATCGGGAACAAACACTCTAACTCTGAACCTCATCACACCATTCTCATCGATCCGAAAATCACCCCCGTTACCATGATTGATTAACGTGAGACGATCCACTAAACTCAAATCAGATTTTTGACCTTCTCTAATTTTTGCAGAATACCACTAGTCAACTTCAGCATACCCAACTTCACACTGTTAGGAGTCTCCTCACAAACCAAACTCATATCTCTAAATTGCTCAATCAGTCCTAACTCTCAAACCATAAGCATCAGCATATGTAAGGACTTCCTACTTAACGCATCAGCCACAACATTAGCCTTACCAGGATGGTAACTCAATTCAAAATCATAGTCCTTCATAAGTTCAAGCCATCTTCTCTGCCTCATGTTCAACTCTTTCTGATCAAACAAATACTTCAGGTTCTTGTGATCACTGAATACTTTGAACCTAGACCCAAAAAGATAATGTCTCCAAACTTTCAACACAAACACCACATCGGCCAAATCTAAGTCATGCGTAGGATAATTCCCCTTATGGACCTTCAGTTGTCTGGAAGTATAAGTAACGACCTGACCATTCTGCATAAATACGCCTCCAAGACTCATCTTCGACGCATCACAATACACTACAAAAGACTCACTCGGATTTGGCAAAATCAACACTAGAGCAGTCGTCAACTTCTTCTTGAGTTCTACAAAACTTTTCTCACAAGCAACATCCCACACATAAGCTTGACCCTTTCGAGTCAATCGAGTCAATGGAAGTGCCAACTTTGAAAAGCCTTCTATAAACTTGCGATAATAACCAGCCAACCCAAGGATGCTTCGAATCTCAGTAGAAGACTTTGGAGTCTCCCACTGCAACACAATATCAACTTTCGACGGATCAACAACAATTCCTCCACTAGAAATCACATGGCCAAGCAAACTCACTTCCTTCAACAAAAACTCACACTTGGACAACTTGACGTAAAGCTTCTTGTCTTTCAAAACCTACAATACCACTCTTAGATGTTGCGCATACTCTTCCATGGACTTAGAATATATCAAGATATCGTCAATGAACACTACCATAAATTGATCCAAATAAGGATGAAAAATCCTATTCATATACTCCATGAATACACCAGGTGCATTAGATACACCAAACGGCATCACAGTATATTCATAGTGTCCATACCTCGTCCTAAAAGCTGTCTTCGAAATATCATCAGGCTTAACGCGAATTTGATGATAACCAGAGCTCAAATCAATCTTGCTAAACACATAAGGACCCATTAATTGATCCATTAAATCATCAATCCTCAGAAGTGGATACTTATTCTTGATTGTTACTTTATTCAACTGCCGATAATCCACACGAAATCTCATGCTACCATTTTTATTCTTCACCAATAACATAGGAGCACCCCACGGAGAAACACTCGGTCGAATAAACTTCTTCTCAAGTATCTCTTCCAATTGTTTCTTCGATTCCCCTAACTCAGATGCAGACATCCGATAAGGAGCCGTCGACACAGGACTAGTGCCCGATATCACATCAACAGTAAACTCCATCTCACGCTCAGGAGGTAAGTCACTCGTATCGTCTGGAAACACATCTGGAAATTCCCGAACAACTGGTAGCTCCACGCTCACTGCTTCATAATCAACTTGAATTGATGCAAACAATGCAAACATCTGAGCCTCATCTTCCAATAGTTCTTCTACATGCTTGGCCAATACATACATCAGCTCTCCACCATCACCAAACTCTGGGAAACTCACATTCTTGCTGTAGCAATCGATATGAACGTAGTTGTACTCCAACCACTTCATTCCAAGAATAACATCAATTTGATGCAAAGGTAGAAAGACCAAGTCTATCACAAAATTCTTATCATAAATGGTCAAAAGGCAGCTCAAACAGACTAACGCAATAATCACATAACCATTAGTCGGGGTATCGATAACCATACTCCCAATCATAGAAGATAATTTCAAATTCAACGTCTTAGCACATTCAAGCAAAATAAAAGAATGAGTAACATCAGTATCAATCATAACAATCAATTCAACATCATTAATAAAGCAAGTACCTGTGATCAAGTTATCTGTCCTGGGTTCTTCTGCACCGCTCAAAGCAAACACTCTGCCATTTATCTGAGCAGTAGTAGCAGTCTTCTTCGGCTGTTAGCACTAGGTACTAATATGAACCTTCTCTCCAAAGTTGAAGCAAGTCGGAGCTTCGTCTTTATAGTCAGTAGCTCTATAACCTCTCTTGCCACAACGATGACATATCAGCACCCTACAAACCTCAGCACGGTGACCTTGCTCGCCGCACTTATAACACTTTCTTGGAGCAGTAATCGCTCTCCTACTTGACTTCTTCCCATCTGAAGTCTTCTGCTTCCCTTTATCACCAGAAGTCACATACGGTTTCCCTCTATACTGACCTTTCTCTTTCTCCCAACTCAACTGCTTGTAGTGAATAGATCGAGTTCAGCTATCCTCATCATAAATTCTGCTCTTGTCCACCAGTCCCGTAAACCGACGAATCTGCTGGTACCCAATTCCTTGCTTAATCTCTGGTCTCAATCCATTCTCGAACTTGAGACACTTTGAAATCTCTGTGTTAGTACGATTGTAATGCGGACAAAACTTTACGAAAGACTTGAACTTTTCCGCATACTCAGCCACAATCATATTCCCTTATTTTAGCTCAAGGAATTCCACCTCTTTCTTGCCCCGAACATCTTCAGGAAAATACTTCCTCAAAAATTCTTCCTTAAACATAGCCCAAGTTATTGCAATGTCAGCACCTCCCAATCTCTATAAATGCTTACTCTTTATTTTGGAAATGCTTAAAATCAATAAACATATGAAATGTAACATGAAATTTCTATTAAAAAACATACTCCTTCCGTTTCACAATAGATGTCATATTTTCTACTCTTATTTGTCTCAAAAGATTTGTCCCTTTAAAAGTTATTTGAGACAAATAAGAGTAAAAAAGATGACATCTATTGTGAAACGGAAGGAGTATGTTTTTAATAGAAATTTCATGTTACATTTTATATGTTTATTGATTTTAAGCATTTCCAAAATAAAGGTGCAAAAATAACACACCTAAAGCACTTTAAAAGTGCGAAAATATTAAGCAATTTGGTGCAAAATAACACAGTTAAATTAATTTTTTTCTCAATAAATTGTATTAATCTATAACAATATATAAAGACAATACATTGTTTTGGTGTAGCCTATTTCTTTTATTCCTAAATTAACCTTTGGGTAAGTTTCTTCTTCTTTTTGTTCTAACTATTATAAGTTGGTTTTTAGTCACTAACTTCCTCTCAAACTATCCTAATAACTAAGCATGACTCACTAAATAAATAAAAAACTACTTTCTACAATTTCTAGACCTTTCTTTAAGAGCAACTTTAGTGCAGGGTTGTTAAACCAAAATTTTGTATAGCTTACGTTAGTAATAAAGAATTTGCATTATAGTAGAGCTGACATGGCATCTAAGTGAACTAAAATTTAGTCCCATTATCTATATAGTTAACGTTAACTATGTGAAATATATTATAATATTATTTATTTAATTAATAAAATATTCCAACAACATTAAAGTAATGGCATGATATTTGAAAATAGTGGGGTCAAGTTTTGATTTTTTATAGACAACCATCATTAAAGTAAAAACTACTCAAATCAACTATACATTTTTTAAATCCTACAAAACACTTTGGACCCACAAAAAATATCTTAGTTTACCCATTTAGTTTACTCCCATTAAAGGTGCTCTAACATAAAAGAGAAGAGAAGTTACAATTAAGCAATTGCCAAGAGAAATTGTTCATTTAGAATCTTTGGTGAATCTTCTATAACAATATATAAATGCAATACATTGTTTTGGTGTAGCCTATTTCTTTTATTCCTAAATTAACCTTTGGGTAAGTTTTTTCTTCTTTTTTTGCTAACTGTTATAAGTTGGTTTTTAGTCACTAACTTCCTCTCAAACTATCCTAATAACTAAGCATGACTCACTAAATAAAAAAAAACTACTTTCTACAATTTCTAGACCTTTCTTTAACATAAAAGAGAAGAGAAGTTACCAAATTGGTTAAGCAATTGCCAAGAGAAATTGTTCATTTAGAATCTTTGGTGAATCTATTATCCATTATTTCAGAAAATTCGATGTTTTGTAAGTTTTCATTTACTCTTTGATCTCTTTTAAATTTAAGTGATTCTTAATTCTAATGATAATGTGTTTTTATTATTTTTCTAATTAAAACTTGAAATTTTATTCTTCTAATTAATTTTTATTCTTTTTTTTGTTTTTTTGTTGGTGCCACACAATTTTTAGAATCATTTCATAGAAATAAGGAGAAAAGGTGGACGTGTGTTGGTTGTTAGTGTTTACTTATCTATGGTTTCTTTTTCGTTTTCAACTGATGAAGAGATTCAAATGGGTGTGTTTATAATACAGTAACACCGCATAGCATGTACTTGGAATAAATAGCCATTACCAAAAATGATAGTGAATTTTTTATTATACATATGTGGTTGACACAATTGGATCATTAAATTAATGAATAATATTTTTTTCTATTTTAGAAGTTTATTCATATATCGTTTTTTTAATGAAATGTCTATTGAAATATAATTAGTGATTTACTGTATAGTTTGGATTTTAATCTTTAAAATTTAATATCCATGAGTTAAATCAATTTATATATTTCTAATGAATAATGAACTACATGTTTCGAAGTGTATGGATCTTTTGATCAAAATTTGATGACAAATTAATATCTATTTTAAAATTTATGATGCTTTCTACCATCATTCATTTGGTGAAGAAAAATGAAGGAAAACATCCTCTCACAATATGGTAATTGCTTCTTCCTCTATTTTAACTTAATTTTTATTTTTAGTTTCAATGTGCTTCAATATTCTAAAAATTTAAGTAAAGTACAAAAGAGATTAGAAAAAGGCTATCCGAAGATGATTCAAATCCATTTTATTACCATCACCTTTATGTAGGTTTGTTTTACTGACTTATGCACAAAGGAACTCAATATATGATGTGTATTAAGGATATGGTCATAATCCTGAATCAACACGTGTGGATTATATAGCCAAGTTTAATGTAGCCATGCCTATTATGAGTTTTAGTAGAATAAATGATATTCTTCTTCATGTCAAACATATTGTTCAGGTTTATCGCTCAAACACATATATTAGATTTCAACGTTCAAAATATCAGTGTCTTTTCTTATGCTAAATAATTTTTAAAAGTCATTACTATTTTACTCTAATTTTTTTTAAATCAAGGAAGAATATATTATTTTAAAAAATACACAATACAAAGCTAGGTGATCGAAGGAGGACCCAACCCTCCAAAAAGACATTTTACTCTAAGCTTTTCTATTACTGTTGTTCTTCGGATCTGAAAATTAAAGTTTAGCACAAGGAAATTATCGGGACGAGTCGCGTACTAGGTCGCTTTCTTTAAGACGTTTCGTCGTACTGCCAAATTATGCAAAGCAGTCCAATTTACGACGACGCCTCCAGGATAAAACAGCCCGTTCAAACAACTTACGATTATCAGTTGCACACTGATGAATCGCTCTAGAAATACACCTGTCTAAGTATCTGGTGAAAATAACCAGTCAAGAAAAGAGAGTTTTTGAGATGAAGAGAAATGAGAAAGAGAAGAGGGAAATCAAAATTCGTGTGAATTTGTGAAATCCGATGTACCCACTTCTGAATTTCTACCCTGTATTTATAGGCAGCAAACTGCACCTGAGTGGGGAGAAATTCGTGGGGAGTGGAGAAAATGGTGGGAGACTGAGAAATTCGTGGGGAGTGGAGAAAATGGTGGGAGACTGAGAAATTCGTGGAGGACTGACTGACCAATTATTTTCTTAATTAATTAATATTTATTATTAATTAATTTTCCACCGAATTATATTAATTAATTAATGATAATTAAATTATATAAATTCGGGTCCAAAAAATAATTCATCTAGACCGGACCGAACCGAGCCGGACGGACGACGGCGGCGGCGCGCGCGCGTGTGTGTCTTGTTGGTCATGGGTGTGTCCTCACTCCTTTCACAAAATTGGGTGCCCTTTAGGGCCCAACCCAATAGACAAAGTTGGAATATATAAACACTACTAATATTTCCATTCCCTTCAATGTGGGACTAAAATGAATCTTTTCAAATTCACTTCTATATTAGTTCTCACTTGTGTTCATTTATTGCTCATTAATTGTCAACAAATGTTTCCAATTCCCACTATAATTAATTAAAGTTCCACCATTAATTAATTAAAGTTCCAACATTCCCCCACTTGAATTTAAAAGAGATTTTAGAAGTACGTCAGACGTTTCTCAGGTTGAGCATAAGCAAAGGTGTCTACGACTTGAACCTTAGCGTAGCGAGTAGGATTCTGATTCAACAAGAGTGACACCATTGTCTTGAACTCTATCTCGGACATCAGACCCGCACACAACCTTTCCGTAAGGTGTATTCTTGTAGCCCGTGCTTTAGTGGCCCTGCACGTGTATCCCGGTTTAGTGAATGCTCTAGGAATTCTGCCTCGAAATTCCATAGGAACCGGCCTAGTTCCACAGTCACATAGGTGAATCTATCAAGAGTACTCCTGTAGCCTAGGTACTCCCTCATACAGAGTATAGATCTCATTAAGAGTTTCTATTATCTCATCCTCTCATTACTTCAGGATTCATGCTTTACTTGCATGATCATTTTCATATTACTCATAACTTGTTATTACCCATTGAACCTAAGTCTTGGGATCTCCAGTCATTTAGGTCGGGTTACCATCATGAGTAACAAATTACTTTATAGGCATTAGTCCCATCCTTTTGGAAGTATTATGGACTTTCTCTCTAGCTAATCCTTTCGTCAAAGGATCTGCTAAGTTCTCATCAGTGCGTACATGATCCACTCTCACAGCTCCTTTAGAGATACAGTCTCTAACAGTGCTATGTTTTCTTCTAATTTGACGTCTTTTACCATTATAATAACGGTTCTCAACTTTTGCAATAGCCGCGGTACTATCGCAGTGGATCAACACAGCTGGTATAGGTTTTTCCCATAAAGGAATCTCAGCTAGCAAGCATCTTAACCAACTTGCTTCTTCACTAGCTGTAGCTAATGCTATCATCTCAGACTCCATTGTGGACTGTGCCAGAATGGTCTGTTTCTTTGATTTCCAAGATACAGCTCCTCCGGCTATACTAAATATATAACCACTAGTAGCTTTGGAATCATCCGATAAGGTGTTCCAATCTGCATCACTATACCCTTCTAGTACAACAGGAAATTTCTGATAGTGTAGGCCGAGGTCCATAGTCCTTTTAAGGTACCTCATTACTCGCTCAATAGCTTGCCAATGTTCATTACTCGGCCTACTTGTAAATCTGCACAACAGTCCTACGACATATGCAATGTCGGGTCTAGTACAATAAGTGGCATACCTAAGACTGCCAATGATGCTCGCATATTCTGCTTGTTTGACACTCTCTCCAGTGTTCTTAAATAGTTTCACACTTGGATCATACGGAGTGCATGCAGGTTTACAATCAAAGTATTTATATTTCTTTAAGATCTTCTCCACATAGTGAGATTGATCCAAAGAAATTCCTTGTTCGGATCTCGTGATCTTGATACCCAGGATCACGCTTGCTTCTCCGAGGTCTTTCATATCAAAGTTATTGCATAACAATGATTTCATATCATTAATGGCCTGAATGTTTGATCCAAATATAAGTAGATCGTCTACATATAGACATATGATTGATGGGCTGAAGACGTGTCTACTTATGCGTCTAGCGGTATCTTACTGCAAGTGCACAGCCTATCGAAGTAATATTTAAGATTATCGATCCACAGGGATTCTATCGTTACTTAGTGCTAGATGAACTTCTAGTTTAGCTAAGGCGAATAGTTGTCACGATTGTTGTTGGTTTTCTAAGATTATTGAAGGCGAAATTAAATGTAAGTTTTTAATAAAATAATACTAAAACGGTCGGTATGTAATTATACTAACTTAGGTGGGTCAATCTAACCTAGGCTTATAAAGATGTTCACTTAATCTATTCGGTAGAGATTACTAGTTTGAATACCCTCAACTCACACTCTCGTGGTCTTGAATCAGATCTTATCCCTAAAGCCCTATGCCTGCTCTCGCTAGCCCATAAGTGTTTAGAGGTAATTTTTGGAAACTAGATAATTCTAATATATCTTAAAGCGCTCTCGCTGTATTTAATTTAAATGCCTAACTTTAGCTATCTGGTTAAAATCTCACACTCTCGTGGTCTTGACCCAACCTAATACCCTTTTCTTACTCTCGTAACGAAAAGGTCGAATTCAATTAAAAAGCATCAGCCAGAATGTTAAGCGATTAATTATTTTAGCCCATGGTTATATTTTACCGGGTAAGTTGGTTATAACTACATACCGCCCTAAGGTATTTAGCTACTCATCGAGGTTAAATCAGACTCAGAGTTAAATATTGACTTACTAATGGCAGAAAAATAAATAGACATTATAAATAAATTAAATTGCAATAATTGAAAAACCTGATTAACAAATATCTGAGTAGACTCCTTCTTCCACAGACCGGAAGGCTTGGAGTAGGCGGAAATAAAAATTAAAACGAATGCTGAAGGCTGGATACAAATAAAAGTATAACAATTCCCTAATGTTGGAAATTGTTACACGGTTGGTTTGGATACAAATAAAATAAGACAGAAAGTAAAACAAATGCTGGAATAATAATTCTGGTGGTAAGGTAATTCGGCAGAGCTTCCGCAGGAAATTTGGATAATGAAGTCTCTCTCGAGTTCTCCTGAGCTGGTCCTATTTATAGAGCTTCCAATGGGCTGGTGCCTTGGTCTTTTGCTTCTTGGGCTTTGCTGGAGTGGTTGAGAAAATGTTGGGAAGTGGCAGCAGAAAATGGGAGAAGTCGTCCTCACGTGCTGCCTTGAGGAGAATTACTAGGAGGAGTGGTCTTCAGTGCTAGCTTGACGTAGTCTGAGTCAAAATCAAGTTATATCCTTGTCACGGGCGTGACAAGGTCTTCACGCTCATTATTTGATGATTTCAAGTGTCACGGTCGTGACTACTTCCTCACGGTCGTGATGGCCCAAAGTAAGGTGTCACGGTCGTGACACCCTTGTAACGACCGTGGCCGTAACAAATTATGCAGACTTTCTGCAGGATTCTGTCTTGCTTCATTTCTTGTGGTTTCTTTCGTTCTTTTCTTCTTAATTCATGATTTGGCCTCACATAACGATGTACCTGCAAAATAGTAAGAAAAGCTCGAGAAATCGAGCATTAAAATGGTGAATGCGCGATAAAACGTCAATGAAATCTAGCGATATAATCGATGCGTTTTCTCGTCATCAAACTTCCCCAAACTTAAACCTTTGCTTGTCCTCAAGCAAATAGTCGGTTGAAAATCGGCGGACAAGATTTTTCGCGCACACTCATAACAAACCGTCCGGTGGATCGTTTTGTCGGATAGTCCGGTACTTTGATAGAACACTACCGATACACTAATGACATAAGCAACAAGCTATGTCGTCGACTTCCCGTCAAGCGAAACAATCGGCAATCACATTATGATTTCACCTAGAGTTTTTCGATCTTATTTCGCCCGGTTTCGTTCTAGCGCAGTCACATTAAGCCCTTTGCCTTCGCACGCACGTAGTGGAGTAGCCGGTTAGCGATTTTGATCCTTTTTTAGCACGGGGTCTGGTACACGAGTGTGGTAACCCTTCATGTTTTATCCGATGCGGAGGTTGTGGGGGATCGAGCCGTAGCACGCCCTACCGAGTTCAGAACCAGTACCTCTGAACCAACCCGAAACGGAGTCCTTCTCATATTTCTCGTTTCTTATCTGCGACCGTGTACTTTGGTGCAATCTCTTTTCATTTTGCATTGAGATACGAAGGATCATTATTGATTAGGCATCAAACGCTTATATTCATCGGCTCCCCACGTGGTTTGTGTTCAGACGGTGCTGACTGCTAGTATAAACTACTGGGGGTTACTTTTGAACTGAAACTAAAGGTGCACTCGCAATGGTGATCGGGATGGAGTTTCTTAAGCAGGGGGTCGAAGATGTCAGGATTGTATTGGTCTTGTTTAATCGTTCCCGGCTTCGTAATTACGAACCATTCGGTGGTAAGTCGGGTAATGCGAGTAATTTAAAGATTTTTCTAGTATGGCTTAATAATCGGGGAAAGCTCGATATTAAAGAAAATAACGCACAGATTTGCTCATTTCATTGATTTGCTAAAAGGGATACAACAGAATTGAAAGTACACTGAAATGAAAAGTACCTCTCCCACACTATATCAGACATTGTCCTCAATGTTGTGATATTAATGCGGTACAAATACAGTACAAGACTAAAACTGAAAAAAAACAACATAAAAGTAAACTACTGCTGCTGAGGACCGCGGGCTCGGCCTCTGGTGCGAGAGCGGCGTCTGGAGGGAGTCGCGTCGGGATCGGAGCCGGTGCCGGAGGTAGCAGTAATGCTGATGCGGAGCGCCTCGAGCTCGCCGAAGAGTTCGCCAAACCGCTCATTAGTGGCCTCCTGGTTGGCAGCAATAGTGCCGAGTAAAGCGTCATACTGTGCCTTCTGCTGACGCTCTAGTGCTGCGTTCATCAGGTTCTGCTGATGAATCGCAAGTAGGACGTCCTCAAGTGTGACGGCGGGAGCCGCCTGCTGTCGGGTGGAAGTCTCGGGGATGTCCTGGACATGCTCAGCTGCATCCATGGCGTCCTGCATCTCGTCCACTGGGGCGTCTGGCTGATCATCATGTACCGGGGCGTGATCCGCAGCAGCTGGTAAGGCAAAGAGCCAGT
This sequence comes from Lathyrus sativus, assembly GCA_963859935.3. Lineage (NCBI taxonomy): Eukaryota > Viridiplantae > Streptophyta > Magnoliopsida > Fabales > Fabaceae > Lathyrus > Lathyrus sativus. The sequence continues at coordinate 790,759,792 of OZ012735.1, read as the reverse complement.
TGGCTCGGTTTGCTGGGTCGATGCGTGTGCGGGACGGCAGAATGATGTGGTGGAAAACGGTGCCATTTACGACAGGGCTGTACCTGCCATCCTCTCGCTGCGCGATCAGGTGGGCGGATTGGCAGTAGCTCATGGTCAGGAAATCGGCGGCGAGGTGCGGCAGATCAGCGAGCGCGTCACCAAGCCCCAGCTGAATGGCGAGGGTGGTGACAATGCCGCCAATGAAGAACGGGGATGAGCCTCGGTGCGCGATGGCCTGGATGTGGTAGAGCATAAAGGGGGCAGCGTTGATTGGCTCGTCATGAAGGGCACAGTATAAAAACAGAAGCTCCTTTGAGTTGAGCTTGTGGTTGCGCTCTCTAGCAAAGATTGTGTTGCAGATGACCCGGTGAAAGTAGCGGATAGCCGGGTTGTGGATGTGTGTGGCGTTGAGGCTCTGGAAGGTGGTCGCACGGGTGTTGGTAAGGTCGTGCCACAGTGTGAATGCTTGTTCACTGAAGTTGTCGGGCACGCGACGGTGGGCTTCGGTGCCGTGCTCGAAACCTAACAGCTCGGCGATCCTGGTTTGTGTGAGGTTGAACTCCCGGCCAAGCAGTCTGAATGTTACGATGCCGGTAAGCTGACTCTGAGAACCATGAGAGGTGATGTAGCTGTAAGAGCTGAGGAACTCCAGCGTCAGAAGTTCGAAAGTAGGTTGTGGATGACGACAGAGGTCCCACAGGCCGACCTTCTGCAGTAGGCTTTGAACGCTGGACAGCATACCGAGTTCTTGCAGACAGTCAGTGGAAATGTACCGGGTGGGTTGCAGACCGCGGTTCTGGAAGCGGACGAAACGGTCTCGCTGGGTTACTCCGGCTTCTCCTTCTCTAAAAATGATGGAATCCATAACATGCAAGAGTGAAGAGTGAGGGTGGAAGGATTTTGTGAGGTTTTGGGAGAAGAGTGGTAGAATGAGGGAGTTTGATGTTCGGGTTAAATACGGTACAGTTGAAATGAATTGGTTGATGGTAATGGTGGATTAATGGGGTAGTGGAGAGGTTATGGCGGTTTTGGAATGAGTGGGTAATGTTTTGGGTAGGTTATGGATGGAGAAGAAGAGTGGACACGATGAGAAACAGTTCTGTTTCTCACGATCTCTGTAATAGAGGTCGTCACGGTCGTGACATAGGCGTGACGGTCGTGACACGCTAAATGAGCACGTCACGATCGTAAGTGGGGCGTGACGACCGTGAGGCTGTGTTGTGCTGAATAATTCCCAGAAAAGCACCTTGTCTCACGTTATTTGTAAATTAATTTATTTTATTTAGTAGCACTTATATTAACACACACCATATTATATAGCAATTGCAACACAGTAGTATACGAGCCTAAGATAAAATAGTGTAGTCATACAGTATATGGTCACACAGTGTATAGAAAAGAAATAGAAAAATAATATAAGCTGCTAAAAATGAAGAATTAATTGAAATAAAAAGTGCATGGCATAAAGAAAAATTGAAATTACATAAACTCAATTTATGTTATGAAATCGTTGCGAAAGATAAATTTAACTGGAAATGAAAATAATGATAAAAAAAATAATGAGAAAAGAATTAATAAACTAAATCACTGATAGCCGGTTCAAAGGCGTTTCTTCAGGTCTTCGATGGCGGAGTCCAGATGATATAATTGTTCGCAGGCCATGTCAGTCAATCCCACGATGTCCAATCGCATACTCTTAATGTCTTCTCTGAATAGATTAATGTCAGTTTGATAGGCATTGAGAGTGTGCATGATGTTCTGCAAGTTGTTAGCGTACTCTCCGTGATTCGCTCCAGGGGTTTCATGAGCTTTGTCAGTTGGGTCAATGTCATGGTATCCAGGAGGTGTCTCGGGGTCAGTTTCAACAACGGTCATTATTTCATCTGTTATCCTGTGAGACTGGGGTGTTTCAGGAGTGGCTGGATAATCAGGTGGGTTTAACTCATAAAGCCAATTATCCTTATTATGAACACTTACTTTAGCATGATTGGGCAATGTAAACAGGGTGACTACTTTGTTCCGGATCAGGTACTCAAAAGGTGGGCGTCCTAAATTCCTTATGATGTGTCTGTTGAAGCAGAATTTAAGATTCATCAGGCGTATGGATCCCAGACGGGTGCACCTGTCCAGTTGGTACCTAAGTCCTAAGGCATCAGCAATCATGGTTACAAGACCTCCTACCACTATAGGTAATTCAGGTTCATCTTGGATGCGGGTGAAGGTTTGCATCATGAAAGGGACACCATTAACACACTGTCCAGTATTAAAACATGACATAATAAATAATTCATCCTTAGAGACTCCGGTAATGTTTTCTTCTTTTCCAAAGAAGGTATGGGCGAGGAATTTGTGGAAGTAACGGAGAGCAGGGTTATGGATCTCATCATTGTTCATGTCATTTGGTTCAGGGTGGTAGTTTCCGGTCAGAGTTCCCCAAAAGAAATCTAGCTCCACATCCATCAATTCTACCTGTGTGGTAGTGAAGGCAAAAGGTCCACTAGGGAATCCTAACAGGTCAGCTAGTTCTTTATGGTTAAAGTCGTATTCTATTCCAAATAGGCGGAAACTAATGAATCCTTTCCTAGAACCAAAACCGCGCTCAGGTAGGTAAAGTAGGGAACTAAGGAACTCAAGGGTGAGCTCTCGGTAAGTCGCAAACTTGTGTTGGATCATTGCATTCTCCCATCCGAGTCGGTTGAACAGGTACATGACACTATCATGTATACCTAAGGTTTCCATAGTCTTTTCATTTGGGTACAGGGTCAAATCCATTTGCCTCTGTGATAACTCTTCGAACTTTATTCTTTGGTTCCTACCTCTAAATTTGGTTTCCATATAGTTAATAGGTTGGTTAGCCATGGTCAGTGAAAATACGGTGGAAACAATTCAGTGGAAAAGACTTTAGAAAATCTGTAAAAAGTGATTTAGGATAAAAAATAAGAAAATGAAATGCTAAAATGTAATGGCTATAATAGTAATGTAAAATAAAGCTAACAAAGCAATTTAAACAAATAGTAGTAACGATAACTAAAAATGCTCAAAAAGAAAAGAATAGTTTAAAATAGGTAAATAAGTGAATGGGTTGCCTCCCACTAAGCGCTGTTTTTATTGTCAAAAGCCTGACGTAACGCTGAGGTTTAGACTAATCAGGGGAATTAGCAAACAATTTCAAAAGTTTTAGATCATTCGTATAATCTCTATTTTCAACTTTATGATAATGTTTTAGGCGCTGTCCGTTTACAATGAATGGTTCATTGTTCCTACCCTTGATTTCTATTGCTCCACTTGGGAATACTTTAGTTATATCAAAGGGTCCTGACCATCTAGACTTTAATTTTCCAGGAAAGAGCCTAAGTCTTGAATTAAAGAGGAGTACAACGTCTCCCACACTGAATTCTTTCTTAGATAGGCGTTTATCATGCCATCGCTTGGTCCTTTCCTTATATAGCTTAGCATTTTCATATGCATCTAGCCTTAGTTCTTCTAATTCGTTAATGTCTAGGATTCGCTTTTCTCCTGCAGCATTATAGTTCATATTGAGAGTTTTGATCGCCCAATAAGCTTTGTGTTCTAGTTCTACTGGGAGGTGACAAGATTTTCCATAAACTAGTTTGAAAGGTGTAGTACCTATGGGAGTCTTGTAAGCGGTCCTATAAGCCCATAGAGCTTCATTAAGTTTAGATGACCAATATTTCCGAGATATGGCGACAGTCTTTTCTAAGATTTGTTTAATCTCTCTATTCGAGACTTCGACCTGTCCACTTGTTTGTGGGTGATATGGTGTAGCCACACGGTGTCTCACTCCATACTTAGATAGTAATTTGTCAAAGATTTTTGAAATGAAGTGTGAGCCACCGTCACTTATGACGAGTCGAGGTACACCAAATCTGGGAAAGATTATGTTTTTGAAAAGCTTTATTACTACTCGTGCATCGTTTGTAGGAGAAGCTATGGCTTCAATCCATTTCGAGACATAATCAACAGCTACGAGTATGTAATTATTACCGAAAGATGAAGGGAATGGTCCCATGAAATCTATTCCCCAGACGTCGAAGATTTCTACTTCCAAAATTCCTTTTTGGGGCATTTCATCTCTTCTTGAAATATTGTCGGTGCGTTGACACCGATCGCAACTTATAACAGCGATGTGGACATCCTTCCATAGATTGGGCCAGTATAAGCCGGCTTGCAAGATTTTTGCACAGGTCTTGGAAGTGCTCGCATGTCCACCATAAGGAGATGAATGACATTGGGCAATGACATCTTCTATTTCTTCTTCGGGAATACATCGGCGAAAGATTCCATCTGGTCCTCTTTTGAACAATAATGGTTCATCCCAATAGTACTGTTTCAGGTTATGAAAGAACTTCTTTTTCTGCTGATAGGTTAGATCTGGTGGAAGAGCTCCTGCGGCTAGGTAGTTGACAATGTCAGCGTACCATGGCAGTCCTACAGTTGTCTGTATTGTTTCCATGGGTTCTGGTTCATCTATATCTAACTGCGCTAGGTCGCTTCCTATTTGTGCTATCAGCTGTTCATACGGAAAATCATCGTTAATCGGCACTTGTTCGGGTTTAATACCTTCTATTCTAGATAAATGGTCCGCTACGACGTTTTCAGTACCTTTTTTATCTTTTATTTCCAGATCAAACTCTTGTAAGAGTAAGATCCATCTTAGGAGTCTTGGCTTAGCATCCTTCTTAGTTAATAGATATCGGATAGCAGCGTGGTCTGTGTAAATGATTATTTTCGCTCCAACTAGGTAAGAACGGAATTTGTCAAGCGCAAAGACAACGGCTAGCAATTCTTTTTCTGTAGTGGCGTAGTTCATCTGGGCAGAATCCAAGGTTCTACTGGCATAGTAAATCGCATGGAGTTTCTTTTCTTTTCTCTGACCCAGGACGGCGCCTACAGCATAGTCACTCGCATCGCACATGATTTCAAAAGGTAATCTCCAGTCAGGGGGTTGCATGATTGGTGCGGTGATGAGGGCTGTTTTTAGAGTTTCGAATGCTTTAAGACAATCTTCATTGAATGTGAACTCAGCGTCTTTCATTAATAAACCGGTAAGAGGTTTAGTAATTTTCGAGAAATCTTTGATGAATCGTCGGTAAAAACCGGCGTGTCCTAAAAAGCTTCGTATTTCTCGAACGGTTTTAGGGGGTTGAAGGTCCTTTATTACTTCAATCTTAGCTTTATCGACTTCAATTCCCTTATCTGATATTACATGACCTAATACTATTCCTTCGTTGACCATAAAATGACATTTCTCCCAGTTAAGCACGAGATTCACTTTTACACATCTTTCTAACACCATTTCCAAGTTCGATAAACATCCTTCAAAGCTTTGCCCGCATACAGAGAAGTCGTCCATGAACACTTCCATGATGTTGTCTATAAAATCTGCGAAGATTGACATCATACATCTTTGAAAGGTTGCAGGAGCATTGCACAATCCAAAGGGCATTCGCCTATAAGCGAATGTTCCATAAGGACATGTGAATGTAGTCTTCTCTTGATCATCAGGATGGATAGGGATTTGGAAAAATCCTGAGTAACCGTCAAGATAACAGAAGTAAGAATGCTTGGCTAATCGTTCTAACATTTGATCTATGAAAGGTAGTGGGAAATGATCTTTTCGAGTGGCTTTGTTTAGTTTACGATAATCTATGCACACTCTATATCCCGTCACTACTCTTTGCGATATCGATTCGCCTTGAGCGTTTTTCACAACAGTGATACCTCCTTTCTTTGGCACTACATGTATTGGACTAACCCATTCACTATCAGAGATTGGATATATTATCCCGGCATCTAATAATTTCTTGACTTCTTCCTTTACTACAGTGCTAAGGGTTGGGTTAATTCTTCTCTGAGATTCTCTGGAGGTTCTGCAATCTTCTTCAAGCAGAATGCGATGCATGCAAACTGAAGGACATATTCCTTTGAGATCAGATATGTTATATCCTAATGCAGTTGGATATTTCTTCAAGACATCTAAAAGTTTCTTTGTCTCTGTGGTTCCTAAACTGGAATTTACTATAACGGGTCTTTTACATTCAACGTCTAAGAATTCGTACCTTAGGTTGTTAGGTAAAGTTTTTAATCCTAATGTAGGTTTATCTTTACTTGGCATGGGATCCGGTGTAAGTGCTAAACTTTCGCTTAGACTATCATCCTGATACGGTTTTTGCCAATCATCATCTTCGAGAATTGGAGGGATTTGAATTTTCATTATTTCAGAATAAGTGGTCTCCTCCAGTTCCATTTCTCTTACACATTCGTCAATTACGTCCATTAGATAGCATGTATCCTCTATAGCTGGTGATTGTAAGAATTGTGTTAAAACAAATTCGACTTTCTCTTCACCTACTTCAAAGGTTAGCTTTCCTCTTTTTACGTCTATTATAGCTCCGGCGGTAGCTAAGAATGGTCTTCCTAGTATGATAGGCGTAGTGGAGTCTTCAGAGATGTCCATGATTATAAAATCAGTAGGAATGTAGAATTGTCCTATACGTACTGGGACGTTTTCTAGTATGCCTACAGGATATTTAACAGAGCGATCGGCTAGTTGAACAGACATTTTAGTTGGTCTTAGGTCTCCCATGTCCAGCCTTTTGCAAATCGTTAAGGGCATAACACTGATACTGGCTCCTAAATCGCATAGAGCTTTGTCAATGACGAATTTTCCTATTACACAGGGTATAGAGAAACTTCCTGGATCTTTTAGCTTAGGAGGCATATTATTTTGAATTATGGCGCTACACTCGGCAGTAAGTGTAACTGTTCCGTTATCCTCTATCTTTTTCTTATTGGATAAGATTTCTTTTAAAAACTTGGCATACGAGGGTATTTGGGTAATTGCTTCTGTAAACGGAATAGTAATATTCAACTGTTTCAGAAGTTCGACAAATTTCTTAAATTGACCCGTCGTCTTGGAACTTATTAATCTTTGAGGGTACGGAATTGGTGGTTTATAGGGTGGTGGAGGCACATAAGGTTGTTCTTTCTCCACTACCTCTTGACTTTCATCTTCCTTTTCTTCTGGATCATTCACCACTTCAGTCGGTTTATCCGGTTTTTGGTACATGGCTGGATTGTCAAGTCTTGGATCGGTAGGTCCGTCAAGTTCCTTGCCACTTCTTAATATTACGGCGTTAGCATGTCCTTTCGGATTAGGTTGAGGTTGTCCAGGGAATACTCCAGCTGGTGCAGCAGTAGGTGCTTGTTGTTGAGCTACTTGTGAAATCTGAGTTTCAAGCATTTTGTTATGGGTAGCTAATGCATCTACTTTGCTCACTAATTGTTTAATCTGCTCGCTAGTGTGGATGTTTTGGTTTAAGAAGTCCTTGTTTGTCTGAGATTGGCTAGCTATAAAGCTCTCCATCATCAATTCAAGGTTCGATTTTCTAGGGATATTAGGAGCAGTCTTTTGATATCCTGGTGATGTAGCTGGTGCTTGACCTGGTGCGTAATAAGCATTGTTATTCTTATAGGAGAAATTCTGATGATTCTTCCAACCTGGGTTGTATGTGTTTGAGTAAGGGTTTCCTTGAGCATAATTCACTTGATCAGTGGGAGTTCCTGCCAATAGTTGACAATCAGAGACTTCGTGTCCTGGGACTCCACATAACTCACAGTTAGGTGTTACTGCAGCCACGGTGGCTGCAGGTGTTATGGCCAAGTTGTCGATCTTTTGGCTTAGTTGGTCAAACTTCGCATTGACTTGGTCCATACTACTTACTTCGTACATACCTCCCTTTGTTGGTTTCTCAGTTGCGACTCTCTCGCTTCCCCAGAGGTAATGATTCTGAGCCATACTTTCGATAAGTGCATAGGCATCATTATATTCTTTGTCCATCAATGCACCACCCGCGGCAGCGTCAATTGTCATTCTTGTATTGTACAAGAGTCCATTATAGAAGGTATGAATGACCATCCATTCTACTAATCCATGATGTGGACAAAGCCTAAGTAGATCCTTATAGCGTTCCCAAGCTTCGAATAATGATTCACTTTCTCTTTGCTTAAATCCGTTGATCTGAGCTCTCAGCATAGCTGTCTTGCTAGGTGGAAAATACCTGTTCAAGAAAACTTTCTTAAGTTGTTCCCACGTAGTTACTGAGTTCGAAGGCAGAGATTGAAGCCATGCTCTTGCTCTGTCTCGAAGCGAAAAAGGAAATAAACGTAGTCTAATAGCTTCTTGGGTAACTCCATTGGCTTTTACGGTATCTGCATATTGCACAAAGATCGAAAGATGAAGATTCGGATCCTCGGTAGGATTTCCGGCGAATTGATTTTGTTGCACGGCTGATATCAATGATGGTTTTAGTTCGAAATCATTTCGGTTGATAGCCAGTGCTGCAATGCTTGAATGCGGTTCACCTTGCGAAGGATTAGCGTAATACTTGAGTGGATGAGTTTGTTCTTCAGCCATCCCTGCGTTTTCTGATTTTACGACTGGTTCAGGCGGATCTAATTGAAGATCTGGAATGTTGGAATTATTTTCGAAATCGAGTATACGTCTTCTTACGTGTAAGAAGCGTTCCGATTCAGGGATTAGAGGTTGCAAGTCTTCGCTTTTGGAGCGAGTACGTGGCATACACTCGGAGATTAGATTAAATTAAATAGTTGATACCTTAGTCTAGACAATGCTACCTAAGTGCACTAGTAACTAAATTAAGGAATCCCCGGCAACGACGCCAAAAACTTGATCGCTCCGCAAGTGCACAGAAATATCGAAGTAATATAAAAGATTGTCGAACCCACAGAGACCAATGTCAATCTACTGTTATCTATTATTACGGCGTAAAGCTAAGGCTATTGGAATTAGGAAAATTGAATGCGAATGAAATTAAATGCAAAAGAAATAAAGAAAATTGGTTTAAAGAAATGCGGTAAAGGATATCGGTATGCAAAGACTTAGTTATCTGGGATTCGACAGGTCACCGATGCTTCTTACTCTTTGCAAACATTGTTTAGAAGAAAATAGTGATCTGAAGACTTTCGTCTCACGATGGTTGTTGACGCTAGTCATAATTCTAAGGGCCGAATGTACACTTTCGCTGTCCCATTCGGGGTTAAAACTACTTTTTGAAAATCTCTAGGTTCTAATCCATTTTAAAGTGCTTTCGCTGTTATTAAAACAAATGCCTAGTGTTTAATATCTGGTTTTGCCGCTGCTTTCGCTTGTTGGTTCGTACCTTAATTAATTTCCCACTTTCGTGGCAAAACTACTTTTAAATAAGTTCTCGCTTTCGTGACGAAGTTTATTCAGTAAATAAATTTAAACACTACGGCCAGAAAGGTTGTTTGTAAAAAGGAAAGATGCCGGTTACTATCAAATCCTATCCTACTAATTCGGTTACATACCGATAAAACTAACTTAGCCAGACATGATAATTAATGCGAACGGAAATAGACATAAACAACGGAATAATAAAGCGTGCATCATAACATAAATAAAGTAGTAATTCAATTAATAAAAACCTGTAAATTGTACTGATCTCAAATCCTTGGGTAGTCCCCCACAATGTCGGCAGGATTCTAATTTGGCGAGAAATAAAAGGTACAGGAAGAAAATACAATATTCTGAACTGAAGGAAAATGGAAAAGAAAATAAAAGTAACGATAAATAACTTTGATGGAACTTTGGCAAAACTTCGGGATGAAGAATCCACCCCTTTCTTTGTGAATCTCTTGTCTATTTATAGGAGATATTTCTTATCTCAACTTCCTGAGATCATGCGTGAGATATGGAGAAAGTGGTAGTAACTTCCAGTAGTGGGCAGTGAGTGGAGAAAGTGTAGTAACTTCCAGTAGTGGGCAGTGAGTGGAGAAAGTGTAGGAAGGATTTAAGTTGAGATTGATCGTGAATTCTGATTCTGCGTTTTATTTGTCTGCGTGACGGTCGTCATGAAATGTGACGGTCGTCACACGCATGACGGTCGTCACGGACCTGTGACGGTCGTCATAGCAGCAGAATCCGTATCTGCTGTTTTTCATCTATTTTTCATCCGTTTTTCATCTGTTTCTTCTCCTTTTCTTTCTTTAGTCCAAATTCTCCACAATCTGCAAAACGAAGTAAATTAATCATATAATAGAACATAAATCAAGATAAATTAATAAAAGCCACAAATAAATGCATGTAAATCAAGCCTAATAAACGATATGATTTCGCGTTATCAATGATAGTACAAATGCGATTCTCAGATTTGTAATAGACGCACTTGTCACTTTCATTCACTTTGTACCCATTAATTATCATTAGGTTATCAAACTTTTCATGCCATTGTTTAGGGGCTTGCTTTAGTCCATACAAAGACTTATCTAACTTACAGACCTTGCTTTCTTGTCCTTGGATTACAAATCCTTCTGGCTGTTCCATATAGATTTCTTCTTCTAAGTCACCGTTTAAAAAAGCTGTTTTAACATCCATTTGGTGTACTATTAAGTTATAAATAGCTGCTATTGAAATGAGTACCCTAATGGATGTAATTCTAGTGACCGGAGAAAAGGTGTCGAAGAAATCTATATTTTCTCTTTGTCTAAAACCCTTGGCTACAAGGCGAGCCTTGTATTTCTCAATCGTTCCATCAGGTTTTAGTTTCTTTTTCAAAACCCATTTACAACCAATTGGTTTGCAACCCGGAGGTAAGTTTACTAAGTGCCAGGTCTTGTTAGATTCTAGAGAATCTATCTCATCATTAATGGCTTCTTGCCATAAGTCTGCATCCATAGATGACAGTGCTTCTTGAAGATTTATTGGATCTTCTTCTACATTATAGGCCGCATAATCGGGCCCATAGTCTTTAGCAACTCTTGCTCTTTTACTTCTTCGAAACTCTGTTTCTACATTGTCGCTGCTTTCAGTGCCTTTTATCACAGGAATGTGACTCAATTGTGTGCCCCCACTATTTCTCGATTTGAAAGGAAATTTGTCTTCAAAGAATTCAACATCGTTTGATTCTATAATTACTCTGGCAGTTAGGTCATAAAACCTGTATGCCTTAATATTTGCTGCATACCCAATGAAAACACATTCATAGGCTCTACTAGCGAGTTTAACTCGTTTCGGATCCGGAATTCTGACATAAGCCAAACAACCCCAAGTTCTTAAATAAGACAAATTTGGTTGTCTTTTCTTTAATATCTCATAGGGTGAGATCTTACTTTTTGACTTTGGAACTTTATTCAGGACATAGCAAACAGTCAATAAAATTTCCCCCCACCAGTGAGGTGCAGCACCAGAATTCAACATGATTGCAACTACAAGTTCAGTAAGAGTCCTATTCTTTCTTTCTGCTTTACCATTCATTTCAGGAGAGTATGGAGTAGTCGTTTCATGTATAATACCATGTTCAGCATAAAAATCATTAAACAAGCTGGAGTCATATTCGGTTCCCCTATCACTGCGAAGTCTCTTAATCTTCTTGTTAAATTGATTCTCAATTTCAGTTACATACACCTTAAACATGTCAAGCGCTTCACTTTTATTCTTCATTAGATATACATAAGTATAATCAGAGCAATCGTCAATAAAAGTGATAAAATAACGTTTATTATTTCTAGTTAAACTTCCATCTAATTCACATATATCAGAGTGTATAAGATCTAGGGGGTCAGATTCTTTTATAATTGACTTATGTGAAGTTTTTGTTATTTTAGCTTGACTGCAAAATTCACATTTATTGGAATCATTAACATTTAGTTTAGGGATTAGGCCTATGTTGCTTGCATTAGAAAGGATTCGTTTATTAACGTGACAAAGTCTACCATGCCAAATATTGAAGTCACACACAGAGTAAACAGAAGGAGAAATTTTATTCAAATCAACATTCAACTTAAACATGCCATCAGTGGCGTACCCTTTTCCAACAAAAATACCATTCTTAGTGATGGTGTACAAATCTGCCCCTAAAGTTTGACTAAACCCAGCCTTATTCAAAAGAAAACCAGAAACAAGATTCTTCCTAATTTCAGGAACATGCATGACGTCCTTCAAGATCAAAGTCTTTCCTGAAGTGAACTTCAGCTCAACATCTCCAATTCCAGCAACATTAGTGGTGTGAGCATCTCCCAACAACACTTTCTTATCTTCAGCATTCATGTATGTCTTGAACATAGCATGATCATAGCAGACATGACGAGTGGCGCCAGTGTCTATCCACCAACCATCACTTCCACCAACCATGTTGATTTCAGTGATCATGGCAATGAGTTGCTCATCAGTCAGGTTGACCTGAGCATTTGAGCCAGCTGCAGGTTTAGGCCTGCTCCTACATTTCTTTGCCATATGGCCCGGTTTCCCACAATTATAGCAAGTGAAAACCGGAGCATCATTTCTTTGAGGTGGTGGCTGTTGCTTAGCAAATGGAGCCGATGGGGCCCTAGAGGGATTCCCATTCTTAGTTCGGTTCATAGCATTGCGGTTCTGATTCTTTAAAGGTTTGCCCGTAGGCTTCAGAACCGCACCGAATTTCTTTTTGTTGTTAGACACAACTAAGACTTCTTCTTTCTGATCTTGTTTCTGAGCCTCCTCTTCAATTCGGAGGCGAGTTATCAGACTCTCGATTGAAAATTCTTTTGTTTTGTGACGAAGCACATTTTTGAAATCTTTCCAACCAGGGGGCAGTTTGTCAATAATTACAGCAATTTGAAATTGTTCATTGAGGGGCATACCTTCTGTAATGATCTCATGAGCAATCTTTTGTATTTCGTGGCTTTGAGCTTCCACCGACTTCTCATCCACCATCTTGTAGTTCAAGTAGCGGCTGACAGCAAATTTCTTCGCACCTGCTTCTTCAGTATCATATTTTCTTTGCAGAGCCTCCCAAACCTGTTTAGCAGTCCTGTAGCTACTGTAGTAGTCGTACAGATCATCAGCAAGGCTGTTCAGAATGTGATTTTTGCACAGATAATCATTCTCGTGCCATAAGGCGATTTCTTTTCGGAGCTGTAGATCATCTGCTGCAGCCTTAGCTTTTGCAGCATCTGAGTCAGATATTTTGGAAGTCCCGTCTGAATCTGCAAGTGAGTTACCGTTAGGTAGTTCAGATGATGCAGAAGGGACAACCGGGATATCCTCAGTCAGAACATGGGCAACCTTTTTCAGAGTTAAGAAAAATTTCATCTTAGCTTGCCAACGTTTGAAATTGGAACCCTCAAACCTGAAAGGTTTGTCAGAGACCGAAGCGGCCGCAGTAGTACCGATAATTTCCTCAGTTGCCATGGCAGTTATGAAAACGTCTTAAATTGTTGTTCTTCGGATCTGAAAATTAAAGTTTAGCACAAGGAAATTATCGGGACGAGTCGCGTACTAGGTCGCTTTCTTTAAGACGTTTCGCCGTACTGCCAAATTATGCAAAGCAGTCGAATTTACGACGACGCCTCCAGGATAAAACAGCCCGTTCAAACAACTTACGATTATCAGTTGCACACTGATGAATCGCTCTAGAAATACACCTGTCTAAGTATCTGGTGAAAATAACCAGTCAAGAAAAGAGAGTTTTTGAGATGAAGAGAAATGAGAAAGAGAAGAGGGAAATCAAAATTCGTGTGAATTGTGAAATCCGATGTACCGACTTCTGAATTTCTACCCTGTATTTATAGGCAGCAAACTGCACCTGAGTGGGGAGAAATTCGTGGGGAGTGGAGAAAATGGTGGGAGACTGAGAAATTCGTGGGGAGTGGAGAAAATGGTGGGAGACTGAGAAATTCGTGGAGGACTGACTGACCAATTATTTTCTTAATTAATTAATATTTATTATTAATTAATTTTCCACCGAATTTTCTTAATTAATTAATGATAATTAAATTATATAAATTCGGGTCCAAAAAATAATTCATCTAGACCGGGTGTGTCCTCACTCCTTTCACAAAATTGGGTGCCCTTTAGGGCCCAACCCAATAGACAAAGTTGGAATATATAAACACTACTAATATTTCCATTCCCTTCAATGTGGGACTAAAATGAATCTTTTCAAATTCACTTCTATATTAGTTCTCACTTGTGTTCATTTATTGCTCATTAATTGTCAACAAATGTTTCCAATTCCCACTATAATTAATTAAAGTTCCACCATTAATTAATTAAAGTTCCAACAATTACTAATTACTCCTTTCTTCTTAAAAAAATTTATAGAGTTTTTAATTACTTCAATCTTATGTCTCATATACTCTGGTTATACATGAAGTTAATGATCATCTTCTTTCTCACCATGTAGGAATTTGGATAAGCTTCTTATTTATATGTTTATAATAACTTCTAAAGAAAGTGATCTTGATACCCTTAGAGTTGTGTATGCTAATGAATACTATGTGTTATAAAAAGTTATTGCTTGTGGTTGTTTCTATCAATTGCAATATTATAGGAGCTTGGTGATGTAGAAGCAGAGTTTGTTGAGATTGCCACTTCTTGAGGAAGTAGATGTAATTGAAGGGTCAGGACACTTCTTCCATCAAGACACAGTTGATCAAATTAACAAACATGCAAGCATGTGGCTGGTAATGTTAAATTATATAAATAGATTATTGGTGGTTTAAACCATATTTTGTATTGAAACGTTCCGATTTTTTTCTTTTAAGTATGTTGTAGTGCTGTTTTATATTTGTATTTTATTTTTTTCAAAATTTTAATATAACAATCTATTTCTAATGTAATTGAATAGTAACTTAGTGTTTTACAAGTTTAATTTTGTAACATAAATTTTATTTATCTTTAAAAAGGTTGGACCATTGGCGATAGATTAATATGGACTATTAAAGATTATTTTTACTCAATATTTTAATTTTTTTCTTTCAGTTTTTAATATAATGAATATTTTAATATATGAATTTTTTTTATTTATATCTATAATCTATAATCTATAACAATATATAAAAGCAATACATTGTTTTGGTCTAGCCTGTTTTTCTTCTAATTTTACCCATAAAATAATAATTTTATTCCTTTTTACACTCTTCACAATAACCAACTGGATGGATAGTTAAAAAAATGCTACCATCTCAAATTCTAATTTATTTTTTTTGTCTTAATTATTTTTAAAAAAAACTTGCAATAACAATAGGTCATAAAAAATGTATAGAATAGCAAAAACGGTTATATGATTGTGTCAAAATAATTAACTTCCAGTTTCTATTTAACCCAATAAAAAAAATAGAATTAAAATAAAGAAATTATAGATATTTAATTTCTCTCTCATTTAACTTAATCATCAATAAACGTTTATCAAGAACAAATAAAATGTAAAAATGAGAGATGAGAAAAGAGAGAAGGACTATAAAATAAATTGTAGAGAGAAGGACATTGGAAACTACTATTGATCTTTGGTAACTCTGTAATAGTCAAAGTTTTTTTAATTTTGCCCTAATTTAACTTTAATTTAATGTAATTTTAATTTCTCTTATTTAATATTTATCTCATGTAACTTGGTAAAATCGGAAAATACACGGAGAGATTCAATTGGGTGAAGTCAAAAGAAAAATGTAGAATTATTTGACAAGAAAATTCATTCAACTCATCATTTTTTTATCTAGATTTTATTGTTATTTTTTGTGGAATTTTTCTTCAAAACACATTTCTTTGGAATAAATATATAAAATGATGATTTTTGTTCGAGAAAAAATAAAATACTTAGGATTGATATTTCTTTATATTTACAATTTTATTGTTTGTCGATCATGTAAAATGAAATGATGGATGTTGTACAAATAAAAAGGTGCAAAATTCTTTAAAGAAGAAAAAAAAACATTCTTCTATCTAACTCCTCAATTTTATAAATATTTATTAAACAAAATATAAATGTATATAACATGTTTTATCATATAAATAATTAAAATTGAAAATGTTTATAATTTTAAAAAAGCGGACAATAGATTATAACAATACATAAATACAAAACTTAATTTTGGTGTAATCTATTTTCTTTTTCCATAATACGGGATTCGTAACCACCAAATTATTTCACTCACATTATTGATTTGCTTAAAAAAATTGGTTGAATATAGTCACGTCACAATACGAGTTTCTGAATTCAAACAAAATTTAATACATGAATATTACATATTGCAAACAAAATTTAATATGTATATGAATAAATAAAATAAAAATATTAAAAAAAATTATTGTGAACTATTGAAAAATGGAAAAACTGATCAGTCACTTTCTTAAATTAATTTAATTTTTTATTTACGATTTTTATTTTTGATGTTAAACAGAGATGCACAATAAATTTCATATTACTTACAAATTTAATTTGAAAAATAATTTAACTTTTAATTAATTAAAAAAATGACATTTTAAAATTTCTTACAAACATAAGGATGCATATCAGAAAATTTAGTGTTCAAATAATTTAAATTTAAATTATACTTAAATAAAAAATATTCGTTTGTTTTTTGACGTGTATGCTCATTAAAAAAACGGGCAAGCACGAGAAGAGTCGTGTGTGGATCATACATATTCGCGGGGGATGTACATGTTGTTCAATTTACTCTACAAATTCCTCTCTAAACACTTTCATCAAATTTATAAGAGAGAGATGGGGATGGAAGAGAGAGATGAATGCATATTACAAAGTTTACTATACAAATAATTTAAATTTAAATCAAAGTTAAATAAAAAACATCCATTCGTATTTTGACGCGTGTGCACATTATAAAAAGCGGACAAACGGACACGGACGCTAGTATTTATTAAGCAAATATAAAAATACACTTTAATATTTATAAATTTTGATCTTATGCTAAAAGTTGAAGTAGAATAAATATTTATACAACATATTATTTTATTTGTTAAAGTAACTAATTATATTTATGATTAAGGATAAAAAAAAACTTTCACACACAAATATTCGTAGGTAAAATATATCACACACACGAGTTTGATAGTTTAAAAGATATTCACGGAATAAAATAAATGAATATTTAACTACTCGTTTTATTATGGACACAAATAAGGATTTGATAATACTCATACACTCGAGTATTCGTATCGGTTAATAATTAGAAAAAATATTCAAATATTATTCTTATTTTACATATTTTCAAAAGTTATAAACATAATTTTCTATTTACATCATATTAAAAAAAAATAGTAAATGGGTATATTCATAAATATCTGCAGGTATCTCAAATTCTCGGATGCCCGTTTGGCATATACTTACATAAATATAAGGTGCATACAAGTATCATATTTACTAACAGAACGGGTAGTTAAGGGCTAGTACTCGGATCCATACATATCCATTGTCATCTTTACTTATGAAGTGGTTGTGTTCTATATATTTTTGTCAGAGAGCTAATTCGAAAGGTCAACACGATGAAGCATATTTAGTTTGAGACCTTTTCAATTGATGAACAACACATCTTTGTGAAACACATAACAAATACTCACCCTAAAGTAATATATTGTGAATTGTGTTACTTATAAATATTAAAAATTTCACATTATATTTAGTTTGAGACCTTTTCAATTTATGAACAACACATCTGTGTGAAACACATAATAAATATTCACCCTAAAATAATATATTGTGGATTGTGTTACTTATAAATATTAAAAATTTCACATTTTTAATTAACTTGGAACTTTTCCACACTAGTCACACTTACTATTCTAAATTATTGAGTTTGTCAAAGAAATTGAATGCGAAAAAAACATAAATAAAATTGAAAAAAAATATAAGAGTACCAAATTACAACGTTCAAATAAATTTATTCTTTACATGTAACAACATTATTTTGATAAGCTTTAATTGTTACACTTATACACACTCACAAAAATAATCGATGCAAATAGGAAATAGAGGATGTTTACATAACGTTTCTGGACAATCATCGTCTGCTATGCAGGGATGTGTAGCTGCAATGTTTATAAACAAAATAAATGTTATTAAAAAGCCATCAAATTTTTATATAAGATAAATTGAATATTTGAAAATATTGTAAAAACTAACTTACTTTTTTCGGTTGAAAAAACAAGGACTAGAGAAAGAAAAATGATCAAAGCAAAACAAAAATATTGGATTTGAGTCATCTTTTTATCTTTTACATGTAATAAAAGATGAAAATTTTTACTACTTTATAGTATAAAAAATTGATGCTTAGTTAACTTCAGTTAAATAGTTTTTATCCTTTTAAGAGTTGGAAGAAACCAATAATAAATTTGAAGTTGTTGTAAAATGTTTCTAAAGTAGGCGAAAGTGTAGTGTTTGTGTCTATATCATTTAACTAGTCAATTTGTTATTAATACTTTATCTGTTTCAAAACTAAGTGTTACTTTAATAAATAAAAAGTTATCTCAAAATAAATTTCGTTTTATTATTGCAGATATTAAATCATTTATTTCAATTTTACTTTTAATTAATACTTTCCTACACTACTTTCAAGTCTATAAATCTCACAATTCATTTATAACAACTTATAATAACCAATAATAAATAATGGTTTTTTTTTGTAAAATTGTTATATTTTTAAACATTAATTTTTAATTTTAAACGATTTTTATTTTGAGACTAGGGGAGTATATTTTATTTATTTCACGTTTTGTCTTTTGATAGACTACAAAGTATAATAAATGAGAAATAATATGGATGAATGATAAAAAAAACAATTTGTAGAATAAATACATTAAATTGGTGACAATTTATTTATAAAATTGAAGTTAATACAAATCAAATGTAAAAAGTTTCAAATATATACACTATCCAATCCAATGACATACACTACTGATAAAGTTTAATAAAATATGATATTTATTTTATACAAAAAATATTATACTACTAGAAAAAATCTTAATACAGACAAAGTTTAAAGCATATAATGATATTAAGATGGAATATAATTGTTTGAGATATTAGACCAACTTATTTTGACTTTTTTTAAAAATAATTTTTATACTCTAATATAATTTTGTGTAAATAAAATTTAAAATAATTTTTTTTTATAAAAAATTTGGTTTGAATATGTATTATTAAAATATTATTTTAGATATTTCGTCATTTTATTAAAACTTTTTTTATATCAAAATTTTAAAAAAAATTACTTAATTTTAAAACTATTTCAAATGACTTTTAATAAAAATCATTCTTGAGATACGACTTTTTAGAAAAATAAATGTGATCTTAACTGTGTTTTAATCATCAATAATATATGTTAATGTTATAGGATGTCAAAATTAATTTTTAAATTTAAAAAAATAAATAAAACTTGTAATATTAAAAAAAGCGGTTTTATAAAATCTATTTTTAAAATGCAAAGAAAAAAAATCATTTTTTAAAGATAAAATCATTATATATATATATTGCTTATTCAAGTATTAATTGACATTGAATTAATTTGTGATTAATTAAATTAAGGGATATTTGTCGCCAGTGAAAAAAGTTTAGATATACTTCGGCTCTTATAAAAATTCTTTTGTTTTGCCCCCTAAATAAATACAGTAACAAG
The DNA here is from genome assembly GCA_963859935.3 of Lathyrus sativus. NCBI lineage: Eukaryota > Viridiplantae > Streptophyta > Magnoliopsida > Fabales > Fabaceae > Lathyrus > Lathyrus sativus. Next base: position 790,740,322 of record OZ012735.1, on the reverse strand, counting down.
ATAAAATGAATCGGCACTGCCTTGTGGCTTTTTTACTAATTATTTATCATTAATAATGAAATTATAGGAAATCAAGATTATATAGAAATAGACAATAAGTCGTCCACTATCTTTTTTTGGATAGCAAAATTAATCTTTTTAAAAATTATATTTATTGTCCTAAAATACACAACATTGTTAGTATGTGGCTTTGCACTCTCTGTAAAAGATTCACTGTTTTTAGTTTTATAAAATCAAAAGTGTTGATTACAATTAGTACGAAGGCATATTGATTGTCGTAACACGTTTTCTCATGCTTGTCCACTTTACTTTAAGTGGCTTTGAGAGTTGTTTGTCTCAGAGTAAAACCTCTAGTCCTGAGTCCTATCATAGGAAAAACCTCAGTCAAATCTACACGTGCATGTTTTCCTCCTACCCGCCCGTACACCGGAGCATTTGATGGCTTGAGTGTCAATCTTTTCCCTCGTGGATCTGTTAAATAATTCACAAACGCCTCTCTTCTCGCATATACCCCGGTACACCAAAATATATAAAATAAGACATTCCTAACAAAGTCATTTCGGTATTTGAATCATGAACTCTCCATATGATGAACGGCGTGTTTCTCAAATGTAAAGCACACCTTGCGGCAAATAGAACAAACCTCATTAATGAAAAACAAGGGAATCATAAATCGGAGATATATGTTAGCCTAAATCATCAATAGGGAAAGAAAGAAAAAAATCTTGAGTATGTGTTACTTGCAAACAATCAAAAATTGTTTTATATCTTGTGGTCATGTCAATATATATATATATATATATATATATATATATATATATATATATATATATATATATATATATATATATATATATATATATATATATATATATATATATATATATATATATATATATATATATATATATTAAAAATAATATAGACTATTTAATTGACTTTTTTATTTTTTTTAAAATGCCACTATTTACTTTTAATTATTTTTAACCATTAATATTTTAAAAAATAAAAACTAACACAATTATGTCCTTACCAAGGTTTAAACACAAAGTCTTGCTCTAAATAAGAGCCCCTTTACCAAAGGAGCTATTTTTATCTATAATACAAGTCTCCATTACTCATTCTTATTTCGAATCATTCATATTTACAATTAAAAAAAAAATTGACAAAAAGTGCAAAAGGATGGATTTGAACAAATGTCCTCAACATACATGGTTTGACCCCTCTACCATTTGTTAGGGGAGATTTTCACTAGGGAGCATGGAACATTATGAGATTTTATTTTATAGAGCAACACCTTTGTGAGAGACACACCACATATTCACCCAAAATCTTAAGGTGATAGATGTGTGGATTTTCTCACTTATAAATGCTCAAGTCACTACATTTCTATCCATTGTGGGATTATTATCCATACTACTCACACTTGTTATACTTAACAATCCCCCTCAATTATGAGTCTATACATAATTCTTCCACAATACTCCCCCTTAAGCGGAAGCTCTTTTCATTTACATACACTTGTACCGCCATTGACAATCTTCAACGGGACACTCAATCCATCGCATGTGGGGATACTTTTGATACAAGTGAGTTGGTTCTTCACTCGAACCAAAGGCTCATGATACCACTGTTAGGGGAGATTTTCACTAGGGAGCATTGAACAATATAGGACTTTCTTTTCTAGAGCAACACGTTTGTGAGAGACACACCACATATTCACCAAAAACCTTAAGGTGATAGGTGTGTGGGTTCTCCCACTTATAAATGCTCAAGTCACTACATTCCTATCCAATGTGGGACTATTATCCATAATACTCAAACTTGTTATACTTAAGATTAAAGATAATTATGAGCTCCGGTTGCAATTTAAGGAAGCAAAACCGTGATGGCAATGAATCATCCAAATGGGAACTTTCTGGAGAACCTTCCGATTTTCAAGAAAGTATTATGAGAATTGGTGAAAGAAGATTAAGGTGATTTTCTGTTATCAAGATCTTTGGGATCTTGTGAAGGAATGAGTAACACCGCTTGTAGAAAACGCGGCGGATCACGAAAAGGCTGCACACAAAGAATTGAAGAAGAAAGATTATAAAGCTCTCTTTATAATTCATCAATGTGTTGATCCAGATTATTTTGAAAAGATAGTGATGTAGAATCATCAAAGGAAATGTGGGAAATTCTGGAGAAGTCGTTTGGAGGAGCAGAGACGGTGAAAGAGGTGATGTTACAAACTCACAAGAGAACCTATGAATTGCTTCAGATGGAAGAAAGTTAAAGTATAACAGGTTTCTTCATTAGGGTTACTAAATTGGTGAATTAAATCAAGGTATGTGTAGAAGTGTTGACATCAAGATCATTTGTTGCAAAGATCTCGAGGTCATTGGCTCCAAAGTTCGACCACGGGATAATAGCCATAGAAGAGTATAAAGACTTGTCAGTATTGAGAAAGGAAGAGCTTCAAGGGACGCTTGAGTCTCATGAACAAAGAGTGGTTGAAAGAGCTGCAGGAAAGTAGAAGAGTGATATGGCTTTGCAGGCGCAGTCATAAAAAGAAAAGAAAGGAAAAGGAAGCTAGAATGACAATAAAGGTAGAGGAGACTACAGCAATTCGACTGGTCAAAATCAGCAGGAAGAAAACTGGTCAAATAAGTGAAAACCCTGGAATCAAGGCAACTAAAGAGGTGGTGTTGCAGGTAGAGGAAGAGGTGGTGGTCGAAAACTTGAGAAAAGTCACATTCAGTGTTTCAATTGTCAGAAGTATGGTCACTATTTTAGTGAGTGTTGAGAAAAGAATAAGAATCAAGAAACTGATGCAAAGCTGGCGAAACATGAAGAAGAAGAGATGTTCTTGATGGTCACAATAATAGATGAAGAAGAATTCTAGGACCAGTGGTACTTGGACTCAGGGTGCTCGTCATACACGACTAGAAGTAAACATTGATTTGTTAACATAAAGCCCTCAATAAAGAACGTGGTGAAATTTTCAAATGACAATACTCTAGCAGCTGAAAGTATTGGTGATGTTTTAATTATGAGGAAAGATGGCAAGAGGTTAGTAATTTCCAATGTGGTATACATATCAGACATGAAGAGTAATTTGCTCATTATAGGGCAGTTGGTCGAAAAGAAGTACAAGGTGTCGATTGAATACAAGATGAAGAGAGCTCTCGACTCATGAGGAAGGTTAATCTTGAAGACTCCTATGTCTCATAATAGAACCTTTTAGATTGAACTTAATGTGATGGAGCATAAGTGCCTTGTAACTGCAGCCAGCAAAGATAAATGGTTATGGCATTATCTACTTGGTCATCTCAACTTCAAAGACATCATAGATTTGAAGAAAAGAAATATGGTTTTAGGATTACCAGAAATCGACATTCCAAACGAAGTGTGTGAAGAATGTGTTCAGCCGAAACAACACAAGAATAGCTTCAGCAAGGATGTAGGAAGCAAGTCGAAGGAAATTCTCGAAGTCATATACTCTAATTCATATGGTACTATCCAGGTGGATTCGATTGGAGGTAACATATACTTTATTACGTTCAAAGATGATTTCAGTCAAAAACTATGGACTTACCTAATCAAGAAGAAAAGTGAAGGATTGTTAGGGGAGATTTTCACCAGGGAGCATTGAACATTGTGAGACTTTCTTTTCTAAAGCAACATCTTTGTAAGCGACACACCACATATTCACCCAAAACCCTAAGGTGATAGGTGTGAGGGTTCTTCCACTTATAAATGCTCAAGTCACTATATTCCTATATAATGTGGGACTATTATCCACACTACTCACACTTGTTATACTTAACACACACCCTCAAGTATGAGCCTATCCACAATGCTCTCCCTTAAGTGGAAGCTCTTTTCATTCACATACACTTGTACCACCGTTGACAATCTTCAACAGGACACTCAACCCACCGCTTGTGGGGATACTTTCGATACAAGTGAGTTGGTCCTTCACTCGAACCAAAGGCTCTGATACCACTGTTATGGAAAATTCTCACTAGGGAACATTGAACATTGTAGGACTTTCTTTTCTAGAGCAACACCTTTGTGAGAGACACACCACATATTCACCTAAAACCTTAAGGTGATAGGTGTGTGAGTTCTCTCACTTATAAATGCTCAAGTCACTACATTCCTATACAATGTGTGAATATTATCCACACTACTCACACTTGTTATACTTAACACCACTAGCCTATTGTACAATAGTATAATAAATTCTCATGAAATCTCTAAATATAATTAACTAAATATAATCAAATTTATCAAATATATGCCCTAAATGTAATTAATAAAATAGAAATAAATTAATCATTAGTTAAATGAATTATAATTATATTTAATGACTATTTTAACTAGTCTAAATTATAATTTTGGTCCCCTAACTGGCAAAACATGGGAGAATTAAGGCGGCTAATTAAGGCGGTTACATAAACCGCCACAATTAAGGCAAATTATGATGTTTTTTTAGTCGCCACTATTTTCCACACTTGACTCACGTTATTCGTAAATTTGTTCATCATAGATTTTTGAGGCATTTAATATATTGTACCTCTTCCTTTTCTATTTTTAAAATAACTTTATATTATTTTTTATTTTTTCTTAAAATGTTATAAAACAAAATCAGAAACTCTTGGACTACACCAATTCCCCTCACCTTCCAAAACCTAACTAGATGCTTCTCTCAAACCACGGCAACGCCTACTCCTTTCAAACCTAGTGGTCCTCAAACTCGATTGACGCCGAGTCTCTCATTTATATTAAACCATATCAAAACATCATCCAACTATACAACTCTCAAACCTCTGAAGGGTTATATCAAACCCGCCATCAAACTCCTATTCAACTTTTTTCATCGTTCAATGTTACTAATTCTGGGGAAAACTCCATCAGAGACACGCTTCAAATTTCAATACCAACAATTTGATATTTTATTCATTACAAAAGTGGTGTGTTTCTTTAATTTTAATTTTTAAATTAAAACTAAATTACTTTTCCCCTCAGCCATCTCTAACAAAAGTGGGGGAATGCCCATTGGGAACACGCTTCAAATCCCAGCATTAGAAGTTTTGTTTTATATTCATTTTAAATCACTTTTTCCCTCGGTCATTTTTAGCAACAGGGAGAATAAATGACATATATTGCAAAAAAATAAAGAAAGAAAGAATGATAAAAATTTGAAAAAGAAACACCCTAATGTGTTTTTCCTTTTTTTTTTTAATTCACCATTTCCTTTTTGGCTTGCAATATCTCCTCAATTTTTTACTATCTTAAAAATTTTGGATTTAAAGATTAATGTCAAGGTTCAAGCATACCATTTACTTGATAAAGTGAAACTTAAAATTAATCTTCAAACCAAAAATTTCAAGATACTGTCTTAGCATTTTCAAATCCAAACCTTCAAAGTTAGTTATACAAAAACAAAACAACAGGAAATGATGTTTCTGAGCTTATTTTATGAAAGAAAATATATTTTTGTGTTTGGTTTAGGGGAGAAATAAAGGTTCGTAAATGGAATATGAAATTTGGAGGCAGAATGAGTTAGACTTAGAGAAAAGGTGAATGAACATAGAGCTTTAATAGACAAACTGATTAACTTTTCCTCACGATTGGTAAAATAAACCAAGGTGAAAAGTTGTTTTACTCCTTTTTTTTATTTTAAATTAAAACAGATTAATTTTCCCATAGTTGGTGTTATGATATTGATAGAGACAATTTGGTATTTTGGTAGTTACTAGTTGATGTAACTAACTAACTAACTAACTAACTAAAAGCTAGTTATTTATAGTGTAACTACTTTTCAAGCTTACTTTGCATAATATATTTAATTGTACCTGATCAGAAAAGATCGCTGACTAGCCACACGTCGTCAATTGAAAGTTTCTCACCAGAGGTAGGGAGGAGGAGGGGGTGTACCTGTAAGACACTCTGATGCTTAAGTGAGTAAGGGACCTGAGTGGGAGCAAATATAGAAGTTAGATGTAGAGAATGAATACCTGACCCTCTAGTGAAAGAGGGTATTTATAGTGAGACCCCAGCGCAGGGCCAATGGTCACTTGTGTTAGGCTGGATTTCCAGTCCCAACCCAAGTGACTGCTAGGGCTTACGTGGCATAGTGAAGATCAGCATGTGGTCTTCTCCCTAGTTCAACTGTTCTGTGATCTCCGGAAGGTGGGCTGACCAGCTCTTTCAGAGGTGGGTAGTTGCTTGATGACGTGTCTCCGTAGGAGGAGCACGTGGAGAACATGGGGAAAACGTGTTATTTTTCTCGACGGGAAAGGCGTCTGTCTGACGTGTCTAGAACTGTGCCCGACATTTGGGGATTTGGGCCTTGTTGGGCCTTCCCCACACATCGTTGGGCTGGACCTGCCCGACGGATGAGCAGGTCTAGGCCCACTCCAAAATAATATTACTTATACACTCATTAATTCAATCATTGATATAATTCTAATCCTTCTTTCTTATCATGAATCTCTCAAACAATGGTATTAGAGCCTACCTATCGAACCTTGTGGAGCCCATCGTTACTATTCATGCACCAAGCCCAAAAAGAGTGTTGGGCGTGAGGGTGTGGTTGTATTATGAAAATCCCAATTCCCACATTTGTTAGACATAGAGTCTTGAAAGAGTTTATATAGAGTAACACTCCTTATCTTACAAATAAGTTTTTAAGTCGATTTTGTAAGGATAAGTTAGACCAACTCTAATATGTTGATTTTCTCTTGCTTCCGCACCTTTCTTATTCATCTTGTGCTCCTTTCTGCTCATTTATTCAATGGAAAATCATGATGATCCCTATTATCTTCACTCATCTGATCATCCTAGGGTTGTTCTTATTCCATAATCTTTAACCGGTGATAGTTTCAAATCTTGGCGTCGTGTCATGTTAATGGTGCATTATTGGAATAATGAGAGAGAGAGAGAGAGAGAGAGAGAGAGAGAGAGAGAGGGAGAGAGAGAATAAAAATAAGGATTGATATTATTGAATGATTGTGTTACAAAATTGAATTACAAAGTACATATTTTTATACACCTAAGTGACTTGACTACTAAGTAACAAGTATAATAAACTAAGTAACAAAGCCTAAACTCTAATTAATATGTAGGTATAGTTCTATTTTTTGAAATAATATCATTATATATAGTGACATTCAATGCAATTGTAGAAAAAAGTTTGGCTATAGCTGAAAGTTATTCTGACATTCAATTTGTCGTCACGCAATGCCCCCTTATAGGTGACGTGAAAGATGGGTGTCAATCAAAGTCCTGTAGACATTTACCTATAGATTATTGACTTTTAATGATAACTTTTGAGTGTCACAGAAAGACAGTTTTATTTTAATGCATATATTATATGATATATGATTCTTAATAGTATGAAAAACTCTTATCTTCATATTTTTGATTGATTTTGAAAAACAAATGTGATTGATTTTAGAAGGCATCACTACATCTTGTGGATCTTTCATGGGACCTTTTAAATATGTTAGATGGATCCAACAACCTCTTTTTTAAGTTTCCAATAGAGCATTGAATTAGAATAGGTTAGGTACTGGTTCATATTCTAACATATGATATTTGTTCTTTGTTTTAAACATTGACATCTTTAGTTAATACTCCTTCCTTCTCACAATAGATATTTTTTATTTATTGTAGATTTTCATATTTTTAAGATAATGATTAAAGTGTTAATTTTAATGATAAAACGAATGTCGTTTATACTAAAATAACTTTATTAAAAATAGGTAGTCATTAGTTACATGATTTAAAATACAATAAATAAGGATAAGTTAGTGGAAGTAATAAATATCACATTGATATTTTAAAGTGACAAATTATTTGAGACAAAAAAAAAATAGAAAAGATGACATCTATTGTGAGACGGAGGGAGTATGTTTTTTATTAGGAATTTCATGTTACATTTCATATGTTTATTGATTTTAAGCATTTCCAAAGTAAAGGTGCAAAAATAGCACACGTAAAACACTTTAAAGGTGCAAAAATATTAACCAATTTGGTAGATAATAACACACTTAAAATAAATTTATTTTCAATAAATTTTATTAATATTTATTCAATAAATATTGAAATACACTTTAATATATATATATATATATATATATATATATATATATATATATATATATATATATATATATATATTTATTCAATAAATATTGAAATACACTTTAATATATATATATATATATATATATATATATATATATATATATATATATATATATATATATATATATATATATATATATATATATATATATATATATATATATATATATATATATATATATATATATATATATATATATATATATATATATATATATATATATATATATATATAGTTTACATTACTTAAAAGTCATATGCTAAATGTCGAAATAGAATAAATGTTTATACAACATATTATTTTATGAGCATGATATCTTAATAACTTAATGGATATTCACGCGATAAAATAAATGAATATTTAACTACTAGTTTTCTTATGGACACATATATGGATTTGATAATACTCATACCCTCGAGTATTTGTATATGTTAATAATTAGAAAAAATATTTAAATATCCTTTAAAATTATTATAGTTGATAAATTTTTATTTTTAATTGTCATTTAATTTAACTTGATAATATCTTTTTCACTTAAAACTCAATGTGTATATTTTTCTTTCACGTATTCTTCTTACTTTGCATCTTTTCAAATGTTATACACATAATTTTCTATTTACATCATATAAAAAAGTTTGTAAATGGGTATTCATAAATATCAGTGGGTATCTAAATATTCACGGATGACCGTTTGGAAGATATTTGCATGGATATAGATGCATATGAGTATCGTATTTATTAAACAGAGTGGATAGCGGGGGGCTAGTACTCGTATCTATGAGTACCCATTGCCATCCTTACTTATGAAGTGGTTGTGTTGGATATATTTTTGTCAGAGCTAATTCAGGGGGTCAACACGATGGAGCATATTTAGTTTGAGGCTTTTTTTTATATGAGCAACACACTTTTGTGAAAGATACAACATATACTTACCCAAAATTTTAAGGAAATAGATTGTGGGTTCTCTTATTTATAAATAATCAAGTCTCCATGTTGCAGACTAATTTGAAACTTTCCGCAAGATTTTTTGTATTTTGAACAATATCATTTGAATATATAGCATATTGATGATTTGAGCTTTCTAAGGCTATTAACTTTTTCAGAAATGTGGATCTATTTTCCTCCAGGAATAGGTATAGGTGTGTAAAACAAGACTCTTTAACTCTATTTAGTTTTTGATTCCAATAATTCAAATGGATACTATCAGAAAATTATCTTTGAAGCTTCGAGAACAAATCACTTAACAACAACAAGTTTAAACACAAAACTCGTGTATTATGTTATTTTATCAGATTTCAAGTAGGATAGGCCAACAAGTGTAAGTGTAAATGAATTATATAAAGAGTCACTTGTCTCTGCTTATTGCTTATTACCGAGACTAAAGTAAATTCAGAAAAATGCCTAACTACAGAGTTATACAATCACATTTATGAACTCTTTACTTTAATTAAGGTTAACTATTCTTTGATCTTTACTTTGGTTATAATTGTATGAACTCTAACATAAGTAGGATGGTAAATTGTATTTACTATTGTTATACTTTATAATCATAAAACATGTTTGTGTGTACATTGTACATATTGTTGAAGTGGAAGAAAAGAATACCAGTCATTTTACTTACAACTCTAATTTTAATCTTCTATACAGTAATTTTGATTAATATTTGTCAATTATATTAGGAACAGTTTATATAAATTTAGATGTTTAGACATAAAGTGAAAGTGAAGATACAAGAGCATCAAAATTGTTAATACATTAACATATGTAAGAATTTTTTATTTTATGTGAAAATTCAAATATATAAAATAGGAATGAGAAGTTGGATATATACTAAAAATTAAGTATATGATTTCTTTTGTATAGTTTTTATTAATATAATATGAAATCAATCTTTGTATGTTGAACTATTTGAATTTAATTGAAAATGGTATAATAGTTTAATTTTAGTTATTTAGTTTTGTTATGGTTTAAAATGTATATTAAAACATTTTAAATCATTTTAAATGCGTAACGTTTATTTTAATATTAATATTATTTCTCAATTATATTAAAAATTGAATTTATCAATTTATTATATTTTTAAATAATAAAAATTATATTTGTTGAAGTTTTAGTGACAACTAAAAGAAAACAATTTGTAGGTATAGTACTATTACTTAAAATAATAGCATTATATTTAGTGGCATTCAATGCACCTATTGAAAAAAATTGGTTGTTGTTAAAAGTTACCGTGACATTCAATTTATCGTCACACCACGCCCTCTTATAGTTGACGTCAAAGATAAGTGTCACTCAAAGTCCTGTAGATATCTAGCTATAGATTATTGACTTTTAATGATAGCTTTTGAGTGTCACGTTAAATCAATTTTCTTGTAGTGCATATATTATCTGATATATGATTCTTAATAGTATGAAAAACTCTTATCTTTGTATTTTTAACTGATTTTCGAAAAACAAATTTGATTAACTTTAGAAGGCATCAACAGATCCTACAACAAACTAGGAGTGTGGATCTTTCATGGGACCTTTTTAAATTTGTTAGATGGATCCGACAACCTCTTTCCTAAGTTCCCAATAGAGCAGTGAATTGGAATAGATTAAGTATTGGTTTATATCCAAACATATGACATTTGTCCTTGTTTTAAACACAGACTTCTTTCATTAATACTCCCTCTGTCTCACAGGAAAAAAAATTTAGATTTTCATATTTTTTAAGATAATGATTAATTGTGTTAATTTTTAATGATAAAATGAATGTCGTTTATACTAATCATAAAGGTGCAAAAATTATCATGTTACATTTCATAAATGATTAATTGTGTTAATTTTAATCATAATTGTGTTTTTTATTAGAAATTTCATATGTTTATTGATTTTAAGCATTTCCAATATAAAGGTGCAAAAATATCACACCTAAAGCACTTTAATGGTGTAAGAATATTAAGCAATTTGGTGTGAAAATAACACAGCTAAAATAAATTTATTTTCATTAAATTATAGTAATATTTTTTCAATAAATATTGAAATACACTTTAATATTTATAAAATTTACATTAGTTAACTGTCTTATGCTAAATGTTGAAGTAGAATAAATATTTATACAACATATAATTTTATTTATTAATGTATCTAATTATATTTATGATTAGGGATGGCAAAAAAAATTGTACATCTGGATATTCGTAGGTAAAATCCGTCAGATGCACGAGTTTGATAGCTTAATGGGTATTCACATGATTAAATAAATGGATATTTAACTACTAATTTTCTAATGGGCACGAATATGGATTTGATAATACTCATACCCTCAAGTATTCGTATCTGTCAATAATTAGAAAAATTATTTAAATATCCTTTAAAATTATTATACTTGATAAATTTCTTTTTTAATAGTCATTTAATTTAACTTGATAATCTCTTTTTCACTTAAAACTCAATATGTGTACATTTTTCTTTCACGTATTCTTCTTACTTTCCATCTTTTCAAAAGTTATACATATAATTTTCTATTTACATCATGTAAAAAAATTAGTAAATGGGTAATCATAAATATCCGCGGGTGTCTCAAAATCCACAGATGCACATTTGGCATATACTTCCATGGATATGGGGCGCATAGGAGTATCATATTGTTGACCGGAAGTTTCAACCAGAGAGAAGCAACGCAGAGATTGGTCGACAGGCTCAGTAAACTGTTGATGAAGAGGGTCGACGTCGACAAGAGGAAGATTGTTGGGTCGACCCCCGATGGCGTCGGTCGACTGGGTCAGCTAAGTTCCATGCAAAGAGATGTCTATTTGAGCGGGAAATGGATTTAAAATCCAAAGACGTGGGAAGTTATAGAAGTAGCGAGCGAACACGTGGCATCACCATGTTCAGCATGGCAGTTATTTATTTCTCTATTTAAAACAATGCATGTTTTGGTTCTAGAGGCGCGTTTTTGTAATACTGTAAGAAAAACACTCTGAGTACCAAAGCGTTACGAGAAAAGAGTTTTCACTCCTACAAGATGTACGATCGCGTCTACATTTCGCTTTTTATAAGAAATTTATGTCATTAATTCTAAATGTGTCTTTGCCTTGTTGTTTTTTTGTTTTTACTCCTTTTACATGAGTTATTTCTCATTCCTTTGTACACTTTTCTAAGTTTTCAGTTTTACTTACAAATAATTCCCAGTCTATTTCAAATAGACCCCATTCCACCATTTTTCCCATACATCCCAAACCAAGTGTCCTGGGACTCATTTTCCCATACATCCCAGGTTTTAGTGTTCCATCACTTTCGTTCCCAACGTTTACGTCAAATTCTGTCACCGTCATGAGGAAACAAATGGACGAAAGTAACTACAAAATAGTCCACATGCTGACCTAGCAAATGGGCACTATATTAAGGCTACTAATACAGAATTCGACTCAAATTTACCAACAACAGACGACTCAGATGACGCAGATAGGTGATTTCTTGGGTGCTCCTAGGGCCATAGGTCACATACGCCTCCACCGCGACCGGAAACGCCAGGTCGACAAGACGAAGTCTTTGACGAAACAATTAACCAACAACCCCACGAGGCTGAACACACACCTGGGATGGCCCAAAGGCCTCCCGTTGTTTTAGTTCATAGAAACCAGGACCCTGATTGTATGGTCAGGAAAATTTGACATAAAGCCATGGCTGGTGAACCCAACTTAGAAGCCATGGTGGAACGAATCATGGTTCATAACGGGGAGAATCCATGCCTTCGACGACCGACGTATATGTCTCCACTACCAGACTTTGTCCTGCAAAAAGAGTTTCCCAAAGGGTGGAAAGTTCCAAAGTTTACCAAATTTTCTGGAGAGACCAAAGAATCCATCGTTGAGCATGTTTCCAGATACCAGACCGAAGTTTGTAACATAGCGAACAACAAGGATTTAAAATTAAAATACTTCCCCAGTTCCCTCACCAAAAGTGCGTTCACTTGGTTTACCACTTTACCCCCACAGTCCGTCCAGACCTGGGCGCAATTGGAGAGATTGTTTCATGAACAGTTTTACATAGGACAATCGAAAATTAGTCTGAAACAGTTAGCCAACGTCAAACGAAATACTATAGAGTCAATAGATCAATATCTTAACAAGTTTAGACTATTGAAAGCGCAATGCTTCACGCAAGTCTCTGAGCACAAACTAGTCGAAATAGCGACCGGTGGCCTGGATTATTCGACCAGGAAAAAATTAGATACACAATATCTCAGAGATATGGCTCAACTAGTGGATAGACTCCGTCAGGTCGACCGTCTAAAAAATGAGAAAACCCATTCCAACAGATACCGTAAAAAATAGAAAGTTTTGCCTATGGCCGCTGACGAATACTCATCTACTAATGAGGAACTTGTCGAGAATAACTCGGTCAACATGGCTGAACTAAAGCCAGAACCCCAGTACATATGCAAATCATTAAAACCGTCAAATGAGAAAAATCCGGTCAAAACTGAAAAAACAAACAAATATGTTGCAAAGACATATGCTTTTGATGTATCTAAGTGTGATGAAATATTTGATTTGCTGGTTAAAGATGGTCAGATTATTGTCTCTCCTGGGGCAAAAGATCCCCTGTTAGAACAAAAGAAGAAAAAAGGATTTTGTAAATTTCATAATTTCCTTGGTCATAAGACATCTCAATGTGTTCTTTTCATAGACTTGGTGCAGAAATTTTTGAAGGAAGGTCGGCTTCAATTTGGCAAAAGGCCCAAAATGCAAGTGGACACGGATCCTCTCAAAGTCGAAGAGGCTTTGTATTCTGAGCTATATGACTACATGATGGTGGAGGCTAATGAAGGTCTCAATGAACGCCAGACAACTGAAATGGTTGAATGCATGATGATTGAGACTACTGATGGTCCCGACAAGAAGACTAAAGAGAAGCTCGAGACAGTTTACCCTCAAGCTGGCGAGAGTCTAACTGATTTCTAGAAGAAATGTAGGGTGAGCGGGTCGAAGGTTATGTTATGCCCTAAGTGCAACGGTGTGTTCAACGAAAAGGATGCTGAGAAGTATGAAGCAACGAAAGTGGCACTTCCAGAGTGCAAGCCACAGATCTCTCAATTTGTGTTCTATAAGGACGGTGCTCCTCGACAAAACAAAGAATATGGAAAGCTATTCCAACCGGCACGACCCAAGACTTTTGTGTCACCCTTAAATACCCCACAAGATAAGTGGATGACGCCGGTGAGCCAGCAATGGAGCAAACATCTGAAGTGGAAGGCTTTGTATCTGGAGAAGGGGCAAAGGCCCCAGAGAAGGGTTCTGAGCCCAAAGGTTACAGGATTTCTCCGTCCTACAAAGGAAAAAATCTCATGACAAGGACCCAGTGGAGACGATATCAATGAAATAAGAAGGCAGCAAGAGACACCCCGACTTCGAAATTTGAAACCTATGGGACCCGCTGGCCTGAAAAGGAAGCACCCTTAGGCGAAGTGGGTCGAAAAATGAAAAATTATGAGGAACCAGACAACAGTCGTGATGGTGGAGACTTCAGGAGAGAAGGGAGTGGTGTCGACCCAGAGTTCGAAGCATGCATCTAGGGGTGAAAATAAGAAAGAGCCAGAGTATTCACCCTAGTCAGATGAAGAAGAACCGGAGTACACACCCCATTTGGAGGAGGAATATGACCCTTCACCAGAAGACGACTTTAATGAAGATATGCATGACGACACCAATGATGATACCTATGGCGAAGACTTCGCGGTGAACTGCGACATCCTTTTGATACTGTTGGCAGAGTATGATAAGGTGACGAAAGTCTCTGAAACAAAAGAGGATTTTTTGTCAGAGGAGGCTACTGCAGATAAGCCTCTATGCTACTACGTGATGAACATCGGGGTGATGGAAAAACAAACATCTATGTTTGAAAGACCTAGTCCTGGGATGATGTACCACTTAAAACTATTGTTCATAAAAGAAAAGGTCGACGGGGTAGCCGTCAACAAGGTGTTTGTAGATGGAGGGGCAGCCGTCAATATAATTCCTCATTAGTTGTTCACACAGATTGGAAAAACTGAAGCTGATCTCTGACAACACAACATGGTTCTATCCAACTATGAAGGGAAAACCAGCAATATTTTGGGGGTGGTCCAAGTTGACCTAGTTGTGGGTACAACTACCTGATCAATGCTCTTCATGGTTATAAACTCGAAGGAATATTTCAACCTCCTGTTAGGTCAAGAATGGATCCATGGATAGGGGCAGTGCCTTCAACACTCCATCAAAGGTTGAGCATTTGGCGGAAGGATGGCGTTGTTGAGAACATCGAAGCTGACCAAAGTTATTACAGGATGGATGAAACAAAGAGTACCAAGAAATCCTTTTACCAGCACCTAGAAAACGTGGCACCTTGTGATGATGGGTCGGGATTTATACCTTTGATGACACGGGTCGCGTCTTGAACTTGGATCCCGACTACGATTTCGTTTGGGATGCTGCAATGACGCCCACAGAAGAACTTCCACCCACAAGGTGGCCCACAACTGATGAAAATGACTACTGAGTCAGAGAGTTTGACTTGAATTTCAGCTTATTTGGCTGAAAACAAACAAAAGTCGACACTAGAAGCAAGAAAGAATCAAAACATGTCTGGAGACACCGACAATAATACAAAAATGATTGGCCGACCAAGCTAAACAACAGCTTCAGAAAGCCGAAGGCTCGATTGCATTTATGACAATGAGCCTTTGGGTTTTGAGAAAAGCCCAACAATCGAGCTGCACAGAATGCAAGCCCAAAACCTACTCGAAGAAGTCGGCCTGGGAGATGGGGCGACAAAAAGGTCCACGTACATAAGCACTAAGGTTGGGTCGGAGGTGAAGTTGAAATTGATTGAGGTATGGAAGGAATACAAAGATTGCTTCGCTTGGGATTACGAAGAGATGCTTGGGCTAAGCCAGAGTATGGTGGAACACCGTCCTCCGATTAACCCAGGAAAAAGGCCAGTAAAGCAGTAGCCACGATGTTTTGCTCTGGAAATCACTTTAAAGATTAAGCAGGAAATTGAGAGACTGTTCAAAAGCCGGCTCATAAGGACTGCAAGGTACGTCGAATGGTTGGAAAACATAGTCCCAGTTATTAAGAAAAATGGTACTCTGAGGATCTGTATAGACTTTAGGGATTTAAACAATGCCACCCCTAAGGATGAATATCCATGCCGGTGGGAGAAATGTTGGTCGATTCGGTAGCAGGTATTGAGTATTTGAGTATCGTTGCAGTGAGAATCATGACACCAAGCTATTGATTAACTTGAATCTTAATTCATTAAATTCACAACCGGACTTTGATTTATCCAAAGGAAAGTTTAAAGAAAGAAAAACCCTTTTGCGCGATGTAACAACAATGCTAAAAGATTTGGGGATCGGGGGTTAGTTATGCCTAGGATAGGTATTTCACATCCTAATCATCTGTAGTACTCTACAGGAATCTTTTGTATGTTTGTATGCTAAGCTTTCTAAATGTTTGTTATGGTTTGCGACTAGGTTATAAGGTAAAGGTAAAGACCTAAGGATAGTTTCTAAATTTACTCGCAAAGATATCACATCTTTTGTCTACGTATCCTAACTAGGATAGAATCAGAGCAACTGTAGTTCAACTCACTAGGGATAAAGAACTTTTGATTATGATCAAAGTTCAGAGGGAGACAAATATAGAAATGCTTGTATAGAGTTTTACAAAACTCTCTATTCTAATTTGTACACTCAAAGGGATTGACTTTGACAAAAGCCAAGAGGGGAGTAAGTAATCATGACAATGATTCTTACATAGAGTTAACAAACTTTATCTTAAAGTTCTAGTTGAAGGATACTCCTAACAAGGGGTAGGTCTTTTAGACTTAAAGCAAAGTCTAATGGATATAGGTTTTAACTAACTCATGGTTCAAGGTAACTTAACAAATTCAAAGGGAGGGTAATGAGCTATCTATGACCCAAGGGTCAATAGAGAGACTTTCCTTTGGAATGGAAAAAGATGAGGCAACTGGATGAGAACTAACAAGTTCCATCAATTGGGAAATAACTTAACAAAGTTAAAAGCACACATAAGCATTCATTCAAACATGATGAACATATGACAGAGCATGGCAACAACCAAGAAAAGATATGCAGGCATGTAACAACATCAAGCAAAGAAGAAATTCAAATGGTTACAACCAATAAAGGACCAAAATATTACAATTTCTAAAGGAACATGATAGAGGTTCTTACAAGAACAAACATATGAGGCAAGATCAACTTTTAAACATCTTAACAAAGATGAAGAGTAATGAGGTGACTACCATCAAGACAAACCACAGAACATGTAATTCAAATAGGTAAAAATGCAAGCAAGTTACAACTTAAGGTTAGCATGTTATAGGGATCAAAGAATGATAAATGTAACAACATAAAACCAACAATCATGCATTGATGACAATTAAGCAAATATGCATATAAGAAGTGTTACATCGATTCAAATGTGAATTCAAGACTTCATGGGGGAAAACGTACAAGTTTTATGGTCATAATCAAGGAAAAGAAGTAGAGAAGTAGAGAAGACATGTTGAACACACTCAAGAGGTTACAACATCAAGAGGTATAATATAGCTTGAAAACAAAGGTCAAAGTATGGTTTTCAATAGATGTATTCATAAAAGCAAAGACTAAACATGGTAATACATTGAACCAAGCAACTTAGATGATTCAAGCATTTTAACATACACATATGAGTTAAGCACAAACAATCTTACAAGATAGATCAAATTGATAGTTGAGAAAAGTTTCAAAAGCATTAAGGTGAAAACCCTAAAAGCAACATGATTTTCAAATGAGTCAAAGTTTTTCTAGGATAAGAAACCTTGAATTCTTCACTCACTATTTGAAAATAGACATGATGAAGAACAATTTGCAAAAAGAATGGTGCAAATATATTGAAAAATGAACAAGTTACGATGATTTTAAGTTTGTGAAAAGAAATCATGAGGAAAAGTGATAAAAAATAATGAAATGTCCTCCACAAGGGTTGAATACACGCCCTATGGGTCACAAGTATAAAACCTTACCAAACCAGCCATGGTGCACATGTGATAATAGAATGGTAAAGGATTAAAATATGTTGAAAACCTTAAAATTGGTTAAAATAAAAAAGAGTTGTCTCTGGCAAGGATCGAACTCGTGTGGGAAATATGAAGAGAGGATAATGCGCACATGTTTTAACCACTGGGGTGGTGATACATCCAATGTATCAAATCACCCCACAAAATAATAAGCCTTAACACTTAGAATTTCTGGGCAGAAACTAGGTCAAACCAAACAAGATCCTAAAAAACGTGAACAATCAAACTCACTCAAATCTTAATGGAATTTAATAAAATTTTAGTCTATCTTGCTTGAAATTGAACAAGGAATGTAATGACATTCTTAATTTCTTCTAAAAACATCTACATTTTGAAATTCGAAGACAATTGCAGAAATGAGATAAAAGTGCATTTTCAAACCCAATGACTTGTACAATCATGTTATGATCAAAAAGAGGATCCAAACACATTCTACTTATCATGTACAAGGTGTCCAAAAGCATATGGCAGTCATATCTAAACCAGGAACCTTAATGGCACATGGAGATGCAATGCTATCATGTTGTGAAACAAAGAAAACCAAGAAAGTTTGCAATAGGTGTTGGTTCATCAATCAAAAGGGATTCACACAATTTAGATAACATACAAGTAAGGTTTTGAGATCACTCCAACATTGGTTCAAACAGAATCATGGTGTTGCACATAAAAGTGAAAACTTTAGGCCAATCTCAAAGTGCACAAACATAATGGTTTATAAACATAGCAAATTCTCATTACACAATGTTCATACATACTCAAAATGACCTATAAATAAGTACAAGCATCAACACAAACTGATCCTAAGTAGAATCACACGAATGGCTCATGGAATGAAATCAAACAAATCACAATATCATGTACACAACCTCATAATAGTTTACAAATTATAAGAATAGTTGTCTACCAAAGTTTAATCAGAATTTGAAAGAGATTCTAAGTAAAGCTCAGCTAATGCACATCAAAAATGAGCATGTTGCATAAAAAATGTAATGGACAATGATGACTTACCTCTTGAAGACCTCCTAGAAAGCTCTTTTTGAAAAGCTCTCGGTTAAGTATAAATGAGTTGAGTAGCTTCCCTACACCTCCACAACAATATTTAAACAGATCCAAGTTCCTTCCAAGCAAGTTTTTTGTGCAAACAGAATTGCTTAGGCAAGAAGTAACAAGTGGATTCTTGTGACAGATTTGTAAAATAATGATACAGTTGAATTATGATGGTTTGAAATGTGAATACACCTTATACTTGAGGTGTTTGAAGTGTTGGAAGGTATGGAACAAGTCTGAACATGGAGCTTTCTTGATTATTGCAGAAAGTCAAAGTTCTTTGGTTTGAGG
The DNA here is from genome assembly GCA_963859935.3 of Lathyrus sativus. Lineage (NCBI taxonomy): Eukaryota > Viridiplantae > Streptophyta > Magnoliopsida > Fabales > Fabaceae > Lathyrus > Lathyrus sativus. Next base: position 790,720,728 of record OZ012735.1, on the reverse strand, counting down.
GTTAACTTTTGGAAAGACAAGGTTTCTGGTGGAAGTAATGGTTGGGAAAGCTTTAGTAAATAATTTGTGGGTTGCTAGAGGTGTTTGTAGAGGGTTTCAAAGGTTGAAAATGGTTTTGGAATGAATTATGTCCAAGACCGTTTTTGGTGTTTTTAGGACTTTCTTAGCTAGCAAGAAAATGCAAAAAAGAAATGAGAGGGTGGTTTTTACTTGAGTTAATGGTTGTTCTGATATGTGTTTGATGCATAGAGGGTTCTCTATTTATAGGGAGAATGGAGAGTAAAGGTTTGGTTAAGTTTGAAGTCCCTTGCTAACTAAACCCTTTGAAAACTAACTTGTCATGATGAGTTCCTTTGATTTATGGGATCAAGTAAAAGGATTGATGGTTTCAAGATATGCTTATGATATTGACAGAGACTTTGGAGTACGGAAGGAGGTAAGGGAGTGGCTCAAGACAGATTTTGGGGGAAGAGTTGCTTTATCAAAATGGTTTGACCACTTTATGCCATAAATGAAAGTTTTTCTTGGGTCCACCCTTTAATACTTGGATTTTTTTTGTGTAAAACCTTGTTTATGGTCTATCTAGTCACTGATTAACTTGAACCAATCATATTGACAATCAAGAGATGGTTTTGTAGCATGTCATGACAAGTTGAATTTTTGCATTTCAAGCTTTTGGACCCCAACTTTCCTCCTCTGAAACTTCTAGCTCACAAATGTTATGGGGGAGTTTTTGTACTTTTTGGAAAGCCCTCAACATGATCTACAACTTTCATGTTTTACACAAATTCAAATTCCAAATGGAACTAGGTTAAAAATCCCCTTGAAGTTGGCTGAAAAAGTGACTTAAAAGTGCCAAAACATGGAACTTTTCTAAGTGTTTTTCCCCTCTTACCTTGTCTTTGATCCTAAATCAAAATCCATTCATTTTTTGAGCATAGGTGACTGTGGAACTTTTGTAGTAATTCTCAAGACCTTTCCAAAAAGCTTTGAACCACTCCATTTGGATGTGTGGTTAGGAAGTTATGGTCTTGCCCTTTTCAAAACCTTAATTTCCCGACTTTTCGATTACTTCTCAATTCTTGATCCAATGGTCACCAAAATTCATGATTAGATATGATATAGTATTGGGAACACAATTGGCTTCAATTTTGGGTCAAAACCCTATTGGTCAATGAGTTGACGTTTTAGTCAGACGAACCGAACGATCGAAAACCTCTGAATCAAATGTTGGTATTCTGGGTTCCCCGAGGCCTTAAAACTTCTTGAGGGGACTTCACTAAGTCATATAAGCTTTTTGGATCATGATTCCACCATTGGAATGCCATTTAAATCAAAAGTCAAGCTACAATTGACTTTTCCAATCAGAAACCCTAATCGGGGGTGCTAGACTGCACCGCTCTTCTTCCTTGGGTGACAACCTCAAATTGGATTCATACTTGATCCAATATAATACCCTTGATGATATAGAGAGTTTCTACATAGAGATTGAATCCAAAACCTTGACTGATCAAACCATAGAAACCCCGATTTCGGACTGTATGGAACCCTAATTCATCTGCATCTTGACAAAGGCAAACTTGAAATAGGTTAAGGTTAGATAAACAATGATGATGCTCCTAGAATGATAAAGAGATCTAGGGATCAAAATTTGGGGTACAACAGTTGTCCCTATTTAAATATCTTCACCAGATGGCAATGAGAGATAACAATCTCCATAGAATTATAGTGAAAGCTATTTAAATATAGCAAACCGAAAATTTTGACCCTTAGATACGATGGTATGCAAAAGAGAAAATGTTGCTTGCAATGAGTTATAAGTGATGCTTTATGATGCTAGAAAATGATGATACACGAGCAAAGAAAAGAACAGCACAACAACGAGTAACCACTCACTAGGGACCCGGCATACTGGGGAAAGATACAAGGCATAACAATCAATAGTTCATACATGACTAATCTTCACTAGGGAAAAGGCAAGGCTTCACCAGGAAGCGGAAGACCAAAGACACGAACCTCATCGGGGGACAAACCAGATGGGGAACTTCCTATAACAAAGAGTTCAAACGGGATCTTCAGGAAAGGACTAGAAATGAGACCAGACTCACCGGGGACACTAGTGACCACTAGATCTCCGAGACCTATTGGGGGTACCTAGGGCTTCGCTGAGGATACTGGTAGCAACCGAACCTCATACCAATAACAATTGGTTTTTCAAACAATGCCAGTAACTACTGGACTTTCTGGGGATGCTAGTAACGACTAGACGTTTAAGAGAATATGGTGACAACCAAAACGGTGATGCTAATAACGATTGGGTTTCAAGTAATGCTAGTAACTACTGGATTTATATTGGGGGATTGGTGACAACCAATTCACAGTACCAATGACAATTATATTTTTGAACAATGCCAGTAACTACTGGAATTTAGTTGGGGAAATTGGTAACAACCAAACCTCAAGGTACCAATAACAATTGGATTTAAATAATGCCAGTAACCACTAGACTTTCAAAGATTGGTAACAACCAAATCAAGGTGCCAATAACAATTGGATTTAAACAATGCCAGTAACTACCGGACTTTCAAAGATTGGTAATAACCAAATTAAGGTACCAATAACAATTGGATTTAAACAATGTCAGTGACCACTGGACTTTCAAAGATTGGTAACAACCAAATCAAGGTACCAATAACAATTGAATTTAAATAATGCCAGTAACTACTGGACTTACTGGGAAAGGTTGGTGGCGAACGGACCTCAAAGATAAATATTAGTAACAACTAATCATCTTGGTAAACATCAGTAGGAAGTATTAGATATTACTAGTCCCCCGGGGATATAAGCATTTATCACGATAGTACTTAACCCAAGAAACTTGACAAAGTTGGGGTAACAACTACGAAGCGAGCCCGTCGGCAATCGGTTGGAGCAAAATATTGGTAACAACCAAAGGATCTCAAAAGAAAAAGCCATAAAAAACAGAAGCATGCAAAAAAATGTGTATCCTGATGATATGATGCAAATGCAAATGCAGATCAGCCCGCAAGGGAGAAGGAAAACAAAATAGAACCCACAGGGGGGAAACCCGTCACACCAAGTCTTAACGTTACTACTCTGGATAAAATCTTTCACAGGGGAGAGGAGTAACTTTCTAGAAGTGATTTGGTCATTGCTCTTGCAAACTTGCAAAAGAGGAGTCACGACTTAGTAGCGAGGTGACTGCCGAGCACAATCTTGTCCGAAGATGGCGTCAAACTTTCTACTGCTCTTAGGGAAGTATAGTACCGTCATGTCAACTTTTAGAGCTTCGATTTGTTTTGTTAGATTAGTTTTCTTAAATCAAAACTTAATTTTTCAAAACACTTTGCTTTCAAAAATCATTATTAACGAATAAGTGAAATTTGCATAACAAGAAAAACACAGATCATAACAATGATTGGTATGAAATCTGATTTCATTAATAGGAGAGAACCTTACAAATGGCAAAGTCTCGGGAATAAATATAATTTTGAAAAAATGGCAAACAGAAAGGGTTTAAAATTCAACAATGATCCGACCCTTCTAACTAGTAGTCCGTATGATTTGCTGCTTCTGACGAGAATGGCGAATAGTGATCTTCTTGAACCTTTCTTGGGCTTTAACACCTCTGATTGAGTGAAGCTTTGCCCCTGAATTTTCCTGAACTGTTCCTTGGGGCTTTCAATTTGCTGAGACGCTCCTTTTGTTGGGTTACCTTTCTAGATTTCCAATTTAGTAAACCCTCTTCTTAGATGTAATACTTTTTCACTGCATCCGAGTTGATGAGGTACTTAAGTTGTTCATTGTGTAAGTTCAGAGTATGCCTAAGAGGGGTGGGGGGTGAATTAGGCTTTAGAAACTTTTTCCGGTTTTTCGAAACTCTTGAAATTTTCTTCTTTAAGTTCTTGGTGATGAAAGCAGTAAAGGCAGAAATAAAAATGAACACGGAGATTTATAGTGGTTCCCTTCATAATCCGAAGGTACTCCACTCCCCTTTCCACATGAAAGGGAGTTTTCACTATAGTTTTAGAAAGTACAACCTATCACACCATCAGCCGGTGAGGCCTACAATCTAACAACTAATCAACAACTAGTGTGCAAGAACAATCCTCTTGCAAGCACTAACCCTTGTGTCCAACAATCCTGGATCACAAGTCACAATAGAAATAACTTTGTATTTTTGTAATTTGAAAGTGATACAATGATAATATCAATCTAATGATTGATCTTCTCCTTTTGATCAAAATCCACTCTTTAATATCAACACAAGTGTTAAAAAATCTGGATATAAAAATGTATGAACAATATGAACACTTTTTGAAAAATATTTGAAAATATTTGAAATATAGTGAATTTGATTCAATGAATATTTTGAAAATTATTGGAGGTTCTTTTTCAAATTGAAATTTCCAGAATTTATATGAGCAAAACACCATTTCAAAAAGGTATAAATGAGTATGAATCAAAACATGAAAAGGTATAATATTCAAACAACATTTGAATTTTAACAGCAACAATTTTTCAAAATTCATTCAGTGTTAATCGGTTAACCCTATAGGTTAATCAGTTAACACTTGAACGTTGGCCCAAAGAATTCAAAAATTTAGGTCGTTAACCGATTAACACATATGGTTAATCGGTTAACACTGTTAAAACTAAGAAAAATGTTTGAGTTAAAAAGTGTTATACCAATTCAAATGATTTTAAAACCATGCAAATGCAATATGTAAATATGATAAATATTTGAACACTTGTATATTAATTAAAGGAGTGAAAAATGATATACCGAAGCTTGAGTCCAAATCTTGAAACTTGAATGATCATTTGCACATGATACTTCTAGTTTTATCTTCAGTGTATATACCCCCACGGGTATATAGTGTTAAAACTCTTGATCTTGATCAGTTTTGAAAGCTTTGACTTTTTGCTTGTAATCATGGAATGAGCTTGAGTCTTTGTTGACATCATCAAAACCTTGAGATTGAAGTGTGCTTCTACATTCTCCCCCTTTTTGATGATGACAAACAAGTGCGTCTTGTGTAATAATTTTTGACGATGTTTGTTCTAGGCTTACTTCTTGTTTCTCCCCCTATGTCCAGCAACTCCCCCTATCTAAACAGAGGCAAAAAATTCTGCACAGAGAGATATTAGACAACAAGCTCTTCTCCCCCTTTGTCATTAACAAAAAGGAAGGAGCTTTCAAAACAAACAAAAGCAATATCGGCATGCATGACAGCATATAATCAAGCACAACATAATTGATCATAAAAATGCAGTAAACATAAAAATGCAGCAAATAGTATACGGTTACAACTTAAAAACTTAAACAATATCCGGAAAGAAAAACAACAAAAGCAACAGAAACAAATATTTCTTAAACATCTTCATCGGACATATCCACGTCTTCTGCTTCTTTGGATAGTGATTTGGATGTTTAAGAGAATATTAACCACACATAAATAACACATTTAACACACTTAATTTTCTAAAATTTTAATTAATTTTTCGTTTCTGATTTTTGAAAATTTTAACAGTGTTAATCGGTTAACCATATAGGTTATTCAGTTAACACATTAAAAAATTAATTTCCAAAATAAAAAGTAACAGTGTTAATTGGTTAACACATTAAAAATTTAAGTCAGAATTGAAAAATTAACAGTGTTAATCGGTTAACCCTATAGGTTAATCGGTTAACACACGCGAATTTTAGAAAAAATGCTTAAAACAGAATGCACAAACATTTGAAAACATACATTATGCAAACATAAACCAGAGAAAAGATCAGATATCACCTTCATCGATAATCCCAAGTTCTCATAGAATTTTGAAGAACGGTTCTTTCGCCAATGGTTTGGTGAAGGTGTCGGCGAGTTGATTGTGCGTATCAACAAAACTAACATCTACATCTCCATTTAGTACGTGATCTCGAAGGAAGTGATGTCGGATATCTATATGCTTTGTCCTTGAATGCATGATCGGGTTCTTTGTAATATTGATGGCACTTGTATTATCACATCGAAGAGGAATGCAACCAAGATCTACACCGTAATCGAGGAGTTGTTGCTTGAGCCACAAAATTTGTGCACAACAACTTCCTGCTGCAATATATTCAGCTTCGGTTGTACTGAGTGCCACACACGCTTGCTTCTTGCAGGCCCATGGCACTAGTGCATTCCCGAGGATGTGACACGTACCACTCGTGCTTTTTCTATCGGTCTTACGTCCTGCATAATCAGCGTCAGAATAACCAATTAAAGAACAAGTACTACCTTTTGGATACCATAATCTGACGTTCGTTGTTCCTTTGAGATACTTTATGATTCTCTTCATGACGGTGAGATGTGATTCCTTCGGACTTGCTTAAAAGCATGCACACAGACAAACGCTAAACATAATATCAGGACGGCTTGCTGTCAAATATAGTAATGGACCGATCATACCTCGATATTTTGTAATATCAATGGGAGTACCGGATTCATCTTAATCAACGTACGTTCCAGATCCCATAGGAGTGGACATCACCTTGCAACTATCCATATCAAATTTCTTCAGCAATTCCTTGCAATACTTGGATTGGTTAAGGAAGATGCCATCCTTTGTTTGCTTGATTTGTAGTCCCATAAAATAGTTCAATTTTCCCATCATGGACATCTTGAATTCTCCTTGCATCATAAGTGAAAATTCTTCGCAAAGCTCTTTGTTTGTTGATCCGAAGATGATGTCGTCGACATAGACTTGAACCAGTAAGGTGTTACCCTTGATATTTTTTATGAACAACGTCTTGTCAACCTTTCCTTTTGTAAATCCCTTTTCACATAAGAAATTTCTAAGGCGGTCATACCATACTCTTGGTGCTTGTTTTAATCCGTAGAGTTCCTTTTTCAGTTAGTAAACATGCAAGGGATTCTTGAAGTCTTCAAAACCCGGAGGTTGTTTGACGTAGACTTCTTCATTGATGTATCCATTTAGGAAAGCGCTTTTGACATCCATCTGGAACAACTGAAAATTCATAGAACAAGCATAAGGAAGTAATAATTTAATTGCTTCTAACCTTGCTACTGGAGCGAACGTTTCATCAAAATTAATTCCTTCCTCCTTGTTGTAGCCTTGTGCGACCAATCTTTCTTTGTTACAAACTATGATCCCATTCTCGTCAAGTTTGTTCTTAAACACCCATCTCGTTCCTATGATGTGCTTATTGTCCGGTCTTGGTACGAGACTCCAAACTTGATTCCTTTCGAATTGGTTGAGTTCTTCTTGCATTTCTACAATCGATTGGTCGTCGCCTAAGGCTTCATCAATCTTGGTTGGTTCAATTTGAGACACAAAAGCCATGTTGAGACAAGCATCCTTAAGATTTAGTCGAGTTGCAACGCCTTGGCTAATATCACCAATAACTTTATCTATCGGGTGATCTCTATGCGTTCTCCATTCCTTCGGAAGATCTTGATGTTCTTCAATGATTTGAGTGACATCTTCTTGTGGTATTGCTTGATTCTTTGAAGTCTCTTCTTGTTGTTGTGAAGATCCTACTTTGTTGGACTTCTCATCAAACTTACCGAGATTGTCCTTATTGTTGTTGAGAACAAAACATTTGCATCTGAATATGTGGAAAAATGCTATGTTTAGTTTCCTACCCTTGAACAGCTCATACGGAGTCTTCTTGAGAATTGGTCGAATATTTACTCGGTTGCTTACGAAACACGCCATGCTAACCGCCTCTACCCAAAAATATTTAGGAAGATTCGAGTCGCTAAGCATTGTTCTTGCAAGCTCCACCAGTGACCTATTCTTCCGTTCTACGACATCGTTCTGTTGAGGAGTCCTTGGTGCGGAAAAATTATGAGAAATTCCATGCTCTTCGCAAAAATTTTCAAAATCTGAATTTTGGAATTCTTCACCATGGTCGCTTCTTATGGAGGCTATGATGAGTGACTTCTCGTTTTAAATTTACTTTGCATACTTCTGAATGCTTTGAAAGCATCATTTTTCTACACTAAAAACAATGTCCATGTGTATCAAGAGAAATCATCAACAATAACTAAAGCATAAATACTACCTCCGAAGCTTTTCGTTCTCGATGGACCAAAAAAATCCATATGCAACAATTGAAGTGGTCTTAATGTAGAAACCACTTGCTTGGATTTGAAAGTTGTCTTGGTCTGTTTCCCCTTTTGACATGCATCGCATAATTTATCCTTGATGAATTTTATCTTCGGAAGACCAACAACTAGATCATGCTTTATCAACTTGTTTAAATGCTCCATGTGAATGTGAGCAAATCTTTTATGCCAAAGCCATGCCTCGTTGTTATTCGCCATAATACATTTTACCTTCAAGGTAGAGTCATCAAAAATGATCATAAAAATATTATTAAATCTTTTACCTTTTAGCAAGATGTCATGGGTGACTTCATGTTCTATCAAACATTCATCCTTTGTGAAGTTGATTCGGAACCCTTTGTCACACAATTAACTTATGCTAAGTAGGTTGTGTTTAAGGCCTTCCACATAAAGAACGTCTTCGATGATTGTACATGGAGGTGCACCAACGGTTCCAACTCCAAGAATTTTTCCTTTATTATCATCACCGTAAGTAACGTATCCTTTGGCCTTTAATGATAGACTTGAAAATTTGTTTATGTCTCCCGTCATATGCTTAGAACAACCGCTATCAAGATACCATTGATTAGAAGTTGTCTTCAAGCATACCTACAACACAAAATTAAGTAATGTTAGGTACCCAAATTTCTTTGGGTCCTTGATAGTTAGTACCCTTTTCAACCCACACATAATGCCCTTTAGCAACACCAATGTTACGCAAATAGCAAGCACTAGGTGTATGGCCTTTGATTCCACAATAAAAACAAGCAGGTTGAAAGTGACTTCTATATCTAGGAACATAATTCTTTTTCTTCACAATTCTTTTCTTTTTATGACTTTGATGCATATTTTTAGAATTGTTTGCCTTTTCTTTAACAACTTGTTCACTTGCTTTCACAAAAATGGTTTCATTTGTGCTTGGTTTGGAAAACTTAGAATATCCTAATCCACTTTTATCATTAGAATATCTTTGGTGCCTAAGAATTTCCTCCAAGCCAATTTGACTTTTTTCGTATCTTTCTAAAACTCTTTTAAGTTGAACAATTTGAAAAGATATGGATTCACAATTTTTGCATAAAAGCTTTGTTTTTCATCCACCAATTTTTGTTTTTCATTTTTAATATATTTTATAAAAGCAGTATTTTGTTCTTCTAAAAATGAAATTCTTTTCTTTTGGGATGAGATGCTTTTACACAAAGTCTTGCATTCTTTTAGAAGTTCATCTATGACTTCTTGTGCATCATTATCATAAATAGAAAAATTGTTACTAACCTCATCAATTTCTTCATCGGAATGATGTGACGCCATAAGAGCCATATTTTCACATTCATCGCTTTCCGACTCCGATGATGAACTTATCTCGTTATCGTCCCAAGCAACATAAGCCTTTTTATTTTTGAAATCCTTCTTGCCTTTGAATCCTCCTTTCTTTGCAAGTTTCGGGCAATCCGGCTTTATGTGACCTTGCTTCCCACATTCGTAGTATGTGACTTCTTGATTCGATGTGGATGCATCCTTTTTCCTGAAATGTCTATTCTTTTTAGGAAAAGAGGAATTTTTATTATTATTAAAAAACTTACCAAGCTTCTTTACAAGAAGCATGAAATTTTCATCTTCGGAAGTTTCGTCGTCTTTGTCATCCTTTGTGTCAATCTTCAAGGCAATTCCTTTGGACTTCTTTTCTTGACTTTCGTGCTTCTCGAGTCTTCCAAGTTCCAATTCATGCTCTTGAAGTTTGCCAAATAAAGATGCATATGTCATCGTTGAGAGACTTTTCTTTTCCGAAATAGCAGTCACCTTTGGTTGCTATTCTCTTGTCAAGGATCTTAGGACTTTCAGGTTGAGATCATCATTGGTGAAGGTTTTTCTGAGAGCAATCAAATGATTTGTTAGATGAACGAATCTCTTTTGTAAGGCAACAATAGATTCACCAGGCTGCATACGGAACATCTCATATTCTTGGCTTAAAGTGTTGAGCCTTGATCTTTTTACTTCTGCAGTTCCTTCATGCGTTTCCACCAAGGTGTCCCAAATCTCTTTTGCCGATCTACACTGTGATACGCGGAAGAATTCATCCATACTGAGAGCGCTTTGGAGTATGTTGATTACTTTCTTATCATCAAGAATCTTTTTCTTATCATTTTCATCATACGTGCTTTTCAACTTTGCGGTTCCAACGCCATTGACCATATTTACTGGATTGTGTGGTCCTTCTTCGATTGCTTCCCATATACCTTCTCCTTGGGATTCAAGATGCACCTTCATTCTGATTTTCCAAAAATCAAAATATTCTCTAGAGAACAATCGTGGTTTGTTACTACTTCCACCGTCATTGAAAATCGGGTTGGTGCTAGCGGAAGCCATACTGAATTGTTAGGAACAGGTTACCTTAACCTGCTCTGATGCCAATTGTAAGTTCAGAGTATGCCTAAGAGGGGGGGGGGGGGGGGGGGGTGAATTAGGCTTTAGAAACCTTTTCCGGTTTTTCGAAACTCTTGAATTTTTCCTTTTTAAGTTCTTGGTGATGAAAGCAGTAAAGGCAGAAATAAAAATGAACACGAAGATTTATAGTGGTTCCCTTCACAATCTGAAGGTACTCCACTCCCCTTTCCACATGAAAGGGAGTTCTCACTATAGTTCTAGAAAGTACACCCTATCACACCATCAACCGGTGAGGTCTATAATCTAACAACTAATCAACAACTAGTGTGCAAGAACAATCCTCTTGCAAGCACTAACCCTTGTGTCCAATAATCCTGGATCACAAGTCACAATAGAAATAACTTTGTATTTTTGTAATTTGAAAGTGATACAATGATAATATCAATCTAATGATTGATCTTCTCCTTTTGATAAAAATCCACTCTTTAATATCAACACAAGTATTCAAAAATCTGGATATGAAAATGTATGAACAATATGAACACTTTTTGAAAAATATTTGAAAATATTTGAAATATAGTGAATTTGATTCAATGAATATTTTGAAAATTATTGGAGGTTGTTTTTCAAATTGAAATTTCCAGAATTTATATGAGCAAAACACCATTTCAAAAAGGTATAAATGAGTATGAATCAAAACATGAAAAGGTATAATATTCAAACAACATTTGAATTTTAACAGCAACAATTTTTCAAAATTCGTTCAGTGTTAATCGGTTAACCCTATAGGTTAATCGGTTAACACTTGAACGTTGGCCCAAAGAATTCAAAAATTAAGGCCGTTAACCGATTAACACATATGGTTAATCGGTTAACACTGTTAAAACTCAGAAAAATTCTTGAGTTAAAAAGTGTTATACCAATTCAAATGATTTTAAAACCATGCAAATGCAATATGTAAATATGATAAGTATTTGAACACTTGTATATCAATTAAAGGAGTGAAAAATGATATACCGAAGCTTGAGTCCAAATCTTGAAACTTGAATGATCATTTGCACATGATGCTTCTGGTTTTATCTTCAGTGTATATACCCCCACGGGTATATAGTGTAAAAACTCTTGATCTTGATCAGTTTTGAAAGCCTTGGCTTTTTGCTTGTAATCATGGAATGAGCTTGAGTCTTTGTTGACATCATCAAAACCTTGAGATTGAAGTGTGCTTCTACACATTGTCCATCGTCTCAAGAACTAGAGATCCTCCGGAGAAAACAGTCTTCATGACAAAAGGCTATCATAGTTGGGCATCCACTTTCCATGCAGATCTTTCTGTGTTGATAGGATTTTTCTGAGCACAAGCTCTCCTTCCTTGTACTCCTTGAGATGGAGTCTTTTATCAAAAGCTCTTTTCATCCTTTGCTGGTATGGCTATGACATATGGCAGTCATCCTTTTTTCATCGATGAGATTCAGCGAATCAAATATTTCTTTTATGCATTCGGCTTCCTCAAGCTCGACTTCCATTAAGATCCTTAATGAAGGTATCTTGACTTTGATGGGTAGTACCACGTCCATCTCGTAAACCAAAGAAAAGGGGGTTTCCCCTGTTGAGGTGCGCACTGATGTTCTGTATCCATGTAAGGAAAATGGTAACATTTCGTGCCAGTCCCTATAGGTTACAACCATCTTTTGTACTATCTTCTTGATATTTTTATTTGTAGCTTCAACAACACTGTTCATTTTTGGTCTGTATGGAGAAGAATTATGATGTTTGATTTTGAAACTATCACACATTTCTTTCATCGTCTTGTTGTTCAAATTTGACCCATTATCAGTGATGATCTGGTTGAGGATGTCGTACTGGTAGATGATCTCTCTCTTGATGAAGTGGGCAACCACTTGTTTGGTTACGTTCGTGTAAGATGCCGCTTCTACCCACTTGGTGAAGTAATCAATCGTGATGAGGATAAAATGATGGTCGTTGGATGCTTTGGGCTCGATTTCCCCAATCATATATATTCCCCACATTGCGAATGGCCAAGGTGATGTTAACACATTAAGAGGATGTGGATGAACATGCACCTTGTCGGTGTAGATTTGACATTTATGGTATTTTCGAGAGAAAAGGATGTAGTCTGTTTCTAAGGTTGACCAGTAATAACCATCACTCAAAATTTTCTTTGCCATGGCATGGCCACCCGCACGAGTGCCGAATGTTCCTTCGTGCACTTCTGTCATCAGCAGATCTGCCTCTCTTTTGTCAACACATCTGACTAGAACCATATCATGACTTCTCTTGTATAGAATGACATTGCTGATGAAAAACTTAGATGACAATCTTCGTATGGCTCTCTTGTCGATTCTAGAGGCGCCAACAAGATATTATTGATTTTGAAGAAAATTTTTGATGTCATGAAACCAAGGCTTTTCATCAGATTCTTCTTCCGCCATCATGACATATCCTGGCGCCTCGTTGACAAACTAGACCTTCCACATCGATGCTAACATGGCTAAAGCATCTGCAATATGGTTCTCAGCTCTTGGAACATGTTTGAAAGTAATTTCATCAAAGTATTCAATCATCTCCAGAATGTAATCCTTGTAAGGAATCAATTTCTCGTCTCGAGTCTCCCATTCTTCTTAAAGTTGATAGATCACCAAGTCAGAGTCACCAATCACTTCTAAAATCTTAATGCGAAGATTGACAGCAGCTTCTAGTCCCAAGATACAGGCCTCATATTCAGCTATGTTGTTGGTACAGTAGAAGCAAAGTCTGGCGGTAATAGCCGTATACCCTCCAGTTAGATTTTCTAGAACAGCTCCAACACCATGTCTATTTTTATTAGACGCTCTATCAAACATCATCTTCCAGCAAGATCCAGGTTCAGTACCTTCTTCAGAACTGGGTTCTGGTTTCAAACTTTGAACATACATTACATCTTCATCTGGGAACTCAAACTTGAGTGGTTGGTAGTCGTCCACAGGATGTTCAGCAAGGTGTTATGACAAGACACTGTCTTTGATGGATTTTTGGGCGACATATTGAATATCATACTTTGACAAGAGCATATGCCATCTGGCTAATCTTCCAGTTTGGGCCGACTTTTCAAAGATGTACTTTATCGGGTCCGTCTTGGAGATTAACAGAGTGGTATGGTAAATCATGTATTGTCTCAGGCGCTTGGCCGCCCAGGCTAGAGCACAGCAAGCCTTTTCTAAAGGTGAGTAACAACTCTCACAATCAGTGAACTTCTTGCTCAGATAGTAGATTGTTTGTTCCTTCTTTTCGAATTCATCAGTTTGGCCTAGAGCACAATCCATTGAATATTCCAACATTGTCATGTACATGAATAATGGCTTTCCTGGTAGTGGAGGAATTAATATAGGAGGCTCTTGGATATACTCCTTGATCTTCTCGAATGCTGACTGGCAATTCTCATTCCACACAACCGTTTGATCTTTTTGTAACAACTTAAAGATCAGCGTACATGTAGGCATTAAGTTAGAGATGAATCTAGAGATGTAGTTCAGTCGTCCGAGGAAACCTCTGACTTGCTTCTCCATTTGTGGAGCTGGCATCTCTTGAATTGCTCTAACTTTGTCAGGATCCACTTTAATTCCTCGTTGACTAACAATGAACCCAAGTAACTTGTCGGATAGAACCCCGAATGTGCACTTAGCTGGATTTAGCCTCAGCTGATATTTCCAAAGTCTTTCAAACAATTTTAGCAGATGATCCATGTGATCTTCTTCATCCCGAGATTTTGCGATCATATGATCTACATATACCTCAATCTTCTGATGCATCATATCATGGAAGAGTGCAACCATGGCTCGCTAGTATATGGCTCCTGCGTTTTTCAACCCGAAAGCCATGACCTTATAACAATAGGTGCCCCAGGGTGTGATGAAGGTTGTTTTTTCCATGTCGGCTGGGTCCATTTTTATCTGGTTGTAGCCGGAGAATCCATCCACAAATGAGAATACCGCAAAGCTGGTTGTGTTGTCCACCAAAGTGTCGATATGTGGCAGGGGGAAGTCATCCTTCGGACTAGCTTTGTTCAGATCCTTGTAGTCTACACATATTCTGACCTTACCGTCTTTCTTAGGGATAGGCACAATGTTAGCCACCCATTCCAAGTACTTTGATACTGCTAAGAAGCCTGCGTCAATTTATTTTTTGACCTCGTCTCTGATTTTGATAGCCATGTCGGGTCTGGATCTTCGTAGCTTCTGCTTGACTGGAGGACACTCAAGTTTTAGTGGGAACTTGTGCATCATAATATCGGTATCCAACCCTGCCATGTCTTGATAAGACCAAACAAACACGTCAGCATAATCTTTGAGAAGCTTTATCAGTCTGTCTTTGACTTCTACCCCTAGCGATACCCTAATTTTGACCTCTTTTCTTTCTTTTTTGGAGCCTAAGCTAACGACCTCAATATGCTCTTTGTAGGGTTGAATATATGCATCCTCATACTCAGTCATCTTTATCAATTCTTCAAGGACTTCAGAATCTTCATCGCTCTCTTCTTCAGCTTGAAAAACAAACAGATTACTACCAGAAGGGATCGAATGATCATTGGATTTTGTGGGTGATGGAGGTTTTTCTAAAGGTAAAATGACAGGAATCTCCACTGTC
Source organism: Lathyrus sativus (assembly GCA_963859935.3). NCBI lineage: Eukaryota > Viridiplantae > Streptophyta > Magnoliopsida > Fabales > Fabaceae > Lathyrus > Lathyrus sativus. The sequence goes on along the minus strand of OZ012735.1, from coordinate 790,705,582 downwards.
TCCCAATTGCACAAAGCTGCTCCGCCTCAGACCACTAGGATGTTGAGGTCACTTTCTTCGTCTTCATCAATAACAACATTCACTAACACCCTACCATTTATGAATATTTCATTCAGGGTCTTCCGCTTCTGTGTGCCCTCTTCAGATATGTCTTCCAGAGTTGGTTTGTAACCCAACCCTTGTCTGTCGTTCTTAGCGCGAGCATTTACCTCTATGACCTCTCCCCATCCCACCGGGAGCCCTCCTTCCATGGCAGCTTTCATGCTTTGTACAGAGGCGAAAGATGGAGCACAAATTACTGCTGAATCATCAACCAACACGACATGAGCAATTTCCAAGGCTTGGAATGTTGTTTCGAGAGCATCTTCATCAGCTTCGATATATCTGAAGGACGAGAAAATTGCTCACCATCAGATCTTCTTCTCCATGCACTATGACCAGCTGGTCATTAGCAACAAACTTCATTTTTTGGTATAATGTGGATGTGACAGCACTTGCTGCATGTATCCACGGTCTTCCCAATAGGCAGCTATCTGTAAAGTTTATGTCCATTATTTAGAAGATGGTCTCGAAGACCTGAGGTCCTACCATGATTAGTAAGTCAACCTCTCCTATCACATTTCTCCTTGATCCATCGAAGGCTTTTACAATTAAAGAGGTAGGCCTCATCTCTGCTCCTTTGTAGGCCAATTTTGCTAACGTCCTTTTGGGAATTACATTGAGTGCAGACCCAATGTCGACAAACACTCGGGCGAGTGTGTCTTCTTCATACTTAATAGATACATGCAAAGCACGGTTGTCCTTGCGTTTTTCAGCAGTCAAATCACTGTCGTGGAAGCTTAGTGTATTGCAAGCCGTGATATTTGCAACAGCAGAGTCAAACTGTCCCACAGTGATATCTTTCGTTACATGGACCTGTGTGAGTATCTTCAATAAGGCTTGTCGATGAGCAGGGGAACTTAGCAACAATGACATGATTGAGATCTTTGACGGCGTTTGGTTGAGTTGGTCTACCACCCGATAATCGCTTCAGCTAATTATCCTCAAAAACTCCTCTTCGTCGTCTTTGAGGATCTCTTTTCTTTTACTGGCAGGTTCTTTGGAGATCACTTCTTTTGGAGGAACCTCTTTAGGAATAGTAACAGTGGCTTTGGGAGCGACGGCGGCTGATTTAGGAACAATAAGATTTTCCCAGGGCTGATATATTTGACCACTGCGGGTCATTTTGCTTGCGCCAACGATGTTAGTGACATCCTCTTGCTTTCTTCCAGCATTCATATCATACCAAGAATAGTCATGTTTCCATGATATAACTCTTGGGTAAGGATTGGATCCTCTTCTTGGATCGAACCTTGGTTGGTCCTTTCCAATTTCAGGCGCAAGATCATTGTGGAACACTGGTCTAACAGCTTTGGGCCGTGTCATTTTGTCGTTGTTAGTTTTGAACACTGCTTTTTTATTGGATCCTTCCGGTATGTTGAAAACTGGTTCAATAACTGCCACATCCTCTTTCCTCTTTTTGTTACTGACCTGTAACATCCCCTTCTTGATTAACAATTGTATATCTCTTTGCACAAGATCGCAACCCTGTGGATTCTGGCTACATTCTTCTCAGTTTTCATGGGTACTTTTAAGCAGCCATGCCTGAGCTAGCCTTTTCTGTAATTCTACCAATGGTTTAACTTTGTAGACTGTAGTGACTGTCTTCATCTCGGAGTCTTCACCCTCTTTAGTTATAGCGTTTACCCCACCGTGATTTGGCAGAGGATTATCTTTCACATTGGGATGATTGTCCTTGAATGATCGTATTTTCTTTTCTATCAACTCCCTGGCGATGTGTTAGAGTGCAAAACATCCTTCTAGATCATGCCCATCATCATTTTCATGGAAAGGATAGTGTGCATTTGGGTTGTGATAAGGAGGTAAAGGATTAGGTGGAACACCTAGTTTCCTTGTCTGAATGAGTCCTCTCGCCACCATCATTGGATACAACTTAGTGTAGCTCATGGGTATTGGTTGTATTCTAGGTTTCCCGTTCCGGTAGGTTAACCTACGAGCCTGAACTCGAGGTTGTTATGTCTGTTGGTTGTTATAAGGCTGATGGTTGTATTTCTGATACTGATTAGACGCCCCTGGCTGAGGGTTTTGCTGAATCTGTTGATTTTGGAACACCAGTGTTACCGCCGCTACGTATGGCGATTGATGCTATTGTTGTCGTGGACCTCTTTGATTTTGCTCCTTCTTTTCATGCATCACTTCGCTGACTTTCCCCTCTTTTTTCTTGTGGAAGCTGCTTGTCAGTTTTTTGGTCGTACTTGTGCTGGCACTAGTAGCTAAATTTGATACCTTACCGCTTTTTAAGTCTGCTTCTACTTGTATGCCCACAACCACAATGTCAGAAAAATTTGCCGTAACACTGCTGATCAATCTTTCATAGAATTCCGGCCTGACTGTATCCACAAACCAATTAGCTAGTTCCTTCTCAGTCAAAGGAGGTTCCACTTGGGCAGCAGTTCTGCGCCATCTCTGTGCATATTCCTTGAAGGATTCAGAACTTTTTTGTGTCATGATGAGAAGTTGACGATGATCCGGTGCTAGATCCATATTGTATTTGTATTGTTATACAAATGCATCAGATAGGTCCTGGAAGCAGTGTATTTTTTCTTGATCTAAGCCTAAATACCATTTGGCGGAAGCACCCTTGAGATTGTCTTGAAAGTAGTGTATTAACAACTTGTCATTCTCAATATGTGGGGCCATACATCGACAATACATGATCAGATGGACCTTCGGGCAGGTTGATCCTTCGTACTTTTCAAACGTGGGCATTACAAACTTGGGAGGAAATACCAAGCCCGAAACCATACACATGTCCTTGGCATCAGTCTCAAAGACATTTTTCCCTTCTATGACCCTCATTCTTCTGGCCATTATGTCCATTTTAACTCTTAATTTCTCATGCTTTTCATCCTTATTTTCGGACCCATCGGGCATGTCGAATATCGGTTGATGGATGTTGAAGATGGGTCAGACCTGCGCTTGACCTCCTACTTGAGTGTAGAGAGGATTTGTTGCTAATAGAACCACCTGTGGCTGGAGATTACACTGTTGATGGTTACTGAGTGGTGGTAGAAAATCCTTGATGATGCCAAACAGAGGTTCAGTTGCTGAAGTTGTTACTGGAAGAGGATTCATTGTTGTTGTGTTGATTGTAGAGATTAATGTAGCTTGTGAGTCCATCTTTGCCTTTATTACTTGGAGGACTTCCATGATCTGGCTAACTTTACCTCTTATCCCTTCAAGATCGTTATCAATCTGGTCGATTCTCTGGTCTTGATCGGCCATTCTTCTTTGAGTGTTGGCTCGAGTGTTGTAGTGATGAGAACTCAGTGTGAATTTCTTCTTCCCTCTCTGGTGGTAAAGAACAACAGATGAGCTGCGAAATCCATGCAAGACCATGCAAATGATATGCAGATGCAAATGCAAAACCAACCATTCAAAGAAAAGCAGCAATCTTGTTTACAAACAAAATTAACAACAGACGTAACAACGTGTTTGAAAAGAATATTTTTATTGATAAATCAAAGCCTGTTACAATAGATGGCTCTTGTTAACAACCAAGACCTTTCTTACAAAAAGTTTGCAACAAGTAGAAAATACATTTAGGCTCTCTAAGATTACAATCTTAAAGCCAAAGCAGGAAAATGGGAAGCTTTGGTCATTCTAACAAGACGATCCTTCTTCTTCTTAAGTTTTGGACTGGTGTTGATTCTGACGGATCAACTCCTATAACTCAGCATTTTCACGTTGCGCTTTGACTAAAGCGAACTTCAACTCATTTCTAGGCATGAGCCCTTCAGGATCCATAGAGATTTCGTAAGTGTGACTGTAGAACATTCTTAGAGCTATCTTCTTTGACCAAAGAAGATAAGCTTTTGTGGCTAGGCAACTCACATTCTCTTCTGCAGTCATCCCTTGCATATGAGGATGATACCAGGCTAAACGGGCCTAGGTTTCAAAGTTTTCATCACTTCCTTTTTCACAAAAACAGGTTCTTAGCAGGTCTGGTTCTGGCCTAGTTTGATATCCTAGCTGACGGTAAGCAAGGATCAGGTTGTAACTAATGAATTCTTTTGTGCCTATGAGAGGTATGTTTATGAAGTCTCCGCAGCTTTGAATCATGACAATTCCCATATTTTTGACATCGTACCAGCTGACATCATAATGAGTGAGTGATGCTAATTTTTCAATCCAAGCATCCTTGTTAGGGAGACTCTAGAGAATCTGAGTTTTGGGAAAGTGTGAAGTAAACCACTTGTTGAGTAGCGTCGTGCAGCATAAGAACATCCCTAAATCATACATCCTCCGACGATGGATAACAAAGTAGGTGCCAGCAAATAGCGTGGGTACAGGGTTTCTAATTATGAAGAGTCTGATAGCCTCTTCACTGATGAATTCATCACAGCTAGGGAAAAGATACAACCCATAGATTATGAAAGCCAAAATGCTTCAAAGATTCCTAGGTCTCTGTTATCATAATGGAACTCTGCTCTTTCCATAAACGGTCTTACTTCCATTCTGGAGAAACCTTCCCTTCTTGGTTCAAGATGTAGTGCTTGGGAAAGCTCTTTCCTTCTTGGTTTACCATAAGGAGCTGTGAAGGTTAGAGGAATTTTCAAGTAGGAGGAGTACTCTTCCAGAGTCGGGAGCAACTGAAAGTATGGGAAGATGAAGCAATGATACACCGGATCATAGAATTCAACGAGTGCTAGCAGTATGTCTTCATTAACTCTTGTGTTTAATGGTGGAAATAGATCCCCATACTTGGTGATAAATGCAGCAAGGTTCCTGACAAGGCCTCCCAATCTCAGGTTCAGAAATGAAAATCTGCTTCGGCGTTCCATAACAATGTTTGCAAAAGAAAATTTTGAATTCCTTTACTGGTTAGCAAAAATGCGAGAATGCAAATGCAAAATGCAACTGGTTTTACAAATCTCAGAAGATTAATTACGTCAAAACCCTTATTTGATTAATTGTTGGAAAAAGTTACAACTTTTGAAATACAATATAAGAGGCCTAAGTTTACATCAGGAAACTAGGTCTTATGGTCTAAGTCAAGAAATTTAATTGCGAGGCCTCTTCAATTTCTTCAGCATTGCATTTTCCATTACCAACTTGTCCACTATGCCTTTCCAAGCTCCAGAGGTCGAAGGGACGTTTGAATATTCATGAACACTTTGAGTAGGCTTGATGCTAGAGAAAAATAAATTCTCCTTTGTTGCTTCCCCATTGATCACACTTTGTTCGAGCCAACCTATCAATTCATCTTTTTCTTGCACTTCTCTTATAAGTATGGTTGTTTCGGAGAATAGTGCGTGATACTTCCCTTCCCAAGTATCTCTCTCAAGTTGGGCTCTTTCAAGCAACTCTTAGTATTCTTCCATCTTTTCAATGGTAATGGTAGAAGATGATGACCCGATAACGATATGTGCATTTTTCTTTGGGAGGTATGGCATCTTCAAATCTCGTGCTCTAGACTGGACCCACTGAGTGAACGGCTCAAAAGCTACATAGTTCCTTTTCCGTAGGTCAGCTTTAGTCCTTTTCTGAATGTTCTCCCAAGCATCAACTGTGATATTTCTCACATTCTCCGTTGTTTCGGTATTGAGATAAAAGAATCTTGATAAAAACACATTGGTGGGCTTGTCTTTCATTGGAAAACCAAACTGACGTCTGGCCAAAGCAGAATTGTAGCTAATTCTTCCTCTTACTCCAATGAGTGGTATATTTGAGAAATTTCCACATCGGTCAAAATAAACTCCTCTGTCGTAGGTAGGATTGTACCAATGAATGTCAGCTTGTGTTAAAGATATTATCCTTTGAGACCATCTCCATCCATTGGGATTTTCTTTAAAAGCGTCAGTTCTTGGTAAATGGTTGGCGAACCATTTATATAGTAGAGGTGCACAACAAAGAATAGTTCCTTTTCCTTGAAGCGTCCGATGATGGATAGAATGATAAGTGTCTCCTAATAAGGTAGGCACTGGGTTGCCACTTAGAAATATGGTGATGGAAGAGGAATTGACAAATTCTTCAACTTTTGGAAACAACACCAATCCATATATTAAGAGAGCCAGTACTGCTTCGAATGCATCCATGCTACCTTCTTTGGCAAGATAAGCAGCCTTCTTAACTAAGAAATCTGAATAGAAACCTTTGACCCCTCCTTTGGTGGCACGATTTGCTTTAATCTCTGATACTTCTAGGTGAAGAGCATCTACTATTTCCTTTGGTGAAGGTAAGCTTTCCAATCCATTGTAGGGCTTCTGATCTTTTACAGGGACTCCCACATAGTAAGCATATTCTTCCAAGGTCGGCACCAACTAATAATCGGGGAAAGTGAAGCAGTGATATAATGGGTCATAGAACTGAACCAAAGTGTTGAGGATTCCTTTTTCCATCCCTGTCTTAACTATACTCACTATCTTCCCATATCTTTTTCCGAAGTCTTCTGACACCATAATCCCTAGTTTTCTTAACTCAGATGTATCAGGTTCCTAAAATTGTATTTCTTGGTGTTTCTTGTTCCAATATCCATGATATATCTAGGGTTTTACACAAAGAAATTAACTGAGCTTTACAAAACCAGTTGCAACATGAGATGCCATGATGAGATGATGAGATGATGCACACATAACACATAGACAAATATTCACAAATATAATGCACATGCACACACAGGGCTTCCCTAAGCTCAAGGTCAAAGCATGGAGTCACAAGGTCTACCCATCCCCAAGGATTTGTACTATAGGTTAATTGTACCTGCCAAACGGATTCTATTAAAGTTCCCAGAGTCATAGTAAATCCTTTGGATATTATCAACCAACACAACTACTCATGTCAGTCGACAATATTCTCAAGATAAACTCGACTGAGTGTAGTATCGCATAACAACTATTTCGGGACTACTCCCTAATAGTCTCTGCACTATGTCCTAAAAAGGCTTAATGGGGTAAAAGTGTTACTAAAGGTCCTTAGTTTCATGGACTCTCAGGTTGAAACTATCGCACCCTGATTTTTGACCATAAGATCCCGCTTCCTTCTTTTCTTGCTTGTTTTAATTTACTTTTTTATATGTATGTTTATTTCGACTAACCAATTTGCGTAGGTATGGTATTGTCAAGTATAGATACTTACTTCAAGGTGTGACCGTTGGATCATGAAGATCCTGAGATTATTCTACGGATCATCTCCTCGAAGGCTTCTCTTAGAGTTTCATTTGGTCGAGGTGTTGCCAATTAAGCCGTGGAGAGGAACACGATTAATACATGTTCAGATTGAAGAATAAGGATGAGAGATACATTAATTTCAGTTTGTCCAAATAGCATCAAATATCTTAAGCTGTTGTCTGGTTTGGCTCAAATAACACAGTGGATCTTCAAGAGTCCATTAACTAATCATTTACCACCTCCAATCCTTTCTCTTCCCGTTAACAAAGCAATGTACATTTCCACAGACAATTCCATCTTATCCACTCTTCCTAAACCATTAATCCAATTATTGGGCTTGAGTAATATGCACTTGGTCTGAAACCCAATCAAATTTAGTTTGGTGAGCTCGTCTAACGTACGGTTCATGATGTGGTGTTGTAATTGATTCCAATAGTACACTACATATCCTCTTCATACAAATCGTACAGATGATTATAATATTCAATTAGAGATACATACAAAAGAGTACAATCAACTTTGATTAAAAAACACCAAAACATTCAATCATTAATATTTGTGGATAGCTACAGCAGGTTACACGACGGGTAAATGAAGAAGGAATAAACTTTGTTCACTTCTAGTATGGCTAACTCAAAATTGATTATACAAATTAGAGGCACTGTACTAGTACAATTGAAGTGTCACGTAGAGGACTCTTGCAAGTTAGATTTCGCAACGAATTTCAGCCTTGTCCTCAAAAACATCTCGACCAGAGAGCGTCTTCAAATTCTGCATTAACGGTTGTACTATGAGCAGGAGTAACAGTCTGAAAATTGAGAGATATTTCATAAGCCATAAGGAGACTTCCTACTGATAGAGAAATAAGTTAAGTTGGCCGCACTTCTTTTCCTCGGCAGCTCGAGAGCAGCACTTCCTGTAGATGATAAAGAAGTCTATTAAACCAAGAACAAGATTTAATATTATAAGGACGAGAAGGGATTCGTAGAGATACCAAACTCAGTTCTACAATCCGCTCCCAGCAGCTCATCCGCAGACAAAGTTTCCGAAAGGAAATGTACGAGGCACTTTGACATAGAACCTATCTTTCATGAAGAAGTCACTAACGTTATTGACGGTGTGCTTAACAGGGAATCGAAGGAAGGAAAGCGAGAATCTATTAGTGGTAACAAACTTAATAAATTTTGTTCGCCTCAAAGCTTTGGCTTCTCTACCGTCGACTTCGGTTCAAAACACCAGTGGTCTACCTGCACTTTAGCAGAATTAGCATTCAAGGCCACCTCCGCTCGTAGTTGTATCTCAGACTCAGTCAAACACTGCAATGCTCTCAGAAATTCCTGCGGAAATAATAGACATCAGCAGCCTACAAAACCAAACCGCAAATGTAATCAATTAATCAAGAAAGATAAGGGAAGCTCCATCTCCTAAATCAAATGATACCGCAGATTCAGACCAGTACACTTTTGCTATAGATTCTAAAACATTTTCAAGACTTGAATTGTTTGTGTTGATCAAATTTGATTTGAAAGTACACTTTTGACTTGAATCGTTTCCACGGCTGGGGATAGCAGTTTGATTGGCCAAACACAAACAACTAAATTGTATCTTAGGAGGTTGGAAAAGTTGGTGTCCTTTATCACAGAAAAGATGAATCCTTTTGAGTTGCCTATTCAGGCCTTCATGGTGTTGCAGTTCGCTGCTGTCAAGACATTGGAGAGGCTAAATTCAGTTGAGTTCTTAATTAAGTGTTCCCTAAATGAACATAATCGCACCAGAAATGGCGATGTTACCTGAAACATGAAGCAAAGTATAAATGGTCAACATGAGTACGGAAGCATCAATATTCAATCACACATAACCATTATCAAACACTCAGATATTCACAAAGAAGTTTATATGTTCTGCTCAACAACTTCATCCGCAAATTGAGTTACGAAACATTATGCCGCAGAGGGATTTCTGACTATACGTCTTGTGATCCTTGGCCGTCTTTACTACACCTACAAAGCATAGAACAAGAAAAGGTCATAATAGCCTGTATATATGCCAGTCATGTGGTCCACCACACCTGCAGCAGAGCAACTAAAACAAGCATTCACAACAGCAATACAAAGTTCAACCATTGCAAGTATGATACAAGGTCCAAGAATGGAAAATCAAAACAAATGTAGCCCTCAGCTTAAATTCATCATCGGGCTAAAACTTGAGCGGCCAGGAGGACAATAATCAAGGTCGTCGTCAACTCCTTACCGAACATCGAAGGAATCAAATATAGACAAACGAGGCAACCATTTTCAGAATAGCTCTCAACATTAGTCTGAAGACAGCAAAGATTTCAAAAGCAACGACAATCCTGGCTCACGGTTCAGACCACCACGTCATCATCACCGTTATACTTTTCTCGGAGCCAAAGCTAAGACCAGTGGATTCTGAACTGATCAGCAACAACCTGAAAGAAGAAGAGGAAAATTAGCGATAACAGCAACATGTATCAATTTCACACAAGCTGCATCGATTAAGGTATCAACAATAACAGGTTCGCAACAAGCAACTCCAGGCTACAATTAACATGCCACAAACTACAACCAACAACAGAACAACATGCCCTGCATTCAGCTTGTTCGCAAAGAGACATTTGAAGTTGTTACTCATCATCACCAACATTTCCATGGGAACCTCCACCAAAGAGTATCAGAAGTTCATTGCAACGTATTGGCTGAAGCTCTGGGCAAAGCGTGTTAGATGCCAAAGAATCGAGTTGGTGTTACTCTGGGCTGTTAATTTCTCTGGGCCCAAAATCCACTATTATCCGCACCTGCCAAATCACAATCCAAAATTAGCAAAAATCAATCAGGAATATTCCCACAATAAGATTCGTTTCTCTCAATTAACTCACAAAATCAGAAGATTGACAGTCATTACTACAATCATTTGGAAAAGGAAAGTTTTCAATTTGATTAACCTCAAAATGGAAAAGCCCAAATCAGCATTCAAACGATTTTAATTAAATTCAATCCAGAATTCCAATTGAAGCCAATATAAAGAGGCTAGTAAACAAGAAAAGGGAGAGACCGAAAAATCACTATCGTAAACCTAGAAAATTGAGAAGAAAGAAGACTTATCTTTTCCATTGAAGGAGCTATCCCCAGCCACCGCGAGTTCAACTGACGGAGCATCCGTTTCCGCCATCTAAAACGCCACCGTCGCCAACGTTCGGTAAGCGTCTGTTCTTATCACTTTTATGGAACTACTGATGGTTTTGATTTGATTTCAGGTCCGAAAGTGAAAGGAGATGATGGATTAGAGGAATCGATTGCGAGCTGAGAGAGAAGGAGGGATCGAGGAAAGGCGAATTTGGGGCTGAGATGAAGGGGATTAGGGTTCTCTTTCGCTTTTGTTGTTTCTGCCCTTTTGTTTATGTTCGCAGTTGTATGCCCCCCCCCCCCCCCCCCCCCACACACACATTCACCACTTAATCCACCACACTAATCGCCGTCTAACCACCCCTTAACCTTTCTTATTTTTGTTTAATCCATTTAACTATTAGTTTTTTTTTCTAATCAACACCTAACCCTTCTAATTAACTAGTCCAACTTTCAATAAATTAATAACCCTTCTAATTAACTAAGTATTTAGCATTTTATCTAAATAACTTTTTTGATCTAATTTTATTTTCAGCAAATCTATTTATTTAATTTATGACACCAACTTTAATTTAGTTCACCTATTTAATTTAATCTAATAAAACCTTTTTTTTCTATAATTTAAGGTAATTGGTTTATTTAATAATAAAATCTCCTTTTCTTAGGTTAAAAGAATTTTGCCTAGTAATAATTACCTTTTTATAATAAAAAAACAATTTATTTAATATCTTTTTCTTCCAATCTAATCAATTCCAAACCTCTTATTAAACCTTATAATTAAAAAACAACCTTTTTCATAAAATCAAATCTCACTAGCTAATTCAATCAACAACAGTAATTTTCTCATAAATTAAATCAATCACAATATCAACAAATAATTCAACCTTTTTTCTTTAAAAAATCAACTCCGCTTAAAATCAATCAAAATCGTAAAATACAACCTAATCAGGCACACTCACATTCACGACACAACTCACACTCACACACTTCAGCGCTTTTATGCGTATGTGTATGGCTTTACTTTCTGCAATTTATTTCCGCATTTATATTAGCGCAATTTACTCTACCACACTGCATCCCGTCCAAAGGAAAAACCTACACATGATTCAACAATCGTGTGTAGTGCACATCATTTGCATCATTATCCCCTCGATCCTTGATCCCATTCAAGTTGATCAATCAAGTTAGATCCTACCCTATAGGAAGGACCTTATCTCTTACAACATAGAAATAAACACATACAAATCAATACAATATTCAAACACAATAGAGAAATAGATGTTAATCATCTTAAGTGAGATAGAATCTCCACCCCACATCAATACAATCAATCCGTAGGAACTTTGCCTTAAGAAAGGCGTACCTCGTCGATCCCTATCCGAGTACTTGAGCCCTTCTCTTAAGATGATGCAAAAACTACATTCCTACAATTTGTGGCGGTTAAATCTCCCTTAAAATGACAACACATCTCTTCTCCTAAAATCAATCAATCAACTACCCTAAACCCGTAGGAACTTTGACCATAGTCAAAGAACTCCTCTAACCCTTTAGGGGAACTACAGATACTCTGATTCCACTCCCGTAAGGATATGTAGGCATAAGATGCGATATCTTATCGAGTATACTTAGAAATAAACCACCAGGTCTTTTAATCATTAAGCAGATAACCATAGCAATAAACAAACATAAAACAAGAGGTTCCTGTAGAGTACTACAGAAACTTAGGATGCTAGTACCTTCCCTAAGTTTAACCAACCCCCGAACCTATAACTCTCTAAACCTTGCATTTGCATTGCATTGTGGGAATTTCGATCTTTATCCCTTCATTTGGACAAATCAAACTTCGGTTGCAAATGAATAAGATTCAAACTAATCAATAGTTTGGTATCCAAATTTCACCGCGACAGAAATGGTGACTTCACTGGGGATGCCTCTAGTGGGTTTCCCTATCTTATTTTATTTATTTACTACTTTATATATCTGCTTACTTGATTAATTGTTTATTTGTATACTTTCTCTTGTGTCTTTTTGGGTTGTTATCCTTGAGAGGTGAGATAAAGTTCTACACCCGAACTTGAGAGAAATTAAGATAGGATGGTGATATATTCGACGAGGCTTATAGGGAGTTGAATCCCAACTAAGTTAAATCGAGAATCCCGCTCAATTGAGGCCCTCTCAAGATAGTACTGTTGGACGATTAATCGTGAAGACACTCACTATTTTCGACCTTGGAGCCTATGATATTGAGGACCGTAGTTACTTTAACCCTACTTTGGCCTTTATTAGGACGTAGTGCGGGACTATGAGGGAGTACTCCCGAAATAGTGCTACGTGAAGCTACACTCAAAAGAAGTTCTCTTGAGAATATTATTAATCCTCGAGTAATTGGGAAATTGATAATATCTGAAAGATGGGCTGATGATTTTGAGTCCCCTTGGAACCTTGTTCTGCAGGTACAAACAACCTTTAGTCCACAACCTTTGGGAATGGGTATACCTTGGCTCCATGCTCGTTGTAAACCTAGGGTTCCCTTTTGTTTATTTATCTTTGTGTCCTTATGTGAATACTTGTGTTTGCTGCATTCATATAACATCATTCTGCATTAGACTTCATGGGATTTACTTTTGTTTATGAATATTGTAGGTTACCATGACTTCAAATGAAAGACGTACTGTGAAATATACTTTTAAGAGTCCTAAATTGGACGACCTAAAGAAGTTGTGGGGCTTTATCAAAGATCAAGAGGAATTCAAGAACAAATATGGGAAGTTGATATCTTTGTTGGGTCGCTCAGTGAATGAAGGACTTCTTGCCACTCTGCTACAGTTTTATGATCCTCTTTATCATTGTTTCACCTTTCCGGATTTTCAGTTGTTACCTACGTTGGAAGAGTACTCCTTTTTGGTTGGTCTACCTATCCTAGAAGAATCTCCTTTTCCCTTCTTGGAAAAGGACCCCGATGAGAAAGATATTACTAAGGCCCTCCGTTTAAAGGTAGCTGGCGTCAAGGCCAACATAGTTACTAAGGATGGAATTCTTGGTTTAAAGACAGTTTTCCTAGTCGAGAAGGCTTTATTTTATGTTGATTATTCTAATAAGGCTCCGTTGGAGGCAATTTTTGTCTTACTTGTTTATGGGATGTTTCTATTTCCCAGTTTTGATGGTTTCATCAATCTCAAAGCATTCAAGATCTTTATGAAGAACAACCCAGTGCCAACTCTGTTGGGTAATACATATCACTCTATACATCTCCGAAACCTTCGTGGTAGAGGGATGATTACTTGTTGTGTACCCTTACTTTACAAGTGGTTTATTTCGCACTTGCCAAAGTCTAGCTCTTTTAAAAACATTGGCAAAGAGCTTTAGTCTCCGAGGGTTATGGCATTGACCCATTCTGACATTGATTGGTACAACCGAGTATATGATGGGGTATTAATCATTGATAGTTGTGGTAACTTTGCTAATGTACCATTGCTCAGTTTCGATGGAGGAATCAGCTACAATCCTGTTCTAGCTCGTCAACAGATGGGATACCCATTGAAGGGACCTCCTAAGAGTGCCCATGTAGAGAGTATTTTCTTCAACAATGATGCGGAGCTTCGAGGAAAGATTCTGGATGCATGGCGTAGTGTGTACAAGAAGGGGAAGAGAAGTCTAGGAAGGCCTAATTGTGTATCTCTAGAACCGTATCTCAAGTGGGTAAGAGACAGGGCAATCAAGCTGAGGATGTCTTATTCTCGTCAAGACCCTATACCTCCGAGGAGAGAGCCTGTTTATGTTTTTATGTCTGATGCTGAGAAGTTGGAGGTTGCCTTAAGGAAATCGCAGCATGAGTCAGAGGCATGGAAAAACAAATACCAAGTGGTTGTTGCAGAGATTAGTGAGCTTCAGAAACAGCAGAAGGAATCTCAAGAACGAGAAAAGGAATTTTAGAAACAGAAGAAAGAGTTTCAGACACAGGAGAATGAACTTTAGGAGCAGAATGTTTAACTTCAAGAGCAATTACTATTGAAGGATGAAGAACTACTCCCCTACAAGAAAAGGAAGGTGTTGGAGGATTTATTTTCCTCCGACTCTCAGTGTACCATCTGGAAGATGATTGTGGAAAATCTCACCCGTGAGAAGGCTCAGTTGGAGGAGCAGCTCAAGCAGCATAATTCAAAACTTCTTTAGTGTCTTTACTAGCTTTTATTTGGGACTTTTAAAAGCAATTATTTGTATTCCGTTTCAAAAATTAATAAAAACATTTTCTTTTACCGCAATGTTTATAAATAGTTGGGATCCCATGAAGTCTTACTCATCTTGCATTGCATTCTTTCTTTACTCATTTCAAGAAACTCAATTTTATTTCTCAGGTATTGTAACCATGGATTTCACAAGAGAAGCATTGGAGTACACTTTTCAGAGTCCTAACATTGAAAGCTTGAGAGAACTAGCAGATCTCATCGAGAACCGTTACGCCTTCGCAGCAGAATATAGAGAAGTCTTCCGTTTTCTCGAACTCCAGATGAAAGAATGGCTGTTGGAGACTCTTGTTCAGTTTTATGATCCGCTGTACCATTGTTTCACTTTTCCGGATTACCAGTTGATGTCGACTCTGGAAGAGTATTCTGATTTCTTGAGGATGCCTGTGATGGCCCGACCTATATTCACCGGCCAGGAGGACGTACCCAGTTACCAAGAGATTGCAAATGCTACTCATCTCAGCTTAGCAGATGTTCAAGCACACTTGACCACCAAGGAAGGAGTCCTTGGATTCCCAGATGATGTCTTGATCGAAAAAGTTCCTTACCATGCTGAAAGGAAGGAGCTCCTTATCGTGGAAGCCACCTTTGCCTTGTTGGTTTATGGGATCTTCTGGTTCCCAAAGGTTGATGATTTTGTTGACATTGATGCAATTAAACTGTTCATCCTCAAAAACCCAGTCCCCACCTTGCTAGTTGACACCTATTATGCAATCCACTCGAAGAATGCTAAAGGAGGAGGACATATTGTTTGTTGCACCACTCTGTTGTATTCATGGTTCATTGCTCACCTGACTCGGCATCCGTCTATTTGGGAAGAGGAAGAATCGCCCCGTTGGTCCGAGATAGTTATGACTCTTACTCACTCTGACATTGTGTGGTACGACCCTACCTATGGAGGTATATGTATGATTCTTAGCGTCGGAGGATTTACTAACATACCGCTTATTGGGAGAGAAGGATGCATAAGTTACAACCCTGTTTTGGCTCGCCTTCAATTTGGGCATCCCATGATCGAAGTACCTGACCAAGCTCTGTTAGAAGGGATCTTTCTCAAGGAAGGAGGAGATCCAGACCTAAAGACCTTCATAATTTGCGCATGGAGATACATCAATAAGGCAGGAGTGACTGCTTTAGGATACCCCAACTGTGCTATCTCTGAAGAATATCTACATTGGGTGCGAGAAAGAGCTCTCGACCTCAAAATGCCGTTCCGTTTTCATGAGCCCATGGTATTGGATTTTCATGATCCTGATTGGTTTGATGTGAGCGAAGTAGATCAGTTGAAGGCTGCCTTGGATGAGGCTCGAAAATTGAAAGCCGCTTGGAGAAACAAGTTTTTCACGCTCAAGGTAGAAAAGGAGAAGTCCCAGAAGCTGCCAGAGATAGAATTTGCAAGGAAAAGGAAGGCGCGAGAGGATTTATTTTCCTCTCACACCTCTTCAAAGGCTGTCACCAGAGATGATCTTCCCCCAGATACTGTGGCCTGGAAAGAATGTGTCGATCGACTCATCAATGAGAAGGCTGAATTACAGGAACGCATCAACCAGTTAGAAGAAGAACTGCGCGCACAGAAGGAGTATAGGGAGTAGATCTTCGAGTTTCTCTTTTGCTTTTTGTTCAATGTAATAAACTCTTAAAAGAGTACTTTGCTTTATAATGCCTCTCTAATAAAATAAATTTTTATCCAACGTTATAATACCAAAAACAACTTGAGTTTCTTGAAGTTTCATCCTGCACTCTGCATAGCATCTAGCATTTTAGCATGAGCACGTGTCTTTTCTCCGCTGTGTCCTCATTCAGTCTTCTGTCTTCGTCTGTCAGTTGACATCTCGCCCATCTGACCAAGCTCTAAGTATTACTTAAGGATAGCAAGGAGAACGAAAGATATGGATCGCATGACTAGCTTCAAAGTAAGGACTGATTCGACATTCGACTATTCCTCCGACGACTTTGTGCAACAAGTGGATGTTCCTGTGCAACTTCAACCTTCGCAAGACAACCTGTTTGTTGACCCCCAGAACACTCCTACTGAGAAAGGAGTGGATGATCCTAGATTCATAGCAATGGAGAAAGAACTTCGTGGTCTCCAAGAACAAGTGAAGATGATGAGAGGAACTACCGCATCAGGTCTTGGTGCTCATGAACTATGTTTAGTTCCATGTGTAATTATTCCTCTAAAGTTCAAGATGCTTGTCTTCGAAATTTACAAGGGTATCGGCTGTCCAAAATACCACTTGACGATGTTTTGTCGAAAGATGACTGCTTATATTGACAATGACAAGCTGATGATTCACTTCTTTCAAGAGAGTTTATGTGGGACATCCTTGATATGGTACATGAAGCTGCAAAGTAACCACATTCAGTCTTGGGAAGACTTAGCTGTTGCTTTTGTGAAGCAATACCATCACAACTTGGGTATAGCCCCATACAATAAAGATGACAGTGGACCTTCCAGAGAATTCATAGCTCCGGTACCCCATCCTCAACATTAGTATACAATGCCCGCTCAGCGCGAACAACAACCACCTCCTAAGCAGAAGTTGGCCTCTCTAGATCAACCACAGAATCGACGGCTTCGGAGAAGGTATCAGAGGGTGCCTCTGGATACTCCAAGAGAAGGAATTCAGCGGTTTGATCCCATCCCTGTGAAGTATGCTGATCTGTTTCCAGTTTTGATTTAGAAAGGTCACATCCAGACAAGAGCTCCACCTAAAGTACCCGAGAAACTCCCGTACTGGTACAAAGCTGACAAATTTTGCCCATATCATCAAGGTGCTCCTGGCCACAACATTGAGAGCTGCTATGGTTTGAAGGCAGACGTTCAAGAATTGTTTAAGAGCGGAATTTTATCATTCGAAGATCCTAATCCTGACCTCAACATGGCTCATCCTCCGAGGCCATGATCCAAGGTTATCAGAAGACTACACATCAGACGATTCTGCAAGTTCCTCCATTTCAAGGCGTAATAAAGAAAGACTTGTCTGACTTTTTACTTAATTTTGCTTTTGTGTTTTTGTTTCTTTGATTAAAAGTATTTTTGGCGTGTAAGAACTTGTTATTTTGAATAAGTAATACAATAAATGTTTGTCTTGAAGAAACCCATTCGTTTCACTCGTAAAATGTTTTTATAATTTATAATGCCGATTTTACCCAATCTTTCCACACTTTGGTGAAGAGTTGGGAGGAGGATGATGAAGTAAAACACATGATCTCTTGTTGTATGCTTCGAATAAAAACCCTACTGATGATGTAAGGCATTATTTCAACCGTCTAAACACCAAAAATAGTTAACCCCTCTTTAAGCCTCGAGAAAAGATCTGTTTTTTCTCCCAAACCGAGACCTCGTTTTTAGCCTGGGGCAGGGTAATATCAAAAATAATGAACATCTTCCAAAAATTGGGTGGGCACAAATATATTAACCATTTATTCCTCCACTTTATAAGTCATAAACTAAGCCTATATGCGACCCTCAAAGTCCTAATTGAAGTAAGGTTTAATTCGAAAGCATACTCGATGAGATATTGTTTCCTGACTCCTTGAGCTATGCTCAAATTAAATCGGCTTTATAAATAATTTTTAACTTGTATCCTAACTAGTGGCTTCGATCACTAGTTATAACAATATCCCTTTTTAAAACTTCAAGACAAACGTGTGTTGCATTAACCGTTTTAGAATTAACATTTCTGACTTGCTAAATTTGCTTGATATCTTAGAAAGATTACATACAGACATTATTGTTGGAATTTGAAGACTCTGCTGACCTAGAGCAAGTTATTTCCAAGTGGCTATTCTGTGCAAATTTCTCCTAAAGAGATATTCTTGAAGACTCAGTCATAATCCCTTCAATCAGGGGCAGTTACGTCGAGATTTGGCGAATCTCTCTAAGAGTTTGAAAACAGTGGGGCATTTGGATATCATATTTTCTATAAAATCCTCTCGAGATATTTTTCTCTTAAGCCAGGTGACTTGAGGGGAATTTGAAGCTTTGAAACAAAGAGGATGTTTACTTCATCCTCAGGTAGCTCAACTCCGACATGTTCAACAAACTATGATGACCCAGGATATTTATTTTATCCCCTATGAAGCTTCAGTTTGGGTACCTTCGTCTACAACTCCGTACAACCTTTCAAACTTATCAAAATGTTATATACCAAATGGATTGATCTCTATTCCCCAAGAGAAATTTTGAAGCCCTAAAGCAGGAGTGTGATCCCATATTCAGTTCTCTGTATATCCCCAGTGGTACTTCTATCTTTGAAGATTGGTCGAGATGCTTGCTTCGAGATGTTTATTTCATCTCCGATCACCTCTTTCCGTTTGTCTTGTCAGCATAGGCATACGATAGCATATAAGTAGACAGCATAGCATGCACATTTCTTTGCATTCTTTGTGTTTGTTTTAGTTCCATCGCTTTGGCTATAGTTATCCCTAGGTGTTTGGGTGTGTCTTATCCCTCCAAATAGAGTTGTTAGCCCTAGGCAGAAAGAGCATAATGTTTCATTTTCCCCATGAAGTTCAACCCTCATGGAAGACGGTTATTTTAGTACAATTCCATTTGAGTTCATACCTCAATGGTCGAGCCTTGCTTGACAGTTTCTTTTCGGCTACTTCCCGAATTGAACTTCGGTCTTTGGCAATCACATCGTGGACATCTCCGACCTCGGAACATGGATTAAGTGTGCATTTATTTTGCACCCTATTCCCCAGGAAGAATATTTATGAAGACAAACATTTCTTCAACAATAGTGTCACAGGATTTTCTCGAACATCTATCTCTTTATTTGAGCAACTCGTTTTGATCAGGATCTTATTCAAAACGAAAAACGACAGTTTTCACAAGACAGATCATTTACCCTCAGTGGGTCCTTCAACATTATTGATTCATCAGAGAAGACAGTTACAGACATTTCTCTTTATTTGAGAATTCACACATTTTTTTTCCTCAGGAATGACTTCCCCAGTGAGTTCATCACACAAGTTTACTTCCGTCAAATGACATCTCCCCGAAGAAGTCGAAGAAGTTTATCACCTTAGTCTCTCTTTATGTAAGAAGACATACATTACAATTCAACCGACTCGTATCTCTCCTGAAGATCCCCGGTGAAGTTTTACAATCTCAATTACATTTACAATACATTATGGCTCACAGCCAAGAAGTTCAACTACAGTCTACAACGACAACTACAGTCTACAACGACAATCATTCGAACATCTTACAGTTCCTGGTTAATCTCGGCAGTAGATTCCCAGAAGACCTTGGAAGTAGGTAGTCCTATTTCAGTTCCTGGTTAATTTCGGCAGTATATTCTCAGAAGACCTCGGCAGTAGGTAGTTCTATTTCACTTCCTGGTTAATCTCGGCAGTAGATTCCCAGAAGACCTCGGCAGTAGGTAGTTCTATTTCATTTCCTGGTTAATCTCGGCAGTAGATTCCCAGAAGACCTCGATAGTAGGTAGTTCCTTTTCACTTCCTGGTTAATCTCGGCAGTAGATTTCCAGAAGACTTCGTCATAAGTATTTCTCCAACAGACTTCAACGCAGAATCTCGGCAGTAGATTCCTTACAGATTTTAACAGTAAATACTTTAGCAAAAGTATCCTCACTATCAAATTTACAAACCTCGGCAGTAGACTTCTCCAGCTAATGTCTTGAATCAATTATATTTAACATATACAGTAGAGTTCTTCAAATGATTCTCTCACCAAGTTCTTCACAACATATTTACAGACACCTTGTGATTGTCCATCTTTCCCCTTGGAGCCTCGCTCGTTGAGCATGTTCTTCCCGTGTGTCGTGTTTAGTTTCTCCCCTGTGGCGCCATTTCTCCACAGGATCCTTTGTCATGCATTTCATATCGTTGCATATCATTTGCATTCGGTGGCTCTTAGGGCCAAAAATATGTGCAGTGTTTATATTTAAGTCCCTCCTATCTCGTCGAGACGGAGATTTCAATCTCCATATCTCCGAATAGAAGTAACTTAAATAGGGGCATCTATCGCACCCTAATTTTTGACCATAAGATCCCGCTTCCTTCTTTTCTTGCTTGTTTTAATTTACTTTTTTATATGTATGTTTATTTCGACTAACCAATTTGCGTAGGTACGGTATTGTCAAGTATAGATACTTACTTCAAGGTGTGACCGTTGGATCATGAAGATCCTGAGATTATTCTACGGATCATCTCCTCGAAGGCTTCTCTTAGAGTTTCATTTGGTCGAGGTGTTGCCAATTAAGCCGTGGAGAGGAACACGATTAATACATGTTCAGATTGAAGAATAAGGATGAGAGATACATTAATTTCAGTTTGTCCAAATAGCATCGAATATCTTAAGCTGTTGTCTGGTTTGGCTCAAATAACACAGTGGATCTTCAAGAGTCCATTAACTAATCATTTACCACCTCCAATCCTTTCTCTTCCCGTTAACAAAGCAATGTACATTTCCACAGACAATTCCATCTTATCCACTCTTCCTAAACCATTAATCCAATTATTGGGCTTGAGTAATATGCACTTGGTCTGAAACCCAATCAAATTCTTGGTGAGCTCGTCTAACGTACGGTTCATGATGTGGTGTTGTAATTGATTCCAATAGTACACTACATATCCTCTTCATACAAATCGTACAGATGATTATAATATTCAATTAGAGATACATACGAAAGAGTACAATCAGCTTTGATTAAAAAACACCAAAACATTCAATCATTAATATTTGTGGATAGCTACAGCAAGTTACACGACGGGTAAATGAAGAAGGAATAAACTTTGTTCACTTCTAGTATGGCTAAATCAAAATTGATTATACAAATTAGAGGCACTGTACTACTACAATTGAAGTGTCACGTAGAGGACTCTTGCAAGTTAGATTTCGCAACGAATTTCAGCCTTGTCCTCGAAAACATCTCGACCAGAGAGCGTCTTCAAATTCTGCATTAACGGTAGTACTATGAGCAGGAGTAACAGTCTGAAAATTGAGAGATATTTCATAAGCCATAAGGAGACTTCCTACTGATAGAGAAATAAGTTAAGTTGGCCGCACTTCTTTGCCTCGGCAGCTCGAGAGCAGAACTTCCTGTAGATGATAAAGAAGTCTATTAAACCAAGAACAAGATTCAATATTATAAGGACGAGAAGGGATTTGTAGAGATACCAAACTCAGTTCTACAATCCGCTCCCAGCAGCTCATCCGCAGACAAAGTTTCCGAAAGGAAATGTACAAGGCACTTTGACACATAACCTATCTTTCATGAAGAAGTCACTAACGTTATTGACGGTATGCTCAACAGGGAATTGAAGGAAGGAAAGCGAGAATCTATTAGTGGTAACAAACTTAATAAATTTTGTTCGCCTCAAAGCTTTGGCTTTTCTACCTTCGACTTCGGTTCAAAACACCAGTGGTCTACCTGCGCTTTAGCAGAATTAGCATTCAAGGCCACCTCTGCTCGTAGTTGTATCTCTGACTCAGTCAAACACCGCAATGCTCTCAGAAATTCCTGCGGAAATAATAGAGATCAGCAGCCTACAAAACCAAACCGCAAATGTAATCAATTAATCAAGAAAGATAGGGGAAGTTCCATCTCCTAAATCAAATGATACCGCAGATTCAGACCAGTACACTTTTGCTATAGATTCTAAAACATTTTCAAGACTTGAATTGTTTGTGTTGATCAAATTTGATTTGAAAGTACACTTTTGACTTGAATAGTTTCCACGGCTGGGGATAGCAGTTTGATTGGCCAAATACAAACAACTAAATTGTATCTTAGGAGGTTGGAAAAGTTGGTGTCCTTTATCACAGAAAAGATGAATCCTTTTGAGTTGCCTATTCAGGCCTTCATGGTGTTGCAGTTCGCTGCTGTCAAGATATTGGAGAGGCTAAATTCAGTTGAGTTCTTAATTAAGTGTTCCCTAAATGAACATAATCGCACCAGAAATGGCGATGTTACCTGAAACATGAAGCAAAGTATAAATGGTCAACATGAGTACGGAAGCATCAAGATTCAATCACACATAACCATTATCAAACACTCAGATATTCACAAAGAAGTTTATATGTTCTGCTCAACAAATTCATCCGCAAATTGAGTTACGAAACATTATGCCGCAGAGGGATTTCTGACTATACGTCTTGTGATCCTTGGCCGTCTTTACTACACCTACAAAGCATAGAACAAGAAAAGGTCATAGTAGCCTGTATATATGTCTGTCATGTGGTCCACCACACTTGCAGCAGAGCAACTAAAATAAGAATTCACAACAGCAATACAAAGTTCAACCATTGCAAGTATGATACAAGGTCCAAGAATGGAAAATCAAGACAAATGTAGCCCTCAGCTTAAATTCATCATCGGGCTAAAACTTGAGCGGCCAGGAGGACAATAATCAAGGTCGTCGTCAACTCCTTACCGAACATCGAAGGAATCAAATATAGACAAACGAGGCAACCATTTTCAGAATAGCTCTCAACATTAGTCCGAAGACAGCAAAGATTTCAAAAGCAACGACAATCTTGGCTCACGGTTCAGACCACCACGTCATCATCACCGTTATACTTTTCTTGGCGCCAAAGCTAAGACCAGTGGATTCTGAACTGATCAGCAACAACCTGAAAAAAGAAGAGGAAAATTAGCGATAACAGCAACAGGTATCAATTTCACACAAGCTGCATCGATTAAGGTATCAACAATAACAGGTTCGCAACAAGCAACTCCAGGCTACAATTAACATGCCACAAACTGCAACCAACAACAGAACAACATGCCCTGCATTCAGCTTGTTCGCAAAGAGACATTTGAAGTTGTTACTCATCATCACCAGCATTTCCATGGGAACCTCCACCAAAGAGTATCAGAAGTTCATTGCAACGTATTGGCCGAAGCTCTGGGCAAAGCGTGTCAGATGCCAAAGAATCGAGTTGGTGTTACTCTGGGCTGTTAATTTCTCTGGGCCCAAAATCAACTGTTATCCGCACCTGCCAAATCACAATCCAAAATTAGCAAAAATCAATCAGGAATATTCCCACAATAAGATTAGTTTCTCTCAATTAAGTCACAAAATCAGAAGATTGACAGTCATTACTACAATCATTTGGAAAAGGAAAGTTTTCAATTTGATTAACCCCAAAATGGAAAAGCCCAAATCAGCATTCAAACGATTTTAATTAAATTCAATCCAGAATTCCAATTGAAGCCTATATAAAGGGGCTAGTAAACAAGAAAAGGGAGAGACCAAAAAATCACTATCGTAAACCTAGAAAATTGAGAAGAAAGAAGACTTATCTTTTCCGTTGAAGGAGCTATCCCCAGCCACCGCGAGTTCAACCGATGGAGCATCCGTTTCCGCCATCTCAAACGCCACTGTCACCAACGTTCGGTAAGCGTCTGTTCTTATCACTGTTATGGAACTAATGATGGTTTTGATTTGATTTCAGGACCGAAAGTGAAAAGAGATGATGGATGAGAGGAATCGATTACGAGCTGAGAGAGAAGGAGGGATCGAGGAGAGGCGAACTTGGGGCTGGGACGAAGGGGATTAGGGTTCTCTTTCGCTTTTGCTGTTTCTGCCCTTTTGTTTATGTTCGCAGCTGTATGCCCCCCACACACACATTCACCACTTAATCCACCACACTAATCGCCGTCTAACCACCCTTTAACCTTTCTTATTTTTGTTTAATCCATTTAACTATTAGTTTTTTTTTCTAATCAACACCTAACCCTTCTAATTAACTAGTCCAACTTTCAATAAATTAATAACCCTTCTAATTAACTAAGTATTTAGCATTTTATCTAAATAACTTTTTTGATCTAATTTTATTTTCAGCAAATCTATTTATTTAATTTATGGCACCAACTTTAATTTAGTTCACCTTTTTAATTTAAACTAATAAAACCCTTTTTTTTCTATAATTTAAGGTAATTGGTTTATTTAATAATAAAATCTCATTTTCTTAGGTTAAAATAATTTTTCCTAGTAATAATTAACTTTTTATAATAAAAAACAATTTATTTAATATCTTTTTCTTCCAATCTAATCAATTCCAAACCTCTTATTAAACCTTATAATTAAAAAACAACCTTTTTCATAAAATCAAATCTCACTAGCTAATTCAATCAACAATAGTAATTTTCTCATATATTAAATCAATCACAATATCAACAAATAATTCAACCTTTTTTCTTTAAAAAATCAACTCCGTTTAAAATCAATCAACAGCTTAAAATGCAACCTAATTAGGCACACTCACATTCACGACACATCTCACTCTCACACACTTCAGCACTTTTATGCGTATGTGTATGGCTTTACTTTCTGCAATTTATTTCCGCATTTATATTAGCGCAATTTACTCTACCACACTGCATCCCGTCCAAAGGAAAACCCTACACAAGATTCAACAATCGTGTGTAATGCATATCATTTGCATCATTATCCCCTCGATCCTTGATCCCATTCAAGTTGATCAATCAAGTTAGATCCTACCCTATAGGAAGGACCTTATCTCTTACAACATAGAAATAAACACATACAAATCAATACAATATTCAAACACAATAGAGAAATAGATGTTAATCATCTTAAGTGAGATAGAATCTCCACCCCACATCAATACAATCAATCCGTAGGAACATTGCCTTAAGAAAGGCGTACCTCGTCGATCCCTATCCGAGTACTTGAGCTCTTCTCTTAAGATGATGCAAAAACTACATTCCTATAATTTGTGGCGGTTAAATCTCCCTTAAAATGACAACACATCTCTTCTCCTAAAATCAATCAATCAACTACCCTAAACCCGTAGGAACTTTGACCATAGTCAAAGAACTCCTCTAACCCTTTAGGGGAACTACAGATACTCTGATTCTACTCCCGTAAGGATATGTAGGCATAAGATGCGATATCTTATCGAGTATACTTAGAAATAAACCACTAGGTCTTTTAATCATTAAGCAGATAACCATAGCAATAAACAAACATAAAACAAGAGGTTCCTGTAGAGTACTACAGAAACTTAGGATGCTAGTACCTTCCCTAAGTTTAACCAACCCCCGAACCTATAACTCTCTAAACCTTGCATTTGCATTGCATTGTGGGAATTTCGATCTTTATCCCTTCCTTTGGACAAATCAAAGTTCGGTTGCAAATGAATAAGATTCAAACTAATCAATAGTTTGGTATCCAAATTTCATCGCGATAGAAACAATTAATGAAATTCATGACTACTCATACATCACCAATCATCTCAAGGAGGTCTCAACTGAGCGTGATTACATCATATGTCAAACTTGCTAGGACTACTCCCAACAGTCAACTATTGATTATATCACATCCTATCATATGTGTCACTCAAGTCCGGGCTAGGACCTATCTCACCACTCATGATACCCAATGTCCACAGCAAACAAAAAAGATATATTTATAAATATACATGTAAGTAAACATTCATACAATCATACAAAATAGGCTAAACCCTCAAGTTTAAAATTTTGCACTTCCCTAGTGAAGTCACCATGTTTGTTGCGGTGAGAATCGTGATACCAAGCTATTGATTAACTTGAATATTAATTCATTAAATTCACAACCGGACTTTGATTTATCCAAAGGAAAGGTTAAATAAAGAAAAACCCTTTTGCATGATGTAACAATAATGCTAAGAGATTCGGGGATTGGGGGTTGATTATGCCTAGGGTAGGTATTTCACATCTTAAACATCTGTAATACTCTACAGGAACCTTTTGTATGTTTGTATGCTAAGCTTGCTAAATGTTTTCTATGGTTTGGGACTAGGGTATAAGGTCAAGGTAAAGACCTAAAGGTAGTTTCTAAATTGGCTCGCAAAGATATCGCATATTTTGCCTACGTATCCTAACTAGGATAGAATCAGAGCGACCATATTTCAACTTACTAGGGATATAGAACTCTTGATTATGATCAAAGTTCAGAGGGAGACAAACATAAAAATGCTTGTATAGAGTTTAACAAAACTCTCTATTCTAAGTTCTACACTCAAAGGGATTGACTTTGACAAAATCCAAGAGGGGAGTTAGTAATCATGACAATGATTCTTACATAGAGTTGACAAACTCTATCTTAAAGTTCTAGTTGAAGGATACACCTAACAAGGGGTAGGTCTTTTAGACTCAAAGCAAAGTCTAATGGATATAGGTTTTAAGTAAGTCATGGTTATAGGTAACTTAACATATTTTGCCTATGTATCCTAACTAAGATAGAATTAGAGCGACCATATTTCAACTTACTAGGGATAAAGAACTCTTGATTATGATCAAAGTTCAGAGGGAGACAAACATAACAATGCTTGTATAGAGTTTAACAAAACTCTCTATTCTAAGTTGTACACTCAAAGGGATTGACTTTGACAAAATCCAAGAGGGGAGTTAGTAATCATGACAATGATTCTTACATAGAGTTGACAAACTCTATCTTAAAGTTCTAGTTGAAGGATACACCTAACAAGGGGTAGGTCTTTTAGACTCAAAGCAAAGTCTAATGGATATAGGTTTTAAGTAAGTCATGGTTATAGGTAACTTAACATATTTTGCCTATGTATCCTAACTAAGATAGAATTAGAGCGACCATATTTCAACTTACTAGGGATAAAGAACTCTTGATTATGATCAAAGTTCAGAGGGAGACAAACATAACAATGCTTGTATAGAGTTTAACAAAACTCTCTATTCTAAGTTGTACACTCAAAGGGATTGACTTTGACAAAAGCCAAGGGAAGTAAGTAATCATGACAATGATTCTTACATAGAGTTGAAAAAATCTATCTTAAAGTTCTAGTTGAAGGATACTCCTAACAAGAGGTAGGTCTTTTAGACTTAAAGCAAAGTCTAATAGATATAGGTTTTAACTAACTTATGGTTCAAGGTAACTAAACAAGCAAAGAACAAATTTAAATGGTTACAACCAATAAAGGACCAAAATACTACAATATCTAAAGGAACATGATAGATGTTCTTACAAGAACAAACATATAAGGCAAGATCAACTTTTAAACATCTTAACAAAGATGAAGAGTAATGAGGTGATAACTGTCAAGACAAACCACAGAACATGTAATTCAAACAGGTAAAAATGCAAGCAAGTTACAACTTGAGGGTAGCATGCTATAGGGATCAAAGAATGTAAATTTTAACAACATAAAACCAACAATCATGCATTGGTGACAATTAAGCAAATATGCATATAAGAAGTGTTACGTCGATTCAAGTGTGAATTCAAGACTTCATGGGGGAAAAAATACAAGTTTTATGGTCATAACCAAGGCAAAGCAAAATCTAGCATGTTATGGTTCTAACAAGACACATAAACAAGTAGAGAAGACATGGTGAACACACTCAAGAGGTTACAACATCAAGAGGTATAGTATAGCTTGAAAACAAAGGTCAAAGTATGGTTTTCAATAGATGCATTCACAAAAGCAAGGATTAAACATGGTATTACATTGAACCAAGCAACTTAGATCATTCAAGCATTTTAACATACACATATGAGTTAAGCACAAACAATCTTAGAAGATAGATCAAATTGATAGTTGAGAAAAGTTTCAAAAGCATTAAGGTGAAAACCCTAAAAGCAACATGATTTTCAAATGAGTCAAAGTCTTTCTAGGATAAGAATCCTTGAATTCGTCACTCACTATTTGAAAATAGACATGATGAAGAACAATTTGCAAAAAGAATGGTGCAAAAATATTGAAAAATGAACAAGTTATGATGATTTTAAGTTTGTGAAAAAATCATGAGGAAAAGTGATAAAAAATAATGAAATGTCCTCCACAAGGGTTGAACACACGCCCTATGGGTCACAAGTATAGAACCTTACTAAACCAGCCATGGCGCACGTGTGATAACATAATGGTAAAGGATTAAAATATGTTGAAAACCTTAAAAATGGTAAAAAAAATCAAAAAGAGTTGTCCCTGACAAGGATCGAACTCGTGTGGGCAATATGAAGAGAGGATAATGCGCGCATGTTTTAACCACTGGGGTGGTGATACATCAAATGTATCAAACCACCCCACAAAATAATAAGCCTTAACACTTAGAATTTCGGGGCAGAAACTAGGCCAAACCAAACAAGATCCTCAAAAATGAGAACAATCAAACTCACTCAAATCTTAATGGAATTTAACAAAATTTTAGTCTATCTTGCTTGAAATTGAACAAGGAATGTAATAACATTCTTAATTTCTTCTAAAAACATCTACATTTTTAAATTCGAAGACAAATGCAGAAATGAGATAAAAGTGTATTTTCAAACCCAATGACTTGTACAATCATGTTATGACCAGAAAGAGGATCCAAACACATTCTACTTATCATGTACAAGGTGTCCAAAAGCATATGGCACTCATATCTAAACCAGGACCCTAAATGGCACATGGAGCTGCAATGGTATCATGTTGTGAAACAAAGAAAACCAAGACAGTTTGCAATAGGTGGTGGTTCATCAATCAAAAGGGATTCACACAATTCAGATAACATACAAGTAAGGTTTTAAGATCACTCAAACATTGGTTCAAACAGCATCATGGTGTTTCACATAAAAGTTAAAACTTCAGGCCAATCTCAAAGTGCACAAATAGAATGGTTTATAAACACAACAAATTCTCATTACACGATGTTCATACATACTCAAAATGACCTATAAATGAGTACAAGCATCAACACAAACTGATCCTAAGTAGAATCACATGAATGGATCATGGAATGAAATCAAACAAATCAAAATAGCATGTACACAACCTCACAAAAATTTACAAACTATGAGAATAGTTGTCTACCAATGTTTAATCAGAATTTGCAAGAGATTCTTAGTAATGCTCAGCTAATGCACATAAAAAATAAGCATGTTGCAAAAAAAAATGTAAATGGAAAAATATGACTTACCTCTTGAAGACCTCCTATCAAGATCTTTTTGAAAAGCTCTCAGTTGAGTATAAATGAGTTGAGTAGCATCCCTACACCTCTACAACAATATTTAAACAAATCCAAGTTCCTTCCAAGCAAGCTTTTTGTGCAAATAGAATTGCCTAGGCAAGAAGTAACAAATGGATTCTTGTGGAAGATTCGTAGAATGATGATACCGTTGAGTTGTAATGGTTTGGAATGTGAATACACCTTATACTTGAGGTGTTTGAAGTGTTGGAAGGTATCGAATAGGTCTGAGTGTAAAATCCCCTCTTTTAATCTCTAACTTCAAGGATAATTTTCACCATGATACAAGTCTTGTCTCATTTTCTCGCAACCATGAAACTTGTTAATCACATTTCAAGCTTTCTCTTGAGTACAAGAACTCATCCATTGAGTTTCTACATCTCAAGTTATGGTTTCAACAAGTTGGTGTCATGAGATGAAGAGAATTTTGAGGTACACAAAGTCAACTCACTTCCATGGAATGTTTCACATGGAACTAAGCTTCTCCTCACTTTCAAGTGAACATGAAAGTTGTTCCTCATTGTCTTAGCTTTCCAAAAAGTGCTAGAAGTCCTCATTCGCATGTGTGGAGCTTAAATTATGGTCTTCACAAGCCAAGGGTATTTTTGGGAAACTTCATTATAAGTCATTCACTTTAATGACCAATTTCATGAACTTCAAGGCCTCAAATCTAATTTTGTGCCACATTAAAGTTGTGTCACATTGCTTTAGCTTCATCATAAACTCAAAATCCATGATGTTTGATGATTTTTGTGGACATTTGAATCATGGTAAGCTTGAAAAACATCTGCTAAAAAGATCATGATAGGTGTTTCTTGCATTTCAAGTCATCAAATGCCTTTGATTTTGAATTTTTGAGACTGTACCAATGTCATTACATGACCATAATGATTTTTACCCAATTTGAGCAAACATAGAATCAAGTTACATGCCACTTTTTTTAAATTCCATGCCTTAAAAGTGTTGATTCAAACTTGTTGTCCACTCATTCTCCATGACCAAACTCAACTTGATTTATTTCCACACACCCCAAAGTGCCATTTTCTGACCCAATAATGAATGGAAGAGAGGCATACCCATGTATGCTTCAAAGTGGAAGTTTTGGGCCAAAACTTGAAATGAAACAATCCAACCAACATGGGCCTGCATGGGATGCATGGACCAATCACATATAAGCAAGAAAACAACCCTAATTGGTTAGAATAGAGGGAGTTACGCAGAGAGAGGAGAGTGACTCAAAAATTTTACAAACTTTCCTTTCTTCGAATTGGTTATTTCTATGAGTTTTTCTTCAAACGTTTGCTCAAATCATCATTATTGAAGATCAAGGAAGGGTTTGAAAGCATTAAACAGAAGTTTGCACGCAGTTTAAAGGGCCAATGGAGCAGCTCCGTTAGGTAACCTTTTTTGAACTTAAACTCTCATGTTAGGCACTCTATTAGGATCATTATTAGTGTATCTGAAGCCCTACATATTGTAGGCAATGTTTGGATTATTTGTATGCTTGTTTGTGACGATTTTAGTCTGAGCATGAAAATTTTGTGGCATGTTTTCACCCACTTCCATGAACCTTTTTTAAAAATGGATGACATATTCTTGTTCTACGTTGAATTTCCTTTGAAATGATGTAGGGTGTTTCAAGTTTTATGGTTGTTTTCACTTAGCTCCAGTGGGACCTTCCCGGGGAAGACGACCAAGGCCCTAGCTCCGGCGTCTAGTTTGTTTTAAGATGAAAGCTGAGGTTGAGCTTTGACTAGCTCGCGTGTCCATTTGAATTGAGTTGGCATCTGACTCACTTAAGTGAAACGATACGTTTCACTTGGGGACGGTTTATGATGGCTTTGGGCCTTGCCCATTTGCTAATCCCACCCCTTTGAATCTGGCCCATGCGCGCGTTTCAACATAACTCAGTTTATATGGTTTTGCTTGTCATACCCCTTCTCCAATTGCATTTCTTTTATTTTCTTTTTATTTGTCATTTCCATTTTAATTATTTTAAAATAGTTTTGCACATCCTAAAAATACAAAAAAAAAATCGTTTCTGGTATTTCAAGATGTTATTTGATTTTTCAAGATTTTTATTTTTTTTTCAATTTTATTTAATATTTTTATTTGAATTTATGATTTGATGTGTTTCTTGGTGCACACTTTGATTTAAGGTGGATCATTGACCCTCCATTCTAAATCCCCTAGGACCAAAATTTCTCTCCCACTTAGGTGATGGATTGAGTTATTTTTTAGGGTTGATTTGAGGTGTTAATAATCATGTTTCAATTGTTTTCCATTACCTTTTTGTGGACCCTCGATGAACACTCGATAAGTGGAACGCCTTACCTTCTTGGATTTAATTGGTGGTGCTTTGAGTGAACTTTTGCCATGAGATTTTGCTTGCTGTTTTGTGATTGACTCAACTTGGTTTGAATATTTTATTTGGAATTTATTGGAGTCTCCTTCTATTTTTGGTGGGTTTTTCAAATTCAAGTTGATTTCATCATGTTTACACATACTAGTCTTGACCTAGTTTTTGGGATATGATCATGAGTGATCCCTTGAGCACCTCTTAAGCCTTGTTAGCTCATATTAACATGCTTGAGGTGCTGCCTTGCCTGTTAGAGGTCAATGGTATGTGTACCTTGTGCCACAAGTTACCTTTTGATCATGTGTTTCCACTTGTTTGAAGTGTGAGATAATTTGTTTGAACTTTAGTTTTTCAATGTGACATGATCCTTCTTGGGCTTGCCTTCCATTTTGACCTTGAATTTGGAGCATCTCACTTGTGATTCACTTCTGCCCTTAGTTGATTTGTACTTGTTCATGATGATTTGGTGTTGTTGACTACACTTTGAGTTTGTCATGAACAATTGTGTTCCTTTTGCATTGCTTGTTTGCATTTCTTTTCTTGAGTTTTGTGCAAGTGTTTGGTTGAGTTGATTATGTTGTGGTGGCTGTCCCACACTCTTTCCTCCCTCATTTCTTGGTTTGTGCTTCTTTGGATAGCACCTTTCTCTCTTGCTGATTGATGGTAATTGGTTGTAGGAGTTTACTTCTCCCATTTCATCTCATCTCTTGTTGACTTGTTCAAGTTGACTTGTGGTTGTTTTGTTGCATCTTCTCATGTTTACATTTATGTTTGCATTTCATATTTATTTTCCTATTTCATTGGCTTGTTTAAGTCTCTCATCTCCTTTTCATGTGTGATTGATTTGCTATGTGTTTACTTGTGCTTCTTGCCATGATCCCTTAGGATTCCTAGTCCCTCTGTTTAAGATGGGAGTAGGAGAGAAATTAGGCTTTCAATCCTTTGCATGATAACATTAGGTAGTTCCCTTTTAAATCCCAAATTTAGGATCACTTTGCATGATAACATTATGGTTTATAGTTCCCTTTAGAGTTTTGTGTCTTCTCTTCTCATCTCATAACTTTCTTAAGACACTTAATAAAGGTTAACAATTATTGTACGCTACGAGCCTTAAGTACATAAGGAATTATGAGTGGGGGCCTCCTCTCATATTGTCTAGAGTGTTTAGCGTATGCCCTTTGGGCGATATGCAACACATTCGCTCTTATGTCATAGACTTTAGTGCAACATGAGTTACAAACTAACTCAATTCACTTCTTCTCATAAAAAACACAAACAATACCAAACCTTTTTATCCATCGGGATTGTTCAAACTTAATTTTCAGAAAGAGTATGTTATGTTTCTTGTTCTACCGCAAACATGCATCGTCCCTAACTGCTAGAACGGAGATTTAACCCTACTCATTAAAACACTTGAACCAACCAGTGGTCTTGTTTCCCGAACTACGTTTGCTCTGATTTCTCATACCAGATGAGGATACGTAGGCACAAGATGGCGATGTTTGGCGAGCAACCTTCCCCATCACCCGTAGTTTCCCGAACTACGTTCACTCTGACTTTCCCATTGCACGAGGGAATACGTAGGCATAGGGCGCCAATGTCCTACCGAGTCTGTTCTTTCTCTTCACTCTCGTTTAGTAGTAGCTTCTAGATAGCTTTTCACCCATAGATTAGATAACAAGCGTGGATCCCGTCGAGTACAACGAACGTGAGGGGTGCTCATACCTCTCCCTTGCATAACCGACTCACGAACCCTAGATTTGGTTGCGATGACCTTGTCTTTCCCGTTTCTTCAGGTTTTCTTTGATCGTTTCCTTTCCCTCTCTTTGGGATAAATAACATTCGGTGGAGACTCTTCTGTCTAGTTTGCTGGCCTTTTTTTGCAGTTGCTACAATAGGGAGAATGAAGAGTAAGGGTTTGGTTAAGTTTGAAGTCCCTTGCTAACTAAACCATTTGAAAACTAACTTACTTGTCATGATGAATTCCCTTGATTTATGGGATCAAGTACAAGGCTTGATGGTTCCAAGATATGCTTCTGATATTAAGAGAGAATTTGTAATGTGGAAGGAGGTAAGGGAGTGGCTCAAGACAGATTTTGGGGGAAGAGTTGCTTTATCAAAATGGTATTGAGCATTTTATGACATAAATGGAAGTTTTTCTTGGTTCCACCCTTTAATCCTTGTGTAATCCTTGTTTTTTTTGTGTAACACCTTGTTTATGGTCTATCTAGTCACTAATTAACTTGAACCAAGCATATTGACAGTCAAGAGATGGTTTTGTAGCATGTCATGACAAGTTGAAGTTTTGCATTTCAAGCTTTTGGACCCCAACTTCCATTCTCCGAAACTTCTATCTCACAAATGTTATGGGGGAGGTCTTGTACTTTTTGGAAAGCCCTCAACATGATCTATACCTTTCATGTTTTACATAAATTCAAATTCCAAGTGGAACTAGGTTAAAAATCCCCTTGAAGTTGGCTGAAAAAGTGACTTAAAAGTGCCAAAACATGGAATTTTTCTGTGTTTTTCTCCTCTTACCTTGTCTTTGATCATAACTCAAAATTCATTCATTTTTTGAACATAGGTCACTGTGGCATTTTTATAGGAATTCTCATGACCTTTCCAACAATCTTTGAACCACTCCATTTGGATGTGTGGTTAGGAAGTTATGGTCTTGCCATTTTCAAAACCCTAATTTCCCGAATTTTTGATTACTTCTCAATTCTCGATCCAATGGTCACCAAACTTCAAGATTAGATATGATATAGTATTTGGAACACAATTGGCTTCAATTTTGGGTCAAAACCTTGTTGTTGCAGTGAGAATCGTGATATCAAGCTATTGATTAACTAAAATTTTAATTCATTAAATTCACAATCGGACTTTGATTTATCCAAAGGAAAGGTTAAGGAAAGAAATACCTTTTGCGTGATGTAACAATGTTGATAAGAGATATGGGATCGGGGGTTGGTTATGCTTATGGTAAGTATTTCACATCCTAAACATCTGTAGTACTCTACCGGAACCTTTTGTATGTTCGTATGCTATGTTTGCTAGATGTTTGTTATGGCTTGGGATTGGGTATAAGGTTAAGGGTGTAGGTAAAGACCTAAGGATAGTTTCTAAGTTTTCTCACAAAGATATCCCATCCTCTGCCTATGTATCCTAACTAGGATAGAATCAGAGCAACCTTAGTTCACCTCACTAGAGATTTAAGGAATACTTGACTATGGTCAAGACTCCGAGGGGAACAAACATAATGATGCTTGCACAGAGTTTGACAAAACTCTCTATTTTAAGGTATACACTCAAAGGGATTGACTTTGACAAAAGCCAATAGGGGAGTAAGCAATGATGACAATGATTCTTACATAGAGTTAACAAAATCTATCTTAAAGTTCTAGTTGAAAGATACTCCTAACAAGGGGTAGGTCTTCTAGACTTAAAGAAAAGTCTCATGGATATGGGTTCTAACTTAACTAAGTTAGGGTTCAAGATGACTTAATAAAGTCAAAGAGGGGGTAATGAGCTACCAATGAACCAAGGGTCAATAGAGAGACTTTCCTTTGGACACAAGGGAGATGAGACAACTGGATGAGAACTAACAAGTTCCATCACTTGGGGAATAACTTAACAAAGCTAGAAAAGCATACAATAAGCACTCATTCAAACATGATGAACATATAATATAGCATGGTGACAACCAAGAAGAGATATGCAAGCATGTAACAACATCAAAAAAAGATTATAATCAAATCAAATGGTTACAACCAATAAAGCACAGAGATATTACAATATTTAGAAGGACATGATGATAGAGGTTCTTACAAGACCAAACATAAAATGCAAGATCAGCTTTAGACATCTTAACAAAGATGAAGAGCAAAGAGGTAACAACCATCAAGGCAATCAACAACATGTAATTCAAATAAGTTTAAATGAAAAAAAGTTATAACTTGAGGTAAGCATATATAAGGATCAAGGGATGTCAAATTTAACAACATGAGACTAACAATCATGCATTGATGACAATCATGTATAAGTAACCATGCAAGAAGTGTTACAACAATTTAAGCACTGGATTCAAAGCTTCATGGGGAAACATACAAGTTCAAAAGATAACTTTCAAAACAAGGCTCAACCCTAAGAATGTTATGGTTATAACAAGACATCATATCAAACAAGGTAGGGACATGGGATCATGTTCAAGATGTTACAACATCAATGAACACACAGAGATAAACATGAACAAGTAAAGATCAAACATGTAAGTTGCAAATTAAACTAGACATGAGGCATGAATCAAGTAAGACCAAATGTGGCAACATTTATCATGATGAACACATTAAGTATGGTAACAACCAAAAGATATTAAAGTGATCATGTGATAACATGAAAAGGCAAAGAGTCGACAAACATCAAAGCATAAGTTCATGGTTTCATAAGAGAAAACAAAGTAATGTTCATGGTAACAACCAAGACAAAAAATAAACCCTAGCATGTTATGGTTCTAACAAGACATATAGACAAGTAAGAAGAGGTATAAAAATCATACTCAAAGAGTCACAAAATCAAGAATCATGTCAAAGTTCACAGGTGAAGTTTAACATGCTATTTTCACATATATGCATTTACAAAAGCAAGTATGAACATGGTAAGGAAAGGGATAAAACATATTTGATAATTTAAACATGTTAAAAAACATATATAAATCACACAAGATCAATCTCACAAGAAAAATCAAGTTACAATTTGAGAAACTTTACAAACACCATGGTAAAAACCCTAAAAACACATGCTTTTCAAGTGAATCAAAGTATTTCTAGGATAATGATCCTTGAATTCTTTCTTCACTCAATGAAATTAGACATGATAGATAGTGGTTTTCAAAAATAATGGAATCAATAGCATAAAAAATGAGCAAGTTATGATCATTCAAAGTTGGTGTCCCAATGGGGGCAAAACTAGGGCAAGGCAAAGTAAGGCAACTTAGGTCATTTGCATGAAGAAGTGGAACTCAGTCAAAACTTAACCAAATGAGGTGAAACAAAAGTGAAAATTGTGTGTTTTTAAACAAGGAATTCAATGGTACAGTTTGTTTTTCCATACAATACATTCACTGAAAAATTCGATAGCATCATTGTTTAGGCAACTTCGGTCACAACCAAAAGCATGAGCATATGGACAGTCCAAAACAAAGCAAGGTTTGATGAGAAAAGTATTCAAACATCACATATACATCATTTATAGTGATTGGCTCAAGAGAAATCAAAAAATGCACACATGGATTGACATATTGGAATCAACATGCACATCATGACCTAGTTTGACCTAGTTTCTGACCAGCATTTTGGACAGTCAAGAAATGATAATTTCAGATGCAAATGGTGGTTCATACATGACATATAACACACATATGACATGTTCAGATAATGTCTAGCACAAAAACATGGTTACAACTCAACATAGCATGTGAAATGCAAAGCAAAATTTCAAGTTTCAAGGATTTAGGCTTACCTCTTGAAGCAACCTTGTCAAATAAAAAAACTAGAGGTCCTTGCTACCTTGCTATAGTTTGCAAATAGCCTTTGGATGATGAGAATCAGCTCCAATAATCCACAACCTCAGTGTCACACATAATGGCTTGAAAAGTGGAAGGAAACCTCAAAAAGTCATGATTTTACAAAGCAACATGGTCCAAACTTTGTTACAGAAGTGCAAACTTAATTTGGAAAGCTTCTATATGTTATTTATGAAGTGTTAGAAGTGTCAAAAGAGTTAGAAATGATCTGTAATGATTTATGGCTTGAAAGATTCAGAAAGTTGACTTTTTTGGTTTTGGAGGTTGGCTTTGAGAAAGAAATGGTTTATGGTGCAAGTGGTGGCTTGTAAAGCTTTAGATGGTCATTTAAAACTTGTGTGGAGTGTTGAAAGAAGCATGAAATGGTTGGAAATTGATTTGATGCAAGTTCTGTCCAAGACAGATTTTGGTGCTTTGGAGTTTTTGACTTAGCTTGCAAGAAGGTTTGTAGCTGTGAAAGGAGAGGGTTTGTGGCTGGTTTCTTGGTTGGAATGGTGTTTTTTTATGCATATAAGTTGTCCTATTTATAGGCAAAGCCACATGATCAAGGGTGAGGACAGATTTGGAGTTTTGGTCTTGTAGGAAAAAATGAAGAAAATCTGTCCAAGATTTGGTGCAATTGGAATTAAGTGTTCTTGGCTCAATGTGATTCACAAATCAAGTTTTATGAGGGAAATGGAAGTGAATTAAGTGTGGCTATGGAGTAGGGAAACTGCAGCTGCAGATTTCTTCATGAAAAAATTTCTCTTTCCTCTTGATTTTTTGATTAAAATATTGCAACTTGGCTTGCCATCTTGTCAATCCTTTCAAACCTTCACCCTTTCTGAATTTCTACTCATTACACTCTCTAAATATCATATCAAGAATTGATCAAATGGTTGAGAATATCTTTGGTGGTTGGCAAGTTGATTTGTGACAAATTTGAAATGGTGCATTCAAGTGTTTTGACACTAACTTTCCTCCTTTGAAACTCCTAGCTCACAAATGATATGGAGGAGTTCTTGTACTTTTTGGAAAGCCCTGATCATGCTCTACAACTTTCATGTTTTGGGAAATTTCACATTCCAAGTGGAACTAGGTCAAAAACACCCTTGAAGTTGGCTGAAAACATGACTTAACAAGTGCTAAAAATGTGAAGTTTCACTAAGTATTTACCCCTCTTGCATTGATTTTGATCATAACTCCAAATCTATCCATTTTTTGCATATGGGTCACTTTTACACTTTTGTAGGAATTGTCAAGACCTTTCCAACAAGCTTTGAACCACTCCATTTGGATGTGTGGTTAAAAAGTTATGGTCTTGCCCCTTTCAAAATTCTAATTCCTGACTTTTTCGATTACTCTTCAATCCTTGATCCAATAGTCACAAAAATTAATGAATAGATACAATATGTCATTAGGGACATGATTTCTTTCAACTTTGGGGTCAAAAACCTTTTGGTCAATGAGTTGACTTTTAAGTCAGACGAACCGATCGATCGGAAAACCCTGAATCGAGTGTTGGTGTTCTGGGTCCTCTGAGATCTTGAAACTTCTTGTATGGACTTCACTAAGTCATAGGAGCTCCATGGACCATGATTCCATCATTTTATCACCTTTTAAATCAAAAGTCAAACCCCAATTGACTTTTCCTAACTAGAAACTCTAATCGGGAGTCCTGGACTCCACTGCTCTGCTTCTTTGGGTGACAACCTCAAATTGGATTCATACTTGATCCAATATAGTATCTTTGAGAGTGTGAGGAGTTATTTCATGGAGAACCAATCCAAGACATTGAATGATCAAACCATCGAAACCCCGATTCCTAACTGTATGGTGCTCTAGTTCATTTGCATCTCTTGACAAAGACAGACTTGAAATAAGTTAAGGTTAGATAAGCAAATGATGATGCTCCTAGAATAATGATGAATATCTAAGGCTCAAAATTTGGGGTGCAACACCTGTTGGTCAATGAGTTGACTTTTTAGTTAGATGAACCGAACGATCGAAAACCTCTGAATCGACTGTTGGTATTCTGGGTTCCCCGAGGCCTTGAAACTAATTGAGGTGACTTCACTAAGTCACATAAGCTTTATCGACCATGATTCCACCATTGGAATGCCCTTTAAATTAAAAGTCAAGCTACAATTGACTTTTCTAATCATAAACCCTAATCGGGGGTCCTAGACTGCACTGCTCTTCTTCCTTGGGTGACAACCTCAAATTGGATTATACTTGATCCAATATAGTACCTTTGATGATACAGCGAGTTGCTACATAGAGATTCAATCCAAAACCTTGACTAATCAAACCATAGAAACCCTAATTCCTCATTGTATGGAACCCTAATTCATCTGCATCTTGACAAAGGAAAACTTGATATAAGTTAAGGTTAGATAAAAAATGATGATGATCATGGAATGATAAAGATATCTAGGGATCAAAATTTGGGGTTCAACAAGTATGTTTGATGGGTACTCTAGTTACAACCAGATCCTCATAGTCGAAGATTATGTGCCCAAAACAGCATTCTGATGCCCATGGGCCTTGGGAACATATGAGTGGGTGGTGATGCCATTCGGTTTAAAAAATGTCAAGGAAACTTATCAAAGAGCCATGAATGCTATATTTCATGAATTCATTGAAAATTTTATGCAGGTATACATTGACGACATTGTCATAAAATCCTCATCGGAAGATGGTCACTTGAACCACCTTCGACGCTCATTTGAAAGAATGAGGAAATGTGGATTAAAAATGAATCTACTAAAATGTGCTTTTGGTGTGCATGCAGGGGACTTCTTGGGATTTATAGTCCACAAGAAAGGCATCAAGATCAACCAAAACAAAACCAGGGCAATTTTGGACCTGAAGCCCCCTTCAACAAAGAAGTAACTCCAGTCTTTGTTGGGGAAGTAAGAAAGCGACTTTCACTAGGGGCAGGAGCAACAAGAGGCCTTCGACACCATCAAAGGATACCTCACAAGGCCTCCTATTTTATTGCCAACCAGTATGAATAAAAGCATGAGGTTGTACATTGTTATGTCAGATGCAACCATAGGAAGCATGTCAGCGCAAGAGGATGATTATGGCATCGAAAGACCCATTTATTACCTTAGTCGAATGTTGATAGATGCTAAAACTAGGTACACCATGATCGAAAAGTTGTGCCTATGCTTGTACTTCTCCTGTATGAAATTAAAATAATATATAAAGCTAGTTGAAGTTTATGTGTCTTCGCATTTTGATATTATTAAGCATATGTTGTCTAAACCTATTTTGCATAGTCGAATTAGGAAGTGGGCATTAGCGCTGACTAAATTCACCCTGACATATGTCCCGCTGAAGGCAATGAAGGGACAAATAGTGGCAGATTTCATCGTCGACCATGCAATGGTCGAATCGCCGCTTTTGATGGTCGACACAGATCCTTGAAAATTATATTTCGATGGATCAAGTCATAAGAATGGAACGGGTGTTGGGATCTTGATAATATCCCCATGCGGCTATCCTACTAGATTTAAGTGTAGGGTCGACGAAAAATGTTCTAATAATGAGGCAGAGTATGAAGCCTTAATCATTGGCCTTAAGATCCTTAAGGATCTAGGTGCTTGGGGGATCGAAGTGAAGAGTGACTCTGAACTGGTGATTAAACAGATCACGCGAGAGTATAAATGTATCAAAGAACACCTCATGGTGTACTTCACGATGGCGAAACGTCTTTTGGAATGCTTAGAGGTTGTTAGTGTTACACATGTACCCATGATAGAAAATCAAGAGGCTAACGATTTAGCACAAATCGCCTCTGTGTAAAAAGTATCGGAGGAAAAGCTGGGAGACTTCATTGAAGTTAAGGAGAAAGTGGTGTTTAAGGTACTACCATTGGCACTCGTCTTGTCAGAAGCCAACAAAAGAGACAGCCCGACAAGGAAAGAAGTCGACAGTTTGAGAAGCTGCGAGATTTTCTCTATCAGCAATCTGTCACCATCAGACTAGAGGAAGTCAATCGTCGAGTATTTGGAAAATATAGTAGGGACGGTTGATAGAAAGACTAAGTATCGAGCCTTAAGCTACATCTTAGTGGGGAATGAGTTGTGGAAAAAGACGCCAGAGGGGGTGCTGCTCAGATGCTTAGGGAACGTAAATGCATATTTAGAATTTCAGAAGTCCATAGTGGGACATGTGGAGCTCATCAAGATGGCCACAAAATGAAGTAACTATTATTTTGACAGGGAATGTATTGGCCAAGTATGCTCAAGGATTGCATAGAATTTGCAAAGAGGTGCCAGGATTGTCAAAGACACGCAAACGTCCAGCACATGCCAGCTAGTGAGTTGCACTCCATTCTCAAGCCGTGGCCTTTTCATGGGTG
Organism: Lathyrus sativus; assembly: GCA_963859935.3. Taxonomy (NCBI): domain Eukaryota; kingdom Viridiplantae; phylum Streptophyta; class Magnoliopsida; order Fabales; family Fabaceae; genus Lathyrus; species Lathyrus sativus. Next base: position 790,663,715 of record OZ012735.1, on the reverse strand, counting down.
GGTATTATACATTATAGAGGAGATTTGACCAGCCTTGTCAAAATAGCATAAATTCATCCTTGTAGGGATAGATTATTTCACAAAGTAGGTAGAGGTTGTGCCCTTGATAAAAGTGGACCAAGAAATTGTAATCGAATTCATCCAGAACCATATTCTATACATGTTCGGGGTTCCTGAAACCATCACGATGGACCAAGGCTCCGTATTCGTTGGCCGAAAGGTGCAAGAATTTGCAGAAGAGACAGGGTTTAAATTGATCACTTCAACACCTTATTATGCTCAGGAAAATGGACAAGTCGAAGCGGCCAACAAGGTGTTAATTAGGCTCCTTAAGAAACACATTGCTAAAAAGTCCAAGATTTGACATAGGACGTTGGATCACATTCTGTGGGCATGTCGAACTTCTCCTAAAGAGTCGACCAGTTCGACTCTGTTTCGTTTGACTTTCGGTCATGATGATGTTTTACCAGCAGAAATTTGTCTATAATCAATTAGAATACAACGTCAGTATGAGATCCCGCCGGAGCAATACTGGATCATGATGCTAGACAAAATGGTAGACTTAGACGAAGAAAGGATGGTGGCATTAGACAGGTTGTTACACCAAAAGGCACGCGTGGCCAGGGCGTACAATAAGAAGGTCAAGGAAAAGACTTTTGCAGTTAATGACTATGTATGGAAAATGGTCTTGCCAATCGATCGACGAGATTAAAGGTTAGGGAAGTGTTCATCAAATTGGGAGGGACCTTTCCAGATAACCCAAACATTCAGCAACAATGCATATGATATTCGAGAAATTGGTGAAGACCAACGAATCATAAGGATAAATGGGAAATATTTGAAAAACTAGAGACCTATGTTACAAGAAGTTTGAATAAAAAATAATGTTCATTAATAATTGGCCTACGGTGGTGGAAGGCCAACGCAGTTACAAAATGTCTCCAGAATGGGGTTACAACCAAAATATCGATGAAATTTAAAATAATACAGATTATGAAGGGAGCATGGCTTTAAAGCCTTCAAAAAGGGTCCTCACATGATCCACCCTGTTAGTTCCATGGCTCTATGATATAGAATTGTCCATGGTTCTATGATTGGCTAAATTGTGGTAAAACAAGATTCTGCACTAATATTAAGCAGGATGTCATTACCAAAGTTATGACATCACTAAAGGTGCAACAGGAGCTAACAAAAGCAGATGACATAATTGGTGTCATGGATGCAGCAGGAGCTAGTAGAGGCTGACATCAAGGTCGAGTGCAGCAACAACAAGCAAAAGCTAACAGAGGCTGAAGAAAGGACAGCTGTCATGGATGAAATTGCCAAAGTAATGAAATAGTTGTGTCATAGCTGTCTAGCACAACAGGCACTGCGATAGAAAGCAAGAGCTAGCAGAGGCTGAAGAAAGGACAGCTGTCATGGATGACATTGCTAAAGTAATGACATAGCTGTCTCATAGCTGTCTGGCACAACAGGCACTGCGATAGCAAGCAAGAGCTAGCAGAGGCTGAAGAAAGGACAACTGTCATGGATGTCATTACCAAAGTAATGACATAGCTGTCTGGCACAACAAGCACTACTATGGGGTAGCAGTAGCCTAGTTCCTCACAGGCAGTGTGAGGTGTGAAATCACAACAGGGTAAGTTGTGATGAAGTTCCTCACGGGCAGTGTGAGGTGTGCAACCATAACAGTGTGAGTTGTGGTGTGTTGTCATGTATTTTAAGCAAGACATAGTTGCATGACAACAGAAGGAGCTGCTGGTGTATATCTCTTGACAGAATTGGTTTGGATTGATGAGACCTTGTTGAAAATACCTCATCAGTAAATATGTCAAGGAGATGGATTAGGAACAAGAACAGATTGTATTGGTATTCATAAAAGGATCTTGGAGACCTTTTAGGAAACTTGAAGAGTCTACTATCATGAAGAAGATTCAGCAGAAGTGTGCAGCAGAGCAAGCTGGTCAGCTAAGAGTGAGCAAAAGTTGAATGTCATGACATGGATCGTATGACATCAGACGGGCTGAGTTTGTTTTTCTGTTATGATACCTGATAGAACTCAGGCTAAATATCAGGAAACATGTTAGGACTTCTGAGGTATATCAGAAGAGATTCAAGGCAATGCTGACCATGCCATGACCTAATTGGGCAGCACCTTGAATAGTGGAAATTAGTTTTACTTTATTAAAACTAATATTTGTTACTTCTGCACAGCTCAAGCCCAGTCTGCACGACTATAAAAGGAGGAGCAGAAGAAGAAGAAAAGAAAGCACTCACATAAAAAAACCATAGTGTAAAATAGAGGTCTAGGGTTGAGAGTCCCTTGTGTGTAAGTCACTCTTTGTATTGTATGATGCATTGTGGTAGACATGATTGTAAGTGAAGAGGGTTGTTCTTCACGTGCAGAGTCTGTTTAGGAATACTTGTAATCCAAGTAATTGTCTGGTTGATGATTGTTTTGGTTAGGTAGATTCTAGGTTGTGTCTCACTCGAAGCTGTGAAGCAAGAGTGTGTGAGTTCTTTGATCAAAGCTGTGAAGCAAGATCAAGGTGTGTATGAAGTGTCTCTTCATACTGTTTTTGTAATTGTTTCATATCACTGTTAAGTGATTGAGGGGGAGTGAGTGGGTATACTCAGGTACTAGAGTGTCTCTAGGCTGAAGTGTCATTGGGTAGAGATTAAGTGAGAAGTGCAAATTGGAGGTTTGACTTTGAATTGATTCTACTAATAGTGAATTTCCTCCCTGGCTTGGTAGCCCCCAAATGTAGGTGTTGTTGATACCGAACTGGGTGAACAATTACTGTGTTGTTTATCTTTCTGCATTTACCATTCTGTAAGTTAAATGGTTAGATAAATAGTATGACAGACTGCAGATGTCACAAAAGAGGTTGTGACATTGGTCATGACATTGGGACAATTTAATGAAATTTAAATTGGTCATGATCTGTCCTCGTCCTTGTTGAGCAGAGATCAATGTTCTTGGAACACATGTGATCTGCATACCAGAATTTCACACCCTGTTTTCCAAGAGAAACTTCCTCTGCTGCATTTGATCAATGGTCCTTTTGAGTGCAAGGGTGACTTCAACATGAGTTATCCCTTGGGATACTTCCTAGTCGATTACCTCCTGAGTTGGCAGAGATTCACCGAAATCCAAAGAAGCCTTCTGCATCTCAACCTCAACAATCTTCCTCTCCAGTTCCGCCATTTGGGCTCTATAGTAAGATATTTGCTGGTCGAGGGCTTGACGTTTTTCAGAACGTTACTTCTTCTTGGCTTCAAAATCTTCGAGTTTTTTCTCACAAACAGAACTAAGATACCACACACGTTTTATTTTATTGATCTTCCCCCTAATTTGGGCATCGACCGACTTACACATCGATAAGTCTTTCGCCAGCTGAGTGTAGAAGGCCTCAAACTCAATAAAGTATTTGACCATAGAGGGAGGCACGTTAAAGAGAAAAAGTTCGTCCAAGATTTTAAAAACATCGCAGGCCACAACTGACTCTTCTGCCACCGCGTCTAGAAATTCGTCCTCAAACAGATACATCTTCAATTGTTGAAGTTTTAGTTTGAATGAATCATTCATCTCTGGGTTAAGAGTGGTCGTCGATCCAGTAGGGGCTTCATCTTTCGACCCTGAAAGGGGGAAGACAGAATAAGATGGTGACAGTTAAAAGACAGAAGAAAAGTAAAGAAGGTACCTCTTTGGGATCCTCAGAGACACCAGCTTTTGCAGGGTTTTCAATAGGAACAAAGATTGTTTTTCTAGGGGCTTCATCTTCTAGAGCAACGAAAGCGTCGACCACATTCTCCAGAAAGAGATCACGGTCAAAAATTTGATCTTGATATTCATACCACCAAACATTGAAACCTTCAGTGGTGTAGAAAGATGGTTGAAAGGTGAAAACTAGCAACTCAAGGTGCTAAGTTGATCTAGTTTATTTAAGACAACTCTTGTGACCTGCCAAGTTTAACCGTCGACAAGCCCACACGATATCAGAAGTGTGTTGCACCAAAGACTTCGGTAGTATTTGGCTTAAACCTAATTATCGGGCTACCAGGTTGGGCTGATAATTCATAAAGCCAAATCCATTATTCCCCGTTTCGATTCGAAACGACAATGTGGTAGGAGTCAGGAACGCCCGCCATACTGAATTCAACATGGCTGTTGTCTGGGGTGAAGCACCAAAAGAAAGGGTTTATAAACCACGACGGACCAAACTGTCGGTGCATAAAAGGGGCCATGCCTAGAACAAAGACGTTCGCTTCAGCAAACATAGTGCTAATTTTGTAAAGAGAGTTTTGTTGGGGGTTTCCTATGTAGTCATCAAGGCAAGTCGAATGCCTTCGACTAGATGATCCGCATCGAGGCGCTGCGTGGTAGCAGACACGGGATAACCCATCTGATGTTCAAAAGTGACAAGAGAGCGGTATTTATAGGCAGTGTTGCATGCAAGAGAAGAGGCGAAATAGTTGTAACTCTGAAAGTTAGTGGGGGTGGTTCAAAGACCCATGACGTTGGGATGTGACCACCATGATTAGCCGTGTCTTGGAAATCGTGGCGCAAAAAGGCGTCATCATTACTTCAGACTATAGATGATGTATGGTAGAATTGACAGAAATCAATGATGATTTTGTTCCGTCACACCCAAACACTGCCGAAATTCCATAAGAGCCAAAATGCTCAGTTTCTTGGTCGACAGGGTATCCCGTCGAAACTGGGTTTTAAAGGGGCATCTTGTTGACCGGAAGTTTCGACCAGAGAGTAGAAACATAGAGATTGGTCGACACGCTCAGTAAACTGTTGATGAAAAGGGTCGATGTCGACAAGAGGAAGATTGTTGGGTCGATCCCCGATGGTGTCGCTCAACTGGGTCAACTAAGTTCCATGCAAAGAGATGTCTATTTGAGCGGGAAATGGATTTGAAATCCAAGGACGTGGGAAGTTATAGAAGTAGTGGGTGAACACGTGGCATCACCAGATTCAACATGGAATTTATTTATTTCTCTATTTAAAGCAATGTATGTTTTGGTTCTAAAGGCACGTTTTTGTAATACTGTAAGAAAAACACTCTGAGTACCAAAGCATTACTAGAAAAGATTTTTCAATCCTACAAGATGTACGATCGTGTCTACATTTTTATTTTTATAAGCAATTTATGTCATTAATTCTAAATGTGTCTTTGCCTTGTTGTTTTTTTTTACTCCTTTTACATGAGTTATTTCTCATTCCTTTGTACACTTTTCTAAGTTTTCAGTTTTACTTACAAATAATTCTCAGCCTATTTCAAATAGACTCCATTCCACCATTTTCCCATACATCCCAAACCAAGTGTTCTGGGACTCGTTTGACCGGTCCCGCAAGTAAACCTGCGTTAGGAGGTCAAAGGTTGTTCGCGCGAAAACTGCGTGCGAACATATATTTACAAAAAGGAGTCGGTAGCTGGGGGCTAGTGCTTGTATCCATGGGTACCCATTGCAATCGTTGTTTATGAAGTGGTTGTGTTTGATGTATTTTTTCCAAAACTAATTCGGGGAGTCAACACGATGGAGCATATTTAGTTTGAGGCCTTTTCTTTTTATGAGCAACACACTTTTGTGAAAGACAAAACATATACTCACCCAAAATTTTAAGAAAATAGATTGTGGATTCTCTTATTTATAAAAACTCAAGTCTCCACATTTCTAACTAATGTGAAACTTTCCACAAGATTTTTGTATTTCGAACAGTACCATTTGAATATATAGCATATTGATGATTTAAAGTTTCTATGATTATTAGCTTTTTCATTAATGTGAATCTATTTTTCTTCAGGTAAAGGTATTGGTGTGTAAAATAAGACTCTTTAACTCTGTTTAGTTTCTAATTTCTTTTCATTAAAATGGATGCTATCAGAAAGTTTTTTTTAAAGCTTCGAGAACAAATCACTTGCTAACAACAAGTTTAAACATAAAACCCATTTATTATGTTATTGTACCAGATTTCAAGTAGGTGAGGTCAACAAGTATAAGTGTAAATGCGTTATATAAAGAGTCAATTGTCTATGCTTATTGCTTATTGCCGAGGCTAAATGAATTCTAAAAATATACCTAACAACAGAGTTATGCAATCAAAATTATGAACTCTTTACTTAAATTGTGGTTAATCGTTCTCTAATTTTTACTTTGGTTCTAATTGTATGAACTCTAACATAAGTAGGATGTTAAGTTGTGTCTACTATTGTTATACTTTATACTCATAAAACATGTTTGTGTGTTCATTGTACATACTGTTGAATTGGAAGAAAATAATACAAGTCATTTTGTTTACAACTCTAATTTTAGTCTTCTATATAGTAATTTTGATCAATATTGATCTATTATTTCAGAAACAATTTATATGAGTTTAGATGCTGAGACATCAAAGTGAAAGTGAAGATAAAAGGACATCAAAGTTGTTGATACATTAATATATGTAAGAATTTTTTATTTTATGTGAAAATCCAAATATAGAAAGTAGGAATAAGAAGTTGGATATATCTTGTTAAGTATATGATTTGTTTTGTAATTATTTTTTGTTAATATAATATGAAATCAAATTTCTATGTTGAACTATTTGAATTTAATTGAATATGGTATAATAGTTTAATTTTAATTATTTAGTTTTGTCATGATTTAAAATATACTTTAAAACATTTTAAATAATTTTAAGTCCATAATTTTAATTTTATCATTAATAATATTTCTCAATTATATTAAAAAGTGAATTTACAAATTTATTATATTTTGAAATAATAAAAATTATATTTATTGAAGTTTTAGTGACAACTAAAAGAAAATAATCTGTAGGTATAGTTCTATTACTTGAAATAATAACATAGTATATATAGGGATGTAAATGAATATCTATGAAAACGAATAGTATGATATTTGTGTCCGCTCCATTGGATAAATATGATATATATTCATATATGTATGGTTATCCATTAAACGGATAATCCGCAGGTTTAAAAATACATATGGATATTTACAAATATCTATGAATAACATTTTTTCTATTTATTTATTTATTTTTTCAACTTCTTTTAAAGGCACGAGATCACATAACATCAATACAAATCTGTCTTATTCTAACAACAAAATTTTATCACATTAATTTTCTTCATTTTCAACTAAACATAGCATTCATACATTTTATTTTTAACAAAAAAATGAAAGATATTGTTATTGTGAGTTATGGTGAAAGAGCAGACGACAGAGGAGTTGAATGGAAGGCACCGGTTGGACATGGAAAGTGGTTGGTTGGACGGTCGAATTGAATTGTTGATGTGAGATATGGAGTAAAGAAGAAGCTTAAATATGAAATGACCAATATGATTTGTATGAAATGTAAAAATTTTTATTAAAAAAACTTCAATATATATATATATATATATATATATATATATATATATATATATATATATATATATATATATATATATATATATATATATATATATATATATATGTGTGTGTGTGTGTGTGTGTGTGTGTGTGTGTGTGTGTGTGTGTGTGTGTGTGTGTGTGTGTGTATATATATATATATATATATATATATATATATATATATATATATATATATATATATATATATATATATATATATATATATATATATATATATATATATATATATATATATATATATATATATATATATATATGTATTATAAAATAATATTTAAGTAATCATTAGAATTTATTAACGGATACGGATATCCCCGGGCATGGGTATCATTAAACCTGTATCCATATCCATTATTAAATGAGTATTTAAATATCTATTTATTTTATCCTCAGATATTTATTAAGCTACATGTCCCGTACCCGTGATGGATTTTATCTGCGGATATCCGCGAGTACGAATATTTTTGTCATCCCTAAGTATATAGTGATATTCAACGCAACCATAGAAAAACACTTGGCTATATCTAAAATTTATTGTGACATTCAAATTGTCGTCACGCCACGCTCCCTTATAGTTGACGTCAAAGATAGGTGTCACTCAAAGTCCTGTAGACATTTACCTTCAGATTATTGACTTTTAATGATAACTTTTAAGTGTCACGGAAAATCAATTGATTTTAGAAGACATCACGGTATCCTTCAACAAACTAGGAGTGTGGATCTTTCATGGGACCTTTTTAAATTTGTTAGATTGATCCGACAACCTTTTTTTCTAAACTCCTAATAGAGCACTGAATTGGTATGGATTAGGTTTTGGTTCATATCCAAACATATGATATTTGTTCTTTGTTTTAAACATTGATATCTTTAGTTAATACTCCCTTCGTTTCAAAATAAATGTTTTTTTTTAGTTTTTTTTTATAGATTTTCATACTTTTTAAGATAATGATTAATTGTGTTAATTTCAATGATAAAATAAATGTCGTTTATTTTATAATAACTTTATTAATAATAGGTAGTGAAATAGTTACATGATTTAAAATACACTAAATAAGGATAAGTTAATGAAAGTAATAAATATCGCATTGATATTTTAAAGGGACAAATCATTTGAGACAAATAAGAATAGAAAAGATGACATCTATTTTGAAACAGAGGGAGTATGTTTTTTAATAGAAATTTCATGTTACATTTCATATGTTTATTGATTTTAAGCCTTTCCAAAGTAAAGATGCAAAAATAACACACCTAAAGCACTTTAAAATGGCGGAAATATTATGCAATTTGGTGCAAAAATAATACACTTAAAATAAATTTATTTTTAATAAATTATATTAATATTTATTCAATACATATTGAAATACACTTTAATATTTATAAAGTTTACATTAGTTAACAGTCTTATGATAAATGTTGAAGTAGAATAAATATTTATAAACATATTATTTTATTTATTAAAGTAACTAATTATATTTATGATTAGGGATGACAAAAAATTCGTATACATGAATATCGGTAGGCAAAATCCGTCACATGCATGAGTTTGATAGTTATATTAATATTCTCGAAATTAAATAAATTAATATTTAACTACTCGTTTTTTTAAGGGCACGTATATAGATTTGATGATACTCATACCCTGAATATTCATATCTGTTAATGATTAAAAAATTTATTTAAATATCCTTTAAAACTATTATACTTGATAAATTTCATTTTTTTAATAATCATTTAATTTAACTTGATAATCTCTTTTTCACTTAAAACTCAATTTGTGTACATTTTTCATTCGCATATTCTTCTTATTTTGCATATTTTCAAAAGTTATAAACATAATTTTTTATTTACAGCATATTAAAAAAATAGTAAATGGGTATTCATAAATATCTGTGAATATCTCAAATCAACAGATGCTCGTTTTTAAAATACTTGCATGGATATTTATTAAACGGAGTGGGTAGCGGAGGGCTAGTACCCATATTCATGGGTACCCATTGCCATCATTACTTATTAATTCGGAAGGTCAACACGATGGAGCATATTTAGTTTGCGATCTTTTTCTTTTTATGAGCAACACATTTTTGTGAAACACACAACACATACTCACCCAAAAGTAGTAGATTGTGGATTATCTTACTTATAAATACTCAAATCATCACATTTCTAAATAACGTGGAACTTTTCCACACTACTCACATTTACTATTCTAAATTATTGAATTTGTCAAAGAAATTGAAAGGGAAAAAACATAAATAAAATTGAGGGAATGTATAAGAGTATCAAATTATAACGTACAAATAAATTTATAATGTACATGTAACAACATTATTTTGATAATTGCTTTAATTATTATTTATACACACTCACAAAACTAATCGACGCACATAGTAAATAGATGTTTGCACAACTTTTCTGGACAATCATCGTTTGCTATCCAGGGATGTGTAGCTGCACTGTTTATAAACAAATAAATGTTATTAAAAAGTCATCAAAATTTGATATATATATATATATATATATATATATATATATATATATATATATATATATATATATATATATATATATATATATATATATATATATATATATATATATATATATATATATATATATATATATATATATATATATATATATATATATATATATATATATATATATATATATATATATATATATATATATATATATATATATATATATATATATATATATATATATATATATATATATATATATATATATATATATATATATATATATATATAAAGGAAAAACATGATTTTGGTGTAGATTTTTTTTCTTCCAAATGTACCCTTTCAGTTTTTATTTTAAATCTTAACTTGTCTTTCTAATAAATGACGGTTATGTGACAGTTTATTAAATTTTACACCATTATCTATTATTACTATTTTATAAATAATAAATAATAAAATAAAAATTAAATAAAAATAATAATGCAATTTATATTTTACGCGCGTAAATATTATAAAAAACGGATAGACGAACAATTGTCTGTCTGAACGCTAGTATAAGATAAATTTGAAAATATTATAAAAACTAACTTACTTTTTTCGGTTGGGACAAGGACTAGAGAAAGAAAGATGATCAAAGCAAAACAAAAATATTGGATTAGAGTCATCTTTTTTATCTTTTACATGTAATGAAAGATGATATTTTTTATTATTTTATAATTAAAAAAAATTGATGCTTAATTAACTTCAATTAAAATAGTTTTTATCCTTTAAGAGTTGGAAGAAACCAATAATAAATTTGGAATTGTTGTAAAATGTCTCTAAAGTAGGTGAATGTGTAGTATTTGTGTCTATATCATTTAACTAGTCAATTTGATTTTAATACTTTATGAGTCTCAAAATAAGTGTTACTTTAACAACAACAAAATTGTCTCAAATTTTTCCAATGCAATGTCAATTAATTTATTCCAATTTTACCTTTAATTATTGTTTTCCTACCCTACTTTTAAGTTATTAAATCTTATTATTCATTTATAAAAATTCGTAATAACCAATAATAAATAATGATATTTTTTTGTAAAACTTTTATTTTTAATCATTAATTTTCAATTTTCTTAATTTCTCTAAAACAATTTTCAACTATTTTTATTTTTAGATAGAGGGGATATATATTATTTATTTCACTTTTTGTCTTTTGATAGACTACAAAGTATATTAAATGAGAAATAGTATGGATGAATGATTAAAAAACAATTTGTAGAATTAATGACAATTTATTTATAAAGTTGAAGTTAATACAAATCAAATGTAAAAAATTTCATATATAGTACACTGGTTCTAAATTATAAGGCGTTTTATTCATTTCACACGAATTAAGAAATTTAATTATTATTTTATAAGAAAGATAAATTATGTATGACTTTATAATAATGTTCCTCATAATTATACAAGAGAGAAAAATTAAAAGAGTTGAAAATATAAATAATAATAATAATAAATACTTGAGGATATATTAAGAAAAGTATCATTAATATTGCATTAGGAATGTAAAATGACTTATAATTTGAGACAATTATTTTTTTAGCAAAATAACTTATAATTTTAGACAGAGAGAGTATACACTATCCAATGACATACACTACTAATAAATTTTAATAAAATATAATATTTATTTTTTACAAAAGATATTATACTACTAGAAAAAATCTTAATAAGGATAAAGTTTAAAGCATCTAATGATAGCTGTTAAGATTAGTGTTCTCAAAATGGACTATTCGGTCTCAAACATGACGAATTTGGTGGGTTTAGGCTTTTTAAGACTAGACCAAAAAACTCATTTTTAATATGGGTTCGAAAATTATTATTTGAGTATGGTCTTAGATAAGCTTCAGGCTACTCGATCTTAAACGAGATTTTTTTTAAAATAAAAATATTATAAAATTTATTATAAAGGCAAAAATATTGTTTTAGTCCTTTAAGTTATTTTAAAATATCAAGTTAGTCATTTAATTTTTTTTTTTTGTAATGCTTTGGTCCTTTATGTTAAGTAATGTTTGCGCCGTTGACCTTTTTAAGAATCTCCGTCACATTAAATTGCAAACTCATATACCGTTTGAACTGATTTTTCACGTTGGTTATGAATATGTAATTAGTTTTGTATATGATTGTGTATTTTGGGCGGATAGAATGATTTTTATTATGTATTTGTCCACTTTTTCCCAAATTCTCATGAATCGTAATTTGTTTGATAAATTTGATTGCATATTCGTGATCAACATGAAAGACCAGTTCAAATGGTATATGAGTTTGCAATTTATTATAACAGAGATTTTTAAAAAGGTCAACAACACAAATGTTACTTAACATAAAAGACCAAAACGTTACAAAAAAAAAACTTAAAGGACTAACTTGATATTTTAAAATAACTTAATGGACCTAGACAATATTTTTGCCTATTATAAATAAAATAAAAAATATATTATTTTAAATATAATATATTTTTAAGTATTATATTATCTGTTATAAATACTATAATGTGTTTTTAAATACAATACAAGTCTAAATTGTATACAATAATACTTGAATATTGAACATAAGAGAAACTAATAGAATTCAAGAAAAAAGTGTTGATTATATTAATGTATAATATTTAAAAGAGAAAGATTGAATAGAAAAGAGATAAAATTTAGCGAGGTGAGAAAAATAAATGTGTTATTTTAGAGTAAGACAATATAAGTATTAACATAATTTTTTAAAATTTATAGTAATATGGGCCTAATGGGCTACCCATGATTCATATGGGTTAGTCCTAATGGGTAGAGGGCTTTTTAAGACTGGATTAAAAAAACTCTAAAAAAAATATAGGCTCTAATTTTAAGACTCAAGTCTAATGATTTTTCGAGTCTGACGGGCCGACCCATATTGTAACACCCTACTCTACTCATTCGTATAATAATTGAAAATACGAATAATTGCAGAAATAAATCAGAGTTACACACGTAGGATGCCACATTCAAAAATATCATCATGAATTATCAAATCACTTCATATCTCATTTATTAATAAAAATAAATAATTCGATTAAATAGCGGAATCAAATCAATTGTTTGGTATTAAAACCCCAATTATGTCAAATCTCCATATAATACGTGGTTCAACAACATTAATAAAACCAGATACGTAACAAATGACAAAGAATAAATAACATGAAAACATAACGAAATCTTCATCCTTCCCATGTTACGTATTAGAGCGACTCCTAAGATTCGATCAAATAGCAGCACAAGTTCTAAGCTCTACTCAAGTACCTGATCATCTGTACTCCCCAAGGAGCACGGAACACAACAAACAAAAGGGGTGAGAACTATATTCAATAATACACGGTGAAAATCACATGTTGAGGAGTATTCAACACACAAATCACACAAATCATACAATCAGAATGCACATACAAGTGTTGCATCATCATTCGGCATAAGCAACCCACATTCAATCATATACATAAGCAATGCGACTCAACTGACACGATACAATGTATGTGGTACCATCACAATCACATATGGTTCACCCTAGAACTAGATTCCCGTTGCAATCTGGATAAGTCGTATACGTTCCTCTATACTACAACTTATCTCTACTCGACTCCCACATAGAGTCCGGACGAGACTAGACACCCATCATGGATTCCCACCTAGCTCATCTCCATATAACATGACATGAATGCATGACACAAAATTACGCACAAGATAATAATTATTCAAACATAATTCACGATCCTCAATGATCCCACGTGAGTCACATACTCACCGTAATTCCCTCCGGAATTACCACCACAGCCCAAGACCGTCCACATACGACAATCTTGGCTTATAAACATCCAACACGTCTCAGCCAGAAAATCTCATAACATCCCATGTTTTATCCTATTTAATGTCATTACTAGTTTCCTTTATGTCCAATTATACCATCTTAGTCTTACGGATCAAAAGAAATTGCATTACACGTGAAATCGGGACAGAAATCGCAAAAATGGGAAAAATTTGCTACAACTCTGCCCATACCCGTATGGCCCTGCCCCATATGCGTATGGCCTCCTCTTTATTCCCCAGGCCGGTGTATCATACACGTAGGGCCTCCCTGCCCATGCCTCATATGCGTATTGCCTTGGGTCATACGCGTATCAGTAGAGAGTGATTCCTCTCTCAAATCTTCTCCAAAACCTTCCATACGCATATGGCCACTCCCTCATACGCGTACTGTTGCGGTGAAATTTGGATACCAAACTATTGATTAGTTTGAATCTTTATTCATTTTCAACCGAACTTTGATTTGTCCAAAGGAAGGGATAAAGATCGAAATTCCCACAATGCAATGCAAATGCAAGGTTTAGAGAGTTTTAGGTTCGGGGGTTGGTTAAACTTAGGGAAGGTACTAGCATCCTAAGCTTCTGTAGTACTCTACAGGAACCTCTTGTTTTATGTTTGTTTATTGCTAAGTGTTTATCTTCTTAAGGTTAAGACCTATGGGTTTATTTCTAAGCATACTCGATAAGATATCGCATCTTATGCCTACATATCCTTACGGGAGTGGAATCAGATTATTTGTAGTCCCCCCTAAAGGGTTTGAGGAGTTCTTTGACTGTGGTCAAAGTTCCTACGAGTTTAGGGTAGTTGATTTGTTGATTTTAGGAGAAGAGATGTGTCTTCATTTTAAGGGAGATGTAACCGCCACAAGATGTAGGAAAATAGTCTTTGCATCGTCTTAAGAAAAGGGCTCAAGTACTCGGATTGTTTGACGAGTACGCCTCTATCTTTCTTAAGGCAAAGTTCCTACGACTTGATTGTATTGTTATGGGGTGGAGATTCTATCTCACTTAAGATGATTAGGCATCTTTTCTCTATGGTGTTTGAATATTTTTGTATTGTGTTTGTATTGTGTTGTTTGTTTTCCTATGTTGTGAAGATAAAAGACACGGTCTTTCCTATGAGGTAGGATCTACCTTAAGCAATCAACTTGAATGGGATCAAGGATCGGGGGGATAATGATGCAAATGAGATGCACTACACACGATTGTTGAATCATGTGTAGGTTTTTCCTTTGGACGGAATGCGATGCGGAAATATAAATTGCGATAGTTGTAAATGGCTGTAAGGTAAATTACGGGAAAGTAAACCATACACGTACGCATGAAACCGCTAAGTGAGTGTGTGAGTTGTGGATAAATAACAAGCGAAAGTAATAAAGGGGCAGATAAATATACATGTACGCATGAAAGCGCTAAGGTGAGTGGATGTGTCGTGGGGTGCACGAATTGAGCATATTTTACGATGTGAGTCGATTTTAGTCGGATTGATTTAAAAGGTGGGTTGAGAAAATTATATGGGAGGGTAAATTGATTACTTAATTATATTAGTTTTGGATTGATGAAA